>CM051828.1:114093016-115346944 GCA_028451465.1 Erethizon dorsatum
ACATTCTCAAGGTCAAACTAAGCAATCAAGTTAAACAGAGGCAGATTGGAAATTACATGTACCGTTTAGCTCCAGCATAAGACTCATGCCAGTCACTCCTGTTTTGCACACTGCCTTGTGACCCATGTGATAAGACCTTCTTCTGGTTCAACCAGTCTCACCATGATTTTCAGGACTTGCTTCACTGCCTACTCCCCTTGATTGTTTAGGGAATCATTAAAGCTACAACTTTCACTCGATACAAATACAGGAATATATATTAAAATAAAAAGCATAATTAAATAATACTAGCTATAGCTAAATACAATTACTATTTTAAAATTAATTTATACCAAAGAAGGTGTATCTGAATTGTGAAGTTTATTTGCATGGACACACAGAGGTTTTCTGGCAATATCCCTTATATCTCCTGTCAGCCTTCTACATCCTCCTGGACACCAGTTCTCAAAAAGTTAACCAGTCTGTTCAGCCAGAGAAAGTAAATGTATTTTTGGAGGTTCTTACTACATGGTCTTAAGTCATTTCATTAAAGAGTATATTAGTGACAATATCAATACAATCAACTCCCTAAAAATCAAGACATTGTCCTCACTCTAAACTCAGAATCAAAGAACTGTGTAAGAGCTTCTGGTTCTTTTCATACACAGAAAAGTTAGCAGTCTTGTAGGTTTGTTTCACTGAGAACAAGGTATAGGTGTGATAATTTTCTTGTGGTGTGACCATGTCAGTGAGAATCTCTGCTGAAAAAAAAGGATTCATGGTAATCAACATTATTTGGGTCTTTTGTTTTTAGTTTTCTTCTACATTCATATCGTTTTTTTTTTTTTTTTTTTTGTGGGTACCGGGGGTCGACCTCAGGACCTTGTGCGCCAGCAGGCGCCTGTGCCGCTGAGCGATATCACTGGCTCTTTTTTCGTATGTGGATTCTAGGAGTCAAACTCGGGCCCTCAAGCTTGCCAGGCAGGCGCTTATGCCGCTGAGTCATCTCACCGGCCCTACATTCATATCCATTTGTAAGATGAGGCTCAATTGGAAATTTCAGTAAATAGTTGTGGTTAGCATCAAAGCACCCATTGCTACTTCTTCTGGTGAATATAAGTTTCCACTTGAGTGTCTTATCTTCCCCTACACTTACCCTAGGTTTCCAGATCTAAGTGGAGCTGCATTTCCACATGACTTTGAGCGAATTTGGGAGATCATTGTATTTCCTGGCTGCATTAATTGGTTTAGGCACGGTAAGGACACATTTTTTTTTTTTTTTGTGGGTACTGGGGGTCGACCTCAGGACCTCACGCGCCAGCAGGTGTCCGTGCCACTGAGCGATATCACCGGCCCTTTTTTTGTATGTGGGTTCCGGGAGTTGAACTCGGGCCCTCGTGCTTGCCAGGCAGGCACTTATGCCGCTGAGCCATCTCACTGGCCCACACATCCATCTTGGTTTTGTCTGAGGGACTAGGAACTTTGTGAGTCAAACTTGAAAAAAGTACAGTTTTTGCTGATAATATTACTGATCATGAGAGGATTGAAGATTATGTTACCATAGACCAGTTATAATAAATCTATTGCAGTAACAGACATGAAGACCACAAGTTGAAGCTGAGCACTGGGCCAATACAGAAATGAGCAGGACTTATAAAGAGAAGCAAGGCATGATGGCGTTGTGTTTGAGTTCTGAGTCAAGACAATCCTGGAGTTTTCAACTTACATATATTTGAGTTATAAATTCTACATTCTCTCTCTCTCTCTCTCTCTCTCTCTCTCTCTGTGTGTGTGTGTGTGCTCTGGTTAAAAATGAAGGCTCTTAATTCATGATTTAAGGAAATTGAAGGTATTGATATGTTGAATGATGTGTCCTCCTCAATCAAGGCAAATTTCACCCTGCATGCTGGCTAATGCACCTCTAGAAAAAACCTAGCCTAATTGTTGACTATTTTGGATAAGTAGTTGTCATTCTGAGATAATCAAATTTTGTCCCTTATTTCAGGTTTTTTTGGTTTACAATAAGAAATAATTTTTAAAATATTGTCTCAGTTTTAATTGATACATGATGAATTCATTAAAGGTATCATCAATGATTTCTAGAATATTTGAGAAATAATTTTAATCTTTTTACTAAAATCATGTACTTAGACAGTAGTAGTATCAGATGATCAGGTACAAATTTCATAGGAAATCATTTATCCCCATTCAAAGAATAAAAGAGTAAAATGTATGAGATGATAGTAAATGGTAAATGTCAAGATAGATATGTAGTTGTTCATATTTACAAATTCACACTATATATATATATATATATAAAATGATGTGTGTTTATGTGTGTGTGTTTGCGGAAACTACTTTTAAGTTCTTAGAGGAAAATCACTTTCAGAGCTTTGGAAACTGAAGCAGGAATTAACAAATCAGGTTATTTTCTGTGAGGGACAATGATTAAATCTATGCCTAGGTGGAAAAATATTGATTATTGCAGGTGTTGCCAGCTTCTGTGTCAGCAATCACAACATAATTAGAGGTCGACCACCTTCACAAAAGGCAGCAAAAAAATTAACCCTCTTTCTTCTGCTGTTGCAATTGGAGTATGATGGGGATTCTTTTAAAAAGTGCTGTATAATCAAATATCATTCAAGCGGAATGTATCCAGGAATAATCAATCTAGATCAGAGGAGATGGGAATTGTAAAGCCGTTCTAAACAAAGATAGTTCTTCACGCACCTTGCAAAATCCTGAAGCTGGACTACTTGGCATTGCCACATGGGTGGTCTTTCCTGGCATTCATTAGGATCTTTCTTTTAAGTCTTTTCCTTTTTCTGTGACTCGGGGAATATATTTGATGCTCCAACAGTTTTCTTTAATATCCCAAAGCTCTCCTAATACAAGGTGAGAGGAGCCACAGAGACAAAACACACTACACACTCCCCCGGGGCACAGCAACAATGTGCTCTGATCCACTTGAAGGGCAGTAGCTCTGGCCCCATCCTGGCTGTGTGGTAGAAATATTCTGAACCTAGGAGAGACCTTTTTAATATCTGTAAGTGCAGTAACTGAAGAATTCATAGATCCAAAATAAATTAATACCTTTGGAAATGAGAACAATATGGATAACTTGAAATGTATTTTTTGCCATTACCATAAAACTGTGAGTTATTTTTATATGCACTTTCCCTAATTTCTAGAATAATAAATGATCTTTTGAAATGCTAAAATGGCCAAAGTGAAAAAAATGTTCATAATCTCATCACTTAGAGGGAAATGTTTATAACATTTTCTGGTTTATCTTGGGTTTGTTTCCTGTTTTACTTGCATATGTATTTGCTTAATTGTGAAACAGAAGGTTTGCATTTAAGAAAACAAAGCTGATAGGTATTGTGCATATTGCTTTGTATTTTATTTCTTATTGACATGAGAAGTATCAAGTTAGTGAATCTGATTTTTACTATATGTTTAAAATGAACACACACAAATGCAAATGATCCATTAGTGCTGGATTCTTAGGCATTTCCGAAAATTACCATAAGAGGTGATTTTTTATTCATTCTTCTTTGCTCTGACATTGTGAATATTTTCATGAATTTTAAATTTGAAGATTAGAGATGAGTATATTGAAATTCTATGGAAACACAACAAAATATTTTCACTTTTTATCTGTTTTCGTTTTTGTCCATTTATCAGTATATAGTCATTGATTGCTTGTCTTTTCTCCTTCAATTGACAATAAATTCATAGAGGGTAAAACCTCTTTTTTCTTTCTTTCTTTCTTTCTTTCTTTCTTTCTTTCTTTCTTTCTTTCTTTCTTCTTTCTTTCTTTCTTCCTTTCTTCCTTTCCTCTTTCTTCTTTCTTTCTTTCTTTCTTTCTTTCTTTCTTTCTTTCTTTCTTTCTTCTTTCTTCCTTTCTTCCTTTCTTCCTTTCCTCTTTCTTCTTTCTTTCTTTCTTTCTTTCTTTCTTTCTTTCTTTCTTTCTTTCTTTCTTTCTTTCTTTCTTTCTGTGGTACTAGAAATAGAACACAAGTCCTTTGCACTGAATTTACATCCCCAACTGTTTTAATTTTTTTTTTTTTTTTTTTTTAATTTTGAGAGAGTCTTGCAAAGTCACTAAGTTGCCCAGGCTCAAATTGGTGATCCTCCTGCCTCAGCTGCCTGGAGTGCTGGGATTGCAATTGTTCACAATCATGCTCAGCCTTGACTATGTTTCTTAAGCTTATATTTCTTCAGAAGCATCTCTTACTGTATGTGGTAGATAGTAAATTCTGGATATCTATTACCAATTAAATTTAACAAGTACTTAATTTTTGGACACATTTGAAATGTGGTTTTCTGTCATATAGTCAAATGGTGACAAGACAATGTTTCAGTGGTAAAATAACAAGTATTGTGCATTTCCTACTTTCCGTAACCTATATTGTTTTAAATATATTGTCATGTTTGACCCAAATAGTGTCCAATTATAGTAATTAACTTTATAAGCAAAGAAATGTAAATAAAGTTCTTGTTAAAGTTTAATAGACAATAAATGACAATTCAGGAGGCAGGGTACAGTTATCAAAGTCTAAGTTCGAAAACACAGTCCTGTTAGAAAGTAGGCCATTGAGCCAGATGCGAGCAGCAGGCTAGTGGCCCAGCTTCATTTGTATTTACATCCATGCCCTGTTCTTCACATTACCACCTGAGATCTAGTCTTATCAGCAGTGGCATTAAATAATTATGGAAACGTGAATCCTACTGTGAACTGCACATGTGAGGGATCTATACAGTGTGCTCCTTATAAGAATCTAATGCCTGATGATTTGAGGTGGAGCTGAGGTGGTGATGCTAACACTGGGGAGCCGCTGCAAATAGAGATTAATGTTAGCAGAGAGATTTGAGTGCAGAGACCATAATAAATCAATTGCTTGTAGACTCATATCTAAACACTGTCAATGAGTAACAAGTGACAATTAAGCTGCATCTGGTGGCAAGCTTTAAATCAGAATCTGACACTTATTTTAGTCCATGCTTAGACTGCCCATTATTTTATTTGCCACTTTTATTCACAATTCTTTTCTGTACTGAACTTGTCTCAGTCTCAGTTTTGGTAAGACCACAAGCTAATCCTAGCCAAAATGAGTAAAAAACGATTACTGGAGAGCTTCTTTTAAAAGAGTGAAATGACATAGCAGAAGACTCTACAATTGCCAACAAAATAATATCATCAAGTGTCCTACTAGAATTATGGGTTCATTTTTATGAATGATTCACATTCTCCAAGTCCACTTTATATAATATATGCTGACTAATTATATAAAGAAGCCATGAAAGTCTCAAAACTGTTTTGCTACATGGAGACAAAGCAGTCTGCACTCAAACACAAGTCTTTGGAGTTTTTCAAAAGAAAATAACACAAAGAACAGAAGAAATTACTGAAGGCCATCTAAAATGTCCACAGTGAGAACATCATTATGAATGGCTAATCACATTGCTAAATTAAGAAGCCCTTTACTATTAGCGAAGAGTTGATCCTCCCTGCTCCTAAGGACATTTGTCATGAATTTTTAGGAGAGACCACAATTCAAAAGATAGCACGTGTTCATTTTTTGGCTGGCAACATAACTTGACAAATTAGTGACATAGCCGAGAATATTGAGGCACAATTGTTAGAAGGGATTAATGAGGGACCCTGGTGTGCAATCCAGGTTTGACAAGTCTACCCATGTTGACAACAAGGCAACAATGCCCATTTTTGTGCAATATATTTTTGGAGAATGTGTGTGTGGAATAATATATTATGTGTACTTTTGTTGCCAACCAACACCACAGTTGCAGAACTACTTAAGTCTTTGAATGGATACATATCAAGAAAATGGAATTGATCATTTTGTGTTTTTATATGCACAGACAGAGTCACTGTCATGACTGGGCAGCTTTTTGGTTTCCCTAATCTGGACAAGAGATTGCTATTGAATGTGAATCTACACACTGTATCATCAACAGAGAAATACTGGCTAGCTGAAAAATGTCACTTGAATCTGAATATGTTTTGCAGGATCTGATTAAAATTACTAACCACATTATACTACATACCCTTAACTTTTTTTTTGTTCAACTCTGTGAGGAGATGGATGCAGAGCACATACATCTCTTCTACACAGAAGTGAGGTGGCTTTCTAAAGAGACATCACCAGCCAGCATTTTTGAGATATGAGAATCACCTCAGAGATTTATTTTAGAAAAACAATCACCACTGGTAATATATTTCAGTGACACAGAATGGGTCACAAAACTTGTTTATTCACATAATACATTCACACTGCCCTATTTATAACTCCAAGGTAGAAAAACATTTTAGAGTAAAAAAGGTACCGATATTCAATTGGCAGATAAAGTGGCTGCATTCAAAGTCAAAGTTACATTGTGTGGGCATTGAGTGAACACTGGGATTTTTGACATGTTTCAAACATTACCAGAGATTTTGAGAGAGAATAAGCAAGAACTTTCTTTCTCCCAACTGGTGCAATACCACCTGTCTAAACTTTCAAAAATGCTTAAACATTACTTACCAACAACAAGAGACCCCCGAACTGCAAAGGAATGGATCCTCAACTCAGTTGTGAATAAGCCAGGTGAATCACCTTTGTTCATTCTAGAAGAGGACCAACTTCTTTATAGACTGAATATGATTGTGGCCTTAAAAATATGCTTAAGACAACTTAAAATATCCATAATTTCTGGACTCATGACAAAGCATCATATCCTGAGATTGCCACAAATGCATTGAAAAGCATGCTTTAATATCCAACATACTATTTTTGTAGAGCAGGGCTTTTTGCAGTGACAACAACCAAAGCAGGATTATGGTATAAACTGGACGTAAGCAACAGACTTCAGGTGTCCATGTCTCTAATCATCCCAGCTAGAGGCAAGAAAACAAGCTTAGGACTCCCACTGATTCTACATCATGATGAGTTGTGTAATTATTTCATGATATATCGTAATGTAATAATGATAGAAATAAAGTTCACAATAAATCCAGTATGGTTGAATCATTCCAAAACCACCATTTGCTCTGTCTTTGGTGTCAAAAAAGGTTGGAGACTGCTATTCTAAATAGCCATGTTGTACTTGTAATCTGCAATTGTATTACCATGTAAATCCAAATTGGGTTTACAGTATCCTAAAAGATCTACATTGATATCACTCATAAAGTGATCTCACAAGCAATTAATTAATTTTTTCTGTTGAGGAACGCTGAAAAGCATTTCCTGTACTATTGTGCATTGCTCCGTCAACATCATCCCTTCTATTTCTTGACCTTCCTGGTATTCCAGTTCTGGTATTACAGATCTCTTGTATTAATGATGTGCTACTATCTCACCACCAAATATCTCATTAACTTTTCATTCTTTGGAGGATATGTTCTTGCATCTGTAAGACAGGGGATTTCACAGAATTGAAATATTGCCTTTCTTTATCTTTGTTTCTATTGTTTCTCCTTATATAATCTTACAAAATTAAATATTAGGACATAAAGATATAGGGTTTAAGAATTAGACCTTAGTTCTGAACATGATAAGAGCAGTTTTCATCCCAGTGGGTGCTTCTACTTCTTTTCTGTTAACATCAATATGTTAGTGTAGTCAAGTTTATATAACTGTAAAACCAACAGCTAGGTGGAAGGGAGTAGCAGAAGCAGCCAGTATGTGAATCATATCTTAATCAATACATATATCAATCTTTGCATATAGGTAAAAGAGTGAACATCAATAACTCTAGCTAAATGAGTTTCCAGCCATTTCTCACTAGGCAGTGTAAAAACATGAGCTGTTACCTCATGGTATTTGCTCCATTGAGGGCTTCAGGTTGTCTCTGTACTCTCTTAATATTAAAAGTTTCATTCTGCTGGATGCTCTTGATTTTTTTTTTTTTTTACAAGAATCCTTGTCAACAAGAGCCCAACAAGAGTATTTAAAAATCTTCTATATTGTAAGGAGACCAATGGACCAAGCAAGGCAATCAGTGGGCCATTGCAAGCATCGAACATGAGATTAAGATTCTTTTTTTTTTTTTTTTTTTTGTGGGTACCGGGGGGTCGACCTCAGGACCTCGTGCGCCAGCAGGCGCCCGTGCCACTGAGCGATATCACCGGCCCCTTTTTCATATGTGGGTTCCAGGAGTCGAACTTGGGCCCTCGCGCTTGCCGGGCAGGCGCTTAAGCTGCTGAGCCATCTCACTGGCCTGAGATTAAGATTCTTAATCCTTACCCTTACATGAAAAGATTCTGTATTTGTGTAGCATATCATTTATTCAGATATACTAGAAAATTTTATATTCCATAAAGCTTATGCTGAATAGTAATAGAATAATAAAATTTATTTGAACAGTTTGCCTATGATTGATTGCTACATGTTATTTATATCAAAGCTAGTTGAGGGAATAAAATATATTTCACTATAGTTTCCTAGAGCACTGTGGTTTGTACTGAATACTTCTTTAAGAAGGCCTGATGGAGGTGATTTTCTAGACTTCAATAATCCCAGTGTGCAAGGCTTCATTATTTGGTAAATGAGCTAGGCTGGGTAACTCTATCTCCAACTTCCAATCATGTGAAACTTCCAGACAGATAACTGGCAGGAACCCCGTTAAGCACCTAAGGGAAAACTCTATTGTTGGGAATTGTACTATTCCCGTAGACAGGCAAGGTCGAGACCGAATTTAACTCAAACTGGAAAGTTAGGAGGCATTAGGCCACAGTGTGAGGTTTTATTAAACATTGTGGTATAGCACTCAGAATCAACTTTGGGACCAAAACATTCATTCTTTCAGGAGCTGAATGTCTTAATGACTATCATCTTGTATGCATGTTTCCCTCTGATAATTATTTGAGCCAACTCACAAAAGGCAATGAGTCATCCTAAAGGCAGGCCCCATCTAGTGACCTGCTGATGGGAAGATGAAAGTTCAGCTCCTTCATGGGAATAGGAAATACTGGGTGAGATCATCCCGGCTCCAGTTACAACGTCATCCCAGCTCCATTACTCTGTCCAATCTCTATTTGAGTTTGCTTCCAGGCACAGATGACACAGGGTGACAGGAGAAACAATAAGCTACTGCCCTTTGTTCTACACAACAGGCCATTTCCCATTAGACAAATGATTTCTTCACAATAGTTTACCTGCATGAAAAGGAACCTAAATTGGAATTTGGTCTAAAGCATAACAGTCATAGAATTACTTTACTATTGTTGTTCACACACAAGTATTTTTATAGATTTTTCCATGGGAAAAATAATTCAACAAAGACAGAACATTCATATATGCCCTAAAGTGATGATGGGAAAAACTTTAATGTTACCACTTTAGCATATAAGGTATACTGCCCCATACATGTCTATGTTCCAGTAAGGTACGATTTGCAACAAACCATGGTTTGTCTAAAGTTATGCACATTCTATTCACTCTATATAGTGACAACTTCCAAATCCCAACTCCTTGAGCTGATGGCTATCTATCCTTTAAAACTCTGTCCAGTTGTAACATCTAACAAAGTTTTCTAACCTAATTTAGTGAGATCTGATACACCTATCTGTATTCCTAGAGACAGATCTGTATTCCTAGGGCATCATGAACTCCAAAGCTTCAGTGTAAATGTGTTGTTACATCTGTTCATTATGTCCTCCACTAGGCTGTGACATCATTGCTGCATCACATTCTAGCATCTACATAATTGAATATTAATCAAGCACGCTTAAGATACATTCTCCAGTTGAATCCCATTTGCTGATGCTTATATGCTTTTTGCAGATACTGTGATTTCTACAATGGTGCTTATGAGAAAGGGTAATCCTTAAGTTTCTAAAAATACCACATTATCTGCTATATTATCCATGTTAATTTTCTCAATAGTTGTTTATTATTGGAAATATTATTATGCTTTTATATCCTTGTTTTCTTAACTACATTATTGTACCTTTATTTATAAACAGTTGTTTAACTGGTGTACTTATTCTCCAAAACAAATTTTAAGTTCTTTATGGGTAGGGTCAGGAATTTAGATTTTATTTTCATTCTTACTTAACTAGTAACTTGTTAGACCCACAGCAAGATTTTTACCTGATTGGACATAATCAATTTTCTTTCATAAATATACACGCCATCCAAATTATCTGTAGTTTGAATATAACTTGGAGTCTTATATTTGTTGTGAACAATGGAAACATGGCTTTAGTATAAACATTTGTCAAAGGTTTCTGAAATATTAATTTTTGTCACTGAGAAAAAATAGCTATGGATAAAATTATATTTTCACTGAAATTTGCCAAATTATTTCTTACAGGAAAAATATTGCTTGTTTATCTTAGCTTTTGTGGAAAAAACTCATTAGTGACAATGTTATTTGGTAATGACCTAGAAATCTATCTATGAATACTGAAATATGAAAGCTTTAATATTCTTCTAATTTGCTTCCAGAGCTATAGTAAATATCATTAGCTAAGATTTCATACTCAGACCTTTAAGGTAATTATATGTGATCTAGTCTGATCTTTATTTTTACATTACTTATGAGGAACCAATGTGCTGAAAAAAATACAAGCAAGATGTAAGTGCGATTGTATAGACTATTTATAGTACAAGCAAAGCAAATATTTTAAGAGTCTTATAGCTTTAATTATGATTCCTTTACACAATGGACAAACATTACAAAAGATCTATATACAAGAGGTCCAAAGCCTTGGATAGAATTTGTAAAGAGATTCTGAGGAACCAAAGTAGAAATCACATGTTTTCATACTCATGAAGTTACCCCTTTAGATAATCTTCAAAAGGCTACTCACATAGTTCTACAAAGCAACATTATTTACTGCTCCTGTTACACAAACAAACAGACACCATAGTGGGTATGGTTACTACTTGAAGCAGTTGAGTAATAAGGGAGAGAAATCTTAAATCTCAGGCAGACAGTAAGTAGGTAGTCCATAAAATAGGTAAAGGAGTATACAGACATTTAATATGCAGTATTATGTACTACTAATGTACAGAAATACAAATCTAGAAATATATTCATCTTTTACTTGATAAAACACCATATATGTGACTAAAGGTAAGAAATAATTGCTAAGAATAGAGTTTTATATGGGCCAACATGTATTACAGCAGGATGTTGCCATTTCCCTACCATTTTTTTGCAACAGTTTTTAGTATTACAACTGCATGTATGTGTTCACTCTTCTTTTCTTCAAGTAATACCTTCATTACTGTTGCAACATGCTGTTTTCTGTTGCAAATAGAAAACTATATATGACAGAGTCATTAAGACTTTTATTATCATGAAAAAGATGTCTGGATATAGAACATGGCTTAAGCATCCCAGGCTTTTTCCTGGTTTCATTTTTGATATATCTTGGTCATAAAACTTACTTTTCCATGTATTAAAAACAGCTACCATATTTCCAACTGTCCCATAGGGAGGGTGACAGGATAAGTTCAAGACCAAGAGGAAATATCCCTCACGTACGTGTTGGGTCAGAGGTAGATACTTGGTCTCTAAAGATCGGCGATCCCAATGTATTAGTAGACATTTTTTTTCTAGGAAACGGCCACTGAGCCAAGGATTATACTTTCTCCTTACACTAACTCCTTCCTGTGTAACACAGCCGCTTAGCCCCATCATTTGGGTTACACCTTTCTCGTATTCCATACTTGCATTCTCTATGCTTATGCCCAAGTACATGAGATACAGCAAACGCATTAGTGAATATTTGATTCACAGATAGGAAGAGAATGGATCCTTGGATTTCCATGTGGAACACCAGCAGCCACCTGACATAGTAGCATTGTATTTTTACATATCAAATGGTAATGTATCCTAATGTTGGTACGATGTTTGAAATGTAACCCACAAAGGTTGTGGACTTTTTAGTAAAGTAGCTGGTGTTTAATACCCATTCTATTTAATTAGATAACAAACCTTTTGCAGATGCTGCCAGCTGGCTTTTCTTAGAGTATTTTGCAAGGACAAGGTTATTTGCTCATGCCCATGGGAATGCAACCAAGAATATAGATTTTAAATTCATCTGTTTAGTCCTAGGTAATAGACTACACGTAAGTCATTTCTAACAATCTGTATTGCTTCTAAATCATATAATGTTAAATTTAGTGTAGTTTTGGAGTCTAAATCAGTGTAAGAAAGTTTTCTGGATTTTAATTATCCTACATGACATATCCCCAGTTGTATCACTGGAGAAATGAGAACAAGCTATAGAACATTTTCATATTAACCTTCATTTTCATGAGTATCTTATAAAATAAACTCTGAATTTCCTAATGGCAATGCATTTCCCCTTCTCTTTTAATAATTTCAGATTGTTCCAACTCTCATTCTTTAGCTGTGATTTCTTGGATATATTACTAAGGCTGTCTGGTGTTAGTATACACCTGTGAAATGAGAAAAATCTGATCATATTATCTCTGTTGTCTTCCAGCTACAAACAATTGACAATATATTTTTAGACTATGAGTTTGTGTATGTATATATAACCTCTCTACCTCCTTTTCCATTCATGTCATGCTGATAAAAGTCATCCACCTAGTTAGTAGAGGTACTACCTTCTGTAAGAAATTATAGGAAATTTTGTACTTGTTGCTTATTTTTCTTCCTTTTTCTGTTATTGTAATCTTAAAAGGAAACAATTATTAAGCTTACATGGCATTCACATATGTATTTCCAACAATGTAAAAGGTTGATCAAAGTTAAGAAGAATATTATACACATGCACACATATTTATACATCCCTTTGCCCCTGGATGCACATATTTGCATTGGAAGGATGTATTCTTTCTTTTTTACCTTAGAGTCAAAAGTTTTAAAAGGATTAAATAAACTATTCAAGTTTCTCTGTCAAAAAAAAAAAAAAAAGATAAAATATGCTAAACCCAACCAGAAAATTAAATTAAGCAGAACACCTTGTTTACAAAGCAACAAAATATTTTATAAAAAATATAATTGGTTTTCAGTTAGCAGTACTTAGAATGGTTTATATAAGATTCTCTAGGAACACTTTGCAGTGAAATGGCTCAATCCTATAAATCTCCGCTTTTGAGTTCTTGAAAAAATAAAATGCCTAGTACTTATGCCATGGAAATGAACGTACAATTGTTTTCTAAGAAGAAAAACTTTGAGCTAAACATCCAAACGCAGTTAAGCTTTGTATTTAATAGATAACTCAGCCAAAACTGAAGTGGAGTGGGAAGGCAAGGTAAGCCATTGTGACGGAAGCAAGAAGGAGCACATGATAGTTTCAGTCAACAAACTCTCAGTGGATACTCGGCTTACTGAAAAAGTGGAGGTTAAGAAAAAGACAAAAATCAGTGCTGGGCCTGTGATATAGCTCAGTGGCGTAAGAGCCTGCCTGGCAAGTGTGAGGTCCTGAGTTCAACTCCCAGTACCCACATAAAGGAAAAAAGGGCCGGTGATATCGCTCAGTGGCACAAGCGCCTGCTGGCAAGTGAGAGGTCCTGAGTTCGACTCCCAGTACCCGCATATATATAAAAAAAATCAAAAGTGTGTGTGTTTATTTTTTGTACCAGGAATCGAACTCAGGACCTTGTGCTTGCCAGGCAGGCACTTGTGCTGCTGAGGTATGTCTCCGGCGTTTTCACTTTTTTGACAATTAAAATTGCTACATTATTTGGTAACTTTCTTAAGGTAGTTGATTAAAATTACATTGAAGCATTGTATTAACCGTTATGGCATATACGAGATTTGTAGATATTTGCGTTGGGAGGTATCTAAAAGGCCATCATCTCAGAAAACCTTTTCAAATCGTTCTCAGTTTATGTCTGAAGATGGCCTTTCTTGAGTGTATAATGCTAATTATAGGGAAACGCATGTAGTGTGCTAGCAATTTCCCAAAGCCAGCGTATTTATTATGTTGTAATTGTAAGTTCCTATCACTTCAGTCAGTAGATATTAGCCAGAAACAAACATTATAAAAAGAAAAACAGACAGAGAAACATACATGTTATGAGTTATCATCTGGCAATGATAATGTTTCACCATGTGCAAGTCAGTAACTTTCTGTTTATGGTCATCTTGGCTCAGTTCTTAGTTTTGCTCAGAAATGTTAATACATGGAGGCAGGGTGAGAAATTTGAGAGCTACTTTGGAATCTTACATCTACCATGACCCTGCTCTGGAATCTTGGCCTTGCTAACGAAGCCAGTTGTTACATTAAATACTTCCAATGTCCTAAACCCTCTGCTAATAATTGTCATTATATTACCTTATTTAATACTCATCACAAACATGCAGTGGTTACTGCTAGCAGACCCATTTTCAAGGCGATGAATGAAACTTAGAGACTTTCATTGATTTCTGTGGGAGATCAAGTCAACAAAATGGAAAATGCGGGGCTGCAGAAGCAGTGAATATCAAATTATCTTCTTGTCCTCATTCACTCTCATTCTGTCGAAGGGGCCTGGCCTTACATATTACATCATTAAATGTTCCCGTGGTTGTTCTAGCTCTTCACATTACTTTATTTTCCTTTAAAGCTTTAGTATTATATCATGTTGAATGGTTGGTTCTCAGTAGAAACATATAAGTCAAAATGAGGGTAGTATTCTTAATCTTATATTGACTTTCAAGAGCCTAGAAGAGTGTTCGTAAAATCTTTTTTTTTTTTTTTGTGGGTACCGGGGGTCGACCTCAGGACCTCGCGCGCCAGCAGGCGCCCATGCCACTGAGCGATATCACCGGCCCTTTTTTCGTATGTGGGTTCCGGGAGTCGAACTCAGGACCTTGCGCTTGCCAGGCAGGCGCTTACACCGCTGAGCCATCTCACTGGCCCCCTGTAAAATCTTAATAAATATTTATTAAGTAAAGTAAGTTTTACCTGGTTTGCCAAATACATGGAAAAGTTCTACAATTGCCGTAATCTAACACTGTAAGCTAGTAATTTTGATTGTGCAAATTAATAATACAGAATGTACGTGAGGAAACTTTTTGGGGGTAATGAAGGTGTCATGTCATAACTCATCACTGTGTATGTAAATATGTATGAGAATCTGAACAGAAATTGTTAGAAACAAAAGCTTCCCTTTCTTTAGCTTACTGGCCCTGACTTTGGAAAAATTTCTTCCATATCCTGAAACTTTGTGGGAGACTGAGCTTAAAAGTGATGTATCAGTTTATCTGGCAGAGGATATTTCAAGGCAACAAATTTCTCAGGCTTTGGCCTGGGCACCATTGGCTGCTTTTACCAAATTTACAGTGAGAATCAGGAGCAAATAGTAGCAGAGCAGAAAGGTTTGAGTTTTGTAGCTCTGCCAGAAAAGGAAGATGTGTAAAGATATGTCCAAAAAGGATGCATTTCCTACTATCGATAAAGAGACCAGGTGTTTTGCACTGGGACAATAGGAAGGGTGTCACTATGGCATCTCAGAAATTGTCAAGGCCATAGTCATCATAGACTCAGAGATGTAGAAATATAAATTTATTTCAATACTTTCCAGGATATAATATTGTCAGAAAAAATCCCGGGTCATCTTGCCCATCCAGGACCCCCTAGAAAATCACTTCCCTGGGATTCATTTTCCCAGGTTTTGCCAGCAGGGCACTTAGAGTCTGCTACAGGTGTGGATCAAGTAGGCTCGTGTATAGCTTGAGCAGGCAGCAGACTTCAATGTCATCTACGTGATACTGATTTTGCCAACATACTCAATGCAAGTGTTGTGGATTTCAAAGGAAAACTGGAGCCTGAAAGAGGATAATGTATGGCTGTGATAGTGAAGCTAAAGCTACCCATGGAGATTATAGGAAGGTAGACGTGCAAGTAGAGTGAAACTCCTACAGAGGGACATTGCAAACCATAGGCAAAACCTGTTCAAGAGTGGCCCTATGAGCTGCACCCTTGCTGGAGATGGGGCTGCCCAAGCTCTTGGGCGTCTACAACCTGCGGCAGTGTGCCCTGGATACCGAACACAGAACCTTCATCTTATCTGGCAGTTTGCCTTGTTGGGTTTCAATCTTTCTTTGGGTTCGTGCCTATTATTCCATATTCCTCCCTTTTGGAGTAGAAATGTTCATCCTGTGCTTGTTCCAACATTATATGCTTAAATTATATGACTTTTATAATTATCGTTTTTACAATGGTTCATGAATTTGCCTTGTGTCTTAGAAGAGAATTCGGAGTAATTACAGAAGAATTAAGAATTTGGAGATATTCGTGCATAGACTGAATGTATTTTGCATTATGAAAGCATTGGGAATTACAACTTTGGGGACTAGAGACATCATGCTGTATTTTGCATCATTAGTATCCACCAAAGTTCTGTAAGTTCAAGGTTTGGTCACCAGGGCGATATTAAGAAGGAAGCTGTAGAACTTTTGAGAGGTGGGAAGTGTTGAAAGTCTTTATGTCACTAGAGGCATGGCTTAAAAGGGTATCTTTCTTTTTGGCTTTCTGGTCATGAAATGCACTATTTTGCCTCATTACATTCTCACACTAATATGTACTACCTCCCCACAGGCCCAAAGAAAAGAACCAAATGATCATTGACTGGAACCTTCAAGCATTGATCTTACATAAAATTTCACCTTTATAATTTCATTATCTCAGGGATTTTGTTATGATGATAAAAAACCGGCTAACACAATGGGTCAAAACTAGAACATACCCTGCCAAATTAGCCTCTGTGTATATTGCACAGATTTGAATTTCTATCTTAAATATAGAGAATGCTTTTTCCTAGCCTATGTAATTGGGCAGAAAACATATTCATATATGGATCTTTACCAATCTTATACATTTTTTTTTGTGGGTACCAGGCGTCAAACTCAGGACCTTGCACGCCAGCAGGCACCTGGGCCGCTGAGCGATATCACTGGCCCTTTTTTCATATGTGGGTACCGGGAGTCGAACTCAGGACCTTGTGCTTGCCAGGCAGGCGCTTATGCCGCTGAGCTATCTCACCGGCCCACCAATCTTATACTTAAAACAAATATATTATTGCAGTTTTAATTTAAATTCCCTGATAGTAAGAGATACTGAATATGCAGTTGTAAAAATACCATTTTTATTTTCTAGTATATGATCTACATATTCAGTAAGTTGTCATTATTTTTCATCTCAATAGTGTATTTTTTATATATTTTAGGACTACTTTATATGTCAGAGTATTCTGCCAATATGAAAGTTACTGTAAATTCTTCATAATTTCACTTTTTCTTTTGACTTTGCTTATGGCATTTTTATGTCACATAGACTTTTATCATCATTATTTACATAGTCACATGTAATATTGCTCATTTTATTCTTCAATATTAAATAACAAAAAGAACACAGAATATAAAGAAATATGACTAAGATTTTCACTGTTTTTCAGTGGATATATAGATATATACTTATATATCTTATATATTTACATTATTATGACGTTTGTGCCAGTAGTGGATTTATACTGATACACCACGTACAGCATCAATTTTTTTTCCCATATGGTCACTCAATTTTTCCATCATTTAGTAAAAAGTTCTCCCTTCTCCCTGTGACCTAGTCACATTTAGAATAATATGGGATTGGGTAAATATTGGCCATTATAAAACTTTCGAAGAGGTTTTTTGGGGCCGGGGATGTAGCTCAGCAGCATAGCGCATGCCTGGCAAGCACGAGGCCCTGAGTTCGATTCCCAGTACAAACCAAAAAAAAAAAGACAAGTTGGGTAAACTATTTGCCAGAATAAATACATTAAAAAAAAGAAGCTTTTTGAAGTATCATTCTTTCTATGTTCTCTAATTCTGAGAGCACCAAATCCTAACCAATAGACCACCAGGAAGCTGTTCTCTAATTCCGAAGGGTTGTGGTATGTGCAAATATCTGGTTTGGCTGGTAATTCTCATATTGCTTTTTCCTTTTCTATTTAGTTTTCATGGATTTTAATTGTATATGTAAACAATATTGTAATTGTTTAGCTTATTATTTTTTTATTTTTTTACTTTTTTGTGGGTACCAGGGGTCGACCCCAGGACCTCGTGCGCCAGCAGGCGCCCGTGCTGCTGAGCAATATCACTGGCCCTTTTTTCATATGTGGGTTCCAGGAGTCGAACTCAGGACCTTGTGCTTGCCAGGCAGGCGCTTATGCCACTGAGCCATCTCACCAGCCCCCTGCTTGTTATTACAATGTATGTTTATCCAGTGTATCTATATTTGTGTAAGGGTATTTGGGGATATAATTCATACAGATGTAGACAAGGTCTCTCTATAGATTTTTACTGAACCATGCCGTGGCCTACATTTGTGGGCATTGGTGATTTATTTTAATGATCACATATTTCCACAGTACCGTGCATGGTAGGTATTTGGGTGACTTACACTTGTAGAGGTAAGCAGTCATTCTCAGTGTTTTGAATCACAGGATCAGGAATCAATTCACCCGGGTTGACTCCAGGGATACATTTACTATATCTGTGTCTGGGAATATTTGCTTAATATTGTAGTCTGAATTTTCTTCTTCGTATATCACTTTCTCATCTCAGAGACAAACTACCTGACATCCACAACTTAAAGGAAGAGAGGTTTACTTTTGGCCCATAGTTTTCAGAGGATCCAGTGCATAGTCAGCTGGGTCCCAGGCAAGAAGAGCATGGTAGAAGGGTCTGGGAGAGGGAAGCTGCTCACATCAGTCACATCTGCCAGGAAACAGAGATCTAAGGGAGGAGCCCAGGAAAAAGAGGCGTCTTTGTAGATCATGCCCCCAGTGACCTGACTCTTACAACCAAACCCTTCCTCCTAACAACACATTTAGCTCCAACCTCTTCAAGTGATTTAATTCACTGATGAGTGTAGCACCTCTATGATCCAAGCACCTTCCAAAAGCCCAACCTTTGAACACAAGAGCCTTTGTAGGACTTTCTAGATCTAAACTATAATAATTTTCTCTCTTTACATGGTTTTCAAAAAAAGCAATGAGTATAAAAGTCAAACCCTTGGCAGAGTAGCCAAAGTGTACAATGGACACTACTGTATATATCAAATAATCTAGAGAACCCAAATATACACATCGAATGCAGTACCCACATTCCTTCTTGACTCATTCTGTTGCTGGTTTTGACTGGATATTACTTTATTGTATACTCTTGAAGGATGTCACTATAATTTTTCATACATTAAAAATCCATCTATTTATTTACGCTGTTTTTTTTGAAGCCTGGACTTAATATTGAACACTTGACTAAAGTTGGGCTTCATTAGTGGTTTCAACATTTTTTTTTCTTTTTTGTCATATCTTCATTTGCCCTTTTTAGTGTAGCTATTGACCATGGCCTAGTTTCAGGTTTTCTACTTATTTTCCAGTCAAAATCTCATTGATTTGCTACGGAACTAATGCTGATTTTATTTTCTGAACATTAGTGATCCTTCAGGAGTCATTGTTACTTCATTTTCAGAATGAGCTCCAATGAATGAGATTCTTTGCTGCAGATAAATTTTAAAATATTAACAACCTAGTTACTTTAATAAGACCTGGTTGTAAATCACAAGGTCAGGAGTTCTTGATCCTTAAGAGACCTGGCACTTCTGCCGAGTCCTGACACCTTGGTGAGTAAGTGACCCACAGAGAGTCAGGATTTCCTGTCAAGGAAGAGTTATCAGCAGACACCCTCTCTCCCCCAGCCCATCTCAGGTCATTGGATGTTGATTCAATAGTACACATCAATTACGTAAATATTTTGGAAAGCCTATTAAATAAATTTGTGAGCATATGGCTTTTTTTTCTCATTTTTAATAAAACACTGGTGATTTTTTTTTCATGTGAATAGTCAGTCAAATTATTCAGATAATTATGGCTATGTTCTTATAAGGTACTTTTCTTCTCAGACTTTTAATATTTAATTACTGTCAGATTTGTTAATTGCTAGGGTGGCTAAGATAAAAAGGAAGATACCAGAAGAGAAAAAAAAAAGTCAAACTTATGGAAATGATCTAATTTTCATTTCTGATACATGAGCATTTAAGGATTCCATGTGTCTTTTGGGGGAAAGGGTATTGGGGATTGATCCCACGTATCGCGCCTGCTAGGCAAGCACTCTACCATTCCACAGAACTTCATCTCACTCCCTTTATTTGGAATCTCTACAAGTCAACTTTTTCCTAACACACCATTGGGTCCAAAAGTAGGTGAGGTTCCTAGTAGAAATCATAATCATTCAGGGCTAAGTATAATTCTAAACAAAAGTAAATTAATTTATTATTAGTTTAGAATCAGCCTTATCCAGTTTAAATCTTCCCAGATGAATTTTGAGCCTGTCGCTGGTTAAAGACCAATTGACTAATAAAGGGAGTAATGCTCCAGGTAATGACAGCTGAGGAAGAGGATAAAATAAATACCTGTACCCAGATATAAAGCTTTATTTTGTAATTCCACGAGTTAATAACAGGTACTAAATTCCTCTGAGCCTTCATTTTCTCATATGTAAAGTAGGTAATAATGCACTCAGATGACATCTTTTTGAGAATTAATTGAAGTATATGTAAAGTACCTAAAATTGCATTTGGATCACACATGTACTTACAGATATTTTCCCCACAAATGTCACTTGCAAAATTAAAAAAAAGTAGAAATTTACTATAAATTTCTCATCCATGTTAAAATGGGTCTTCTTGCTAATATCCTAAATGTGTAAATGTTTAACTGAGAATGTGGTTTCCTCACTGGAATTTTCAAATGACTCCCAGTCCTGATCTTTTACTGATTTAAAATTCAATCTATTCTTCTGATGATTGGTGGAAGAGAGTCAAAGATGAAAGAATGTTAATGGAAATTGACAAACAAATTATTAATCTAGTATTTTGAAAAGAATATTTGTATTTTTGCTGACCACGTTAAAACATTTTTTGGGGGGCAAACAATTTATAATTGATTATAAAGAAGATATGAGTCTGAAAACACCTTTTTTCTTTTGTACTGAAGTTGGATTTAGAAATTATGATTTGAATTATTCAATCCTGAACATATCCTCAGATTTTCACAATTGTCACTACACAAAGACCCAAATAGAGTGAAAATGAGACCTCAGGCTCCAAAGTAATTACAATGATAAGACACTAAATATGTAATGGACAGATAAGAGGAAATGTATTGGATGGACATCTGATAGGCATACGGCAAAGCAGAATCTGAGAAATGATTTATATAAAATGAAAGATGAAAATGTGATTCACTTTAATATTATCTATTTTTGCTTTGAAGTTTGAATGCGGGGTAGCTATCATCTTTTTGAATATATAGGAGGCACTAAGTAGATATTCATCTATAATTTAGCAATGATAACAAGAGTGACTCCGGACTGGTAGTTAAAAGTGTAAGCTCTTAAATGAGAAGCTGATTTAAAGCTTTTTCTCTCTGATTGCTCAACATTAGGTGAACATGATTATTTCTCTATTCATTTCAGTTTTATTATCTGAAATTAATAATATTTACTTCATCAAGAAGCATCTTCATAAAAGAAAAAGGGAAATAATGAATAAATGTTAATCATGTCTTAGATTTTTAGTTTCTACTATATAAAGAGTGATCAAAATATATGTAAATGTTTAAATTTTTAAAAATATTGTCACATACAAGACACATTTCAATAATTCCCCTTGAAATAATTCTCTCACTTCTAATACACTTATCCCATCTTTCTTGACCTTTCCAAAGCAGTTTCAGAAGTCTTCTTTTGTGAGCGACCTTAATTATGCCCTCGTCACTATGTCAATGTCCTGAAATGATTCAAAACTTTTGGGAAATTTCTATCAAATAAAATTATTACCCTGTGTTCCCATCCACTTGGCACACATATTTTGGCTCTTCCCCAAATCAAAATGACTCTGGATGGTAAAAGGTTTGAATCTATTCAGGACATCAAGGCAGCCACAACAGTGCAATTAAAGAGACTCACTAAAAAGGAGTTCCACAACAGCTTCAGAAAGGGGCAAAAAAAAAAAAAAAAAAATGGGGTAAGTGTGTTCAGAGAAAGGGAGAGTATTTGGAGAAGGGTTAGGGGCAATATGTCTTTTACTGTAATGATTTTTAAAATATACACATCCACTATATCTTTTGAATACACCTAAAATATTACACACTATAAGTGATATTTTATATAAATTATGTCCTCTAATTTAACTCGCACATTTTTGGCTTCATAGCCAAGCATAATTCTTCAAAAAAATAAGGAACCCAGGACCCAGAGAACACGTAATTTGCTCAAGTTTACCCAAAATTGGTAGACACTTGAAATGAACTCATAGCTTGGTGACCTTCAAATCCTGCAGCACCATATCCTTTCTTTTACTTATTGTGTTGGCATTCCATCCTGAGTCTCTCAAATTAAAAATAAAATTGTTTTCTCTGAGGCCATAATTATTTGAAACTACTCGAAACTACTTGAAACTATTTGATACTACTTTATTATACTGTGCTCTGAACATCTCTACATATTTGTCTTCTTCCAGAAATTTCACTGATTTCCATAAAGATGTAAAATGGTCCATGACATATATCTATAGCAACATTTCCTATGACAGAACCAAAACAGATGTGTAACAGCTGCTAAATAAATGTCAAAGCAATACAAAATAGGCTACATTTTGCTACACTGTAATTAAGTTAGGCCTGAAAGATAATACTTCTTTTTATGTTCAGTATTTAAGTCTAAATACTTTAGGAAATACCCCAGTTTTACTAGCTGAAGAACTAGCTTCAGAAATTATGAAGAGCATTAATATTTTTCAAGATGCCCTAATGAAGTAGTTGTTTATAAAATATCTTCACTACTTATATTTTCCTATTTTTATTTTATTGTAATAAGAGTAGATATTAACAAAAATATAAAAGTATTCTTACTAATATGAAAAATAAAACAAAATTTACTAACAAAATAATTAGAGAACAAGAATGGTTAACATACTGTGTATCATGATCATAAAGGAATGTCCAAAGTGTATATGAGAAACTTAATACACACATACACATATATATAATACATATATATATAATGTATATAAATAAAGAGCAAAATAGATGATAGATAAACAGGAAATAGGAAGTTTTTCAATGGCCTATTTTTTCAATGACTGTCATAAATATATTTATATCCCTAGGCTTCTACAATTAAGAAAATTGCTGAAATTTTAGAAATGGAAAAAATATAATTGTTTCAATCAAACCCTTGCTCTCTTTCAAGTGTAGTGATTCAGACTTATATTGAGATTGATTACTCTTTATGTTGTGATTTTTCTCTCTGAACTCCAGTTGACTTATATTATCTTTGTATGGTGAAGATAGAGCAAGCGAAGTTTTTGATCAAGGCACCTGAACTTCAGATTTGGGTACCAAAACTTGCATTATATTGTCCTTTATTGCAAAGCATTGTCAGAGTATTGAAGTCTCTTCTGGGGAGAAGTAGATGCATAAGTTATCTGTATTCCCAAATAACCATAGTAAACTTATATCCAATCTTGAGAGAGAGAGAGACAGAGAGAGAGTTCTCTTACTTTCCAATCAATGAATCAATAAGTATTTATTTAGTACGTACTCTATATTAGAGATGTTGATAAATGCTAATGGAGATATGAATTTATAATCGAGTTCTTGCAATGTAAGTTTAGAAAAGGAAAGATCATTTTCATCATGGTTTTTATGGAGAAAACCTGAGCTTTTTGCCCCCATCAAAGGTGATAATCACCTATTTCCAGCTGTTGCTAATAACGTTTTTAGGTGGATCAACATATAATACTAAGGCCTTTAGCTCTCCTAAGAACCTGTAGTCTCAAATGTTCTCCTGCTCTTCTCTACCTGCTCCAATATATTTGGCTTTTGGACCTTCTCTAGCTTTCCAATGTTGGACGATCATTTGTGTTTCTGTGGGTTGCTCTTTACATAGTACCAGGGGATTCTCATCCCATTTACCCATTTTAGATTTATCTCAGATATATATTTTCTCTGATTCTTGTTCTAAGCTATGTACTTCCATTTGAGAATGAAATAATTCACTTTCCTTGGTTTAAACATTCCTGGGACCAGGCATAATTCCCTGGTCCTGTCTTAAATCATACTAAGATCAAGAAGTATTCTGTCCGTCAATAAATCTTTGTCCAATTCCAACTATTTTCCCACGTTCCAAGACACACCGTAAAATCATTTAGCCTGAGCTATTAAATCCTACAGAGACTGTTTTCTAATTTTTCCTCTTTGAAATACAGTAAAGGAAGACTGTCAACATGATGTTCTCCATTACTTCAGTGTGCCCAACAACCTGAGCTTTTGGGAGGAAATACAATCAATACCTACTGAGAGAGATTTTCTTTTTACTGTTTCACCCTGCTCATTCTAAGTTGTTCCCAGATTGAATGGTAACTAAGTAATTTAAACAATGAAAACTCTAATTATGATGGAATGGTCATTCTGTAAAGGGCAATAGAGAAGAGAGAACAATGAGACTGTAGCAGAACTGAGAGATTAAAGCCTCTGTCATTTACTTCTTGAAATATAATGAGGTCTGGTTTGTCTTGAAGAGAAGTAAGGGCACAGTGATTATAACTACATTTGAAACATTCACCAGATGGGTAATGGATGATTTATTCATCTTTTATTATGAACTGAAATATAATTTAATAGCTCTCAGCATTATCAATTTTAAATGCTAATTTATTGCATCATAATTTTATGTAAAATGCATGAGCATCTTTTGTTTGAAAATTCTCCATGTATTATCATTTAAAATCTTGTTTTTTTGTGTTTCTGTGTCAAATTAGGAGAGATGAAGATAATATATAATATATATTTAAAACTCTGGACAATGTTAATCACTATAAAAATGCCTAATCATTTTTAAAAACAAGGGTAGGTTGTCCAGTAAAAATGACTAAAACACATATACAAAAATTATATTTGTTACTGTCCTCATTTCCAAGATCACTCTCCCTGACATTATTAATTAGTTGTCTTAATGCTTATAGTACTAGCGGCAATGGATTTAAAAAACTACACTTATGAGTAAATTTGGAGGGGTAATATTTAGCAGCACTGAAGTGTAAAAATATATACAGTGTGGTTGTCATCTAAAATATAATATTATACTTCAAAATGTGTATATTTTGTACTTTAAGATGTTTGAATTATAATTTATCCTTCAATTTACAATAACTATTTGATAAGAGCAAATATTTAGTAAAACATTTACAAATATTTGTAAAACATTTTGGTGAAAAACATAACATGTGGTCCTAGAACAGTGCTCATTTACTTTTATATGGGTCAATATCATACGTCCTACTAATCCCTTTGACCCTTGTCCATCAAAATTTTTCTCTACACTGGTGACAAAGTGATCTTTTTAAAATGTAAGAACAATCTTAGCTTATTATTAAAATCATCTCCACTGTCAAAAAAGTAAAATTATGACAGGTGTATAAGAAGGTACACAACATTACTATCATCAGGGAACTGCAAATCAAAATGATAATCAGATATCACTTCACACCTGTTAGGATGGCTATTATCAAAGAAAAAATAAAAGGTTACTGTTGGCAAGGATGTAGAGAAAAAGAATTCTTATGTACCATTGGAGGGAAAATTACTATAAAAGCCATTACGAGAAAAGATATGAAGATTCCTCAAAAGTTGTAAATAGAACTAGTATATGATACACTAATTCCAGTCCTGGGTATATATATGAACGTGTTGAAATCATGATCTCAAACAGCTATCTATACTCATGTTCATTGCAGTATTATTTATAATGGAAGACATGTAAGTGACGTGAGTGATCATTGCAAAATGAATGGATAAAGAAAATGTTGCGTATATGTACAATGAAATATTATTCAGACTTCAAAGTAACGAAGGGATTTCTGTTATTTTTGACAAAATAGAGGAACCTGGAGGACATTATGCTAAGTGATCAATGCCAGAAATGGGACAAATACATTATACCACTTTTAAGAAGCGTTTAAAATACAGTCAAATGAATAAAAACAAAGAGTAGAATGGTGAGTCCCAAGAGCTGGGGGAGGGGAAAATGGTGAAGAGTTGGTTAAAGGATACAAAGTTTCAGTTGTTCAAGATTTGTAAGTGGTAGAGATCTGTACTACATAATGTTTATAGTTATAGTGTTATACATCTTTTAAAAATTTTCTTGGGCCGGTGAGATGGCTCAGCGGCTTAAGCGCCTGCCCGGCAAGCGCAAGGGCCCGAGTTCGACTCCCGGATCCCACATACGAAAAAGGGGCCGGTGATATCGCTCAGCGGCACGGGCGCCTACTGGCGCGCGAGGTCCTGAGGTCGACCCCCCGGTACCCACAAAAAAAAAAAAAAAAAATTTCTTAATCTGTAGATCTTATAAATACAGCAATCCCTTGTTCAGGAACACTTCTGCTCACAAACAATTTGGTTTGCAAACAGAAGCGTTTGACAAAATTTTGCTTCCATTTGCGAACTCCACATCAGGTGATAAACAGGACTGTGACCATCTTCCCCAGAATCATGGAACAAATTAAGTTTGTGAACCGAGGTACCACTGAATTCATACTGTATTACTACTACTACTACTAATCAAATGGCAAGAGGAAACTTTAGGCATGGTGAAGCTCTTTATGACATAGAGTACCCCCATGATTCCATGGGTATACACTTACTTCCAAACACATCAAGTTGTATATATTAAATATGTACCATTTTCTATTCTTTTATTTTATTAGTATGTTTGTGATACATAATGAATACATTCATTCTGAGGAATTAGTATATATACATATCCAATCTTAATCCCTTTTACTTCCCTTTTCTCTCCTCTTCCTCCCATTTCCCCTTTCTCAAGATCCCTTCCAACTATTTCCCCATGTTCCAAGATATATGTTTCCTATCATCTATTTTTTATTTTGCTCTTTATTTATACTTTGGGTTTCTCAAATGAGAGAAATCATGCAATGTTTATAGCCCTGCCTTATTTTTTTATCTTTGCATTATAGTTTCAATATGCATTCATTTTCCTACAAATGACTCAAATTGATCCTTTTTTATGACTTTTCACATTTCCTCATCAATTCATATGTTGGTAGGCATATACGTAGCTTTCAAGATTTAGCTATTGTGAGCTGTGCTACTATAAACTTGGATATGCATGTATTAGTTTAATATGATATATTTAGCCCTTTTGGTAAGATACCCAGAAGAGATATACCTGGGTCAAGTGGGTTTTCCTTTCCTTTTTTTTTTCAGGATTGATTGCTTTTTCCTCACAATTTTGCCATCATTTGTGGTTTATTGAGTGCTTGATGATAGCCATTCTAGCTTCAGAAGGAATCTCAGTGTTGTTTTGATTTGTGTTTTTTTAATGACCAAAGATGCTGAATATTTTTTTCATGTACTTACTGGCCATTTCTACTACTGCTTTTGAGCTGTGTCTGTTAGTTCATTTGTCCATTTTTTTTTTTTTTTATGTAGGTACCAGGAGTTGACCTCAGGACCTTGCGCTTTGCCACAAGCGCTTGTGCCGCTGAGCTATCTCACCGGCCCTTTTTTTCCTTTATGTGGGTTCCAGGAGTCAAACTCAGGACCTCGCGCTTGCCGTGCAGCCGCTTATGCTGCTGAGCTATCTCAACGGCAATTGACGTCTTTTATTTTGGGGAGTCTAATTCATTTTTAGTTCTTCTTATGTCCTCTGAGAAGTAGCTGGCAAAACATTCTTTCACTTATTGTAGGCTGTCTCTTCACTCAGTTGGTGATTTCTTTTGGATATATATATATATATATTTCATTGGTTATATATCAAGAAGCTCAATATATATAATCCCACTTTTGGTCCTTGATGTTATTTTTTCTGCAGTTGGAGTTCTGTTTAGTCCTTGCCTGTGCCTATGTTTTCAAGAGTTTTACCTATTTTATCTTCCAGCATATATAGCGATACAGTTTTTCATATATAAATCTTTGATCCATTTTGATTTGATTTTAATACAGGGTGAGAGATAAGGCCTAGATTCATTGGTCTGCATGCAGATAAATGGTTTTGCTTGCAGCATTTGCTAAAGAGGCATTCTTTTCTCTAGCATATGTTTTTTGCCCCTTTATCGGTGAACAGAAGGCTGAATGCACCTGGCTTGTTTTTGCTTCGTCTATTCTGTTTCATTGATCTTCAGGTCTGTTTTTGTGCCTGCACCATGCCGTTTTATCACTATAGCTTTGTACTATAACTTGAAAGTTGAGATTGTGATGCCTCCTGCTTTGCTGTCAATGCTCAGGACAAATTGTCCATTCAACCTCAGTAAAAGGGTTTAGAAAAATGTTGAATGTATACTTCCTTGTATAATTTCCAAGGTCCTCAAAAAGTGGTTAACAAGTCTCTCATTTAAAACTATCCAGGATTGTTTTCTTTGTTTGAATTACGGTAATCATATTGCTCCTTTGTTCCTTTTTCAACAACACAATTATTTCTTTTTCTTGGCATTTGATCGCTCTCAGTATTGCTAATGCCTAGTATCTTCCAGGTCTCCTATTAAAAGTTTATGCTAGCTGTTTAGTCAAAATTAGTTACTGGGGTGTCCTCAGCAGATCTTTTCACTTTTTCTCTTTATTTAGCAAGTAAGTTTTGTCTTCTTTACCTACAACATTGTTACGTGAGTGACTTTTTTCCTTCTGGTTAGGAAAAGATTATGGTCAAGACGGAACTAATCACAATGTCTTCAAACGTTAGCTTTTTTATCAAAATTAAATCGCACTGAATGATGAATTCTTACTTTTTAATTATTTCCCATGATGGTATGTAAATACTATGGCATGCACTTTCTTCTATAGAAAGTCTAAACCCAAAGATTTTAAGAAATATATTAAACTCAAACAGTCTGTTTAACTTGCCTTAAACAAAATTATAAGAGAATGAGCTCATCTCAGTTTCTAAAGAGGAATGTGGGAGGGAAAAACAAGAAGCAATTTTAAATAAAATCATTAACATAAAAAATTAATGAGAAAATTTCAGTATGTGTTATATATTAAGGTTGGAGTAATTTCAATAAAAAAGCCTGTTATATGGGCCAGTGATTTAGCTCAGTGGCATAAGCTCCTGCCTGGCAAGCATGAGGTTGTGAGTTTGACTCCTGGTACCCACATAAAAAAAAAACTTGTTATGATAAGAAAATAAAAATATAACAAGGGTAATCATGAAGGTGTTGCAGACGTGTCACTCTAAATTGCGCTACTCTAGCACCTGGGGTATTTATTTTGCTCTGAAGGCTTTTGAAAAGCAGCAGTTGCAAACACAGTATCTAAACTGCCCTTTCCTATCTTAGCAAGCCATTAAAATCCCTCTGAGAAATGTGCCTTCTGTGTACCAGGATGAGAGAATAACACTTATCACCAGTGACCAAGAATCAGTTATCATATAATGGACCTGAACAAATATACGTTCTAAAGTAGCTCTTTTCTCTTACTAGCTTTAAAATTTCTCCATAGATCTCCGATTATCCTTCCTTAGAATATGCTGTCCCTAGCCTAGAGTCCATTGTCTTGCCATTTTCTTGCAAATGTATATTTCTTAGTTTAAAAGGTAGAAAACTTTCTGCTTTGGCCAATTCTTTGGGTCTTCACTCTCTTTGGAGTGTCCCTATGTACATGTCAAAAGAAAACTTGTGTATTTTCCTACCGTTAATCCACTGTCAGTTTGGTTCCCAGATACAACCAAAATCCCAAATAAGAACTAAAATGGGCAGAGATGATTCTTGTCCACTCCTACAACAATAATGTTTTACAAAGATTTATACAATTTTCATGGAGCATGAATTTATGAATAGTTCTTCAGAAAACTTAGAAGTCAAATAAACAGTATATTTAAATTACTGAATGACGCAGTAATTCTACTAGTAATACTACTATTTGGAAATTCAATGCAAATATTTAGAAACTAATATCATAAATAAGTTATCCCCCAGGAAATACAAAACAATGGAAGCATCGTAAATCCATGTCCCAGTATTCTCCAAAAATAAAATATAACATCAAAAAAGGCATATAAAGCTATAGAATATCATTTTCAAGCAGAAATGGAAGATAAGTAATATTCAAACTTTACCTGCAGTTAAAACAAAGAAATAGAAATGAAACACCAAACACCACCAGTCTCTCACACTCTTCCCACAAGCTTGTGTTATAAGTAAAGGTGATCAAAGCAAAAGTATGTGGAAAAGAGAAGAAACCTAGCAGCCTACCTCCAACTGTCCCATAACGGCTCCACAAAAGACAGTGTTATGGTTTACATCTGGATGTCCCCCTCAGAGCCTTATGTCAACATATGTTGGGTTTTTGGGAGGTGACTGGATTGTAGGGCTAGATAGCTGTCTTGCAGTTGGAAGTTTTGTTCTTTCCTGGTTCCTTCCTTGAGCTCTCTCCACTTCCCAGTTGCCATGCCATGAGCAAGTGTCCTCCACCTAGGCCATTCTAACGCTATGCCTTCCTGCCTTGGAACCACCAACTAGGGACCAAAATAATTCTCTCCTCCTTTAAGTTGCAGGTGTTGGGCATTGTTTCTCAGTGATGAGGAAGTGACTAAGACAGGCACATTTACCCTATGTGTAGAAATACTGAAAAACTGTCCTCCTGGAACAGAGCACTATTTAAAGGGCTTAAAAACAGAAGCAATTTGAAGTGGTCATCTTTGAAAAGTCTAACTTCTGGAGTAGGAAAAAATAAAAAGTATAACTGGGTGCCAGGTGCAATTGGATGGTGGAAAGAAAAGGAAGCAAAATCAAAAATTTAGGGGTAATAAAAAAATGAAATAGAGTAAATGCAACTCCTCCCTGAGTACTAAATAAAATCATATAAAATAAGCAAGCAAATATACCTTGCTATATTTATAAACACAACATAATATTATTGAGTTATAAACTATGTAAAGCTCTCCAAATCAAAAAAAAAAAAAATGAATAAGCAGAAACTAAAAATATGAAAACTTAGAAGAGATCAGAAAATAAGTAGGGGAAAACTAAATTGAAAAATTTGCTCATACAGAACTGAATTTTATATATTGAAACTGATTTATATATACTTCAAAACATATTTGGGAAAATTAGAAACCATCTTATTTACAAGGTAAAAACTTAAAAGATAAAGAATTAATGGAAAAAGGATTGGTTTGAAAGAAAGGTTATAATCATCTCTACTATACAGAAAAATAGTAACTACAATATTCATAGTTAGGGCCGGTGAGATGGCTCAGCAGTGTAAGCGCCTGCCTTGCAAGCGCGAGGGCCCGAGTTCGACTCCCGGAACCCACATACGAAAAAGGAGCCGGTGATATCGCTCAGAGGCACGGGTGCCTGTTGGCGCACGAGGTCCTGAGGTCGACCCCCCGGTACCCACAAAAAAAAAATATTCATAGTTAAAGCCCTGAAAATAAAAAAGAAAACTAAATAGAGTTAGTGTTTAAAGCCATCATCTAAAACCACTCCCCAGATAATGGAGAGCCTGGATAAATATATTGAAAGAACATAAGTAATGTGCAAAATTAACCAAGTATGACCAACTCCAAGATTTACATTAATAAAAAATTCAATTTCAAAGGTAAAGTGAAATTGGTCAAAGCCTATAGGCAAAATATCAAAGAAAACTTGCAAGGACAAAGAGATTAACCTGGCAATGTCATCCCACAACCAGTGGGGATGTGTAACTCCAAGATCTTGTTTGCTAAATGCCTTTTGCCTAAAAGAAGAAACAATGGTTCCTTGGAGCAATGACTGATTCTCTGCTGGGTACCAGAAAGCACGAGATGAGCCTGGATCACCCTGAGGTCCCCCAAAATATGAAAGTGCTCCAAAATTGATGGGAGCATACATATCTAAGTTGTAGAAAAAGTTTTCACTTCCTACTAAGTTGAAGCAATGAGGAACTCGATTTAACCAGCTGCCTGAAAAATAACACTGAAAACAGCCTGTGAAATAATGATTTGAAGATACTGGACATCATCAATAAAGAATAGTGATCCCTGAGAAAAGGGAAGTCAATGATGTGAGTACTATGATTGTCCCCCGTGTACTACCTTGAGATAATCTACTGGACATGGCTCAGAGAGGGAGAACCTGGACAGAGCTCAGGGGACTTGTCAAGGACCTACAACAAAGACTACATGCCAGCAGTCAGGGGATGTTGAGAGGGCTACAACTGGAGGGTGGAATAGTGCAGACAGATCTGTTTCAAGGTTGGAGAATGTAGTTACTGTCCTGCCAGTATACAACTGTTTCCCACTTTGTTTTTCTGTGGAGCCCTTTTGGCTTTGCTACACACATGGTATCGCATTCATCCAGGGAGGTGTGAGTGTAAGGCACTATACCCCCCCACCGCCACTCTCCCTAGAATCTGCCCATCCTTGCTTATGCACACAGCCTTCTGGACCTCAGCACTTGGGGGGGGGTGGAGTCAAAGCCCACTGTAGTGGATGAGGCTGTGTCTGTTTGTGTTTGTTTGCAGCAGCAGCAAAAAGCCCTAAATACTGACTTTTCTGGCACTGAGCATATAGTCATCTCCCGCAGCAGGGCGCACTGGCTCAGTCAGTGCCCACAGTGACGCATGCACTCTGCAGTTGGTCACTGGGCTCCACTTCCATGCAAAGGGTAAAGGCAGCAGTAAGCTCCAGCCAATGCCAAGCAGATTTAGAAAAAAAAATCATCAACCTATGCCCAGGACCTCTCTCAGTTGGAAAGTGGCCAAGCTGGAACGATCACCATATTGGGGCCATGGAGACCAAGGTGTGCTCTAGGGCCTGTGTAAGACTCCTGCCCTCACTGGTGGCCAAGACATGGGTGAATGTTCAGTTTTGTGACGGAAGTGGGTACGTTTTTCGACTGCTAGGGAAAACAAAAAAGGCTCAAAAAATGTGAAGATAAGGTAATAACTACGAGTTCAAAGACCATCTACTTCAGGACCATCCACTTTTGACTCAGTCTGAATTGAACTGTCAAAAGTTAAAGCTAAAAGTTCTTTAGGGCTGCAGGTTTATGATATAGTTTTTTCCAAATACTACACGATGGAAGGATTTTTAAATAGTTAAAGATATCAGTTACAGTTTTAGAAGATCTCTGTATATATTTTGGATAGATACTAGGTACCACTTGTTTCACTGGTCATTAAGGATTAGAGACTTAACTTTTACTGGACGAAGTCCTGAAAAATCTGTTTCTCTCTCTGTCTCCATCTCTGTCTCTATCTCTGTCTGTGTCTCCGTCATCTCTATATTTCTCAGTGAGTAAAAGACAGGAGACCATATTGCAGAGGTGGCTCTCACACGATACAGCTGTCTGACTAGAGCTCGGCTAACCTTTGAAAATCTGCACGCAAATTCAGTGTAAGAGATGCTGATGCCGCCAGAATAGATATATGTGCAGAAAGATGAGGGAACCTTTGGAGAGGATTTATGGTTTGCTTTTTGGATGATGGAGCAGGAATGGGTCCAAATGATGTTGCCAGTGTGATCCAGTTTGGGAAGTCTGCTAAATGAACACCCGAGTCTGCTCTGATTGGTCTGTATGGGAATGAGTTAAAATCAGCCTCAGGGCACAATGGGAAAGATTTTATTCTCTTCACCAAGAAGGGAGATACTGTGACTTGCTTCTTCTTGTCTCGCACCTTTCATGAGGAAGAAGGCATTGATAAGTGATAGTCCCCCTGCCCACCCAGGATGCTAAGACACAGGAACCTGTCGGACAATGTGGAAAAGGTTACCACTGAGCCAGAACTCATCTACAAGTACTCTCCCTTCTGCAGTGAGGGAGAAGTGATGACACAGTTCATAGATTCTTGGGGACAACAGAACTCTGGCAAACATTTTCAATCTCAAACTCACAGATAATGGAGAACCCAATCTGGACATAATCTCAAATCCAAGGGCTATCCATGGAGCAGAAACTTCCCAGAGGTCACAAAGCCAGAGCTGTGCTCCTTCCGAGCTTGTGCTGCTCGGCTGTACATTAATCCTTAAATGAGGAACTTCATCAATGTGTACAAAATACAGACCAGGAGGCTCCCCTGCCATTTGTACAAGCCTGGGATGTGCAGGTACACGTCAAGTCCTTTCAAGACCCGCACAGAGCAGGAGGTGGAGAAAGCAGAGATGTTGCAGGGTTGCTGAAGAGAAGGCTCGGAGGCAGAAAGCAAAGCTCACGCATTGGATGTGCATCTCTGTGCTGATGTCACTAGCACCTCTAGGTTGATGTTGCTTCAGGTCCAGGACACAGCCCTCACACTGCAGAGAGTTGAAGTCAAGGAGAAGGACAAACAAACAGAGCACTCAAAGAACCTAAGGAACTTAATTTTTTTTTTGGGAGTAAACCTTGGATACTGCTACCTAGATGCTATGTTCATCTACAGCTGTAGCCACCTGATCAAGATGTGTGAGAAAGTTAGCCCACAGCTGGAAGCAGCCATGGCTTGTTGTGGAGTTGTTGGAGTCATTAATGTACCCTATCTTGTCCTAGAGCCTATGCATAACAAGCAGGATTTTGGTGATGCCAAGGAATACAGGCATCTGCTGAAGCAATGGGAGATCCATCACCTAGCTCAGTATTGGAAGGATATCAGTGTTGTCTATCTAGGGATCAAGTTTTGGTATACATTTGGCTACCACTCTGCCAACCGTAACAAGCCCTCTTCCAGTGAGCTACATCACAAACACTGGAGAGCTATGGCAATCCCAACTACAATCCAGTGTGATTAGTGTCTGACATGGAGAACTCTACCTTTCTAGCTGACTTCAGTGGATTAAAGATTACCCTGAAACCTGGGTGTGCTCCATGCAGCCTGATCCTGAGCAGGACCCATGAGAGGCTTCTGAATAAAAGAAGAAGGTTCCCCTGGGGATATTTAAAAAAGGACTTTTAGCGCAGAAAAGAAGCAGAAATAGCTGAGGAAGAAAATTTGCCAGCAACAGAAGAAGTTGGTGACTCTTCAGAAAATCACCCCCCATCCACTCCCAAGTGGGTGTGAAATAATTGCGCTTGGAAGTGACAAACAGACCTTATACTGATGACCCTACATGGAAACCTCAGCATCCTGGGCCACCACCTTTACCTGCTGTGATCAAGAATGCATCAAGCAGATTACTTTCCCTACAAGTTCACACACCAGTCAGCCAACTCCAGAAGGTTTGTGTCATCAGCAGTCCCCCAAAACCACCAGGTCAAAGCAGACCCAAGGCTGACTGCGTCAGTCACCCAAGGCAGTAAAGACTGTACCCCAGTCCACTCCTCTGGAGCAGCCACTGTCATCATCTCTCCTACGCAACTCCAGGAGCCCTTGGGAGATCCCTTTCTCCAACCATCAAGTAGCCAGTGGTCCAAAAGCCAGAGCTGCCTGTTAAAATCTACTTAGCTTCAGTTGATCACGAGCAGAGTCTTGATGTCTCTGAAGAGGAAGATGATGAGGGTGAGGCTGAGAGGAAAACGGAGAGGTGCAAGCGGAGCAAATTTGCAGAGAAGGACGAAAAGAAGGAATCAGAGGAGCTCCCAGACAGTGCTGGTGAAGAGGACCCAGCTGACCTCAGAAGAGCTCAGAAAGATAAAGAGCTGATCGTAAAAGTATGTGTGAAGAGGGAGTGGCACACAGCCTGTGCCACAGCTATAGAGGTGGGCAAGAATACGGTCCAGTAGAAGTGAAGTTTGACTGTGTGCTTACAGACACAACACTGCAGGACCAAGGAGCTGAGAAAGACAGCAAAGATGTGCGGCTGATGAAGCCATCTTCCCCATAATGTCATAGCCCCGACATAAAGCAAGAGGGTAGGAAGGAAGGGGAGAATGTAGTGGCTTATCAAGCTGCAGACGTGACAGAACCTTTCACCTCTGACTGTATCCACACTGAGCCTGAAACTACTGCCCCCAGCACCAACCATGAAACCACTGACCTGCTGGTCCAGATTACCCAGAATTGCTTATGGTGTTTCCTGTCTCCAGGGATTCCCGGGGGATTCCCTGTCTCTAAGATGGAGCTAAGTGCTGTGAATTTAGATGAGCCAATAATATATTATCCTCTGAAAGAGTACTTCCAATAGTATGAATTAGGGTTCCAGAGTCTCTGCCATTCCTACCAGAGCCATGCCAACTTGTGGATCAGGGCCTCTGAGAACAGTTTGTACCTCCCAGAGGAAGCTGCATGAGAGGAGAATCCAGAGAAGCTCAGGACCGACATCACGGTACCCCTTCAAAAGTTGCAGGAAGACATCGAACTTAACCCAGATGATGCCTTACATGTAGACACTCATCACCAAGGGGGACTGCGGGATTGGGAGTCAGAAGTCTGCTCCCCCGCCCACCTGCTCCTCAACACAGCAGCTTTTGAGGGAAGGGAGTTCGTTTATAGGTTAGTGGATTTAACCTTGGTTCGATTTATGTGGGTCATTTGTGCTTTTGGAGGGGAAGGTACTCGGGTTCCTTGAATCTTCCTCCTCCAGCGTATAAATGTCTCTTGAAAGAAAATAAAAGTACATTGTACCCATTTCATGACGAGTCTGCCAGTTTCTTGCTTTTCTCAGGACTGCAACCAGAAGTTAGCGAGAGCATCACCATTTTTATTTATTCTCCATTTGCATTACAGCAGTTTCCAACGTCTAGTGACATGAGATTTAATACTCTAATTTGATCAGAAAACTTGCTGATTTTCCCAGTAATTTTTCCTGTGTGGAGGTTGATGGAGAGAACCACACTCTAACTTTGGAGACTCACTCTCTTCCTGTCCGGAGTTCCGTGATGTTTTATCTTGAATAAATGACTTTCAGGGTATTTTTTTTCCCTCAATTTCTAGTCTTGTTTTTAATATTTCAATCTGGTTTTATTATTAATTTGGGAGAAGAGGTTTTCTGTTTGTTCTCTCTACCTGTCTGGAATTCTCCTTGTCAGAGTCATTGGTTTCTACTTACAGATTTCTTGGTTGAGCTGGTCATGTTGAACCTCCCTAGTGCCATTTTAATCCTGTTGATAATAAAATAATTATAGAAGAACTGGAAGTCCTTAACTAGAAGAAATTCAACCATCAAATTACTTATTTAAAAAGCCTTTATATATGACTGAAAAGACTCCATATTAATCTAATTTTTTTCAGTCTTAGCTTGACTGCAAACAATGTGTGTGGGTATAAGCCATTCATTTTTATATCTAGGCCTCTATTTTCTTTTTTTTTTTTTGTGGGTACCGGGGGGTCGACCTCAGGACCTCGTGCGCCAGCAGGCGCCCGTGCCGCTGAGCGATATCACCGGCCCCTTTTTTTGTATGTGGGCTCCGGGAGTCGAACTCGGGCCCTCGCACTTGCCAGGCAGGCGCTTACGCCGCTGAGCCATCTCACCAGCCCCCTCTATTTTCTTATATATAAAGTAAATATAATTGTCTAGATTGTTTCAAGCTTCTTTCAGAAATTCAATGGTCCCATCAGAAAATAGGTAGAATGACAGTTATTGTTGGTTTTTTTTTTTTTTTTTTTTTTTTCCCCTTCAACAAATTTTTGGCAAGCCTCAAAACCTGGAAAAGCAGAGAATGGAATTCAATTCCTATTACTATTGTGAATATTAATCTTGTAATCCGTGCTTAATTTGAGATGAATGCAGTACATTTCAAAGGTCAATCGTGAAAAGGGTTGTACTTGCCAGAAACCATTTTAGTGAAGACATCATGAAAGGAAGGGTAGGTGAAAAAGCAGTGCAGAGTATATGTTAGATGTAATGGCATTGAACTGGCAGAAGATAGGCTAATGTATCTTCTGGATGTTGAATCTCAGTGATCCCCAGGCTAGATATTAGTAAGGTTTGAACATTTTTAAGTTGAACAATATTCCTTCAACATTTTCCTTAAATGCATTTAATTTCCTTAATTAAAATTTCCAAATATCAAATCATAATGGTGGCTAAAAGGTCAAATGCTTGCTGTATTTTAAGAAGTGTAAAACTATTCCAATTGAATGATTTATTATAAAGGAAATTAAATTATTCATCTGAGAGAACTACAATAGATTATGTTTGGCATTTGTAACCCCTCTTCAATATCACAGTGCTTGATAATAAATTTGCCCTTTATATGGACCCTGAGTTGTGACATAAATGCAGTACATGGAAAGAATGATTATTCCATATGACCAAGACTGAGACGAAGTTAAGGGTTCCTAAAATCTAGCTTGAAATTGACAATAATGATAGATGAATACTAGATATATGTGTTAATATTCTGCACTCATTTTCTAAATACTTCTTTCTACAATAAAGAGAAACAATGTGGCTATGTAAAAACTTAAGAGCATAGAACACCTATTAAAATCAGTACAAATTCATGAAATGAACAAATTAAGAAACAATTACTGGGTGCTGGTGAGATAGCTCAGCGGCATAAGCGCCTGCCTGGCAAGCGCGAGTTCCTGAGGTCGACCCCCCGGTACCCAAAAAAAAAAAAAAAAAAAAAAAAAAAAAAGCAATTACTGGATTCCTAACCCTTTTTTATCATGTGGTAAATTCTTTTTTTTTTTTTAATGTGGGTACTGGGAGTCCAACTCATGACCTTGCCCTTGCCAGCAAGTGCTTGTGCCGCTGAGCGATATCACCGGCCCTTTTTTCCTTTATGTGGGTTCCGGGAGTTGAACTCAGGACCTCGCTCTTGCCAGGCAGGCGCTTATGCCACTGAGCCATCTCACCAGCACATATGGTAAGTTCTTACACATCATTGATAAAAGGTAAAAAATGTGAAATTTAAACCTGTATTCTTTAGTTAAACTTTTCGTATTTTATATTTTGGTTAAATCAAGACAGGGTTATGTATTTTGTGTTTCTCAGACCTTGTTTTCGAAGTGCATTCTAATTAGATAATTGTTAAAATGTAATTCTGATTTTATACATCTGCAGTAGAATCTGATTCAGAATTTCCAACAAACTTTTGTGTAATTCCAGTGACCTTGGTTCATGAATTACACTTAGGTTAGCGAGGACTGGGGGACATTTTCACTGTCTTTCCACAAAATGTTATAAAGAGTTTACTTTTAGAATCATACATTATATATACAAATTGATGATTATATTTGAGGAGAAATACATTTTTACCTTATACTTGATGCATAAATATTTTAATGAGAAAAGAGAAAATAAGCAATAAATTATCCTCTTTTATATGTGTGTGTGTGTATATATATATATAAAACTTTTTATATTATTTAATATTTGTGTGTGTGGTCTGGTGTTTCCAAGTTCAAAAATCTATTCTTTTGGTATTAAATACACACTTTTATTTCCCAAGCAACTTTCCTATTTGAATAATAAATGAGTGTTCTTTGAAAAGGTTCAATGCCCACCAAATACTGAGACTTTACTTTGCCAAAAATAGGCATAAGAAATCTGACTTAGACCTAGAAATCTTGGAAGGAACTTTACATAAGCTGAGATCAAAGAAATTACTTTTATTGTCAAAATAAATCAGTCTAGACTATAAAGTCTTTAAGGAAATTAGAAAGTTTTAAAATTTGAATTAAAAATATTAAAAAGCTTTATAAATGTTGGACTTATTTGTCCTTTAACGTTTTCCACACGTTTTCACACTGTGGTGGGTGTTTTGCCGTTACTTGGGCTGTTTCTGTTCTTCCACTCTTTCTGAGAATGTTTTAATAATGGTCTGAATCCAATCAGTCTTGGCATTTGCCTTTAACTCCCTTCCCCCCTTTTTCCCTTTTGCTAGTTTGGGCAGTTGCCCAAATCCTAAATATCACCAGGTAATTTATGAATGGATTCTCCTCTCGGATTTCACCTTGGCATGAAATATTAGCATAGCAGAGACACAGGAGGGAAAAAAGTAGAAAATGAAAATCAGCACTTCATTAGATTTAGTTTTTCTCCGGGGATTGGTAATCACTTCAAAATTGGTAATCATTGCAAATCACTAAAAATGTTACTCTTGAATAAGTTGATTATAAACAACAGGAAGTCGTGGGACAGTTTTCCTAATGAATGAGTTCACCTTAACTCCCAGACAGCAAGCCAGAGAAGTGGGGAGCGTTCTCTCCCCACTCACTGGTTTATTAAATGGCTGACTCTGTACTTACGCCCCCTGGAGGCTTAAGTGAGAGAGACAGGTTGAAAGCTCAAAAACTGCAAAATATCACAGATTGGAGTGAAGCAAGGGGCACTGAGAGAAGAAAATTTTCCCCTTGGGGAAAAATATGAAGAAGCAATTCTTTAAGTATATTTTTATATCATTCAGTACACAAATTACTTATGTTAAACTTTCAATAGTGTCTCATCCATATGCATGTAATTAATATTTTGTGGTTCCGTGTGAAAGATGAAGGACACATGAGGAAAACGTTTAGCCAGAGAATGGGGGACACTTAGGTCACGAGGAAAGAAAACCCCATAATGAGGTAGAGACTTATGCCTTAGGCAAACAGCCATTTTCCATTGTTCTTATAGATCAAACAAGGCATAGAAACCCATGAACCTGTTAAAAACTTTTGCATATTTTTAAGAAGTCCCAACACATGGTACTAAAGCGATGCATACAGAGAAAAATTATTCTGTTAGCCACCTAAAATATGTAATTCTATCATCTTCTTTAGATGGAAAGAGAAGACCAAGGTGTCAGGTTTGAGTCAGCAGTTTGTGTTACTGTTTATACAATCAATGACAAAGATTTCCTTTTTCTTTTTGTCTAAGGAAAAAAAGTAACTGATATTTTAGTTGACAACAACTTCTTTTCTTCCTCTGAGCCAAAAATACAAACTGATTGACAGAACTAGGAGGTCAACAATTCCCTCAACTTGACTGTCTGCTGGCTCATTCAAGTGACGTTAACCAGTAAAGCAGTTCTAATATATGAAGGCTTGGTTATGAATATGACTGTTCATTTTATTACTACTTATTTGAATATAGGCAGGATTCTAAGGTGCCCAATAAAATTCTCGCACACTGGTATATATGCTCTATATAATACTTACTCCTCTAATGCGGGCAGGACTATGAATATTGTGGATTGTATACCCACAATTAAGATATGCTTTATGTTAAAAGTGAAGATATTTTTCAGGCATAACTATGGTCTCAATTCAGTTCTTTGTTGTGTTAATCTCAAGAAATCAGTTGTCTTGAGAATGTCATACACAGACCTGAAATAATCAGATCAAACTTTGAAAAGGATTTTCCCTTTCTGAAATCTGAGAGATCTGAGTCATGAGAGATATTCTCTTGGTAGCTTTATTTTTATTTTTTATTTTTTTGTGGGTAGTGGGGGTCGACCTCAGGACCTTGCATGCCAGCAGGCGCCTGTGCCGCTGAGCGATATCACCGGCCCTTTTTTCGTATGTGGGTTCCGGGAGTTGAACTCGGGCCCTCGCGCTTGCGGGGCAGGCGCTTACTGCCGCTGAGCCATTTCATTGGCCCTCTTGGCAGCTTTAGAAGGTAAATTATGAAAGAATCTGTGGAAGTGATTATGGGAAACGGAGATGTGTACAACACTTGAGAGCTGAGTGTTACCCAAGGCAACAGTAAACAATCAAAACAGAACCTCTGTTACATAACTACAAGGAATTGAACTGGACCTCAGCCCAGATAAACTTAATGAAAACCAGAAGCCTCAAAGGAGACTTTGCCTGGCCAGACTGACAAACAGAATCAGCCTTGTGAGAATCCTGAGCAAGAAGCCAACTAATATATTCCAGACTCTGGAAGCCTTAGATTCTGTGGGATAATACGTAGATGTTACTTGAAGCTTCAAAATAGTGGCACCGTTTTAGAACATAGTTTATCAGTTTCTTAAATGCTGACACTATCATTAGCATGCAATTCAGCAATTGTACATAAAAGCTTGTATGCAACTGTATCAGCTTTATTCATAGTTTCCCCAAAGGCAGAACCAATCAAAATGCCTTTTCATATGTGAATGGGTGAACAAACTGAGCTGGATCCATCCAATGGGATATTATTTAACATTTATGAAACATAGACAAAAAAGTGAGCTCTTGAGCCTTGAAGCTTGAATGCACATTCCTAAGTGAGAGAAGCTAATGTGGAAAGGGTACATAATTTGTGATTCTCATTACATACGATTATGGCAAAGGCAACAATCTAAAGGTAGGAAAGACATGAATGGTTGCCAAAGGCTTGCAGGGAGGGGAGAAGGTATGAATATGTGAAACACAAGGCAGTCTTAGGACTGTGAAATTATGCTGTACAATGGGATAATGGTGACCTTAGGCACTTATCTACTCAGAACTATACAATGCAAAGAATGAAAAAAACCCTGTAGTTAGTAATAATGCATCAATATTCAACTGTTGTGACAAAGATACCACACCAATGCAAGGTACTAACAATAGAGGGATTGTGTGTGTAAGGAAGGGTACATAGAACTATTATGCAGACAATTTTTCTACTGGCCTAAAATTATTCTTGAAACTGAAGGAATTAAAAAAAAACCAGCATCTCAAATGTAAATGAAATTTGGCCTCCACAAGACGTCACAGTGAATAAGAAGGGAACAATGACCTAGAGACTCCATCTCTCACTGTGCAGAGGCTCAACTCTAAACATTTTGTACCTAGAAAAATGAGTCCAGTGACTCCAGATATTCTGATATACCACTAAAATCAAAAAAATTGGGTTTATGTATGTAGTATCCTGATTTTTAAATATTAGAACTAATTTCCATATAATAAATAAAATATAATTTAGAAATAGATTTAGACCAAAAGCAAATATATAGAAAATTCATGGTTGGTAAATTGGCGTTAGTTAAGAAATTGTCATGGCAAGTTTCATTTTCCTTCGTATTATCCACAATGAAAATTAAATCCCCAAATAAATCAGTGTAGCATGTCTCAGTGTCCCTAAAAGTTGATCACCTTTGAAGCAATGTACCAAAGATGCTATGTGGGATAGCTTCGTTTTAGGCTATTCAACTAAATCTAATTTAGTGCCAATGAACCCTTTTCCTAAGTATAGGAAATGTCTCGAGGAATTAGAAATTATACTGTTATAAAGAGCTACTATAGCTGCGCTAGTCAAATGGTGAGTATACTGCAGACCAAGAAGACATCTCGGAAATGAACAGAAATGGCCTTTTAAATCCTTTGATGTCCATCTTAGCATTAGTTAGGCAAAGTGCTATTGTGTGGCCATTTATTGTATTTTTCTTGTCACAAGACTAATGAGAGAAAAGTTCAGTATAAATTAGTGAAAACTCCAGATTGCAAACTACCTATAAAGAAGGAGATTTCACTTGCAAACCTATAAAGGAATTGCAAGCAGTAAGGCAAAGACATTCCTGTCACTATTACTCTACAGGAAATATAAACATATATTATAGAAAGGCATAATTATGTAATTCACACTGATGATTCTAAACATTCCAAAACTATACTATATTTAATTCTATCTTAAATCTGTATTTACTATAAATATAAGTATTTTAAATTAATATACCTGGCCAGCAATCTTAACAATGTTTACTCTTTGATACCTAAGAAAAATTTACTGAACAATTTATTATGAAAAATAACTAAATAAGCTTTATAGCATATATGACAATAAGATTTGGTCCCTTTTCTCAAAGAACTGACATTTTAAAAATAATGTAGCTTGAGAACTTCAAAGGTGGGGGGACTAATTTCAGAGAAAAGAGAGAAGTCTTTCTCAGGATGAGGGAACATTTGACCCTCATTAAAAATGGATAGGATTTTAACAAATGTGTTGGGAATAAGTACAAATAATGGTAAAGTCTGGAAAATATAGATAAGCTTTGTGACCTAGACAGATAACATTTTTGATGAAGGGGGAAAGACGCAACAAGAGACCACCCTGCAGTTTATATTGCTGAAATCAATTCGATAAAAATTGCTTAATTAATTCTATAAAATTGCTTAATCAATTCTATAAAATTCTATAAGCATAAAATTATAGTCTTATTACTGACACCTATTTATTTTGGATATCTCATTTATGTACTAATGTGTATCTCCAAAGATGTTTCCATAATTAAAAGGACATTGAGAATTTTAATACTAAAGTCTCATGAATATGAAATTAAAAGGACTCTTTCTGGAAAGTCCTGGGAATAGCATTGTCACAAGATTTTGAAAAACTGCTGGTCACCAAAATCTAACCAAATGAAGGACCTGTTATTTTCAGGGATAAAGAAACTAAGAAATAATACACTCAGAATCATTGGTAGAGGCCCCCCTAGGGAGGTAGTAGAAGGGTGATTGATCAGTCTACAGACTAATCAAGTGTGAGCAAATTGGTAACTTATAAAGTTTAGAGAGTGTCCCTCCTTCCTAGCTATTGCAGTACTCAGCTGCTAAAAGTAATGTAGTGATAGATAAGAAAAGTGTTTTCTTTTTTTTTTTTTTTTTTTTTTTTTTTTTGTGGGTACCGGGGGGACGACCTCAGGACCTCGCGCGCCAACAGGCACCCGTGCCACTGAGCGATATCACCGGCCCCTTTTTCGTATGTGGGTTCCGGGAGTCGAACTCCGGCCTTCGCGCTTGCAAGGCAGGCGCTTACGCCACTGAGCCATCTCACCGGCCCAAGAAAAGTGTTTTCATATCAATGCATATCAAAGGTTATTTGTTAGGAGAACTAATCAGATTTATAAAATTTATGAGGTATTCTGAGTACTAAAAAGCACGTAGGTAAAGTCTCAAATATTAAGATTTTTCAAATTAAATATTTTATGCATATTTTATACTCCTTACATATATAATTAAAGGATATATACCAAAATGCTACTAAAGTTAGTGGTAATGCCAAGGTGGCTGGATTACTAAATTTATGTATTTATTTTAGAATAATGTTTACAAGCAATAAGTGCTGAATATCTAAAATAAAAGCAGGTACAAGGAAAAAAGAAAGAAATTATTTAGAATTGTACTTTTAAAAAAGTATTAAAATTGCCCCCCCATTTAAAAGCCCAATAAAAAAAGGGTATCTGAAATGAATAAACACTTACTAGATGAAGAAGTAAAAATGGCCAATAAACACATGAAAAAATGCTCAACATCACTGACCATTTGAGAAATGCAAATTAAACCAAGATTAAGATTCTATCTCACACAGGAAAGAATGGCTATCAAGGATCAACCACTAACAAATGCTGCTGAGGCTGGGGAGAAAAAGGAACACTTCTCCATTGTTGGTGGGAATGTAAATTGGTACAACCACTGTGGAAAGCAGTATGGAGATTCCTCTAAAACTAAAACTAGAGTTTCCTTTTGACCCAGCTATCCACCTCCTAGGTATCCTCTCAAAAGATTTGAACCACAGGGATACATAAACACCCAAGTTTATAGCAGAACAATTTATAATAACTAAAATTTAGAAACAGCTCATATGCCCATCAGTGGATGAAAGGATAGAGAAAATGTGGCATTTATATGCAATGGAGTACTACTCTGCCATAAAGAAAGATAAACATGAGACATTTTTAGGTAAATGGAAGCACCTTGAGTCCATAATCTTAAGTGGAATAAATCAGACACACATTTAAATATTGCATTGTTTCTCTTGTGTGAGAAACCCAAAATATAAATAAAGAGCCTAATGGAGGATAGAAGTATGAAGAACTTTCAAATGGGAAGGGGAGCAAGAGATGAGGGAGAGGAGAAAGAAGGAAGGAAAAAGAGATTTAAAGAAAAAAATTGAAGAAAAAATGGAAATAGAGCTTTAGTAAATGGGGGGTAGAACAAGAGTTGGAGGGAGGAGAGGGGAAGGGGCCAAAAGAAAAAAAAATTAAGATGGGCTATGTACATGCACAACCCCATCCATGAATGTGATCACTATGTACAGCAAACATGTACTAAGATAAATAAATAAATAAGGGGCCGGTGAGATGGCTCAGCGGCGTAAGCGCCTGCCTTGCAAGCGCGAGGGCCCGAGTTCGACTCCTGGAACCCACATACAAAAAAGGGGCCGGTGATATCGCTCAGAGGCACGGGTGCCTCTTGGCGTGCGAGGTCCTGAGGTCGAACCCCCGGTACCCACACAAAAAAAATAAATAAATAAATAAAATAATAAAATTTAGTAGTCTTAATCCTAGATAATCATTGATGCCAAAATATAAAATACAAAAATATGTAAAAAGGATGAATGGCGGATAGATGAATAGGTAGAGTAATAGTTAAAACACTGGGAAATAAGATATTTCTTTCATGATAAAGATGACCTGAAGAAATTCATGGCCATCAAACCAGCATTTCAAGAAAATTCAAAGGATATCCTAGAAAGAAACAACAAATCTAACAGGATCAAAAGATCTAATAGGGGCCGGTGAGATGGCTCAGTGGCATAAGTGCTTGCCTGGCAAGCGCGAGGGCCCGAGTTCGACTCCTGGAACCCACATACGAAAAATAGGGCCGGTGATATCGCTCAGCGGCATGGGCGCCTGCTGGCGCGTGAGGTCCTGAGGTCAACCCCCGGTACCCACAAAAAAAAAAAAAAAAAAAAAAAAAAAAAAAAAAGATCTAATAGAATGAAAACACCAGGTGTGGTGAACAATTACGTAGAAAGGAAACATAGGGAATCAGCAACAGGAAAATTTAAAAAATGATAGGTGTAAGTCAATCCCTGTCAGTAATAACTCTCAATATGAATGGTATCAGTTCCCCAATCAAAAGACACAAACTGGCATAATGGATCAAGAAACTGGGCCGGTGAGATGGCTCAGCGGCGTAAGCGCCTGCCTTGCAAGCGTGAGGGCCCGAGTTCGACTCCCGGAACCCACATACGAAAAAGGGGCCGGTGATATCGCTCAGAGGCACGGGTGCCTGTTGGCGCGCGAGGTCCTGAGGTCGACCCCCCGGTACCCACAAAAAAAAAAAAAAAAAAAAAAAAAAAAAAAAAAGAAACAAAATGGAACAGTATGATGTGTATGAGAAATACATTTAGCCCAAAAGGAAAGTCGTAGACTAAAAATCAAAGGATGGAAAACAATATTCCCTGCAACAGAACACCCCCGCAAAAAAGCAGGTGTACCTCTTCTATATCCATACAAACTGGACTTCAAGCCAAAACTGTTTGAAAGAGGGAAAGAAGGCCACTACATATTGGTTAAGGGAACAGGAAGAGATAAAAATTATTAGCATATATACACTAAACAATGGCACATCCAACTTAATAAAACAAGTGCTACTGGACATGAAAGGCCAGACAAACATAAACACAATTACAGTGGATGACATCAATATCCCAGTATCACGAATAGGCATATTAACTAGACAAAATATCAACAAAGAAATATCAAAGTTAAATAAAACCTTTGGACAAATGGACTGAATATATATCTACAGTGTGTTCCACCCAATAACAACAGAATACACATTCTTCTCAGAAGCACGTGGAACTTTTGCCAAAATAGACCATATACTAGCCAATAAAACAAGCTTAAATAAACGTAAAAGAATTGAAATTATATCAGTATCTGATCATAGCTCAATGAAAATAGTAATCAATGACAAAAGAAACTGCAGAAATTGTGCAAATGCATGGAAACTAAACAATACACTATTAAACAATGGGTTACTGATGAAATTAAGGGAGACATAAGACAGTTTTTAGAGCTAAATTACAATGATAATACAAAACACCGGATTTCATCGGACACAATGGAAGCAGTCCTAACAGGGAAGTTTATAGCTGTGAAAGCCCACGTCACAAAAAAAGCACAAGCCCAAATACATAACCTAGCAGTGCACCTCAAAATCCTACAAAAATAAGAACAATTAAAACTGAAAACTAGTACAAGAAAGAAAATTATATAGTTCAGAGCAGGGATTGATTAAATTGAGAACAAAAAAACAATATGAAAGAATGAATGAGTTGAAAAGTTGGTTCTTCAAAAGAATAAACAAAATAGACAACTCTTAGTCAATCTAACCCAAAAAAGGAGAAAAAATACACAAATCAATGCAATTAGAAATGAAAAGGTGAAATCACAACAAATACTGCCACAATAAAAAAGTATTAATAACTACTTTGCAAACCTGTACCCCAAAAAATCAGAGAATTCAGAAGAAATCAATAGACTCCAATATACATACAAATTACCAGAACTGAACCAAGAAGATTTAAAAACCCTAAGTAATCCAATGATAGGCAATGAAGTTAAAGCAGTAATTAAAAACCTATTAAGTAAGAAAAGCCCAGGTTCAGGTGGATTCACTGCCAAACTCTACAAAAACTTCAGGGAATACCTAATGTAAATAATCCTGAAGCTCTTTAGTAAAATTGAAAGGGAAGGAGTACTCCCAAGTTATTCCTGGAAGCTAGCATTACCCTGATTCCAAAACCAGACAAGGATCCAGTCACAAGAGAGAGAGAGAGAAAGAGAGAGAGAGAGAAAGAGAGAGAGAGAGAGAGAGAGAGAGAACTACAAACCAATCTCTATAGTGAACATAGATGCGAAAATCCTCAACAAGATATTGGCAAACAGAGTGCAATGAATCATCAAAAAGATCATACATACATCATGACCAAGTAAGCTTCATCCCAGGGATGCAAGGATGGTATTTCAACATACATAAATTAATAAATGTAAAACATCCCATAAACAGGAACAAAGACAAAAATCACAGGATCATCTCAATAGAGGCAGAAAAAGCCTTTGACAAAATTCAACATTCTCTCATGATAAGAACAATGTAGAAAATAGGTATAGAAGAACCTTTTTATAAGGACACTAATTACATTATGAGGGCCTCATTCTCATCATCCCATCTACCCATAATTATATCTCAAAAGCTAATCTTCAGACACTGTCACATAGGGTTTCAGATTCCAACACATGAATTTTATTTTATTTTATTTTTATTTTTTTATTTTTTTGTGGGTACCGGGGGGACGACCTCAGGACCTCGCGCGCCAGCAGGCGCCCGTGCCACTGAGCGATATCACCGGCCCCTTTTTCGTATGTGGGTTCCGGGAGTCGAACTCGGGCCTTCGCGCTTGCAAGGCAGGCGCTTAAGCCTCTGAGCCGTCTCACCGGCCCCTAACACATGAATTTTAAACAGACATAACTGTTCAGATCATAAAAAAATTGATCTACATACACTTGCACATGCACATGAGTATTATATATAGCTGAACAAACACATTGCACTCTAAATCTGAGATACACATTTGAACTACAGTTGCGTGAGATTTCTATGGCCTTTATATTTATCATCTTCTAATTATGTTACTCTTTTTCTCTATTCTTTCACAAATTGTCTCATTTTTCCCATGCTACTAATTTTAATTGAGTTCATTCATTTCAGTCATTTGTATGTTAGCCTTTGTGGTTTTCAATGCATGATTATTTCATACTCAACATATTTCCTTGGCGCTACATTTTAGAAGTCTCTTTGTGTGTCTTTATATATCATTTTCCATTGTACACATTTCACTGCATTCAAACTATCAATAAATTCTCATCAAATTCTGCCTCTTCCGATATCTGTTTTGTAGAATTTGTATTCTTTTGGTTATTTTCTGTCTCAACTTATATTTTAAAAGTTACTACTTTATTTAGTTTTCATCTTAATGTGAGCAGCTGAGTTCATACAAACCACATATCCTAGGATAGTTAGGATAATTCTTTCTCACACTTTATATAGCTTATCTTCTAGATCAGTAGGTGTAGCTCTAGTTCTTCCTTGCACTTGATATAATATTGATATCGTATGATTCTTACTGATGAGATCATGACTGTTTTTAACATTTTTATCTTTTTTCTTTACTTAATTATGAATCGAGAAAAGAATTATTTGTGAGTTATCTTCATGTTTCCATCTCTACCCACAAGTTTCAAAGCCATAAAATTAAAATGCAGTTACTTCTGGGACAAAGTTTCATAAGACCAAAAATAAGAAGATAAAGAAATGCAAGTAAAGGCAGTGACTTAAAGGTTACAAGAAAGGTGTAAATCCAAGGTCTTCTTCAAGATCTTCATATAAAAGTAAGGCTTTGCAATTATCTGAATGTATTACTCAGGCTTCATAAAATAATAGCAAATGGTCAATAAGTGGAATTTACTTGAAGAATGCTAGTGCATTCTTTCTGCCCATAAACTAACAAGCGTAAGTAAATAATAAAGATTTGCTTAGTAAAAGATGTGTGAGAGACCCAAACACATTTTATATATAAAATAAATATACATAATAATCCATAATAAACTATGCAAATATTATCTTGAGGATATGGACTTAATTATTAAAAAATGGCATTTATGAACTATGTAAATTGATGTCCAATTAACTTGCAACAGCTATCTTATTAAATACCAATTTAGTGTATTAACATTCTTTGCAATTTCATATATCAATATGAATTTCACTGTACCTTTATTGCCATTGAAATTTTGAGTTAATTATGTTATATAGCTAGATGATTTATCTTCTGCATAATTATTAAAACTTAGCTTCTGTTCTCCAAAAAACAAATAAATAAATTCGACAGCTTTATAAACTCAAGTCCCCAAAGCACCACTAACTTTCTTATTTTATATATATCTTTGTATCGAAGTACAATGAATGTTTCATGTGGCTTTTAGGAGCTGGATAGTGATTTTAAATTTTTAGTGAAATAAAATATTAAGTACCTATATAATACAGACCCCAAACATTACTTGTTATTTCAAATTGTTTTCTTTTCTATTATGATATGGTTAATGTCTGTCTAATTATAGGAAGAATTTTTTGACAACTGATATCTTTTCTATTTTGTTTTTTTTTGTTTGTTTGTTTGTTTTTGAGACAGAGTCTTGCTATGTAGTTCAGCCTGCCTTTGAATTCACTATAGAACCCAGGCTAATCTCAAACTCAGGGTGATCCTCTTGCTTCATCCTCCCAAAGGGTGGCATTACAGACATGCGCCACCACGCCTAGCAACAGTTGATCTCTAAATAAAGCAGGAAAATAAATAATCTATTAAACACTTCTTTTATATACATTTGGTGAAACATCTTTTCTTTGCTTCAACAATCCTCTTAATATCTAGTGTGGTAACAGATGATTACCAAGTTTGAAGTAGTTGGAAAGATGATAGGATTGATAGATAATTTGAGGACCAAGTATCTCTCTAGGTCTCTATTTCTTTGGTTCTATTTATTGACATTTATGGCATTTTAACCTATTTCCTCATTATTAAAATGTTAATGATAGCTGCTGTATGTAGTTGTGCTGATTATCAACTTCAATTATATACAAATACGAATGAAAACTGAATAACATTAGTAATATGCATGGAAGTCCATAGTCGATAATGCTGTATTTTATTCCAATTACTTCTATAATTTTGATGTTTAAAATTATCCCATTCACTTGTATGTACCATGAGTCTACTGCCAAATAATTTTATATATGATTTATGAAAGGAATAAATCTTGGGACATCAATAAGTCTAAAAAGCATGCATATGAAAGACAAATTAATTATTCAAATTTGCCTTTTTGCATTTACGCTAAAGTAAAACTGAAATTCTAATATTTCATTATTTATACAAAACGAATCACTTAGACATATTATTTCTTTATAGTTAAGAGTGTGCATTGCTGAGTCAAAAAAACAAAACAAAACAAAACAATGCTGACAGCAAGCGTGCCACAGTCTATTCCTCTTTGTGCCGACAGGGAGCGCTCCACAGCCATGCAAGCAAGTCTCACACAGAGGTCCAAGAGAATTTGGGGGGCTCCTTACCACATTGCTATTTCATTTTCAGATGTATTTTTCATGTTAAGGGGCGCCACTTTTTCCAGGGCTTAGTCTTAGGGACTGTGTTGCATGCCCTCCCTCCATCATTTTAGCCCTCACCTTATGTCTAAGTGAGAAAACTGATCAGTGGAAATCCACTCCCTCCTTCACCTCCCCTGCCCCTGCCTAAGCAATGACGACCACGCTCCTGCTTGACACTGTAGCTTGTTTCTTTGCTAATCGTTTCCTGTTTAAATCATCTATAAAATCTCCAATAAAATCACCAATAAAGGCATCAGGTGTCAGATACAATAATAAATGTCCCTGGAAATAAAATCACCCTAATGAAATAGAAGGAAACTTAAAATTCTTGCCCATGTGCTTGCAATTAAAAATGTTTCCTCTGGCTTGCCATTATTTATAGCAATGTTAATGAAGGAATTCACACGGAAATAAATGTCTTTGTTGTTGGTGATTATTCATGAGGCCCATGTGCATATAAGTACCTCAAATAGACCATTTTATCTAATGCTTTCAGATAGAGGGTCACTGGGAACTGATGTAGAAGGCTAAGAAAGGATTTCACCTGTAGTTTCACAATGGTTCCCTTGAGCTTTGGGTCTGACTGATAAGGATGAACAATTGCGACCACTGGAGGAAATCTATGGAAATTAGTTGAACAATTCCAATGTGGCTCTGTGATATCAAAATTACAATTTGTACAGATGGTGACTCTTTCCAGCCAACTAAGCAATGAAAATAAAGCTGCTACTACTTGTCAGAGTACCAGTGTTTGGATAAAAAGCTTATAGCATCCTAAGTCCACATGGTGGAGAGGTAGCAGGCATGAGCCTGAGTTGAAAGCTGCTCGATTTTTATTTTTTAGGACCTGAAAGCCTAATGTTATATTTTATTTCTCCCCGCAGTACTTAATTTTGGGAGATGTTTCAAAGATCTCTCCCCATTTCATGACTACAAAAGGCACCCATCAAAAGAAAAGGACGTTACTAGTCCTAATGACAGTAGTCATGCGTAAATTCCTTCTACAGGCACTTTACATATTCATGGTTCACAGAACAGCTCTGCATGTAGACAGGTTTTACTGTGATGTTACATGTGAGGGAACTATACCTGAGAGACTAATCAGTGAGTAAACTATTATCTAAACAGCTCTACTTGTCCCTCGAGCTCATACTCTGTGAGCTACACTATTCTGCTCATGACTTAATTGACTAACCAACAGGTTTCATCTTTTCCACATCATCACAAGTCTCATTCCAATTAACATATATTCCCCAGTCACCATAATGACTATAGTATCTTCTTCTGGAGGATTCTGTATAAGTTTATTCACTCAAAAGTATCTTGAACTGTGTTTTCAGAAATCTCTTCTGTTTTCTATACTCTTCATGTCCTATAATTATATAGTTATGAAGGTTTCTGCCTGGTGACTGAATTCCACTAAGGTTATTTGGGAGTGAACACGTGGAATGCCCTAGAGCTATAAGGTAAATATTGATTCCAATGCTTTGTTTCTGTGTATCTGTGTTTTAAAATTTTTAATAAGTTGAAACTCTCCTGCATTCTGCAGCTCAGGAGTTTGTTCAACTCTTGATATATTGAAAAATAATTACAGCCTTGAAGATTGTGCCAGTGAGACGTTCACATTTAGGGGAATGATTTATTTAAATCTACTATTTTATTTCATTAAAACATCCTTGAAAATGCTGTAACTATCAGTTGTTTGCACAAAATTTAATAATTGTTCTTTTGGAGTTGCTAAAGTAATGTTCGAATAATGCTGTAAGGTCCATTCAACACTCTCAGTGTAGCCTTCTTTCTTATCTTTAGTTATTTTTGAAATACTTTCTATAGTTCTTCAATTTGTTAAGCACTTAAGTAATTTTCTTTTGAAAAAGTTTTAATTAAATAGTATTTAATGGCTTGACTCATATTTGTCAACAATTCTTCTATGTATAAATTTGAGAGAATCTTTATCACGAAGTCATTCTAAGTGTTTAGTGGACTAGAACACACCACATATCCATCATTAACTTTTCTTACTGTTAATAATATCAAGAGATTTCCTGAGGAGACTCAGGGTCACATTTGATTTTTCTTCAACAAATGGGAAGATTGGAAGTGTCGATTACTTCTTGGATCTGTTGTGGAGCCCCCTAAATGTGTTTATTTTAGACTTCCTGAAGAAGCTGTAGTGTTGCCTACACTAAGTTAGGCCAATATCTAGGGTTTTGTGTACTGCAGATACCTATATAAAGTTCCTATGAAACTTGATGAAGTCATAAACAAACTATGTTGCATTTATTAAAGCTTTTATTTACTGTAAAAACTGGCTGATCCTTTGGCAAGGTTTCAGGGAATTTATTTTATTTGGTTTAAGGTAACAGCCATTCTTTTGTAAGTAATTTTCTCTACCCACTGAATGATTCAATCACTCCTGTTCTTCTTGGTTTGCTATAATGGTGATTCCTGGGTCTTAGTCTTCCTTTAGTTACAGACACACAACACAGAGGCAGGGGTTAATTCAAGGGATACATTTGTTGTTATAGTGAGGGTAGCTGGTGTTATCTCCTTGCATGCTGATCCTATAGGATAGGGAGAGACTTTATAGTTTTAACCAGAGCTTGAGGGGGATTTATGAATCTAAATTGAACAAAAACATCTTTTAATCAGATGTTTAGGTTTAGGTGTATTATAAATAGGCAGATTTCCATCCTCACTTCAAATTTAATTGTGAAAACCATAAAGCTTTCTCACGGGGATGTAGGAGGATATCCTTATGACTTGGGTTAGACAAATGTTTCTTAAACAGAGTAACATTCTGAAAAGAAAGATTTGATATACTATATAACATTAAAATTATTAATTACAGTTCTTCAAAAAAACTATTATTAGAAATGAAATGCAAAGCAAGGAAAATGTTTGCAATACATACATCTGATAGAGGTCTTGTATCCAAAATGTATAAAGAATTTCTTGGAAGCAATAAGAAAAAGGCAAACAACTCTCTTGAAGAAAAGCATCAAAAAATTCAGAAAATTCACAAGGGAATCTATATGAATGATCAATTCACATATACAAAGCTTCACAAAATCATTCTTCATGATAGAAATGCCAGTGAAAGTCACAATAAAATTGATGACATACCACAATATACTTACTAGAATAGCTTAAGTTTAACATACAGAAATAAACACAAACAAAGAGAAAACACACTGACAATACCAAGTGCTGGCTAGCATGTTGAACAACTGCAAATACACTAATAATGGAAATATTACTATAGACACTTCATAAAAATTGTTTGTGGTTTCTATCGAAATAACACATTTGCCCTGACCCATTCGTCTATCCATACATGCACAAAGGAAGAGTAGTACAGTGTGTGTGTGTGCCTGTATGTGTGTGTATCTCCTAACATGAATGTCCACATATGTGCCTCAAAGAAAAGGACCAGATTTAGATAGTAAAATCACTCATAATATCCATCACCAACAGATTAAACAGATAAAACATGTTACAGTCATATAATAAAAAACAAAAAGCTATTTTTACTTTCAAAATGAGATATGACATATATATATATATATATGATTTTCAGTAGAAAGAGTCACTGACAAAAGAGTGCATATAGAAAGTATAAATATACATTGCTGAAATGGGGAAATTGATCGGCAATACTGAAGACTGTAATAGTTGTTACTTTCCCATTGGTCAGTAGTGATTGTGAGGGGGCATGAAGCAGGTGGCTAAAAGATTGGTAAAGTTCTTAATGCACCCTTAATCTGGGCAGAAGTTAGTGTATGTTCATTTTGTAAAAATAAATACAGGTGTACATGTGATATCGGTGTACTTTATGTATTACACTTCAATAAAATAAAAAAAATATTAAAATCTCAATGTAAAAGACTTTATGTAATGAAAAAGATAAGAAATTATCAAGGAAAGAACGTTGTCCCTAGTTTTGTGTCATGTTGTCACACAGGGATTTAGTGTAACCAAGGCAAAGCTGCCATCTATAATTCACAGATATCTTAAGAAAAATATATTCATCCTTGCTATTTTGCCACTTACTCTTCTATAAATATTAGCAAATACTTATATCTATAAACTTATGTAAGAATATCTACTTCATGTGATTATTTGGAAGATTTGATGAGATAAAGCAATAAATGCACTTACCATAGCTTTTTGGTCCATAGTCCTCACATTTGTTAAATGTTATTGTTATCATTGTCATCAGTATTATTTTTGCTATACTATTTATAGAGGCACTCCTCTTATTTTTGCTCATTATAAATTTTAAAGGTTCACTTTTAATTTAAAAAATGTGACAGTGTTTTCTTCCTCTTCTGGATATTGTAAAGTTCTATTTAAATATGTTGTGAACGATAATTAGAAATTTACTGGGGGACTGTAAAATTCAGTTAATTAAATGAAATATATATGTATATATGTTTTAACAGCAAAAATATCTGTATTGTTAAGTTGTTTCTCTAAAAATTCAAGTATCCTTAATCTAAAACCAATCAATAGTCCAGGAAAAAGCAACAGATAGCAGGACTGTTATGTGTTTGGAGTAGTTTGTATCTTGATTACATATATATATATATATATATATTTTTTTTTAATCAAAGTATTTGGCTATGTTAGTGTCCACATTTGGTCAGTAAAATAGAACAATAATTCCTGTGGAATAATGTAATTTATTTCTACCACCTAGATTTTCCGAGAACTAGTTGTATTTTGACAAAACGTGTGATGATACTTGTACTTCAGGTGACCATTCTTCATTCATAAGAAATGGATGTTTTAAAACTCTAAGGTGGAGAATGACTATAATCTGATCATCTGCCTTGCGGGCACACAAAAGAAAATAGAAGTCCAGTGATGCTATGAACTTGCTTCAAGTCCATTTTGTAAGACAGAAAGACTGGGACCCAGGTCTCCTGACTCCAAATTCCAAGCTCCTCTTGAGAGATGGAAATAACCAGACCATGTTGAATGGTCAAAGAGAAGGGATCCATCAATAAATTACTTTCTGTAAAATAGATTAACTCAGAGGCCTGGTTTTAACAAGCCGTGATCATAATATAAACTTAAAGTCTAAAATCAATGAAGTCCGCTCTTGTTTAAACCAAGTATTAGCCCTACAGAAACACAAACATAAATGTTGTTGATCTCATCATCTCCTTATAAGGGCTTCTTCATGTTAGGAGGTTTTCCTAGTGACAATTTGGTTAATGGCTTCCTTCTGGAGAAATTTCAAAGTCAGCAAAAGGAAGTATTTCTGATAAATGCCTAGCAACGCTATTGTTTGTGGTATTCCTATGCTGGAGGAGGTAGAAAGGACTGCCAGGAAAAATATGTTATTTAGCAGGCAAGGCAAGGGTGAAGATACAATTTTCTGTAATCCAAGTTCTTTCTAAAGTCATATGGTCCCTACGAATGAGATAATAAAGCAACTCATATTGGTTCTTTCAGTTCCCCGGAGTTTAAAATGTATTAATGATTATTGGATTCAGAATAAATAAACTAGATGGAAAAATCATTACGTGAGTTCTATTTTCCAACTATCAATTTGGTTTCTAAGCACTCCAATAACTTACCCTTAATTTTCAGCTTGAAGCTTCTGAGGAACATAGTTGAAATTTGGGACATCATTTATTTTTCCCGTCTTATAATAATGGGATGTGAATTCACTGGGCAGGTTTATTGAATTTGGCATTAGAAACTGATTCATCTTTTAAAGAACTATGTATTTTACATATTGAATTTCATCCTTTGGGGGATAACAAACAATGAAAAAGTGCATTGAAAAAATTAGTTGGAATGGCTGGATGAATAGATTCTTTTCTTTATTGAATATAACAGTATCATGTGAACCCCCAGTCTCTCTGCCAAGATTTAACATTGGGAATTACTGAGCAGAGTAGTTAAATAGAATTATATCCTTCCTGAAATGAATTTCCTTATTTTCAGTTTGTATTCCTCGGGATGATAATATTTCATAATACCACACGCAGGAAGATCAGAAATGGCGGATCATAGTAATGGGAGGTTGAATAATTGGCTATCGGGGCAGTGAGTATTATCCACATGCTTGAATGGACTTAAGCATGTAACATTTACAGAATGCATTTTGTGTCACCAAATCTCATTTCTTCTTTCTGCCTTCCTCCTCTCCACCCTCCCCCACTTATTTTTCAGTATTGGAGATTAAACCCAGGAACCCTCTATACCAACGAACTACATTCCTAGCCCCTTTTTATTTCTTACTTTGAGACAGCATCTTGCTAAATTACCTAGGCTGACTTCAAACTTGTAACCTGCCTGCCTCAGCCTCTGATGTAGCTCAGATTACAGATATTCCATGGGAATAGAAGCAATTAACCTTCAAGAGTTAAAACAAACAAACAAACAAACAAACAAACAAACAGAAAAACACTAACTGCAACATACAACACAGCTCTACAATTCTTACAGTCCATGTATAGGGGCTAAAATCATCACCAAAATTTAATTTTTACTTTCAATAAACTGTCACTGAGCTTCTAATACTTATGTAGCTTTAGTGTTATTATTATTATTTTAATCTCTAAATGTCCTTTTCAGGGAAATCATAAAATAATTAACTTTTTTGCTTCTTGTTTTTTAACTAAATGTTAGCTCATGGCAGCAAAAATATTGTAGAGGTAACAGGATATATACATACTGAAAAGATTTTCAAATATTAGAATAATCTTCTAATTCATAAATTTAGCACTGGTCTCCTTCCCACCTGCCCTCCTTCCTCCATTTTTCTTACCTTCAGCTCCCCTTCTTTTGTCTCTTCCTCCCAACCTCCTGCCTTAACTTCTTTCCTCCCTTCCTATCTTTTCTAATTTTTTTATTTTTGCGATTGTAACAGTTCCTTAATTATTATAAGTCTAGAAGAATTAAATGAGTACTCATAACCTCACCTCCAGAGACAGTAGCAGACCATACTTTCATAAATGTATTTCAAAAATTTCTTTGTATCATAAATATTTGTTGAATACAAAACTTGAGCTGCTACTCAAGTAAGTTTTACTCAGTTAAAAACCTACAATGATTCAAGTTGAAAGATAAATTTTCCTGATTGCTACTGCATTTATTGAGGAAAACTAAGTTCTCTCTCTTTCTCTTCTCTTTTTCTTTCTCTTTACAATAGCCAGATATTTTCTGAAACAGACGTGACAGTACTTCTCTAGATGCAACTTCTTTTATAAATTAGTGTATACGTATATTGTCTTGTTTCTGCACAGTTTTAAAATTTCTCTATTGTTTTTTCTCACCTACCATATTAAAAGTTTTGTGAAGAACTTACCTAGCCCTGTAACTTATCTTTGTATAAGACTATTGGAGTTTTTCTAAACATGTAATGTATTTTCATATCACTATTTTCTTTCTCAAATTTGCCTTCCTCCTCTCTTTCACAAACACATACACATAAGCACACACACACACTCACACCCACATGCACCACACTTACATATGTAAGGAGATACAATAAAATATGGTGAATGTTTAAATAAAATTCTAAAAGTTTTCTTTTTTTTTTTTTTAACAGTTAAAGACATAGTACTATTAACACACCTCAAAATACCCATCCTCACTTCGAGCACAGTTATCCCATTGTACTTGGCACTTTATGATGCAGTTCTGGAAGTCCTCTTTCATGAGTCTATTTAGTTTTGTTGTCCTGGCTACCTGAATGTCCTGAATTGATTCATAGTATTAACCCTTCCTGGTTTTTTGACCTTGTGGAAGATGAACTCAGTGCCAGATTTGGCGATTAAGGTGAATGAGGACACACGGCAACATTTTTACTTAACAGAGATTTCTGTAAATGTTTTGAATATATTCAAGACATTGAGGTAGCCACGAAAACACACCCATGAAAGAGGACTTCCAGATTTGCTTCAGAAAGTGGCAAGAAGGATGGGGTAAGTGTGTTAGAAGTTAGAGCGACTACTAAAGGGGCTAATGGCAATGTGTCTTTTATTGTAACTTTTTAAATTTAAATATTCACCAACATATTGTTTGATTAGATACAGTAAAAACTCATTTTTCTATTTGGTGGAATGTATCCAACTATTCTACATCACTCAAACATTACATTACCTTCAGAAAGCTGGCTACCCGTCCCCCAGGAAGAGGGGTTCTCTTTGTTGGACATGCAGTCACCACATTAATCACCACAATGACTTTCGCTGCAATTTGTGTGTCTGCACAGCAAGACTTGGGTCTTACTATGTATCATGTATTACAAATGCAGGGTTTTTATTGACTGAATGGATGGATAAATTATTGTGGTTAATGTTTGTATTATTTAAGATCCAGAACAAATGCCTTTTACCTCTATGTGATCAGCAAAAGAATTGCTATAGATGCAAAAAAAAAAAAAAAAGATTTAAAACATCAAACTGGACTGAACATAAAGAACATAAAGAACAATTATTTGAACAATTTGAGAACAAATTAGTTCATTCATTGGAGTCCATAGGAGAGCAATAAAACAGAGACTCTCTTGTATAAGGGGAAGGGGCAGGGCAATGGTGAATGTGCTGGTTATCAAGAGGGTAATGAAAACTCATGACCTACAGTTAAGTGGTCATTGCTGCTGCCACCTCAATGTATCTAAACACCCCAGTTCTCTCAGCTTTACCACTCAGTTCTTTAACAAACTGCATTTTCAACAAAGGAGAATAGTCATTATAGCTAGCAGATTCCGTGATGATATCCGATATTTTCCCCAAATTATGAATTCACTTAAAAATAGGGCCCTTGATTAAAATTTGTCCCCTCATTATGTGTACTTCTCAGTTTTCAAAATGCTTGTGGTCACTTTTTTAGGGAAGAAAAAACACATTTAAGTAGAAGTGAATAAAGTTGGAGAGAAGAAAAATAGCCACAAGGTTAAAAAGTTAGGAAAAAGCTGAAGGGAAACTAACACAGCTGCCCAGAACCATGGCTAAAAGCCTTTTGGGGATCTATAATAAATGAACACAGGTGATTAAATTTAATTCAGTAGTTGATGGTTCCCAGGGGCCAACCTTGCCTCTCAGTACATAAAATATATAACACTATGTTGGCTTAAACATCCGCTGCCAGGCTATAGGAAACACACTTAATTCTACCTCTAGCCATCTTTCATGTGAGAGGTAATTTATTAAAGACTTTGCCCTTCCCTTTGGTATATGGCTTGGGTTCTTGGGTTTCCTATTTCTCTTCTATCATCATTGTATTATTTTCCCCAGAAATGTCAGGGAAATTTCCATGGGCAAGCGATGAGACAGATGACTTCATCATCCTTTCATTATTGTGGCCTCCTTGGTGAACTGAGAACAGCTTTCTGCATAGAAGTTAAATCTACATAAAAACAAGAATTATGATTCTTTCTTTTAAACATTTTTGGAGCTCCTACTATGTGCCAACCTGTTAGGGATATGAGCAAGAATAAGGCAATGACTACCTCCAGCAAGCCACATTTCAGAGGGAAGAGTAACAGAAAAATTACAAGAAAAGGAAAGAAAGAAGGAAGGAAACAGGGGGCCTGTGGAGGAGAGAGAGAGAGAGATTGAAAGAAAGACAAAAAGAAAAAAAGAAAACTACAATAAAAGGAAAAGCTTTGACTACATAATATGCTGTATGGATAGTTTTGTGTTCTATCTTCTCTTTGTTTTTACTTAGGTAAGAGGAGAAAAGTTTGAAAACTTTATACTGCATAGATAGGGAACCCCAGTAATGTTAATCAGATGTAAGAGTGCTCATCATACCCCCTGATTTTCACATTATGCAAAGAGAGCCTGGGCTTTCTGATGACATAATTAATGGATTCACACCTAATGTGTTTAAGTTCTAAATATCTTTTTGTTTTTTTTAATCTACAGCAAGGAAGAATTAGGTAGTCCTTTCTAAATGACTGATTGATTGCCCCAAATTTAGCCATATACCTCAACATTATATCATATTTTTTTATTTTAAAGACTTGGGGTCAGAATTTCCAAACTGAATGGTTGGTCTACAATTAATATTTTATAATTATTTGAAAATTGCAATACATGATTACAAATATTTGAATATGAATGACTTATGTTCATTGGAAGGTACCAAAATGGCTGCATATTTAGAATTGGCTGAATTAAATTCCCCTTCCTCTTTCCTTGTGGCCATTTGTTGTAGATACAGCTTTTTTAATGCCTTTGACCCTTATTGGTTCATCTCAGAGGAGCAAATTGGGCTCTGAGAACTCACAATGCATTAATCATCTTATAATGCCTGCATTTATATATTAAATATTAAATATTATTTTAGGAGGCACTTTAACAGTTTGAATTCCCATTTAGGATTTTAAAAAGCAATTATATAGCACTCTTAAAATCACCTGAGGATGTTAATTTTAAGCATTGCTATTATGGCTTATTTAATTTCTTACCCGAGTGTCTTACCTGCGTGTCTCTATGGATCAATAGATGACATTTTTATATGTATGCATATAATTGCCATATCAGTAGAAGATTTAGTGCAATACTATCTCACATTCTTATTGAATAGTTTAATTCTGTTTTTCATAAAATCTCTAACTTATTCTAATTTTATAACAGGATAAAGTTAGAACATGAAGTCTTTCAAAATGTTTCAATATCTTATCTCAGAAACTTTCATGTCAATTCTTTCTGTCCTTGATGATTTTTGAATACTCTCATCCAATTTTGGGTTTACAAAACTACTGATATGCTTTCATTATAGAAAAAACATGAAATGCTTAACACTGATTGGTGAATGGAAAATTTTATCAGCATGCAGTGTGCCCGACGCAGAGCAGAGTTAAGGGTCTACAGCATGAAGTTGAGGGAAAGAGAGACTCTGAGCTTTTTCTGTCCCATTTTAGCACAGCAAAGACCCTGAGTGTTCCTGCTTGGGTGGAGATACCAGGGCTTGTCCATAGGAAAATTTGTCCTCTAGTTTTCAAGGCTGATTGGTTTCCTGGTAGGTCTTAATTTTAGGGAAAGAGGGTTATATATTTCACACACACACACACACACACGTGATGGCTACCTTTCATAGGATTCTTAGTCTCTACACCTAGATACTTGTAAAAATACCTCCTCCATAGTAGCCATGATGAAAATTGCTCAAGTTCACAAAAATCATTTTATTGAGACCACACTGCTAGGCTGGTAGAAATACCAATTCCTTGTCATTATCTCATTCCTCTCTCATCTCCTGTATGGTTATAGAGGTGAGATAGCTATCATTTGGAAAGATAGCTATCATCTAAGATGGTTATTGCTAAGATATTGCCATGACCTGAATGTTCAATGACTGCTTTTGAGCCATTCTGGAGACAGAGCAAGGCCTGCATAATCTGAAAGCCCCATCGCTGGAACTGTTCTACCCAGTTCTCCACAGGGATTACCCTCCGAGTCTTTCACCTTGCTATGTCTCTACCTCACAGTAGAAAACAGTTCTGTTCATTGAGAAAACTGCCACCACCATAATCTTTGAAAATATGTCTCTTTCCTCTCTTCTAGCTCTTCCACAACTGATCTTCTCCTTCTTCACTCTTTTGAGAAGTTTGCTTGCTAATCTTGGCCATAGATATATATTTAAAATGAGGGGTAAAAAGTTGAAATTATAAGCAGTGCAGTCAATCATTAAAATGAAGAGCGAAAATTGAGGGCAATATATACATATATAATCTTACAAAATTTGGAACAGAGGGAGAAATCTGTGGTTTCAGAGGCCATATGAGTTCTGAGAAAATTATTAGTTCGTATATTTGAATGCTGCATCTCTGTCCTTGGAAACAGGCAAGATGGCAGGGGATTTGAATAAAGTTAATCTAATAAAGCCTTTTTGAGGAATATAAAGATAATAGATTTTTGAGTTTAAACAGAATTGTCTTGTTAATTTTTTTTAATGAAAAGCAGATTATGATGGTTGCCCTTCATTTTCAACTTGTTTGGTTTAAAACATGCTTAGAGAGGTTGTTGGATTGTGTGAGCATGAACCCGATCAATGGATTAACCCATTGATGAGTTCTTAGCTGAACAGGGTATTAGGAGGTGGGGCCCATAGGAAGGAAGTCAATTTCTGGAGAAAGTGGCTTTGAAGAGTGTATCTTTCCTTTCTTTCTTTCTTTCTCTTTCTTTCTTTCTTTCTTTCTTTCTTTCTTTCTTTCTTTCTTTCTTTCTTTCTTTTTTTTTTTTTTTAGAGTAGGAAAATTTATTGGAGAAAAGGAATGAGGAATAGGAATAGCTCCTGAAAGAAGGAGAGGTCCCAAATGGGTTTCCCAAGAGTGTGTCTTTTCTTAAGCTGTTTGCCCCTCCCTTTTTTCCTGGCTGCCATGAGGTGAGCAGCTGTGCTCCACCACACCCTCCCACCATGATGTTTTATCTTACCACAAGCCCCCATCAATGGAACCAGCAGACCATGGTGAAATCTGCGAAATAGTAAGAATAAATGCTTTTCTCCTTTATGTTGTGTATGTCAAATATTTTGTCCCAGCAATGGAACACTGAAACCAATATTGAAATCTCTAATGTAAATGAGGTTAGAACCCAAGGTGGTTGGATATGTACTTTGGAGTGCAAATGCCAGAATTCAATATCCAGTTCTGAATATCATGCAAATTCATGAATCTCTTTCTGACTCAGTTTCTTCCACTAAACTAAGACATTTATCTACTTATCTGGTGGTTTGAGAATGAAATAATATAATACACAGGAAATGCTTTACTTATGTATGTGTACCATGTCTCAAATCCACCTCAGTGAAGACAGAGTTTGGGATATTTGGGGGGTAAAGAAGTAGGGTAGTGTGAGGTATAGAGAAAGGTGATTGAAGGTAAACTGGCCAGTGTTCCGTGCATGTGTAATCAAACTTCATGTTTTTTCATAGAATACACCTTCAGAAAATAGCTGTGTTAGTGTGATCTGAGGGTGGAATTTTTAGACTCCTGATGCTAAAAGGTCACCCATCTAACACTTAACTAGACCCAGTAGAAGAATCAATGGTTTCAACAAAAAATGAAAAGTAACTTTGTCAAACGTTATCATCATGAACCACATGTCAGAGGTATTATCTACAGCAAAATTATCATAAAACTAAGAGCTAGGTGACCTGCACAATCAGTGACTTTTTTGATAGAATTAGTGATTTTTATGGGAAACTAAAAGTGCATAAGTAAGGTAAAGCATGTAGTTCAGAGTCAGAAAAGTAAAAAATACAAAAGTTTGGTTAGTGTTATGGTTTATATCTAGATGTCCCCTTAAAGGTTCATATGCTCATAGATGGGGCTTTTCAGAGGTGGCTGGTTCTAGTGTGTGTGATGCTACGATTAAGTCATGCAAAGCTGGGATTAAGTGGGTATGATTATTATATTTGCCCACTGATAGCTTAAGCATAGTTCTGGGTGTGAAAAATGGAAAGGTCTACCCTGGGAGTGGGTGGCACCACCCAAAAGTCAGGTAGCCTAGAAGGGATAAAAGGGTGAGGCTTCTGCCTAGATGCTTGTTGCTACTGCTTCCAGTTGCTTGTTGCTCTGCTCTCTCCTGCCTGCCTGCCATGGACTGTTTCTCCTCTGAGATGCCCCTCTGCCATGCCACCCTGCCTTAAAGCCACCCAACTATGAACTGAAACCTCTACCAATTGTGAACTTCAATAAAACTTGCCTCCTTTAACTATGGGTGTTGGGTATTTTGTCTCAGCAATTGGAAAAGTGACTAAGACAGTCAGTATAAATGGCTCCAGGCTAGTTGTCCTAGTTAGCTGGTACTTGTCAAAGTAAGGATTCTGTCATCCCATGGAGTCATGGAGACTAAGGGATCTTTCAGGAACCTCCTGTTTGAAGAATCATGGAGTCTTTGAGATGACTCTTTTAATGGTTATATTATTGAGAATGGCTCTCTGGTCCTTCAGTGATGGTTCTGAGGTGCAAAGTCTACATCTTCACAATTATAAGCCCTCCTTTCAGTAAATGCCCAACAGATGATTGAGGTCCATTGAACAAAGACTTTATTTTAATTAAACGCACAATAACGTAGATCAATGACCTTTTCTTCAACTATTAATTGAAAGCCCAGCCTGTGTCTGCATCCAGTCCACTACTGCTGACTGTCTACAATCTCCCTGACAGAAATCAATTGCACCTCACCTCCAACACCTATGTTAGCTTTATATGAGCTGCCGTCAGATAGCACCCACTTCTACCTGACCTTGCCCATCCAAACTTTGATCCCAGCTCTTCCCCAGGCCTTTGGTTCAGTGGCCAAGAAATCAAATACTTACTTAGCACCTATGGATATTTTCTGATAAAGAAACTGTTTTAAACTTCATTTCCCTCAGGTTTTTAAAATCTTTTTTCACCAATGAGTCCTTACGGCACTTTTTTTCAAAGGACTATGAACACTTTGTGGAAGTGTGGTTCTGAGGAATAGAGTTAGGGCTACACAGTTCTAATGCAGGTTTCATACTGATTAAAACATGCTCTGTTCTCCCGTTGCCTTTTGAATTTTAACTTTTCACAGACTAAGGGTTAGCATTTATTAGCCTTTTGTCAACCTGTGCTCATTATGATTTGATCCCAGCACACATTCATTAAGTTGGCTCTTTGGGTTCCATATATTATAATAAAAATCAGTCTTACTCTCTGCTTTTCTGGAAGAATACCCTGACTCAGAATACACAGCACTTTACCTGCCACACACTTGCACTCTCTCTCTCTCTCTGCCTAATTGTGTACATCTCCTTTTCTCTCTCCTATCTGCACTCGAGATGGAACATTTGGAGGCAATTAGTGTTCTACTATTTAATCACTTTGGCTTTAATAATAGTTGACCAGGAAAGGTTCACATTAAATTACAACTAAATACTAATGTGCTTTCCTGAAACTAATGAGCCACTTGTGCCTCAAGAGAAGAAAAAAGAAAATACTGCTGGTTTTGTGAAGGAATGTTCAGCAGTTTCAGCATTCCTTATTTATGGATCCTATGCAAATAGCTCAAATGTACTCGTTCTCCAGATAAGTCAGGAGCAAGTTTTTCTGTGATTCTCCCCTAGTCTGAATTCATCTAGTTTGGGTGAACAGTCACGGGGGCACATAACGCAGATTGTCAGATCGAAGCCCCTTACCCTGCCAAACCCACTGGTGTGCTTTGGAATCTTACATAGGTTAGAAGTCAAGCCAATGGGAGCTGGTCTTGAGACTTTGCTGTAACCAATTTTGAAATAAAGTGTCTCCTTTGCTGGAATCGCTCAATTAATTCATTATATAATACAATCATTGAATCCATTCCAGAAGTAAACTTGCATCAACATGAAGAGTGGCGCAGAAGACATAGCTAAATGCCTTACACAGACTGAGTTTTAAAGATGCTGAGCGGTCTTTTGTAATACATGAATTTTTGTGTCAGTAAATGCCCAGCAAAGCTACTCTTTGGACTGATATGTTAAATTTTGTTTTGCCTTCACGTGGATTAAATTACTTTTTGTTTATGGCCAAATAATAGTAACTGACTACACTAATTCTTAAGTATAAAATTTAGGATAAGTCATTTGAAATATAAAGCAACAAAACAGCAAGGCAAAACTTATACAAAGGAACAGGAAACCCAGCAACAGTCACAAAAAGCACTTTCTAAAGCAACTATTTATCCCTTACATTAAAGTTCTATATTGTATCATCAGCATATGTATACAATTAGATAATCCTTAAGTTTTAATATTTGACAAGGACTGTTATATATGTCTGAATCCTTTTCTATTGTATGAAAATTATAATGTTGGACATCATACCCAGAAAATATTCTTTTCAATGCTGGAGATTAGACCCGGGACCTCACACATGTTATCCAAGTGCTCTATTACTGAGCTACACACTCAACCCTAAAATGAAATTTCTTGAGTGAACGCTATATTGCTATGACTATGTGGCAAGAGTGATCCAATTAAAAATGTCACTTTGGGGCTGGTGAGATGGCTCAGTGGCTTAAGCGCCTGCCCGGCAAGCGCGAGGGCCCGAGTTCGACTCCCGGATCCCACATACGAAAAAGGGGCCGGTGATATCGCTCAGCGGCACAGGCGCCTACTGGCGCGCGAGGTCCTGAGGTCGACCCCCGGTACCCACAAAAAAAAAAAAAATGTCACTTTGAATGAGGTTTAGAGAGAAAAATATTTATATATAGTGAGGATTATTTTCCACAACATAATACAGTGATATTGGATAGTCCTAAGCATTTTATTTAAATTTAGTCTGGTGTATTTATCCTATGTGCTTTAATTTGAATTATTTTCTTACTATTTAAATATTTTGTTAAATTCGGATTGCATTTTTTTGAGTGAAATGAAACATTAAGTCGATCTTGACATAAAACTACCTTCGTTACTTACCACGTGAGTCCATCATCATTAAATGTATTCTGCTCCTAAATTGGCTGTTTTTTTCTGACAGAATATACCTGTCACAAGCATGCAACAAAATCTTCTTCAGTGGTGACTCAAATTGTAGTGAAACTTCTCAATCTCCCTTGTACAGAGGAGCCACTTACTAGCACTATAAATATACAGTAAATCTCTTTTTTCATGGGATTATCTGATTCTAAAGAAGATGTAGGCTAAAACACATAAATAACAGATTAGTTAGAGTAAATAATAAAATGCCAAAGAAGTGTCTGGTGGGAGACAGGATGGAATCTGATGATTTGGGGAGGTTGTAATTTAGGAGATATATTGCTTAAGCTGCGCTAATAATTTATAGAAAAATTTAAAGAAGCAGGATGGAACTAACAATGTGATGGAACTACAGAAAGCTACAGACAAATCACAAGTGGTAGTGAAGAGAGATTTACAGACAAGTGAGTAAAAATCACATTTTACTTTGTTTGCTGTTTTAAATACCGCTTTCACTTCTGCTCAGTTTTGTACTCTTGATAAAAAATATACTGAAGCTTAAATGATATTTGAATTCCCAAGTGGAATTTCATACACAAAATAATCCTGAAAAATCCTCAGAGAAAAGTATCATGTAGGAAAATTCCTCAAGGAATAAGAATGCCATTGCCATCGTCATTGCATTAGTGTCATCATCTTTGTTGTCACTGTCATCGCTATTGATTATCATGGCACTCTGCTCAATGAATATGTGTTTGGCAATATGACAAATAACAGACATTCCAGGCCATGAAAATTGAGGGAAATTCAGGTAGCTAGGTAAATTAAGTATCGAAGCTTTTTTTTTTTTTGTGGGTACCGGGGGTCGACCTCAGGACCTCGCGCGCCAGCAGGCGCCCCTGCCGCTGAGCGATATCACCGGCCCCTTTTTCGTATGTGGGTTCCAGGAGTCGAACTCGGGGCCTTGCGCTTGCTAGGCAGGCGCGTATGCCGCTGAGCCATCTCACCGGCCCATCGAAGCATTTTTAAAATTAATTTAAACTAATATTACCCTCAAAGAATATGAAATGGATAAATAGACATAGGCCTTATCAGACAATAAAATAACAAAATTTACAATTTTCTTGAGATTTTCTTTTATCAATTCATTTTTAGAAAGACATCAATATTCCAATAGTTATTAGAAAGGACTTCTCTCTAATATTCAAATGTATGTAAACTAAGCATAATTAAGATAACTTTATTTTTTTATATTTAGGAAGACAGACATCAAATAGGTAACAGTGTGAGAAATATTTAATGGAACACATGCTCTCGTATTTTACTGGCAGGAGCACAGATGTCTACTATGTCGGAAGAACAATCCAGAATTACCTATCAATTTTGAAATGGCATTCTCATTGATATAGCTTTTTTAGATGTAGAAAAAGACGAGTGGTTGTATATGTGTAAGAAATTTATTACAGAATTGTTCATGATTGTAGAAAGCAAGCAAGAAAGAAGTTAAGAGGAGAAAGAGAGAGAGAGGGAGGGAATAAATTTAATTAATATCCTCATTGGCAATGTTCAAGTCAAATGCAGAGGGCAGGAAAATATCTGGGATCCATACAGATCCACCCCCAATCTTACAGGTCAAGAGAGAGAAGAGAAGAGGTCAAATCTAGAAATGAAGAACATTTTTAGCACAATTGTCTATATCTGTATTACATAGCACACTTTCCAAAATATCTTAAATTGAATAGGTAAATGAAATGGCACATCCCTTCATGTACAACTTTAATCTTTTAAAATCTCCATTGTATTCATTGCCTAGAATTACAAAATCAAAGCAGGCAGCATCACAATCACAGATTTCAAGTTATACTACAAATCTACAGTAACAAAAACAGCATGATATTGGCACAACACAGATTTGCAGATCAGTGGGACAGAATAGAAGGTGAAAAAACAACTCCAGGCCCATTAAGTCATCTGATCTTTGTCAAAGAGCCCAAAAAAAGATATGCTGGAGAAGAGGTAGCCTCTTTAACAAATGGTGATAGGAAACCTGGTTACACACAAAGAGAAGATTGAATCTAGAGTGACATCTATCAATCTGCATAAAAATGAAATCTAAATGTATCAAAGATATAGACATTAAAATAAAACACTTAATTTACTGGAAGATAATATAGGGAAAACTCTTGAAGACATAGGCATAGGCAAAGACTTTCTGAACAGAACCCCTATTGCACAAGAAATAGTATCAAGAATCAACAAATTGGATCATATCAAATTAAAAAGTTTCTGCTGAGCAAAGGAAACAATAGTGATGAGATAACCTACGGAAAAGAAAAAATTATTGCTAGCTGTCACTCAGACAGAAGACTAATATCTAGAATTTACAAAGAAGTAAAAAAGTTGGACTCCCCCAAAAAAAAGACCTAATAAAAATGGGCTACTGAAATGAATAGACACTTCTCAGAAGAAGTACAAATGAATGATAAATATGTGCCAAAAAATCGACATCTCTTGGTAACAAAGAAATGCAAATTAAAACGACATTGAGATTCCATCTTACTTCGGAAAGAATAGCTATCATCAGAAACAGGAAACAACAACCAAACAATGTTGAAGGTACAGGGTGGTGTGCAGGGGACGCTGCTAAACTGTTGATGGAAATGTAACTTTATACAACCACTATGGAAATCAGTATGGAGATTTCTCAAAATACTAAAACTAGAAATTCCATTCAGCCAGTTATTTCCCTCATATGTATCTTCCCAAAAGTGTCAAAGACATCATACTACAGTGATATATGCATATCCATGTTTATATCAACACAATCTGTAATAGATCTTGGAAACAGTGTATATTCCCATCAACAGATGAGTCGATAAAGAAAATATAGTACTGTATTTATATATAATGGAATACTACTTTTCCATAAACAAGGATCAATTTGAATCATTTATAGGAAATTGGATGTACTTTGAGACTACAATGTTCAGTTAAGTAAATCAGACACACAAGCTCAAATATTGCATAACTGCTCTTATCTGAGAAAACCAAAGTATAAATAATTTCCAAAAACAAAATTAAAGATAAACAAGAGGATGTAGAGATACATCATTTGCAAATGGAAAAGGGATCTAGAGATGGAGGGAGGGGAAAGGAGTGAAGGGGAAGGGGAATAAAAAATATTAAGATATGTTAAGTACATCTACATACCCTGTAAGATGAATGTAAACATCATGTAGTCAACTGTACTAATAAAATATTTTTAAAACTTAAATGATTTTGTCAAAAAAGTCTCCATTGGTTCATCGTTTATCCTTTCTTCAAGAAACACTCTTCTTTATCAATAACTTAGGAGGGTGTGTGTGTGTGTGTGTTTATACAGAGAAAATGGTCCAATAAACCATATTCTAAAATATTAGAAATTATCTATATAGTAGGTTTGCTGACAATTCTATTTAGGTCTATAAGCTTGCTATATTTCTAATCTCTATTTTGAGTATAAATTTTCTATACAATCAGTTATTTGCTGATTTTATTTTAATTTATATAATAAAACTCAACAAAACCAAATGCTTTATATCTTTTTTTTTGGCACTGGGAATTGAACTCAAGACCTAGTACTTGCCAGGCAGGCTCTATGCCACGGAGCTATATCCCTGGCTCTAAATGCTTTAAAATATTATCTGATGTTTAAAATGTTGTCAGCAATAATTAGGAATTTATTATGACTTCAATATTATTTACACCCTTCAGCTATCAGCATGTTCAATGATATAATAAAAATTAATAGAGTAATATTTACAAGCCATTCAAATGCCAGTCACTCTAATGATAGAAAAAATGTTTGTAATTGTAAGAGCTTATGTTTGACTTTAAAGTTCTGTTTTTATCATTTTCCTATAATCACCTACTGACCACCAATCAACTGACACTACCTTACATGTTTTCACAAATATAAACATGCTGATATACTTAGAATTTCAAGGAAGTCTGTGCTATGGTGGTATGGCTTGTATCTAGATGTTCTGCCAAAGCCTCATGAGCCTATGGTGAGCTCTTGGAAGGTGACTGGACTGGGGGTACCATAGCTGCCTTGCTGTTAAGAGATGGGGTCTGGTAGATGAGGTGGATGTTGGTGTGGGACCTGGAAGTGTGCATCTCATTCTCTGGCTCCTCCCTTCACTCTCCGATTTCTGGCTGCTGTGACCTGTCCAGGCCTTTCTGCTATGCCATTTCTAGGCTTCTACTGTGCCTGAAGAACATAGATTGAACCTTCTAAAAGGAGCCAGAATCAACTTCAACTCCTTTAAGCTGTGAGTGTTGAGTATTTCGTTCCATCGAAGAGGAAAGTGACTGAGACATACGGTTTCATGCATTCGTGATGATATGAGTATTAGGTAGCACAGAAAGTCTAAAGTATTAATAAAACGTATAGATATGCAGTCATAAAAAAAGATATGCAGTCATATAAGATTCATCAAAGTTTGCTGATCATTAAAAACATCTCCTCTTACATTCCTAAATAATATGCAAAGGGATAACTTTTTCCTTTGAGCAATTCTATAATAGATGCAAGGAGCTTATAAACCTTCCATAAAGGATAAAAGAAAGAGACGAAGAACAGAAAATAATGATATGATTTTAATGTTTCATTTATTTGTCAGTCTTATTACATCTCCATAATAGAAAATTACATCACAAGAAAACCATATTTCAATTGCTGGTTCTAATGAAAAAGAGCTAATGTTAAAAATATTGAAATTTTAAATACTCAGTGAAATTTGATGGATTCCTGACATATTGGACATATACTTATTTACAGAATCAGAACAAAGTTTGAATGATGTGGGGGCTGGTGAGATGGCTCAGCAACGTACGCGCCTGCCTGGCAAGCGCGAGGGCCCGAGTTCGACTCCCGGAACCCACATACAAAAAAAGGGCCGATCGCTCAGCGGCACAGGCGCCTGCTGGCGCGCGAGGTCCTGAGGTCGACCCCCGGTACCCACAAAAAAAAAAAGTTTGAATGATGTTTCAGTTTAAAAGAACAATATATTTTTACTACTTATGTTATATATCTATATAATTCCTCTTTCTTTGTCTCGCTTTTCCTGTCTCTGTCTCTTTTTCACATAAACACATACACAAAAGACAAACAGGATGGCATTCTTAATGTCTCGTACTCAGATTTTAATTAACAAAATATTTATCAAATACCTGAAGGAACTAGAAATTGGAGGACCTCTTGCATACACCATGGTGATTATAAGTGCTCATAGAGGTTACAGAAAATGTAGAGCACCTGTTTGTATAAGGTCTTATTTATTCATCATGACAATACTCTTTTTTCCTACTCTATAGATGAGCCATTTAGCAACTAAGTGGCAGTGGCCTTACAATTCAATTCCATTTAGAGATGCAAGAATTTTGGAGGATCACACTATTTTTTCAGTTTTTAAAACATTATTCTATTTTTAAAATTTATTTTATTATTTTAAAATATAATTTAATATATCATATTTTACTTAAAGTAGATAGATGGTTTTTAAAATTTTTATTATTCTTATTATTTCTATTTATTTATTAGTATATTTTGGTAGCATATAATGTTCACATTCCATGTGTGGAGTTGGTGCATGTACACAACACACCTTAATTACTTTATTTATCTCCTTTTCTTCCCTTTCCTTCCCACTCCCTCCATCTCTTGATCCCTTTCCCTTTTAAGAAAGATCTATCTCCCTACTTTCTATTATTTGTCTTTCATTTTGCTCTTTATTTATACTTTAGGTTTCTCATATAAGAGAATTCATACAATATTTATGCTTGTGTGTCTGATTTATTTCAGTTAACATCATGGTGTCAGGGTTCATTCATTTTCCCAAAAATGACTCAAGTTTATCATTGCTGTTGGGGGGAATATAAACTAGTACAACCGCTATGTAAATCAGTCTGGAGATTCCCCAAAAAACCAAAACTAGAAATTCCAGTTGACCCAGGTATTCCCCTTCTAAGTATCTTCGCAGAAGAGTTAAAAACATGCTTTTCTTAACAATTTATTTATCATCCCATACATGAGTAACTTAGCAAAATCAGTTTTAAAGGCTCAAGTTTGTTCTGTTGTTTCAGTTCTTTTAATATTTTGTACTGAAAATACTTGCTCGACATGGGAACATGATACTTGCTGTATTCATTCATTCATTCATTCATTCATTTATTCATTCTATGTTTATTAACCAGGGATTAGAGGCTCAGGAAGATGAAAAACTAAAGGAAATCATAAGATAAATTCTTAGTGTTCAGATGCTTACTATAAGGTGGAGAAGTAAGTGAAATATACATAACCCAGATGTCAGATAGTGTCACTCCACTCCTAAAATCTAAAGCAAGACAGACTGTTAAATACTATAGTGGACACTTTTTTTATTAATATTGTTCTTCATTTGTTTTATATTTTTTATGGCCATTGAACATTCATAAAACTTCTTTTGGAAAAAATAGGTTCATTTCCCTTCAGGAGATATTATCTTTCCTCAGTTGTGTAAATGACAAATGACTTTTTGTCTAGCACCAACTGTGAGCGTACAGTTTAGGTAGAGTCAATCAAAATGCTTTCTTCTTGTACATGTACACATCATCTGGTTCAAAAATGATAAACATGCAGTGCAAGTATAACCAAAGCAGGTCAAGGAAACTTCTCTGGAAATGTTGGGAGGAAAGAATAATCTTTTCTCAGTTCAAACATGAGGAGTGGATTATAAATGGTCCCAGTTATTTTGCTACTTTGAGAGAAGAGGGAGTTCTGAAGAAATGGAAAGAGAAAAAAACAAGGTCCTACTGACATTGGCTATACCCCTGACTTTAGAATGCTGAAGTCAGGATTACACATTGTTTTTCAATAATCACTTTAAGCCAATTTTATTTATTTATTCATTAGAATGTTTTGTTGCTGTTGTTGTTGTTCGCTTTTTGAGATGGCATCTTGCTATGTTCAGGCTGGCCTTGAACATACTGTGTAGCCCAGGCTGGCCTCAAACTCACAGCTGTTCTCCTGCCTCAGACTCCCGAGTGTTGGGTTTCAGGTGTGCAGCACCACACTGGACTTTATTCATTTATTTATTTACTTTTTGAGATAAGTTCTTGCCAAGTGACTAATTTGCCCAGTCTTGACTCCAACTTGGAATCTTCCTGCCTCAGCCTCCCAGAGTGATTATAGGCCTGTGCCATCACACCTACCTTTTTGTTTAAATGCCTTATAATGCCCTATATATTAACCTGTCACCCATCAAACCACTTATGCTAGTTTTATATGTAAACTTTCAATGGACTACAGCATTCAAATTGGGAATGGTTAGACAGTGGTATGGCACAGCAATTAATTTAACTGTCACGGCTTTTGGAAATTCCTCTAATGTATATGGCCTATTACCATAATATATGTGGAATCAATTTGTTTTTTAATTTACTAATTCTCATTCTGCTATCCAAATGCTAATCCAGTAGGGTTGCCATATACATACATGATGCAATATCAAATATGAATTCCAATAAGTATACAATAATTCTGTAATTAAAGTAAGTCCTAGGGGTATAATCGTATTCAAGATATTTACTTAATAAGCTTCACATTTAATTTAAAACACTGTATTTTCAGTTCTTAAATAGGGCAACACCTTGCTATCTCTACCAAGATAGCCCTGCCCAGAGGACTCCCTTGATCAAATATTTTTTTCCAAACTTCTATTTTATTTTACTGAATGAAAAATGTTAAAATTTCCTATTTAATTATGGAAGTAAATTTATTAAATTACATGGACATCAATTTGATGTTGTGTTCTTCTTTGGGTTCCAGCTTTTTTAAATAGTCTGGTACAGTTGGGGAAGTAGGTGAAACAACATCTGCAGTCCCTTCTCTGTTTGTCCTCCTCACTAGGGCTCCTTATCCTCCTCTGCAATCCCTCTGCCCCTCTGTCTCCCCGATCCCTCAACATTAAACACACAAACTGACTTTACCGTTCTGCTCAGCCAGTTTGTCCAGTGCTCTTCTGACTTCTCCCTTTTTGACTGTGATCAATTCTCAGGAAAAAGGTGCTTTTAACATGTTTCAATCAACATGGGTTCTACAGTTTTCGTTTCTGCACCTGAAGTATCTCCAGGGAAATATTCATATCTTGTCAAATAAATGACTTTCCCCCAAACCTGCAAAATGTGTCTGCCTAGAAATCTGAGATATTTCTATCAGTCTACCCCTGATTTATGATGAAGCCATCAATAACCTGGATTATCTTTGTCTTTTCCAAACATGGACTTTGCTAACCTCTTCTTTGCTGACCTCTTCTTTGAGACATTTCACATATTTCTTTATGCACCACTGATGCTCACTTCTAAAACGGATTCTCGCTTCAGTCAGCTAAGACGCAGACACACGAAAACAATCATGTTCCAATCCATCATCTTTCTGATATTTCGGTCTGTGTTTATGTTACCATTTTGCATGTTAGGTTTTTAGCCAAGAAACACAGAGCAAGCCCATTCCACCAAGTGCTCTGTGAGATATTAATGAAGGTTTTGAAAAAAGTCATGGTCACAACTTCACACACAGTGCAATTCAGGAGATAGTATTTTCTTTAATGATAGAAGCTTTTATGCCTCACACTTCTCTAATGCCATTCTTTTGATGTCCTTGTAGCAATGCACAGGCGTCTTTCTTAAAAGTCAAATATCCTTAGAAGCTATCATGATACTGGTATTAAAGATCAATACCTGTCTTAAGAAAGAATTTGGAATTTTCAAGAGAGACACCCATTCAATAAGTCTTTATGCGATTATACATTTTAGGTGAATAGATGTATCTGGGGAATGTCTGACAATTGTGAAGGCTTAGCTAACTCATTTCCTAGAGACTTTTCTTTAACACTTTCCCCTCCTTAAGCCTCAAAGCTATTTTGTTAAGTTTGTTTGAGGCTTTTATATTTTCTTCCTTTCTGGTGACTTGAGACTAAGAGTGGATTTTATAGCATAACAATCACTCATTTTGTCGCATGGGCTTACCAATAATAAATGGCCTCTGGCTGTGCACAAGATTGTAATCCTCTCCCTGATACTTCGTGGATGATAGACTACTGTGCTCAAAATAAAGACAACTTGCTCTGAAAATGAATTACTATCCTGTCTGCTGACTTTGGGTGGTCTGTTGTTATTAGAGATCAGATTATCAAGATTTATTTGGAGCATTCTGAGAACTCAGAAGTGGACATTTCCGGACTTGTAAATGCAAGGAGGAGTTGATGGTATCAAAGTAACTGGAGCATGGTGGAAAGTAGTCTTAATTGACAAGTTTTTCATGGTTCTGTGGGCCCGGTGTGGTTTTTGGTGCTTCAATTGATTGTTTCTTTTAAAGTATTATCACACCTTGTAAAACTGATATATTATATATCAATATTAGTCATCTTAGATTTATTTCTATTAACACTTGAATAATTCTGGTTTAGGTAAGGCTGAATACCAAGTTATCTAGTAATTAGAATGTCCTATCTTCCCCATTCCTGCAAGTTCGCCATGATTCCTTGCTGTGAACTGGACTCTTATTCCTGAAATTCCTATATTGATGCACTACTCCCAGTGCCATAGCAGAAAAATTAGGGACAATATGTACTGAGAGATCATTTCAGCTTTGTTGAAGAGATTGACTCAGAGTTCTGTGAGTGGCCGACCAGACAGAGAAAATGGCAGCATCAAGGAAGGAATGTGGGAGATGAGCAATTTGGGCTTGGAAACCAGTTGCTGATAAAGTATCTACACTTCCCCAAGCTGAAAAGTGCACAGTGTTTGAGGATGAAAGATGCCCTGCCTCTGGGGAAATGTCATTTTCATAGGATGATTGTTGTAGGCAAAGCAAAGATGTTAAGTAAGCAATCAGAGAAGAGACTGAGAATATGGAATGGTTCACATACAAATGAATGTGAATTATTTCTGAAGATATGGCCAGTGGACAGAGGTGTTCACAAAACAGAACATTTTTCCAGGAGAAACTCTGAGAAAATTGGTCAGAATTCAAGAAGAAAAGCAAAGGAAACAAACCCAAAACACCAAAATTTACATAGTATCAGAATTGTCTTTTCCTGTATAAGTAATACTAAGCATTTAAAATAAGGTATGTATTATTAGTGTTCTTGAACAATTAATATATATATTATATATATTAATATATATATTATACATATATATTAATATATATATATATAATTGCAGACTACAGAACCACCATTAACACATTTCTTATCACAGATATAAGATCATTAGGAATAAACCTTAATATTTTTTCTCTGCTTCTCCAATATGCAAAGGAAAACACACCAAATAAGGTTCAGTTTAAAATAAAAGCTGAAAAAATCTCCATCAATGTCAAATATTTGTTAATATATTTATATGACTGTAATCTGAACCTAAAATAATACACAAACTTTGTCATGGTTTAGCTCTAAAATGTCCTCCCAAACTCTTCTGTTCAGAGGTGTGCCCTACATGGAAGGCGCCGGTCACCGGGGTGTCACTTGGAAGGGTGGGTTCTCGTCCCCCATCCTCCCTTCTCTAATTCCCAACTGCTGTGAAGTGAGCAGTTTTCCTTCATGCCGTTCTGCCACCCTGTTTCTGCCTTGGAGACAGCTCACCGAAGCAAAACGCACTGAAATTGTGAGTGAAGATAAACCTCTTTTCCTTTAAGTCGTGACTGTTGAGTATTTGTCTCAGTAATGAGAAAGTGACAAATATATACAGATATTATACAAAAATACCATGGATGATAACCTCTGGGTATTATGACCATTACAAGTAGCCCTTCTGATCAATCTATTTTCATAGCCTTTGATCTTTTGGTGGACTTTCCATCAAATATTTGATCATGATATACTTTTTTATTTTCCTAATCTCATTTGTGTCTTCAGGAAAATCTATTCTCAAAAATTTCAGAAGCAACTCATAATGGAAATTTATGAGTCCCAAAGGGCCACAGGCCTAGAAGAACCTCCCCATTATTCTGTAACCTGTCTCATATATTGGAATCATTCCACAGTTTAAGTGGAGACTATGGTAACATAATAGCGGCTATAATTTATTGAGGATGATGCTAAGTGCAATTCACTTATTAATGTATCGCATCCTTACACACTCAGCAAGCAAGTGCAGTTATTCCAGCCTGCGGAGATGAAAGTGATGTGAGCAAAATCCCGAGACGGACTGCAAGTAGTGTCAGAGTTTAATTCGGTCACACATCTTCCCGTCACTTAGCTCAAACTTGATTGTATTCAACATGCCTACTCTATTCTCTCAAGGAAGACCAGTGCAGGTGAATAAGCCTGTGTTCCATGTAAATAATTAGGTAAGTCCCAGAAACTCTTTACTGACCATTGCAGCTATTAGAGGTAAGTTATAGGCAGCGCTAGAAAATTTTGTTGATGGTACGGTGTGACTACTTGGTAAACAGAATGACAACGGAATATAAACTTAAATGGAAATTCTCTTCCTACTTTTTATTTCCTTATTTACAATTGGTGTTATATTGTTTTATAAACATCCCTTATTCTTTACATATTGCAGTAATTATTGGCTAAAAGTAAGGTGGTTCTGACTAAATTCTTGTTAAAAGAACAGTAACATTCCAAATCATAAGGAAATTTTCTTCAATGTAAATATAGTTAAGGGCAAAATTAAAAGTAATAAACAGAAACTACAGAGAATAGATTTTCTTTCCCATTTTCTCTATGATCATTAATTGGTGGTCCATTAAGTGATTATTTCTTAATCATATATATATATATATATATATATATATATATATGATTACCCAAAGACGAATGTAATCATTTTCTTTCACAAACATATTCTACTAATAAAAATCAATAATTCAGCCATAACCATAATATTGCTAGAGGAAATATGACTGCACACATGCTTAGCTCCCAGAAAAAAACACTGCAAGGTTTTCCTTGAGACTTAATCTGTTTGTTAAAACTCTCTAATACCTAATTTATGCTATGCTCTTTATCGAGATCCTGATATGTGAAGTTGGGGTTGAAAAAGACTTTTAGTAAAAGGAAAGCACAACTGAAAGTATCAGATTCTACCTATAGATTCATAACTTCTTTGTAAACTACTCAAAATGCCAAATTAAAAAAAAGAGACAAAGGGTCATCCAGCAGCAAAGAACATCATAGCTACATCCAGATATTTTATTATGAGAACCTGGAGAAAAAAGGCAATTTTGTTCAAAGCAACACTGACAGCAAAAATATGATCAGGAGTTTGAGTTACAGATAACAAACCTCTCCTAAGTGGATTCCAGACATCAGTCACTGTGACTCTGTCATGGCCAAAGGCCATTAAATATTTTTTAAAAAGTGAGTAGTGATTACATTTTTATACTTGTAATTAGACACATGGTCTATGTCACAGTAGCAAGAGACCAAGCACTCGTAATAATCCTAACATGATAACAGTGGTATTCACCCAGGATGCATTCAAAGTTGAAAGTGAATGTGTGAGATCCTAAAATATTATCTTTAATAATGATAATCTTCTGGCATTAGAAAGAAATACTCAAAATATGTGACTCTACAGCCTGGGGATTTACTAGGAAAGATACTTTTTAATCTTCTGCTCCCCATTTGCTTTGGGGTACTCTATCTGTGGCTAAACTTTAGCCCCTAAGTATTGTAAATGGTGTGGAGGGAGCCAAGTATTTGATTAGGAAAAAATTGAAGCCATTTCTTTTATGATTTGTAAGCATTAATTTCAACACTTACTTGGGACAATAACTCAGTTTTTGGCTTATATGTATTTTATTAAATGCTACAATGAGGGAACATTTTTTCTGCTAAGCAATATCTTTCCAGTGAATTAACTTTCATAAAAAATAAGTTCTGAGATGATATTCTGATCTTGAACTAGTATTTGAGTTCACAATTTGGCTCAATGAGATATGAATAATGGGAAATAAATGGTGAAGTATGGTAAAAATCATTACTAAATAGAAATAATATGTGAAGTAAGTTGTATAATTGTTTAGTAATTATAAGTATCTATTTTTATCTTATGTTTTATTTCCATAACTCACTAAAGTTCTTAGGTGGATAAAAGAAATAACAAATAAACTGCAAATTTAATCCCATGACTAGTGGATCATCTCAACAGACCTCCCTTGAGGTGGAGACCCAGGGTAAATTTGTTGTCAACCAAATCTTCACTGCCACATCCCCTTGACCACTTTCCACTTGTTTCCAGATCTCAGAAGATTTAGCATAATAGCATCATCAATTTAAGTAACATGACATGTAGATAATTTAGATATGCTTTTTTTTTTTTTTTTTTTTTTTTTATACTCAGAGGGAGTATTCACTTTGTAGGGGCCCCAACACAAGACTGTGTGCTTCGTATAAGGAATATTGTGGAGTATGTCTGAGGGGTGAGTACTCACTCTATTATTCTGAACTGTAGATGTGTGCCTGTGACCTCGAATGAGTACCAACAAACTTCCATTAATGGATTCTGAGAAAAATATCTCGGTGGATTAAAGGATAATGTTACAGCCCAGAATCAATGGGAAATATTAACTACTGGATGATTTCAATGACTTCTCCTTTAAAAGCAAAAATAGTATCCTTCTAACAAAGTCAACAATAGCCATTCTCATTGCTGGGTGTGGGGAAAAATAATCTATAAGAATAAGAATGGAGGGGCCGGTGAGACAGCTCAGGGGCATAAGTGCCTGCCTGGCAAGCACGAGGTCCTGAGTCCGACTCCTGGTACCCACATAAAGGAAAAAAGGGCGGGTGATATCACTCAGCGGCACAAGTGCTTGCTGGCAAGTGCGAGGTCCTGAGGTTGACTCCTGGTACCCACATTAAAAAAAAAAAAAGAATAAGAACGGAACATGGGGATTTTTCATTTAAAACATCAAAAAAGGACTGTTTCTGGATGCATGTGCTTGATAAAAATATATTTTTATTAAGAACTTTGATAAAAATGTATCTTTATTAAGAACTTCCAAAGAGCAGTCATATCCAGTTTCTATGCCTAAGGCTGCCAATTTTGAATTCTTAAGCATTTTAGAAATTCATGATTGGTAAGATAATGTATTTGGATTGCATCCAAAGTTGAGGATCAAAAAGAAATTAACAATTAACAAATGTGAGCATTGTTTCTTGCAAGAACTGTAGGAAAATTTAATGCTAATATTATTAATGATTATTGAAACATGTTGCTTATTTTCATGAGACAGTAATATGGTCATGTACTAGAATCAAATTGACATTTTTATTGTTTTAGTTTATTAGTACCTACATGTAGTATGTAACATTTACTTTCCTTGTGTGAACTTGGTGCACGTAAATAACACATCTAAATTCCTTTTTTTCATCCCCTTTCCTTTCCCTTCCTCCCCCGTCACCCATCTCTTGATGCCCTTCCTGGTTTTTGTTTTTTTTGGCTTTTTTTGGTACATCTTTGCAGTACATGTTTACATTCTTTGTGTGGATTTGGTACGTGTACATACAGCATCCAGATTCCTTTTCTTTATGCCTTATCCTTTCCTGGTCTCTCCCCTCCCTCCATCTCTTGATTCACTTCCCCTCTAGGAACAATCTATTTCCTTACTTTTTATTCCCTATCTTTTATTTTGCCCTTTATTTTTACTCTGCTTTTGACATATAAGAGAAACAATGTGATAATAAAGCTTGTGTGTCTGATTTATTTTACTTAACACTGTGGTCTCAAAGTGCGTCCACTTTCCTACAGATAACTCAAGTCTATGCTTCTTTATAGCAGTGTAGTACTCCATGGTGTGTAAGTATCACATTTTCTTTAACCATTCATCTGTTGGTGGACATGTGGGCCGCTTCCAAGATTTAGCTCTTATGAATTGTGCTGCAATAAACATAGGTGTGCAGGGATTACTGTAATATGATGCCTTTAACTCTTTGGGGTATCTAGAAGAGGAGAGCTGTATCAAATGGAATTTCTAGTTTTAGTTTTTTGCAGAATCTCCATACTGTGGAGAAGCTGCAGCGAGAAAAGGAACCATTCTACACTGTGGGTAGAAATGCAAATTAACTTTAAGTATTAATTTTATCCCAGTCTCATCATGGTAAGTAAGTAGGCAACATACTTGTATTTGAGCAGAGAGATACTATCTAAGGTACAAGCTTTAAGGCTCAAATTGTGCCTGTTAACAGAGCATATTGAAAAGTAGCTCTTGGATTACAGTTGTAGAGAAATACTTGTAATAAAACACATGAAATAAATTATATTATCAATACTAATTTATATAGCTGTTGAATTGTTTTATTTTACTAAACTGTATTTTAAAAAGAATAGGAATATTTCTTATTGAAGCTTTTATTTAAACAGAATTTATTTCTTCTGACATTACATGGAACTGGATTGCTTTTTGAAAGAATATTAGATGTGCATGAATCGTTTAACAACCATCCATTGTTCACTGAAAAACATTAAAAGATAAAATGAATTTTAGATGACTCTTTAACAAATAAATGTAAAATTAAAACTGATTAATAGTTGCAATTGGAAATATTTACCTTACTTATGAAATCATTTAAAGGCTATGGAGAACATGATGGATATAATTGGAATTATAATATTAATTATGTGGTGAAAACTGACACTGCCTCAAAAAATAGTATGATGTATTATCAGGTCAATATAAGACACAGCTAAATCCCAGGAATTTTCCTCAGCAAAAGGAAATTATGTATGGGAAGTGTAAATGTACAACTGTTATTTTCTGCATGAACATTCATCAAGGGGATAATCAATTCTGCAGTTAAGATTTTATAATCATTTGCATACTACACTGGCAATGACATAAAGATTATGAATAGGAGACACATGGTAAGTTGAACTCAGTGTATCTCCTTAAATTTAGTTGTTCATAATGGGATATTCTGCAAGATTTTGCCCAACACATTTTATGTACCTTAAACAAACATGCCATATATTTAAATACTGTACTTATAAAATGGAGGTTTAGGCATCAAATTCAAGATAACATACTGAGAACATACTGAGGGATTAATTTCCTTTTCTCCCAACTAAAATAACAGCAATATGTATTAAAGAAAGTATTTCCGGTGTAATGCAAAAAATGAAGAAAACCACTAGAAGAAGAGGGATAGAGTTTCAGTAATGACAATCTGAATAGAGGAAAGCATGGCTTAGAAAATTTGTAGAAAACATCTTAATGCCCAGAAAATTCCTGCTGGGCTCCAAACTCCCATTGGCAGTAACTCATGAAAAAAATATATACACCTATATTTTATATGTATACATATACTATATATATATATATGTATATATATATACATATATATATATCTCAAATACAGGAACCAGCCACAGAGACTAAAGGTAATTGAAAAGCTAGAGAACACTTAAAAAGCATTCTAATGAATATCCTGAGAGTGATTCAAGATGATATTTTTATTCCACCAGTATCAAAAGCATACTGTTAGGTAAGAGAAAACAAAAGTAGGTGATATATAAACATATACATTTGCAAAAAGAAATAAAAACTCCATTTCCTTTGAAAATTGAATAAGACAAGTTTTGGAAAGTACTCTAAATTATACTTTACCAATTAAAAGAATTTCCTTTGGCAGCTGTGATGGAACAACAGCAGCATTTTGACGTTTATGTGGTAAGTGACTGAAAAACCAACTAAAAGATGTGGAAGAATTATTTTCAGACTGGTGTCACAGAATGGTGTTATCAGAAATAACAGTGTAGAATGAGAAGAGCTACGTAAAGTTTTCAATTAACTGCATAAAGATACACTGCAGACAGAGAGCAAAGAGGACAACCTCAAATAAAGCACAGAGTTCTTGCTAAGTTGCAAAATAGAGAACAGATTTCAGGGAACTCTTCAGAAATCAGTATAAGATTCACATAAAGTTTTGATGAAAAGTAAAATGTTCAGGCACATGATAAAAATAAAGCACCCTGATGAAGACCAAAGAAATACCAGAATGCTGGGTCCTCAGTGATTCCCAGTTTACAGAGATAATGAGACTTTTAAATTCTAACCAGTCTGAATGGAAAGTTGTTTTCAATCAGTGAGAGAATTCAATAAAGATTATAGTGAGTTCACACCTTACCAGGGCTCAGTTATCCACAGGATAAAGGTATGCTGACCTGAGTTCCAACACTTAAATATCAGTCTCAGAATTTTTAAACTATGAGTGACAAAGTTATGTAACTTTCTTCTAAATAAAACAAGGAAAATTCAACAGAGCCAACAGCATAAAATTCACAGTGCCAGCAACCCATAAACCAAAGGAAAATATCAATCAGTAAACATTTCCGAAATAGAATAATAGAATAAGTAGATAATATGTTCATGCTGTTATTATCATGATCACATATTTACAGGATGAGTTGAACATAGAAAGAGTGAAAATAAGGGTTAGGGATGTAGCTCAGTGGTAGAGCACATAGCTAGCATTTATGAGCGCCCGGTTCAGTCTGTAGGGCAAGAAGGGGGAGAAGGAGATGGAAGAGAAAGAGGAGAAAAAGGAGGAAAGGAGGGGAGGGAAGATGAGGAGGAGGAGAAGGGAGAGGAGGAGGAAGGAGAGATAGTAGAAAAGATATAAAACTTTAAAATAATAACCACAAAACGAGTCTAAAGAATGACTACAAAGGAACTTCCAGAGATGGAAAATGGAACCTCACTTATGAATTAACTGGGTGGCAGTAGTAGCAGATGAGGAAGTGCAGAAAATCACCTTGAAGAGATTCCAGTAGAAAATAGTCTAGGAAAAAATTTTTAAAAAGGTTTAAAAAGGCAAAAATAAGAACTTTTTAGCCAATAAAGAGTAGGTTAACAGACCTGTAATAATAGCCACAGAAAGTAGGGAGTAGAAATATATGTTTGTGTGTATATACATAGAAGCAATTTATGTGTTTTAAAAATATATTCTGAAATTTACATAAATGAAATTAGATTAAAATAATAATATCTAAAAATCTCAGAGATCTCAGTAGACAAAAACAAGCAAACAAACAAACAAAATACCTATCCAAGACCATTTCTAATTAAATTTTTAAAAACCAATAAGAGAATAATTGTGAAAATGAAACAGAATCTTAAAAAGTATCAACCTAGAGGAGGGAGGAAATAAGATTTAAAAAATGATAAACTAGATAGTAATAGCAAAATGGCATTTTTAAAGCAAATACATTTATAATTGCACTATATTTAAATACCCTAATCATTCCACTTATGTCACATAAAACACATGTGAATTATATCTATAAGGAACTAATACTAAACACAAAAACACTAAATATTTAACGCATAAAAGAGTAAGACATTTTTTTTCCTCCTTGGAAAGCAATTTTTGTCACTTTGGGGGAAACAGCAACTCCTCTGAAAGGCATGTTTTTTAATATGACATGGTTATTTAGTAATTTGTGATATTAAAAAAATATAATCTATTACAGAATAATGAGAGGTTTGAATGATTTTCATTTTAATGGGAAATACTTTACCTACCATGCTGGGCCACACTGGGTCTTCGTTATGAAGTCCATCGTGAAAACCAACACAGAGAGTTGATCTTAGCGGTGTTAGTTTTCTCCTTTTTATCTAGAAAAGGTCAAGAAAGACTTGTGTACATGGGTTTTCAAGGTTGTTGTATCAGTATCGTGTAATAATAAAATAAAGGAGCCGGCATTTGAGTTTAAAATGACTGCAAAATAGAGAACTTTCTGTAATTGACAATAATAGTAGTTGTAACCTGTGATCAGGATGATCAGGGGCCATGGGCGAGGACCGCCTCTGTGCGGAGAGTCTGCACTGCTTGTACAAACTGAAGATGCTTGGAACTGCTCAGATTTACTAAACCAAGCTCCCATCTAAACTAGACCCAGCAGTCTGCATTAAAAAAAAAAAAAAAAAAAATCTCCAGTAAACTGTCTGCACTCTAATCTTGTGTGCAAATGTCTCCAGTGAGCAAGGAAAGGGATTTTCCACACATGAAATATCACATGTATGATGCTGAATCTGCTTAGCTTCTATACCTGTGGCAATGAGCTGGTGCTGCTCCTCAGTTCATGCCCGGGTTGTCCACCATGCATCCACTTTGAAGCCTGCTGACAGACCAGTTCTGGAAACATCTCTGGGTTTACTTACTGATTCCTGTATCCATTATATACAGTGTAAACTCAATTATGCACTTGATAAGCGTAAAGTGAACACCTAGAACAAGCTCTGATTTATCTTGATTTTCTATTGCAAAAATTACACAAATATTCAAGGGGTCAGAAGACTCAACATACAAGACTCACTGCTCACACTGAGTAGTTAACAGAATTAGACATTTTTTTAAATCTTTTTTACTTTTTACTAGGAAATCACAACCAAAGATTAATTTTAAGATAGTCTTTAAGCAGTTGCTATAGATTGGGCAGGAACAAAATAAGGAGTGGCCTGTTAGCCTGGTTGCTCTTTGAGCTCAGGAGATGAAACGCCATTGACTGAGAAGGGTGACCTACTTCGAAATCAAAGTCCCTCTGATTTTCCCTCCCTTTTCCTCTCCCTGCACGGGGAAAGTTTTTTGCAAGGTTCCCTAATTTGCTTGACCAGATCTTCTAAAAGAGAAATCTAATTGCCTCCAATCTTTTTAATGAAATTTCATTACTGGAAAAGACTAAATTCATATTTCAAGAAGAAATATTGAAATCTGTCAGTACACCTGGATGACTTGTGATACACACCATTGTTCTCTATTAGTTCCGTGGAGAACTATTTACAATCCATTTTCTGTTCTGCAGACTTAATGGCGTTTGTCCTAATGCATTACATGTTCTTCAAGCCCACTGAGTTCTCTTAAAAGTCATTCATTATTCTGTCCCAGACCCTTATTCTACAAGCCCATTGAGTGCCCCTAAAAATCATTTAATAGTCATCTAAAAATTACTCACATTCTCCATTTTCTCCTCTATCTATAGAAAAGGGGGGGGTGTATAAATTTCTGAATCATATTGGGCCAGTAAGAAATCCCATAGTTATGTTTTTCCCCCGTGTCTTTTCCCTTTTGCCAGTTAATACATTTGTATGCCTTTTCTCCTAACTTGACTCCTTTTGCCAGTTAATACATTTGTATGCCTTTTCTCCTAACTTAACTCCTAACTCTCCTCATCAGTTCATTCTGCAAACCTTCACAGGGTGAGGGGGAAATTTCCTTTTGCTCCTTTGATGTAGTAACAAAAATTATTGATAAATATTGTGTTACATAAAAATAGTCCTGGAGAAGAACTGAAACCAAGATAGAGATAATTCTCTGGAATAAGAAATAAATGGAACAAAATATATTTAAAAATGTACCTTCCTTGAAATTGATAAATTGGACCGCATGCTTCCTCTATACAAGTAGTATTGCCAGGCCTCCACCTAAACCTAGATATTTTAACATCTTGTCCTAAGAATTAAATGTTTTGAGAAAGAAAGAATTGAAATAATTTAGAAGAGTAAAATTTTTGTCGATATCTACATCTAATTGTTAGGTAGGTCCTTTACATGCTTGGATTACTTTTTATTATTATATAATAGTAATAATAACTATTTATGCCTTTTTTTTTTTTTTTTGGTGGGTACCGGGGGTTGACCTCAGGACCTTGCGCGCCAGCAGGCACCCGTGCGGCTGAGCGATATCACCGGCCCTTTTTTTGTATGTGGGTTCCGGGAGTCGAACTCGGGCCCTCACGCTTGCCAGGCAGGTGCTTACACCGCTGAGCCATCTCACCGGCCCTATTTATGCTTTTAATGAGCATAAAAGACTGTTAGTTCCTTCATGAAAAATTTTATCCCTGTGATAGGATATTATAGCGCTATATGATTTTATAATCTTATACTATTTTATACATTCAAACATTTTGCATGTTAAACATCTTTTTTTTGTGTGTGTGTGGGTACTGGGGGTCGAACTCAGCTGAGCAATATCACCGGCCCAAAACATCTTTAAAATCTTTTGACACCCTTATCCATTATTTAATAATATGAACAAAAATTCTAGCATTTTGAATTCATACCTCCCTTGAGGCTTGGCTGGGTCTTGGCCAGTTGAGCCTCTTTTCCTGAAGATCAAGAACTATACTAATTCCCAAATTCTATTTAAAGCTCTGAGGTTTAAAATCTTAGTGCTAGGGAGATTCCCATCATGAGCAAAATTTAGCAATAATAACTTAGATCGGATGAATCATAAAGAGTTCCAAAGTTTAGTGTAAATATATGTGTGTATATATGGATGCCAATTCTAGCTTCTTTATTTATGGAAATATTCCAAGATAGCCTTCCTTGGGAAAGGACCAGTTTAGTAACACAATTATGGTAAGAAAACTCATGAGAATCTGATCAACATGTGACCTTCTTCGCTATTAACCCAAATTGCCATCACCACAATGTTTCAAGAGCATTTTCAGTTCATAGTAACTCCTATTTCAAGTTTGTTCACTAGTCTAAAAATGATTCAAGAGTCTTCTTTGTAAATGTACTTTCCACTCATGTAATGTGTTTTAAACTGCTTTTCTTTTTTACTGTGCCTGCCTTCTCCATAGGAACTGTTCTGTCAGGCATCCAACAAAATCATTTTTAATAACATTTGTAATGCTTCCTGTGGTTGGGGAATAGTAGACATTGGACTGATTGACTTCAAGGTGAGGAGAAAATCAAAGTTTGCCTCTGTTATAGCAACCAAGGGTGCATTCCTTCCATGATGACATTTTCAGATTGCTCTGTACTTGTAAATAATACTGGTTCACAACAGGGGTATGCACTTGGTAGTTTTCTCCAAATCATGAGCCACATTCTTCTCCACATGGTGTTTAATAATCCAGCATCTAGTTCTTTTATTTATACTGGTGACCTGTAACTTAAATGTGCCAAAACCTGTGAGTGAAAATAATAATAGTAACATGCAATGAAGATTAAATCAATCTCTTTGTAAAACATTCATTTGTTAGCATAAATTATGTGATACATTTCTGAATCAAACAAAACAGGAAAAAGTTTTTAAAAAGATGATTTATTTTTACATATTAGTTGAAATTGAATTAAGAGATAGGAAAGTAAGAACAAGAGTGTGTGTGAGAGAAATAGGGAGGAAAGGAGACAAGGTGAGAGAGAAGAGGGAGGAGAGGGGAGGAAAGGAGAGAGAAAGAAAGAGACAGAAACAGAGACAGAGAGTCAGAGAAAGACAGAGGGAGACAGAGAGAGACAGAGATGCAGAGACAGAGAGAGACAGAGAGAGAAAGAGAATCTTCTTGCCTGGTAAGTTTGGGTCTATGAAGTTAAGCAAACCAATAGGCATGAACCAAGGGAAAGTAATCAGAAACACTTTTTAAAAGATAATTCATAATCCTGAACATTGAGTTTTCATTGAAATTGTTGGATAATATGTGAGGAAGAACTCTACCTCCTGTTACCAGGAGAAAGAGGGGGTTGAGAAGGAAGAGGAAAAAGCAAGAAAATGAGAGGTTCTAGAATTATTGAGGCTTACGAGATAGGAATCCCCAAAAGGATAGAAATGCTAATGTCCATGGCAGAGAGTTAAGCACCTTTACAGTTTCTATTATTATTTTTACCATATTCTGTTAATTTCTAAAGAAAATTAAAATTAATAACTAAGCAATTACTTGGAGTTTATAAACTAGGTAACTCGTGCCTCTACTGTGGGGTACCAGAAGAGTTATATATAATTTTTAAAAATCCCTATTGGATTACTTATAAATTAAAATCAGCACTTCAGTTTTACCAATCTTTTTCTTTTAGCTTGTGGTGGATTGTTCTAACCATAGCTATTACTTTTCATCTGGAAGTCAGTAATAGCCTTTGCAAATGTACTCTAAACTGTTTGGTTTTCTGTGACATAATAACTGAGACTGGGTGGCTTAATCAACAGAAATTTCTTCCTTACAGTTCTAGAAGCTGAGAGGTCCAGGTTCCTGGTGCACAAGGTTCATCTCTTCTGAGGACACACTTTCTCGTCTGCACATTGTCTCTTTGTATTCTCATGTGTTCTAAAGAAAAATCATTTCTGTCTTGTCTCTTCCTATAATGACCCTAACACATTCCCAAGGGTTTTCCTTATGACCTTTCAAAGGTTCCACATCCTAACTTATACTCAGGGTTATGATTTCAACATATAACTTTGTGGGATACAAACATAATTTTTAATATTCATAATTTTTTTTAATTCCAGCTATACCTTTTGAAAGGTGTAACTTTGGAGCTAGCACTAATATCAAATTGTATCGCTCACCCATATCTAGGTTAAGGTTTATAAATTGGTACTCGTTTGTGGAGACTTTTTAATTAATAATTATTTTTTTATGTTTTTAAATAGATGCTGGAACCAGCTTGAGAGCAGTAACCATGCTTTACAGTTTAGAGTTGTTCATTGTGATTGTCTTGATGACAACCCACACAGTGCTAAAGGGAAACTGGGGATTATGAAACTTATACTTTAGTCTCTGTTGGAATGAGCATCTAATATTATAACAAATTGATAAAGAATGAAAATTCAACATGTATTTCTTTTTAAATTATTTGTCAAAAATATGTTTCTGATTTTAAAAATTATTGTATTTATATATGCAGTCAAGATGGAGCAACAGAGAACACATTTACCTCCCTATCCAAAACAAATGAAAAAGAAATTATGAAACAATGTTTTTTAGACAAGTGACAATAACCAACAAAAGAAAATAGTTTGGGATAGAAGGAAATTTAGCAAGGTATGCCCAATTTTTATGCCAGGGAAATGTCTATAAAGTATTTCCAGTTCATGGCACAGTGAAACATATATACACACATACAAATACACGCATGGGTGCACACAAACACACACACACACACACACAGAGTTTAGCAGTGACCAAAGTCGAGAAGTCAGCGTTTTGCATCCAGGAAGGTGAAGAGAGTAATATCTCACAGGGTAGAGCATTTTAGAGGGAGGGCTGGGGATGTGGCTCAGTGGTAGAGCTCTTGCCTTGCATGCACGAGGCCCTAGGTTGGATCCACAGCACCACAAAAAAAAAAAAAAAAAAAAAAAAAAAAAAAAAGGGAAAAACCACACAGAAAGCACTGCAGACATCATTAGAGGGGTCACTATTAGTCTACTGAGTACTGAGACAAAGTACTGAGACATTCAGAGACAAAGCTCCTAAAACCTATGTAGTGATGCTAAGAGACTTATTTTGTTCTAGCATTTGATCTTCGACTCCAGTTCCTAAGGCGGAATTCTTAAATCTCTTGGAATTTCTGAAGAAGGAGCGTCCTCTGTTCTAACAAGGAGAGCCTTGATGGACTTTTCTAGAGGTTGATCTCCAGAAAGACTGAAGACATTAGCAGATCGGAACTTGTGTTCCCTCACCCCATCTTCTTGGAAAAGAAAATGACCTGCAGATTGAGTTAATAATTGATCATAAGGTCATCACACAAACCCCCATGCTGCAGACACTTGGAGAGAATTCAGGTTGCAGAACCTGTGGAGGTGCTTGGAGCTTGGTACCTCCAGAGAGGCATGGGAGCTGTGTATCCCTTTATCCACTCCGCTCTGTGCATCTCTTCACCTGTCTGACCATCTTTATCCTTCTGGTGTATCATTATAATAAACCACTAAATGAAAGGAAAGTGCTTTCCTGAGTTCTGCGAACTGCCTACAAGATGACAAGATACAAGGGGAAGGCTATGGGAACTTCTAATGTACAGGCGATAGTAAGAAGTTCCAGAGGCCTCTGACCGACATCTGACCTGAGGCATAGACCTGTGGGACTGAGCCTTAATCTATAGGATCTGAGTCTAACTCTAAAGAGATGGTGTCAAATTTGAGTTAATTATAGGACAAGTTACCATCTGCTATGAAATTGCTTAGTGTGTGGGGAAAGGACCCACAGGTACATTTTGTTGATTAGACATATTCTGTGCTAGTGTTGATTGTATTAAAGAAGGGTACTTTTCTAATATGGTGACTATCAGAGGAAATAATAAAAGCAGATATGAAAAGAGCCATTCCATAAAGAGGCAAATAATGAAGAGGCCGAATAATTCTAAATAAGACTTCAAAACAAGAGATAGAAATTAACTTAAGAGGAACAATACAGAAATCTAAAATTATATCAGTAATTGTTGGCACACACACAGAAAGTCAGAAACTATAAAAAACACAAATGTTACCAATCAAATTTACTTAATACATATTTATAAAACAACTCCACAAAACAGCAGAATATGGACTTTTATATTTACTTATATCATTTAAAAATAATGCATATTGTGGGCTTAACACTATGTCTGAATCAATTTAAAACACTTCAAAAGATACAAAGTATGTTCTCTGACTCCATGGAATTAAATCAGAAAATAATAAATAGATATCTGGAGAATTCTCAAAATTTAGAAATTGAATAACATATTCAATTAATCTATGAGACACTGAAGAAATAGTTTGAGCTGAATAAAGCTGAAAACATAAGACATTAAAATTTGAGCAGCATTTAAATGAGTTCTTACAAGGAAATGTACAGCAATTAATGCTTGTGGTAAAGACCTCAACTCAATGAATTCACTTTGCTTGCTAGTATAATGGAGATGAAAATAGATCAACAGAAAAAAACACAGAAAAATGATAGAAAAGGTGAGAGTTAAGCTTAGTTGTCAACTTGATTAAGAGCTCAGGTGGAGAAGACTGGATTGTTGGGGTGCTATATTCATCAGTGAATTAATTGCTGAATGTGATGTTAGGAGGTGGGGCCCAGTTAGAGGTTGGTCATTAAAGGCTTGCCTTTGGAAGTTGTATTTATCTCAGGCTCTTGTCCCCGGGGCTCTACTTCCTGGCCACCATGAGCTAAGCAGCTTTGCTCTGCTATGCCCTTCCACCAAGATGTTTCTGCCTTGGAGACAGAACAGATCATGAACCAAAACCTCTGAAACTGTGAGCCAAGCTAAAACCCTCCTTCTTTAACTTGTGGGTGTTATTTATTGTGCTTCAGAAATAGGAAGCATGACAAATCAAGAAATTATCAATGAAACCAAAACCTAGTCATTCAAGAAGACCAATAAAATGTATACACTTCTGGCTAGATTGCTTGCATTTATATAAAGGTTTTGAAAATGTAAGATAACTTTGAATGATAGAAAGCAGGTCTTTGCTTAAGTATGGGCGATGCAAGGACATGAGTAAGTAAGGTATTACAAAAGCATGTCAGGATACTTTTGGGAGGACGTGTGCTTTACCTTGATTGTGTAAATAGTTTGAATTCTGTATTAAGTTTGTTCATTTGCTGTAGGTAAATAATATGTCAAAAAAGCTCCAGAACAATATAGTTCAATTTAATCTCTAGCTTTATGCCTTAAGGTATTTCAGACTTATAAGCATATAATGAAAAATTAACAAGAAATAATTTTAAATTAAGTTTTACCACAAATGACATTGTAGGAAATTATGTTTAGAAATATAAGTCAGGCACAGAAAGACAAATATCTGATATTCTGACACATAAATGGAAGCTAAAATGTTGATTTCAAAGAAGATGGAAGAATGAGTAATAAAGTTTAGGAAAAATAGTGGAAAAGAAGAAAATTGGAAAGTTAGATAATGGTTACCAAAATACACTTACATAGGAGGAATAAAGTGTAGTGTTCTGCAGTATGGTAGGGAAACCTACTTTGCAAAAAATCTTTGCATGTTTTTGTGGGGAGCGGCTGAAGCTGGAAATTGGTCACAGATGCCCTCCTGCTCCACCTCCCCCAGGAGACTGGCTAGAGGGGCCAGACAGAGAACAAAGAGCAACAAAGAGGCAACAAAGAGCAGCAGGGGCCGAGGTGGGTATGCAAGCAAGATGTTCCAGCCCAGAGAACATTTAGTCCCAAGGCAATCCAAGCAATGGGTTGCTAGGAAAAGGGGTGTCACGTGACACCAACTTGCTAAATGTAAAATAAAAGCACTGCCTTGGTTCAGCAGTTCCTTTCCTCCCATCAGGAGAGAGGGCTCCACCTGACCTCACCTTTTTGTCTCTTTTCTTTATTTCTCCATCCTCTCACCGTCCTTCCCCCTGGGAACTTCGAGCGCTGAGTGGGACGCAGCATGTTTTATGGAAAACTAGAAGATAGGAGTTGTAGGGCTCCAAAACAAATGATAAGGCTGTGGAAATGCTATCTTTTTATGGTGATTACACATTTTATACATGTATTTATTATCACATGGTACTCACAGTAAGTACATTTATTATGTCAGAAAGAAAAATAAAATTTAAAAAATAAAATAAAAATAATAAAATTTAAAATAAATTTTGCTTAACTAATTTTATTTCAAGCAAGTAACAACTAATGAGCAAACTAAGTTTTAATAATGCTAGCCAAGAAGAATAGAGAATGAATAGCGAATTTGGAGCTTTGGTATAAGTAAATGTATTTTAAATATGGAAAATTTGAAGAACTATTGTAATTGTTTTATTAGAGCTCCATCTTATCTCTTTTTTGTGGTTAAGATCAATGTGTGGGAGAAAGCTGAATATTTAGACTTCTCTCTTCAAATGGTTATAAACTCAGGTATCATTTAATATTAACTTACTTCATTATTTTTATTGCAGGAAACCCCATACCATTCTCTGTTTTGAGAATAATGTAGGTCGTATATGCATGTATAAGAAACTAAAAAAAAAAATGACAATAAGTGAGAGTTTTGACTTTTCAATGGGCTTACAATGTAGCAGGAAAGAAAATATATAAACTAAGGGTACCAAAATGCAGAATCAAATATCTACTAATAGATGCATCCTAGCTTCTTTACAGTGTCTTCAATGTATATATTATAAAGAAACTGTGGGGCCAGTGAGATGGCTCAGTGGCGTACGCGCCTGCCTGGCAAGCACGAGGGCCCGAGTTCAACTCCTGGATCCCACATACGAAAAAAGGGCCGGTGATATCGCTCAGCGGCAAGGGCGCCTGCTGGCGCACAAGGGCCTGAGGTCGACCCCCGGTACCCACAAAAAAATAAAAAATAAAAAAGCTGTGAATTCTAAGATGAAGTGGGGAACGGAAAAAGAGGAAGGATGTTTCACAGACAGGTGCGAAGAAGATGACACTCACATGGGGTTGGGCCCTAAGGGCTCAAATAATTCCTTTCACTTGTGTGACGATGTTTGTAGTTGTTTTCTCTCTTAGGTGGTGGCTACTTCCCACTTATTCTCATCTTACCTATTTATGTGGAGTCCCTGAGTATAAAAGGCTAATGCGTAAACCCAAGCAGGGTGTTCTTTATGAGCTAAACTTCAGAATAGGAGACAGTGAAAGAGCAGAAGTCATGTACTTCCAGCAACTCTCTTTAAATCATATGCATACAAAATATTCCAGAGTTCACAGTAGCTCAAAGTGCACAGTGCAGTAACTCACCAAGTCAGGTTTTTTAATTACTTCAAAAACTTGAATCAACACTCACTGCTATCAAAAGCAAAATTAATGTACATTAATCACAGAATGGTTTAGTCACCTAACATCTTTCATCGCAGGAAAGTTCACAACCCTAGATCTGTTTCTCATCACACTTAACCTAAGGAAACAGGATAGCAAGTAGTTTGAAGAGAATGAATGGGAGAAGGGGTGAGCATTAAATTTAGACAGAGCTACACAATAGCTGCAAAAAGAGTGTTTTATTGAGTCTCATTTTGTGAGTTACTGTGTTATTGTCTTCCTAGTAATAGAGAAGTGGACAATAGTACCTATAGATGTCCACTAACACCAGAGGATAAAAAGTAGTATGGAGAAGAACTTATAATATCCATTCAGTAGAAGACTTACTGTTGGTAAATATTGTCTCTGCAATGAAAAATTACGAATTTATTTACTATACTGAAGAGTTAGGTTATTAATATCCCTGGTACTATTCTTGATAAAATAAGTACTCAGGACTGTGCATCTATATACTTTAAAAATGATTTCTTCAAATATATATATATATATTGTGTATATATATATATATATATATATATATATATATATACACACATGGATTTTCTTTTAGGATTTCAGTTTTAAAAAATAGTCACTAGGGCCGGAGATATAGCTCAGCGGCATAAGCGCTTGCCTGGCAAGCACAAGGTCCTGAGTTAGGTTCCCGGTACCCACAAACAAAAAAACAAAAACAAAACAAAACAAAAAATAGTCACTAAATCTGTCAGAAAACTAGAATCCTATATTTTCCATCTTGCATTATTCATGCCCTCACTCTAAGAACAATACCTTTGGTTTTACTTCCTTGAAACCTAGATGTTGTCCCAAATTTGATAGCACACAAGTTTATTCTTAGGAGAACGTGTTACTAGGTCTATTGGTCTATCTTTACCAGCCATATTCTTATCCTATTTAATATAAAAAACCTAAACTATTACAATGTACTTTTGAAAGATTATTCTATCAATTTGGTAAGGTGTAGCTGACAGAATATGTGCTTTTCAGTCAAGCATCAGTGATGTGTTGAAACCTTAACAAATGTTTGTCTACTAAATGGAGAATTTCACATGAATTAATTTCTCTGACATCTACCCTTCTCACTTATGAAATCTGGATAAAAAGTCAAAAATGGATAAAGTGGTTTTTAATTCTCAATATAAAAAGTCTTATTACAAAATTTAAGAATATTAAAAAATGATAGTTTATTATTCCAGACTATAATAGTGATATGGGGCCGGTGAGATGGCTCAGCGGCATAAGTGCCTGCCTGGCAAGCGCAAGGTCTTGAGTTCGACTCCCAGAACCCACATAAAAGAAGAAAATACAGGCCAGTGATACTGCTCAGCGGCACGGGTGCCTGCTGGCATGCGAGGTCCTGAGTTTGACCCCCGGTACCCACAAAAAAAATAAAAAATAAAAAATAATAGTGATATGAAAAATAATAGCCTCTCTAATCACAAGATGCTGTATAGATGTGATATGCTCTTTTTCTGAACTTTAAATAAACCACAATCAATCAAATTATTTTATGGTGTCATAAAATCATAAAACTGGAGAGCATCCAACTTCCTCACTTTTAGTACTAATTCTAATAATTAATAGCCTTATTTTTCATGTCTTAGGGAAATCCAAAACTTTAAGTGCAAAATTAATTAGCTATTTTGCCTTGGGGAAGTTACCATTTAGCCTTTTAGCTGAATGTTCAGTTAAAATGTAATTATGCTGAATTTAGGAGAAAAAATAACAAAATTTTCCTTCCTGGATGATGTATAGTCTAGCATTTCTACTCGTTATTATTTTTAAATTATTTTTAAAGAGAAAAAAATATAGAACAAAATTTCAAAACAATATAATAGGAGGGTAACAATGGTTAATATGTAGATATACTACGTATATCTACTCTTAGTTCATTGAAAAGAAAGGTTTGTGCTAATACTCATTATTTTTTAAACGTTTCTCAAATAATAGTCAATAACAAAAATAAACATTGATTTGCAAATATTCCATTTCAAAATTGTGTTACTTCTACCCTTTAAGTAAGCTAATTTATGGAACAGACTAAAATGGCAATATCTGTTACCTTATGTATATAAATCTCAATAATTGTCTTAATCAGGTCCTCTTCTAAAATTTGAACAACATGGCCTTCTCACCGATGTTCATAATTAATCTCGAATTCTTTATAAAAATGGGGCCATAGACCAACACTTAGGAAAAAATGAAAAGTAATCTCAAGGAATTGAAAATATTCCCTTTAAAGCCTTAGGCTAACATGTCCAGAAGGGAATCCTTGAAATCATGTGACTTGACTCATTTTTTCCCAGAAAAATGTTAGTGATGATTTTTTTTAAATGGATCAAGATGCCTAGAAAATAGTAGCAAATGTAAATTAATCTGATAAAATAAAAATTTTGAAGAAATAAAAGATTTATGAAGATATTAAAAGCTCTACACTACAGATAGTTACATACTTCATTCTCATTGTAGTCTTATAGAGAAAATATTTTTTGTGTGAATTCTTCATTGGTGAGCTAACATTTCTCCCAGTATTCATTCTAACATTCTTGCAGGAAAAACAAAGGGAAAGTCACCTAAGTAGGGGATGAGTAAGTATAACACATTAAAATTTTCTTGCAGTGAGAAAAAATTAAATAAACTCTGTCCTCTAGCCTTAATGGGCTATGTGAAGGAAAATGAAGGTTATAGAGGTTGAAGAAAGAATCATAAGGAATATTTGTCTTGACTTCACTTCTTTAGGATTACATTTCACAGGAAGGGAAATGTTACATACATCGTCTAGGAACCATGGACAATTTTGTTCTGACTTCTATTTCACTCTCTGAGGACAATCATATTCTTTTGTGGTTCTGAGGCAACCTGAGGCAGAGCGTTCAGGGAAGAGTTTATGGAATACACATCCTGAAACACACTTTTTCTCCACTACGGATTCTATGTGTCATGGAAAGTTCCTGCAAGATCATATCATCTGTGGAAAAAGACTAAGGCAACTGACTTGTGCATGGTGGTGGCGATGGGTTTATAAGTAGGAATGTGCTCACAAAAAGACACGCACACACGCACGCACGCACACACACACACACACACACACACACACACACACACAGTCATTTGTCCTACAGCTATAGGGTGGGTTTTCAAGGCTTGCCATTTAGTAGAGATTGCAGTTAGACCTTCAAGTGACACAGTGCCAGGGAGAGCAGAAATAATCAGCGAAGGGAGACGGCCACGTCAGTGGGTTCCTCCTCAGCCTGTATCTACAACTGGAATAAGTCTACCAAATGCGAATAAAAACATGCCAATCATCAAAAAGACCAGGAAGAGACATGCACGAAAATTGTCATTCAACGCGCGCACACACACACACACACACACACACACACACACACACCCAGAAGCAGAAGAGTTCCACTGAAGAGCTGACTGGCTTATTTAAGAAATAGGAGCTGCTAAAAATCCTCCATCCTACGCACATTCTGCTCTTTAAATCTCTGATGACTGTAAACTTTCCGCTGCAACCACACTCCATCCCGGTAAGAAAAAGAGGAAAAGGAAAACATTTTCAGCAGGGAAGTTGTTCTTTGAAATGACAGAACATTTATTCAAATGATACTGCACATATCGGAAAGATGAAGATACTATTAATTAATCGTTTAAGGATCTTCCTAGCCTACTGCCTCCTAGAGATTTGGAAGAGTAAATTATTGGAGATAAGAATGTGTTTCATTTGTTTATGTGAGTTTTATGGTAAATTTCTTTACAACTTAAGTATAAATTTTTCTTGTCTAATTTAAATGGAAATGTTGTGAAGACATATAGTAATGTTTAGAATAACATTTGTATAAACCTTTATCTGGTAAATATTGAATTGGAAATAGCCTGCTTTAAATAGATAAGACTGAATACATGAACACCTTAACTGTTTTAATATTCACCTAAAATATAAGAAACATACATATGAAGATATAGAGTAAGAAATAATGAATTTTAAACAAGAAAATCAGCAAAACTATAAAACATAGTCTACAATTTGGTCACTTAATAAACTCTACTAATTTTGTTCTGGAATTATATAACACTGAACATTTCATGAAAGTTAAATACATTCTTTTTCTTTTCTTTTCTTTTTTAGACAGGGTTTCACTATGTAGTTCAGGCTGGCCTTGAACTCACTATGTAGCGCAAGCTGGCCACAACCTCACAGCAATCCTCCTGCCTCAACCTCCTGAGTGCTGGGATTACAGGCATGGGCCACTGTGCCCAGCTAAACACATTCTTTTAATTAGAAAAAAATTCAAAATTCATCATGGTCAATACAAATAAATTAAGATTATGAGTAAAAACATTACTTGCTTTTTTCTCCCCTTTTGACAATTCACAAGAAAATTAACTAAACACTTTATGCAATGATTTTAGGTACCTACTTTATGCTAAGAAACTTACCAAGTCAGCTAGCAATGCCAAATTACGAGGTTGGACAGATGTTGGTTTGCACTGTGATTGCAGGAAAAGCAATGCCTTTTAGGAAGTGATTACAACAATGTGGCAGGAAAATTCAAGGAGACATAGAGTGAAATTTAATGAAAGAGGCCAAAAACCCAGGCTGCAGATGCTAGGGAAAATTTCACGGAGAAGTCTGTAGTTGAATTGTTAAGGCAAAATCACATTCTCTGTGAATACTATGGCAGAAAAACAGACTAGGCGGAAAAGTTATAGTGAACAAAGCCTAGATAAGTCTTGAAAAGTATATGCTAAATCGCTGTTGGATTAGCCATGAAGTAAACCAATTCTTATCCTAAGTAATTAAAAAAAAAAAAACAACCCTTTGTATTTCATCCATGAGAAACATCTATTGTGCTCTGAGTGAGTTTTCCAAGACAGTAACGATGTTTCTGAATAGGAAAATGACTGTTTGTTTTGTTCATTTCCTAAAGGATGTAGTCATTTTGGTGTACATTATTCTAAATATTCTTTTTTAAATTTTGAAATGTTTTGTTTTTATTTTTAATACATGTTTGTGATACAGAACGATTATATTCATTGTGGGTATCGCTACATATACCTGACACATCTTAACTCTTATTATGCATCCCCATTTTCTTGGTTCCTTTCCCAGTTGCAACAGTTCTACTGAATTAAACTTTTAGCTCTGTTTTATTTTTTATTTCAAGATTGATATATTAATTGAATCCACCATTTAAAAATTCAATTAAATTTCATTTGAGTTTTAATTCCTTTGAAAAATGGCATATAATCTAGGCACTATTTGTTGTGATTAATTTTCTGGATGACTGATGAAAATTCAAAATCAAACTATTTTACCCAATATTAAGATCTATATTTTAATGTTTGTATGGCTATTTTCAGTTGTTGTTTCCAGTTGTACTTTGAAAGTCTACTGCTGCCTCAATCTTTATGTTTTTTTTTTTTTGTCTCTTTCTGTATGATTTTCTTCCCACTAAACTCCACAAAATGAAATTGGTCCATAGTATGTTCGTATTGCTACATCCGGTCACCCAAAGACCTCTTAGCAGTTTTGCTATTCTACTTTGTTTCAGCAGTTGATCATGCTGTCGTTCATACGTATCTGTATATAGATATATATAACATTTAATAATATTATATATAATAAATATTACAGATATATTACTATGTATGATAATATTTACATATAACAATATTATGTATAATACATATTTTAAATTTGCATGTCAGCTTATCACAATCTTTACTTCCTTATCTCAGATACCACTCTCTGTCTTCTTTGCTGGACCCTTGTCCTCTTTGCAACATTTAAATGTTGTAGTGCCACAGGGCTCCAAATTTAGACTTCTGTGTGACCTTTTATACTGATTTATCTTGGGATAGCTAAGATTTTAAAATTTTAATCTATTGTCCAGACTTCTCTGCTTACAACTATCTGTTCAGCATTCCTACATAGATATATGTAGGTATCTTAATGTTTATAGGGCTTTAGCCTGAAAAGATGGACATTTACACTTCTATCTGTTATTTTCTAAGTGTTTTGAATTTTAGAAAATGACATTTTTTTCAAAATACATCCCATCACTACTACCTCATCAAGCCAATATCTATCATCTCTTGCCTTGATTCTGCAACAGCCTCTTAAGTTGTCCCAGTTCTGCCACATTTGTTGTTATTCATCGCCTACTCTTCCACTCAATAAATATTTTGACTATTTTGATATAAAATTCTTGTTTCCAAGCCTCTCAAATTACCCTATCGTCTTTTCATGAACTGTTCTTCTTCATATGATCTGTATTGTGTTCCCACCCAATATCATCCCTTCGTTTTCTTCTTTTTCCCATGGTTTCAAACATTCTATCCTCTTCTCTGTTCTCAAACATGTTAAGTATGGTTCTACACTGTCTTGGGAATGTCTTTCCCTACAAAACAGAAGTCTCAATTCTTTCCCTCTTACAGGTAGCTGTTCAAAGAGCAGTGGCTTCCTTTATTCATCTGGTCTCTATTCATATAGCTATTCTTATTTTTCTGCATGCTACTTACCATATTGTGCAGTATATATTTTTATTTATAGATTGACTTTCTTTTTTATTTTTTCTGTCTTGCTCACTACAATATAAGTGCCAAGATGGAAGACTATAACACCCACTTTTGGGAAAATAATGACTCAATGTCTCACTGCATAAATGAATGAATACTTTTCTGCTTTTCTCCATCTGACTAGTTTCTTTTGTGTAATTGTCTCTTTTGAAGATTTTGTACCTTGAAAGTCAAGTGACTTAAAGGAGATATGGACATAAATCACTTATTGAACCTTGAGTTTTTATATAACTGCTACTGTTTCATAAAACCAATCTGGTTACCTGTGTGTGTGTGTGTGTGTGTGTGTGTGTGTGTGTGTGTGGTACTGTGGACTAAACCCAGGGTCTTTGCACATCCCCAGCATTTTGAGACAGGGTCTTGCTAAGTCTCTAAATTGCAGAGGCTGAGCTCAAACTTGTGACCCTTCTACCTCAGTTTCTCACAGTGCTGGTATTACAGGTGTGGGACACTTTGCCTGGCTACTTACAGGTATTTAGAAAGGTTATTTAAATATTGTCCCCTTTAGTAAGAGAGATGCATAGAAAATTTCTTTATTCAAGGTAGGATGATCACATTGTGACAAAAGTTTTAAAGCAATAAAGAGAGCTGATAAAATTTGAAGATTTTAAGATTTTAAAAAGAAATTACATATTATTTTCCCAGAACACGGAGAGACATTTTTGAGTGTGAGTAACAGGTGCTAAGGAGGTGGCTTGTACTGATCTACAAAATACAAGTATTTTAAAAAAGGTCTACATCCTAACAGATATCAAAAATGTTTGTGCTTTTGGCATAAAAGATATACTACAAAATGTGTTCATCATCTTAGTGTAAGAACTTTGATATTGGTTAAAAACCATTTCTAAAAATTAAATATTTAGTGCATGTTAAGTTTATCATAACATGAATATTCTTAAAGAAATGTGATAAAAGTTGGTTACCACTGTCTGTGATCTTAACAAGATAGTTCCTGACATCACTATTGATCAAAATGTGGAATTAGGTGAAGTATAATATAATCTCCAATATTTTTAAGTTTTCTGGAAATAGAAACAACAGTTTCTTATATGCTCTAAATCAAACATCAATATTAATTGGTTTTACCTACTATAACTTTCTAAGAATTATATCTGCATGTTTTCATCCATCCTGCAGTAATCGGCACTATCGATTGTTTAAGATTCACATGATTTGAAACTAACAACTTCACACTCTCATCCTGCTGCTAACCACATCACATAAAACCGTAAAAAAGTTACTGTAACTTGATCACTTGGCTGTATACATTAAAATGTATAAAACAGAGCATATTATTCCAAAGTATATATGTGTACACTGGGATATCTACATCGTCAGTCATCTTTTTTTATCTGTTCAATTGCAAGTTTGTTTTATTGACAAAGACACAAAGCAAATTTGTGCATCAAAGTGGTTGGGCATAACAGAAACTTTGCTGTGGCCACTGCAACTTTCTAGGGTACATATTTTGGAATAAAATATATATTTTTACTTCCTATATGCTTTATATTTCCCAGATATTTCTACCCTAAATTAAGTATTAAATGTGGTAAATTAGGCAAAGTTTTCAGATACTCGAGAAAGATTGCATTTCTAAAACATACAACTGTCTTGAAGAAATGCAGTTTGTGCAGAGTTAATAATGGAAATTTTAGGCCGTGTTCTACTGTACAAAACTAAAGAAATTCTAACATTGAAATGTTAGCACTGACCTTAGGTTTCTCCCAGGCTGAAATCATAAAGTATACAAGAGAGTGCATCTATTGTATCAGTGGTGACTGAAAAACTCTACACCTATATTTAATTTTTAAATTTCCAGTTTAAAAAAAATAAATATTTTTTCTAAGTGCAATATTCAGCTATAAATGTATTCATGTATAAGACATTTTCATTTTCATCTAACGAAGAATGCATCTTAATGAACTGACATGCCTTTAATTTGTGGAAGCTCATCACAAAACTATTCCTTTCTTTATATAATGCAGTTTACTTTGTACAACCAGGCAGCTTTCTCTGACTGATTACACTAATTTGTTTTTTCTTGCTACCCTTGGAAGTCTTTGATAATTAGAATTGCATTGAGAGGTGCCATAGGGGAAACTTGTGAATCTCTAATACAACATGTTCTGCACTGGGTGAAAAGCATTTTGCAGAAGTGGATTTTAAATCTCTTTTAGGCATTTTCTGCTGACTGTTTTCTCTGCATTTATCATTTTGTCTATGATTGTGTTATATATAATGCACTTCAAAAGACATTTGTATGGGTGATTTTAACACGTGCAACCTTACAGATTAACATGTCTTCCTGATTATTGTGACCCGCATTTTAACTGTTTGCCATCTAGTGCTAGCTTGATTTGTAATGGTTCATTTAAATTCTTATACCAGTTTACTCTTTTAGCCCTTCAGTATTAATTCCTGCTATGTGAAACAGCTCGTGTTTGCTTGTGGGCTTATGACAAGAATAAAATACATTTACCTTTTATTTCTTCTGCCGATGAGACAAACACTAAAATACTTAATTTAATTGATGACTTAAATACAATTTTATAAGAATGATAAGGGACCAGTTCCTCTTTACAATTTCTGTTGTAAGTAGTGCTGTCTTGCATGCCATGGTCTAAGAAGCTAAATGTACTCCATTTACTAGAGCAGAATTAATATTACTGACTTTCATAATAATGATACTATTAAGGCTTTGTCTAAATCATGTGTGCTTACCTCCACAGGCAAAAATCATATTATCTACACAATTGTAAACATGAGATGGAAAAAATGTTTTGCTATGATTTTTCACAATGGACTTTCCAAATGGATTAAAGGCCAAGTACAAAGTTGCAGGTTGATTAGCCATTTAAAATCAAAGCCACAATAAAAGGGTTGACATAGACCAAATAATTGATTTCTACTTGTTTTTTGATGATGTTGATGAAACTTTGAAAGGACACAAAAGTAATTCTACTTGTCAGGTTTTATATTTTTTTTTATGTGGGTACTGGGGGTCAAACTCAGGACCTCGAGCTTGCCAGGCAGGCGCTTATGCCGCTGAGGCATCTCACTTGCCCTACTTGTCAGTTTTTGTTTGTTTTTATTGTTGTTTTTGGATATTTTCTTCAATAAAACTGACATCTCTCTGGGAACTAATTGAATATTGGAGGCTTTTTAAAAATTTTTCTTCTGTAAAGACATGTCAAAAAAGGCACACATTCTCTGCTACTGTCAAAAGATTTAATCAATGAAGAAAACATTAATCTTAATAACTTGGAACATATTTATTCTAGCCTCACTGAGGTATGAGAGACAAAATTGTGTATATTTAAGGTACTCAGTGTGATGATTTGATCACTGTTAAATGATGAAACAATCAAACTAGTTATGATATTTATAGATTACCTAGCTGTTTTTTCAATTTGTGTTTGTGTGTGTGGAGGGTGCATGTGTATTGTGGATAATATAAGGAATATATGATCTACTCTTTTAGTAAATTTCAGATATACACCAAATTACTATTAACTAAACTTCCATACTAAGTATGAGATGTCAAGAACTTATTCATGATATAATTAAAAGTTTATAGTCTTTGAACAATATGTGCTCTCTTTTCTTACTCTGCAGCCCTGGTAACAACTATTCTCTTCCCTATGATTTCTGTTATTTTTTATTCCATATATGGTATATCATATATTTTGTCTTTCTGTATCTAGCTTCCTTTAGCTAGCAAAATTCCCTGCAGGTTTATTCATACTGTCACAAATGGAAAGGTTTTATTCCTTTTCCAGGCTGAAAAATATTCATATTCTGATTTATATAATACAGTTTAATTTGGGCCTTTTATTGGTGTCAGGTTTTATATTACTGATTCAATATTCTTATTTATTATTGATCTATTCAGATTTTCTATTTCTTCATGAGTCATTCTTGGTAGGCTCTATGCTTCTAGAAATGATCGATTTTTTCTACATTATCTCATTTTTTGGCATATAATTGTTTATGGTAATCATGAACCTTCATATTTCTATTGTATCACTTGTAACATCTCATTTTTCACTTCAAATTTTATTTATTTTCTCTCTCTTCCCTTTTAGTTACTCTAGGTAAACATTTTCTAATTTCATTATCTTTTCTATCGACAATATTTAATTATCTTTTTCTGTTGCTAGATTTGTTTCATTCATATCTATTTATGCTCTTAGTTCTGCTAATTTTGTTTTTGTTTTTATTTATGTTTATTTATTTATTTTTGCAGTGCTGGGGTTCAACCTGGGGCATCAGGTGTGGTAGGCAAATGCTCTACAGGGAGAATTAGCCACCTCAAGCCAAGGACAGAGGCATCAGAGTAAAGCAAGTTTTATGCCACCTCTATTTGGACCTCTATCCCGCAGAACTGTGAAAAAAATACATTACTGTTTTCTGCTACCCAATCTCTGATATTTTGTTATGGCAGCACCAACAAAGTGATACAATATAAAATGAGCATACATTAAAAATAAGTAGATTTTCAGTAATAAAGAAATTATTTAAAATCAAAAAATGAATTTAAAACATTTGAATTTGCCAAGATACTATTGAAGAGAAAGAATGAGGAGCAAAAGCCTGCCTCATAGGGCACCAAAATTGATTTGGGCACTAATCACTAATTACCACTTCAGACAGCATGGAATCATCAGGAGTACAGGTAAATAGACAAAAGTAGCAGTACATATAGACTATTATTCAAAAGTAAAGTAATGATTTATCACAGTTTTCCCTAGTTTATATCAGTTGTCACTTAGGTTAACCACTAGGACTCTCAAAATGTTAGTTTATTTAGTAGATTTTATGGTTAGTAAATGTTACTGAAAAAATGATTATCCTTAAATTTAAAAAGTTAACCTAGATGCCCATCCATACTAAATACCAAATTCAATGAGTGCTTTGAAAGAGAACGTAACATCGTTTACTCAGGCTCTGTGCTCCTGCTTTCAACATAGAGAAGGGTGTCCTTTTCTCTTTTAGTTTGCTGGAAAGTGAACTATACCTTTGTGGATCTGTCAAGTAGAGGACATTGTTTACCACCCCGCCTTCCTGGAGAAATACTTTCCTTTCTTTATTTCTTTTAATTCTTACAAAGGGCCCTAAGGTGCCCTCAGTGTCCTTGAGTAAACTTGAAGTCTAGATTGTTGACATGCAAAGTTATTTAAATTTTTGATGCTAAAATTGTTATGATTGACTTACATATTACCAACTGTTCTCTAAAGTCATAGGTCATTTTCATGTGTGCTTTTATGTAATTTCCACCTTACTCATGGAAGATGGGTTAATCACTTCCACTGAGGAGCTTGCTGTTAGGAGGGTGCTGTTGTCCAATGAATAAGAAAATACATTCTGAAGTCATACTATGTTAAAAAACTGGATTGGTAGACTTAAGATGTACTTCATTCTTTGAGACTCTGACTTTGAAAACTATAAAACATGTTTTTACTCCACAATGGTTCAGTGAGAATTAAATGAGACCAACCTATGGAGCTCTCAGTATACTATCTCAAATCTAACTGAATACTGCCACATTGAAATCATTATTTGGCCAGTGAGATAGCTCAGTGGCATAAGCGCCTGCCTGGCAAGCATGAGGCCCTGAGTTCGACTCCTGGTACCCACCACAAAAAAGAAATCATTATTAATTTAATGTACTGTTCTCCACACCCACCAGCAAATATAGTTTTGCTTTATGGTTTTACCACCTACAATGACATAACTGTATTATTTCAATAGTCACAGTAGCTTAGATGCTATAATCCAAATTATTGCAAGAAATTATGCAAAGCTATGAGATCAAAAACCAGAGCTCATGGTACCCTGAAACATAACTGACCCTTGCTAACTATCCATCTCCTTACCCTGGATATGAAAATGTAAAACCAAGCAATGTATTTATTTTATTTGAACTTAGTATACACTATAATAATCATTTTATTCAATGGTTATAGAATTGCTACCATCCCTGTCCAAAATCAAAATAAAACAGCAGCAACAAAAAGTAGATCTGAGTGACTGAGAAAATAGTTTGTAAATTTTATTTTAATTTTTTTTTAATAATTTAAGTATAGATATTTAGAAAAATCTAAGTTCTGTAGTACAAAAATAATACAGCTACTAATGTGACATTTACTTGGAATACGATCCTTTTGTGTATATGGTGCTGTATCACCACTGTGACTAGCTGCTACCTAGTGCATGAGGACATGGTTTCTCATGCTACCACATTTCTTCATTATGTTTTTTTTTTTTTATATTGGGAATCGAACTCACGACCTCGTGCTTGCCAGGCAGGCACTGTGCCACTGAGCTATATCCCTGGCCCTTTCATTATGTTTGTTTAAAACTCTGACAAAACTTCTCATTTTTGTTTCTCTCCTATTAGCTACTATAAAATATCAAAGAGATTTGGTTACCAAAAATACTTTATTTTTAAAATATTTAATTATAAATCTGATGGCATGCATAAGAGCAGTGTTTCAGAAGGGATGTGGCTGTTACTAATTTACTGCTTCAAAGATCCCCTGAGATCTCAGCAATAGAATAAACCCTTGTGAGCTAGCCCTGAGCTATAATTACATCAAACTTTCTCAGAAAGTCACAAATATATAGGAAAAATAAAAAGTTCCAGGACACGTTGAATGTGTGAATTTCTTAAGTGTAAAGGCAGGCTTTGAATTCCGTCAACCCTTCTAAAACTAGAAAAAAATATAGAAATCCTGATGTCAAACTGGAATAATTTTTGGGAACATATTAACATGTTTAAGCAAAAAAATACTTTAAAGCAATACTCCAAAGCTGTTAATGCTGTTCGGTCAGCAGGTTTTCTAAGGGGGAAAAATAAAATAAGCAAAGCACATGCTTTTGGGGATATGGTTTCTATTTAAGTAATGGAGTTTAAGGGAACTGTGCGACTGGCCATTTCAAAACTAATCACTTCTGTTGAGGAAGCAGTTCTGTGTGGGAAATATCCAAAGCATGGAGACAAGAACCAGGAATGTAGCCAGGAAGTGTTTGCTGTGGAAGCTGACATGTTATAATTTGATCTTCTAAACTTAACCGGTTGATCCCAGATATCCCTTCCTTCTCTCTTATTTTGTTTTATTTTTCTTTTGTATTCTCCTTTTCCCTTTCCTTTCTTTCTTTCTTTTTTTTTTCTTTCCTTTCTTTTCTTTTCTTTTGATGGAGTCTCATTTTTCCAGGCTAATCTTGTAGTCCTGGGCTCAATGAATGCTCCTGCTTCAGCCTCCCTATGTGGTGGGACTGTAAGATATGTACCAGTAGGCCCACTTCCCATTATAATTTTTAAAAATTTTTTTGAGACAGAGTCTTGCTATGAAGTTCGGGCTGGCCTTGAACTCACAGCAATCCTCCTGCCTCAGCCTCCTGAGTGTCGGGAATAGGATGTGAGCCACCATATCCAGCCTCACAAGGTACTAACTATGAAGGAGGAAGTAGGTTCCCTCCAGACACAGAATCTGCTGGTGGATTGATTGTGGACTTTCAGCTTCCAGAACTGAAAGAAATAAATGTTTATTTTTTGTCAGCTACACTTACAATTGGCGATATTGTTATACTGGCCTAAAGAAATGCCAGTAAATATACTTCAGGAAAACTTTTTTTTTCTTTTATAACATTTTTCCTCAGGGTTTTGTTATAAATATCACCTTAGAAACTCTTCTTACATTTTTTTCCCAAATGGGAATATAGGAAAATTCATAGCTACTGGAAAAATCAGCAAACATCTGCTGTTAATTGATCACAAATTTTGTGCTAATCTCTGTGGGAAGAGCAGTGAATACAACGCTATGTCACATGAAGGTTTTGCTGTTATTGTGTTTACATTAGTGTTTGTATTCTAGAGTTGGAGATAGATTGTAAACAGTAATCTACCTCCAGTAAATAGAAAGTAGGGAGAAGCTTAGATAATTCCCCAAGTTATCTATTTTGTTGTTTCAAAAAATATTTTAAGGTATATGTTAATTTGTTTTATTTACACTACCTTACACTTCATTGAAAAGGTTTTGTGCTATTGTGTTTGTTTCTTCTTTGTAAGAATCTTTATCTCTAACTACCTTGAAGATAATGACACATCCTGCATTAACTTTTGTTAATCTCTTATTTTGTTATGAAATTTTGTTTTATTTTTTCAAAAAAGTGTCTAGTGTCTTGAGGAAATCACTTATAGTTCTACTGCCTGGTGTATAACAGCAATGAGAAATACCTAAATCATCTCCTGCTAGAGGGAGCATTTACAATCTACTCACCAATAATAATTGAACCCACCCACAATGCTGCAGCAGTGCTCCTCGGTGCCTTATGTATTTCCCTGTCAACGATTCAAAATGTGCCAGTCATTTGAAAGGGTTAGAGTTTGGAGTTTTCATTATACTCCCTTCAGGAAAGCTACTTAACAGTATGTGTATATGTGTTTGTGTGGTTGTGCATTGCACCATAACATGTACAGGAGTGATGTGTATATAAATAACATGAGTCTTTTCAGCTGTACTTCCCATCTGCAGTTCACTGAATCACTTGGAGATGAAGAGTTACAGAGGATGGAACTGTGACTCTAAGAGATTAGAATTCATTATGAAGCAGTCTCAGAAGAAACCCATTCAAATGAATTTCATTAATTGTGCTAAGATCATTATTTAGATGTCTCCATGCTCAGTATCTAGTGTCTATTATTCCAGGTCCTAAGGAATAGATGTGAGAAGAGAGGCCAGGAAATAGATGTATTCATTTGTTTACTGGTTTTTTTCTATAAAACCCACTTTAATCTTTCTTTGGACTTCCTCTAAGCCAATATTTGGAAATATAAAAAGTCTTCTCCCTTAGCTGTAAGTAGATTTATATTCTGCTTGATAAAGAGTCTCAGTGTTTCTCTCTTAAGCCTGTACCCGAATCTTAGTTCTTTACCTCTAATCTTTCTGTCCAAAGAAACATCTGTTGTTTTACACAGCTGTAATGATATCTCTATTAAAGCATGAACCATCAGAGAGACTCTGGTGGTCTTTTTGCTTTCATTTTAGAGGAAAAGAATGATTAAAGTTATGTTATTACTTAAATATCAGTGTTAGAAGAGCATTCAATAGGCTAATGGAAACTTAGATTTAAAAAAAGAAAATCATTTTGTAACTTTCAGAAGAGGCCAGATCTTTCTAATGTATCAGAAATCAAAGATTCAAATTACCTATTCCCAAATAATATGTTATCCTCAAAATACTAGCCTTTTATGTAGGAAGATGATCTCCTTTCTAAAGGTATAATGATTATCCTTCCACCCCTCTCTTCCTTCAGAAAGCTTAATAATTTGATTCTTATGTTGCTGTTCTACTCACTTGCTCAGCTTTTAATGGAATGCTTTGATTTTCTCAAATAAATTTTATTATATAGCAGATCAAAGAGGACAATGCCTTTCACCAAAGTATAACAAACCAATTAGCATTTTGTCTATTGGGAATATATATATATATATATATATATATATATATATATATATATATAATTTTTTTCTTTCAGTAACTCCTATTAGTGCTACAATGTGCCCTGAATATGTGAATATATATGTAAATATATGTGTGAATATATGTGCCCAGAATAACCCTAAGTGGGTGTGTTTCTAATGACAGATGAATAGGTTCCAGAGAGGTAAAATGTGCTGAGAACAAAGGGTGTCAAAGTTCTATCATTATCATAAAAATGCTTTGTATCCTTAATAATTCTAATACTAATGACTATTATTAAATGACTATTATATTCTATGGTTTCTTCCTCTTAAAAATATATTGTAGACTCAGATAAAAATGTTAAATGAGGTAAATGAATTACAGAGAGAACTATTATTTTTTTTTTCTCCATAGGTGGGACTGCAAATCTAAGACTGGAGTGTAGTACAGGAAAAAACACAGCTGTTCTGGATGACTGGTCATTGCTTAAAGAAAGTGCCAGCTGTCTACTTTCTACAGTGCTTCAGCAATGTGCTTATTTTGGGTGGATTCTGACGCTCATTGTGCAGACTATATGCGCAGTCTACAAGTCTACGTTTCATCCTCAAAGAATTTGGTGTAGACTTAAGTATCCCATTTGTTTTTGCCTGAGTTCTGGTAGAAATTTCTTTCCTGTGATTTTTATGATCTTCATTGATGTTCAAGTCATGACTGTGGTACTTCAATTATACTCTCATTTGGGGAACATAATTCCTTTTGGATTTTGGAAGAATATTTACAATTTATCTAAAATGCTATGTTTCCCATAAAATGATCATCTAAGTTCAAATAACTATCACTTTACACACACACACCCAAATTTCTTTCTTGGTAAAATTTCTTGCCTAGGTTCCAGTTGGAACTTTTACTGGGTTCATACATTTGATTTGTTTATAATGTGCATCTCAATAAGGTTTTACTAAGTCTCTCTCAAAATTTAAAAAGAGGCAGAGTGCTTAGGTTACATTTCTTCAATGTTTTACATCTAAAGAATTAATATATTAGTGATTTATTGCTTCGAAACCATTTACACTAACATTTGGCTACATACAAGAATAAACTTTCACTGTTTCACATTTTCTATGAGTCAGGAATCCCAGAGTAGAGTTTACAATGATCCCAGTTCAGGTTCTTTCATAATATTACCATCGAGTTGTTGGCCTGAACTGCCATCATCAGATGGTTTGATTGGGTGTGGAAGATTTATTTCCAAGATGTCATGCTTAGATGTGTGTTGTCTGTACTGTGTACTGTTTCTAGCAAAAATAAAATATACTTCAAAAGGCACTTGATGTCAAAGACAGAAATTTAGATATATGCAGCAGCACTTATATTTGGGAAAACTTACACAAGTTACTTGCTGTGTCATTTACTTAAATGGATTCTCAGAATAACTCCATGAAGTGTATAATATTACCCCCATTTTATAAAAAGAAATTAAAACTAGGCATATTAAGACCAGAAAGTGGCAGAATCAGTATTACATTTCAAGTTTCATCAACATAAAGAAACTTTTCCTGTTGTATCTTCTGCAGAAGAGAAAAAAATATTATAAATTATTTAATGTAGCATTTAGGAAAGTAGATATTTTATTATAAATGAAGTTACTACACAAAAAATAAATAAAAGTCATTTTATTAAGAAATGATATGTGCATATTTAAATCAATAAAATTTTAAGTGCTAGCAAATTCTAAAGATTTTCTTTAATTTAAACTTTTGAGGTAGGGTAAACAACCAAAAGGCATGCAATATTTCAATTATCCAACACTGTTCATTGTCTTGTTTTATAATTTTTTATTAAAGGGTGAAGCAGTATCAAGAGTTGTGATTCACAGCTTAAACTCTAGTGACACATTGTGAGAAAATCACACCCATCATGTTCTTAGTTTATACCTGCCTTGTGTCTTGAAAACACAGATTCATTCAGTGACTCAATTACATTCTAGATAGACGAAATGGATAAAGGAATGTATCGGGAGCTGCAGTTTCCCAAACCCTGGGACGAGAGTATGGAAGAAAGATAAAATAAAAGAGAATGCAATATTATATGGTGGGATCCAGGAAGGTTAGAGCTCTTGTGGCTAAGAAAAAGACTTCTCCAAATTGCTTAATATTTATTGAGTCCATAACATATCATGGGAGAATGTAGGAAAGTGCAGGGAATAGCTGAGGCAGAAAGCGTGAAAATGAGCAAGGCCTTGTGGGAATGGAACAAAGACATTACAAACAGTAAATCTTTGCTTAAGGAGAGACCTGTTTGATCTCATAGGTTGGCAGTTTATTGCTCTGGAATAGGGAGTGAGAGTCAGAGTCCTCAGCTGCAGTGTTATCTTGCTTTGAGAGACTTTGGATACGAGCTTTCCCAACACAGCCAGAGGGCACTGTGGTCAACAACTGAACTTTTACACAGCCCAGTCCCCAGTAGGAATGGCCACACATACATGCAGATATCCTGTAATTGTTCAATGTATATACTTCCTTGGACCACGTACTGAACACTCTAGTTAAATAATGCTGATTGGAACCAATCAGATCAAGACATATTCCTGAAGATTAGATAGCTGTGTAATTTTTCAAAATCATTGATTCTATGTTGAACACTTCAATGTTATCTGAAATATTTCAATTTACTAAATATTTACGCTACTAAACTTTCTTAAATCTTTAATCATCCACAACAGAAATATCAGTTATAGACCATATACTATAGTTGGAAGTGGTATTGAGCAATCAAAGCATAGAGATAGATGCCATTCCTATGAATCCCTGAGTGTTTCCTTTAGACTTCAACTAGCTTAGATTGTACTTTAACAAGTTGCAGATTTATTGAGTATTTATTCTTACTAGAATTTATTACATGACAACTGAAGGCTGAAAAAGTGATCAATTTCAAAAATTCTTTCTTAATATGCAGGAAGTTAGTTGTACCCTGGGAATATATGAATCATGAGGTAATAAATGTCTCAGAAGAATTTAACAAATATAAATTGTTATATAAATAACAAATAAATTAGACAATGTATTTAGTCTGTGAAACATCGACTCACTTTGCAAAGGACTGTCAAACTAATGCATGCTTATACACATTTCTTCTATGGATTATTATTGCGACTTCAGCAACTTTGTTTTAAAATGTTTATATCCAGTGCAAATTTCCTGGTGACATTCATTCTACCTCGCCTAATTTCTTTGTTTCAAGTATGAACCTTTGTTTCCCAGGAAAACAATTAAAACTTGAGACTTCACAAGTGACTTATCGCTTGTTCCCTTTCAAGGAATTGCTAAGGAAAGATGAGGATTGAGGAGGGCATCACTGGAAGGAAAGTGTGCTTGGAAAAGGCCCCCTTTTGGTTGCCCTAACATTTGTGGGTAGACAAATCTTGATTTAACTGAAGTTCAAAGGCAACCTTAGAGATTAAAAATCCATAAATTGACAGTCTGTGTTTTATGGGATAAAAGTGGAGGGAAATGTGGAAGGAGGGAGACTGTATTAGGAAGGAAGGGATTTTAAACTGATAGCAGGACAGAGTATTCACCAGTGAATTCTTACAACTACACATTAGCTTGACATCCATTTTGCACATAAATGTAATTTTTTCATGCCATAATCAGGGATTAGACACGCTTGACACAATCTCTACTTCTCCATCTCCTTCCAGTTCTTCATAGTCCTTAATTTAGACATGGGCACTGTATCACTGCCTTCTGTTGAAGACTTCCTTAGAGATTCAACTTACTTGACGAATCCTCCTGACACTTATGACCCATATGGACTCCAGTGATGCCTCACGGACTACCTTTCAGTCAGAGTGTCCTCCAGAAATTGGTTTCTTCCTTTAAACCCAACAATTAAAACTCCACACAGGAAATCTGTTTGGAAAATGTCCAGGAAGCAAATAAAATTGTTGGACCAGTAGTAGCTAACCCTTCCCTCTATGCACACTCTGGCCTCTGTGTGTGGCCTCCCACCTGTTGTAAATCCCCTGTGAGCTGTAAGTCATAAAATCTTTATTTGCATAAAAAATTAACATCCTAAACGTTAGGGCAGCTTAAAGATTTTCATTTAAAACACCTCAGTGGTAATTGTCATCTTCAAAATCATCATCTTTGTGCTGTATACTTACCGATTTTGTGTGTTTACATTGTTGAAGGACCTTTACACAATTTGTTCATTTTTAAACCCTACCTTCAATGAGGTATGAATCTACTCTTGTTTTTATAGATAAGTATCTTAGTTATTTTCCTCATTGCTGAGACAAAATACCTGACAACCTAAGTTAAAGAAGAAAATGTTCATTTTACCTCAGTTTGTAGAGGTTTTTGTTCAGTTAGCTGGCTCCAAGGCAAGGTGGCATGGCAGAGGGGCATCACAAAGGAGAAACAGTTCATGGCAGGCAGAAGGCAGCAAAGCAGTGAATTTGCAAAGAAGCAGTGGTAGGAGTAGTACCTGCCTGTCTTTTTTATCCCTTCCAGGATTCCCTCACTTTGGGTGGTGCCACCCATACTCATGGTGGGCCTTCCCATTAGCCACACCCAAAACTAGGTCAAAACAATCAGTGGACTAATTTAATCATCACATGCCCTTAATCCCAGCATCATGCACCCTAGATCCGGCCACCTCTGAAAAAGCCCCATCTATGACCACATAAGGCTTTGGGAGTACATTCAGACACCAGTCATAATGAGTAATCCGTCAATTAGAGGAGTTGAGAGAGATCACACAGCAGGGGAGTAGAAGTGGTATTATATAAGCCCAGAACAGCCCTATTCTAAAGGTGGCCAGTGTATCACCCATCTTCTGACCACATCTGTACGGTGCCCTTGGGTCATCTTGCCTTTGTGAATCACTTTTAGTGTCACAGACCTAAATATCTTCTTACTTTCCCCCCTCAAAAATAGATTTACTTATCTGTCTTAGTTTCTCATTTCGATCATAAAATTCACCACAGACTTACTAGTTTTTGACAACATACATTTATTGTCTTATAATTTTGGAGGCCAGAAGTTCAGTTGTCTTCAGAACTTTGCCAGTATCATCCTTTCTAGAGACTCTAGGGGAAAATCCCTTCCTCATCTTCTCCAACTGCTATGACCTACCAACATTTCTTAGGCTGGAAAACCTTCCCTGTATCACTCTCTTTCCTTTCATCACAACTCCTAACACCAGGAGAGACTTTGTAAATAATGTGGCTTCATGCTGATTATCTAGAAAAACTCATCATCTGAAAATCTTGTATGCAACCACAGCTACAAAGTTCTTTCTGACATACAAGTAATGTATTTTCAGGTTCCAGTTACCACAACCTGCTATAAATTTGATATTTAATCTTATTTTAACTATGCCTCAATTACTTCACAAATATTGATGTTTAAGGTTTGTTCACATTCTTGTTTTAGCCTGGTTAGCCCTTCCAAATACAGCTGTGCTGTGAAAGAGTGATAGAATGGATTGTGACAGGAATCCATTGGAAAAAGGTCAGCATTAATCCTGTAAGCTAATGTATTATCTCAATTTACTGTTAAAACCCAAAAATACACCCTATGAACATATGGCCTGCATGCGAAGATTCATTCATTGAAAGTTGGTTCCTTTATATTTTTCAAATTCATACAAAAATTTGTGCTTTGCGAACTAGGGAAGAAATTGGTAACTAAAATTTAATAATTAGCAGGCTTTGTGTTCTATAACCAAATATCTTCAAGTGCAGATACATTGTATAGCAGTTTCATTCCTGAAGGAATGTAACTGTTTTTTCACTTAATTGTGTGGTGTCTTTCATTTCTTGTATCCATACAGGTAACATGTAAGGCATATGGGAGGTGAATAGTTTGTACTAATATTTTTGTGGTTGTTTGAAAACACATACACAGAAAATAGTTTTTATTATGTTGACAGCTATAATGTGTTAAAAATACTAAAGTAGGTCATGTAGAACTTTGTTACAGACTACATATGTGCATAAATTATATGAAAGACATTGGGAGAGGAGGGTCTTAAAATAGAAAATTACCCAAAAGCACATGTGAGATGTCTCTTTATCTTGGGACATGGTTGCAGAATAGAGAGAATTCCATTGTCTTTAAATCCATCCAAACAAACATGTTTAATAGTAGACTATCCTTAAGCCAGAAAAAGAGTGACTAAACTTAAATTATTTTAAGGTCCTAAAAAATCAAATAAGCAGAAAAATACAGAATAATACAACTTGCTTTAACAAAAAAAGTACCATTGTTTTAAGTCAGAACAAGTAATAATAAAATAAGGATCATTAATAGCAATACTGAAGATATATTAGGAATGATTTTTCCTTTTAAGAAGGATCACATGATTCTCAAATCCAACGTTGAAAAAGTCAAATATGGAGCAGAGAGAGCTATGGGGATGGTGGGTGGTCCTGCAATCCCCTTAGATTGACAGAAATAAATTCCATGGTTTTTCTTCTTTATGGATCGCCACAGCTATATAAACTAGGCAATACTACATGTCAATCTGTAAAAACCACTGCAGCACTGTGCATGGTCCAATTTAGCTGTGCCTTAATCCATTATCTTGCTGCATTTAGACATGAGGTGTGTGAAATGGATAATTGCAGCAATTCTTCACACAATTCAGAAGGAAAGCTCCTCTCAAAAAACACTTGGGCAGCAAAGAAGGGATTATTTTTAAGCCTGCCTTGACTGCTTAAAAGTAAACTGACCAAACAATTTGGGTCTTCTAGGAAATTCCTAATTTCCTAAAATTTCAACAATTCAAAGATTAATGGTGTGAAAATCTATGTGCCAGGTCCTTTGATCTGGTAATATGAAGTTGAATACAGAATTGTTCTTACACATGATAGGCTCATGGTCTGTCTGAGAAAATACAAAGTTTTAATAAAAATGGTTCGCTAATCTTGAAATTAAAATGCTTTATTATTATAACATTATAAAACTCTTGTTATAAAGAATTTCATATGAAATACATTTTTGTCAAATTATACACATCAAATTTTGTTTAAAAAAGAATTTCACCATACCAATCTTATAACAAATATTATTTTCTGGCAAATAAAAAAGTATACATAAATACCATGTTCTTCATTTATCAACATGAAGTTTCTTGGGATTTTTGTTTTTCAAAACTATGTGATATAATTTTAAGTACCCCATAGTCTTTCTGGTACCATTTTCTTTGGTTCTAGATACATGAACTGTACAAAAATGTAAATAAGCATTATTTTCCAAATTTGATGATTTATTCATAGAGCATGTAATTTTCTTTTTTTTTAATAAATAAACCAAACTGAAATTATAAATGAATTTGAAAAAGGATCTGTAGCAATCCAAATTATAGATACTATACAAAAAAAAAAAATCCACATTCTATTCTTATAGAGAGCCCTTTCCAGTCCTTGTCGCAGTCCAGGAAGTTACACTGGTAATCCCAGAAGAGAGTTATTGGAATTCTAGCGAGTTAATTCCAATCTACCACTTCCAACGCAATCCACGGAGAGAATAAAGACACTAAGACCTATCTATAGTTGTGGGGAGCCAAGGGGGTCCTAAGTCCAGCCAAGATGATGGCTACTGGAACAAAGGCCTCCACCCAGGGCCAAACCCGGGTTTTATTAATTCTGGAGGAGGGGAGTGGCTCGGGGATGAGTGACTGTGAGAGTGGTGGGAAGTCTGTGAGTACCATGAGCTGGGCTAGGTAGGTGGCCTGAAATCACCTTCACAATATGCAGAGGGAAGGATATGCAGAAGGAGTAATATGCATAACACAATTCAAGATAGTATCTAATGTTTTGAGGTTGGTGCTTCAGCTCTGATGTGTAATCTTCTATGCCCTGGGAAGTTATAGCTTCTTTCTCGAGGCTCGATTCCAGCTGACAGCATGGAGCACGGCTCTCTATCCCGCCAGGCTCAACCATGTTTTGGGAGCCAAAGGGGCGGTGAAACACAGACCTGTAGCCTTGCTTCAAAGATCACACATCAGGACCTTGGCTAGGCTGATTTGCATTGCTTAAAGCCAATTGAAGAGATAAGGAAAAGTCCTAGCCAGCTCCGTACATATCAGTACATGGAAATAGGGCCAGGTTCAGCCAAAATGGAGATAATTGCTCTTCTTTCAAGCAGAGCCATCCAGGTGGTCCTCCACATATTCTGTCTCTGCTAACTCAGTTTTAAAACTTGAAGAAGATCCATAGTTTGATCCAATCTAAATAAAGTTTTGCCAAACCCTTAGCAGTTTAGAAAGCCAGCCTTCCATATTGTTTTTCTTGGGTCATATATTTTCAAATTATGTTATAACTCATTGCTAACAAGCTAATTTTCATTAGCAAAACTCCCCTCTTTGTCTAACACTTATCCAGATATTATCCTGATCAATTTTGTGTTTCAACAACAGTTAGTAACAAGTCATATAATTAAATAAATCCTAATTTATTATTTTTAATAAGGCTCACTTGTATAGGCTTTTAACTGCTGGGTTCTCTTCTACTTCTAGAAAGTTTTGATGAAAGTTTAGTTTGACCGTTATGGACATTTTCAAGTCTTGGGCACATACTATTTTGGAAATGGCTTGTAATTTTGATGCAAGGTGATTAAGGGAATGATACAACTTCAATCTTCCCTTCCCAAATTACGTTTCTTTCATCATGATCTCCTAATTTAAATTCAGCTTGAATACAGGTTTTAAATATTTCTTATGCATTCAATCTCTCTATTGCTTTCTTTCTCACTCTCTGTATCTCTGAAATTTAATGAATAAAGGTAGTTAAGCATTATTTTCCAAATTTGGGGATTTATTCATATAACATGTAGCCAACTGCTTTTAAAGCTGTTTCTATGTAAAAGGATATTAAAAATAGATATTTATTGATGTGAGGTGTTTTCAATTTCATTCAAATTTCACTTGAATTATTGTAATGCCTGACTATTACAGAAGCAATTCTGTTTACCAAGAAACATGTTGAAAGCCACGTAAGCTACCAAAGAAGTCAGAACACTCTGTAGGTTAAAAAGATGAATTTTAAAATGTCTAAGATTTATTCTTAAATTTTCATATCTAATATATAGTAATAGCCAATAAATGATTGCTGCGTGAGCTACTATATATGGAGAATCATTGAGAACCAAAGCTAAAATTCTCAGTGTAAAATATCACTCCTAAAATATAATAATGTAGTGAATTTTTAAATAATTTGTTTGTAGTTAGAATTTTTAAATTTGTAAGGATATCAAATCATCATACTACATACCATAAATATACATCATTTTTTAATTATACATTAATAAACCTGGATAAAGGATATTAAATAATTATTCTGATAAGGAAGTGTTTAAATATCTGATGTATACATGACATTTTCAAAAAAACAAAATCTTTCATTAACAGGACAACAAAAAACAAGACAAAACCCTTCTCACTTATCCCCACAGCATTTAGATCAGTGAATGAAAAACAAAACAAAATAACATACACACACACAAAACAAAACAAAACACCCTCTTTCCTCTTTCTTCTATATTCCTATTTCTGTGCCTAAAAAGATTCTGTAACCATTTGGTGGTACAATTCCCTCCGTGCATGGAAAGTGGGAGAATATAGGATTTTCAAAACAGATTACAATATTACTTGGTCAACCACACTGAAAGGGAAGATAAACATGTGGCTCCAACACCATCCCTCCTTCGAATCCCTACCTTTGATTCCTTTGGACACTGAGGATATCTGCATCTGAAAAAGTGCAAGAGAGCAAGTAAGTAGTTGCTCATGACACATAATAGCCAGAGTCTCCTTCTGATGCTTCCAGGATATTTGTCTGTTCTTATGATTTCTCTAGGCTGGAATCAGAGCTAACAGAAGGGGAAAAGGTTCTATCCATGGAAGACACGGAATGAAAGAGGCAAAAAAAAAAAAAAAAAAAAGGATTGTAGGAGACTGGCCATGGCTCCAGAGGCTGCGAGATCATGATTCAAGCTACCAGTTGAAAAGAACACTGGAATTTAAATATACAGTACTACCAGGAGAACTCTGGAATGATAGTGGCAAGTATCTCTGGTGCTAGGAATAATTCTATGAAGACAAAATACATTCCTCGGATACTGTGTTTCAATGCCAGGATGTTTCTCCTCCTTTCTCTTCCTCTTTATTTCCCTCATCATCATCATCACTGTCCTTGGAACTACCTTTCATTAAAAATCTACACTATTGGAAGCAATCAGTTTATTTTTATAGATTATTATACATCATCCTGAAAATAACTCTCCACGCTCTATTACTATTCAAAACTTATAACTACACCTGTATCTCCATAGTGGTAACGACAACTCAAATTGGACCTTATATCTACTGTACTCCAAATTCCTGCTTCTGTCTCTATTAATACAAAAATTGAAAGTAAACTCAGATCTTTAGTCAGAATTTTTTATTAAATAAATTATTTCCAATTGTGTTCCCTTGAAATGCTTGTTCTAAATATTCTCTGCAATGAAAAATTTCATAAAAATGATTATTCAATCAATAGTCAACAGAATATACTTTTTTGAAATTTATAATGTATATTTGTGTGTTTAAAGTCATGCAAAATTCTTCAGTAAGATATAGGTTTGCAGGTTAAACAGTCATTCAATCTCTTTTACAAATTCTGTAGTAAATTTCTGTAATCATATTCAGTCTTTTTGTTCAGGTTATACCCTAAACTTTTAAACATTTAATGGGCCTTAAACCTCTTGTACAAAGTAACATCACAGAGATATTCTTGGGAAACTCCCTAGAGATTTTGTAGTAATAGGTTCTAATGCACCTATTTTTTTTCTCAAAGCATGTTTATTAAATCAATCAATAAATGAATGGATCAATGAGTTCACCTGTAGAAAATTATGGGAAAGGAAGCAATAACTCTCCATGACAGTGAAAAAATCATTCTCTCTCAAAATTTGCCCATCTTTCTATTCCTCTCTCTCTCTCTCTCTCACTGATATATTTTTCTATGTTTTCTTAGCTACCTTCTTTTATATGTACTGTAGACTGTCAAAGCCTCCTTCTATAATCCCTCTTGAATTTAAACTACCATCGACATCTTGAAAGATGGATCTGATATGTACATTTGAATTTGACATTCAGTAAAATAGAAAATGAAAGTCCTGAAAAACTGGTGAAGTCCGATAATAAATTTGAGAAAACGCACACATAATACATCAGATGCTTGAAGTAGCTTCTTTCCTGCGTGTGCCATATGCCAGGGAGAGCTTTGCACATTTTCTTCAAAATATTTCAATGTCTGTAATATTCACTTATTTAATTTCCCTGGATGAATTACTTTGCAGTTGCAAAATTATTTGCAGTTGTGAAAACACCATTTCATGTTTTTCTTATATGAAATACAAAATTATTTCCAAACCATTTGCTAACTATTCTCTATTCTTTCCACTGATTTGATAAGAAACAATATTATAATTCTAGTTATATGAGTGATATTTTTTCTGTGCCCTCTATTTAATTTTTCCTTACCTATTGAAATTGAATTCTCATATATTTCAAGTATACAATCCAGTGATTTTTAATTTATCCACAGGATTGTGCGACTATCCTCAGAATCTAATTTTAGTACTTTATTAACTTTCTGAACAGAGTCACATATCCTTTAGCATCCACCATTCAACTTTTTCTACAGCTGCCATCCCTTCCTCCTGGCCTAGTAAATTACAAGTCAACTTTCTCAATAGATTTCCTCGGTCTCTGCATTTCATATAATAGATCAAAATATGTGGTTTTGCAACAGCTTGTTTCCACTTCAGAAAATATATTCAAAATGGACCCATGTTGCAGCGGTAGCAGGACTTCATTCATTTCACTGAAGAGTAATTCTCCATTTTATGAATATACCACTTTTTATTTATTCATTTAGTGCTTGATGATTATTTGTGTTGTTTCCAATTTTACATTGCCATAATGAGATACTTAAGGATGGGTAATTTGTTAAAAAAATATGGTAAATAAATAAATAGTCTTATTTAACTCATCTTTCTGTAGGTCCAAGAGCATGGTGCTGACAACCACTCAGGTCTTTTAAGGGCCACTTTGGCTACATCACATCATGGTGGATGCCATCATGACAGGAACACTCACAAGGGAAGAGATCACATGGAGAAATCAGGAAGACAAAGCAGGGAAGGATCAGCCTGCCTTTTTATAACAACTCACTCCCAGGGACTAACTGGGCCCCACAAGAGCTATGTAAACCACTTCTGAGGGCACCTCGCACAATGACCTAACTAAGTTCTCAAATGTCCCACCACTTATCACATCACTACACCCTTACCTGACACCTGAATCTTGGGGATACAAGCAATATCCAAACCATAGCAGCTGTTATGAATAATACTGCCATGAACCTTCATGTGTAGGCGAATATTTACGTGCCTCTTGGATATAAGCCTAAGAGTAAAATTTCCGAGTCATATGGTAATTTTATGCTTGAATTTTTGAGTACCAGAAAACTACCATTCAAAGTGTCTGTACCATTGTACAGTCCCAGGCGCAATGTCTGAGGGTGAAGTTTTCTCTAATTACTCCAGTTTTATGAAATGCTTGTTATCTGTTTTGACGTGTCTTCCCAGGTGGTTCTTCTCCAGGATTTTTGATATTTTTTAGTTCAACCTAATTTTAAAATTGGATTCATAGGTTCTGCTTGAATTCCCACAGGGATTATGAGTAGAACTGGATTATAGTTTATTTTGATAGGAAGTAACATAATCATCAAACTATATTTTCAAATCCAGAAACATGTTATATCTCTCAGTTACTCTTTAATTACTATAAAATTTTACAGTATTCCAAATAGTTATTTTGCATCTATTATGAGATTCAGTCCTTGTTGTATTTATTTTTATTTATTCTTGGTAGTATTTTTTTTTTTTTTGGTACCGGGAATTGAACTCAGTACCTCGTGCTTGCCAGGCAGGCGCAGTGCCACTGAGCTATATCCCCGGCCTGGTGGTAATACATTTTTTTTTTTTTTTTTGGTGGGTACCGGGGGGTCGACCTCAGGACACCGCGCGCCAACAGGCACCCTTGCCTCTGAGCGATATCACCGGCCCCTTTTTCATATGTGGGTTCCGGGAGTCGAACTCGGGCCCTCGCGCTTGCAAGGCAGGCGCTTACGCCACTGAGCCATCTCACCGGCCCGGTAATACATTTTTATATTGTGTTTATGATGATAAATTTACAGATAGCACATATCATGTATCAGACACTATTATAAATATTAAATCACTGTAAAATATAGTGTGTAATTCTTTGCATGTGACTTATAACTTCATCTAGGTGTTTTAACTGAGATCAATTTCAACTTATTCACTAGTATTCATTCATTTCAAACTAATGATAAATTTGCCTGAATTCCAAATTAATTATAGACATAATAATGTTTATAACATCATGGAAAATATTCAGTTTATATATTAATCTGAGTGAATAGAAAGTCAGTTTTCAAAAAGTTGAATATTTCTCACAAAATAATGTCAATCTCTATAGATAACAATGTCTGCTGTCTCTATGTTAACAAACTTGAGATCTAGAATTAGTCTTCCTTCATGCATTTTATGAGTCATAAACCAAAAGTTGGTTATTAAATATTTTCCATAGCCATAATGATCATTACAGTGCAGAAAACCTAGGTGCCTTTTGTTAGAAAAAGGAAAAGAAACAGAGATAGGAGCTCGAAAGGACAGTTTTATTGCAAAACAAACCTAGGAGGGACCTCTCTGGCACTAGAGGACAGACCTGCAGCTCTGTAGGCGATGTGGTCTTTTGTAGGGTCCTGGGGAGGGGAGTTCAGTGAGAGGGGGTTGTGGCTACCTGCCAAGAAGAAGGCTTGAGAGAGCGCAAGTGATAATGGCTGCCCAAGGACAAGGCTTGGGAAAGCGCTGGGAGAAGTGGTTACTATCCATAGCCCAGCTGATAGTGCTAAGTCCCCAGGGGCAGCTGTAGTGGGAGGGAGCTGTTTAGAGGAGTCTCTGCTCAGGATGGCGGCCTTGGATTCCTTCACCTTCTTGCTTTAATCTGATAATTGCTACATTTATTTATCACTGATTCCTTGTTATTCTTTTATTTTTACCACGGGATTGTCACTGGATAAGGCACTAAACAAAATCCACAGCAATGATCCTAATGGAAATGACAAAACTTGGAGGCTTACTATGTGCTGGGCACTGGGCTATGTTCGGTGTTTCATTCTCATAAAAACTTTAAAATAACTACTGACAAAACTGTCACTCAGAAAAAGGAAATACTTGACCAAAGCATGGAAAAGGGAACGTGGACTCAGGCTCAGGGCCACCTGACGGAAGAGTGTACTCGTTATCTCAGTTTAAAGTAAGGATATTGGGCCGGTGAAATAGCTCAGCAGCATAAGCTCCTGCCTAGCAAGTGCGAGGTCCTGAGTTTGACTCCCGGAACCCACACCGAGAAAAGGGCCGGTGATATCGCTCAGCAGCACAGGTGCCTGCTGGTGCGCCAGGTCCTGAGTTCGACCCCTGGTATCCACACACACAAAAAAAATAATAAAGTAAGGATATCTGTTCTTCCTGTTGATAGATTCTATTAACGCTATCATAAAATGAACTTATGCATGTCCTTTGCTTTACAGAATTTTTTGATGAGATAATTTTCTTGAACTTGCATTTTCACTTGTTTTTGCTCAAAGCACTTTAATTCCTATTTACCTACTGTTAACCTCCTATTTACTTCCTACTTGCCTACTATTTACCTTGTTAATATCAGAGTATTCAACATAATGGGGCACAAATGTATGGTAAATAAGTGACCCAAGATATCCCACATCTTATGTTTTGAGATTTGCGTAGTTGATTTTGACTTTTAAAATTACCTTGTTTAGAAAAATAAATACACAGGAAAATAAAACATAGAAAATAAAGAGGCAAACCAACAGATAATTATCACAAAACACTTTTTCACTTGTTTGCCATAGCATATTGCAACACATCTGGTAGTTTAAAGCAGAAGAAATTTATTTTCTCACAGTTATGCAGGGTGGAAAACCAAAGCCCATCAGGGCCACACACCCTCCAGGGACTCTTGGAGGAAATCTGTTTTTTGCCTCTTTTAGCTCCTGCTCATTGCCAACAATTCTGGTGTGACGCTTCATTCTTTGTGTCCGTTGTTTTGGGTTACAGTCTCCGGATTGCTGGTAGACATTATTGACATTTAGCAAGGCTGTTTTCACTGACGTTCACATTTACCTCAGTCGTCACTTAGGAAAGCAGGTTGCCCTCCACGATGAGGGTGGGGCTTACACAACTGAAGAGCAACACAGAGCAAAACGCTGGACTTCACAGCAAGAGGGGACTGCGCTCTCCCGAGATCTTCAGACTTCATCTGCATCGTCACTGTGAGCTGCTTCTCTGGTCCAGCTGCCTTTGGGTTTGAACTGCCACTGAGTCTCCAGTCTACTGGTCTCTCAGTCAGGTTTTGAACTTGCGAAACCTCCATAGTTGCATAACCCAATTCCTTAAAGCAACTCACATGCACACACATGTACACGTGCGCACACACACACACACACACTCCCTAGTGGCTCTGATTGGCTCTGTTTCCCTGGAGAACTTTAATACACTGTGCTTGTGACCACACTCCTTCGTGCTCCGCTTCCTATTCACAATGTCTTCTGTGTGTCTCAGTCCCTCTCCTTCTCTCTTTTAAGGATACTAGTCATGGCTTTTATTAAAGGTCCACTCAGGGCCAGGGATATAGCTCAGCGGTATAGCGCCTGCCTGGCAAGTGCAAGGTCGTGAGTTTGATTCCTGGTACCAAAAAATAAAAATAAAAATAAGAAAAAATAAAGGCCCACTCATACGTCCTAAAACCTTCCTCTCAAAATTCTAAATTCAGTCACATCTGCAAATACACTTTCCAAATAAGGCAATGTTTACGAACTCCAGTGAATAGAACTTGATTTCTTAGAGTGATTTCGTAGATGTTTTGTGTATGATTTATTGTCGTTAGTTTTTCCCAGCCATGTAAGTGGTAGTAGGTAAATTACACTTTTGTGGTTTTCCAGCAACATATAAAAGAAATATTCTACAGATCTGAGTAGATAATGCCTTGGATGGAGCAACAGAGGCTCGGATGGAATGGTGACTCTAACACTTAACTTCCTACATGACTGTGGGTAGGTCAGTGACTTTTTTTTAGTGCATATAAGTATACAGAATAATTATGACACATTCATCATGCATATAACATACTTAGATCATCCCCCAATAATCCCATCCCTCATTCCCTCCCCTCTTTCCCACCCCATTTCTCCTCTACATTCATGTTTTCTCCACTCCCAGATTCCACATATAAGAGAAAACATGGGATACTTGACTTTCTGATTCTTGCTTAGTTCTCTTAACATGATAGTCTCCAGTTCCATCCAATTTGCTGCAAATAACATGAATTCATTTTTCTTATGACAGAACAATAACTCATTCCACTTATATTTTCTTTATCCATTCCATAGCTTGGCCACATAAATTGCAATGTAATGACTTCATTTAGGAATATACTGTCAAGTCATATGGCTGGATGAAATGGTAGCTGTATTTTTAGTTTTCTGAGGAACCTACATACTGATTTGTGTAACAGCTGTATGAATTTACATTCCTACCAACAGTGTAGAAGTGTTCTTTTTTTACTGCGTTTTTTACTGGCATTTATTGTTTTTTAATATTCTTGATGACACTATGACTGAGTTGGAATTGAGTTGAGTTGGAATCTCAAATGAAGTTTTTATTTACATTTCTCTGTTGCCTGAGAATGTGGGACACATCTTCATATACTTATTGGCCATTTGTACTGCCTTTGAAAGATGTCTATTCAATTCATTTGCCCATTTAGTGATTGGGCTATTTTTCTTTAGTGTAAAGATTTTTTAAAATTATTTCTGTAGTTTGGATATTAATTCTCTGCAGAAAGAGTAGATGGCAAAGGTTTTCTCTCATTCTGTAGGTTGTCTCATCACTCTGTCCATTATTTTCTTTGCTGTGGAGAAGCTTTTAAAATTTGATGCAATCCCATTTGTTGATTCTTTTTTTTTTCCCATTTGTCGATTCTTGATATAATTTCCTGTGATATTGAAGTCCTATTCAGGAAGTTTTTGATTGTACCTATGACTTTAATTTTTCCACTACGTTTTTTCCTCAGTCTTTCAAAGTTTCATGTGTTGCACCTAGGTCTTTGATCCATTTTGGTATGATTTTTGTACAGGTGAGTGACAAGGATATAATTTCAGTCTTCTACATATGAATATCTAGTTTCTCCAGAACCACTTGTCAAAGATGCTGCCTTTACTCCAACATACACTTTTCATCCCTTTGTCAAGAATCAGATGGATACAATTGCATAGGTTTGTTTCTGTGCTTTTCTCTGTCCTTTATTCTATTCCATTTGGTCTGAATGTCTATTTATATGCATTACCATCCTGTTTTTGTTACTGTAGCTTTGTAGTGTATTTTTTTTTTTTTTGTGGGTACCGGGGGGTCGACCTCAGGACCTTGCGCGCCAACAGGCGCCCGTGCCGCTGAGCAATATCACCGGCCCCTTTTTCGTATGTGGGATCCGGGAGTCGAACTCGGGCCCTCGCGCTTGCAAGGCAGGCGCTTATGCCGCTGAGCCATCTCACCAGCCCTGTAGTGTATTTTGAAATCAATAATTGTGATAACTCTAGTATTCCTATTCTTGCTATAAATTTCTTTGGCTCTTTGGGAAACTTTGCGCTTCCATATAAATTTTAGAATTGTTTTTTAATTCTGTGAATAATTCCATTTGTATTTTCATGGGGAGTGAATTGAATGCATTCAGTAATATGGTCATTTTAATAATACTAATTCTCCCAATCCATGAAAATTAAAGGTCTACATTCTAGTGTCTCCCTCACTTTCTTTACTCAGTGTTCTGTAATTTTTATTGTAGAAGTTTTCACCTCATGGGTTAGGTTTATTCTTAAGGATTTTATTATTTTTGAAGCTATTGTGATTGGACTTATTTTCTTGATTTATTTATCAGAAGGTTCATTGTTGGTTTATGGAAAAGCTTTTGATTTTTGTATACTCATTTTGTATCCAGCCATTTTGCTGAATTTGAGATCTAAAATTCTTCCGGTGGAGTTTTCAGGGTCTTTAGATAAAGGACATTTTGTCTCAAAATAAGGATAATTTGGCCTCTTCTTTTTCTATTTGTATCCCTTTTATTTCTTCCTTTTCCCTAATTGTTCTTGCTACAACCTCAAGTGTTACACAAAACAGAAGTGGTAAGAGTGGATATCCTTGTCTTGTTCTTGATTTTAGAGAATGCTTTTAGTTTTCTCCATCCGATATGATGCTGTCTGTGGTTTTGTAATCTATGGCTTTGAATACATTGAGATGAGATTCTTCTGTATATGGTTTAAGGTTTTTAATCATGAAGGTGTTGAATTTTGTCAAAGGCCTTTTTGGCATCTATTGAGATGATCAAGTCATTTTTATCCTTGATTGTATTTACATGGTGTATTATTGCATTTATTGGTTTTTATATGTTGAACTATCCTTGCATCCAGGGAATGAAATGACCTTGATCGTGTGTGTCATCTTTTTAATGTGTCATTGGAGTCTATTGTTAATAATCTTACTGAGAATTTTTCAGTATATTTTCATGAAGGATATTGGCCTTCGGTTTTCTGTTTTCTTTTCATTTTCTTTTCTTTTCTTTCTTTTTTTTTTTTTTGTGGGTACTGGGGGTTGACCTCAGTTCATTTTCTTTTTTGAGTCTTTTTTTAAAAATTAATTTAATTTTATTTTTCAGTATCAGGAATCGAACTCTCGGCCTCGCGCTTGCCAGGCAGGTACTGTGCCGCTGAGCTACATTCCCAGCCCTACTTTTTTGAGTCCTTATCTGGCTTTGGTATTAGGGTGACAGTGGCTTTCTAAAATGATTTGAGAAGTGTTTTTTGCATTTTTATTACATGTAGCAGTTTAAAGGAGCATTGATATTGATTCTTTTTTAAAGGTCTGGTAAAATCTATAGTAAACCCATCAAGTCTTAGACTTTATTTTCTTCGGGGGGAGAGATTATATTATTGCTTCAATCTCAGTGGTTGTTATTGATCTGTTTATGTTTTTTTATATCCTCTTGCTGCAGTTTTGGTAGGTGGTATGTGTCCAGAAATGTATCCATTTGCTACATTTTCTAATTTATTAGGACAGAAAGTTTCAAAATAATTCCTAATTGTCCTATGAATTTCAGTGGCACTTGTTTTATCTTTGTTCTTATTGATTTGGATTTTTTTCTCTCTTTGGGTAAGTCATTTTCTTGACTTCTTTTTCCTGATCTATAAAATGTGTCAATCTGGTTCCACACCCTCTGTTGTACATTGTTGATTCTAAAATTTTACGAACTTGGGTCTATGAGAGTCTCTCTTTTATGATGATGTTTCTTGATGACAGAATGGCTGATCCAGCTGTTTTTTATTATCCATCTTACCTACAGTACAGATTGTCTGAATGAATTACTAGGATATTCTAAAAGTGACTTACCAAATTGACATTTTAAAGTGGCCCAAATCATTTTGAAATATAACCCACATATGTTAAACCATGTTAACCCACTTAACTACCATATTTATGTCGAACCAAAACAGAATATATTTTATATCAAAATTAAAATCTCAAATCACAGATGAAAAAAAATTTACACTGGGTATATCATAAATTATGTGAAAGTTATCAGATTGCTTACTAACAATATGCCAAAAGTTTAGCTTTTTTACTTTTTTCTTTTTTTTTTGTGGGTACCGGGGATCGACCTCAGGACCTCGCGTGCCAGCAGGCGCCCGTGCCACTGAGCAATATCACCGGCCCTTTTTTCATATGTGGGTACCGGGAGTCGAACTCAGGACCTCACGCTTGCCAGGCAGGTGCTTATGCTGCTAAGCTATCTCACTGGCCCAGCTTTTTTTCTTATTGGCTCATGTAAATAAAACTAAGTTTTAAAATGATACTCATAAATGTCATGGATCTTTTCAAAATTTCTACATATCATCATGTCTATTGTCTAATTGTTATGATAAAAATTTATAACTTAAACACAATTTCTCATTATTTTATGCAGTATTCAGATATAAAAAAATTATCATTAAAATATCCTTTGTGATAATAATGATTAGAATAATGAAAAATTATGGTTATCACATTATAGTGTAATGATGTTAATTATGTAAATTTTAATAGAATTATAGTAGTATTTTGAAAAATATAATCTTATGTAAATTGAAAAACCTGTATCTACATTCAGGGAACTCTGTATCAACTCAGAAGATTTTGAGTAAATATCTAAATATTGCAGTAAATATCTAAATATTGCAGATATTTCAAGAAGAGATTTTTAGATCACCCCAAGAATATGATATAGCTTTATCTCGTTCACATAATCTGACTATTTTCTTAACACATATTATTATTTTTCATATAGTCAGTGGTCAGGTGATGAAGTAAAAAGGTTAAATGCATTATAATGAAAAACTTTAGCTTTTAGAAAAACATTTCAAATATATTTTTTACTCTTTCTCTATATCCTAACTTTTAATTGTTCATGCTCATTTTGAGTATTAATGAATTGCAAGAGTATTTGCTATTGATACTTCACAGGGAATGGCTGTCTCTTTGACAAAATATGTAAAATTCAGTTGCTTGATGGTGTGCTTTTTTTGAGATATTTTTAATAGGCACATGGCCAGTATAATCAAACAGACTTACGATGTCTAGAACATGTGAGAGGAACGCATGTGTGTAGGAAAGGAAAAGATCAAACCGTGAAAACAGTCGGTACAGTGGTAATCGTATATTTCTTCCAGGACTCAGTGAGGAAGGCAGTAGAAACCAGTATCTCCTGGTGAATGTGGGCTGTCTGAGCGTAACTAGAGACGGCATCACTTACTTGCTGTGTAACACTGGACAAGTGAGTGTGCTTCTCTGTGAGTTCATTTTGGCAAACGTAAGCTAGAAATAATAACTAGACCTGCCTCCCAGGTGTAGATTGAACATACATGAGGATTAAGTCAAAACTAGCACTGAGAAGATGTGATTAATAAACATGTTGTTCATGTTATTAGTACTTATAAATAATTACTCTTTTTCATAACGTAAATAATTCATTTTCCATTTACTAAGGGAATTTCCTAAGTGTGGTGTGGAAGGTAGGGTAAATCATGCTTTGAAAAATGAGCACAGTGGTACTTTTTGTTTCACATGTTCTTCTAAACTTGTCAACCTCTTAATCAAAATATGCAGTTTCATTCTCCCCTTGAGCATTGGCTGGCATTCATGACTCAATCTGAGGATAGAATGCGACAGCAGAAATGACTTATTGAGCAATATTGTTTACGCCTCTTTCCTTTTCTCTCTCCTCTTCTCTCATTCCATCTTCTCTTGGTATTTCTGGGAGTTTTCCCCTTTGGAACCTGGACCCCACACTAAGAGGAAGCCCAGGCGACCTGGAGAACATGTAACTGTCCCAGGGGACAATTCCAGCTAAGGACACATTGCAACCAGACATGCTAGAGAACAGTGCTTCAGAGAATCCCAGGCTTCGAGTCACCACAGCTAATGCCAAGTGGAGCTGAGGGCAGCTCTTCTTGACAATCCCGCCCACCTTGCAGATCAATGAATAAAACAAAAGTTATCATTGCTTTAAGTTGCATGTATGTTGATAATTTTTTTTTTTTTTTTTTTTTTTTTTGTGGGTACCGGGGGGACGACCTCAGGACCTCACGCGCCAACAGGCACCCGTGCCGCTGAGCGATATCACCGGCCCCTTTTTCGTATGTGGGTTCCGGGAGTCGAACTCGGGCCTTCGCGCTTGCAAGGCAGGCGCTTAAGCCGCTGAGCCGTCTCACCGGCCCGATAATTTGTTACTTAGTAGTAAAGAGCACAAATTGTACCTTAGAAAGTACCTACAACAATATAAGGGAATAATTTATGAGGCTTTGGTAATGAAATGATCAATTTTGGTAATTAAATGTTAAAAAAAAAATGGCTGGAGAAATCTGTGCATGTTGATCGTCCTTTCTTTGCCGGGATTCCTGGAGGTGATATAGAACTGATCAGGCCCAAATTAGACATTAGATAGAACAAAGTAAGATATTTATAAATGTGAACTATTGCTTTCATTCATTCATCTGACAGTATTAATGAGGACCTTCTATGCTGCAGGCCCTCAATAACCCCTTAGAATATGATGGTGGCAGTTCCACCCCATGGAGCTCAGGATCTCAACGCAGACATCCAATGCTTTATTTGATTTTCTATTAGTTTTACCCCGTTCACATTTATTAGTTTTCTTTGCAGATGAATTAACTTCATTCCTTAACTCTCATTTTATTTTCCTGCAATTTCCATTTTTTTAAATATTGTGTATCCTCCTTAACCATAGTGATGTTTTCAGAAACCAAAGTGGAGGATATGTTCTAGAGAGTTCTTCACCTCTGTCCCACAGTCATCTTTAGAAAGCTTCTATATATGACTCTGTGGTCCTGTTCCTGCATAATCTTTTCATTTAGCATTGTAAAATATTACTGAGGTGCTGTGGAAATACTGGGAATCATTGGTGAATGAGACAACATGGCCCCATACTCATGTGACTTACTGACCATCAGGGACATGAGTAACTAGAGAAACTGTGCATTGTTTTATGATTAAAGGTGACACAAGGGACACTGTATAGGGAACTGAGGGAAGGGGGTGAGGACTTCTGGAGGAAGATGTGCATTTTGACAATGAAAGGATGAGTACAAGTCAGCATTGTGACCATCATATAAATTGCTTCCCGGTAAGGCCAAGGAGGTTGCAGCATTGAGCTCCCTCAAGCACCCATGATAGTGCATGAATCATTTTTATCCTTATTATTTACTCTATCTTTGTTTTACTTTGATTTTTGAATTTCCCATTCACCTTTGGCAGTTAATTTCAGACGTCGTCTACTTATTTGACTGTGTACAAGTTGTATTACTAAGCACATTACCAATTATTACATATATTGCAGTTAGTGAACTTAGTCTTTTCTTTATGCTGTTGAGTGTTCATATGGGTAGAATCATTATTTTTATTTATCTTGGTGTTGTTTGTACTGTCTCTGTAATGCATTTAAATTCTCATTAGACGGTTCTAAAATGAATTCATGCTTAATTCTCCAAAATGAAATTTATTGTTGAAAAACAAATTGAATTTTTCTTTCTCATAAATAATTCACTCACCCAAGTTCCCTATAGGATGGAACAATTATAAAAGAAAGACTTGATGACATCCCTTATAACACGGCAGTGCATTAACTTATGTACTCTGAGTCAGTAATTTATAATCTTTTCTTTTTATAGAAATAATGCTTAGAACTGAAAGATGGTAAAGGTAACTTTCTTAAGCAAACTAATCCCAGACATTTGGTTTTTGAATGAAATATGAATAAAGGAAATTGACTGGAAGGAAAAATTGATACTCCATTGATTGTGAGATCAAAATCAGTGGCTTTTTGAGGGGACCATGAGGTGAGGAAAGTCACTTTTCTATCATGTGGTCTTGTCAGGTTTTGCTATAAGTGTTATGCATGTTTTACCAGTTTAAGGTGGCAGGAGAGTGAGGAAAGAAAGGTCAAATTCACAAAATCTGCTAGAATTTGATTTGTAGCTACCTTTTTTCTTTTTTTTAAATTTGCCAACTGCTCACATTTTTTGGTGAGCTATTTTATAAAAGAAAAATACAATTTTTCACAGCTGTCATTCGATAATTTGATTTATTAATGACACAGAATAGTAAGGAACTAGATTCACACTGAGCGTTCTGCTACAATTAGCATTTTAGTGACAACTGCCTGAATCTGGGTCCCTGGTCGCTCCTGAGGACATATCCCTTTCAAGGAAGCCAGGGGTGGTTGTGATTTGTTCTCTCTGAGGTTTTTAAAAACTAGGTTTCTCTTTCTGCTTAATTTTCCAACTCTAGTTATAACATTAGCGGACAATATTAGAGACTAGAAATACCTGTACTTTGAAGCTTCCTGCACATCTTCTCTAGATACACCTGGACGCATAATGCCAACAGGGCTTGTCCAAAAATTACGCCACCTCTATAATACTCAACACAACAAGATGCGTCTCCATATCTGGATATTTTCTTATTAAATTAGACCAAAAAAGGTCTTGGAGGTGCATCTGTGCTTTTGCTTATTGAAAATTGTGTTTGAAAAATGCTTGCAAATATAAAAACTGTCTACTTCATAAAAGTGTACATATAGTTTTGATGGAACTGCATCTCTCAGAGGTTTCAAGCAAGATCAATTTTAAGAACTAATAGAAAATAATCAGATTTTATTTTAATATGTGTAATATTTTATCTACTACCAGTATCTAAGATTATTACATGTAAGTATCCCAAGGAAAAAATGGTTGAAATAAAACTTGTGATAAATAAAATCAATAACATATAGGTAAAATTGTGAACAAATGAATAATGAACAGAAGCTACTATTTTTCTGCAATTTAATATTGCCTCATGAAGTCTCATTTATCCACGTGCCAGGATAATGTGATAGGATAGAAGGGATATATAATATTTTAAAACTCTAAGTTGAGTAAGTAATTTGAGAATGATAGATTCCTAATACATATTAAATATAAAGTATATAGAGTGGCTGATTCATGTGACCCATTAAAATACAGGGTTCTGGAAGACAGGCATCTGTGGATAACTTGTACACATGCACATACATATATGTACATACACGCCCACACACAACCTCACAACTCACATTATTATGGCCCACATTGCTGTTTAAAACTCCTGTAGACATTTATTTATAGGCCACATATCTCTATGTAAAAATTATAGAACTAAAGTCATTGGGAAATAAGCATATGAGAAGGTGCCCACACATCACACATCATCAGGGCAATGGAAATTACAAGAAAAATGATTACATGCCATAAACATGAGGTAAGATGAATTATATCACCAAAGATGAAAACTGAGAAAGGGGAATTAGAGGAGGAGGGAAGAGTGGGGAGGGAAGCAGATTAAAAAACAAAAAAACTGTACTATGTACATGGACCCACTCACCAAAATTATTCTAAAATACATGTGCTGCAAATATTGTGTAATAAAAAAGATCAAATGCATACCTATTAGAATGCCCAAAATTCAGAACACAGACAATACCCTAAGCTGGTGAGGATGTGGAACAATAGGAACCTTTATTCATTACCCGTATAAATATAAAATGGGAGAAATACTTTTGCAGTTTCTTACAAACTTAAAACAATCTTATCATATGGACCAGCAGTAACACTCCTTAGTATTTGTCCAGAAGTATTGAAAATTACGTGCACAAAAAAACCTGTCTATGGATGCTTATTTTGCCTTTATTGTGTTTTTAACTTCAAAAACTTTATTAAGTCCGCAGTGTAAAACATTTTTGAAGTACTACAGCAATATTCATTGAGCTCTTAATTTATGACCAACACTATATGTGAGGTCCTTCCTTGCTTCCTTCTTTTCTTCAATCCCTCCTTCCTTCTTTTCTTCATTCCCTCCTTCCTTCTTTTCTTCAATCCCTCCTTCCTTCTTTTTTATATATGCATGCATATATGTATTTATTTTCATTACAGCATGTTAGCAATACAGAACAGTGAAGTTCATTTTGGTAAATTTTGGTATATGAATTTAACATACCTAGATCATTTTCAATGCCATTACCACTCTCTTCTTTCCCTCCCTCTGCCTAAAACTTTCCCCCTCTCCAACAGTCTATCTTCTACTTTTCTGTCATCTCTCCTCCCTTCTCCCCTCCACCCTTCTTCCCCTCCTTTCCTCTCTCTCTTTCTGTCTTTTTTTCTGGAATAAAATCAAATAAAAATGGATCAAAGATCTAAATATAAAACAAACTCTGAAATTTCTGGAAGATAGCATAAAAAAATCACTTGAAGCCATGGGGACAAAGAGTTCCTTAATAAGACTCTAGTAGCACACAAAATAATACCAAGAATCAACAAATGGGACTACATCAAATTAAAATGTTTCTGCCTACCAGAGGAAACAACACAACAAAAAGATGACTTACAAAATTGGAGAAAATCTTGACAAGCTACTCTTTTGATAGAGGACTAATCTCTAGAATATATAAAGTACTCACAAGATTATCCTTGAAAAAATAATCCAATCTAAAAATGACAAAGTGAACTGAATAGACACTTCTCAAAAGAAGAACAGCTCTCCAATGAAAATATGAAAAAATGTTTAACATTGTTAGCCATTAGGAAAACGCAAATTGAAACTACTTTGAGAATCCATCTCACCGCATTCAGAATAGTTATGAGGAATATTTTAAAAGTGAACGCTGGTGTGGATATGGGGAAGAAGCAGCCTTACTTTTAACTGATAAAACCTGGAAACAACCAAGATATCCCTGAGTAGATGAATGAATGAGTAAACCATGATACATCCAGACAATGGACTATCGAGCAACCCAAAGGCATAAAGGAAAACTTAAATTCAAATAATCTGTGAAAAAAGGCATAGTGTAGGATTGGGGATGTAGCTCAGTGGTGAGCATTTGTCTAGTATACATGAGGGTCTGGATTCGTATCCTTGGTACAGGCAAAAAAGTCATGTTATATGTTTTCAATTTTATGACATTCTGGAAAATGCAAAACAGTATAGTAAAATCTTTATTGGTTTCCAGGAGATAGGAAAGTAGAGGTGAAAATACAGAGCACAGAATATTTTTAGGTCAGTAAAAGTATTCTTTTCAATATTACAGTAGAGGATATATGTCATTATAGATTTCTCTAAGCCTATGAAATTTACAACACCAAAATGACACCCTAGTGTACTTTATGAACTTTTGGTGATAAAAATGACATGACAATATGAAGTCTTCAGTCATAACAAATGTGTCACTTTTGTGGGGGATGTTGATAATGGCAGAGGCTATGGATGGGTCAGTGGTGGAACAGGGAAAGATGGGAAATTCTTTACCTTGAAGTATAATTTTCCAACCCCCAGGTAAAGACAATGATGGTGGAGATCATGGTATAAAATATCAAGTTACATGCAGGCCAGAGTTAGTGTATATAGACAATTTGCATCTAGTTCTGAGTAAAAACTTCATGTATGCAATGTACTATTGAACAAGCACTGTCTTAACCCAGGCTTTATATCATGTTTAAGAATTCTTAGTTCTTCCTCTTGAGCAATATCCTAAGTGCACACCTCAACCACTTCCTTTTTTAAACTTTAGCTTTCCTCGTTTATGACAAACACTTGACCACTAAAGATCCCTAAATAACAAACATCCAGGTGTGGTCCCTTTTCCCTTAGGTCTATGGAATTGTTCAAAATACGCAATTCTTCAGAATTCTACAAAACCTAGGTACCTCCACCCATGGGCTGTATAGATAAATCACCTAGTACAGTTTCAACTTGCTGTTATCTTTCTCTTCCTGTGCAACTCCCTGTGTGTATCTGTTGGGTAGCTCTCTCTTCTTCCCAAGTATAAACACAAAAGACTTCTAACTTTCTTTTATCCTGGATCATTGTGAGGTGTTCTCTCATCATCACAACTTAACAGATGTAAAATATTGTGACATTGTGAAAAACAGGAACATACTAGATTATCACGAAAATGGTTGAGATCTGCTACAGGCAATGAGCAAGAAATGACTTGATCATGGACAGAAGCTGCCCTGCTGGAGCTGAGACTCAGAGTATGGGCAAGAATTGTTGAGAATTTTATAGTAACATACACATTACACATGAGTTAGCATTGTCGAGAACGATACAACACAGACATTCAATATAACATGTCCAGGGCAAAGGATCTTCACAGATTGCTTACATCTTGAACATTTGTTCTCACCACTCCTTTTTGCACATCTGCCCAAAGCACAGGCAGGCCCTGCACATCTGCGTCTGTTCAAGGACAAAGTCCTATTTTGACAACAGCAAATGGAGCAAGAGCCAGAGAGGAGGCTCAGGTGCACATTCAGATCTGCTATATTTTCCTTTCTTCTTTGTGATCCAATAGGCAAACAGCAATAAGAGAAAACTGTGAACAATCCTTGAAAGACTTTTTTTTCTGGTTCTCTAAATTTTCATGAAACAAACCCATACATTCCCAGGGCAATGGACTAATTTGCTCTAGAACATCTTCATCCAAACTTTGAAGTGTATTGTTCTCCTTTAATTAGTCCCCCAGAGGTATTGTATTATTCATCAAAAAGCAGGAAGGATATATCCTTATTATTTAAAGTTATTATGAAAGTTTTAGACTTAGGGCTTAGAAGTGATCAATATGTCACATTAATTATAATCAAATATGTTTAATTTCTATAATTATGAAATAATTATAATTAAGAAATACATTGAAAAACAGTTTGGTGTTTTGTCTAGTCTTAACAGGAATCTATTTTTCAAGCTGTAAAATGTTGCAAGTAATTTTTATCTTCAATGAATTAGTATTTCAGTGATATTCTCAATATTGTTTTTGAGAAAAGTATTGTAATAAACTTGGAAGAATACCTGTTATTCATTCACAGTCTCCAAAATAAAAATAACTCCTCTTTTCTGTGTTTTCTCAGAAATTCTCTGGTAGGGAATGGAAGGATTGACAGAACAAAATGGCACAGGTCGCCAGGCAAAACATATGATGTAAAAAAAAAAAAAATGCATCTGAACAACAGAAATCAGGCATCACAACGTTTATATCAAGTAAGAGTGAATTAATAACAAACCATAATATATGACAAAAAAGGAAAATTCTTGATGGAAATGAACATGAAATGATACAATACGATCTGACATTAAAAGTCAGAATGGAAATAATATAATAAATATTAAATTTTAAAAGTCCACCAAGGGTTAGAGATTTGAATTAATGTTATCCAAACTTCATTTGTTTGTATTTTTCTGAGTTGAAAGCTTAGTTGCCCAGACTGGCCTCCAACTCCTAAGCTCAACCAATCCTTCTGATTCAGCCTCATATTTAGCTGGAATTACAGGTGCATGTTACACAATTTTAAATTATTAGTTTGATAAGAAATATATTCATGAATAATTCCTGTTCCTCTTAACTGCATGAAACTGAGGCTTGAAGAAATATTTAATGTGAACCAATATCACAATTATTAAAGTGATAAAAAACAATGTTTGGAACTCTAATTTTAGATATAAATCCTTAAAACATTTATGCTCTGTGCCACATCGATCAATTGAATCATAGAGGGTGCTACATTTCTATCTTTGTTAGTTTATACATGCATGATCTAGTTTAGAGAATATATATTATATATTCTCAGACGTACAAGATGGCAAATTTTGCTCATCTGAACCACATAAGAGTCTAAACTCTCCATGTCCGTGGAAATGTTCAGCACTTTTAACACCTTGTGTTAGTCTACAAGAAAGAAAGAAAGAAAGAAAGAGAGAAAAAGAGAGAAATAGAATGAGAGAGGAGAGGAGAGGGGAGGGGAGGCGTTATGACATGTATTTAGATGTTCCCTCAATGCCTCACGCAGTCACAGGTGAGGCTTTTTGGAGGTGGCTGGATATAGGGTGTGTGATGCTGGGATCAAGGATGTGACACTGGGATTGATTCTCCCTGCAGTGCTTGGATGGAGGGTCTATGTGCTACCTGCTCTCAGGGCGAGTAGCCTGGATAAAATATAAGAGACAGAAAGAGGGTGGCTTGTCACTTGTTGCTTTCTGCCTTCTGCCTGCCAGAACCAGGGTTACTGGGAATCCTTGCTTTGTGAGTTACTCGTAAGGCAAGTCTTCTAAAATTTTCTCATTAGGTGGGATATTTCTGTATATTTTCGTTGGTTATGCTTTATTGGTATGAGATAGTTACCATTAGTGTATGTTTTATAAGAATTTAGTTTGTTCCATCATGAAAGATATCTAATGACCAAACAGATTTTTGTAGCTATAAAGGTGAAAGTTTTCTCCTTTAATGTTCATGTGAATCTCACAAAGTACACTGATATACAGACATTATTTAACAATTAAAGAACTTTGCATAATTGGTATAAATGCTACAAAAAAATGGGACCAAAGGCTTTTTGTCATTCAGCTGTGAATCATAGAGAATTAACTTTCATGTTGTTCCCCCATAGAAATTTCCCTCTGTTCCAGTCCTCCAGGGAGAATTTCAAAGGTGTCCAGATTCACTCAGCACCAGCACCTTTACCTGCACCTGCACTGTTGCTCCTTCCTGAGGAACCCTCCACTGAAATCTTTTGTGATATTTATAAGTAATATATCCCCTGCAGACTGTGTGTTAATTTGCCTTTCCATTGACCTGGTGCCTTCAAGCTTATAGGTTTCTGTTTATCTCATCCTTGAGACTAGACCCCTGATAGCCCCTCAAATCATAACCTTAACTACTGTCCCTTTAACGCACCAGCAAACACTACCTACCTTCCTCGATGCACCTGCGGACCAGTCAGTAAGCTGCCACTCATGAAAGCACACTTCCTGCTCCTTTGAGACGAGGTCTGACAGTTATTGTGGTGCTGGCAAATTGGATTCTCCTTCCTTCTGTTTTGATCTTCTGGTGAAATTCTACCTTAAAACTAGGGTCTCCTAGAATTAAAGTTATTTTAGTGTTTAAGCACATCTTTTCTTAGGTTATTTAAAATTTCAAAGAATTTCTGCATTATATGTTGGCCAAACTGTTTCATCCAGAGCATCAGATACTACTGCTAATCCGATTTATGGAGAACTCTCTATGCTTTACCTATTTTTCATTTCTGTACTCAATTTCACTCATCTTCACCCAAGTAATTTGATCAGACTTGCATATATACCTACATGCACACAGTGTAATTTCTTTTGAAGAGAAGCACCCTCAATGAGAAAAAAAAGTATTATCTAAATTTACCTGCCAGGTATAACCCAACCCCATTTTTCACCTACCCAAGTCATCGTGTTACATTGAGGTTGATATTAGTGACAAGTGTATGGCCGTGTGTGTGTGTGTGTGTTTAATTCTCATAGTCAGAATTTCTCAACTAGGGATGATTTTAACCCTCAATAGACATTTATGATCTCTGGAGACATGTTTTGTTATTTACAACTGGAGTAAAAGGGTTAATAGTCACATCTGTTTGGCACAGATGGGGGATGCTGCTAAATATGTTGTGAAGAATAGGACAGCCGCCATGACAAGACCAAACAACTCTACCCTAAGTAAACCATAGACATACTCACCTTTTTAGTTTAATATTCCTCAAGTACACATCCAACATTAACAATATGCTGGATGTATGCAGATGTATTCATCATTTATGGTTCCTACCCTCATAGAGCTTATTGTCTTGGATTCAATAATTCAGTAGGATTAAATTGCAACACAGATAGGTTACAGTACTCTTTGGAAAAGCTGAAGACAGAAATATTCATGAGTCTTAAATAAGATTTAAATAGTAATTTTAATTTTGTTCTTCACATCAATATTTTATAAAGCTAAACCTCATTAAAACAATGTTGTTTTATTCAAAATAGCAATTCAAGGAAAACTGTGCTCTTTAGCCAACTAATGTAATACTGTTTGGTAATGAATTGTGCACTAAATCAATCCACCTCCTCCTCCAACCCACCTCTTCCATCATCTCCCAAACCATTCCACGCATGTGTCCTCAGAGCTTCAAGTGTTTTTGTACTTCATGCAGAGGAAATGAGCCAATTTTTGATATTAGATTGGAAAATATACATTTTGTAAATCTGAGCTGTAAAATTTTCTCTGTTTTTCCCATTTCTTCTGTTTTATCTTCAGGGAAAACATCTCATTCTCTCTGTTTCTCTGTCTCTTCCTTTCTGACTCTCAAAAGCTCTTATAAGGTCATTAACGTCTATTTACATTGACAATAAGTGCAAGGCATCTGCAGGGATGAAGATACATTGATATGTTTTCAAACTTTATGACTTGTTTCCTAGTATTTGATCTTCATAATGTGCACTTTTTGCTATGATCCAATTAATCTTAAACATGATACCAGGCATGGAAACTGTTTGGTTTTAATTTACTAAGTTATAACTAGTGATGTTTTCTCCTTGGGTATTGCTCTGCATCTATAAATTATTTGGTAGCAATTATCTCTTACAATGCATCCAAATGCTTTTCACTTGCTTCTTGAATTCCAAGTAAGCCTTCGGTTAAAATATTCTTAAGAACTTATTCTAATGTCCTTTTGTTCCCTTCTCTAACAGATATATGGATGATATTTTGGCTTGCACTCTGTAATTTGAGGAGTGCTGGAAGCTACCTGGACAAAAATAACTCCATGTGTATACAATGTCCTAATACCTAATTCCTTTGCAAATTGAAAAATAGATTTAAACTCCAAAACTCTCTGATAACATCAAATTTTTCAGGTAAGCTCTTAAAATCAGAATTTAAGTGAATCAAATCCAGGGGAAGTTGGAAACCTAGTTAGGTCCTATAAATCTTTGATGTGTGGCCCACAGATATTACTGCTTATATGAAAAGATGAATATATAAGAGTCAATGGGCTGACAAAAGAAAAATGAACAGGAGTTTTAGCAGAATCTCATCTTTAAATTTTCAATGTCTCTTATAAACTGCATTTCTGTATCTATCTCACCCACTTCACTAAAAATGAAGTTTCTCATACTGAAGGATTGTTCTACAGATGAAAAATGATGGTAATGACTATGCCCTAATATTTCTTTGCTTTTAACTTGCATTAGCTCATTTAACCCCCACAAATTTTTAATGTGTACAACAAATTAAGATACAAAGAGATTAAGTAATTTGCCTCTAGTTCTTACAGACACTAAGAAGTTGGAGCCCACATATATCATTCCTCAGTGGACAATAGACACTAAATTAACAGCAGCTGTGATAACAGATAGAACACACCATCCGTATTTAAATCGTGTGTTCAAAATTATCACAGGCAGATTACTCAATGTCCAAATGGAAGGAAATCAGTATGTCACATATATTTGCAATCCCATTTTCATTACAGGAGATTTCAGGGATAGTCAAGCTATGGAATCACCTTAGCATTCACCAATGCATGGATGAATGGGTAAATAAGAAAATAAAGTGTGATATATATGTATATATAATATAATATATATACATAATTATTATTGAACCATAAAAATGAAATCCTGTCAAACAGTGATATACTGAAAAGACAGATACTGAATTCTCTCACTCCTATGTGTAAGGTGAAAAATTTGTTCTCAGAAATATAGAGAAAGGCCGGTGAGATGGCTCAGCGGCGTAAGCACCTGCCTTGCAAGCGCGAGGGCCTGAGTTAGACTCCCGGAACCCACATACGAAAAAGGGGCCGGTGATATCGCTCAGCGGCACGGGTGCCTGTTGGTGCGCGAGGTCCTGAGGTCGACGCCCCGGTACCCACAAAAAAAAAAAAAGAAATATAGAGAAGAGTGGTTACCAAGGGGCAGAAAGTTGGGGGAAATGGGGTTAAGGAGAGTTTTGTCAATGGGTACAAAATTACAGTTAGATAGGAAGAATAATTTCCAGTGTCCTACAGCCCTGTAGAGTGACTAGAGTCAACAGTAGTTTATTGTACATTTCAAAATATCTGGAACAAAGGATAAATAACTATGATCAATAATTCGAGGGATGGTTATCCTATTTACTCTGACTTAATTATGACATATTGTATACATGTATCAAAATGTCATCCAGTTACTCATAAAAATGAAAAAATTTTTTGTATCAATCTACAAATCCACTCAAAATACACATTTACATAATTAGTAAACGAAATTTAGAAGTCAAAAAGGAAAAAATGGAAAAGAAAATATAACTTGGGCTGAAATAAGGCAATCAATGTAACCCCTTTTATTCTTGCACATTATGGCCGAACTCAGTAAAAAATTCAAGCATAGGTTCTACATCCACTGGAACTACTATTAACCAAAGAATCTGTGGGCCACTAACCCTGAGCTAGGGTGGATGACTAAAGGGAGCATTGTTTCAGTTCATTTCTATGTAATGGGACTGGAAATTAGTTCCTAAACCAAATTTGTTTTTCTTAATTATCTAACTCAATTGTTTGAATGGCTCCATATCTACACAGTAACAGCACAACTTCACAGTTGATTTTAATTAGCTAGCCATAAAGTAGCTGGGTGGCAATCAAGCAGATGGAAAATGTATAATATTGAACCTACACTGCTCCAAATGTTGAAGGCCATCAAGCAAAGAAGTCTGTTCTTTTCTCTTCTCCATTGCTAAAAATTAAATATATATATTCCTCTATGAAATGTTTAGCACACCTTTTTGATCTACTCTTAAATAGTGCATGAATAATGGGGCTTATGAAAGTTTGTGGTGAGGTGGTCAATACCTGTTCACGAGCTTGGTAAAATAAGAGAACCATGGTCCTAAGTTATTACTGAATTTTAGGTTTTCAAATAGACAATGAGCCATGGAATATCTCTGTAAATAGTGTAATTGAAAAAAATGATAAATTAAGTAAAGTTATGAAAGGCATCATTGGATGATGTGAGAAAAGTCTACCATGTGGTATGTCAAGAAGTCTGAGTAGATGTTGCTCATTATATTGGAAAATCTGTGAAGAGCCAGAAAGTGGTCCTCACATTTGTATTTTCATTTCTCTTTTATTTTATCACTCAACTTTGTCTTATAGAGAGAATCCAATTAACCAATATCACACTAATAACAAATACTTCTTAATATGTAGTAAAAGATCAACGGATAATATTGGGCTTGTCAAACTTGTCTTTAACCGGTGAAATAAATTATAAATGTTTTAGATTCATAGGCCAAATGATCTCTGTTGTGACAACACTGTTTCATACTGGTAGTAGGAATGTAGCCATAAAAATACATAATCCAATGAACAATGTTGTGTTCCTATGAAACTTTATTTATGGACACAAAATGGAATTTTACCTGATTTTCATGTGTCAAAAAATATAATTCTTCCTTTTTCCAAACATTAGAGAAAGGAACAATGATTCTTAGTTCATGGATTGTATAAAACATAAAGTGGACCTCAGCTTTCAAAACCTGCTATAATAAAAGGATCAAGCAATTCGCCCGAAGATATTTTAGAATTGAATGATGTCACAGTAAAGAGATGCATAGTATTAGATTTAATTACCAAGACTTGCTCCTTTGCTACAAGTGTCTGAGGTTACAGAAAAAGATATTTCCCACAAGGAATATTATATCAAGTAAAATTATGAACCCCAGGGTAAAGGCACAATAAAGACCTCCTCAGGATCATAAGGGCTCATTAAATTGATTTAATTTTTTTAAAAAACAAGTTACTTAATAATATACTCTAGGCAAAAGAAAGCTTATTTGAAATAGAGAAAGATGGAGGTACAGGAAAAGAGGAGCTTCACCCTAGGATAGAGATGAAAAGAAGACCATGAATAAGTTTTGGAACATCACTGACATGTACCGTGTACTATTTGAAGAAGGAACACGTAGCACTAAGGCAGAGAAATAAAAGTGAGAATGACAGTGGTACACCTTTGGAATTGAAACTAAAAAGAAAAAAAAATAAGCAGAAAGGACAAACTATTGGAGAATTAAAAAGAGATAATTATGATCTGAAAAGCAATTATGGGAGGAATCTACAGATGAAAGCAAATGTAATCATCAGTGAAGTATACTTACATTGCAAGTTCAGTATTTTGGTTTCAAAATTAGTTATAGTTACAGAAAGTGTGCAAATGTTATCAGCCTTAAAAACACAAAAGCAAAATACAGAGGACAAAATTTTGAAAGTGTAAGTTGCCAAGGGGTGGGAAAGGGAGTTTAGACAGAAGGTTAGGAACTGCTACTGACCTGATTTTTCAAAATGAGAGAATAAAGAAAAAATATCTACATGTTTTGGAGGAAGAGATAAAGATGCTCTTTGATTGCTTTTATTTTGAAATATTATCATAATGACTTTTACAAAGAAAATAATCTAACTATCAAGGATAGAATAAGGCGTGAGCAGAGAAAATGCACTTAACTTCATCTAATACGGTAGTAATGCCCAACACTGCTTAACCACACAGTAACGTTTTAAGAATATTACTTGGTGATATGATGGGGACTATGTGAAGAAATATTTATGAATAATATCATCTGAGAATGGGGACGAGAACCCATGATAGTGAGAAGGAGGCTCCCATTGCTTTATTCTATTTTTTTTTTTTTTGTGGGTACCGGGGGGGTCGACCTCAGGACCTCGCGCGCCAACAGGCACCCGTGCCGCTGAGCGATATCACCGGCCCCTTTTTCGTATGTGGGATCCGGGAGTCGAACTCGGGCCCTCGTGCTTGCCGGGCAGGCGCTTAAGCCGCTGAGCCATCTCACCGGCCCTGCTTTATTCTATTTGACAATTTCAAAATAACATGAAAAATTAGATATTTTTAATAACAAGGGAAATGTTACATAATAGAATGCGAACAAAGAGTTCGGTGGGTCACATGCTTAATAGCATCAGCCTTGTGTTTGTACGGCTGTCGTCACACTTACCTTTGAGGCCCTGTCTCTTCTTCCAGCCATGCCTGCTCAGCCGCCTTTTTGAGTTTCTTGAGCTCATTGGGCTCCTCCTGCCCTCAGATCCATCTGCGTTCTGTCCCCTCAGCCTGGCTGCTGTTCACCTAGTTATTTGTGGAGCTCCCTCCATTACCTGCTTCAGACCTATAACAGCTCCCGTGGAAGCAAGCACTTCGCTTGCTAAGGTAAAATTTATTCTTCCTTCAAACTACTTTTTCCTTTTCCCTGTTTCATTTTTCACCATAGTACTCGCCACCACCTAGCGTACTGTATGTTGTGCAGGTGTTTTGCTTACTGTCTGACTGTCATATTCACAAGGTGGGATTCTCACAGGCGGATGTGGCCCATTATGTCTCCTGCTGAGTGCTCACTTCTTGAAGGGTGAGCAGCATCTAGTTAATATGTAACATACCTCTGTGGAATGAAAGACTTCCAAATATCTTTGCTAAAGAGACAGGATTACTGGTAGATAACTAGAAAACACTCCTGTCCCTTGATTAATGTTTAGAGGATCTCTAGCAATATTTGCCATTATTTTGTTTTTATGGCCAGTTTAGCCCAAATTCTTTCTTTATTGCTTTATTGCTACTATCACTTGCCACGTATGTATTTTAGTTTCTAAGCATTTATATATTTGCTTCAAATGATCCTAACAACTCTGTAAAATAAACATTGTAATATCTACTTTATTTTACTTCATTTCATTTATTCATTTACTTTTTTTCTTCTTTTGGATTTTTTGTTTTTGTTTTTGATTTAGGTTTTTTTTTTTGTGGGTACCGGGGGGTCGACCTCAGGACCTCGCGCGCCAACAGGCGCCCTTGCCGCTGAGCGATATCACTGGCCCCTTTTTCGTACGTGGGATCCGGGAGTCGAACTCGGGCCCTCGCGCTTGCAAGGCAGGCGCTTACGCCGCTGAGCCATCTCACCGACCCTGATTTAGGTTTTTTGAGACAGGGTCTCACCATGCAGTTCAGGCTGAACTTGAACTCTTAGCAACGCTCCTACCAAGTGCTGGGATTACAGGCATGAGTCACCATGCCTGGCTATTCATTTACTTTTTTTTTTTTTTTTTTTGTGGGTACCGGGGGGTCGACCTCAGGACCTCGCGTGCCAGCAGGCACCCGTTCCGCTGAGCGATATCACCGGCCCCTTTTTCGTATGTGGGATCCGGGAGTCGAACTCGGGCCCTCGCGCTTGCAAGGCAGGCGCTTATGCCGCTGAGCCATCTCACCGGCCCTTCATTTACTTTTTGAAACAAGGTCTCCCTATGTAGTTTGGGCTGTCCATTGAACTCACTATGTAGCCTATGCTGGGCTCAAACTTGTGGCAACTTGCCTGCCTCAGCTTCCCAAGTACTGGAATTACCGGCATGTGCCACCATGCACAGCCTGTAATACTTACTTTAAATAAGAAAAAAATCTCAAACTGAGAAATAATAGGTAACTTGGCGAGTAGGTACCAGAATTGGAATATTCGATCAAGTCAGAGTCAAGTTTTGGAAGTTTAAGACACATTGGCAAATGATTTTGCATTGAGTATTTATCAATTAAATACTTTTCTCCTGCGACTTATAATAAGCTAACCCCAACTTGCTTAAATATTACACGTTATTTGAATATTAATCTGTTACCAGAGTTCTGGGGTGCTGTGGACTCCTTCTAGAAATTCTTCCCAGTTCCATGTCCTGAACAAAGAACTGGACAAGAAACATGCAAAAAAGTGAGCTTTTACATTTATGAAAGGTAGGAAAAGGAGCATGCTCTGCAGAGTGAGCGCAGGGCAGTTAAAGCAGAAGAAGTAAAATCTGCAGGGTGGGAGCCACCCACTGAAAGAGCTCACAGTGGTTATAAGGTTAATGGCCGCCATCTTATGCAACGTCTATTCCTCAGGCCGACATCAGATCTAGGCCCTCCTATCAAAAACCTGCTTGATCTCATGCCAGATGTATTGAAGATTGTACTGTCTAATTGGTCTCAGGTGTAGAGCTTGGGCTCGTGTGTCCTGGATCTCCATGGCTGACAGGTCCCACCTGCTTTCCCAGCTGGCTGGCCAGCCCTAATCTTCTGCCTCAGATCCATGAAGGTAAAAACAGCAGGAGACCAATCCCAAGTAAGGGTTTGTTCTTGATACTAGAGCGTTTTCCCTGCAATCCCTTCAGTTCTAGCCTGTTCTCTGCATCTTTATGCCTAGGGACTCTTACAGTAAATGATGGACATCTTATTTCCCCAGATTTGTGTCTTCCTTCTTCAACTTCTAGAACTTTTCCACCTTTATTATTAAACTAAATTTCAGGTGTACCCTCTGTTTGAAATGCCTGGGACAAATCCGAGTTGATTGAGTGAAAGCAATCAAGGATATTTATCAAACCGGAGTGCAGACCATAGTGTACAACCAACAACAGATTTCAATGGGGAGTATTTTTTATTTATTTATTTATTTATTTTTTGTGGGTACCAGGGGTCGACCTCAGGACCTCGTGCGCCAGCAGGCACCCGTGCCACTGAGCGATATCACCGGCCCCTTTTTTCTTATGTGGGATCCGGGAGTCGAACTCGGGCCCTCGTGCTTGCCAGGCAGGCACTTACGCCGCTGAGCCATCTTATCGGCCCAATAGGGAGTACTTTTTGTCCCCAGAAGTTTTACAATTTATAAAACCTTTCACCGGAACCTTATGTATATATAATGACAATGTGGTATATATAAAATGGAAGAGACCATCAAAATTAGTTTATTATATTCAACTTCTAAATAACAGCCAATGGAAATGGAAGGAAAGAGATATACAAGAATGTAAAAAAGGAAATAAAAGGAAGAAAAAGAAAGGAAAGGAGAGTAGCTAGCTTTTAAGTAGGAAAGAATGAGCAATCCTCTTCAGAAAAATGGGAAATATTCAAGACAAATCTCCCTTTGAGTATAGTTTTATTGAGATGACTAATTAAGTGTGACTTTATACTTTATTTGGGGTTGAAACAGGATGTAAAATGTTTAACACTGGGAAACAGCATTTTACCACATTAAAAATGTGTGGCAGTGTAGACTTGCAGTGACACCATGAATGATATGGCAGCCACAATCAGAACAGTGTCTGCTCAGCATAACATTTCCGTTTACTCAAACAAATAACCCATGCCTCAGAAACAGATTGTTTTTCAAATAAATTTAGCAGGGCTGAAGGTAATTGACAGCCCTAGAGATAGAATCCCTCCATTAGTTTACAGAACAGGTATCTCATATGTGTTATTCTGACTATAATATTATCTCAAGCAGCAGATGCAACAGTGAGCTTTGCAATTTACACGAAGTGACAGAAAGTATTTTTCTTTTTCTGGCTGTTTATACTCTAGAGCAACTTTGAGAGATACACACATGCATGCTCATTCACAGCCTGACAGAGTGACAAAACTATTGTGTGTGTGTGTGTCTGTGTGTGTATGCACACACATGCACGTGCACGATGTTTATTTTATGGTAATTGCAATATTGTGTAATTTGAATCACTGTTTTAAAAGTATGGAAATTTTACTTAAAAATTCTGGTTTCTTTTTCTGCTGGAAATACAGTAATCAGAATACATGTGAAGAGGGGACCAGCATGTGCTAACGACACCAGGTGGAAGCTGTCCCGGCTTCCTGTAGGAGAGCACCTTCTCTCCCTCTGGCCACCTACTCTATGTGTGGAATAATGTTCTCATCTTTTACAACATTTGCTGTTCCCTGAATCGCCAATATGACCTATCTCAGAGGGAAACAGCACTGGATGCTTGCTGCACTTGGCAAGACAGATTTTATTCTCTTTACTCTCATGGGATGGAGAGACTCCAGTATAAACCGAGATCAGCTCCTACTCAGACACTCTTGACTGTGGTGGTTACAGAGAAAAAAAAGACAGCACAAATAGGTCCAAGAGGAAGTGAAAACACTGGAACAAAGTAGTGCTAGGAGGACCATGGAAGAACCAAAAGGTGTTTCTGGGGACATGGAAAAGGACAGAAGGAAGAGGAAAGTTACTGCAAAGAACATGGTCATGTGGTTTTGGATATTGCTAACATTTTGAGTGGTATATTTTGAAGTTTGGTGGTAGAGCAATTTAATAAGCAAAGACTGCACTGGGGATGTGGTCACCTTCAGTGGTATACTGGGAAACAGCATTCCACCACACTAAAAATAGCTTAAAGCAACCAGAAGCCAAGCTGAAGTTGTTCAGTGTTTTATCACAGTGTTGAAATAAGTCCTTTTTTTGCATGAGAGTTCATGGTTCATGCATAAAATTTCTGCTATAAAATTGAGCCCCAAAGGAGTTGTTCAGCATGGAAGCAAAGAGAGAAAGTGATGGTAGAAAAGGGGTGGCAGGCACCCACAGCCTGGGTTACCAGTCTTCCATATGGAATGCTTTTCAAACTGAATGCTTATTTTCACTGGGGGGATGAAGATTGCTACTAGGTGCTAGAAGCCCCAGAATAAACAAGGTTTATTGTCTTGGAGTAGTAATCTCATTGAAGGAGAAAGTAATTTTTTTTGGGGGGTTAACCAGGAATCGAACTCAGGACTTCATGCTTGCCAGGCAGATGCTGTGCCACTGAGCTAAATCCCTGGCCCGAGAAAGTAATTTTGAGCACATTTTAGACACCTCGTATGCTCTGTGGCAGCACAGCATTTGTCTTTGTTAATCACTGTCCTTATTCCTGTTTCAAGCTCTCATTATTTCTGTTTCCCTTCCTCTTTTTCTTCCCCCTCCTTCTGTCTTCTTCTTTCTCTCCTTTTTATTTCTTTGACTCTTATAATAATATATACAACAAGATGTTCAGGAAATTGAGAGTGAGGAGTAAAAATTTCTGTCTACATTTCTGGAATACTAAGAATATAAATATTTTCAAATTCCTATACTTAAAAGAGAGAAAGAACAGTTTTTGAAATAAAAAAAAAGATCAAAATATTTTAATTGATCTGGTCATTTTGAGAATCCAAGTTTGGGCTCAGTATGATGGTTTCTTTCTTTTCTTTTGAAAAGTATTTATAATTTAGTTTTAATGCACAGAATTTCAGTAATTAAAAGTAGAACATGGAACCTTCTTAACAAACGAAAGTCAAAGTGTTAAATAGTTATTTGAGAACTTTAAAAAATGGCTTCGGTTTTAATCATTTTCTAAGATGTTTTGTGTAAGATTGATAATTTATTCAGATCTTTCTGGTCTCCTAAATTTAGCTTGAAAACTTGCCAAAAAGAATGTAATTTTTCCTCATAACTTTCTGGTCACGTTTGGAATGCAAATTATTGCAGACCTACATCTTGCATAATGTTGTAACTCTTTCCCTTCTGCCTGTTAAGCTAGAGAATGGGAATCTATGTCACTATTATTTGTTAAATTTTCTAACCATTAGAATGAAACAGATTTCAAGAAGACCAGTGGAAAATAGCAGAGGCACAGGAATGACAGCCTGAGATTCTCTTTCCTGCCTTTGCTTGCTGATCCCCAAATTGTATTACTCATCTTTCTTTTTGATGGAGTGGCTGGCTGACTGGCAGACCCTCATCAGATGCATGTCTCAGAATTTACAAGCTGCCTTTTTTTTTTTTCCCCTCTAAGGAGCACCTTTTGTTAGGGAAGATAAAACAAATCCCTCTGAGATTTATTTATTTTTTTTTAATTCTCATCTGAGGGATTGAAGGGTTCCCATAGTTACAGTTATTGTTATGAAGCTTATTTTAAATTTTATTTTTTAATGTAAGTCTTGGTAAGATAAAGTGTTTATTTCTCTTGTTGAGAGGTCAATATCACAATCTGTCACTGGGCAGTAACTCAGTATGTTCTTCATTAGCAATCGGAAAGTGAGTTTTTCTTCTTTGGTTGTTGAATTGCTTCAACAGAACTCTGAAAATTTTTCAGCTCTTCCTACTGAGGTAAACTCTTAGCTAACCAATGCTTAGGAATGTTAAGGGAAAAAGACAAGCACTGGTTTAAGAGTAGCATTCATTAAGAATATTGCTCTGGTTAAGACAAGTAGAACGATAATGATTACAATTTCCTTTTACTTCAAATTTATGAAAAGGAAAGCCGTGGCAAACTGTTATTAATGAAAAATCTTTACTGAGCACCAAATGTATGTCATCTACAATGCTAAGACTTGAGGACATTCAAATAAGTAGATCTTGTGCCCTCAAAGAGTTACATGTCGGCATATGAAGCAGAAGATGTAAACATGTAAACACTCCAAACATGCATGGATAAAGATTCATAGAAATTCAGATATGGAAGTCTAACTCTTTCTAGCACTTGTGCTAAGAAAAATTTGAAAAAAGTATAAAAAATAAGTTGAGTCTTAAGGGTACTTATCAATTCATTATACAGAGAACAAAAAGGATAACATGGAAATGGAAGATGAGGGCTTTATTTGCAGAGGGGCCAGTAGTTATCATTATAGCATGACCTAAAGCATAGGTAAGCATAATCTAATAGTTATACAGGGGGCAGTCCATTTCCATAGCAGGGTACGTAAGGAGAACCAGTGAGAAACAGGGTTGTTAAGAGTAGTTTTTATTTTTATTTTTTTTTTATTTATTTTTTTTTTTTTTGTGGGTACCGGGGGGACGACCTCAGGACCTCGCGCACCAACAGGCACCCGTGCCGCTGAGCGATATCACCGGCCCCTTTTTCGTATGTGGGTTCCGGGAGTCGAACTCGGGCCTTCGCGCTTGCAAGGCAGGCGCTTAAGCCGCTGAGCCGTCTCACCGGCCCAAGAGTAGTTTTTAAAGAGGATATGATCTGAAGGGCCATGCAGATCACAAGATGGTTCTTTACATAGTCTAAAATAGGGAAAAAGCAATAAGACTTTCCACTTATATAAGGAAAATCCAAGTGTGGGAGGGAGGGGGATGGCCCAGCAGGAGAAATTTGAGCAAAGACCTTAGGATAGTAAGAAAAAAGGCTATGGTGGCTCACATTCTATGATTGAAAAGTATGAGCTTAATCATACAAGTAGCAAGAAGAGGGCCAGCTGCAGGCACAATGCACAGGGAGGATTTCTGCAAAGTCCTCTTGGAGAAAGATGTATCAGGCAGAGTGTGATGCCTTGGAAGGATATAAAGAGGAGGAGATGGGGGGCTGTGAATGAGTCATTCATTCATGTCTAAAGTGGGAAAGACTGCAGTGAAGGAGATGTCAAGGGAAATAAGATCACAAAATAGCCATAAAGAATGCCCTCATATATAGTATAATGTTTTATTCTTCCACATTTTCACTAAAACTTGTTACTTTTCTTTCTGTGAGTGCTAGGGCACAATGAATATCAGGCATGAATGGCATATGAGTGTTATAGTGCACATATTTGTAGTCATTTTTTCTAGCAAAACTTCTTCCAGATCTTGTGGTTTTGGAGAAGAAAATCAGACTGTGAAGAGCATATTTCTCTAGGCCACAATGCAAAGGAGATCATGCGAAAGGTCATTTTGTGTTCCCTTATTCTGGCACAAGGGAGGTTTCAAGTACATCCCCTTTATGCCTGGGCCATCAAGTCAGGAAAGAGCAGACCCACACTGTCAGAGATCTGTGTTTTTATAGTGACCCAATAAACAGGATCTCTCCCTTCATGACTGAGATTCCTCATGTTCTCAACATTCTCTGCTCCACTCAGATGCAGCAAAAAGGAGAAAATAAACACTGGGAGGTGGAGGAGAAAGGCATGCCTGATATTCTGAGCACCAGGGAAGGGAATCCTGCTGAATAATTCACTAATGATAATAAAAACCGGCTCCAACTGGCAAACAATCCTATTCTCTTTCATCCTAATGATTTATTTGAAAATTAAAAAGTCAATGGGCCGGTGAGATGGCTCAGCGGCGTAAGTGCCTGCCTTGCAAGCGCAAGGGCCCGAGTTCGACTCCCGGAACCCACATACGAAAAAGGGGCCGGTGATATCGCTCAGCGGCACGGGTGCCTGTTGGCGCGCGAGGTCCTGAGGTCGACCCCCCGGTACCCACAAAAAAAAAAAAAAAAAAAGAAAATTAAAAAGTCAAACTCAAATCAAAATAGCTGTATTAATTTATAGAATATAGAATATGAATTAGAGGAAAACATTTAGTATGTATACCAAGAGAGCATTATGGGAATGGAACTAAAATAGTGCTATTTAAACTTAAAAAAAATAAAATCTCAGGACAACTGCCATTTACATTCAGTTCAATGTGGAAATTAAATTGCAATGATATATAGAGGCTATTAAGGTGTAGATATTAGGGATATATTCTGTTCCCCAAGAGCCACTAATTGAATTGTTTCTATGATAATGGATAAATGTTGTATAGCTCTGTGCACAGAGAAAAAAGAAATAGATTTCCTGTGATCCATTTTATGCTCAACCCATGGGCAAAGCTAGCTAAAGGCATTCAGCCTTTATTCCACCTCTAGAAATCCTCATCCTAAAGGTAACATTTCAGCCACTTTCCTAAATGATGATAAATACACACAGGTCAGATATCCAAGGGATGGAATTATTTTATAAAAGTTAATTCCTCCATAGAATCACCTCCTTAAAGTTTTCTGTCAAAAGTGAGTGGCCAGGCAGAACTGAATTATGTTACTGAGGCAAGAGAAGGAAAGGAGACGATACTGTGTAAAAGATTTGATACTATCTCTAATAGTCTTTTTCCATTTTGACATGGTTGGTTTAACTGTTCTCCAGAAATCAGTTTGAAAGGTGTGTATATGTGTGAGAGAGAGAAAGCTTGCACACATGGTGCATGTATAACATACTCTAAAATTATTTAAGACTTTTGAATTTGAATAAATGAGCTTTTATAAAGTCTACTTGGCTTCTAATCTACCACAGGGAAAAACAAGAAGAAACTATGTATCAAAAAAGGTTTTGCAAATTTATATGATATATATGGATCAATGAAATAGATTTACACAGCTTCCAGGTTTCATTTGAAGCACACTTATAAATATCAGTTGCTTTCCTGAAAACTTTCCAATCCACTTCTGCATGCAAAACTGGCATTAGAAATCTTCATGCAATGCAGACTTCCAAGTGATATTCCTGGCATCTAAACATTTAACGCCTAATGAATGCCAAAAATTGAGAAGACACCTTAAAATAAGGAAATAGGTTAAGATGGATTCAAATAATGGCAACATAAATGAAAAATCACAAATGTGGAATGTTGCATGAAGATTAAAGGGTGAAGAAAATACTTGTCTATTTTAAAGAACCAACTAAGCTATGTTTTTTTGTTAATTAACACAAATCATTTTACTGACCTCTTTCTTTTGCATCTCTCATCATCGGATTACACGAACAAATTTTGTTTCAGCACTGGGGCTACCTCCTGAGCCCAAGACACTTGTCTGCATTTACCTGTGTGGTAAGGTTTGGGCAATAGGTAGTTTTTGTGTCCTTCCTCAGATTTCTTATACAGCTCTTACACTATTCTCATTAGAATCTTCGACCAACAGATTGTTATTCCCATGTCCCCAACTAAGATAAACTGGCCTGCTTTATTTTCCAAATCATGTATTTATTAATATATTTTTACACATGACTTTGTAGTTATCCTCTGCTGACTCCCACCACAAATATAATCTCTAGAAGGAGAGGTATTTAAAATTGTTTCTTGCACATGATAGACACAAACAAATATGTTTACATAAACTATTTACCTTAGAAAGAAATTGTCCCAGGAAGTGTTTGTAATATTTTTTTAAAATAATTGGTAACAATATCTGTTAGAACTGCTGATCAATCTAGCTGTTAGACAAGCACACCAATATAAGGCAAAAAAGAGGGATCATTTTGAGTTGTCTTTCTTTCTAAAATACCACATTTTAATGAAATATAAACAAGACAAAATATATATTTCACTACAGTTTAAAATTTAAAGGATGCTACTATATCACTTAGAAGTTTATCATTTTTATTTTGATTAAGATTATTTTATAAATGTATTTCAAGTCATGCATATAGAACATAGAAATAAAAGAATGAGTTGCTTTCAACATTATCTTTCTATAAATCTCTAGAACTTTGAAAAAGATAGGGTGATTTGAGAAGGAAAGTGTGGGTGTTATTTCCACTATGATTTATATCTGTGGACCATGATTTTGGCGTACAATCATCCCTTTGGACCCATGGGGAATTGGTTCCAAATTCCTTACATAAAGTAGTATAATATTTTCTTATTGTAGAACAAATGAATTAATCCTAGTATGTCCTCAGGTCATTATATTATTTGTTTTTTGGCGATGGCTATCAGGAACAGCAATTTTAATGGTGACACTTAGCTCTGATATGGCTTCAGAAAGGCAGATTAACTGTAGGGACTGGAATGGAAATACGGTGCAAAATTAATCCTCAAAAGAGAGCAGTTCTGTGAAGAAAACTTGAAAGATCCACGAAACATTGGTCTCCATCCAAATTCCCCATGCACAAGGTTTGTAATTTTGTCTGCATCTAAGATGCTTTGTGTCATAGATTAACACTATGCACTAAGGTTCATCAATGGAGCTACATCCATTGAAATATAGTAGTACCAATATAGTAGTACCATATATATATACCATTGAAATATAGTTGTACGGCTATATACTATTCTCAGACCACTTCCTTTTAATAATAAATAAATAAAGGAATAAATAAATATTTGTGCTCTTCAGAAAAATATATATATTTTTGTGAAGTACAGAGTTCCTTATCACTAGAAATATTTGAGTAGAAGCTCAAGTGGGAGAGATTTTCTAGAAAAGCAAGGGAAGAGCTGAGGGAGAAACTATAAGAACACTGACCCATAAGGCTCTTTCCAGTTTATCAATTCTGAGATTTTTCAAGGGGTTCTGTATCCGTGATAGGTGTACTCAGTTTATTAAGTCTGTGCTATGGCAATAGGAGAAATTTACAATTAAATTTATTGCCTCATCAGTACCTGGAAACTGCAACTCAGTGTCTCTCCAGCTATTATAACAGAATATGTAATATGATGTGCAAATTGCCAAGTTTTGGTTTTGATTGGCTTGGCAGCAGTTTAATGAGTCCTCTAAATCTCTTCCTCACATCTTTTAAGATGATTAGAAATGTTCCCCTCTTTGTGATGGTGAAAAAAATTCAGCAGGAAAAATTTTCATTAGCTTCTTGAAATTAGTATTGAGTGGTTTGTGGAAATCATCCACAGGACTATAGTTTTGGAGGAGTTTTTCTTAACTATTTTTCAGTGTATAGAATTTTCTTGAGAGTCTGTGGGATTTGATCTCTGAGGTACATTGTACTTATGAATCCATTTAATTGAGGCCCCTGAAAAATGACATCCAGCTTTATTTGTGACAATTGCCAGAAGCTTTGGCTGCATGATGCAGTTTGATAACTCTTAATAAATGATAAATGCTGCGCTGAGTTGAGTTTGCGTAGCACACCTGGTAGAGCAGACCCACACAGCTGTTAACAGGTGTGAACACTTGTTTACCAGCATTACTGGCGTTTGCTCATTCCCAGGTTTACCACTGCTACTAAATGAGTCAAACTTAACTTAATAGCAGAGATGCCAGTGTCTATGCCTTCCAGCACTGCTTAATTTAGAAGAAATCAGCATGGTTGAAAACTGACTTTCATGCAGTTCATCTGAGTTTAACCTTCCCAGATTGAAAACTTTGTTTCCTGGGCACATATCTGCATACTCTGGGGCTTCTGCCAAAGACAGTCTGCCATTCAGGAATGCATTCGCCACGATCAGACTTTGCTGGAGGAAACATTCATGATTCGGAAAACTGCATGCATTTACCCAGGAAGAAAGTTCAGAGGATGGAAACGAAAGGGGCTCTTTCCCTGGAGCATTTTAAAGCATGTTAATGTCTGGTTTCATCTGACGAAGTTTGAAATCTGTCATCTTCCATGGGCAGCTATTTTCTTTGCAACAACTCTACCTCTACACCCTGGAGGATCTAGAGTTTTGCTACTTGTAGGAGTTAAAACTTTACCTAAGCTTTTAGGGGAAAAATATACTCCAAGTGCTTTGGTTACTCATTCCTGTGCTGTACTATGTTATATGCTGTAGGCAGTGAGATGATTTGATAGTATTTGGGTTGCATTTGACAGCGACAATGAGTGCAAGATTCCCTTCTATCACTGAGAAGGGTTTTCAAACTTGAACGTGAATTGTGCTGGTAAAGATCTGAGTGTGTAAAGTTGGAAAGCAGAAGCTAAATCAATTTGTCCTCCATGGGGAGGAGGATACACACAACAGGTACAAATGGATTTCTGGTTGTGAAATTCTGTGCCTTTTCCCCAGCAAGACATAATTGAGGGAAAAAATAGCAATGCGGAGTGAGAAGGTGTACCTGAGACTAAGCACTTGGCATGTGGCAAGCTAAAGGACACCGTATCGGATCAACTGAGTTTCACTAAAAGCAGATGCCCTCTGTCCATATATTTACTTTTAAGGGTAATTATTACGAGTATTTAAATCATATAAAAATTTGGCAGTCCAGAGATGGCTTCTATTTCAAAATTCAGAAAAGGTTTGAATAGATGAGCAAGAAACTGAATTCCTTAACCAAATGGGATCTCCTTATCTTTGAGCCAATTCCTTCTTAGCAATGTTTACTAAAGCTTTTGTGCAGTGTTATTCTCTCATGTTATTACAATCAACATACATGATTAAGAAGATCAAAGGTTAGAAGTGATTTTTAAAAGAACGGTCATTTGCTTTTGTTCTCAAGCCAAATTTAGCATCCTTCCATGCTCTTGATAATTAATATATTGTCTCAGATTATAGACTTGCCTCCCCTCAATGTGTCAAATGCTGGTGTCACTGTGAAAGAGACAAGAAAGCTCAAGTACAGCAAGCTACTTTTGAGGAAGACAGAGTTCTGGGGAGGAAGAGGCATAGGTTATTTCTTTTCATTGCAAAACTTCTCATAGAAATTACTTGTCCTTTGTCCTACAGTTAATGTTGGAGTGTATAAATGAAGTTCAACCATGGGCACTTTGCAGAGCTCCCACTTTTCTTCCTGAAAAGACCATAGACTCAAGAAGTAGGTGAGCAATTGCAATTGCAAACACGGTTTCTCCAGGCTGATTTTGCTGTTGTTAGATAATGGGAAGGAAAGATCCCAGGGGTATAGGTTGAAATTCTGTTAAGCTGGTCACTTGAAAATCAAATAGATTTGAAAAAAAAAAAAAAAGAAAAAAAATCAAATAGGTTTGTAGAAGTATAAAATTTTTAAGCCTAAAATCATGCACATATTGGACAATATACTTGTTTTTGTATTTATTTTCTAATATACATATTCTTGAGTCTTCCAGTAAAGTGCTTCTTTTTCTCAAGATAGTAAACCAAGAAATGGTAGTGGCAGAACCTAAACTATTTCTCCATTTTAACATAGAATTTAGAGATCAAAAAATACAGGATGCACTTGAGGACATAAAAGTCTTTGATGTTAAATAAATTATTTAATATAACATTAAAATTACATATATTTTCTTTCTATTCATAAGAGAACAGTCATTCATATTCCATAAAATTGGAGTCACATAAGGTCTTATCCACCATGAGATAGAGAAGGGCCTTTTCCTATGACCTTCAAATTTCTTTTTTTTTTTTTTTTTGTGGGTACCGGGGGGACGACCTCAGGACCTCACGCGCCAACAGGCACCCGTGCCACTGAGCGATATCACCGGCCCCTTTTTCATATGTGGGTTCCGGGAGTCGAACTCGGGCCTTCGCGCTTGCAAGGCAGGCGCTTAAGCCGCTGAGCCGTCTCACCGGCCCGACCTTCAAATTTCTGCAAGTGTTTTCTCAGTTTAATTTCTGTCAATATCACCATATCTGCCTGGTTCTACTTCTGTTTAAATAGAAGCATAATTATTCTATACTTCATTCCTTGTAAATCATCTGAGAATCAAATTTTAGCAAAACCCTCATCTTCTTTTCACTTAACAAGGTTTCCATTTTCCAAGCGTCATTTTTATAATTGTTGTTTCCTAGGAATAGACCATTTTCTTAGTCACCACAAACAGTGCAAGGAGACCATGACGATTTTGCTGCACATCTGTTGTCTCTAGTGCTAAATCAATATGCAGGAAGAGGAAAAGTACTCTTTGACAGTGTATTGGTAATTGAAAACATAAATAGATATCTCCAGATGTGAGAGGGCTGGGCCCTAACGAAAGCATCAGCTGATTTTATTAAAGAACCCGTTCATTGGAGCATTACTTCAACCATAATATCGCCATAAAAGTTATGCTAAAATTCAACTCATTTCAATTCATTTTGAAGACAACACGAAACCAAATTCTGTGGGAAGAAAAACATGAGGAAACTCATTTAGAATTAAATTATAAGAACTTGGGCTGGTGAGATGTCTCAGCGGTGTACGCGCCTGCCTGGCAAGCGTGAGGGCCCGAGTTCGACTCCCAGATCCCACATACGAAAAAAGGGCCGGTGATATTGCTCAGCAGCACAGGCGCCTGCTGGTGCACAAGGTACTGAGGTCGACCCCCGGTACCCACAAAAAAAAAAAAAAAAAAGAACTTGATTTATTATACGATTCATGACTATATTTAAAAGGCACAATTCTAGTTTACCTCAAATTGTATTATTCTTATAGGAGGATTTAGCTAGATTTTCCTGGGAAGGCATGAGATCAGTAATGAAGAGATTACTATATAGCAGATAGAATTAAAGTCACTTATGTACATTTTCTAATTTAAATTACACAGTAACCTTATGGGTAGATTTTGAATTATTCCCATTTAATAGATTAAGAGACTGAATTACAAAAAGTTCTGATCATATGTTCTAGGTTACAAAGTTATGAAGGGTGCATGATTTCTAACTAGTATACTCTAAAGACAATTAGAGATTTTCAGAAAATTTGGATGAGAATTACTCATCCACATATTATCTCTCCAGGTTATTCAAGCTTCTACAAATTACACAAAACTGAGTCTGGTACATTAGTGACTTGTCGACCCATGTGAACCACTATGCTTTATGGTTTTTGGCCCAAAGTAAAAAGGAGCCTTAACAACGTGATTTCACTAACCAACCTTTCCACATGGTTCAGTGTGGTGATATTATCTAGTGTTGGTTATCCTTAGTTACACACACACACACACTCTCTCTCTCTGCTTCTGAAATCAAATTACTAATGGTATTTTCTGTGACATCATTTTAGAAAAGACAATTCCATGACTAACAATCTTTTTTCCATTTTCAACAAATGAATCGTAGTAAGTCGTATTGTGCAGAGACTAATGCTATCTAAAACTGTTTCTCGTGAAGTCTGCTCGGGAAGAGTAAGACCATACTGGACTGCGGTACGATAGTCTGGCTCCTATTCCCCTTTTACCTCTACCAAGTGTTTAGCATTTGAAACTCTCACTCCCAAATTAGTATGGATCTCAGAGAGGCATGACTTATAGTCAGCTAGGAAAATGTAAATATTAACAGAATCAAAATGTGCAGAATATCGTATTACCTTTACCTCCCTTTAAGTTAAAGTTTCAAAAATATTTAACCCCTTAGATTTAGAGGAAAAACAGCACTTGATCAAATATTCTCAAAAAGTTAATACTGGCAGTATTTTACTACATGATTTTTTTCTTTTACTATTTTATTCTTCCATTTGGAAATCTTAGACCCTTCTAATAATTTTATATCTGTGATGTCATTTACTGACATTATGGGAAACACGTATTTCTCTCTCTTTTTTTTTATGTGGGTACCGAGAATTGAACTCAGGACCTCACGCTTGCAAGCAGGCGCTTGTGCTGCTGAGTAATATCACCGGCCCTTTTTTTCCTTTGTGTGGGTACCGGGAGTCAAACTCAGGACCTCGCGCTTGCAGGGCAGGCGCTTATGCCGCTGAGCTATCTCACCGGCCCATCTCTTAATATAATATATACTCAGAGAAAATAGAATCAGTCACTTATTCATTTAGTAACTTACATTTTTTTCCTCTTAGGTCATTGTATGAATCAGGACAAGTTGGACACCTCTGAAGTAACAAATTAACTCCTGAATTTCATTATAATTTTAGCGCACATATAAAACATATTTTGAGAGTAGAGAGTGGTTTCTTTTTTCCTAGACACCTAGAATCTCTGGCTGATGGTGGCCCAGCCAATTTAGAATAGCTATTCCTATAGATTTAAAACAAGTGTAAGAATACTCATTTTGCTTCAAATAAATTCTCGTAGTTTATTATCAGAACAATGAGCAGTGTTAACCTGTTTCAAAGAGAAAATAAAACAAAGCAAAACAAAATTAAATATTTCTTAGCCCCAAGAAAACAATACAGTCTGAAACAAGAATTCCCATTCTCAGGAAAACAAAATTATAAGTAAAGTTCATAATTTTGAAGATATAATATTGCCCTCTCTTTTGTGTCTGAAATAGGTTTACATAGAGAATGTGAGAGCAAAGTGGCATTCACTAGTATTCCTGGAAAAAAAAATGAGCTATTTCAATTGTAAAAGGGCAATTGAGATGTGTATCTTACACAGTAATAAAGTGTATAGTCAGCTACTAGCTATAAAAGTGCTGTTAGAGATCTGCTTATAATGGCAAAGTCAGTAGTTGTTTGTTCGTTTTATATTTCTCATTATGATTCAAGTCTGGACAGTAGACTCTGAGCTAACATTCTCTATCCTAAAATAAAACAAAACAAAAATGTAATGATACCTTGTAAAAAAATAGGAAAAAACAAGGGCTCTGAAATGGTTATATTTTCTAAGACTATAGATTGAGTTATACAAGCTTTATAATTAGTCTTTAGAAGAAAACCCAGGTCAAATTTTAGTTCAATTAACCTCTTGCGTGTCTCATTAATCAAAACCTACTTGAAGTGATTTTCTTAGTCTAAGCTCAATGTGATGGTGAAATAAAGCCTGTCCATGAATTCCCATGCAGTTTGCTACAATAATATCACAGACATCGATTGCTACTTGTTTCTGTTCCTTCAGCTGGATTTGAGTTTATTTATTTCGTCTGTCACTCAAGATGTTTATGAGAAAAGAATTACCCATTTCATGATGTACCTCTTCTATTTACTAGTGTACTGCTTTTGGAAATAAGAGATACATACAGAAAGGGAATTTAGTTTAAATTTAAAATCTGTAAGTCACAGGAGACAAGCAATTCTGAGATTGCACCAATGCTATTACAGTCACTGATAGATTTGGAGAGAGAAAAAAGATCAGGACAGTGAAATTTCCTGCCCTTCATTCTTCCATAACATTTATATATTCAGTCGGATATGACGGAAACAGTAATTGCAGGGCTTTCTCAATCTATCATTGTATTCACAAGTAGCCACAAGGATAGAAATGGCACATCTATAGGTCATGATAATTTTAAAGAAAAATCTATAACTGCATTGTGAGTAAAATATGCAAATTATAAAGAGAGCAGAGATAATTAATTTTTCTCTAGTCAGAATAAAATGACCTTCTTTGATTGCACCCCTTTTTGGGAGAGACATGAATTCACCGTTTATTGTCATAAGAGCATGCTTGTTTGTCTTAAAGTCAAGCTTGACAGAAAGGACATAAGCTTGAAGATTTAAAGTAGGAAACAATAAATAAATTAAGACAAAAATCCTAAATTCATATGTATGACAATTTTTCCTCTATATTATTTCTACTGTTCCCATAATTTATAGATACTAAATTAAGTCTAGCAGAGAATAATATAAAAATAAACAAAGTTAGGTCAAAATAAATGATGATTACTAACTAGAAATAGAATTGTGATAATATTTATACCTTTAATAAAAATAAGTGTACAGACCTATAGGTATGGATTATATGTGATATATATGTTGTATAAATGTTTATGGTTTCCATTTTCCTTGTAACCTGACAGCATAATGTTTCAAAATTAAGGAATCAGTGAATATGTATTGAATTAATGATTAAATAAAAGAATAAAATAAATCATTGCAGTATATTTATTCTGTTTACCATTCAAGACTCAATTTAATTGCCTTTGAAATATTACCAATAATCTGATACAAGCCAAACTGCTAATTTTATGTAAACTAGATAGATACGTTTGTGAATTATTGGACTGGGAACAATAAAAATAAAGATTTGGATCTTATTTATCCACATTTATATTTTCGACTTTTTAATCAGTCATCAATCTACCTTGTCCACTGCATGAGTTTCATTTATTTCATCAGACTCAGAAGTTGTTTATTTGCACACATGTGAGAATGCATGTATGTGCACATCTGAATTAGTAGTTTCCCTGCCTGAACATCTTTTGACTTGATTTTACTGCCTGGGAGCAGTTTTACCTGCAATGCCATCAGGAAGTTAATTTGGTTTTTTAATGTCAGCACAATAACTGTAAAATGAACTTTGGTTTATAAACCAGTGTCAAAATATTCACAAATGCCATTTAGAAGATCTGTGGCTTTGAGACAGTACTATTATTTTTGCAGGCTTTATTTTTCTTCTGAAAAATAAGGAGGTAATCTGAAACAAACCTCATAGCATCTGCATTCTTTTCAGACGTAAAAATAGCTCAGGCTCTATAGAACAGTAAGGCAGGCAAAGGAACCAGACCACACAGTAGGAGGTGATCAGTGTGGCAGCAAAGTTTCATCCATATTTATTCCACTGTACCTCCTGTCAGATCAGAGGTGGCATTAGATTTTCATAGGAGTGGGAACCATACCATGAACTGGGCATGCGAGAGACCTAGGTTTTGCTTTGAATATTCCAGAAGCCACCCTCAGAACTTCCTCCTCCATGGAAAATTTGTGTTCCATGAAACCTGTCCCTGGTGCCAAAAACTTTGGAGTCTTGAGAAAATTTCTAGGTTAACCATTAAAATTTCAATGAGTTTTTGAAGATCATTTCTAGTGGGTCTAAGAAAATATCTAGCTGTATATCCAATCCAAATGAAACAGGGTCACAGTAAAGTAGTATTTTCTATACAAAAATGTGGATTCATCTCCCAACACTTATCCATTTGGTTTGGCCCACAGGCTTCCAATCCTCTCACCTCTGTTGGCCACCTGTTCTCCAAAATTATGTAGTCTAGGAAATTCTTAATTTGAAAAAAAGGAAAAATATTCCCCAGAATCTGATACTCCAGGTTAAATATCATCACTAATCAAGGGTTAGGAGATGGTACTACTTAAAAAGGGTACTTGTTATGGTTTGTGTCTGGATGTCCCCCCCGAAGCTTCAAGCAGTCATGGGGTGGGTGGGCTTTTCCAAGGCAGCTGGATCTAGAGTTTATGATTGGTTCATTGTCTAGTGCTGGGATCCGTGGTGTGAGTGCTACACCTGCCCTAGGGCAGGTAGCTTGCATACAATATAAGGGAAGTAAAGAGGCTTGCTTCCCCCTTTTGCACCTGTTGTCTTTGGTATCTCCCACCACCATGAACTGTTGCCCCTCTGCCACACCACCCTGTCTTGGAGCCAGCTGATCATGGACTGAAACCTCCACAAACTGTGAGCTAAATAAACCTTTCCTTCCTTAATTTTGAGCATCAGGTATTTTGTCTCAGCAGCAAGAGAAAAGTAACTAAGACAGTACTTCAATGTCTTTTCTGCACAATGTTTATTTTCTTTTCTATCGATACGATGGCTTTGCATCCATGGTCGTGGGTAGCTCATCCTTATTTGCACTGGACTTTCCAAAATTTATCACGTTACTTTTTAGTGTAAATGAGTGCTCTTCTGTGAACTCAATATTCAGCCTCTTAGGAAGGAGTAAACACTAAACTTCAGTCTTTAGTTAAGTATTCTTTGTCATGATCCATGGAAATCCCCGGAAAAATCAGCATTTCCTAGTTTTCTGAACAGATCAACCTGCTTAATACTTCACATCTGTATCATTCTTTATGTCCGTGACTGGTCTTTAAAATATTGATATTCTCTATTTTTTACAAGGCAAGTGTTCCTTTTAGGTTAATTTCCTTCCCTTCTCCAGCCTCAGTCGTATGCTGAATTTACATTTTTGCTCAAAACTGCAATCTATCACTATTCTACTCTTTAGTTAACTCTGCCATGCTCAGCTTGTTCCAATCAAAATAGTAGAGTTTATATATTTTGCTATTAAATTTTTAAAATCATTCACTAAACACAATTTTATTCTGTGTTCTCTTCTTTTCCACAGAATAGTTTTCCAAACTTTCAACTATTTCCTACTTCAGTTTACACTGTTAAGTCAAATATGCCTGATTTTATTTTACATTTAAGTATTTTCTTATTGATCAATCTATGATATTGCATTGTAAAGAAAAAGAGCTACCTAATGTACACATTAGTAAAAGGAAACTTATGTCCTTTCTTTCTGAAGTAGTAATAAACAGTTAATCCTGGAAAATATTATCACAAAAATATTTTAATGAACATAAATTGGATACTTATTTTTACTCTTGAGATTAGCAACTTTAAAAAATGTAATTCTTTGAAGGCAAATCTTACTGGAGTCATGATGACTTGACAAGCTTATCAATCTTGATAAACAATGGATCTTAATTGTTTAATTGTTGGGCTCTTATTTAAACTGTTTCTTTTTCTAATCACTTGTAGAATATTAACTAGTAGTTTATCATTTTCTTATTCCCCTTTCCTTTTACATTTCCCAACAAAACTTGCTATGAGATTAAATTATAGTACTGGTTGGTGGTGAAAATGATATGTACAGCTCTAAACCCTGTCCCTAAATATATTCAGTGCCATTCTGCACTGACTGTCTCTCTTCTCTTTTTCTTAGCCAGATGCAGAGGATACAGTCTAGGCTGCTGGAGAGCTGACCAAAGGGAGAACCACTAGGTAGAAGAAACTTGATTCCTGAATGACCACTGTACTCCCCAGACCTGCATTGGGCCATAATATGAATGAGAAATAAATTTTCAGTGTGTTAAGTCACTAAGAGGTCTGGATGAATTGAAAAAACAGTTGCCCAATTCTTAACACAGAGTAGTAACCTATAAAATCATTTTTTTCATAACAAGACTACAAGGAAGGATAAGTCTTAAGGAAGGCAAAGGAATTGCTGAAAGGATGTGCATGTGCTACTGTTAGTTAGAAGTAAATGAAGGATTCACTTGGTAGGGAAAGTGATAGCTGCTTCTAAATTTCTGGATAATGGCTTTTATGTCACACCATCTCACTCAGCCAGCACACATACGCAAAGAAGTTGAAAGTATATGAAGTAGCCCTTTGGAGGGTGGAGAGTACCAGGGTGGGTATAAGACAAAGCTGAGTTGAAACTTTGACCTTACTACTTCCTTGTCCCATGACTTTTTGAAAGTTTTTTTAATCTCACTCAGATTTTATTCCCTCATGGAAGAGCATATCAACTTTGATATAAAAGACTATTGTATTAAAATACACATAAATATGTAATTATGTGCATATATGTATGAAAAATACACCCAACAATTCCTATCACATGGGAGCAAACAGTGAATGCTTAAAGTTATAGATGTCGAGATAATTTAGTATGAGATACCTGCTACACACTCGTGGTGAACTGGAGGTCTGTCTATACACTCCTTTTGATGGAAACACTGTTGTGGTTGTGATTGTGTCTTTACTACATTCCTACATTGAGGTCCTAAGCCTTAGAACTGAAAAATATGATCTTATTTGGAAGTCTTTACAGAGGTAATCAAGTTAAGATGACAATATGAGGATTCTGCTCTTGTTGAAAAGGGAAATTTGGAGATAAAACACTCATACTACAAGATACCTGGAGAACATAAGACACCATGTACAAACCAAGGAGAAAGGGCTGGAGCAAATCCTTCTCTCATCGACCTCAGAAGGACCAAGGCTGCCACCACCTTGATTTCAAACATCACGTTCAAAAACAATGAGGCAAGAAATCTGTGTTCTGTATGCAATTTTGCCTCTCGTACTTTGTTTCAGTAGCTCTATCAAACTAATACGCATTCTCTAGTTTTTCAAACTTTAAGAAATGAAAGTATAATGTAAAATTTCTCAAGGCAATTTAGAAACAATAATTCATGACAAAGTGATTCATCTTCTGTTATTGCCAGCATCAGTGAAGACTGAGCTCTTTACTGTCCCAGAGTCAGGGACACTGGGCCCTAATGTAGTGAGACCTCCCAGTTATCCTGAGGGAAAGAGGCTACAAATAAAAGATGGGTCTCTTAAACAATCTGGAAAAATCTGATGTACATTTCCCTTAAATGTTATTCAAAATTTTTACATTGTGGAATTAGTAACAAAGGTTAGATGAGAAAATATTTAAAGAAACTTTCAAAGGTAAAATATTTTCTAGGGTGTTGTTTTAGGTAACTTGGGTCTTTCTGGTTTTTACTTATTTCCCTTTAAATTTCTGTGTACACTAGCAACATCGGGAAAGATTTTGGTAGGGCACAGCTGCATTCATTACTGACAACAGTGGCAACTTTTTCTCAATGCCAAGTCTCCACTGTAATACATGCTGGCTATGGAGTTAAGGCTTAGGTGGGGAGCCACGTACTAGCAACACTACCTTTACAACAAAGTTCAGAGTAGTATTTGCACTTGATTGATCTGGAAGAGCATCTGTTCCCGACCAATAACCCTAGGAGGAAGATATGAAGGTTACATGAGTTTTTGCTCTGTTGGGTGACCATTAAGATCTTGGTTTATCCAGCTCCGGGATGCTTAGGATTAGGGATGCCAGGAGATTAGAACTGAGCCAAGTGGGCCAGCGTTTGGGGGGAGTAGCTTTTCACAGGAATTAAAGATGGCAGCCTGAGGTCCGATGTTTCAGAGGGATTCCATCCAGCAAGAAACACAACCTGGGTAAGAATTACGGAGGAAGTTATAAAATCGAAAGTTATTTTTCTAAAATGTCAAAAATAATTTTTTTTTGCACAAGCTTTAGCAAAAGAACAAATATTGCCTTTTTCACTCAGAGAATTTTCTTTCTATTCTACCACAAAATTGTTATATTATGAGGTAGCCAAGAAAATGCTTCTAGAGGTATAGGAAAAAAAGCAGCATAATGGGCAGGTAATACAACACTAATAATTCAAAAATTCTAAGGCTCTTACGATGCCTGTACTATTTTGCAGCCTTTTAGCATGAGTAATGTCTTTACTTATTCTAAATAGATACGTACTTTAGCGCTTACATGGAAGCAATAATTTTGTATTTTATAAAGAAAGCGCTGAAAAATCATTTCTGTTCCTACTCCTGTAGGAAGCGTCCATCAGTCTCTGACATGGATTAACTCAGGAGCCTCCGAAGCTCCCTGATGTGTCCATCCTTTCTCTACTCAATGCATGAAGAGAAAGCAAGCATGATCATCTTAAAACTATAATCCAGGCAATATCCGTGTTCCACTGGAAACCTGCCAATTGTTACTGCCTCACTCAGAGTTAAAGCCAAAGATTGTAACTGTGACCTAGTCCTTGCCCTACTTAATACTCTGACTTTATCTGCTTTTCCTCCCTTCCAGCTCACTCAGCTTCCATGAAGTTGGTCTCTTATGTGCTCTGGGAACAGGACAGTCATGCTCTTACCTTGAGAACGTTTTATCTGAGCCCCTCTCACTGTGAAATATTCCCTATGATATCCACAGAATCATGTTTTTTTCATTTATTTTGCTATAAACAGCAGCATGTCTGCTGAGAAGACCCCTATCAGTCTATCTAAGCTTGATTGCTCAACGCTCACAAGAACATCTTTTTCTCCTTTGTGCTTGTTTTTTTAATATATCATTATCATTTGTAAAATACTCTAAAGTCAATTGGCTTCTCTTGTTCATTACATATTTCCTCACTGCTCTATAAAGACAGAGATTTTTGTCTGGTATATCAATTTCAATTCATCTCTTCTATATCTGACAATGTCTGGTATGTACCTGGCCTTTGATGAGTGTGTGATGTATTCATGAATGAGCAAATAAGTGAAAAAATATGCTTCCTATGCTCTTCCTGCTCAGAGTATAGAGAGAAAATTTCAAAGCCCTCAGATATCATTTTGGTCCTAAGTATAACATAAAATCACTAAATATTTGTGACTGATCAAGTAACATTAGATCCCTGTTTATAAGTAATACTTTTAGAACCACTATTAAAGATAGCCTGTTTAGGGTAAGACTAGAGACTGATTAATTAGCAGTAATATGATAATGATCTATGCTAGAGTAACAGACATATATGTTAAGTGTGTTGATGCATCAGAGCTGAAATTTTCATAAATGAATTTCTAGTTTGTTATTCTGTTTTGTCTTGTTTTTATCCAGATATCTGACTTTGTGGAGGAAAGTCCAAGGGAAAAATTAATAAAGAAAGAGTATCCAATGATACTCAATGATATGATTCAAAGAATCCATATTATCATTGATAGCAGTAGTGTGATGCTTTCAGGTAGTTTTCTGCAAGAAATGAAAAAAAATTTTAAAAATATAATAAAAATCAATTTTCTAGCAATAGTTTAACATCTGGGGGATATAATCTGTGAGCTGTACACAGTAGTGGGAATGATAATAGCACATATTTTCACTCTATTCATATAAAAACATCAAGACATCTTACTCTTTGAGAGAAAAAAAGAGTGGCAGTGGGAAGAGTAGGTATTCCCTCCTACTTGGTTCCCAGAGTTTGTGCATCACCTCCTCCAAAACTAAAGTTAGAACATTTCACTTCACAGACTACAACATACACATTAGAGGCTGGAGAAATTTGAAAACAGGCTGACACCTGTTTTCCAGTGCAATGATTGCTAAACTTATTGCATGCTATACCAGAAGTTTTATTTTATTTTATTTTTTATTTATTTTTTTTTTGTGGGTACCGGGGGGTCGACCTCAGGACCTCGCACGCCAGCAGGCGCCCGTGCCGCTGAGCGATATCACCGGCCCCTTTTTCGTATGTGGGTTCCGGGAGTCGAACTCGGGCCCTCGCGCTTGCCGGGCAGGCGCTTAAGCCGCTGAGCCATCTCACCGGCCCTTATTTTATTTTTATTTATTTATTTTTTTAATACCCTTGTGTGCTACATGCTGGGGAAAATAAATACTTCTGAATGTACATGTCATTCAAATTACTTGCCATAAGTCAGTCTGCAGTTAATGTTATTGAACTGTTTTGAGTCCTTCCAGAAAACAACCCTCCTGTTAATTCGGGAACATTCAATGTTTCTGAATATAAAATGTGATATTGGTGCCTTAGTAAATGCTCTCTAACAGGGCCACTTACTACTATTCATAAAAATAAGTCAATAAACATTCAAGTAGGAAGTGAATACAAGATTAGAATAAGCAGTAATTTAAGATATTAGTGCTAGCAGCCAGATAATTTTTCATTATGAACCTGAGGATTATTTTTCAAATAAAAATTGCTGGAACTCTAAGTCATACTTGTGTCAACTTAATTACTTACAAGTGTAAAGGTAAATGTGCAATGTTGATCTAGCTAGTTGTGGAAGCTCATACTAATGTTCATAATATAGCTACACTATAGCAATTTTTTAAAAAAGTCACACTTCATCGATTAGTAAATATTCATATTTCTTCACTATTGTTAACTATTATGAGAATGTAATAATTTTTCCTTAGAACAACCTTGGAATCCTATTTTCTCTTGATATATATATATATATATATATATATATATATATATATATTTGTTGCAATAATTAGACAATTGGGAAAAACCAAGTTCTGACTGTTCTTATATGTATTTGTAAATTAATAATGCATTGATTTAATCAGATATTTAGGATTTATTGCAGGCTTTTACTGTAACTGTTTTTTTTCAGGATATCAATAAACACATTTAATTATTCACAAATGAAAATGGGGCATGCTACAAAAATATTTTACCATGTTACTAAAAGCTGGACTCAGCTCTATTACTACTATTTCTTGTTATGTGTATAAATTTACTTAATGTAATGAAGACCAATTTCCTGACATACACAATGGGAATTACAATTCAACAATTAAATGATCTGTTGCTATTAGAATATTACTCCTCCCCTGCCCAAAGAAAATAATTATAAAATCTGTATATAAAACTAAAAATTGGTACACTTTACACTTTTAGCTAAAGTGAGATTAGTAGAGAGAACCTGGAGAAGGAGAATTGCATAATAGAATTCCCAGGCCTTTGATTATGGCATGCAGATAATTAGCACAGTAAAGGTAGAAGGCATGCGTGCTGCTGTTAGTGGAAAAAACTGCAGTGTTTCAATGGGAGATAAAATTGTGCCAGAGGGGGCCAGTGAGATAGCTCAGCGGCATAAGCACCTGCCTGGCAAGCGTGAGGTCCTGAGTTCGACAGCCGGTACCCACATACGAAAAAAGGGCCGGTGATATCACTCAGCGTCACGGGTGCCTGCTGGCGTGCATCCTGAGTTCGACTCCCGGTACCCACAAAAGAAAAAAAAAAAAATGAGCCAGAAATCTACGGTCATCAAGGATGTTCCTGAAAGAGAAAGAATGTGACAGGTGACAACATATTCACTCCGGAGCTATGCACACAAAGAAGCCAAACTGAAGATAAAAGATTATGTCTAAGATGAGCTTCTATCCAAGAAAGTTTACCTTTTAGTCTAATATATTTGTCTGCTACAGCAGGTGAAATGACACTAAATAAATAACTCAAATAATAGAATCTGAACAACTTACATCATAATGCTTAGAGTGCATTCACAAATTCCTCAATATAAAACGGAACATGATTTTTAGAGAAAATAGATTCATTTGCAAATGGTCCAGAAGCTGGACCTAGCAGACAAAATGTTTAAAGTAGCTGTTATATCTCCTTTCAATGTAATAAAGCTCTCCTCTTGTTCTCTGAAAGATGAATTCAGTAGCTGTCCTCTACCATGCCCGTCCTCCATATTTTTGCTTGAAAGCCAACAAACCATAGACTAAAACCTCTGAAATCTTGAGCCAAAATAAACTTTTCTTTTAAATTGTGGGTTTTAGGTCTTTTGTCCCAGTAACGAGCAAACAGAGCAATACACTGAAAAAAATAAATCTAATTAGAAATAAAAATAAAAAGATACTAAGAAAAAGAATTCCTAAATATTTGGAAAACAAATAGCACATTTCAAAACAATTCATATTTCAGAAAATAAATCACTAGTTAACTAAGTAACATGATAAACAAAAGTTCAAAATACAATAATTACAAGAGTGTAACTAAAGCCATGTTGGAAAGAAAATTTAAAATTAAAAATTACTCATTAAAAAACAAAATCTGAAACCAATAATCTGAGATTACATCTTCAGAACTACAAATAGAACAAATTAAATCCAATGTTAGTGTAGGGAAGGGGTCAATACAAAGAAGAGTAGAAAGCTATGAAATAAAAATAGAGCAAAGAGTAATGAAAATAAACTCTTAATAGCTGGGTAAAAAATAAACCTCCAGACATAGTGAAGAGAAATGAGAAAAGAAAAAATAATTTGCTAATATCAGGGAATATGTTGTACCAGTACAAATTCTATTAACATTAACAGTAATTAGAAAACATCATAATGTTATGCCAAAAAGCTTAATGACTTGGAGACAATAAACAAAGTCTCTGAAAGGTAAATTGTACCCAAGCAGATGTAAGAATAAGTATAAACTGGCATATCACCAAAAAAATTTTAAACATTAAATGTAAAAATTTTCCATACATTTAATTCAAGAATTACCTGGTTATATTAATGAATTCTGAAAAATATTAAGGAAGAGGTAGTATATATCTCAAACTTTTTCAGAAAATATGAGAATACAGAATGCATCCTCAACCTATTTCATGAAACAATCATTATCTTCACTTAAAACATATCTATCTATTTGTCTATGAAAAACAGAAAATTACAGACCAATCATATACATGAGCATAGACACCAAACCATTAACAAAATTTTAGTAAATAGAATTCTATAATCTATTGTATATATATATGTAATATATGTCTATGTATCTAATATATATATATGTCTATGTATCTAATATATATATATATATATATGTATACGTATGTCCAACAAAATTAAATTTATCCAAAAGATGCAGGGAAGATTAGTTTAATAACTAAATATTTAACTAATATAATTAGAAAATAAAGAAAAAATAGAATGAATATTTCATCAAATGCTGAAGAATAATTTGACAAATTCAGCATACATTTATGATTAAAACCACTAATTTGTAAATGAAAGGGAGGTTTATAAATCTTATAAAAGATATGCTATGACATGGATATGCTTTGTTCCCTCCAAAACAAAATGCTGAAATTTAATTCCCATCATGAGGTATTAAGATGGGCGAGCAGGTAGGACTGAGGTGATTAAGGTTTTGCCTACCTGAACTAATGAATAGCTTAACTGATTAATGAGTTATCTGAAAAGCAGGTGGGCTATAGAGACCAGTTTGGCCCTAACATGCTCCCTATGTCCTGCCATGTGGTGCTCTGCACTGCTGCAGGATTCAGCCACTAAGAAGTCATCATCAGATGGGGGCCCTCAAGACTAGCCTAGAATAGAAGCCAAAATAAACATTTTTCTTTATAAATTACAGTCTGTCATAGTATATTATGAGCTACAGAAAATAAACTAAGAGAAAATTGATACCACTGAGTGGGTTAGTTGCTTTAACAATACCCAAAATTTGGAAGCAGCTTTGGAACTGGCTAATGGTTAGAGGTTGGAAGAATTCGAAGTAGGCAAGAAAAAGACCAGAGTACTATTGGTGATTCTGGCAAGTTATACAAGGGAAAAATTTTGGGAATTTCTGGAACTTCTTAGAAACTAGTTAAATGGTTGTGAGCAGAATGCAGTTAGAAATATGGACAGTAAATGTCATGCTGATGAAGTCTCAGACAGAAATGAAGAATATTCTATTCAAAATTCTAGTAAAGGTCCACATTATCACACTGTTAGAAACAGCCTGGCTGCATTATGTCCATGCCATAGGACTTTATGAATGGTCAAATGTAAGTGTGATAGCTTAGGGTATCTAAAATTCTAGTTTTCTGATTTCTAAGCAAAATCTAAAAGGAAATCTATGGGTACTTTTAACCACTTACATTGAGATGAATGATGAACAAGATGATTTTACAGGCCGAATTTATAATTAAAAGGGCAGCAGAGTGGAAAGATTTGGCTTAAAAATGTGTTTGAGAGAACAAATGCAGGGTGTGGCTAGCAACTATTTGCTGAAGACATTACTCTTGGTAGAAGAAAGCCAGGGTACTGAGCAACACAATAGCAAAGAAGCTTTGAGTGCCTCACAAATTCTCCATGATTTTCCTTCCATTACAATCCTATAGGCTCAGAAGGGGCAGGGAGTACTGTATGGGCTCATTGCCCAGGTGCTACTTTGGGATTTTGCACACTGCTTCACTATAAAGTACTTTTAGCCATCCCATAGGTGGCTCACATGGGCAAAGGTGCAGCATATCAGGCTGCTCAGGAACAAGCAGCAGACTTTGGTGAGCGTGGATGTGGTGTTGCTAAATCTACAAGTATCCAGGATGCAAGAGCTGTGGCATCATGGTAGCCATAATGGGATAATAATTTATTCCAAACTATATATCTTGTTATTTAGGAAATACTGCTTGTTATGACACAATTGCTTGACAGAGTTTTCAGGCTTGTCATTTAGTTCGCAAAACGTGACTTTCTGAATTCCTGTAGCACGTACACAGCTTTGAATGTACAAGGCTAATCTTTGTTATTTTGCGTTGATGGGGGCTGAAAGGTAAAACTGGTTTTTGGTGGTGGAATCTTGTTGTGCTACGGTATTTCAGCATTTAAAAATTTTCCTATCTCCAGGTCCTAAGGTCAATAGGACAATAAAAATGTCTTATCTCCATTAAAATTTGGGAGCGATTTCCCCTTTTTTCAGAATCAGAATGTGTGAGACTGAGAAAATCCAGACCTCCTGGACACATCCTAATCCTACCCTCAAGCTGGCATCATTACAAAAGATTCGTTGTTAGGTTCGCATGAGGCTGGGAATGAGCGCTCTTGCCAGCTATTGCTCTCTAGGAAGCCCAGCTAAGACCCTGGGAAAACACAACCATTTCCAAAGATCACAGGCCTTGAATTAAATGAACCCAAAGAAAAACAGAAAGTGGTGTGAAAGTTACGAACTAAACTGAGATGGCTCAGCTGGCTTCATTTAGGGGGTGCAAGTTTGTCTGCCCGGTATATTCCACTCACCCATACCAACACCTTATTCCATGTTAACAAGTGCTGTCCTCCTGGTCTCTAACACAGTTGGCTTTTCAACTGTGTTAACCACTCTTTAACTAGCAAAGGAGGAGGAAAACTCCAAGGGTGAGAAATTCTCTGAAGTCAATTTTTAAAGAACAATGACACTAATTTGAAGTCAAACTTAAAAAAAAATATTGACTTTACGAATTTCAGTCATTCTGTGAACGCATTCCTTTAGGTTTGACCTCAGAATCCCTGGAAGCTAGGAAAGTGCTAGATGGAATTTCAAATTAAAAAAATAGGGCTCCCACCAATTTAACCCCCAGTTCCCTCATCAAACATTTACCCACACACTCTCTCTTATAAACGACCCCTACTGTCTTATTCATATTGACAATTTGTGCTTGACAGCAACCATGAAGGGTCTTTTCAGCTTTCCTTCAAAAGTAACACCGTCCACACTGAAGTTGCTTTAACACCTTGAAATTTACCTCTCTGACTGAAATGTTTCATACACACTGAGTCATATAATTCACAAAGGAGCTATTTATAAAAGGATTCCCTGTGCACTGAGCGATAGTTGCTAAAGTAATTTTCTTTTGAAAAGCTGAGGAGAATTTTGACTTCACAGAACCTTCACATGTTTACACAGATGTGGGTCTCCTTGGACACATTCATTTGCTTCTCTGTGGTTTCTCTTTGTCTCTTTTCTCTTTTAGTCTGTTTGTCTGCATACCTTTCTCCTACTCCAACTTCCTCTTTATTAAAAAAATAAGTTATTTCCATCTTGATGAAAGTTCCGGGAAACACACACTGGAAAGTACATTATGATTTTCAGTAAATTTTCTGATTCCAGATTCCTCTAGCCAAGGTGAATAGCTTCAAATGGCTCCATTAGGTCTATTGACAAGTTGGTCCATCTGGGCTTTTTCTGACTGGTTTAGAATTTCCCATAGGTACCTACAAAATGAAAGGTTAAATGGCATCTTCCAAGGGCAAAACATATTTTCCAACTTGTTTTGTTTCTTTAACAGAGCTAGCGGAGTATTAGTTATCAAAATCACATCTCTTGGTTATAGGATTCTCTTCCCTCTTCCCCCTCCTTTCTGTCGGATACCAGCAGTAAATGTATTCGTTATACCTAAGAGAGTATCTATAGGATATAGGAGAACTGCTTAAATGAAATAATACTATTTCCACTTCTTCGAATTCATTTTGGAAAATTAATCATTATTTTTGTTGTAGACAACCTGGCATTCACTTTTTGATTATTATTTTTGCTACTGTGTAAAATAGAGCTTCAAGTAATGAAATCTCAAAAAGAATAGCTCCTTTTGGTCTCTACCAAGACACTCTCCCAAACCCAAGGCTAAGAAAGTCTCTTTTCTTTGGTGTGCTCATTAGATGATGCAATAGATATAAAGGAAAAAAAAATGTAGTTCCATATTATGTGTAGACTTTAAAATAAGTTAAAAGCACTTTAATCATTACAAGGGGGTAGTGAAATTTTAAGAGAGATTAGAGTCATAAGATTGAGTAATGTCCAACTTCATACTAACGGTTCACTCTTTAGATGAGTCTGATAATTCTCCTTTAGTTTCTTTCTACTATTGTTAGAATAATTCCTTTTTACCACCTGTTCTTTCTGCTCTGGGCCATTTAGACATTAAACACATAAAGGAGAATGCACCAATTAGGGGCTGTAGGGCATAAGCTATTTTATTAATAGAGAATCCCAATTAAAATATCTTTTATTCTATTTAGCCATTACTGCAAATTACATTAATCAAGAATGACCCTTTGTAAATTTAAGTTGTATAATAAGTATTGATTTTCTTCCATAAGAGCTCATAAATTATTTTCTAGGCTGAGTCTAAAGCTTAGTCACTTTTCAGAATGTGACTTATGACTTAACATTTCACTCATGAGGAAAAGCTTACTCAAAAAGAAAATAAAAAATCATGTTTTTACATTATTTTTGGTACCAGGAATCAAACTCAGGATCTTATGCTTGCAAGGCAGGCGCTGTGCCACTGAGCTATATCCCCAGCTTTACATTATTTATGGATAAAGGAAGGTATAGGTATATCTGAGAATGTTAGTTGTTAATTATCAATGATAAAATGACCTTGATCTTTTCAAGTGCAATTGTGTATGGTCTCATTTCACAGCACCAAGGATATGTATAACTTCCTTACTGGAGACTGGCGATAAGATCACCAAGGCTTTGAAAAATACTGCACCAATGAATTAACCAGCTGTATAGCCTTAAAAGAAAACCATGATGTGGTTGGCATTTTGTAGTAAGTATTGTTATAGTAAATAGATGGCCCTTGACAGCCTCATGCAGTCATAGGTGGGACTTTCTGGAAAGTGATTGGATTATGGGGCATTACAGCTGGTTTGCTGCTAAGAGGTGGGGTCTGGTCAGAAGAGGTGGGTCACTGTGAATGTGACCTTGAAAGATACACTTCCTTTCCTAGCTCCTCCCTGTGGTGTGCTTCCAGCCTTCCTGCATGCACTGAGTAGCCCTTCTCCACCGTGCCCGTACCCATGCCATGGTGCCTTGGAGCCAGCTGACTCTGGACTGAAAAAGCTACAAACTGTGAGCTAAAGTAAACCCTTCCTTCTTTAACTTGTGGGTGTCCAGTATTATGTCCCAGCAACAGGGAAGTAACTAAGGTGAGTATGAACAGATTTGGCTTTGTGCTGCTGTCACATTAATCTTTCCTCCTAGAATCATTAAAACAGGAAAAAAAAATACCTCCATATCTTATCTGATTCTGGATTTTTGCAGAAGAAATTTATACGTAGCTACTGACAAACAGAAAATGGTGGATCACTGCTGAATTTTAATATTTTGGACATTTTTCCATGCAACTATAATTTATAGGGTATCATTTCAAGAAAGAGATAGAGATAGACATACAGAAACAAGCACTGTAGAATTTCTTCTGGTTCATAAGTAGCAATCCATCTCAATATAATCTATTTGTATAAAGTTTCTATTAGACAATACGAAGATTTTTCACTTGATTTTTAATTTTTGCTGTATTCTTTAATGCAAATAATCTCTAGGGCTGAGGATTATTGCAAATGTAGACAGAGATTACAAAATGACATAATTTTGTAAGGTTGCTACCATTTTGATACTGAATGTTATGACATAAGTTTGGAAAAGCCTACATGTTATGTACATCCAGGAGATACACACATAAGGTCAAGAGTTGGCAAACAAACTTCCTTTTTATCCCAAAACTAATTTATTGAGCAGCAATCACTAAAAACCATCAGAACCCCTCTACTATATACCTCAAAAACTTCAAAATTCCAAGAAGAAACACACTAGAATTTATAGAATCAGTATAATCATTGTATAAATGTAAATCCAACACAATTCCAAATATTAAATAGAAAAACATAGACTGACTTTGAAACAACGAAGTTTGTATTCTGGCCCTGCTTCTCATCCTTTTTTAAACCACGGTTTTCTTCATCTGTAAAATAAGGATAATTGTAGGCATATCATAAAACTGAAGTAAAGAACACATGAGATAATGTTTTGAAAGTATTTTCAAAATGCCAGGGAACTGGTAATGCTCTATACTTCCACTTGGCACTGGGAACCACCTCTGCTCTCTCACTTTTTAGCCAATGAAATGTGAGAGAATAACAGGCAGTTTCAGGAAAGTGCTTCGAAAGCCATTTTCAGCGGGTCTAAGTCTCTTTCTCTCCTGCACATCAGTCAGCAATATTCTCCAAGACGGAAGTCTGAGTCTTAGAGAGTAGACAATTGCATTAACACCTCACCCTGACCCACCTCACTCTACCCCTACCGCCACCATGGGACCACTGCCTTAGGCTTCTGTTGGACAGATACTAAGAGGGAAATAAATCTATGTTGTTATTCAGCACGACAACTTCGGGCTATTTCCATAGCATATTTTGACTGATACAGATAGAAGTGAAAATATGTTTGCTGAGATAGATGGCATTTGAAATTAAAAACATATACAGAAATGAGGAAAAGCTGAGGCTGGTCCTTAGAAAATAATTTTAGAGAAAAACAAGTAGGAAGATTAAACAATAGGAGAAAAGAGGTCATCAGAGTCAAGAAAAGGCTTTACATAACACATGTTCATTTAACAGCATTAAATAACATACTGAAATAAAATAACATATGGCCTGGGAATTGAAACATTTAGGAAATGCTGCTGAAAGGATTTCTATCTCTCACATTTCTTCAGAAGTGACTCTGTTCTACACCACTTTCTTGACAACAAAATATTTAAAGTTGCCTGCATTCATAGAAATGCAGAAAAAAAAACACAAGGAAAAACTAGCTGACAATATCAATGCATAGATTCTGTTTCCTTTGCTGGAAATTTTTTTTCCTTTATGTGGGTACCGGGAGTCAAACTCAGGGCCTCACGCTTGCCAGGCAGGCGCTTATGCCGTTGAGCTATCTCACCAGCCCCCTTGGAAATTTTATGTTCCATACTGTTATCAAAAAAATATCACCATCTACTGGATTTGGTGATGCACATCTGTAATCTCAGCACTCAGGAGGCTGAGGCAGGAAGATCACTGTGAGTTGCAGGCCAGCCTGGGCTACATAGTGAGTTCAAGGCCAGCCTGCACTACGTAGTGAGACCCTTCTCAAACAAAACAAAAACAAAAACAAAAACATCAAAATGGGCTTAAACTGCATTAATTTATAATTTACCCTTTCACCATTGCTACCATTAACACCAATTTGAGCCTTTGAAATAAAATCAGATATTTTAAAGTATTTCTGCTTTTTCCGCAATACTAAACATCATAATCTTTGTATCTTGTGGAAGCATTGTGTAACGTATTAATGTGTAAAATTTCTAAAAACTCAAGTGATACATTTCTGCAACTTTAAACTCTTGAGGGATGAGTTTCAGTGTCCCTAAGAATTGGAAAATGAAGAGGATAAGGACACTCTTTAGGAATTAAACTACGAGGTCAACGCATAAAACATTAGGCAAGTGATATGCAAATTCATGTGAAAGAAGATAAATACGATCTTTTGATTGTGCCTGGAGTATTTCTTAGAACATAGTAAGGAAACTTGGTGTTTTTTTTTTTTTTTTATGTGGGTATCAGGAGTCAAACTCAGGACCTTGCTCTTGCCAGCAAGTGCTTGTGCTGCTGAGCGATATCACTGGCCCTTTTTTTCCTTTATGTAGGTTCCGGGAGTCGAACTCGGGACCTCACACTTGCCAGGCAGGCACTTGTGCCGCTGAGCTATCTCACTGGCCCGGGAAACTTGGCTTTTTATAAAAATCCCTATGGACTGAAACCAAAAGCAAAATATCATCAGGGACTGAAGAACCCCCAGAAAAGAGTCAAAGCACCCCTTGCCCACTGGGCTGTATGCATGCCCTTCTATCCATGAAGGGCAATGCTAAGCTCTAAACTAGGTTGAATTTGTCAAAATGACTTGATCCACTCTCGCTGAGCTCTTGTGAGGCATCCTGAAACATTTTCCCTGTAGCATTTCCTTAATATTGCCATGTTTTAGAAGAAACATGCTTCCGTTCACATGTGCACATTTCTCTTTCATATCCTTCCTTTGTAAATTAACTGATCTACTTAAAGCATTGACAAAAGTATCTGGTACCTATTTAATAGCAATGAAATATTAGCTATTGTTATTGCAATGATTTTACACAAATGGTTGCAAGTTTCCTGTCCTATGGTTTTCCCATTTTTTTCCATCATCTGCATTTCACCTAAGTTATTCATAAAATATAAATTTGACCACACTAACTCCTATGCGAGTAGTTTGGATCTAGAATGTTCCCCCAAGTCCCATGGGCTGAAGACTGGGTCCCCAGTCTATTGTATTATTAACAAAAGACAGAACATTTAAGGAGCAGTGCCTAGTGGGAGGTCTTAAGTCATTGGAAGTGTTCCTAGAAAGGGGATATAGGATCCCTGTCTCTTGCTTTGTCTATTTTGTTGCTCAGCAGCCATGAGGTTAACAACTTTGATGAATGACCCTCACTCCCCACCATGATGCGCTGCCTTGCCACAGACCACAGGGTTCTGCCCATGGCCTGAAAGCTCTGAAGCTGAGAGCAAAAATAACCTTTTCCGTTTTTTGATTTTATTTTCCCAGCCATTTTGTTACAATAACAACATCTGACTAACACTATATATAACACAAATTCAAGCTATTGTCTCTAAGACTTTATTTTCTGGCCAATGACAGAATTTGTGGCCTCATTTGGTACCATTTTGTTGTCTAATTCTTAACATGAATTGATTGAAATTCCTCTGTATTTACCCAGCTAATTCTTATGTGCATATATTTATTTTTTCCTGTTCCTTCTGCTTGAAATGTTCTTTTACATAAGCTTCATGGATAACTCCTCTTTATCTTATTTTTAAATTGGTATTTCCAATTCACAAATAAGAGTTCATGTGTTGTTGTATATATTTATTTTGAATAGTAAGTTTTGAAATATATATAATATATATACACACATATATATGTGTATATATATATATATATATGTAGTAGAATGGCTTGATTGCGCTAATTAACATATTTATTACCTCACATGCTTATTTTTGGTGGTGAGAATATACTCAGTGATTTTCAAGACATAGACCTTTGTCAGTAGCCATTGTCATTATGATGTAAAATAAATTTCTTTAGTTATTTACCCTATATACAATTTTGCATTCTTTGAACAACCTCTCCTTAGTAATTCCTTTTCATCTTTTAAGATTTAGCTTTCTTAATAATATTTTTCCCAAGAAAAGTTTTACGAAATTTTTCCCAGCGTGGATTACTAGCTTTTTCGGTTTCTGTCATTCAATCATTGCAGAGATCACGTTTGAAAATAATGATCAGTTTGGAGATTTTCCCACTCAGTTGCAGTGTGAACTCCTTAAAGTCAGGAAATGTTTGATTTAGTACATGTGCACTATTTGAAATTTTCTGATGAATTGTAAAAGTTTATAAACTTTGAATCAAAGAATAAAATGTATCACTACATGTAAGACAATCAATTGGACAAGTGCATTTTTGGCACATTTATTACTACTTTTTTTGTTTTTATATTTGTAATTCTTTTAAAAATGTATTAGTGTGTTGGTGATATATAGTGATTAAATTCGCCGTAGGGGACTGATACACATCAATATGACATCTTGATCATTTTCATTCCCACTGTCTGCTTCCCAGCCTCTTCCTTCTCCAGATCCCTTCCAATTTCTAGAGTTTACCTCCCTGTTTCTTAACATTTCTCTTTTATTTTGCTCTTTAAGTTACTTTTCTCAGGGTCTCTAATTTTAGAGAAACCATGCAATATTTAACCTTGTATACCTGACTTACTTCACTTAAAAGTATGGTCTCAAGATGTATCCATTTTTTAAAAAATCTCTCAAATATTTTGTCTCAAATCCTTTCAAGAGTTAGGTGGGATATATATTTAGAACATGGCTGTATAATCTTAACATTATGTGATGTCTGAGAGACAAACTATTGTTACTTTCTTTATTAAAAATGAGGAAATTAAGGAAGAAGAATTAAGGGATTTGCCTAGAGAAGCATTGGCAACAATACCAGGGATCTCTCTGAAAGCTAAAACATCTCAGGCACAAAGTTCAATGACGTTTCTATTGAATCACACTCAATTTTGTCCACTACAGATCTAAATTGTTGGCAATTACTGAAAATTCTAAGCAATGACATCATGAGAAGCACAGATATCATTTTCTACCACCTAATTATTTTCAACTAATATCCATTGACCATCTACACTGTGCCAGGCATTTTATGAATGTTACCTCTGCTGAGTTATCTGAGCTCTGCCAACTAAATCTGATACTATTTTATCCTTAAGAAATTGAAAGAAGAGGGGCTGGTGAGATGGCTCAGCGGCGTAAGCGCCTGCCTTGCAAGCGCAAGGGCCCGAGTTCGACTCCCGGATCCCACATACGAAAAAGGGGCGGGTGATATCGCTCAGCGGCATGGGTGCCTGTTGGCGCGTGAGGTCCTGAGGTCGACCCCCCGGTACCCACAAAAAAAAAAAAAAAGAAATTGAAAGAAGAGATTTCAAACTGTCAAAGGGCAGATAAATTGAAACCAGGATGATCTGTTTCCAGATCTAGGCTATATCATATCTGAAGCAAAAAGCACACTGAACAAAAAGAAGCTACTTGTATTTTCATATCTATAAAAAATCCATGTTGGTGAACGGGTAAGAAAGTGGGAAAGAAGCATAATAGCAAAACATGGAAAATTAAATTAGAAAGGTAGAATGTCATGTATTGGTCATTGATAGAAAAACTAGACAACCATGAATTATTTATCAACTATTACGTTCGAGGTGCTCTTTTCCAACGGCACTGAAATGGATATTTTACTCCCATTTCACACATGGAAAATGACTTCATTCAGTATCTTCTATTTTGAAACTCTCTGGGCATTGTGCAGATTGAGCATGAATTAAACTTAGTTGAACTTTAAGGTGCAAAGGTGGGAAAAGGCAGTTTGGATTTCAGTGGAAGATACCAAATCAAGATAATAAAGAAAAAATATGGGTATGTTGAGAAATAAGAGGCACAATAGAAATTTGAGAGAGGGAGCATAACTGGAGATAAGATGAAATTGTAAATTGAGTTATTGTGGCAAAAATCTTCCAATGGATGTTCATTATGCGTATTGTTAGTTTAGCAGGTGAAAGGGAGGCATATAATGCTTGAGAAGCCCTCAGAACTAGGCAAAAATAAGATTAATATGGTAGTGGTATACGTAGAATGTTCTGAATCTAGGACAGATTAGAACTGGGAAATGACTATTTCAAAATTTTAAGCTCTAATGATTACAATAAGAACCAAATTGAGGTTATTAGTGGTGAAGAGAAGGTAAAGGATGAATATCTGCTGTAGAGGCATTAGTGTACCTAAGAAAGGATTTGGGCAACAATACAGCTAAAGCTATACTATCACTGTGTCATTTTAATTTTTCTGTATTCAATGGATGAATACAATCACTCTGAAAATGGTGCAGAAAATATTCATTTGTTTCCTGTAATCATATAACTGTGATATGTAATGGTATGCCAAACACATGGGTAGTTAAGTTATTCCAGCCCAGACACTTGCCAAACACATGGGAAAAGTTGCATAACACATTTAAAAGTGCTTTGTGGATTTTTTGGACTATCCCAAGTTCATTTATTATAAAGGCAATAGCTGCTGTGATATGCAAGTCAAACAAATATGTATTTAAAAGTTCAGTAATGCTCCCACAGATTCCTTTCTGCAAATGTGCTTTATAACGAGGCCAAGCTTTGTCTAAAAATTATTCTTCCACATGGCAACTAGCATCTGTTAGGGTCCTGGCTACCTGTGCACCCCTGATGGCCACACTATTATTTAGGACATTTGGGAGGGGGGATCAAATCTTGATGAGTTTCTGAAGGAGTCTAGAAGCCAATTTTCTGCAGTTATGCTCTAAACCCTCCTGTTCTCTCCTCACATTACTGATTCTTCAATCTAGATTAAATAAATGCGGTCCTTATCTCCTTAGATTAAACAAATTTATTTAACGTTTGCTTTTCCCGTTCACTTTGGAGCCACACTTCACAGAAGTCTCACTTCCACATCTGAACTGTCTGTTCAGATGCACATACCTCCGATATTCTTCCCTACTATCATTTCATTTCCCTTTAATCATGGAGTTGAAAGTTAGGAGACAACTGCTGGGGTTTTATTATGTGACTCCGAGATGTTTTAATAACAGACCACTTGGAGAGCAGAGAGGAGGCATATGGAAAAAGGAGCACAAATATTTCTGGATTTCAAAGCAAATGGTAAAGAATAAATAAGTCACTCCACAGCCATTACCTATGCATATTTATTACCTTTGTAAAAATTGCTAGAATTAACGAGTCTACTAGGAAGTTGGACAGACGCTGCCCTCCTGTGACTATTCAAAAATGCACTAATTCTGAGAACAATCTTTGATCTTTAAATCTTTCACTTTGGTCAAATTAAACAAAAATAACATACTTAACAAATTCAAATGATATATAATTGTATATGGAAAAAATGGTTAGCCCTTTTATGCCTTCTTTGCTGTTCAGGGGTTTCATGTATTTAACCTTTGAAGTTTTCTCATGTGTATTAATATGCATCTATATGTTCATCTCCTGTTTTGTTTTGGTCTTTTAGGCACATTAGGATAAGACTCATCATACTATTCTATAGCTTGCTATTTTATTTAAGAATATGCAGTAAATTCTTCTAAATCAATGTCTAATTCAGTTATTTTAAACTCTGTAGTACAGTTTTCTATTTACAGTTATGGTGTGATGCTTCTGTCTTTCCCTCTCTCACACACAGAGGCAGAGAGACAGAAACAAACACACATTATTTTCTCTTCCTTATTCTTTTGATATCGCTGGCAATAAGTTGCCTTTTACATGTTTGTATATGTGTGCTCAATCTTTTTTATAGAAAATAGTTTTTTTTTTTTTTTTTTTTGAGACAGGTCTCACTATGTAGTTCAGGCTAGCTTTGAACTCACTTTATAGCCCAAGCTGCCCTTGAACTGACGGCGATTCTCCTACCCCGGCCTCCCAAGGGCTGGGATTACAGGTGTGAGCCAACATGCCTGGCTTAGATTCTTGTGTATTGTTCAGCATTTAAAAAAATTTTCCCTTTCATAGAGTAAATGAGAGGTGCACATGCACACACACCCATACATATTCTTTGGTTGTGATTCCATTATTGCAGTGCAGTATACAAGCCATTTTAGGCAAATATTTGGAAATTTTATAACTAGACTGCTAACCACATTAATTATAATTCTTAAGAATTATTTCTGTATGTTACCCTATTCAAGTCTATATCTCTATATCTTCTTAGCTCTAGGTGTTCAGTGAAATATTGATATTCTCTTATCAGCACCCAACAACCAGGTTGGTTTTGTGGTCCAGCATCTTTCTCTACTTGACATTCATCACCATGTTGTTGATGCCATTGTTTTTTTCTTTTCTTCAAGCAATTTTTAGTATCAGCATCTCTGCAGTAAAAAACAAAGCTTCAGTGAAAATGACAGCTTCCCTAGAAGCCATCTAAGTACCTTCCTACGCTCTGGGTGTGTTTGTTCTCTTTAGAAAATCAGAGAACACAAAACATGGGCTACATCTGACAAGATTCTGAGTTGAACTCATTTTTAGCAGACGTCAAGCTGTGGCTAGCAGTTTTGTAGCCAGTAGAGTGAGTTGGTGCAAAGGAAGGGAGAATGGGACAGTATTGCAACACTTAATATTTTCTTTGCCACCTCATTGATTTTTTAAGGGAAAACCCTGTGGTGTACCAGAGATTGTTGCCATTTTTATTGGAAAAAAACACAAGGTTGAGGTGACACTGGTTTTATGAAAAGAAAATGAACCAATTTGGTAATGAAGGGTGAAATTTTTGTGTTTGTAATTATGGAAAGACAGAGATGGCTATAAAAGTGAGAAAAATAAACATAACTGCATTTTTATTGGGTTATTGTAAAAGAAGTTCCAGAAGTAGAATAGAAATAGAAGTAGAATAGAAAGGAACTACATTTAGGAACTATTGTAAGAGTTAAGAAATCTAGTCAATGAAGCCATACTTTTAAAAAAAGGCATTAACTTCCAAAGATAAGCATACTTGGAGTTTATATTATGCACTTATTTGGGAACTTGTTCAAACAGAAAAAACTATCCATTTCTCTGCATATAGAAGCCCAGAAAATATTATCTGTAAGATGTAGTTAGATGGGCAACACCGTACTGTTTGTGTATCAACAAAGTGAAAGGATTAATCTAGTCATTCTTTGTAGAAGCCACAAGGAAGATAAAGAACAATTGAATTAACTTCTTTAATATTCAAAAAATACAATACTTCATACTAAAATACTAACTGCATTTCAGTTGATTGACACCACTTGAAAATTAACTTACTATTCCACGTTATCTGCATTATTTCAGTTCTCTCTCTGCTTCAGGAATACAATGTAGTCACCACCAAAATGGGCTATGCAGGAGGCATTATTTATGCATCCTTCCTAAATACCTTTTTTTTTTTGTGGGTACCGGGGGGTCGACCTCAAGACCTCGTGCGCCAGGAGGCACCCGTGCCTCTGAGCGATATCACCGGCCCCTTTTTCGTATGTGGGTTCCGGGAGTCGAACTCGGGCCCTTGTGCTTGCCGGGCAGGTGCTTAAGCCACTGAGCCATCTCACCGGCCCCCTAAATACCTTTGAGGCTATCGTCATTTAAAAATACTTAAGCTTTACTAGTTTGGGAATTCTAACATTGAGGAGTGAAATAGTACATTGTGTATTGTCTAATGTTCAACAGTAATGAAGAGAAAAGTACAAAAGGGAAGGCATATTTTTCTTCCTTCATATTTGCATGCTTTGTGTATACCCCATTAAACTGGGTAAGATTGATTATGTTCTTCTCTAATTCATAAGTATTATATACAAGATGGCTAAGAGAGTTGTCCTCAATATTGAAAGTATGCCAATCTAAATACAATATTGCCTTTTACTTTTGAACAACTTCAATGCTCCAAGAATGGAGCAATTTACCTAAATACCTGAACATCTGGAGGCATGTCTTTTATTTACAATTTGCCTACCAGACAAGTCATTAACTATTTCCCAAAAATGCTAGCTAGGTTTTTAAGATAGGAATTCCATTGTAAATTATGATTCAGAAAACCCATTTGGCTAAAGTGAAATTTTAGGCAATTAAATCCGTGCAGTAAATATATTGGCAAATTATTTAGACTGGTCCATAACATTTGGACTATTGCCAACATAACTGAGATGGAAGGAAATTCTGCTTTGTGAAACAACTGCTTCATCTGCAGAGTTTAGACATCATGATTCTGGAATGCCTTATTGTGGTCTAGATCCTGTGCATACGAGTGATGCCCTCCTTAAGTTTCTGTTAAGTTTTTCACGTGAAGATTGACCTAGCACTTGAGATGATTGCTCTAGGCTCACTTTGAATCATAGGTTGTTTAATAAAACCAAACATCAATTAATATTTTTACTTTTTCAGGATCATTACTTACTCATTTGACACTTTTGCATGAATTTGACAAAGGAGTGGGCACAGCCTGCATCAGAACCTCCCACCCTGAACTTGTCTCCTCATTTAACCATTATTTTGTAGCCACTGACTGTTCAGTTGTCTGTATCAGCTCTGCATCTTCAATTAATCTCTAAATTAATATTTTTTCACATTATTTCCTGCACAGTCTACTGATTTAAGGCTTAAACTCACCCAGAAAACTCCGATCCTTTGCCAAACATTTGGTTCATATTTTAATGAAATAAATTATTGAAAAGTATTTGATATTTATTCCTTCAACCTGTATTTTATTTACTTCAAATGAATATTTACCTACCCTCTTCTTGTTTCAGAGAAAAGTGTATCCCTTCTTCCTTCTGGGATTAGGCTTTATTATTCTCTCGCCTGCTGAGATGATTACCCCTCCAGGTTTCCCCTGTTGGTTTTCCAAGTTTGAGTTTTCTCTTTGTACTGGACTTCGGCTTGCTTATGTGTTCAAATGTCCACTGTCTAAACCCCTAACCATTTTTACAGTTCCTTCCTCTTGGAAATCAGACTTTCGCCCGGTAGATATATCTCAGTCCTTCCTCCTTCAAAGACCAGTGATAATCCACCTAAAGACTTTCCTAAAAAAAAAAACTGCTTTTTCTTAATTCCCTTAGAACTTTACTCAGATATTCCATACAGAAGTCATAATTGCATGGCCTTCAATAAATGTTGCACATAGGTATGTTTCAACTTGGAAGAAGAATGTATCTTCCAGACGAAATTCAGATGTACTTCAACTTGGAGTCTCTAACACAAAGATAGTGCCCGCATATACTCAACATGTTTTCATAAGGAATCTGTGAATGAAACTTTGTTTTATAATGCTTCTCTCTTTAAAAACCTGTTTAATGTCTTTTAAGGCATTTGATAGTAAAATAGTTTACTTTTTAGAGCAGATTTAGTTACATAGCAAAAGTGAGTGAAAAATACAGAGAGTTCCTGTGTACTTCTTATCTCTACTTATACACAAGATCTCCCTCTCGGAAGTCCTGGACCACAGTGGTACTTTTGGTCAACATTGGTGAGCCTTTATCTCCCAGAATCTATATTTTATCTCAAGGTTCATATTCGATGGGTTATACCTTCTTTGGATCCAGACAAATAAAAATGTCATGTATCCATCTTTAGATTAGCATACAGAGTTGTTTTCGTGCCTTAAAAACTTTTTTTTTTTTTTTTTTTGGTGGGTACCATGGGTTGACCTCAGGACCTCGCGCACCAGCAGGCAGCCGTGGCGCTGAGCGATATCACTGGCCCTTTTTTCCTATGTGGGATCCGGGAGTCGAACTCAGGCCCTCGCGCTTGCCAGGCAGGCGCTTACGCCGCTGAGCCATCTCACCGGCCCTAAAAATCTTTTATTCTGCACCTATTCATCCATCTGTCCCTCATACCCTAAACAACCACTGAGCGCCTTGTTCTCTCCATACTTGCATGTATTCTATGATGTCTTATAGTTAGAATATACAGTGTGGCTTTTTCCTTGAGCAATATTAACTTAGGTTTCCTCAAATATAGCTCATTTTTTTTTCTAGAGCTGAATGTTTCACTGTCTGGTATTCACCTACTGAAAAGCTTTTGGTTGAGTTGAAATTTGGACTATACATATATATATTTTTCTTTTGGAGGCAAGGTCTCACTATGTAGCCCAGGCTGGCTTCAAACTAGTGGTGATCCTCCTGCCTCAGTGCTGGGATTTCGGGCTTGCACCACCATGCCTGGCTTGGGTAATTTTGAATAAAGGTAGTACAAATATTTGCGTCCACATTTTCAGTTAGTATAGGGGGAATATCAAGAATATAATTTCTGGATTTTACAGAAAATTAAACTGAAAACTTGTCCTTCAAACTGTACCATTTTGAATGACCATGAACAGTGAATACGTTTCTATTTTTCCATATCCTCTTTCTTTTATTCTTTTTTTCTAATTGTGATCATTCTAATGGCTGTGTAGTGGTGATGCATTGCTGTTTTAATACACATTTCTCTAATGACCACACACAGCTGTTGAACTTCACTAATTGTTTGCTAACTCCTCTATTGCATCAGCAGCGCCCTGGACCATACATTGTTTTATAAATTAATCTAATCAAATCGTGGCTTCTTTGAAGAAGATATTTCTGGGACCTGTGTTCAGTATTTGTTCTGAACAAGGCAGTCTGCTCCGTTGTATTATTCCTTAGTGCTCTCCAGCAAACTATGTGGCCAAGAATCTAAGTTATGTCTTAATTACATCCTGGAATCCCCTCACATTTCTTTTCCACCACGGCCTTCATCGTTTTTGAGTGTCACCATACACTTGAACTTCCAAGTGCTCTGTTGCAAATAAGTCATTTATTTGCAGGTGAAATTAGGACCTACAGTATTGTTTTTACAGCCTGCTCATCTCCCACACAGGCAAAGTTACTGAGCCAGGGCTCTAGAGCTGAGAGTTGGACACTGAGAAGCTTCTTTCTCCTTGACCAGCCTTCACTAAGAGGTGAGCACACATGGAGTGACCAACTACCAAAGGGTTTTGCTTGTCTCTCCTGCAGTAGAGCCATTGCCTTAAAAGCCAGGGTAAGCAATGTCCCCTGAGTGTTTATGACACTGCACACCCAAGGTGGAGCTCCTGTTTCACAAGTAGGATTAGGCAGAGGAAGGGAGCTGCCACTATTGACACCACATGGCTGGGACTTAGGCTCAGCATGCACAGCTGAGAGCAGAATAAAAATCTTTAAAGTCCTTCTCCTCCCTGGAAGAAAGCCTTTCAGCTGGGAGCTGGAGGAAGAGGAAGCCCTCTATTATTCACAGAAGCATTCTGAAATGCAGTCTCTACTGCACTTATGTGTGAAAGGGGAGAGAGGGAGTAGTCTTAATTCAAATACCATAGACCTTTAGCTTTCTTAAATTTCCATAGATTTTCATAAGTACATATCTCTTTTCACTTAAGTTCATTATTTTAGAATTATTTTTAGATTCTATTTGTTGCATTGTTATAATTTACAGTAATTTTTCCCAGGAGTAGGTCAGCAAAACTTCTCATGGTGTCATGTGGATTAATATCCTCCAGTTGTTCACTTTACATACAAGAGACTTGGTTGTCAGGTGTTTTCCATTTTACTATGAAAGAATTGCTCGTAGAATTTTTAGTATAAGATTTAGTATTCAACTCTAAAATCAGTGAGAATCTCTCTGGAACCTAGACAGAAAGACTACTGGAGAGTAATCAATTTTATCCATCCCTAATTACATTAAATCCCATCCAAAGTAAGTTAACAGTAAACTACATAAAGTTGACCAAATTTAACAAAATATAACAATGTCTATTTATATATCACATATATGTATGTGTGAATGGGTAGAATTAATTATAGAAAAATATAGAGGGATCAGAAAGGAGTGGAAATAGAAAAATTTTCTTATGATGTGTCTGAAATTTAAAATCTCTTTACCAAGTTTTGTGTTTGGATATTGGAAATTAGCAAATCATTTTTAGAAATTTAAGTGAATCTGTAGTTAATTATCATGGTAAGGTAGAGATGACCCTGGATTAACAATAAGTGCACATTAGCTTTATTGCTAGCTCTGCAGCTAATTGTCCCTGATAATTTAGGCAGGTCTCATAACATTTATCTGCTTCCTTATGTGTAAAATTATATTAATTAAATCTGAATTACATACCACCCAGAATCGTTAAGGATTAAAGCAATACTGTAAACATACAATATAAATGCAAAATGCCATGCACATCATGTATTTAAGTAGAATTCATAAAAACAGGAAACAAATCTTCATAGAGTCCACCTATATTTATTTAGCAAACAGTATTCTAGGCAGACAGATCTAACCAGTGTAAGTCAAATACTTCTGGAATTTACTGATAGAGATAGAAAATAAATATATAAATGCAATTTAATTATACTTTACAGAACAGAATATGTTCTTAAGTTCCATTTAAAGTTTTATTTTAAACAGAAATGAGAGTGAAAACTCAAATTAACACTTTTCTATTATAATTATTTCTCTACCTTGAATAAATGACACAGAAAGGTTAGTTTCCTTAGAAATACTTGACTAAAAGCAGTATTAAACTTTTTAGGGGTGGCTCATAGTGGAATTGGGTTACTTTTATTTATGTTCTGATGAAATAATGTAGTTCTCTTTATTAAAAATTATAGTCTTCTGTAACTCATTGGTATTTATTAGGTTTTAACAATGTTGAAGGCCTGCTTGGCACAGTGGAATGATTTCAGAGCCTGTCTAGAGGAAGTCTCGTCCTACAATGATGGATGAGGTATCAAAGATCCTCAGAGCAGAGACGTACAGAATCACAGCAATGAAACATAACCAATGGCAGCCCCTTTTCCCTGAAAGAAGCTTTTGATGAAAGAGAACATGGAGAGAAGCATGGATATGGTACATAATTTTGGTACAGCCATAGGACAAATATAGTTTAAGGAAGCAGAGCACAATAATGGTGATGTCCTCATTGCAGTTTCATAGATGTAAACGTTTGTTCAAGAAACATATTGATCTCTCACTATGTGGCAATTGCTCTCCTTGGGTTTATGATTCCCAACGAATGGGGTATAAGCTGTATTTGCAATTTACCTATTAGTCAATTAGGGAAAGTCAGCAATGGAAATACAAATGTAGCAATAAACCCTTGCTGTATCTCGGCAGCTAGATGCAGCAGGAAGAAGCTAATTCCCTACAGAGGAACGGGAAAGGCATTAAAGTAAGCTGTAGGAGAGCTGACTTTTGAAAGGAGACGTTCGCTTGAGGGGCGTGATGGTATGTGTGGTAGTTATGGCATCAGGCGTGTGGCCTTCGCGTTTTCTAGAGACCAGCCAAGCAGTGGAAACAAATGTGCACACATTTTCTCAAGGAGCAAAACTCCAGGAAGCACTTCTACTTTTAGAATTTCAAAATTTTATGAAAACGTACCTTCCTTTATTGGGCTGCTCTATGAAAAGTTCCAGTTATCAATTTGTAATAACTTGTGCTGTTTTCCTTAATCCATAGATAATGAAGACTACTTTCTTATATACAAGTAAATCCAATAGGATTTCTTAAAAATATCTTTAACATCTTTTAAATTTAAAGTGAAAAGTTATGTGTCTTTTAATGTTATTAATATTATTGAAAGAATTGAAGAAAACATATACTTCTATCAAGCCAGGAGGGCAAAAATTATTTGAAATTATAAAAAATGTTTTTCCTTATTTCAGGATATTGGGTGTAATAAAAAGCTAAAAATATAATTAAACCTATTTTATGTTGGCAAAATTTGCACAAACACAAATTCCAAAACTAGTGATCTGTTTTGTATGGTAAAATATACAAAAACACAAAAGGTGCAAAATGCTATAGCATCTGAAGGAAATTATTTTATCAGCATTTTGGGAAGAACTATTACAAAACTCAAATGTATCTCCAGAGAAGCTCACCTCAGTATGCTTTTTTTTTTTGGTACTGGGCGTCGAGCTCAAAACCTTGCATTTGCCAGGCAGGCACTGTGCCACTGAGCTATATCCCCAGCCTTCAGTATGTTTCTGAACTATATATACAAGTACATATATTTATGTATAAAACTTGACATGCTTGATTTTCTCTGTTAAATATTAATGACTGTTGTCCTAAATTTTTTTTTAAGTTGAAAAAGTAATTTTTAATCCAATAAATAGCTGGGTCTGAAATTAAAATTATTCTCCCTTCAAACTGTGCCCACGTACTTGAAAGACATGCTTTTCTCCATTAAGAAAAAGTTCAACCAAACAAATCAAAAGCAGCCCAGGTTCCAGTTCTAAATGTATACTGAGGGATGTGAGCAGGGCAGGAAGGAACCTCGGGAAATAAAAGGGACTCCCGAGGCTCATGACCAAAGAAGTTTTCAATCACACTTTAAAATTAAGTGTCTCAAATCAAGATTTAATTTACAGTTTAAGATTTAATAACACAGTCATTGCATGTTAATTAAACAGCAATGGATCATTTACCAACCTGTTTAATGAGGTGTAACAACTATTGCATATAAAACATACCGACATTATTATTACATTGCCATTAAACTGCAATAAATCCGTTTGAATAATTATTGGTATTTAAGTGCTATAAAATCACTAGTATACCTATTTGTATTTAGTAAAACAGGAATTTTATTTTAGGAATAACTGAATTCCCAGGATTTCACTTCTGTTTTTGTTTGGCAAACAAATCCTCTTCACGACAGTTGAAGTGGCAGCTCCATTAAATGAAGAATTAAGATGGGAAAAATTCAGGCCACACAGAAGGAGCTACTCTTATGACCAGTTTTAAAGCTTCACCTTTCTAGGGACAAAGCTTGCCTTTCATATAATTAATAAATATGATTGGAAGAGTAGATCTGGCATTATTCTTTTGACTGGAGGATCATAAATTTTCATGCTAATTGCCTTTTTCTCACCCAAGGTACGCTGGAGAGAAGGATGCTTTACGGAAGGTCCAGGAGGGCAGTTGTCTTCATGTTGGGTGCATTCTGTGGAGCTGGCAAGGAGCAGAATTCTCTGCAGACTGAAGCAATGCACAGTGAGTTTTGCCTGGTGTATGTGTCTCCAGATTGACCTCACCGTGAGGAAGGCGTGATGCTTTAGATAACCGAACTCCTCTGAATGATGAAGTAATTACAGTGTTGTGTGGGATTGCAGAATCTCGAAGGTATGTGGGTGGACAGAGAGGAAGAAAAGTTTAACTACCAAAACTGAAAGTGTGGAGCTGCCTGTAGAATAATTTTCAAGATGAATAACTTGACAGATTGCATTACTAATCCTAATACCTAACTTCAGAATGACCATTTATAAATGTAATATTTGTTTCCTTTATCCAGAATTTTAAATAAAATGCAGTCATACTCCAGTGAGCAGATGGGCTGGAGGTGACATTTTATGCAAAGCAGACAATCTGTACTAGACACAGACATGAGATTAGGAATTCAGTGGTAGCTGAGTTTTGACTTCAGTGATACTGAGAAACGGAAATGCCCAAAGAACCCAATCAAATGTGAATTAGAAGATCAATTGCTTTTCCTCCTCTGAACAAGTTATTAAATGAGCACAACAGTACTGTCCAGCATAGACACAATATTTTACAACCAATTTCTGTAATTTATTTCTCTTACATGACTGGCACTTTCTAAACCCATTGATTAGCAACCTACCTCCTAGTTTTTGTTTCTACAGGCCTTGACAATCACCATTCTACTCTTGACAGTGGATAAAGATAATAATGGCATAGTAGCCCTCAAAAAGAAGGGAAACTTGCCATGTGCACCAACATGAATGATCCTGGAAGACATTATCACAGTGAAATAAGCCAGTCACAGAAGGACCATTGCTCACAATTTACTTATATGAATTATCTACAGTAGTCTAAATGAAAGTCTTTCATGAAAATTTTATGAGTAAATTGAGCTCTGTAAAGCTGGGAGTCTTGTGGAAACTAGGTATATGACACTTGAGTCACAGATATTTGTTAAGTTTAGCAAAGCTTAATATGATGCTATATGGGACTGCCAAAGGTAGGATGTAACTCTATCATCAAGTTGGAGAGGCACATATTATACAAACACAACAACAGTACGGCAAAAAAAGCCAGAGTCTATTCAAGTGCTAATTATACACTATAGAGGTCTCATGCAAGAAAATTTGAAGAAGCAGAGTCAATAAAATGAGGAGTGCCTTTTTTACGTATTTATTTTTGTGTGTGTGTGTGTGTGGGATACCGGGAGTTGACCTCAGGACCTCGCGTGCCAGCAGGCGCCTGTGCCGCTGAGCGATATCACTGGCCCTTTTTTCGTATGTGGGTTCCGGGAGTCGAACTCAGGACCTCGCACTTGCCAGGCAGGCAGGCGCTTATGCCGCTGAGCTATCTCACCGGCCCAAGGAGTGCCTTTTTTGAGTAGGAACTTGGGTTATGACACAAGGAACAGTGGTTGTGTAAGGCAAGGTGAGGAAGGAGACATTTCAAAGCAGGAGAGAAGCTTGAGAGAAAGTCTGTGTGGAAATGTGCCTCACCACAATTAAAAAAAAATAAAAAATAAAGTCCCACTACTTAGAAAATGGAAATTTTGCAAACCACTTAAAAGTCTGTGTTCTTAATAAGAACAGATGTAATGGGATCTTTATTTAATTGTTAATTAGAAAATAGTACTTACGTTTTTTGTGAAAGAAACGTTGAGGCACTGACTTAGGTCCAGAAATGCCATGTCAAAACTGACCTTCTAGCTATGTCATTGTTCATTATCATTGTGTGGGTTGTAATTCATATGACTCTTACAATACTTTGTATCTTCATTGCCTTGTTTGGTTAATTAGTTTCTGAAAACAGGTCAACAAACGTCTTACTTCAAATTTGCCTATGTAAATTTCTTGTCACAGTGTGCCCTTTCTACTCTGTACACATTTTTTCTTTAATGCGGTACCGGGAGTTGAACTCAGGACCTCGCACTTGCCAGGTAGGTGCTTATGCTGCTGAGCTATATCACAGACCCTGTACATATTATTTTGATCCTCTCAAATCCTCTTTATGACATGGTTTCCTGGGATCCTGGGGAAATCTTGCATGAAGATTCCCAAGAGGTGGGCATTGTGCTTATATTAGGCTCAGTATTTGTATTAAGCCTAGTCAGTGCAGACGGTTGAAATAATATCTTTCAGAGTTGTGGAGTAAAGGAATCACAACAATTTCTAACCTAAGTAAATTATAAAAGAAACATTAGAAGAATTTTAAAGATGAGGCCTACTGCAGGAGAAAATCAAGGAAAGGATTGTATAAAGTAAATTGAACACCTTGTTAAGAAAGATATGAAATACTACTCATAGAAGGCAGTGTACAATGAACTATCTAATATTCTAAAATCTAGGAAGGTTGTTATGGAACATGTGTCAAGACTTCAGACGGTTCAGCCAAAGAAGTTCTTAGATAATATAGAGCCTCCGAATAGCGGGAAACCTTGAAGACAGAAATACCACTCCAGCTACAATAATGCCAATATTGTTTTTGTACATACATAAACACATGCACACGCATGCGCACGTGCACACACACACACACACACAGATCAAAGGAGAGAAAGAGAGAGTGACAGAAAAAGACAGAAACATCTAATAAGAGTAAAGACTTTTTTCATGTAAGAAGTTTGTGTTTTTTATGGAAGGAAACTATTATTTAATGTATACTAGTGTTTGCCAAGTTGATTTGCATTGAAAGAGTCTTGATTTAAAGTTAGTTGTCTTTTTTGGTTTAGAAAAGGCCAACTGGCTAAAGCAATTATAGGCTTGCACACATTTTAAAAAGCACAAGAATGTCAAAATTCTTAGCTCATGGGTGGTGAATTGATGATTCACAAACGACAATAATGGATACATTAAATCAGAGACAGGGTGGTAGCACTGTTTTAAAAAGAAATTATGAAAGAATTCAAATGTTATTCATTATGGTGAGGCATGTATATGCCTTGAAGAGTGACTCTGTTCTAAGTATATTTGAATGGCAGATAGCATTTATAAACAGAATGTCAAAGAACCAAAGCCAGGTTCAACAAGGTTTATATTTTCATGGACAAAAAATTAAAATTAAAATTAAAAAAAGTAAGGAGCTGCAGGGAGTGACAGATAGGGGTTTATGTCTGTGGAATAATATTGAAAAATGTTAAAATGGGGTGAAACCGGGCACTGATTAGCTATATAGAAACTTGGTACAAATTTGAAGAAATTTCTAACTTTCTGCATAAGTTTGAGGTGGGTGTAGAGAATCTTTTAAAACTTAAAAAAAAACTTTTAAAAGAAATTCTTGAGTAGTTCTGAGGCTTGAAGCCTTCGTTCTGTGCATGGAACATGCTACCATTGAATGTTCATGGAGACTCTGGTTAGGGGATAAACCACTACTGCGCTTGCGTTTCAGTTCAGTTTATGTGGGGATATATTCAACTCAGGGGAAGAACAAAGGCACAGCCTACTAATCAGGACCTGAGCCTAGCCAGCTGCTTCCTCTGTGTTGTAATTTCAACATTTCCAATATCAGCAGGAAGGCAAGAACCTCATCTTGGCATTGTCAGATCTGGTTCTACACAAAGAACTGGAGCAAATTTTGAACCACCGAAATACCACTAGACAAGAAGTAAACCAGATGAAGAAAGAATGTACACAAGCAAGCAATGAGACTCCTAATAAAAACAAATAAATGTAGTGATAAATTTAGTGAACCACTGATTATAAATAAGAAAATGAAGATGATTATATGTGATTTTAAATAAAGGTGAATTTAAAATCCAGATCAAGAACTTCACAGTGGAAAGCAGTGAATGATGCTTGCTCAACTCCTTGTGCACTGAAATTTTAAGGACATCTCCTGGAAAAGATGTGAAACTAATTTGAAACTTTTCAAGAAGTAGGGGAAAAGAAATAGAAATTAGGAAATTTTATATAATTAAGAATTGACCAAGTGAAATATTTAAATCATTGGAGGCAAGTGAACAACAATGATCCTCCTCTGTTCAGGTTAGAAGAGGATTTTGTTGTGCTGAAATATGATTCCCAAAGCTCAGTGACCTGCACTATTAAAGCTAAGCTGTTTTTTCTCCCTGTAAGTGTCTACCGTGTGTTCTCCTTGGCTTGGCTCCATAGAATCTTCATTCACCGCCTCAGGTTTGTTGCAAATCTTCTCTTTGGGAAGCTCTGATCTTGTATCATAGAAGAAAGTGATGGTCACAAATCATTTACTGGTTTGTAATGCTTCTATACAGAGATGAACCATATTATTTCCACTCAAATTTCACTTGAAAAACCAAATCACATGGCAAGAAACAAAATGTGAACTACAAAGTCTAAAGTTCCTGCAAGGAGAGACAGCCTGGTTAGGGGCAATGCACAGAGAGCAGCAAAAATTTCAAAATTAAAACACTGGTCAATGGAAAACACATCACGAGACATTGTCAGTCAATTGAAATATATCTTTAGTCAAAATAACACCAAGCAGGTGAAAATAATCCATTCAGTGATAGTGCTTGAGATTTTTGAGAATATAAAGAGAGAGTATGCTACTTAAATAACAGCAACTCCAAGAAAAATACAGATGCTAAGTCTGAAAATAGGTCACTCAAAATAATTTGCTAGTTATTAATTAAAAGCAACTATTGTAAATACAATAGTAGATAAAATAGGATGTAAGCCACTAACTATAGCAGAAATAGAGACACATTAAATAAAACATTCACCAAGCAAATATAAGTATCACTAATATTTTGTATTTAAAAGCTTCAAAAATACAACATGATGTCAAAACTAGTAAAAATCTACAGTGGATATGTTATTATATGTCTTTCAGAAACCAATGATTGTAGTAAATTTGAAAAGTAAAATTAAAATATTTTCTTACCTAAAGATACTAGACAAATGGTGGATATAGCCTTAACGTAGATTTACATAATCCTCCACTTAACCACATATAAATTCAATTTAAGGATTCACCGAGAGCCGGACATTGTAATGCATGCTTGTAAGTCCAGCACTCAGGAGGCTAAGGCAGGATGATTACCATGATTTTTTTTTTTTCTTTTTTTGTGGGTACCGGGGGTCGACCTCAGGGCCTCGCACGCCAGCAGGCGCCCGTGCCGCTGAGCAATCTCACCGGCCCCTTTTTCGTATGTGGGTTCCGGGAGTCGAACTCGGGCCCTCGCGCTTGCCAGGCAGGCGCTTATGCCGCTGAGCCATCTCATCAGCCCGATTACCATGAATTGAAAGCCAGCTTATGCTTTATAGTGAGTTCAAGGCCAACCTGAACTGTATAGTGAGACCCTGCCTCAGAAAACCAAAAGAAGAGTGAGAGAAAGAGACAGAGGGAGAGAGAGAGACAGAGAGAGAGAGAGAAATCATTGAAATTTACAAACATTGAATGCACTCTAAGTCAAAAAGTAAATTCAAATAAATTTCAGAAATATTGTAACAATATTTTCTTATCTCTGATTTCAATGCAATTAGGTTAGAAAATAAAGATTAAGTGGTTGAAAACTCTATCTGAAAACAGATATATGACAACACACTTGATAGACTCAAATAAAATTATAACATAGTAAAGAAAAATACGAATAGAGCGATAATAGGAAAATATCTGATGAGAAAATTTACAGAATAAAAAACAAACTTTACACAAAGATGAACATTTTCACATCTGCTAGCTCTCCTTCAGAGAGCGCATTAGTGTCTGGAATTGGAGAACGTTGCAGTGCGAGGAGTCAGGCAGAGATAATGGGACCATGACATGGCATCACCACCAGGTAAAGCTGACAGTGTCTACACCGCATGATCTGGATATGCAGCCCACAGAATCTTTACATGCATGCCCAGGGAGATATTTGAAAAAATGTTCATTTTAGTATTATTTGAAATAAAAATGCTTCTCAGTTTACAGTGGAGTTAGGACCTGATAAGCCTATTGCCAACTGAAAATATTTTAACTCAAAAATACACTGAACATATTGAATGCATCTAATTTTCAAACGTTGTAGCTTAGCTTAGCCTCCTGAAACTTGCTTAGAATATTTGCATTGGCCTAAAACTGGGTGAAATCAACTAACAGAAAGCCTCTGTTTAATAAAGCGTTGAATATTTCATGTACTTTATAGAATATATTTTTCTACAAAATGCCAACAGGAAAGCAAACCATAATGTGTTAGTTATTTATACTGATGAGTTTTTGGCTTACCAGGAGCTATGGATCTTTGCCACTGCCCACACTGAAAGGAGTATCATAACGCATGTCACTAATCTGAGTGTCTTAGTTTATTTTCTGCTATAGTAACAGTATACCACACAGAGGGGAAAGTATAAATAGACATTATATATGACATAAACGTGCCAGAATCTTGTAAGTGCCAGCTTGCTGAGTACTAATATTGCAGAAAGCATTATATAATAAGAGCACATATGAAGGAACAAGAAGGCAGGAGCAAGAGAAAGCAGAAGTTCGTCTTCCTTACAGTAAAGCAAATCTGTGATAGCTAAACCATTGCAGGGGTAAAGAGCTTGATTCATTCATGAGAATGAATGACCTAATCACCTCTTACATGTCCCACCTCCCAGTGTTGGCACATAAGCAATTAAATTTCCACATCAGCTTTTAAAAGGAATATCTAATCCACAATACAAAGAAGAGATCAAAACTTAAAATTTGAAATAAAGTTTGTATGGAATACATAGTGCTTTCATATTTGATAATATGAAAGTCAAAAAATCTGAAGTTAAATTATTGTTAAATCAGGAACTATCTGTAATAATTTTTTTTTTTTTTGTGGGTACCAGGGGTCGAACTCAGGACCTCGCACACCAGGAGGTGCCCGTGCCACTGAGCGATGTCACTGGCCCTTTTTTCGTATGTGGGTATAGGGAATCGAACTCAGGACCTTGCGCTTGCCAGGCAGGTTTTTATGCCGCTGAGCCATCTCACCGGCCCTGTAATAAAAATTTCACAAAAATTCCAAATAAGGAAGTTATAAATATTTTGAAATTTTCATGAGATACAACTTTAACCAGCAGTTGAATTTAATGAACTAGAGCTTCATAAATCAAATGCATAAAATCATGGTGCAATGTTAAGTGAAAATAGCTGGCTGTGGAATGAAAACCCTGAAAGTATGGGAACATTTATAAAATTTTTTTAAAACACACAGACAATATTGTTGAATGTAGATTTGCATTTGAGAATTAAAGACAACAAATTAAGAGTAGCAATTACATCATTGTGAAGTAGGCTGGGGAATGTGTTTAGGGAATTGTTCTCAGAGAATTGAAGCTGTGTAAGATTTTAATTTCTAAAAAACAACATAAAATAAAAATATGCAAAGCAAATACAGCGTCATACTAAAGGTTACTAACCTGGATGTAAAGGAGATGGTTGTTTGTCACAGTCGTTAACATTTTGTGTAATTTCATGATTTAGGTACAAGAGAAATGAGAAAAGACAATGCAGGGAGGGAGAGAAGGCCTCACGGAGTCCACAGCACAATATTCCCTTGTATGATTTGATCCAGCGCTCATAATTGCCTGTATACCCTTGCTGCACCACACTTGCATCAGGGTTCTTTTCTAAACACGATCCTCTCAGCTTTGGCTTTCCCTCACATCTAAATAAACACTAAAATGCAGAACATTCCCGATGACAACTTATCTTGAGAACTGTTTGGCCACAGCAACAAATGCTTCCCAGTGGAACACCTGGATCATGCTCTCGTTTCATCTCTGTTTTCCCAGTTTCGTCTTGAAAATTCCTGCTGTCCCTGCTTATACCCCCGTAACCATCTTACTACGTTCCATTCTGTGATACTTGCACGTTCTGAGATTGGAGATTCTCTCTAGTGCAATAGCATTTGAATAAAGTCACTGCTTACTAGTTCTGGATTAGTTTTTCTTTGACTGGTTTTTAGCAATGAGAAATTTGAATATGGCCATACGTCCTGGTCCATGTAGTTGACCCTGCTTTAATTTATTTATTATTAAGATTATCTTTGAGTTCCATTTTGTGTAGAAAAGTTCAATCATATTTTTAACCAGTCTGACCTGAATAGATTAAAAACATTGAATTTTCTTGTTGTTGCTTGTCTTTTTTCCTCTAAATAAGATGATTATTATACATTTTGGTATGGCTGGGGTGGTTTACACCATAAAATTTTACACCATTTTTTAGATGGATTTACACCCATTATTTATTTTTAATAGTTCTCACACTTTGAAAAGGGTTTCATTTTGAATGACAAATTATATATTCATCCTACTTAAAGATATTTAGACAGTTTGATGTAAGCAGACTCCAATCTCTAGAAAACATTAAATGTAAAAAATTCAGAAGATGGGCAGTGGCATAAGCGCCTGCCTGGTAAGTGCGAGGTCCTGAGTTCGACTCCTGGTCCCCGCATATATTAAAAAAAAAATTCAGAAGACAAAACGAATATAATGCTTTCCTCTTCTGTCCTCACCTGTGATTTGGCTGCAATCCTGCATGGGAGGGGTGGGTGCGTGCTCTCTCTTCCTGTTTCTTGGGATTCTGCTGTGTTGGAGTGGAAGAGGAGAGAGAAAACAGGCCAAACGCAAATACCAATCTCAAAACATTTAGAGTTTGCTTTAGTTTATAGCTACATCTTGGGGTGAGTCTACCGGGCAGTGAGGTCCAGTACCTCTTTCTTATCAGATCCTACCTTGTTTTCTATGGAGTCTCTGCCTGGATAGGACAGTAGCGCTTCATGATGCAGCCCTCTAAACTGAGAAATCCTCTCATTGTTAAATGATGGTGAGAGGCAGAACTAGGGAAGCAGTTTATCCTCTCAGAAAAAAATCCCCTTAATAGATTCCCAAATGGTTCCCACACTCTGTTTTGGAAAGCACATGAAATTTCTCTGCCTCCTTCTTTCATTCCAGTAGCAGGAAATCATCCTCAGCTTCTTGTTACCAGCAGGAACAGGATGGCAGAAAGGGACAAAGAAGCTGAGTGGAGCCCACATGCCATATCCTTCAGCTGTAGAGCAGGTCAAGGTTGCGTGGGCCTCCATGAACTAGGAACTAATTTTCAAGCAAACATCAGAGTTCTGATTGTCTTCATGGTCACTATACTGAGTAATAGCCTCTCTTTCTAATCAGGAAGAAGCTCTTACAGAACTTTAAAATCTGTACTCACATATCTATTTGAATATTAAATGAAAGCAAGTTCTGATTTGCTTGTCTTTTTATGTAATTTCACAAATCTTCATTAAGAGAAAAGAATGGATTATTTCTTTAACTTTCTCTTTGATGATGCCTATGAATATTAAGAACAAAAATACAATTATATATTTGAATAGGAAAAACTCAGTTGAGTAAATGGTTTAGGAAAAAAAAATAGGTAATGTCTATCTCCCTGCCAGCTAGCTTAAAAGAATTAATCTGTGCAGGTCGGGAGTCAGCTATGGGGAAAATATTTTTAGGTAATACGTGTTTTTATTGTCACCTACAATTGATAATTTTATATGTCAACTTGACTGGGATGCAGGGTGTTTAGCTATTTGGTTAACAGTTATCCTGGGTGTCTCTGAAAATGGTGTTTCTGGATGACATTTTGAACTAGTAGATTGGATAAAGCAGATTTTGATTTTGGAAACTCTTCTATTCCATTGGATACCTAAGTAGAATAAATGTAAGGAAAATGAGAAGTCACTTTCTCTGACTATTTTCTGAGCTGAGACATCAGTCTACTCCATGTTTACACTGGAACTTAAATGCTGGCTTTCCTGGGTCTCAAGCATTTAGATTTGGACAAGAACTACACACAACTCTTAAGGGGTTCTAGGTTGCAGATGATAGATTGTAGAACTTCTCAGCATCTGTAATTATACAAACCAACAGTAAGGCCTAGAAAAGCTGTGGTAAGTTTGACCAGAGAAGACTGGAATCTTATTTAATAGTTTAATTTTGTTTCTAAGATTATGTAAAGAGCAAAATAAAGCCACAGAAAGAATAGATTTAGTATCCATTGATGTAGAGAAAAAAAGTGTGATTATCCCAGGTGTTGATTATTAAAATTCAATAAGTATAGAGTGTGATATGGTTAACAATTTAAGTACAGTGTTTTAAAAAAGTCTACCCATCTCTATTGATTGCTCATGGCTTTACTAATCATCCCAAACAAAATCTATCAATGACAATCTCTGATTTTTAAAATCTACATATGCATATTTTTGAATACTTTTCAATATGCATATAAAAAAATCACACTTTATATAGATGTCATATGTCACACTTTTAATATTATAATTGACAACAAGTTATATATTTATAGTATATAACATGTTGTTTTAAAATATGTATACATTGTAGAATGGCCCCACTAAGCTAATTAATGTAGGCAATAACTCACATATTTAATTTTTGTGGTGTAAACCATGGGATCTTCTTGCTTAACAGTTTTCAAGAATCATATCATGTTTATTGTGTGATAAAAGTTTAAATCATCATCTTAAAATTTGTGGCTTATCTATGTATCCATTATAAAAAGTAATAATGTAAAGGAGATTCCCAAACCTGATAAAAATGTGTACTGTGATAAGTGAAAAAATATATTTGTATATACTCTACATTCCCCAAGAAGAAACTAAGTTCAGTGTATATACTGTCATAATAGAAGAAACCATTATGTCAATTACAACAAATGCTAAACTTGTACTCTCCTGTCTTGGGTAGATATACATATTTACTAGATATGCATCTAAATACAGAAATAAAATCTTAAGCAGCTTGCAAATACTTCCTTATAGAAAATACTAACAAGCTATTCCTTGAACTTAAATAAAGAGCTTTTTAAAAATGTTTCACTTTGTGGCCATTTAGGGGAAAAATGTTTTCCAATAATGTATGGCACGGTACTTAGGAAAATAAAGCTGATGGAGAGTGGATGTGAAATGTGGTGTGAAAATGCTGGGGCTGGACATTTCAGTCTTATCGTTTGGTTGTGATAAGTAGTTGTTTCAAATGTCCTTCTGGGGCAGTGCATCGGAGTCTTACCAACTAAGAGCAGATGGAAGTAAATATCTGGAATTCTTCACTTTCTGCAGCTATGGCATAGATGAAGCGCTAGACAGCTAGCGAGTCAGACCCAGCCACTGCATAGGTGGAAGGTTAGTATTCAGCACCTGTTCTCCTCCTGCTGCTGCGGCAGCAGTGCACACTTAGCAAACCCTGGGTTTATCATCATTTATTAATTACTTAATCAATAAACTCTGTAAATGGTGACCATAATTATTCCAGAAGGTCACTGAAATAAAGGACAGCAAGGTCCCAGGGCAATGAGGTGCAGACTGAAAATCTATTTATCTGAAGCTACATGACGAGGTGCTGTTTTTTATCTCTGCCTTGAATTTCAAATTAAGTTTCAGTTGAAAAGATTGTGTTGAAAAATGAATCCATAATGAAGGAATTTACTTCTTTTCCTTCAGACTTGTTTCTTTGCTGCCATTGATATTGATTAATGGGATATGTACACCTTAAGGGAATGCCTCTAATTCTTTGACTATCTTCTCTCAGGAGTACCTGGATCATGTTAGTGTCTTGCTTTTCTAAACTCTCGATACTCAATCAAATGTTTTAGAAAGTGTGTGTTTTGTATAGAGAAAATCCAGGTGGTAGAGGAAAAGCAATTATATACAGTGTTTTTCTACTTGTTGAAAAAGAACTCTACATATACCAATTTTATTCTGCTCTCTAATTTTCTGTATATAAGAAACTTACATTTTCTGGAGCAATCGCTTGCTCATTGAATTTTGATAAATGCAAGATTGATTTTGACAAATGCAAGACAGATTGATAAATAGATTTGTTATATATATATGTACACAGGTATATATGGATATATTGCACACATTTTCAAAGTGTACACAGAAATTATTATTTCCAACATAAATTTTGGTGTTTTGTGTTATATTTATTTCTAACTAGTATTTTGGATAATTTACATGTAATAAAATGTGTTAAGGGAAGAATTCTTCAAGTTTGTGAAATCTATCACCATCTTTATGTGACGTGAAACCACCAAACACATAATGTAGAACTGCGCTACTCAAAACACTAGCAACACCAGGCTTGTATGGTGTTCAAACATTTGAGATGCGGCTTGCACAAGACAGTGAATGAAAATATTTGTACTTTGTTAAATAAAATAGGTGCTGTAAATAAGTTTAATTACACATCATATTGCCTTTGAAATGTGGCTACTAGAATTTTTTCATTGTCATATGTATGCCGTGTTATAGTTTCATGATACAGCATTAATCGGTTTCATCAACACAATTTCCTTCTGTCTCTTTTCTTTGAAGTCCTCAGTTCCTGACAACCAACAATGTACTTTCTGCCTCCAGGTTTGATGTTTCTGCAATTTCACATAAGCAGTTCTATAATAATGTGTCTGGCTGTTTTTACTTTGCCTAATGCTTATGTAAGATACAAACATTTCTCTATCAATAGTTCATTTATTCTGTTTAACTGTCTCCTCTCCAAAAGTGTATTTTGTAAATCATCCTTGCCTTGACCTCTTCCCCTATAATATTTGTCTCCTCCACTTGGCAAAGTGCCTTGTTCTGGTTTTCATTCTACTCTAATCTAGAAAATGGATTCTAGAGAGTAAGCTGAAGGAAGTACTGGGTTCATTTTGATGGTTTTTCTTCCCCTTCTCTCAGCTGCCCTTGTCATACAACACCAATTGTTCAACACTTGAAATTTATTCTTTATATATTTTTGTTTTATAATATGAAAGGGTAAATATGGATCCCGATACTCTGTGCCAAAATGAATAATTACCTTAATTGTTCTTTTAATTGTATTTCTTAAACAAGGTGACTCAGATTTGCTTCAGAGTTATTTCCTAATTTAGAGTTATTCCCTAATTCTTATACCCTAAGATATTAACCCTAATATTTACTGAAAAGGTTGCATGGTGATTTTAAATGATATTTTATTTTTGATAATTATGTGGCTTTTTTCCATCACAGCTGTACCAAGGGCAAAAGAGCAAAGTTGGGGTTGAGAGTGGGGTTACGTTAGCCAAGGAAAGTGAGTGTTACATTTTTTAAAAGACATGATGATGTTGCTGAAAAGGCCATGAATTAAAAACAGATGATTCATTGAATGATTGACTGAGTATTTAGGAGAAGAAATGAAGAGTCCCAAATGAAAGCACTTAAATAGAAGCTCAGGAATATTTAATAAAAAGATCGGGGCCAGGGATATAGCTCAGCAGCACAGCACCTGCCTGGCAAGTGCAAAGTCCTGAGTTTGATTTCCAGTACCAAAAAAAAAAAAAAAAAAATTAACAGGAAGGCATACCCTAATCTAAGAAGTATACTCAAAATTGTTTTTAAAAAGTCTAGACATGTCTGTTGACTGCTCATGGGTTTAATAATTATCTTAAATAAAATACATCAATGATAATCTGATTTCTAAAAAAAATATGTATCCACAGTTTTGGATGATTTTCAATATGCACTGAGGAAATTCACAATTGCTAATACCAAAGAAACATCAGAAGCTAAAATGTTTGAGACATCTTATTTTTTTATAAAAATCAAGATGACCTGTAATCTACAAAAATGTAAATAAATCGAAGAAGTTTTTACATGCCATTTCAGTGGGTTTTTGTTTCTCTGGACTTAATATCCACCTGCCAGCACAAATTGGAACTAGTGTTACTCTAAATATTTAAATAGTATCTTTTTCCTAAGGCAGAATGAACGATTTATATAACAGCATAAAGGATATCTCTTATTTGCCAAGTGTGTGAAGAAAATAAAACAGCATATTTTAGAAGGAAAGTAAATTCACATCCTAATGCAGTATCTACTATTGTCCTATGGTGTGTTTTACACGGAGATTTCTTGGACTGCTTGATACATTTTTTATACTACGAACAGATTGTTTCTTTCCTCCTCCCATTGTATACTTCATCTCCAGATTTTTACCACGCTTCCATTAATTATTGCAAAAGATGGAATATTATAATTTAAAAAGGTTATTTAATAGTTTTAGGAAAACAGAGTACTATAGAAAGCTATTTTACACAATACAAAAATTTAGGCTTTTATTTATGTTTCCCACTAAGTTATACCATTTAATGCAGAAAAGTAGCTTAAGTACAATGCTTAAGGCTTTTCACGCAAGACATGATTAGCAAATACTTGAGTTGAATAATGCGGTAGAAAAAACACTACATAGCAAAAGACCCCAAGGGTATGACAAGGGAATTAGATTATCTTTGCAGTTGAAATTGAAGAGGGGTTATCACAAAATTATTTAGATGGTCTACACATTGGTGATTTTGTCTCCAATATGAAGAAGCTACTCTGCGCCAATAATTTCCCAGATATGTCTAAAGTTCTTATCACAGCGTATGCACAACTCAGAGTCAAATCAAAGACAGCACTAAAGATGTGCTCAAAAGAATAGGCTGTTTCATTTGGTGAAATGTAACTCCCAAATAATTTTCAAAGTTCATGTAGATTTGACAAATGGGAGATAACTTAATTAGCAACTACTGAACTATTTCCATTCTCTGAGTCACATGAGGTAATGACCTTTCACCTTACAGCTTTCCACTCGCCTTTTCAACAGCAGAAGCTTATATATAATGTGATCTTTAACAGCTTCAAAGACAGGTGCTCTCATAGGAGTGAGAATAGGTAGTAGCAGGTGCTTTATCACCAGTGACAGCAGCCATGTTACAAATCACGACATAATTGGTGTGTCATGAAAATCAAAGTGACCAAAACCTGCTGCATTCTTGATAATATATAGAAATATAGAGTATTAGCTCCAAATTCTTACAATTTATAAAATATAATAATTGTTTTGTGCTGCTAAAATAAAAATTCCTAATGGCATGTCTTACATATACAGTGTACTTGCTAAAGGTGGTCTGCTTTATATTGATTTCTAGGTTATAGAATTTCTTGTGTGTTTCAACTAAAGGTTCATGGTGAGAATGGCTGAGAGTATCCAAAACTGAAGTATTTAAAATTTTCAGTATATTAAATTTTATCAATAAGATTATTAATTTTTCATTTTTTATTTTTTAAAATCTATCTGAATTTCAAAAACACCTTTAAAGATTTCACTAAAAAACTTTAAAAAAATAATCCACTTTTCTAAGAGCAGGAAATTTTTAGTTTTGCCAACTACAAATGACCTTGAACATAAAAATCTCATATTTAGTTGGAAGAACCCAACTAAAAATAAAATTTTAAGTCCTTTTTAGAATTGGCAAAGTATGTACTCCAGTGTTCAAATCATCAGTGTTTCAGCCAAGTAAAAGCAACCCAATATAGTAAGAAGAATTATTGTTAACATTGTTTACAGTTGTTAAAGAGCGTGAACGAACACATGTATGCATTATTTGAGATTAACACAGTGAAGAAATCCAGAGGACTCTTGTGGAAATTTGAATCATTGAACTGCAAGACTTAGTGTTACCCACAAGGCAACATTCAATATTTAGTTATATGGATTATTTCTACTAAAATCATTTTACATTTAACCATACTCTTGTGAGCTGAAGTGTAGCTCAGTGATAGAGTGCTTTCTTAGCATGGGTAAGCCTCTGAGTTTGCTTTCCACTACTAAATAGACAAATAAATATATAAATACACGATTAATTAATTGACTAAATATTTTCTCATGTGCAAAGTGATACATTTTACTTTCTTTTATTTAGTTTCTCATTTCATCTTCTTTGCCATGCTATATTCTCTTCAGTGAGATCCTACCACAGTGACATTCAATAAAACTCAACAATAGAACTTCTTTATGTTTTTTCATCTTGTTCTCATACAGTATTATGTTGCCTTTTAAATAGTGTGCGATTTATTTGGGGAAAGGGATTTTTGTCTTCCGCTGAGTTTATGTTATGTGGCTAGCACCACCTACACTTGATATGTAATTGAATCACTCCATATTCCATATTCTTATACCCAAGTTGCTTTCATATTTCTAATGGTGGAATTATATCAAGAGTAGGATATTTTAATTGAATCAATATATGAGGTAGAACAGCTAAACATGTTAGAAAGACGTAATGATAAAAGTTCAAAGTTTCCACTTGGCTATTTATGTTAATAGTTTTAGTCTCCGTTCTATGCTTCTTAAATGATCCTCTGCTTTTGCTCAACAGAACCAGGGAGAAGGGAATTCACATAAACTCCACAATGAAATGCATTTTTAATTCAATTTTCACAAAAAAAGAATAAATCAATTGCTGATTCTTCAAAATAAATTTTCAAATTTACTTTTAAATTTTTTTATTGCTTTATTGACAATATCTTTTAGGCCTGCTTCTGCCCAACAGAAAATTGTCCAATCCCTGTTTACTTTATTGAACCATTTTACTTCCATAGAGTACCTAGGAATCAAGCAGTAAATTTCTAGTTAAAGGGTGGAAAGCTTTCCATAGGTATTTCTCCACTTTGCGCTTATATTTGTTGTAATATTGTGGATCTACATTTCAGATACAAAAGAATATTTATGCTTCTCACTTTTTTTTTTGTTTTTGTGGGTACCAGGGGTCGACCTCAGGACCTTGAGCGCCAGCAGGCACCAGTGCCACTGAGCGATATCACCGGCCCCTTTTTTGTATGTGGGTTCCAGGAGTCAAACTCGGGCCCTCGCGCTTGCCGGGCAGGCGCTTACGCCGCTGAGCCATCTCAACAGCCCTGCTTCTCACTTTGTAAGTGAACTTTACATTTTTCGAAAGAAACTTAAAAAAATACTAAATTAGTTCATATTTCATAAACTTAAATTCCACAATCAAAAGACACAAGAGTGACTCCTCGGAGTATTTTTATTTATTTATTTATTATTTTTTTTGTGTGTGTGTGTGGGTACCGGGGGGTCGACCTCAGGACCTCGCGCGCCAGCAGGCGCTCGTGCCGCTGCGCGATATCACCGGCCCCTTTTTCGTATGTGGGTTCCGGGAGTCGAACTCGGGCCCTCGCGCTTGCCGGGCAGGCGCTTAAGCCGCTGAGCCATCTCACCGGCCCTCTCGGAGTATTTTTACAGTTAGACATCCATTCTTCAACTCACAGACCTCTCTTTATTAAAAAGTGCATATGACATTTTCCGGGCCTGTCATTGTGCTTTGTCATTAGTGATGCATTCACTGATGAAGACAAATATGGAAAAGATAATGTAGAAATTCTTCTTGATGCCTTATTTTCTTTTCCCCAGAACTTGTCACATGTGGTGATGTATCAATACAAAAGGCAATGCGGTAAACACACACCAACAGATACACACACTCAGTGTGTCGGTTTCATTCCTCTCATTGCAAACTAAGTTTGTAGCAATAAAGTCAGTGACATTAAGCATGGAAAATATTCATAGCAATGACAATTATATCACAATAAATTAAGTTTAAAGCCTTGAAAAATATCTTTTTATTAAATCGGATGAACATCAATACGACTATATATGTTTGAAGGAATAACATAAATCCAATTAATGGCATTAGAATGGGAGGGAAACAGAAAAAGAAGCTGACTGAAATTACTTTGACCTAAAAAAAATTGTGCAAGAAAACACATTAGGTGGATTTGGGGTTTATAAAGTGTAAAGTGACGCTGGTAATAAATTATCCACAGATTTTGACAGTCCATGAATAATGTAAAATACTGGTATTATTGAAATTACTACAAGTAGCACAGAAATGGAATAGCAGTGAAATGTTGGAAAAGAGCAATGTGTGACAAAATAGTCACCTCTTCATCTTATAAGATGTACTCTACATTGATTTGAAGGAAATACTGTTTAGAAAATTCCCTTATTCCCTACTTCTCTAAGTGTAAATAGGCCTAGAAAATTTTCATAAATAAATGAAGATTAAACTAAGTCCTATAATAAATTAAAGGTGAGCAAAAGATATTTCACAGACATTAAAGTTACACTCAATTTTATATAGTTATTTTTAGTGGAATTATATAACAATGAAATGTGTTGCACCGTTAGATAATGAAATTCCCCAGAGAATATTCCCAAACAAGAAAATTGGCTTTTATTGGGGATTTTGCAGTGTCTGAGGGATTTGTTAAAAAGGTGTTTTACCTATAGCTTTCTTTTTTTTTTGTGGGTACCGGGGAGTCGACCTCAGGACCTCGCGCGCCAGCAGGCGCCCGTGCCGCTGAGCGATATCACCGGCCCGTTTTTCGTATGTGGGTTCCGGGAGTCGAACTCGGGCCCTCACGCTTGCCCGGCAGGCGCTTAAGCTGCTGAGCCATCTCACCGGCCCCATTACCTATAGCTTTCTTTTGGAAAGAATTAATACAGATCTTCAATTTTAGCTCTCTGAGCTTTAGTTTCTTATTGTAAAAGTAGAATTTAGTGGCCACTGGATCTTGAAGGTCCTTTCTATCTCCAGTTATGTGATTGGACTGTAATTTGACATTTTCTTTGGGCCCAATGACCTTACTTCTCCAAGTAGATAAAGAATTGGTGAGGAAACAGTATCAGACTGATAGTCCTTTAGATTCCAATTGCTTTCTTTTTTTTTTTTTCTTTTTTTTGTGGGTACCAGGGGTCGAACTCAGGACCTCGCGCGCAGCAGGCGCCCGTGCCGCTGAGCGATATCAGCGGCCCTTTTTTCGTATGTGGGTACTGGGAGTCGAACTCGGGACCTTGCGCTTGCCAGGCAGGCACTTATGCCACTGAGCTATCTCACTGGCCCCTCAAATTGCTTTCAAGAGAAGTGTAACACAGAATATACTGCGGAATTTCTTTTTAAAATATGATAATTCGTAGTCTGTTTTGTGAAGTCAATGGTAAAGTGAAATATAAGAATTGCCTCAAGGAATGACTTGGAACCATAATTTATTATTTATATATAAGCAGACACGCATATGGACACATGCATACTTATAAACACACACAAATATACAGCTGGATGGGAATAGCACATAAAGCTCTGTAACATATTTTATCATCTAGGTGCAGACTCTGAGTTCAAGCTGAGAAAGAGTTTCTACATAATAAAAGTAATAGCAATAACAATTACTATCTTTAATAGTAATAACATCTTTAATGATATTAATATGATATTATTTAATAAGAAACACCGTCATAAATATTTACTGTTATACAAATAATTCCATGCACTTTATACATTTTAACTCATTTGATATTCATGGCAACTGTCTAAGTGTCATTATTACTTATCTCCTTTTAGAAAATGTAGAGTATTATTTACTGTGGTAAGCAATAGGATGGGCCTGGTAAAGCCTTTAAATTCTCTATATTTCAGTCAGCCTCCATAGAAACCCGAACTAGCAGATACTACATTTTCCATTTTGTAAATGAGGAGACTGAGGCTCAGATATTTTAATCGACGAGGTGCAATCGCTAGATAAGAGTAGAGAAAGTATTTGCACAAATCTATTTGATTCTTTAATTAGAGTTCTGAACCACTACAGTTGAGGATTCCCAAGGTAAATTCTTTTCAGTAAGTCTGGGCAAGAGAGAAGATAAAGTGAAATGGAAAAAAAAAAATTTTTATACTGTTAATCACAGCTCAAGTCTCTTCAGATGCCTATGAAGCAATTTTAGTTTCTGAAATAAGGTGTACATTTGATCTGCAGCCCACAATAAAACTGATATATTAAGTTGAACCACATATAATTGCTCATACATGATCATTTCTGACCCATAACAACAGCAAGTTCATAATTTAATCCAATATATAGTCCCTCCAGCAAATTTTGAGCAGTGATTTGCCAACTCAATTAAATATTAGTCGTTGATTGATTGACAAAGAGGAAGCCTCATAGCAGTTAATTTGTAATAACACTTTGTTTATTTTAGAATTTAGATCTCCTTGGCATTATTGTATGTAATGATGCATGATTTTCAAGCCAGACTTTGCTTATTCATTTACCATTCCTTACATGATTGGTTCAAAATTACTGAATGCTAGGGGGATTTGAAACTTCATAATTTCAGCTTCATATTTCCAGACTTTATGTACTCAGTACTCTTGTTTTAACTCTGACATGGAAGTGAGTGCATCTAAGCAAACAGAAGAAAGAGCCCAGCTACCTCGTGCAGCAACAACTAGTTCATACTGCATGCTCTAAGGAGGAAAGCTCCCAAGATGCAGAAACTCATTCCCCTGTTCTGTTTATGGAGCAGTTGTCCCTCGCTTATAAGTCATCCTTGATGTACTCAGCTGTGTGGTGCTGGCACTGACATTCCACAGACTATATTTTGTGTGTGTTTCTGCTTTGTGTTACGGTAGCCTCTTAGCTGCTTCTAGTGGCGAGCGGCACTAAACGAAGCTGTAGGGCAGTAGGATGGAGAAGGGAGGTAGTTCCTCCTGGCATATTTGCTCATGCTGTAAAAATGATCTCAGCAAGAGCTCACCCAGAATCTCCATTGGTTATCATTAAAAACTGGTTCCCATCTTCAATTTTTTTTTACCAACCTCTGATCCAATACTGAGGAGCCTCCTCAGAGAACTCAGCAGTGGTTAAGTTTTTTCTGTTGCCTTAGAGATCCAGTCCCACATTTAGTCTCACTCAGCTTCTAAGTGCAATAACTCCACACTCTTTTTTTTTTTAAAGCTCAATGCTAGAATGATTACTATCATTATTATTTCCATGCTTGCTCAAAGTTCACTTTTTGCTGTTAATATCCAGTAAACTGATTTGCTGCAGGGCATTCTGTCCTTTCAAATAACTAGCGTGGTTTCTGTTTTCCTTCCTGATACATCCCCAAAGTTCTGATTGATGTTGTTAATAACTTATTTCTTTAGCATGGACTTGTTCGTTCAAATCCTAATATGAAATGTGGGAAAGGTACCTAAGAATTGAACACACATTTACTAGATAGGAATCTAGTTGTTTGTGAACACTTGACAATTCTAATACCTAGTGTCAATTCTGAACTACAAATTTATAAAGACAAGAAACCAAAAATAATTTCTTTTAAAGCTACTAAAGAAATTGATATTCCACAAAACATTGTGAAAATCTAACTTCCCTTATTTGGGAAAAACATCAAATCTGATTTGACAGGTATTTTTATGGATATAGGTTATTTATGTGTTTTTATGAAAACATATGTTCTACATATCTAGTTTGTATTTGGTTCATTTAGTTACTTTTTACTTTTAAGAAGTAACCATCACAAAATATTTAAGTTGCAGAATCTGGTTTCCATTTCAATTGTACATCATAGCCAGATCCTTACATGAACTTCAAAATAGTCATAAATTGGAGGCTTGTGTGAGTTTGTGCTTTGCTTCAATCCTTTCCATTTTTCTTCGATGTACCAAAACACACTAGGAGACCCTTGCTTCCAAAATGCTGAGTTTTCTATTTGCAAGGCAGTGATGGCCTAGCTGGTGTCATTGTTGCTGTCCTGGAATGATTGGGCCACTACACACTGACTTACTATGCGCTCTCTCACTCGGTCCTTCCAATTAAGCTGAGTTCAATTCCTTGTTCATCCCAGATACAGTAATTCTACATCTCTGGATGGTTATTGTTTCAAGTGCACCCATCGCTTTTAGTCTTGTCACTTCAAATACTGGACATTTGGCTTGCCTCTTTTCTCTGACATTTATACTGAAAAAACTTTGTGGATTATGTATTCCAAACAAAGCTTTTCTGGGTCCATGTTTGAATTTATTTCCTTTTCTTTGTTTAAATATGTTAAATGAATCGCTATAGCTAAGAAGTTAAAACATGGAAAGAAAATTATTTTATGATAAAGAGTTTGCTACCTCTTCACCCTCAGCTCTCACAAGATTTATCGTATATTCTCCAAGAACCCCTGAACAACCAGCAATTCCTGGAAGAATCTTTGTTTCCCTTTATCTCCATTTCTGTTCATGTGTCTGCTTCTTCCTGTAAATTCACCACACCTCAGCCTTCATTCCATCAAGACACCACTGTTACATTGGTGAGGAGTCCGCTTACGTAGGCACTCTCTCAGTCAACACTTGGGAGTCCTTTGGGGCATACCTTGGTGTTACTAGGAAACTTCTGAGTTTCCTTTCCTGTAAGTCGAAGTTCAATCTGTTGTCAATGATTTTTTTAAGGCTTTCCTCAGATTCACACACACAAAAAGATGGCATATGTGTGTACATTACAAACATGATGTAATGAGAACTCTCCAACCAAACCAAGAACTAAAGCATTATTAAATATTGCACTTAGTTATGCATTTTCACATATCTCTTTCACTAAATCTATTATCTTTATTGCTGTATATTTATTCATTTTACATGCATGCATAAATCCTACACATTGGGCTTTTCTTCTTCCTTGAAAATGGTATCATACATATATCTATATGCATATACAGCTTATTTACACATAAATAGTATTTGTAAGTATGTTTTGTATATAGTCTTCTAAAATACGTATTTTGGTTGAATTTATTTCTATATTACTTTTATAATTAACTACCATATGCTTACTACAGTTCTAGGGTCTTGGGTGGGGTTATCTTGTCCCCAGGTACTTTATTGAGTATTCAAGATGTAGAGAAGGGAAATCATCTGGAATAACATCATTTTTTCACTTTATTTTTTATTTTGTTCTACTTTTACTTTTATTAATACAGTACATTTTTGTAATAAAGATTACATTGACTGTAGGGGATTGTTGAATGTACATAACACCTTTCAATTCCATTCTTTTTATCCCCCTCCTCACCTACCTTTTATTTTTCCAGAATTTGATTCATTTACAATGGTACCTTGATTCATGAACTTAATTTGTTCCACGACTGTGAAAGAGATGGCCATGGTCATGTTCGTCACCCAATCCAGAGTTTGCAAACAAAAACATTATGCCAAATGCTTCTGTTTGCAAACCAAATTGTTCACAAGCAAAAGCATTTGTGAACTGAGGAGCCACTGTTTTTATCTTATAAGACCTTATAAAGTTAATTATATCAACATTGAAAACCAGACTAACTGGCCAAAGATTATATAAAACATGTAAGAAAATTGTTCTAAGTCAAGGTACACTTTTAGATTGTTCAAACTGGATAACAATACATTTTTTTTCTTTCTCTTTTCTCCTAATGTCTGTCTTTTATTTTGTAAAATAGTTAAATGTTTCCTAAATATATATAATAGTTAAATATATATATATATAATGTTAAATGTTTCCTAAATATATATAATAGTTAAATATATATATATTACAAAGTAAAAGACAGACATTAGGAAAAAAGAGAATTCTTTCCCATTCTGTAGGTTGTCTTTTCTCTCTGTTGGTGGTTTTCTTTTCTATGCAGAAACTTTTTAATTTGATGTAATCATATGTGTTGATTCTTGGTATTATTTCTTGTGCAACCAGATTTTTTCTCAGAAAGTCTTTACCTACACCTATGTCTTCAAGAGTTTTACCTGGTGTCTTCCAGCAGATTAAGTGTTCCTATTGTACTGTTTAGATCTTCGATCCGTTTTGCCTTTAGTATATGGTGAGACATATGGGCCTAGGTTCAACCTTCAGCATGTGGAGAGCCAGTTTTCCCAGCACCATTTGTGAAAGAGGCTATCTTTCCTCCGGTGGCCCTTTTGTCAAAGATAAAATAGCTGAGTGTGCAGAAATTCATTAATCTTTGCCCCCAAATCAGTGAAAATGGCATTCACTTTCCAACATAGATTTACATTCTCTTTTCTGAACAATTAAAAAATTACAGCTCAAAATTTTTTCCTTTAATCTCATTTAATTTCTGCAACAAATATTAACTGAATGTACACTATAGCTATGTCAGTGGTCTAGATTATAAGGTTATATTAGCAAACAAAAGAGACATAATATCTGCCACTATGGAATTTATGTTTTTAAGGACCAGATCAAGAAAAAAAAAAGATTAATTGTTTTTTAATATATGAGAAAGTGATAAGTGATGTTTAAAAGGAATTCCAGGGGTGGACATGTTGTTTACAGTTTGAAATCCGGTGTTTACTGAAGGCCTCGATAAGATGATATTTAAACAGAATTTAGGCAGTCTTCTAATATTGGACAAACTGTAGAGGACACATACTCCTTGCACTTGTTTTCAGCTTGTTTAACATAAAGGAAAAAGTCCTGACTTTCATGGCTTAGGATATGGTTGAAAGAGGAAGCACAGACTTTGGTGAACCTTTTCCAAATAAATTTTGTTTGGAAACTTTACTTCTCACTATTTCACAGAATGAGGTTCATAGACTATTTTTATAATTCACAGCACATTTGTGTGATGCCCTAACACCTAATATATTATTTTCTGCCTTTGTAACTTCAATAGAAATTAGGCATAAAAATTGTCATTTTAATTTCTTGTTACAAAAATAAATTTATGCGTAAGAGAAAATACGTGGTATAGAATCTTCATGGAGAGATAAATAAATTATTTTTTTTTTTTTTTTTTTTTTTTGTGGGTACCGGGGGGTCGACCTCAGGACCTCGCGCGCCAGGAGGCGCCCTTGCCGCTGAGCGATATCACCGGCCCCTTTTTCGTATGTGGGATCCGGGAGTCGAACTTGGGCCCTCGCGCTTGCCAGGCAGGCACTTAAGCCGCTGAGCCATCTCACTGGCCCGAGATAAATAACTTCTAAAGAAATATAAAAAAATTGGATCTGTTGTTTTTGTATATTTTTTATCATATATCAATTTTATGCTACGCAACAAGCTCGATCCAGGAAATAGCAATAATACACAATAGGCACAGTCCCTGAACCTTGCAACTCTATTCTGGTGAGGAGAAATGCATATTAAACAAGTAGCTGTGAGTGAGAAATTGCTCAAAGGAAAGCCTGGGCACAGTAGATACATGTAGAATGGAATTCAGACTTTTGGAGATACCAGGAAATGTTTCCTTGAAGAATGTTGAGGAGGAATCAGGCACCTGGAGTTAGTGCTGGGAAAGCCAGTTCTAAAGGAAGACAATTTGGGGTGTGTAGGGAGAGGAATGAATAGGATGCTTGCTAAGGGATACACGATACCATTTCAGAATCAATTAATGAGAAATATAATGTGGGAAAGGGATATTCTAAGCCAATGCAATGAATCAAATCATTCAACCAGACCAGTATGTTTCAGAGAGCTTACCAAGTGTGAAGTTTACTAATAAATTAAAAGATACAAGTATTAGAAAGATATCCAAGGAGACAAATATCAGTTAGAAGGGACAGCTGTTCAGATAGATAAACTAATTTTTATAATGTAAGATCAAGTAGAAGATAATTGTAATATCAGACATGATTCCTTAGGCTTTCTTTCTTGGATTGCACATACTTTTTCTGGTCTAGAATCAGAGATGTGGTACTTAAGAAAATTTAGTGATTTCCTCACATAGCAGAGAGTAAGTAGGTTATGAAACACAGCATTACATATCCGAGAATGTTTCAGACCTTAAATTACTATCCAGGGAGCCATACCTAATAAATTAACAGAGTGTAGGTTAATCGTAAACAATCCAAAATTTGGGACATTTATGAGGAGCACTCCATAGATACGAACTTTCCTCATAGAAAATAATATATCTCCAGAGTTCTATTTGACATGATTATAAGATTAGGTAACTTGCCTATTTTGCAAGAAGCATTCTCTGAGGTGAAGACTGGATTCCAGGACAGTGGCTTTAACTCTGTTCTGTCCAGGCATCCAAAATATATTTCTAATTTTTTCCAGTAGATTATCATCCTTAAATAAGCAACACCTCCTTCCTAAGACTAAGGCACAAATCTTGAGTGAGCAGAAGTAACCTTTTAACTATCTACTCTGTGAATGAAGCTTCTGTGGAATCCTTTGACTGCAAGAATAACACCAAAATCTAAGAGAGATAAAACTACAGCATTATTTTCTTTAATCAAAGAGACATTGGTTTTTCAGTCTCTAATTTGGCTGAATGGCAACAGACTTTAATCTTAGGCATTATTAGGCGGGCAGTTATTCTCTGAGCTCTGCAAACATCCTGGTAATGGATCCAAAGGAAAATATTCCAGAGGAATCTTCCGATCTTCATGCCTTGTAGCTACTGTGGAGAAACTAGTTGATTAATACTGCATACGCCCTAGAAATTTTTGTGGACCTAGGAATCTATTGGCCTTGTCGCTTTATAATGAATATCAGTACTATTCAGCAAATGGTTCATTTTCATCTATGTGTTCACCTTCTTCCTTTCTGTTACCTGAGGCCAGATTAGAGTCCAAAGGATTACTGGTGAGAAGGACACATGTCTCTTTATGACTAAAGCATAGAAGCACAGGTGTGAGCCTCCGCAGAGCGCTTTCCCGTGCTTTGTCAAACATGAAGAATGTTCAATCAGCGGCACCTCCACTGGTTTGAGATTTTTTTTTTTTTTAGTGGGTACCGGGGGTCGACCTCAGGACCTCGCGCGCCAGCAGGCGCCCGTGCTGCTGAGCGATATCACTGGCCCTTTTTTCATATGTGGGTTCCGGGAGTCAAACTCGGGCCCTCGTGCTTGCCACGCAGGCGCGTACGCCGCTGAGCCATGTCACCGGCCCCTGGTTTGAGATTTTGAATAACTATCAAGCAGGGCTGCCAACATGTTAAGGGAGTTGGTCATAAAAACGTGTAGTGACAGACTCTTGAGAGGTGGGAATTGTTACTGCAGCTTGTCTCGGTGGACTGCATCTGCTATATTATATTTTTTGTCTATAACTTTGGATTCCTAAGTTCTAGTTATCCTAGAGAATAATCTACATATTAACTTTGAAGTTAATATCACCTTGATGAATTTCTATTAAAGAATATATCATGCAATTCCATCACTTGTAGAGCCTATAGTCTTTGACATACTACCCAGACATGAAGAATATTATTGATATTTAGTCCAATTCCATCTACTCCCTCCCTTAAAAGCCTTCAAAGATAATTCTTATTTGCCTTCCAAAAAATACAATACTATGCATTATCTTCTCAAAACTTTTTCTAAATTTCAGAAACACATCTTAAACCTCTTTGTCAAATTATAAAGAAGGATGCAGAAGTGGTTAGGATGCTTTGAGTAGAAAGAAGGGAAACCTTTTCTTTCAACACCTCTGGACAGCATTAAGGTATTATTCTCTCTCATTCTTTGACAGCTGTGAATGCCAAACATGAATGTATATCTCAATAAGTTTAACCGTTATACAACTAGAACTTTTAAGGACTTGACTCTGGATCTTGAGATGTCACATATCAATATGACTTAGAGGTATTGAATTTGACTGAATTAAGTGATAGTGCTGGCCTTTAAAAGTATTCGCATACTCTGTTAAACAAACTCTGTGACTCCCATGTTAAACTATGGACAACCAGACATTTCTGAGCAGGGAGAGACCCAGACCTGCAGCATTAGCTCCTGACTGGCAATTTTTGATCTGTTTCATATACTCTATCTTCCTACTTTCAGATTGAATTTTTTTCCATCACAGGGCTCTTTTGCTTTTCTTGATTTTTTTCCACTATGTTTCTCTTTATGCCCCTGTTTTTGAGTGTGAAGAATTCCTTGATTACATAAAACAGGTTTCTAAAGCATATGCCTTTTTCTTTGAGTACAAATTGACTATAATTAGTTCTTTGGAATTTATTTTTAATTGTCATGGGAAAAATCTTTCAAAATAATCTTAGTATCCCTCTTCCTAATTTAAAAAAATATTAGATTTTTGTTTTGCTTACATCTAGAGGAAAGGAAACATGATTTTGATTATAATCTTCTAATTTATGCAGCATAGACAGATTCACTGTCATTCTTTGTTTATCTCCAAGGACTCATCTCTCAAAAAACTGTGTCTCACTTTAAGTTAGACTGTTTTAAAGTGTGATATTGTTGCTTGAATGCACTATCTGTACTTTAGAATCAACCAGGGTAGCGATCAAAACTGTACATTAAAGACACTATTTATTCAGATCTCTATTTAAAAAGCCACTTTTCTTCCATATTTAGGAGTTTTACTTGGTATTTATTCTTCTATTTAGCAAACAGGTAATTTCTTAACAAAAAAATTAAAAATCTTACCCAAATATGTTATAAGTAATATATTTTTCCTGATTATTTTTACAATTTATGATATAATTACTGTGAGGAAATAACAGTGTTTAAAAACAACAAATAAAATTTCTATGATTCATTAGAAAATTTCACTAATTGAGGCCACTTCAGTATCTGTCATATTTGATCATGCAGAGAACTCCTTTACTGATGTTCTAAAATCGATTTCTGAGAGTGAGCTGTTAACATATTGATTTTATCAATGAAGATAGGGATCTAGAATCCTTTGTAGCAATTCAATGCTAAATATTAGATATCAGAAATAATTTAAATATATTTCCTTGACTGGAATCTCTCCTACATGATCATGTTAACTTCATTTGGGGAATGGCCACAATTTATAGGACACAAATTACCATTCAGGAATGATGTTCAGTAGTGAACTGTGTGACTCAGTAAACTGTGTGGCTTTTTTCATCGAGACACTGTGAATCAATAAAACGTATTTAAGTGAGTATCACTGTCTGCTGTTAACACTTGCATGAAAACATACTCAGGGGATTACTTTTTCTAGACTTTCATCTATTCTTAGATTCAGGTTGCTTCTTTCTTCCGATGTTGCCAAGATTTTGGTGTGTTTCATTTACCTTTTTCCTCCCATATTTGAGGTTTGTTCTTCCATATAAATTATTTATACTGTAAAGAATCTGTCTTTAGAATACATTCATCAGTGACTGAGAAGCAATATTTTAGCATTGCTAGACTAAGTCCCATGAGGCAATGGTTGTGTCTGTTGTGTTCACTGCCATCTCCTGTGAGCGTAGGATATCTCCGGGCATAAAACATGATTCTAATATGTGTTTTTGATAGACAGGCTCTAGTTTTGCCAGTTTTAAGTTACTTTAATATGCTTTCCTACCTACCTTCTTAAATATGTAGCTGTGGTCTTAAAGCAGATGCAAGCCATTCTTGATTCTCTCTAGTTTCACAGACAGGGTCCACTGAGGGTAAATTTCACTGTTGAGCTTATCACCCAGACTATTCAATATTTGAAGCATAGGTACAATAATAGACTATCTGTTCTTCTTAGCCAAGTATTTTCCACTTGCCCACTTCTGAAAACACACTATGTTGCCCTCTTCTGTCTTCATGACATCTTGATATTAGTTCTGATCAATGAATTCTGCCAGAAAAGAGAAGTATAATTTTACAACCAACCTTAGATTAGCAGTGTTAGAACACATAGAGGTCTCGTTTTCTTTCTTGCATAGCAACTGAGCACAATCAAGATGGTGGCTGTTGTATCACCCTGGGACCAGGAGTGACTATGGAGAGCCTACCTACCACAATAAACTTTGCCACAGTAAATCTTTGACTTCTGCGTATTTATTACTCTAGCATAATTGATGCAGATAATTTATCAAAATGTTAAAATTTTAAATAGGGAGATTTAAAACTTCCTTACACTATTCCAATTACCAAATTTTATGGTCTTTATTTTTGTAATGACCATTTGAAATGTGCCCCAAATCCTACTTTTTTTCTTCGATACTGGGGATTAAACCCAGGATTTTTGCACAGAGCTTCATCCCAAGCCTGTTCCCTCCTTTTGTTTAAATGTTGAGCCAGGGTCTTGCTAAGTCTCTAAATAACCCAGGCTGAGCTTGAATTTGTGGTCCTTCTGCCTCAGCCTCCCAGAGTGCAGGGATTATAGGTATGCACCACCATGCTCAGTGCTGCAAGTCTACGTTTTCCCTTACCTTTTCATAGTCAGCTGTTTCATACTTCTCTGACTCCAGAAATAGACTTGTTAAAAGACTCTTTAAAAACTTTCAAATTTCCACCATTCTGAAATATGTTTGTCCCTCTTTGGGTAGCAGAATTTTTTTTTTTTTCACTGAGCCAGGACCTCAATTTTACCCAATTGCTTCAACTGGCCTCAAATTTACAGTGCTCATTCCTCAGCCTCCCAAGGATCCAGGATTATAGGCAGGTGACACTGTCCCTGAGAGCTTCTATTCTTGTAATGAGACTGTATCTCTGCCTTGAAAATGTTGCACAATTTATTCTGACTGCAAATTTATGAAGCAATATCCTGGTGAGTTTTTATTGACAAACAGCACAAACTTCATCAGATACATGTAGATAAACACATGCATACAAGTATAGGAGGAAATTTTCATAGCATCTAATAGCAAAACCAGTTGTTTTGCATTGTAGTATTAACGATTTGATTAACATATCTTTCTCATGTGACCTTCACATTATTTCAGATATTTGCACATCAGACCTTAAATTCCTCATCACAGAGCATATGCTGCCTACTCGCCACTGAGACCATCCCCCTCTGCCTTTCTGAATTTTATGACCATTTTTCCTTCACAGTAGTCTTTGATCTTACTAAACCACTGGGATTTTCTGACAGAATCACTTTGAACACTCTTGAATTTCTTCATGCTTTTTCAATCAACGAAGTAGACAATGGAAGATAGGCATGATCCTATTTTTCACTAAAGAGGCGTATGTACCAGATTTGTAAAATGCATCTGTAATAAGAAGAAGATGGGAAGGTGGGGAGGAAAGACCTTGTATGTCTCAAGAAGCAACATCAATGAGTAATATTTCCTTAAAGTGTTTCATGTGTTTGTGTTTCTTGTCTCCTTTAAGCCATGATTATAACTTCTTGGCAAAAAGGCAAAATCTGCTTTCCAATGCTTTGCATTCTTTATTCTACACAACAGCCAGATAAAATAAACAACATTCAATTTTAAACTTCATTAATATATATATATATATATATATATATATATATATATATAGGTGTAAGTATGGTCCAGAAATATTTGGGACACACCTATACTGGAAAACAGTGTTTATTTGAAATTCAAATTTAATAAACTATTCTATATTTTTATGTTCTAAATCCAGCATTCAAAGACCACTGCACTGACTCAAAAGCTTATTCTTCTTACCATGAATAGATCACTCGTGAAAATGCAATACAGACTTTTCTAATTCCTTTGTCAGAGAACTTTTATCCACACCAGACCTGTTATTTTCTTTCCTTTTTTTTTTTTTTCCTGAAAGATATAGAGGCCATTTCATGGGGTATGGGGAAAAGCTATTGGATCTATCATGTATTAGCTTTTCAATTTGGGGCAATTTATGTACCTTTTTCTGTTCTTTGGTTTTCTCTTCAATGAAATGAGAACTTAAAAATTTCTGAATACATATGAAATAAAGTACTTAACTTGGAAATAATCATTACTAACATAAATAGAAATGTGCAAGTACTTATTTTCTTTTTTTGTTCAAAGTCATTTTTCAAGGTGCTATGAAATCTAAGGAGCTTTCAAATTACATATTAAAAGTAATTTTCTTAACAATTTCAGAAGGTCATGGATTCTCTGAAGCCTGAGTTCCATGAAGACTGAATACATTTACTAACAGTTTTAAATACATTTTAGAACTCTTTATATTCAAGAGAGACTATTAAATGAGGTAGCCTCATAAACACAATAGATCTGCTCTTTTACTAAAATAGAGCTATCATTTCTTAACGTTGGGATCCCCAATAATTCTTATAAAGGGTTGAGGCAGTAAACTGGAGGTGAGTTGGTGGCCTTTGCTGAATGATATGCTCTCTAGAGGGATTCAAATTCACTTTCAGCCTTTTGCTAGTTGGCCACACATTTAATTTTCTTGGCACTGTATTCAATGATTTGTAGCTTTGATCTTAAATACTGAATTTTCAGGGGCACTTAATCTTGTGCTTTACACAGAGTAACAAAATGACAAACCAGGAAATTCTTCAGGATGTGTTCTTACAGTTTAATTGCACCACCAAATACGATTTCATTTTTTGAATCATCCAAGGGTACTCTTCTTAGCAAATAAATTTAATTTAATCTCTAAATTTAAAATATCTATAGGATTTTATAATTTTTCTATGTTACCACTACAACCAAAATTGAGGTATGAGGAAGGAAAATATATAAGAGAAAATTTAAATTGCATGTTTATTTGCAACCACTGTTATGAATTTGCATGTCATATTCAATAGCACAAGAAAGAAAAGACTCAAAAATTAACATATAAACCTTTGTCCTTAAGATATGAGAGGCGTGAACATATCCTTCCATGTGGATTTTCAAGTCCGGTAGTATTCTACTTGGCAGGGACCATTCCAGGTTGATATTCTATGTAACAGGAACTTTCTCTAGTTACCAATAAAAGTGCAAAGTAGCACAATGGCTTTATGAAGGCATAGATTGACTATAAGTCATATAGGAAGAGTTTCACTCTGACATACTATTATGAGATGATATTACTGAATATAGGGAGGTGAAACAACTTTTCTAACTTGTCACACTGGTATATTGCACAGTGGTTTGTAGTACAAACAGACTAAGTACAGTAGAAGGGGTGCAGCTGCTGCAAAAGGCCTGCTTTTGCCAAGCTCACACAGACTGAAACTGCAGTTTTACTGTTTGCTTTAAAGATGATGCTAGTCCACCTTCACAACCATATGACGTGATGAATTAAAGAAAGTAACACAAAGGACAGCAGAGATGAAGTTTTCGAATTACCATCTTCTACAAATTCTAATGTTCTATGCTGTGTTTTTATTCTCATTTTGTTTTTACATCTCTGATACTTGGATTCATTTTGCCATCATTTTCAATTGGACAACAAAGGTGAGGTACTTGTCATTGATAGTCAGCGATTAAGCTTGGTCACAGGCCTTCTCAATGCCACCCCTTCCCCTGAGTTACATACATTGTTAAAACTACAGATGCTGAGTGTAATTGCCATTTAAGATGCCTTCAAAGAGATTGTATTACCCTATAGCTCAACACTAAAGCTAAAATTGTGAAGAATTTTTCTGTTTCTGTGGACTGTATAAAATAAGAGTAATGCATTTCATAAATGAAGCATTTATATTGGTTAAGGTCAAATCAGCATGTTTGCATTCAAACTGTGAAATAATAATAATTTTATTAATTCCCAAATCTGAGATTTCTTTCCACCAAATTAATACTATATACGTTCTTCCAATGCCACAGAAGTATACCTGTTAATTATATTATTTAAAAGCAAACAGCCATATTAAACAGAAAGATACTGCATAAATTGCCCAAAATTGTAGAATGTGTACACCAGTGATATGTTAAAATATTTTATTCTTAAATATAGTTTTCTTCTTGGCAATTTTTGGTTATTTATTAAGTATGCTGAAATAAAACCAATGTATGAGAGAATTTTGTCAGCTATAACCTATTCAATGATTTCTTTTTGTGAAGATAGTATGATTCAAAAAAAACTCGTGAACTCATAAAAGTGTGTTCTCTCTTCTTTTCATAGATTAGAACACCCAGAAACATGTTTAGCACTTTAAAGGGAATAAGCTGACCTTAGAAATTGAATTTAAGTTTAAAAATCCCTGTCTGGAATTATTTTAGGCAAATCCTCTACAACAAATATACAAACATTGTCAAAAAATTATTCTAAAAATAAACAGAAAATAATAGCAAATCTGATGTTATTCTCTTCTGGTCTCTCTGCCTAGAAAATTTCATTTACAATCTCTCTCATTTTCACATTGCTGTAATGGTACTGCCCGGCATTGATAATTAATCTAGATAATAACATTCCTAAATATAATGCCACATCTCTGGACACTGAAGTGTGTCCAACATGCCATTAAAATCCTATTAAAGCTTTATTTACCAGTCTCAAATAAAAAATTAACATTGGTGGTGCACAAGACAGAATAATGATCACACTGACCTTGGGATGTTTCTTCTCTGAAGCCTAAAGACCAAAATAATGGTAAGCTGAGACTTAAACTTTTGGAGAAGGAATAGTACCAGTCTTGTCATAAAAACCTAATATTTGCAATTCCTTTTTGTCTTTAGTAAATATAATGTAGAATGTCCCAAAATGTGGTCCATTATCTCGAGAAAAGTTTTCTATTTTGTTTAAGAAGTTTCATATATTAATGACTCAACACGAGCATACCTGACAGTAGTCTTTGTTTACTTATAGGATTCTCAATATAAGTTAAATCTAGAACAGAAAATAGCCATCTGCTAAACTAGTAGAATATGTTCCCAGAGACTTCTGCTTTTTGAAAACTAAAGAACCTTTGCAAATTTTTCAAATCCTGTCTAATACTAGAGGTTTACCCTCATTTTAAAATGCAAATCTCTGTGGTGAGCCACTGAATCTCTGTTTGCAGGGGAACAAAAACTGTGACTATGAGAGAATTAATCCTGATGCAAGAAGTAATTATATGTTTGACTTTGATGTGGAAACCAAATTAGGATCTTCAGGGGTTACAAAGACTTTTTCTGGGCACAGCTCAATGGTTTTTGTCCAACCACATCCTTTTCCTGTGGTTGCAGCTGCATAATCAGGTCTTTGAGAAGAGGTGGGTATGGTGGGTATAAGTTAGCACACTTCTATTTGATCAAACCCTGGAACATGCCACAACCCAAGTTTTTATCCTTGAATGTTCATGAGAGCAAGTTATAGCATGAAAGGAATGACTGGATCTTTCTAACACTGTCATGGATTATCATATGGCTCTGATGATTCATGTCCTCACTGGATACAGTGAAAAGGCTGGAGAAGTTATCAACAGAGGAGCCAATTAACACAGAAAGAGATATTTCTGCTGTGACAATCAAAGCGGGCATCCTCCAGGAAACTGCTCTCTGTATGAAGCATGAAGAGAAACCAGTTTTCAAGAAAAGAGCAGTAAGGAATGAAATAGTGCATGGGTGAGCAACATAAAACTCTCTCTTACACGTAGTGGAAATTCAAGTAAATACATGGATGAGGCTAAATCTTTTCTGGGTAACAGATGCCCTGGTCTGCAGATGAATATTTCAAGCCAGGAAAAATTATGACTTTAATATTAAAAAGTCCTAATGTTTTCCAAAAATTAGTGACATTTGTTTGTCAAATAATCTTTGACCTTTCTTCTTCAAAGGCCCTTAGAAACAGAACAACATTTTGCCCAAATACAAGCTTGTGGTCTGATAAAGTCCTTCTTAAAATCCTGCTAAGAATCGGTTCAGAATCTAGGTATACTGTACCAAATCACTAGTGTTTGTGGCATATTTGCACGTGGTTAACTCTTATAATCTTTTTATAGATGCTAAATGTAAAGTCAGGATACAAGTAGCACTTTGTTCATGATGTTCTTGACAAAATGACCAGTGTGCAACACTATGACCTCCATGTAGTTCCTATGTAGCTTAGAAACATGCAAGGATACCATTTGTTCATTTAAGGTATGCAATTTTCTGCCAGAGTTGCACTGCTACAAAAATAAGGAAGAGAAAGATAAGATACACATGCTGTCCTTTACAAGCAAAGTCAGGGGGTTATGGGTGTTGCTCAGTGGTAGATGGGTTGAGGCTGTTGCCTAGCATACATAAGACCTTAGGTTCAATCCCCAGCACAGGGAGAAAAAAGTGAAGTCAGAGAATATATGGGTTTGAATTTTTCTCATATCAACAAATATTTTTCCAATTTTCCACCATTAATAGACTATCCTACAGTTATTCAACATTAATTATTCAGGATTAGCTCAGACTCTACAAGCTAAAGACGCACTCTCTCAAGACTGTCCCCACTGGAGATAACACTTAAAAGTTCTATGGGCCACCAGTATTGCTAACCCATCAGATATAAATTTGAAAGTCTCCACAATTCCTTGCTCAGTTTTGATAACTCAGTAGAATGACTCATAAAGTGGAGGAAATTACATGGTTTAAATTAACTGGATTATTATAAGTGATACAACTCAGGAATGTCCAAGCAGTAGGGTAAGGGGTTGAGGATGGCACACGGCTTCCTTGCCCTCTACTGTACATGCCACCTTCCTAGCACATCATTCTGTTCACCAGAGTGGATACAACCCAAGTCCTCATTTTGAAGTTTTCATTATGTAATTGTGGTTGATTAAGCCATTAGTCATTGGTGATTAAACTTATATTCTAACCACTGTGCCTTGCCCAGAGGTCTGAGTATAGAACTGTAGTCCCAGTCCTGTAATCAAAAAATGCCTTGCCTTCCTGATTCCCAGTCCCCATCCTGAAGTTATGTAGTTCCTTCCTTGTTGTGTTCATTAGCAGGCAAGCATACAGAAGAGAGTAAATTCCAAAGTTTTTAAAGAGTTTTGTGCAAGGGACCAGGGACATGGTTGAAAAATATATTTTTTTAAATTATAAAATAGAGGGGAAGGATAATTTTTCACTGTAGGAAATCATACAGAGAGTAGGCATATAACATGACTTCTAATTGCTCTCTCTGATGGCGTGGAGGAACTATTCACTGTGGCCCACTACAGTATAACAGTCTTAAGCTTTGAATTACTACCAAATTTATTTTCAACCTTGTTTTTCTCAACAGATTATGAGCAAAAATATTCTGAGCATTGAAAATGTATTTCTGGGGCCAGTGAGAGGGCTCAGTGGCGTAAGCGCCTGCCTGGCAAGCACGAGGGCCCGAGTTCGACTCCCGGAACCCACATACGAGAAAAGGGGCCGGTGATATCGCTCAGCAGCACGGGTGCCTGCTGGCGCACGAGGTCCTGAGGTCGACCCCTGGTACCCACAAAAAAAAAAAAAAAGTATTTCTGGAGAAAAAGAACAAAAATGAAAAGATATCTTCTCATGCAAGATTGGACTAGTTAGTGGTCACAAAAACACATAGTGGAATATATGTACAATTTCAAAGGAAAAGTCAATAGACAGAGTATTGGGATGGGAAATGAAAGACGAGGGATTATTAAGGACAGTATATTTTTTACAAAGCTGGAAAGAGTCATGTTCCATTCCCACATTTCCAGTGTGGGTGTTTTTTTGATGAATTTTTGATCATGGTTTGCTGTTGTTGTCTTTGTCATTGTCATAGTAACTATGGTACAACCACTATAAAAAGGAATTTTATGCAATGGATCTAATTGTCAATTTAATCAGATTGAACATTGCATAATGTTTTAACAAAAATGTCAGGCTGAGTTTGACAAGACAAGCATACAGAAGAATTTCAGATTACATTTGCCATGATAACCAAAATCTATGAAATAATACAGGTGATCCCAACAATACGTAAATCTATACCCTGTACCATGTGTCTACTGACTTTTTTGAATGAATGACTGTATACTTCATCTCTTTTTAAATTAATATTTCAAAAATATGTTTATATTTATGTTTTCTAAAAGCATATTCATTGAAATTGTTGAAAACTTTTACAAATTGTATTATTAGATTAAGACTGAAAATAACTTTTTAAAAGGATAGTTAAACCAAGTTACAAATAACTGTAAGATATAGTTTTCGATATAATTTATTATAAAATATTAACCATAAAGTTATTTTAACGTGAGGCATGTTAGAGTTATCTAAGAAAAGATAATAGCTAAATAAGAAGCATTTTATTAATCAATGCTAAAGGTATTTTAAGAAAAATTTATATTTCTTTAATGTCTAGATTCTCAGTTTTCTTATTCTTATACATCCACTTCTTCTAAACTTTCATTTTACCATAAGAAGACGGTAGACCAGTGTAAATATTTCAGTTCATTCTCGTAAAATATTCCCTGCATGATTCACTCTTATTGTAAGCAACTGTTGGAGAAATTTAAAATGAAATGAAATTGATGAATAGATGGAATTCTTAAGGCCTCAGTGATTTTCACTTGTACAGTTAAATTACACAAAAATGGATTAAAATAATAAAGAGGAAGATACTTATAATTAAGAAAGTTAACTTTTAAAACACATAAAGTATGAATTTCTAAGATAACTCTGAATTGAATTAAAGGGATTTTTCTTTGACAAGTTTTGTAAAAGATGCCTCAAAATAATATTGCTTGCTCTCAGGGCTTAGATACACCATTTTGCTATTAAGCATTTCAGAGAAGTGTACTTAAGATTGTTTGTTTGTCATAAATGAGGAACTAAAAACAACAGAAAAAGATAGCCAACATTTGAATTTACTATAGATTTGATTATCTTATTTATTTATTTATTTATCTTTTCTTCTTTATCATTGTTTTTTAGAAATAGGACCTTTCCTGGCACAAACTCCTATCTCTTTGAATGTCATTCTATTAATATTATTTTGCTTTTCAAGTCAGAGAGGCTCAAGTAAAATGAGTATATATTTAAATTCCAGGTCTTCCCAACATTACCCAACAGATGTAGGTTGAGAACCAGCATGGATAGGAGGTGAAGGGAGGGTTTTTGCCTTATGATTGTCTGTTTTTTCCATAGGTCTTAGGAAGTAATATACAAAATGAAAATAGGAGAATCCAGGTCAAGATGATAAGATCAGTAATAATCAAGTCAGCTGAAAGAATTTAGAGATTTGAACTGTAAGGATCACTCCAATTTAGCTTGGCTGCATAATCCTCGGATTTGTTGTGCTTTAGGAGATAAAGATAATATGGAATATCAAACAAAGGAAGAAAAGTCACCATTTTACAACAGCAAGAAAGGAAAATTATTTGGAATATATTTGAAACACTTTAAGGTAAAGGAAAATGTAAATTGAATTCAAAGTTCAAGCTCGGACTGAATTATACAGCTAAAAAGATACTAAATTTTTATTTACCTTTACTTCTTTTTTTTTTTTTTTGTGGGTACAGAGGGGTTGACCTCAGGACCTTGTGCGCCAGCAGGCACCTGTGCCGCTGAGTGATATCACTGGCCCCTTTTTCGTATGTGGGATCCGGGAGTCGAACTCGGGCCCTCACGCTTGCCGGGCAGGCGCTTAAGCCGCTGATCCATCTCACCGGCCCTACCTTTACTTCTTACAATCTAATAATATTGCTTCAATACTTGTGCATAGAGAGCAAAATGTTCAAAGGTAAACACCTTTGTATTTGGATAGAACAATCATTTATTTTTATAGTTACAGATATTTTCTGGGATTGTGGAGATTTCATGATTATCATTTTTGGGGGTAAGAAAAGAGTTTAAGTCTATCGGTCAATATTGTTTGAGATCACACATGTGTGGCGACAGATATACAATGTGAATACAGATATTCTGAATCTCGGGCCCAGCTTCCACTTACTATGACAGTTACAACTATATTTCACAGTGTTATTATTCAAAGAAAATATTAGAGAAAATTAAAATATTTCAGGTTCCTTACAGAATATTGTTTAATACGTTACATGAGACAAATCAGTAAGTAAACAACCTTACCTAAGGCCTTCCACCATTGCTTTGGCACCCCAGCCCTGAATGAACTATTGAAATGCTTTTGCAAGGGGGCATTGGAAGAGCTTGAAGGTTTGTTGCTGTCGTTGTTGCTTTAGAACATGATACATAGCTCGCTAGCTATACATACGTAAAAAGCATTCTCATGTGACTGATATGAAATAGTGCATATAAATTGCCTTTTATGTGCATGGCAGATTGGGTAGGTAACTATTTGATTACCATTATAATTGTAATTGTTTTCATTCCATGAAAAATATGAAAATCTCTTTGTTAAAGAAAGTATTATCTTTTTGTTAAGATGAATAGAGTCCTTTTGAATACCTGAAATGCTGTCTGTCTTCCAACCTGTGACATAAAGAGACCTAGCAAAGCACGCGGATATCGCAGAGATTTTTCTCATCTCAGAAAATATATGTATGCCAGATGCAGCTAGACAGAAAGCAGCGTGGAGGATCTTCAGTAGGAATGCTTCTGGTATCTATAACATTTGTCATTTCTAGGGAAAGGAAGACAGGGAATAGCAGGCTGCCTTCCTAGCAATGGCACGTTTAGGCAGCCCTGCCAAAGCCCACCTGTGGTATCTCACCGTGCTTCTCCTGGGCTAACTCAGACCTCCTGAGGCTTTCTCGGCACAGGTCCAGGAAACACACATGAAATGAGCCTTGTGAGACATCTCTATTTGCTCCCCACAAATTGTTGGTTTATAGGGCAAATTTGTTTCACATTTTTTCTGTTACTTAAAGCAACATATGCTTCTTATAAATCACAGAAAACAAAGGGTGTGCTCCCAAATCAAGTCTTCAGGAACAGGAGGTAGAGAGAAGACTTGGTGTTGTTTGCCACTTTTCATGGCATAAACCACCTCTGTCTTTACTGCTTGAAAGTCAGCCACGTGTCCACGGATACGGCTTCGGGATGAAATGCATATAATGGATTCACGCCAGCTGATATGAGACACATTTACCACGTTACTGGGTGAGTGCACAGGATGTCGTCAAAACTGAAAGCCTTGATACATAAAGGAGCACTGTTAACATTTAAACTGGGACAACAAATGTAAATAGGAACAAGCTTAAGAAAATGGGACATAAATGCTACTACTCCAACAGATCCTAAACATCTGGAAGATATTTAAGGAATCTCCCTCTTAACATATAAAACAAGATCTTGGGATTCATTTTTTTTTTCTTTAAGTAGAAACTTTAAATGAGAATTTTCCTTAGAAGATTTTATACTTTTAAGAGCAATTTCAGAGATGAATGTCAGGGTGCACGCCTGTAATCCCAGCACCCTGGGAAGCTGAGGCAGGAAGATTGGAAGCTTGAGCCATCCTGGGCAAATTAGTGACTTATGGAGAGCTTGTCTCAAAATAAAAAAAAATGAAATAAAATAAGGCTGGGGATGTATGGCTCTGTTCATAGGGCCTATTTTCAATCCTCAAAGTTGGGTGTGGGGGCAATTTTAGGTTCACAGAAAAATTCGGAGGGAAATATGGACATGTCTCATACATCAGCACTCATATCTACAAAGCCTCACCTATTATCACTATGTTCCACCAAAGTAATACTTGTGTTAGAATTGATCAATTTACATCTATTGGCACATTATTATCACCTAGAATACATGGTTGATATAAAGGTTCATCTTTAGTGCTGCATAGTCCATTGGTTGGGACAAATTTATAATGCCATATATCTAATATTATAGCATCACACAAAGTCTTTCTGTGGCACTAAAAATCACTTGCGCTTCCTCAATTTGTTCCTCTCACCTATTTAGTCTCTGAAAATCACTGATCTTTTAAATGTCTCCATAGTTCTGTCTTTTCCATTGTCATACAGTTGCAATCGTACCCTATATAATTTTTCAGATTGGCTTCTTTTGTTTAATATTGATTAATTCACATTTCTCTGATCATATAGAGTATGGAACTTCTTATCACATGCTTATTTGCCAGCTGTGTATCTTCTGGGGTGAGGTGTCTGTTAAGGTCATTAATCCATTTTTTAATTGAGATTTTCCTTATTTTTGAATTTTAAGTGATCTGTATACTATATCACTGTGTACTGTATATAAGTTCTATGTATAGTTCATATTTTGGATATTTTCTCCGTATCTTTTGCAATATATTCTCCAAGTCTTCAGCTTGACTTCATGATAGTGTCCTTCACAGACAGTGTCTTTTTATAGATTATGACTTTGGTGTTGTTTCTAAAAAGTCATTGCCAAACCTAAGGTTATGAAGATTTCCTCTGTTTATTCTTAAGAGTTTTACAGTTTTGCATTTTACATTTTAGGCTTTGATCCATTATGAGTTAATTTTTGTGAAATGTACAAATCTATGCCTAGATTCATTGCAAAAAACATCCAGTTGTTCTTGTGTCATTGATTGAAAGACTTTTTTTTTCATTATGTTGCCTTTGCTTCTTTTCAAAGATCAGTTAAATATATTTATGTGGATTTATTTGGGAGTTCGCTATCCTGTTCCATTGGTCTATTTGTCTATCACCTCATCAATATCGTGCTTCCTGGACTATTAAACTTTTATAGTAATTTTTAAATCAAGTAATATCAGTCCTCCAAATATGTTTTCTTCAACATTTTATTGGATATTTTATGGATTTTTCTTTTGTCTTTTTATATGAAGGTGTGATCAAATAAAATGATGAATATTTAAATAAAAAATTATAAATTTATTATAGTAAAAGACTCATTGCCACTAATCCCTTTCAAAATATTCCCACTTGCTTCAAACTGAAGCCATTCTGAAACTCTTCTTTTATGAATGTCTTTTCATAGCTGCCTTGAATGGATTCAAAACGTTTGTGACCATTTCTGTCAAATAAAAATATTATGGCCTATCCTTGTCCACTTTATTCACTGGATCCCATGCCTTGCGACTTTTGGCTATTCCTCAAAGCCAAAATGACCATGAAAGCTGGATGTTTCAAACTGATTTCAGGCCATGAGTCAGCCATGACAGGGTAACTAATGACATTAATGAAACAGGATTTCAGAATTTCTTCAGAAAGTGACAAGGGTGTTAGGAATGTGACAAGAATACTACCAAGAATACTATTTGAGGAGGATGAATGGCAATGTGTCTTTTACTGTAATAAATTATTATTATTATTTTTTTGTGTGTGTGTGTATGTGTGTGTGTGTGTGTGTGTGAGTACCGGTGATCGAACTCAGGACCTCGCGCACCAGGAGGCGCCCATGCCGCTGAGGGGTATGTGTGTACTGGGAGTCGAACTCAGGACCTCATGCTTGCCAGGCAGGCACTTATGTCACTGAGCTATCTCACCGGCCCTGCTGTAATAAATTATTAAAATATAAATATTCACTCTTTTGATCACACTTAAAATTCAGAACAAGTTTGTCAATATCCACAAAATTTACTGGAATTTTCATTTCACTGATTTTCTATGTGCAACTGTAAATAACTATTTTTTTCCCTTTCACCTAATTGCTTAACTGGTATATTTTTTGCAACACATAGTAAATACATTCCTTCTGGAAGAATTGGTGTATATTCATATTACAACTTGATCCTTTTTACTTACCCTTCCCTTCCAACCCCTCCCATCTCCACAAGCCCCAGACCACCTTTCATCTTTTCAAAAAACAACCATTTGATTCATTGTTCTTTTATGTTTTTTCTGTAGTCTCAATTTCATTAATTTCCACTCAAATCTTTATAATATCTTTCCTTATATTAGTTTCAGATACGGATTTTTCTTGTCTTTGTAGGACCTTGAAATGAATCCTTGGGTTATTCATTCTTTCTGTGTGTTCATTTAAAAGTGTAACCTTCCCTGTTACAACTGCTTTCATTATGCCTCATAGGATTTGATATGTTGTGTTTCCATTGTCATTTGATTCTAGGAAGTGTTTTTATTTCTTCCCTGATTTCTTCTGTGATCCACTGGTTATTTAATATGTATTGTTAGTTTCTGTGTATTTACAAAATTTCTACAAATCCCTTTGCTATTGATTTCTAGCTATATTCCACTATATTCCCTTTGTGTAGATGATTATTTCAATTCCTTCCTATTTATTTAAGCATGCATTGTGGACTAAAGATAGTGTTTATTTTGAAAAATGTTCTCTGTGCTGTGCTGTTAAGAAAAATGTGGGGCCAGGGATATGGGTCAGCAGCACAAGTGCCTGCCTGGCAAGTGCAAGGTTCTGAGTTCGATTCCCGGTACCAAAAAAAAAAGAAGAAGAAAAATATGTATTCTGTTGTTGAATGAAACACTCCATAGATATATGTTAAGTCCATTTGTTCAATGGTGTGGTTTAAATCTGATGTTTCTTTGTTGCTTTTTTTTGCTCGTTTGTTTGCTTTTGGTCTGGTTGACCTGTCTCATTGTGAGAGTGAGATATTAAAGACCATCCAATAAGATTGCATTGGTATCTATCTGTCTTTTTAAATTCAGTAGTTTTTGTTTTATGAAGTGGGGTATGCTGATGTTTGATGCAAAGTTACTTAAAATTATTGTTTTGATGTTATTGACTTGTAAATAGTACTGTATATTTTATTTCAAATTTTACTTGAGTATTTCTGATATATTAGTATGTAAATAACTTTTGTGGATTAATAACCTTATATCCTCTAACCTTTCCATAATCACTTAATTGTTGTAGGAGATTACTGTTATTATTATTTTAGACTTTCTACATAGGTAAACAGGTAGTCTATGAACAGAGCCAGTTTAATTTCTACATTCTGGATTCATATAGCTTTTATTTCTTTTCTTTCTTTTTTGTCTAATTGCATTGTGTAGTGCTTCCAGTAAGGTGCTGAAAAGCATTGGTGAGAGGAAACATCTGTGGCTTTTTGCTGATCTCAGTAGAAAAGCTTTGAGATTTTCACTATTATGTAAAGGCTTTTAATAAACTTTATCAAACTAAAAAAGTTCTCATCTATTCCTAGCTTATTAATAATTTTATTATGAATGTATTTTGAGTTTTCCAATACTTTTTTCTGCATTTATTGATATCTAATTTTTTTCTTACTATGATATATTACATTGTTCATTTTTAAAATATTGAACCAGCCTTGAACACCAGGGATAAATTTCATTTGAGTGTGTGTGATTTTTTTATACAATTTTGAACGTGATCTTTTACTACTTCGTTAAGGATTTTTGCATCTCTGTTCATGGGAAGCATTATTCAATAATTTTCTTGTGATTTTTGTGTCTTGCTTTGGTGTCAGGGCAATGCTGGTCTCAGTGAATGAGTTAGGAGGGTTATATTCTGCTTCTATATTCTGAAAAAGTTGTTAAAATGTTGGCAGAATTTAATGCCCAAAATATTGGGTGGAATTCACCACTGCACTCATTTGGGTTGTGGAATGATACTAATGGTTCTATTTCTTTAGTAGATATAGGTCTGTTTAGGTTGCTTATTTCTTTTTGTGTGTTTTAGCATATTTGACCTTTCAAAGAACAGATCTGTTTCATGCAGATTATGAAATTTGTGGTCATAGAGACTTATACTACTTCTTTATCACTATTATTTTAATGTCTATGTGATATTTGTGATTCTTTCTCTTTTGTTTCTGATATTAACAATTTGTGTTATCTCTGATTTTTCCTTTGTTGGCCTGTTTCTCAGCTTATTGACTTTATTAATGTTTTCCAAGTAAAGATCTAGAATTCATTGCTTTTATTCTATTAACTTCTTGTTTTCAATTTCATTGATTTCTGCTCTAATTATTATGTGTTTCTTTCTGCTTATTTTGTATTAATGTGCTATTATTTTTCTAGTTTCCTAATGTGAAAGCTTAGGTGATTGATTTTAGTACTTTTTATATGGAATATGTGTAATCAAAGCTGTAAATTTCTCTCTAACAATTTATTTCACTGCATCCCATAAATTTTGATAACTTGTTTTTCTGTATCTACTCAGTTAAAGATAGTTTTAAAATTTTTTTAAGATTTATTTATTTGATCTACAACACTGTTCGAAAAGGTGTTATGTAGTTTCCAAATATTGAGGGATTTTCCGTTTATCTCTCTGTTATTCACTGTTAGTTCAATTCCATTTTGTTCTGACAGCAGACTTTTATGATTTATATTTTAAAAATTTGTTAAAATATATTGTTTGGGCAAGAATGTGTTCTGCTTTGGTGAATCCTCCAGGTTAGTTTGAGAAAAATATATGTATTCTGCTCTTGTTAGTTGAAGTAATCCAGGATGTCTATTTTATCCAGTTTATTGATGGTGCTGTTGAGTTCAACTATATCCCTACTCATTTTTTGCCTCCTGAATCTATCTATTTTTGATTTATGGTGTCTTGGTTACTTTTCTCTCATTGCTGGGACAAAATACCCAACACCCAAAATTAAGGAAGGAAAGGTTTATTTAGCTTACAGTTTGTGGAGGTTTCAGTCCATAATCAGCTGGCTCCAAGGCAGGGTGGCATGGCACAGGGGCAACCGTTCATGGCAGTGGAAAACAGCAAAAGCAGCAAGAGCAAAAAAGGGAGGAGCAAGCAGGACAGAGAGCAACCTCTTTCCCTCCCTTATATTACATGCAGGCTACCCGCCCCAGGGTGGGCGTAGCACTCACGCCCATAATCCCAGCATTAGACCATGAATCAGTCATAAACTCCAGAAGCCGCCTCCATGACTGCATGAGGCTTTGGGGGGACATCTAGACACAAACCATAACACATGGATATTGAAGGCTGTAGGTACAGTAGTGAACTCATGTATTTGTCTTTGCAGTCTGAACAGTTTTGGACTCAAACATTTTAAAAATTATTGTTAGGTGCATGAAATTAAAGACTATTATGTCTTTTTAATGTCAATGTTATAAATTGACCCCTTTGTTGTTTTGCAATTTCCATCTGTATCCCTGGTAACTTTTCTAATTCAACAGTCTGCTTTGCCTGAAACTAGTATAGTTATTCCTACTTTCTTTTGAGTAACATAGTTGTTTTAATAATACAATAATGATTTGTGAAGTAATTTTTCCTTGATTTTGTATCTTTGGTCTTTCCTCAGGATAGAAAAATAGTTAGATTTGTTGTTGTTGTTGTTGTTGTTGTTCCAAACTCCCCTTTAAATGGACTTTCCTTGAAGTTTTGATACTTAGATTCTTTGAGGCTTCCCAGGATTCAGTAATTCCTAAACTCTCTGGTTTTTCATTTTGTTTATCTTTTTGCTGGTATCAAACTGTACTGCCACTAAAAAATTTCCAATAATGGTGTTATGGCTTAAATCTAAAATGTACTCTGAGAGTCGCATGCTTTTGGAAGGTGACTGGATTATGGGGCACCTTACTCACCCATGGATTCATCCATTGATGAGTTCATCAGCTTAATTTTCTGCAGGGCGATGGGGCCTGGTTGGAGGTGGGTCATGGGGGCTCGACCTGAAAGGGTTTATTCTTGTGCCCTGTTCCTCCCTTCTTTCTCTGCTGCCTGGCTGCCATAGGATGAGCAGCTTTCTTCCTCAAGTCCTTTCTGCTATGCGTTTCTGCCTTGGCGCCAGACAACTCTGGAATGAATCCACTGGAAACCATGAACCAAATGAAATGCTGCTTGCTTACATTGTGGGTGACGTATTGTAATTCAGAGAGGAGAAGGTGACTAAAACAATTGGTAAATATTTTTTCTTTTTTTTTTTTTTACTTTGCCTAGAATCCATTTCTATTGTTTCTAACCCCAAATATAGTGTGATAAAATCACATATGATACAAAAGGAGATGCAATACAATGAAAGTATGTATCTACATATGTTAACCCACTCTGACACAGATACCCAAATATAAGAAATGCAGCTCCAAACAATCCCATCAAAACTGCAAGCAAATTTAGGAAAGAAGGTGATGGTAAGAAGGAAGTTCTGTAATGAAAATTTATGTATCTATTTGTGTAAACTGCTTTAAAAAGACAAAACCAAGAAAAGTCAAACTTGATTCTGATCAGTGTGGCTTATCTACTGTTTAGAAATAAATTTTCCAAAGAATACTTTAAATCATATTTTAAAAACATTTTTATGCATTTCATAAAATATTCAATATAAATATACTCAGGAAGATAAATATTATTTCTTAGGCATTCATTCACTTGTTCAACATTTGTTATTATTTACTACAGTATGTCCTAAGAACTTGGAAAAAAATCTATGAATAAGTCTTAAGGGTAGAATGTTGTAGGAAATACTTTTCCCAATAAGATGAAAAAGTGGTTGAGCTTTCAAATTTATTTCAAAATTCCCTTGAAAATGCTTACCAGAACATTCAATAGCCTGAATCAGGCAGGAGAGAACAAATGAGTTTCCACTAAGAAGAATATTTCCATACCACATCCTCCTTCTGTGTTCAAATGGCATACAATAAAAGAAATGAAAATCATTTATTTACTGTTCTTTGGTTAGTGAATTTTTCTCAGTATTCCAAGCTTCCAGTACCCTTCCTGTGTGGAGCTGAAGTGTATTATCTTGTCTTAGACAGCAGCACAAATGTGCATTTCTGTATATTTCTTGGACTAGCGTAAGAGATTGAATATTTCTCTCCTCTCCATTTTTGGACAGGTGAGAAGCAGAAATTTCAGTAACTATGAACTTTGTATGCTCTACAGAATCAAGCTTTCACTTTATGGAGCATTTATATTGCCATAAAAGGGAGTAAGATATGGAGAATTTGGAAACCCATTTTCACTCTTGAATGAGGTACATTCCCCACTAGGATTTCAATAATATAGGTGTTATTTCTTCTACCTCGTGATTCCTTTTGAGGTATTTCTGAAGTTCAGGGTTCTGGTGAATACTCATTTTCAATTGCAGTATAGTTGTTGAACAGTGTTAAATGCATGCAGTTCATATAGTGTTGTGTTTTAGAAGCAGTCAAAAGTTCTATATTTGATGACATTAGGAGTTATACTGAACACTGTCTTTTAAAGTACTGTGGAAATATTGGTGGTGCTGTTTTAGAAAGAATAAGTATGAAAAGCTAAATTTTAACTCACAATATTCTGCTGATATTTTCAGAAATAAAAAATCAAAGTAAAAAATAGGCTGGCATTGAAGCTCCAACTCTTACCAACAGGAAGACAGCTGCCCTGAGAAAATCATGCACCCAATGCCTGTACGAGGTATGTCAATGAAGGACAATGGATAACCAATAGCCAAGAGAGTCCTGAAGATCAGACCAAGGACTGCATGAGCCAAACTAACCCTCTCCTCCTTTAAAAATTATATATATGATCAACCAAGGACTGCCACACTAACTAAAATATTTACTCCGTTTGCCGGGGTAGGGTGTCCTCCCTAGCACTGGCAGGCACTATGGTGAGCTGCTTGCAAAAATAGCTGCAATAGATGGCAGAGTGGTGAATAGCACAGAAACAGCCTCTCTGAGATTTGGAGTCCAAACACTGGAAAACAGCAATGTGAGGAAGAGAAGAAGGAGCCAGCTGGGTGCCTGAGACCTCTTGGTTCTTGCTTATCCATGGTCCTTCATTGACATACCACATACAGGCACTGGGTGTATGATTTTCTCAGGGCAGCCGTCTTCCTGTTGGTTACAGTTGGAGCTTCAATGCCAGCAAGGATCTGAAGCAGGAATTGAAGGCGATGGAGAGAGCATGAAGAGAGACCTCAATGCAGAGGAGGTGGCAGTCAGTGCTTTCTCTTTGAGCCCTGATTCATTGCACGGGAGGGGTGGCTCAAACCTGCAGGTGCACTGTGACTACTGCTGACCCCAGAGGCCTCCACAGAGAAATGCACCAATGGAACAGAGCCTTGGACACAGAGGACTGCAGTGGCTGGTGAGTTATTTAGGTTCAAATGACCCCCAGAAGAGGGGGATTGGCTGGTAGCCATCTTGGAGAGGGGCCAGCTGAGCTTGGACCTCAGAGCAGCTACAGACTATAACTATCTAGCGGCTGCCAGTGTCAGGATGAGGTGGAACTGAATTCAAGTTGGCAAGAGGCACACGGAGTGTTGCAGGCTGAACAAATAGGGTTCCAGCCTGACAGCCAGAAACCAACCCGAACTTCAGTGGATCTAAAGGTGCAGGCTTGCTGGGATTAATCAACATGAATCTGGTTGTCTATCAGTGACAACAGAGACATGCCCTAAAGTGGACTTTTTTCTTTTTTTTTGTTTTTGTTTTTGTTTTGTTTTCTTTTTTCTTATTTGTTCTTATTTTTATGAGTGTGAACAGGTTTCTAGTTTTTGTTGTTGGTGTTCTATTCTGCTCGTTTTTATTTCTTCCTTCTCTCTTTCCCACCAGTTTCCCAAAGTTCATGTAATCTTCTTTTGTCCTCCAGTCTTGCTTCTAATCTCTTCCTCTTCTTTTATTTGTGTATTTTCCCCCTAACTCCTTTTGAGTTTTCTCCCTTGAGGGTAAAATTACCATATTGAGAGGGCACATTTACTGTATACAATTTTCTGGTTCATTTTAGATTTTGTTATATAATCACAAATATAGTCCATATAGTTAAAGGTAGCAAATTAATAGAAAAATAGGCTGGCACTATACATTACATGAAAAGGATAAAAAGAAAGAAAGCAAGACATCAGCAGTATCACCTCATAAAGATAGTGCATAGAAAATAAATGTTGGGTTCCTTAAATTATTTTTAATATATTTCCTCTATAAAGTTGAAGTTGTCAATGAAGCTTTAACATGGCTGATAAAAATGAGGTGGATACTAACTGAAGAAAAAAAGGAATCTGATTACCTATGTTACTTAAGTTCATACAAATCAAAAATAATCCACAGCTTTACACTTCAGTTATTTCTTCTGTGATCATTAGTTTCCAGTGATTACAAGGGCAAAACACACTTTTGGATGTAAGTAGCATTCAAAATACAAGGCTAGAGTCTGTATTCAAAATGGAATCAAAATAATGATATGTCCTTTTCCCACACTGAAAGGAATCTTTTTTTTTTTTTTTTTGGTTGGTATCGGGGGTCGACCTCAGGACCTCGCGCGCCAGCAGGCGCCCCTGCCGCTGAGCGATATCACCGGCCCTTTTTTCGTATGTGGGTTCCGGGAGTCAAACTTGGGCCCTCGCGCTTCTCAGGCAGGCGCTTACGCCACTGAGCCATCTCACCGGCCCAGGAATCATTTTTTTAAAGGTCATGTATGAATACAATTTTCCATATTCACCTTGCTAATGTGAATGCAACTGAAAAAAATTTTGAAGATAACAATTTTGCTTTCAGTTTATTTTAGCATGTGAAAAGACAAATATATCCTTTGATTTTTCCCTTTAATAACATTCATATCATGTTTATTATTATATGTACAACTAAAATGTTTAAATTCTTTATAACTATATGAAAGGATGGGAATTAGAGAAATGCTCATTATAATTTCCTGAGTTTTTACTAATGGATTTATATTTGTGATCTCAGTTTATACTCAGAAACAAGACTTCCAAGGTTGGCATAATTTTCCTAAGATTCTAACAAATTCATTTGCCTTGTAGAAATTAAGGAATTTTCCTAATTTCATGCAACTCCAACAAGTCAAAATGAGGATCAAACTAATGATATTCTCATCTCAAAAGAAAATTTCTATCTGCATGTTAATGTGCTTCTGTGATTGTGCAAATGTGTTCTAAACTGGAATAAAATGTATAAATTTATAACCTACATTTTCCTAAATTTGTAGGTAAAACATGTAGTGAAAATTATTTTTAGGTTCAGACTGAAATTTCATTATTTGAACTATCATAATATTTCATATCAGTTTTATTTCTTTATCTACAAATTCTTTTTTATAATTAGGAATGTGTTGAACACTTTTGCACTTGGACTGCTGTTTGATTCTCTAAATTGAATGACAAAATAACTGCTAAAGAACACTTTGCACGTATATTATAAAATGGTCACATGGAATTAATGCACTGCCTTTCTATACTCTATACAGAGTACTTACAGTGTGAGCATAACTGAGATGCAGAGAAGTTAGTGGAAAGCTCAGGCACTAAGAGATCTTGAAACCAGGCGACCCATGGGCATTGCTGCAAGGCTGTCTGGACAAGGAACGCCAACTCCTGGTGGCCAGCAGGCACTGCGGACACAGAGTGAGGGTCAGGCATGGCTCTCTGAGGCGGGAAGTTGGAGCAGACACCCTTCTGTAAAGATCAAGCCATGAGATGCGATTCTTAGGCCCCATTTCACCAGAGAGCCTAAGAAAACCTTGTGCCTCTGTTCTTGCAAAGGAGAAAGCGGTCTTCGCTGAAAATTCCTAAGTATAAGGTGATCCTTATAAGGATTTTCAAGACAGGATTCACACTACTTGTGTGGTACAAATATTTATGATGAATATAAAATTTGTTTAGAATTGCATTGTCCTCAATGACTGTGGCAAGATTACAATCTCTCTAAAGGAAGAACTATCTAGTAAGGAAAGCTCATAGATATATTTTCAAGAACATGAGCTCAAAATTAACTAATATCTATTACTTTACCAAAAAGAAGCTACTATAGAGTTATTAGTACTGAATTATTATATCTCTCCCAATTCTGATATGTTGAAATGATTAAAGAATATAAAATAAGTATATTTAATGTATTTTTTAATTATTTTAATTAGTAGATGTTTACAGTACATAATGATTACATTCATCATGGGCAGTTGGTAAAAACACAACACATTTTAATTTTTTTTTACAACCCCTATCCCTCTACTCTCACTACTTTTAGAAAAGGAATCCAGTTATGACAAAGTAATAAAATATTGGGCCGGTGAGATCGACCCCTGGTACCCACAAAAAAAAAAAAGAATGGGGGATTTTAGATTCACTTCGGATACATTAAAGCTATTAAGAAATAGATCTTTTTTCCATATTACATTAAGTAATTAAAATTTTAATGTAGAAATTAACTAATTTGAGAGAAGCTGCAAAGAGAATGAGTAAATTAGGAAAAGTTACAATAAAATATCTCCAAAATTCAGTAGAGATTAACTGAAGGAAACTTTTTTAGATTCCAAGACAGCTGGATTAGAGTACATTTTTTAAGTATGAAAAGAGATAATATGTGGGCAGGATAATAAGACAAAAGTGATTGCATCCAAGGATGATTCCTAATCAAAGTGCAACCAACTGAAGTAACTCTTCCACAAATTTGAAGTTGTAAATGAGATATATCAGTTAGAGTTTACCTTTCTTATGTCCTAGGGCATGGAAATGTAAATCTGTAGAGCTTTGATAGGAAATTCCTATATTGTAACCTAAATGAATTATTTTTTTACACACTATCTAATCTAAACATCAGTTTACTCAAATGTAAAGTTAGTGCAATAATCAACCCCATAATGCTTTAAATTAATTAATAAAATGATGTATACCAATTGTTTGATATATTAAAATATTTATTATAAAAATGACTAATACTTTTCAGGTATTATAGTACCTCTTGCTTAAACTATTTTCTATTTATTGTTCCTTTTATGTTAGAGAGAATAATGTAGAAGATATCAACTTGTAAAGAGAGACAGAGAGGGCTTCCAGAGTTCCTCAGATGAAGCTAGACCTTTGAATATGAGAAAAATGGATTCTGTCTTTCTTTTTTTTAAATGAGTTTAAACAAACATTTTTTTCCTTTTAACTTGCGATTAATAGTCCCTAAGAAAAATACTTATAAAGTATAATTAAGATCACCCTACTTGTCCATCAACAGATAAATGGAAAAGGAAACTGCAGTGTGTATAAATAATAGAACATTATTCATTTTCTAAGAAGAGGAAAATCTTGCCATTTCAATAACACGGACAAACCTGGAGAACATTGGGTTAAGTAAAATAAACCGGACACGGAAAGAAAATACCCCATGATCTCACTTATGTTTGGGATCTAAAAAAATCGAAATCAGAAACAAGAGTGGAATGGTTGTTACAAGGGTCAAGGATCCAGCACTAGAAACACGTTGATCAATAGATATAAAATTTCAGGTAGGCAAGAGGAAAAAGATCAAGAGACATATTATTCAGTATAATAATATAGTGAATAATGATGTGTGGTATATTTAAAAACTGGTAAGAAATTTTAAATGTTCTACAAAAATTAATGGTAACCATATCTCAGTGTGTATTTGTTAACTGAGTGCAATGTATTTCAAAACATTTTGTTGTATACTACAAATACGTATAATTTATATATACCAGTTAATTTTTTAAAAAAATGATGACTGTAATTTAAACCTTTCTAGGGCATATGCTGCAATTAGGAAGAAAATTTGCAATATCTAATTAAAAACACTGGCTGCTCCAAAAATGAAGCTTCATATATGAGATTTACTTATATTAGGAGTTGTTTTCTAATCTGTTAGTAGAAACACTAGTCTATGCTCTCATCATTCCTTCTTTCCCTATTTCAATTATAAATTATTAAAAGCAGGCTGAAATTTAGAGTTCATCTACTTTCTAAGCAAATGATACTTAAAAATAATTAAGATATTGACATGTTTACTAATTATATATATATATATATATATATATATATATATCAACAGTGCCTATTATAAAAGAACAAATGTATCAGAAACTTATTAGTCAAGTCAAAACATGATAATCTCTCATTTGAAATTATTACTATTACAACGCATGGGGAAACCAAACACAAGATATTTTTATGACCTCGGAGTGGCCAGCATTGAGGTTTACCTTTAGTGATACAAAAAGTTATTGTAGATTGTTATGACACATTATTTCTTGTTATCTTTTTTCTTGATAACTTCCCTAAAACAATGCGATATATATCGCTACTAGCATAAAACACGTTTCCAGCAGATAAAAGCATTTTCTTGGCTGCAAAAAGCAGACATTTCAACCCCTGCTTTGGGGAGCATACACTGAATTTTATGCCCTCTATTATGATTTATGTAATATTATCACTGTTGTTTTTCTTTAGGGAACTAAAATACTAATATCTTAACTTTTGAGACTTCGGTATTAGTTTAACGAAAGAGACATATTGCTAGTAAGATCACTGAAAAGACTTTAGTAAAATAACAACATCAGCAATTCAAAGGAGTTTTTGAACTTTACTCTGGGATAAATCATTCGCTCTTTAGAACCATAGTTAGCAAAGAGTCCTTTTTTTAAAATGTCAGTTGATTTTCCATAGTGTTTATGCCTGGATCCTCTATGCAAAAAGAAAAAAACATAAAAGCTTTTTCATGAGATATCAAACTTTAATGTTACATTTTATGAATTTAATTATAAATAATATTAAATTCTAGCTATTTAGAATTTCTAGAAGTGTAGAAAGAAATAATTCAATTAGTTAAATTCCATACTTTAATCATAGATCCCAGAGTCAGATTTTAACAGGTTCAGGTAGCGCATCCAATGTAGGAAGTGTCACAGGTATGATTTGAGGTCACAGGTACGATTTGAGAACCCAGGAGAACGTTGGGAGTGGGGTATGGTGGCTCAGAGAAAACTCTGAGGATAATGTTCAACCTGGATAACTATCATTCTTCTTTTATTACAGACAGACATAACTACAAAAGCTCAAGGCTGAAAGATAACTTGGTGGATCCTGCCAGTGTGAAATCCTTCTGCTTTGTTTGAGTGTGGAAGTGAGCAGCGCCCATCACATAACACAGAGGGATTATCCTAAAAGCTACAAGGAACTAACAAGGAGAGGTTTGAATGTAGGACATGGATATGATCTGATTTGCCACCATTTGTAACAATATCAAGTAGATGAAAGGGATGGGGTGTGACAGATGTTACAGGAATTTTGGCAGCAAATGAAAAAGCCTGAATTGAAGCAAATATAATATTTAATAGGGTAGAATTTTCCTATGTAACATAATTTGGATTCTTAATCATGATTGATAAATATAACATGGAATTATGTGCATGCAATGGAATGAATGTCACATGGATATAATGTTTAAGATATGTATTAGTTATATATATATATATATATATATATATATATATATATATATATACATAGTTTTTATAAAAATATATTATGGTCAGTCAAAGGACAAAGAATCACTTTGGGCAAAATCATTTACTAAGAAAAGGCAAAGCAAATTCCCATTAGTGCATAACTACTAAACAACTGTTGGACCAACACTTCATCATTTAGTTTTGCTTCCTTTAATTCTGACCACAATACCTATGAGGTAGGGAGTCTTATTACTTTTATGTTTTTTATTTTTTTTTTGTGGGTACCGGGGGTTCGACCTCAGGACCTTGCGTGCCAGCAGGCGCCCGTGCCGCTGAACGATATCACTGGCCCCTTTTTTGTATGTGGGTTCCGGGAGTCGAACTCGGGCCCTTGCGCTTGCCGGGCAGGCGCTTAAGCCGCTGAGCCATTTCACCGGCCCCTACTTTTATAATGATCAAGAAACTGAGCATATAGATTTATGAGAATTTTCTGTGCTTCATTTCAGTACAAGTAATGTTGACCCTTGTACCACCCTCCACCAGCCCACGATGAAAACCTCATCTGTCTGTATTCAAAGAAAATAGTTTTTTATCATTATGAAATAAATATTTCTCCTAATTTATGTATTTGGAATTTCATGCTAACTACTATAACTCTACTCCCAAAAAGCTGAATTACTAAGAGTAGGTTAGACTTCCATCAGAAGGAGATTGGACTGTGGCTCATGCCAAAGCTTTAGATAATAAACACAGGTTGAGCTGCAGGTGCCAGGACAACACATTTGCAGCTTAATGACAAAGGGCCCTGATTAGCAGTCATGGTAGCAGTCATCACATCAAGGAAAAAGGACAGAAATGAGGACAGACTACTGTGAGGTGAGAGCAGGGGTTGGAAGTATGAATGTCATCAATAAGAATTCTGGTTGTAATATGAGCTCTGTGCCAGGGTGGCTGGAGAAGTAGGCACCCATGAGAGGCTAATAGGAACAGCTGATGAAGGGCAGATGTAAAATATGATTCCCGTGACAAAGGAGAGGAAATGTTGACAAGGGCACAGCTGAAGACACAGACAGACACTATCAAACCGTAGTGTCGTCTTGCAGGAGAGATGAGTAGGGGAAAGGGACTCATTCCTCAAAATTTACTGTTGTTTCTTTAGCCAAGGCCAATGGCAAGCAAAACAAAATAACAGACATTTAAATATATTCAACCTACCCAACAATCCAACTGTCTTAGTTACTTTTCTCTCATTGCTGAGACAAAATATTTACTTAGCTCACACTTTATAGAGGTTTCAGTCCACAATCAGCTGGCTCCAATGCGGGGTGACACATGGCAGACGGGCAGCCATTCCTGGCATCAGAGACAGCAAAAGCAGCAAGTGAGGAGGGAAGAAACAAACCTTTTTCTTCCCCTTTTATCTTATCCAGACTTCTAGGATTAGGGCGGTGCCAATCCAATCAGTGGACCGATCCAGCAATCACTCACCCTTAATCCCAGCACCCTTAATCCCAGCATTGCACTATGAATCATTCACACATTCTTGATTCAGCTTCCTCTGAAAAGCCCGCCCCCCATGACCACATGAGACTTTGGGGGGACATCCAGACAAAAACCATAACACCAACAAAGCATCAAAGGAAGTGGTTTCTTCTAAAGAAAATCTTGGGTATCATTGTGAGGGGAGAATTTCTCCAAAAAGGACCTTTATTGAGTGAAAGAAAGAATAAAAATAAAAACAACTAAAAACTTAATGGTTCCCTCTTTATTTCTTTTGTTTTTACCCATAATGCTACAAATCTTGTTATACATGGTGCTTTCTTTGATCTCCTCACAGCATTAGTGTTATATTTCTAAGGAACAATGATAAGAATAGCGAACATTTTTCATAGGTAGGTGTAGGAATAGTTTTTAGTAAGAATGGTTAATCAGAACTCTTCCTGAAGGGCTTCAATCAGTTTATCTATTAAAATGAAAGATGCCTATCTCAAAAAAACACAAAACAACATAGAATATACCTGAAAGCATGAAAGCATATTTAACTTTGACCTTCCTCATGACTTCCAGTGAGGAATCTTCCACTGCCGCTAACATCACTGCTCAGTAATATTGCTGTAACTAGTACAAATTGTACTCCTAGGTAAAGGAATGTCTTCAGATGTCTGATCTGTAGTTGTAGCTGGTGGTGATTTTCTACCAGAGGCAAGCAGTTTTAGAAGCAAACGTGAAAAGATCATCCCAGTTATTTACAATCTAATAGCCAAAAGCAAAATTGTTATCTATATTGGAGGGAACCGCACAGAGACTGAGAATAAAGTGTTAGGAGGGCATGGTTTATATTGATGGTTAGTATTAGAGCAACTGTGCTTGCTTTCTTTAGCTGAATACACATCACATCCACTTGACATGAATAAAAACAGGTGGGACATGTGAGGCAGTAAAGTTCAGAACTGAACAACTATGAAATATAAAAGTAAAAATTGTTATTAATAGTAGTGAAGATACAGATGTGAATCTTTCATATAGAACATGTTTGTGGATAAAGAAAAATCTAAATCAGTGAGAACAAAGAAAAAAATTTAAGTGGCTTTAGATCCTTAATCTGTCTTTTCAACTTCTGTTTCCTACAAATATCATACAGACTTCTAATTTAGTCAGATAAATTACCCAACACAGAGATTCTCTAGATCCCTATTTAAATAGTCACAGTTATGTTTTAGATCTACAATTGTTCCTCCAAGTCTCACGTGTTTGGAAAATCATTGCTTCTTAGGCACTGTATTCATCAATGGTAGCAAATGTGAGGTTAGGAGGTGGTGCCTAGTTAGAGGTGGGTGCTGAGAGCTGGACCCGAAAGGGGGTTTTCTTTTCCCTGGCACTTTCCTTCTCTCTCTGCTTTCTGGATTCCTGGGATGAACTGCTATCCTCCATTATGCCTTTCCACCATGTGTTTCTGCATTGGAGCCAGCCAACTTGGGACTAATCCACCTGAAACCATAAGCGAAGTAAGCCTCTCCTCCTTTAACTGTGAGTGCTGAATATTATGTCTTGAGGAGAGGAAAGTGACTGAAAAGGGTGTCTGTCTTATCACCAAGAAAACAGCAGATACTTCTCGAATTGAGGAAAGAGTAGAACCTGCAACGAGCCTTTGCAATATCCCATGAATTCATCTTTGTTTCAACTTTTCACTTTTGAGCTGTTCTCCTTCAATTTGTACATCCCTGAAAAAATTACCATGTTTTTAAAGATTTGTCTCTGGCAATTTTAAAGCAAAATCATTTATCTTTTAAAATTAAAAATTTTATCTTTGCTTGTACTAAAGTAACAAATTCCAAATTGCTTAAGAACAGTTTTATAGTTGTTCTGTAATAGATAAGTTGTTTTTTTTTTTTCTCTGTGTGTACACAAATATGCTATGGGCTGAATGCTTGAATCTTTCCCAAATTCATGTATGAAAGCTGTTAGTATCATGATGATGGAGTCCTCACGAATAGGATTGGTGCTTTTATAACAGAGATCATTAGAGACCTAGTACAGTTCTTCTATATTAGGATATAGAGAGAAAGTAATATATGGTGGCCGGTGAGATAGTTCAGCAGCATAAGCACCTGCCTGGCAAGTGCGAGGGCCTGAGTTCGACTTCCGAAACCCACATACGAGAAAAGGGCCAATGATATCGCTCGGCGGCACGGGCGCCTGCTGGCGCGCGAGGTCCTGAGGTCGACCCCTGGTACCCACCAAAAAAAAAAAAAAGAATTGGGATGAGAAGCTCACTGGGTTAAAGAAAATGCTAATGTATTGATATTGTCTTTTACAGTCTTCAGAACAATGAGAAATAAACTCCTGTTGTTTATGAATTACACAGTCTATAGTATTTTGGTTACAGCCACCTGAACTGGCTAAGACAAAATGGGACTAAGACGATTGTCTGTAAAATGTCATGATAAGTCTCTTGAGAATCATTAGACTATATTTTCCATTTTGTATATTTATTTAGTCCCTAGCATAATATTATGTCATGACGAGTCCGATAATCATTCAAAGGGTCATCCACCAATAATTGAAGCAATAGTGAAATTAAAGGAAAAGAGGTGAGTGATGCCTTTTTTATTTACTACTTCAGGAAATGAGAAAAAATGATTGTTGAATATTTTCCTTCAAAATAGGTTATACAAACAAACAAAGATGATAATTTAACTACAGATATGCTTAGCAAAGGATTTACAAATGGCCATCATCTACAGTAAGAGAGAATCTTTTTAAAAATTAATATTATGCAATTAGATGAATTAACAATAAAACAAAGCTTCCAAGTATTACTTTAGGTTAATATGTTGCAATTACATTATTCTGTAAAAAAGTAATAGAAACTTTCTTGTGACTTTTGCTTTCATCTATTATTTGATATATCCATCTTGTTAGGAAAGTGCATACATTAGATATCTGCCCACCAAAATTGAAAGGCTTGTTGATTGTAAATGAACAAGGACCAAGAGAAGGAGAGAGAGCAAACAATGATATAACATCTCTCACTCACATTTTGAAAGCAAGCAAACATTTCAGTAGAACAGATATCTGAAATATAAAGTTTATTAAAACAGACAATTATAAGAAAAAATGACAATTATCTACGTGGCACAGAAAATTGAGGTGGTCAACCTGGTTCTCCCACTAACCTGTTTTGAAACTCTGTTTTATTATTATTCATATTTTTTCTCTTTAAAATAAAAAATAAATGGTATGAATATATAGAGTAATATTCTTGAATATCTAACAAAATATATGCATATGCATCCTGAAATATGTAAAAATATGTACATATAATTCAAATAAATTTCTCATAAAGTTTAGTAAGAAAATTGAAATTAAAACCAAAGAAGACATCCAAGCATAAAGATATACAGCATACAAAAAAACCTAAGAAAATAAATTATCAAAGAAACAATGACAGAAATATTCTCTAAATTAAATCTAGCTGTCTACCAATTTCCAAAGGTCATAGAAATCTCAAAAAAATAGAATAGTAGTAAGACTCACATACATAACTATCACAGTGAATTAAATTTGAGAATACACCAGTAATAAAGTATCCTGAATGATGTAGGAGATAAAGTGATATAAAGTAAAAGGACAAATAAGACCATGAGAAGAGTCTGAACATATTGAAATGCACACAAGTGTAACAGCTGCTCAGCAGACCTGGAGAGTGAACCAGAGCAAGGTGAGAGAGAGATGGAAGATGGACTTTACACATCGGTCTCCGGAGCTTCATCATTTCCCTTTAATTAGTTAAAAAAAGAAAAAAATATATATATTTTAAAATTGCTTAAACTGGTTTACATTTAGGCAAATTTAATAGAAATTCGAATGGCTAATGTAAAAGAAAATTGTTCTGAAATAAAAATAATAACTATGCAAAAATCTAGACAATTCTTAAAAATATTATGTATATATATATATATAAATATATGAAATGAAAAGCAATGTGGTCCTTAGATACATAATAAGCAGCATCATATTGAAAATTACTTATGAAATTACTATAAAGTGAAGCTGCAGAGAGAAAAAAGAGTGTATAAATGAGATGAAAGCCCTAAGCCATCAAATATAAAAGAAACCTATCTAAAATTTAAATTAACAGTAATTTGCTCATTTTACTTAGATATAATAGAATTAATGGAAACATGTTCACATAATATAAAATGATTATTTATGGGCAGTAAGATTAAAACGAGGAGGAATGAGAACGTCGAGCACTTTAATTTCCTTCAGTATTTTTTAAAAATTGAAAGCCAAACAAAATCTTTTACAACTACACTTTCACATACTCATACAATGTTCCTTATGTCCAGGTATTCATCTCATCAAATTAATCTCCAGATATGATGGCATATTGATACATATAATAAATTTCTAAACTACACCAACAAGATAACCAGAGATTGTAAAAATTATACGCTCCAATAAAAAGAAAATAGGAGATATAAAAGATATGAAAAGAAGAACCAAACAAAACTTTAAAAAATGATAACTGACTAAAAACCCCAGGAAGAAATTATCTAAATTGTTGGTAGGCGAAGCCAGAGAACAAAATAATCAAACTAGATAATGATAGAATCGGGTCTATTTGAAGGGAGAAATAATTGGAAAGCAGGGCTTTGGTTAATAAAAACAAGAAGATCAATAGGAAGCTAAGGAAGGAAGGAAAAAAGGAAGGGAGGGAGGGAGGGATAGAGGAAGGGAGGAGGGAAAGGGGGATTATTATACTGTATGTAAAAAAGAAGGAAGAGATAGACTGGAACACATAGAAATCAGGTAGAATTTAGACTGCTTAAATTGACTCAATGTAATTATTTTTAAAACGCTAAAATTAAAAAGTCCTAAAAGTAAAAAGCAAAATTAAGCAAATGAAACTAATTGACTATCAAGTAGGATATAAAAACACTTGAGAGGAACAATTTTAGATAAGTTTTCAATTAATTATTTTTCAGTACATCCCTAGTGTAATAAAAATCCAGAAAAGTATTTTTAAAATTGAAACTCTTTTAGTACTTATATAATTTGTAGTATTTTTACTTATTCTATGCCTATATTAAGTGAAAAATATACGTACAATATGCTACTTGTTAGTATCATTGATTATGCAGATTTTCAGAATGGGTGAAAAGATTTAAAGACATAAGTCCAAGGAGATGTGGTAAAAACCCTGTGACCTAAATACAAATGAGAACTCTCAGTAAGAAATCATGTATTTTGTCTTTAAAAAGTTAGTTATTAGGGCCAGGGATATGGCTCAATGGCACAGCGCCTGCCTGGCAAGTGCAAGGTCCTGAGTTCGACTCCCGGTACCAAAACAACAGTTATCTTCTAGTTCCATACACTGGATTGATCGAGAAGCAACGACCAATTCAAAAGCATTTTTCACACTTGAGGTCCTGGTGTTCACTAAATACCAGTGCTTCTCAGCAGGTACCATTCTTCCACAGAGCAGAGCATTTGACGAAGTCTGGAAACATTTTTGGTTATCGTGTGTGTGTGTGAAGTAGGTGCTACTGGCACCTCAATGGGGGAAAGAATTTTGCTAAACATCCTGCATTGTAGGGGAAGTTCTACAGCTGAGAATTAGCTGCTCCAATAGGCCACAGTTTCAGCTGGGAAACCCTGATACGTATCAACCCCTGCTGAAAGGAGCCATTTCCTGAGGAAATGACTGGTGCAAGATGGGGCACCATCAGTCAGAAATATGTTCATCCTAGAGAGCTAGAAAGCAAAGAAATGATTAATTTCTCCTGAGGTTCTCTCAAAATAGCTTAGATGATAAACTGAAAACAAGCAAACAAACAAACAAAAAAACAAAACCTGTTTGCCAAAATGGGACCATATCGAATTGCAACTACAAATAGAAGACATTGAAATACTTCAAATATATTTAATGCCCTGCTTTCATGGTAAGATTAAACAACAAGCATTTTAAATTATTCTCTGTGCTTTGTCTATAAGAATGCTTGAGAAGCAACTGATTATTTTGAAAACTAGTGAACAAAGGAGAATAAAGCATTCAGGTGTTCCTTTACCACACAGTATTTTCAAGTTCAGAAAGTAGTGGAGGAGTAAGTTTTCCTCGTGTAAGTATTCCAGTTAAATAATAAAAAAGAAAAGCAATTAGCATATTTTGGGACAGATGGGCTTGTGTTAAATGTCAACATAGGGACTTAATAAAAGTACACAACATTAAAACTGTTGGATATGACAAACAAATCAATTTTCTCATCAAATAAGTAGATAGAAACAGGATTAAACATCTTGAGTGAGAAATGGGGCTCTTAAAATATCCGTCCAGAAAGTAGTTGGATCATAACTCCACACACACAGACACGATCTGAGAAATTGCAAATGGACTGAATAAAATCTTACTGTGAACTTTTAGATGTTTTGCATGGGGTCATCAAGACTACTGCCAGATTCAAAGATTTACTAGAAGGATTCACAGTACTCAGAAACTTATTACATGCTGCATTATGATTTATTAAAGTGAAAAATGCAAAGTGAATTCAGCAAGGGAAATTCTCATGGGAAAAGTAAAGAAAACACAACCACACATTTGCAGGAGTCTTCTTCAGATCGAGTCTCATTTAAAGAATTAAACAATTTTAATTTTCCCAGTAGTAATATGTGACAGCATGTGCTAGTTGTCTACGGAGGAATCTGCTGTGGTCTTGGTGTTCAGGATTTTGTTGGAAGTCAGTCCCGTAGGCATGACCCAAGCTTCTCAGACTCTGTCTTCTCCACCCTAAAGCTGGTGTTTGCACAAATCATATTATTATCATAAATTATCTGATCAATTTGGTACTGGCTAGCCCCAAAACTCAGGCACATATTTTTTTTAATCAATAAGAAAATTCTAAGTGTGCAGGACTCATCTCCCCCCAGCCAGCCAAGGTGTAGTCCTGAACATGCACCTATTATAAGAATGTGTAGCATTTGCGTGGCCTGGACCTGCTGCATTGCACTTTGCTGTAGAATTTCAATTATACTAAAAAAGAATCTAAATTTGAGAGTTTGTGTCCAAGCATGTAATTATGAAATAATATGATGCCTGAGTTTTACTTCTAAATTAACTTATAGGGCAAGAGGAAGTTTATTGAGTTATAAGATTAATCATGATTTTAATTGCTGAAGACTTATAAATACTTGGTGTTACTATATTATTTTCTCTGATAAAAATTTTCAAGCTATAATAATACTTTTAAAATATACTTAAAAATCATTTAACTTGGAGAAATCCTCTTTGCATAGAAGGGCCTCTTCCACTTTTTGATAAGAGGATGCCATGAGTTTACTCTGATAGAATAGAATAGGAGGACACAGACCGGTGGAGAAGTATACAAGGGAGAACGTGGCACAGGTAAAACCAGAAAATCAATAGATGTCTGATATTTAACATAAAAACCTAAGACCTAATCAGTGGAGAGCTCAAACAATTGAATAGATGAACAAGGAGCTAATCTATCAAACAGATAAGTTAAAAATAAAAATCTTTCCAGATCTGAAGTCCATACGGCATATTTAGCTTCAAAAATTCAAACCCCCTGGAGTACTACTCTGCCATAGAAAGGATAAACTCAAGTCATTTGTAGGAAAATGGATGCCCCTTGAGACCATAAAGTTAAATGAAGTAACTCAGACACACAAACTTAAATATTGCTTGGTTTCTCTTTTGTAAAATATATATTTATTACAAAATAAAAGAGAGATAGTAGGAAAAAAAAGAAAAAAGTTATTGTAATCCAGTGCAGACAATGCATCTAAAAGTGTACCATGAGTTAGTACAATTTTCTTATGTTTTACATGTCCTTCATCCTACTAATCCAGTTTTCAATCTGTGTATATGATAATTAATTTCACAAGCTCTTATAAGATAAATAAATGAATCTGATGCTGGAAAAATAAAAAAGGGGTGGAGGGAGGGGGGAAAGTAAGGAAATTGACATGTGTTATGTGCATGTGCCAATCCCCTGCAGTGAATCATTATGTTCGGCAAATGTACTTATAAAAGTCAAAAAAATTTGTTTGTGACTTTTTTTTGAGCTAGAGTGTCACCATATAGTTCAGGCTGGCCTTTGGCTCATTATGTAGACCAGGCTTGCCTTCAACTCCTGGTGATCCTCCTGCCTCACTCAGCCTTCTGAGTGCTGGGATTACAGGCATGCGCTACCATGACTGCTGTGACTTTTTAAATGATAGAGCAATACGTAGCTACTTATTTTTTTAGAGAAAATATGTCAAAATATTCCATACAGACTCGAAGAAATTTGTCAAGGTGTTGGACACACAATGACAAAAATGAAAGGAAAGAAAAAAACTTTAGGCAAATAACTTTGATGAGCACAGAGGCAAAAATATTTACCAAAACACTAGCAAACTAAATCCAATATCACATTTAAAAAGTTTACTCACCATGATCCCAGGTATCCAAACATGTTTCAACATGTGTAAATGAATAAATGTAATGTTCCATATTAATAGAAATCAAGTCAAAAACTATGTGAGTATCTCAATAGGTGCAGAAAAGATTTTTAATAAAATTCAGTATCTTTTCATGATAAAAATGCTCAGCAAATTCTTTATAGAAAGAACATACTTCAACACAAAGTTTAATAATCCAGCTGCTAATATACTGCTCCGGGAAATGCTAAAAACTTTCTCTATAATATCTGGGACAAGAGAAGAATGTCGAATTTCACTGCTTTTACTCGATGAAGTATAGGGAAAGCCTGGCCAGAGCAATCAAGACAAAGAAATGAAGAACGTTGGAATTGGAAAAGAGACAGTCAAATTGCTACTGGTTGGAGATGACATGATGTTATGCATAGAAATCTCAAAGATTCCATTAAAAAAACTCATTAGAAGTAATAAACAAATTTAACATGCTTTCAGGATTCAAAATAAATATCTAAAACTCAGTGGTGTTTCTATACCCGACTAACAAAATGTCTGACATCAAATTGAGCTGGACATCAAGAAACTAATCCCAGTTATAATAGTCATTGACCAAATAAAGTCTCTATGAATAAATTTAACTGAAAACAAAATGGCTTTGCAATACAAATTATAAAATATTGCTGAAAGAAATTGAAGAAGACACAAAACAATGAAAAGACATTGCACGTTCATAGATGAGAAGTATTGATATTGTAACAAAGAGTTGTACAGATTCAATGCAGGAATGATCAAAATACCAACAACATTCATCATATAACTGGAAAAATAATTTAATGGAAGTACTAAAAAATAGGTACTAGTGCCATTTTGAACAAAAAGAACAAGAGAGGAAGGATTAGACTACATGACCACAAAATATATTCTAAAGCTGTAGTAATCAAAATGGCATATATTGGTATAAAAGCAGACATAAACCAATGGAACAGGATGAAGAGTTTAAAATTCATACCACTCCAACTGACTATAACCAAGTGATTTGAGATAGAGATGCTAACAATATGCATTAAAGAAAGGAGATTTTTTTTCCAAAAAATAGTCTTGGGAAAACTGAAAGCCACATGAGGAAGAATGAAAATAAATCCTCTCCTTTAGAGAGTTAAAGAAAGTACAGAATAATATAAGGAACTCTGAAAACTCAGTAGAAAATAAATGAATAAAGAAATAAACAAAAATGATTTTAAAAAGAGGTATAGACTTAATAGACTTCTCAAAAGAAAACATACAAATGACTGATAAGTACGTGAAAGGATGCTCAATATTAGTCATGAGAGAAATGCAAATCAAAAGCACACGGAGATATTGCCTCACGCTAATCAGAATTACCATCATCGAAAGGACAAAAGATAGTAAGGGCTGGCGATGATGTGGAGAAAAGTGAACCCTTTTAAACTGTTGGTTGGAAGCAAATTATTACAGCCACTGTGGAAAACTATATGAAGGTTCCTCAAAAAATTAGAACTGCCATACAATCTAATAATTCCACTTTTTGGAAATAGATCCGAAGGAATGGAAATCAATTTGCCAAAGAGAAATCTGCACTCCCATGTTTATTGCAGTGCTATTTACAATAGTCAAGAAATGGAAACAACCCAAATGTTCATCAAATAGTGAATGATTAAATAAAGTGTTATAAATATACACAATGGAACATTCTTCATCCATAAAAAATAAAAGTCTGTGATTTGTGTCAACATGGAAGGAAATGGAGATCCTCATGTGAAGTGATATAAGCAAGGCAGAGAAAGACAAGTATCACATGGTTGCACTCTTAAGTGAAACAGAGAAGGTGATCATACAGAACATGAAAAGAGAAATATAGTGATGACAAGCTGGGGGGAATAAGAACCTCTGGTCTTGAGCAAAGAGAACAAGACAGGAAGCATTACACTATCTGACTGCAAAATTACACATCTATTTCCTCCCTCCTTTTGCAGTCAGGTCTCTCTGGCAAAATGTTAATCCACTATTCCCACTTCCTTTCCATCCTCAATGAAACAAATATATTTTTGGCTTGAAAAACATATATATATATATATATATATATATATATATATATATATATATATATATAAACATCTAACTTTAAAAATGAAATGAAACTAAAAGCAGGAGAGCATGTTATGATGATCTTAAAGATCTATTTTAACTTTAGAAAAATGTCATGAAACAGATTATTTTACACCCAAATTTAAACAAAGTTCATAGTACAGAATGTTGTCAGGTTTCACTTATTTTTTTTTTTTGCATCCCAGGTATCATTGATATTTTGGCAAAAATATGAACAGTTTCAAGATGAAACCATCTGATTCTTGGCAAATGTCTCAGAGTAAAGTGGTTATTAAAACTTCCCATGGATAACAGTTGTAAAAACTGGATTAATTTTGAAAACCAACTTTTTAAAGGAACTGAAAATTGTCCAATCAATGACAGCAACCAGAGGAAGATGTTTATTCTTTTTTTTTTTTTTTTTTTTTTTTTTTGTGGGTACCGGGGGGTCGACCTCAGGACCTCGCGCGCCAGCAGGCACCCGTGCCGCTGAGCGATATCACCGGCCCCTTTTTTTGTATGTGGGTTCCGGGAGTCGAACTCGGGCCCTCGTGCTTGCAAGGCAGGCGCTTAAACCGCTGAGCCATCTCACTGGCCCAAGATGTTTATTCTTGAAAGGTTGTAAGTAGGAGGAGAACCATGAGGCTCAGAATGTTAGAAGAGCAAATTAAAATTAATTAGGTAAAATTAAAAAGAAATGTTAACTGAGAACACCATATCCTCTATAAAATTCAAAAGAATCGAGCCAGCACACAGTTCCTGCAAGCAATGCTGAAGGTAGAGTGTGATACGAGAAACAATTCAGATTCCAGAATGCAATGAAAAGCACCAGGAATGGCAAATATGAGGGCAAAAGTAAAATACTTGTTACCTGATGTGTACTATTTCCTTTTTAGTAAAAGCAGAAATTATAAAATGGTATTAAGGGATTAATAACATACACATGACAATAATAAACTGAAAAAAGTTGAAGGGTCAAATGTGCATCAGACAAATATACTGGCAGACAAGGAGACTTGCTAGAGATAGAGGAGAATACTTAAAAGTGACAAAAGTATAAGTAAATAGGAAAAGTATAATTATACACACACATATATATATATACACACATGTGGGTATGTGTTAGTCTGTGTTTTACTAGAGAAACAGATATAACACAAGATATACAAATCTATAAGAAATTGCAAGATTGGCTCACGATGGTCAGCCACAGAGGTGGATGAGAAAAAGGGCAGAGGGTGTCTGCACACTGGAGACGGAAGTTTTCAGCTCACTGCAGTGTTTGTGCAAGTCCATGTCTGGAGGCCTATGGGTCTATGATGGAAGGCTAAAGAGTCTATGAAGAAAGGCTGAAGGATCCACCATGGAAGAAGAAAAGTCTGAGCTAGAAGGCTGAAGTGTGTATGACAGAAGCCGAAGAGTCTATGCTGGAAGCCAGGAAATTACATGGAAGATTGGATCTTCTAGGAAAAACAGAAGCCAGCCTGACCTTCCTAATTTCTCATTTATACCATCAGGGACAGCCGCCTTAGGGTGGGTCCTCTACAACCTAGGTTGTAGAATTGCTGAGCTGATTTAGTTAAGCTTCTAAACTGCTCAAGTTGACACAATCAATCAACCATTACAGAATATATATATATATATATATATATATATATATATATATATATATATGCATGTGTGTATATATGTCTAAAAACAGAAAATGCCTAAAAAATCAGGAAAATGTAATCATATACATGTATAGATATAATATATAAATACATATACCTAAAAACATATTTAAACCAAGGAGGGTGTACACATTTATCCATATTTCCTAGTCAAAATGGCCAAAGTAATGTTAAGATTAAATCCATGGATGATATAAATGACGCTCTTTATTATCTTTTATACTATTGACATTTCTTTCTTTTTTTTTTTTTTCTTTTTTTTGTGGGTACTGGGGGGTTGACCTCAGGACCTCGCGTGCCAGCAGGCGCCCATGCCGCTGAGCAATATCACCGGCCCTTTTTTCATATGTGGGTTCCGAGAGTCGAACTCAGGCCCTCACGCTTGCCAGACAGGCACTTAAGCCGCTGAGCCATCTCACCAGCCCCTATTTACATTTCTTAAAGGTCTATATATTCGAACTAAGAATAAACGTATGTTAAGTAATATATTTAAAAAGAACTAAAGTCAATGGTTCAAGTTCCATCTTCAGGAAACCAGAAAATAAAAGAAAAAAAATTAAATCCTAAATAAATGAAAGGATAATGACTAAAATTAAAAATACAAATGAAGAGGTAGGCGTGGTGGCACAGGCCTGTAATCCCAGAACTCCACTCGGGAGGCTGAGGCAGAAGGATCACTGTGAGTTCAAGGCCAGCCTGGTCTGCAAAGTGAGTTCAAGGTCAGCCTGAACTGCATAAAGAATCCCTGTCTTGAAAAACAAAAACAAAATCAAAAACAAAAAATGAAATAAAAATTCAAATGTGAAAGGGCAATTCTTTAGAATTATTAAGAATGTTCTGAGCAGTGGTGTTCACTGGGAAATACAACATTGAACCACAAAGATACACATTATACACTCATTAATATGATTAACTTTAAAATGACTAAAAATGCCAATTGTTAGAGGAGAAAACACTGGAACTTTCACTCACTAATGAACATTAAAAATATCATACCTAGTGGGAACAACAACAACAAAGACAGACAGTGTAGATGCCCTCTGACTGTCCTCATGAAATTGTAGAAAATGTACATTTTTTTGAGACGGGGTTTCACCATGTGGTTCAAATTGGCTGCGAACTCACTATGTGACCCAGGCTGGCCTGGAACTTACGGTGCTCCTCCTGCCTCAGCCTCATGAGTGCTGGGATTACAGGTGTGCACCACCACGCCCGGCCAATGTACACTTGTTATAGTGACCATAAGGAGACCAGTGGTTGGGTCTGAAGTTTGACTTAGTCAGGCGGAGCTGACTACAAAGGAAACTTCTGGGAGTGACGGAATTGTTCTCAACACTGATTGTGGCTGGGGGGTCCTGGGTGTGCATGTCTATCAAACTCTTGAAATCTACACTTCATTTATTACTATTTTTTAAACTCTATACTTTCAATGGTGACATTTATTATATGTCAATTATATCTCAATGCAGTTTGTTTTCAAAATAAATGAAAAATAAGAAAGATAGATGAAATATTTTCTGATGAGGATACTGGTACAATTATTCTGTAGTCAACCCACAGTTAGTCACTTATGTGTTGCCAAGAAGATTTTCAAGGAAAAGAGAAGATGTGTCGAGTGCCAGCTATGGGACACTGAATTAACAACTGACTCGACTGTCACAGTGGTGCTCTGAAGTGTGTACTCTCTGCATCTTAAAAATGAAAAGCCTGAGTATCAATACTGTTTATAAGATACTATAGGATTATAAAGTTCTTAGGTCTCTAATTCGCACCTTTTTGTTGACTACTGCTAACAGATTAGTATGTGGAAGTACAAATGTAAAAGACTTAACAACTTACTTACTTGCATTAGTAAAAGGCCTAGAGGAACACAAATGAATGAGATTTAGAAAGGAAAGAGTGTACACAGTTGTTTTTAGGTTTATTTTAAGTCAACATTAAACCTGTTGTTTTTGTTTTAGTTAGCAGTATCATGCTGATAAGCGTTTAACAACACGTTTTCTAAAAAGGGAGCAAATGTACAAAAATGTCTTTGTGGCATGTGATTTCAGTGATGTGAACATTCCAGTCATACGAATTTTAAGCAAAAATATAATGTCATTAAACACCAAATTGGAAAGAAATGGACGCAATAGTTCCAGCTGGTGCAAGCCAGCTACCATTTACCAAGTGCTTTCAACCTTGGAAACAAGATGGAGTAAGATTTTTATTTTTTTTAATTTATTTATTTAGGTACCAGGAATCTAACTCAGGACCTTGTGCTTGCCAGCAGGCGCTGTGATGCTGAGCTATATCCCTGGCCCCTGGAGTGAGATTTTTAAAGTTCATTTTATTTCACAGCTTTTTTGTTAATAGCAGATTTCTTTGGCAGGTGTTAAAGTAAGTTTAATTTCATGGCACTCATTAATGGAATTTGAAACTCATTAGCAGGTTTGTGTTATTTAGAAGAGAGAAATATCCTGAAAACAAGTTGAGTTTAGCATGCCAACAACACTGGTGACTTCATTCTTCAAAGCAGGTCCTTAACGTATACTTAGAAGGAAAACCTGAGGCTTTGCCTTACTCACTTACTTTTATTGCTCATTTTCAGTTCTTTAGGAAATCCTACTGGCTGCACTTTCAATTCATTCTTGTTACCACCTTCTCTTCTATGTTAATTTTGCACAAGCAACATCCAGGATTATTACAGCAGCCTCCTAGAAGTGTCCCCTATCCCCTCCATTCTCTCTCATCATCTATTCCAAATGCAACCATCAACATTAGATTTGTAAAGTATAAGTCAAATGTTACTATTGCTCGGTTTTAATCACTTTGGTGATTCTACATCATATACATGGTTGAAAGTAAAGTTCTGATTTTGACCTACAGTGATGCCCTACATGACCACTATATACTTGTCCTCTAACTTTATTTCCTATTTTTCTTCTCACTCATGTATTTCTCCAGCCAGGCTGCTTTGGAAATGCTCCTGACACTGCCTGCCTTTCTCTTCTGGAAGATTTTCACGTCTTACACTTTCATGTTCCTCATGTCTTTCCACAAGCATCACATTTTCAGTGAAGTCTGAGCCTCTACTCCTTCAACTCTTGGTGTAATTGCATGCTACCACCTTATTTCTATACTGGCTTTGATGCCTGCACTACCTATCCCCTTTTCTTCCATTATTTTTCCCCATAACACTAATAATGACATACTAATATCTATGAGATTTACTTGTTCATTTTGTTATCTGCATCCTGTTTATTCATTGCATTGTAATCTCAATAAGGGCAGAGAATTTTGTCTGCATAGAATATCTAGAGCAATGTCTTCATTAGAAATTGTTATTTTATTTATAAATATAGTAATTTCATATATCTATAAGGTATAGTGTGATGTTTTGATATACACACACGTATAATTATCCAATCTGCAATTAACATGACCCATCACTTCAAACATCTAGCTTTTCTTTGTACTGAGAACATTCATAATCTTCTATTCCATCTATTTTGAAATATGCAATACATTTTTAGTATCAATAGTCACCTGACTGTGCAATATCACAACAGAACTTATTCCTTCCAACTGAGTGGAACTTGGTACCCATTAACGAACTTCTTTCCCTCCCCATCTCTCCTCTCTCCTGTCCAGCCATTGATAAGCACTATTCAAGTATCCATTTCTATGAGATCAACTTTTTAGATGCCAGTTTTGTCCTTCTACACCGCACTCCTTCTACACCTCACTCATCTAACATATTATCCTCCAGTTTTCTTCAATGGTGTTGAAAATTAAAGGATTTTACTGGCTGACCGGCATTCTGCTGTGTGCATGCACCACGTTTCCTTGATTCATGTGTGCATGCATCGATGGACCTTTAGGTTGATTCCACACCTTGGCTACTGTGAGTGTTTTTGTAATAAATTTGGGAATGCAGATGTCTCGATGTCATGTTGATTTCGTTTATTGCTGACATACAAGTTTGCTGAATCATATTGTAGTACTATTTTAATTTTTTGAGTACTTTTCAAATTGCTTTTCATAACAGCTATACTAATTTACATTCCCACTAAGAATATATAAATGTTTTTTCTTTCTTTTCACCCTCCTCAAACCTTGTTCTTTCGTTTTTATTTTTTGATAGTAGCCATTCAACTTGGGTGAGATGATATTGCATTGTGGCTTTTTATTTGCCTCACACTGATGATTAGTCATGTTGAACATATTTCTTATATAGCTGTTTGCCATCTGTATGCCTTCTTTTAAGAAATGTCCATTCAAGTGTCTTGCCATTTTTTTAAACCAGGTGATCATTATTATTTTGCAATGAGATTGTGGGGTTGTTTGTATATTCTAGGTATTAATACCTTGGCAGAGGCACAATTGGCCAATATTTTCTCCCAATGACTGGGCTGTCTCTTTTTCTCTTCACTCCTGATTTTTTCCTTTGTTGTGCAGAAATTTTATAGTTTGATGTAATGCCTTGTCTATTTTTACTTTTGTTTCTTATGATTTTGAGGTCGTTTCCAAAATATTCTGCCCCAGACCTATGTTACGAAACATTGGTTTTACGTTTCTCTTGGTAGTTTCGTAGTTTTTGATTGTGCATTTAAGTCTTTGGTCCATTTTGACCTTTTTTTTATACAATGAGAAATAGAGTATCTGTTTTCATTCTTCATGAGGGCATCTGGTTTTGCAAGGTCCATTTATTAAAAAGACTTCCTACAATGTATATTCATCACGCCTTTGTCAAAAATCAGTTGACTATAGAGGGTAAGAGTAGAGATCAGTGGTAGCATGCTTACCTAGCATGTATGAGGACATAGGTTTAATATGTGGACCATTTTATGAGTTCTTTATCCTATTCCATTGGCCTATGCATCTACTTTTATGGAAATAACAAGATGTTTTGGTAATTTAAGAGCCGTATATTATATTTTGATGTCAGGTAGTAAGATGCCTCCAGTTTTACTGTGTTCTAGATTGTTTGGCTATTTGGAGTCAGCAATGGTTTGATGTGAATTTCATTATTTTTTCTATTCCTTTTATAAATAATATCATTGGTGCTCTGATAAGTTGTACTAAATTTATAGATCACTTTCGGCAGTATAAACATTTTGACAAAATGCATTCTAATCCATGAAGACAACATGTATTTCTATTTATTTGTATTGTCTTCAATTATTTTCATTAGTGTTTTATAATTTTCATTGTAGAGATCATCTGCCTCCTTGGTTAAGTTTATTAATTTATTTTCTGTTTATTTTTATGACACTTCTAAGTGGGATTAGGTTAGTGATTTCTTTTTCAGATAGTGTGCTATTAACATGCAAAAACACCATTGTTAAATAGAAAAGTTTAATAAAATGAAAAATTGTTTTTGAGAAGATAAATAACATTGACAACCTTTACCTAGATTAATGAAGAAAAAATAGATGATCCAATAAAATTAGAGATAAAAACTGAAACATTGCAACTAATAGCACAGAAATACACCAGATTATAAATGTATATAATATACACCAAAATTTTGGAAGCCTAGATAAAGTGGGTAAATTCTGGAGACATAAAATCTATCAGGATTGAATAATGAAGAAGTTTAAAACCTGAATTTATCATTAATCTGTAAAGAGATTAAATCCCTTCATGGTCTCAATACTGAATTCTACTAAACTTTAAAAAAAGAATACCAATTCTCAAATTCTTCTAAAAAATTGAAAAGGAAGGAATGCTTCCAGATTCACTCTAGATTGAACAATATCTTAAAAATCAATACAATAGCTAAAATAAATAGTGAATTGAAATGTCCATATTAGGTTCACCATGCATTTTGGGAAACAACTGATAATAGCTTCTATATTTGGATTAGAGGGTAAATTTGCATCTAAGAAAAATTTCTTGAATTAAAATAATAAAAACCATTGAGGAAGAAAAATGATCTGCTCAAATATATTTCTGGAAATGGAACAAAAAGAAATTATAGAAGGCTCATTTACTACCTTAAAATTTCATACAAGTCATAAATAATTATTAAGATCCTCCCTTATGCCTAGAAATACTCTGATGAATTTAAAGGATAACAGACTTGTTTACACCATCAAATACTCTAGCGTAAATATTATTTCATTAAAAATATTTCTTTCAAACTAATGGTAGGGATGTGTTCTTGATGCCTGGCGTGTGATGGGATATAGCACATGATTCACGAGCTTAAGAAATATTTAGAGATAGCACAAACAAGTGACAGAAAAATCAATGGTCTGTAACGTCATTTGGAATGACTGCTGAATTTTAGACTACGGAAATGAAGTTTGTGACGTGGAAAGGAATACAGAAAACCTTAGGTGTAAGCGGAATTCTCCCAGAGTCTCAGGACACGTGGGGGTGGACAGCTCCATGGGAATGGGGTGTGATACTGAGGCTGCGTGGACTCCCTGTGAAACCACCATAAGAAAACCGTTCTTGGCAGGGTGCTGCAATTTGACTGTCTCCTCTGATGATCAGTGAATAGATTGATTGATTGGTGAAGGATCCTATATATCCATTTCAACATAATATTCAAAATAAATCTTTTACATTTAACATCATTTAGAGAAGAAAGCTATCAGTGATTCCTCTCAGGTAAGGAATATTTGCACCTTACTCTTTACAGACAATTTTTATAGAACAAACTGCAAAGAGGACTGAGTAACAGCAGAGGTTTGCAGAACTATAGTAGCCTCCATGCCTGGAGTGTTCAGTGAAAATGTCATTCTTTGTAGAAAAAGTAAGTGTACAGCATAAGTGGAGTGCGTGGGTCCCCAACCCTGAGTGACTGTGTGGAATCTTGATGGAAACTGAGTTTTCTTTCTTCCTTTCCTTCTCTCTTCTCTCTTCTCCCTTCTCTTCTCTCTTCTCTCTCAGAGATATACATTAAGAGATTTGTCACAAGATACTGGACTGTGAGATTGTGGGGCTGACAAGATAATTTCAAAAACTGTAGTGAAGGCTGACAGGATGGGCAGGCTGAAGCTCCAGTCTATGGTGCAATTCTTTGCTCCTTTGGAAAATCTCACTTGTGCTTTTAAAGGCTCAAATAGATTGAGTCAAACTCACAGGGATTTTGTACTGAAACTGTTTATGAATATTAATCAAATTTACAAAATATTTTCACAATAATACCTGCAGTAGTGTTGAGTGACTAGAAGCTATAGCTTCACTAATTTGTCATGTAAATGTATCACAAATAAACCCTGATTCTTTAGTCGCTCTCTTCTATTTATCTTCTTGCCTGTGTTATGCACTTTGGTAGTCTAGCTTCCAATGCTACACTTTTGGAAGCCTGTCTTTATTTTACTAGAAACATTCTTGAGAGTTTCTTCTATACTTGTTAAAAATGCATATTATTACATTTATACAGCACCTTAAAATAAATTCTGAAAAGTCAGTCATGACGATTGTTCTCAATACAGAGATTCAGTTCTGTCACTCACTTGCTAATCAGACAGGTATTAATCATGGAAGTACTTTGAATCATTCAAAAAACAAAAAAATAAGAATGTTTCAGTCACTGGCTTCAGAAAACTGAAATTGAAGCTTCAGAATTGGTGTCTAGGAATTCATATTTTTAACAAAATGCCCTCAGGTAATTCTGTGTAGTCAGTGCCAAGAGGTGTTGCTATACTTTTATGTTTATGATTTTCATTTACATTTTCTAAGGAATACAACAAAATAAATTATTTTAACTTCTTTTTTCCTTACTGTTGTTTTGTTTGTTTTAGTAAGGGTGGAGAGCGAATGTTTTTCAGGACAAAATATTGCTGGGAACTCAAACTGAAAATACCTGACCAATTTTTTGAGGAGTCAGTATGAAATTACCTATAAAATATCAATAAGCATCAAACCTGGTCTTCTATAAGAGCTCAGGGAGGTTGTCTGTATATTTAATACCCAATATTACGTATATCATATAAAATTAAAATCACTCCAACGCTTTAAATCAATATTAGATTTTCCCATGACAGATAATATCTAAGGAGGAAGATTTCAACTTTATTAAGTATGCAGGAATTCCTACCCTCCCTGAACTAAACCGTGTGGGGAGAGCATCTGTTTCTCGTAGCTTCTCAATCCCTTTCAATGTCTCCAGCAATGCGTACTTGGTCTACAACAGGAGCACGATTTGACCTTTTCATAAAACAACTGCAGATGCGAGCAGGAAAGGTCAGTGTGGCATGGCAGCATGAAGATACGTATGCATTAGCAAAACAACTGCATCACTTCATTTTTTTTTTTTCCTTTTATTTAGTTTTTGAACATCTGGGTTTTTTGTGAGATATAACTTCAGATTTCCAAAATTTTTATCGAAGAAATAAACTCCATGCGATAATGTTTCCAAATAGTACTTGTTACAAGGCAAGTGATATTTATGTACAAAATAGATCAGGAAAGGAAATGTGAACTCTTTCATGGAGAACAGTGGTGCAGTTAATGACTAGCTATTAATTAGCAGTCTCAGACACCCACAGGTTGCAGCAGCCAAGGGTTAGCCCTTTGAGGAATAACTAGTTTCCAACATTAATTGCTATTTTAATCCATTTTCTCTAATTCAAAAGAGACCATGGGTTGCTACAATAACAGAAGTTATAACCACTTTTTCAATAGAAATTCCATCTTTATGTGGGTAATCATGTAAACTTCTTATTGATTTCAGAACACCAGGTTTTACAAACTCATTTGTTAAAGATTTAAGTACTAGTTTTTCATAATGAGATTTTAGTGACTAGAAAAGATGTTATCTCTACATTCCAGATTTTTTGAGAATTAAGCTACAAAATTCACTTCTAAAAATTGTTGCAAATCAGATTCCTGTGCATATTCAAAGAATGACGATGATAGCGATGATGATGATGATGATGATGATGATGATAGTGATGACAGAAAAGGCTTTATTTTAACAGTGCTGGGGATCAAACGCAGGGACTTGTACATGCTCAGGAAGTGCTCTGCCACTGAGCTACACGACCACCCCTTAGAAAATGCCTTCTGCATGAAAGAGAGAAAACCTGTTAGATGGCACCCATCATTTTGTTGTTACCTTAACAAAGCCATGTACAAATTGACCTTGGTGATGGCCAATATAATATTAGCATTTGAAAAGTTTAAATATTTAGAAAGAAATGACAAGAAACCCATGTTGGCCAATTTCATCATAGAATAGAACTATGTACATATAATTAGTGATCTTTCTAAGGTCCATGCTTTGTCACAGGGAAGATGAGGAAAATGAAAGAGAAATCAGAATAACATGGTATACTTGTTTCAGTCCCTAATAAGACCAATTCTGAAGTAAAAATTGTTCTTAATTTAGCCAAACTTTGTTTTTGTACTGTGCTAATGGTAAAGACAAATCACTTATGTACATGAAAATGCTGTCTATGAAAGTCTGTGGTGAAAAACTTTTCTCATACTTTACCTGAAATGAGTCTTTATTAATTTGTGTGTTGGGGTGTGCGTGTGTGTGTGTGTCAAAGAGGAAAAGATGAGAATAAAGCAGCAAGGGGGAGTGGAGAGAAAATTCAAGAGAAACAGAGAGCTATGAGGAAGGTGTAGACAACCTTGAACAAGATCTAAATGCTAAGAATCTGTGAGGCAAGACTTCAAAGCGGAGTCCCATTCAGGAGACATCAGAAGGAAAGCATTCTTGAGAGTTATTCTTTGTCAAATATCTGAATTCCAAAGTCTGAAGTTAAAATTGATGAGCCATGGAATATGATTATGAAATCTTAAATTACAAAGGTAAATTGTTTCAATGGAATTGCTTCCATACAGCTGAGTCCACAACTCATTATATATCACCGTGCATAATGAGGTTATCTCTCCTGAAAAATCAGAAACACTCCCACTGATGTCCAAATGAAAATAAATAAAGCACACATTTTATCTGTACCATATTTCCATTGATTCTGTCATCTCCTCTTCTCTAAAGTTACAATGAGATATTCCTTTTATTAAAACTAATAACAAGGGCCGGTGAGATGGCTCAGCGGCTTAAGCGCCTGCCCGGCAAGCACGAGGGCCCGAGTTTGACTCCCGGAACCCACATACGAAAAAGGGGCCGGTGATATCGCTCAGCGGCACGGGCGCCTGCTGGCGCGCGAGGTCCTGAGGTCGACCCCCCGGTACCCACAAAAAAAAAAAAAAAAAACTAATACCAAGCATTTTTTATGTAAGTGGAGAGGTGCTGTCTAAATTTACCTGTCACTATATGTTCTACTTCTCCGTATAAAATTAATTCGGTTTTAATCTGGCAATCATTTGTAGTTAAATGAAGCCATCCAATAGGAATGACACACTTACAGCTAGAACTGAGATCTAGAAATATTTCAATTTCTCATTTTTCTCAATTATCATTAGTAAAGATGCAAGCATTTTTCATCAATTGAATTTTTCAGAACTATATATTTTTTTTAAATTGCTTCAGGATAAGGATAAGAGTGATAAGCCACAAAAAAACATTGACCCCAATTTTAGAAACAATTTATATTATAGAAGGAGATTAAAAAAAAAGAAGCTTTAATTAGTAGAAATAGCATTATATACAGTTTAATTCCCTCAATGCAATTTTGATAGAAAGCATCTACTTCTTGAGATTGATGGAATGGATGAGGCTACATTTATCAAAAACAAAGAAAATAACAAAACAAAAAACAGGCCAAATAGGCTTAGTGATCTAAGCCTTAGTGATCCATGGTGTTGTTTTACATTAAAAATTGATATGGCTACTTCAGGCACTAGCTAGAACAGGCACTGTATCTTGCAGTAATATTTTTGTGTAGAATAAAAATCTGGGGAATGATTCATTACAGTTGAAAAAATAATGAGATATGACAAGACAGCTATATTTCCTGGCCATGACAGCAAAAGCCGTGATCCTTGTGATCATAAGATTTGATAAGAATCTCAGTGACATCTTTTAATGACCTGGGTAACGCAGTACATGAAAAATGAGTACTAATACTGAGAGGAGGGGCGAAAACTGAAAGTCGGTCCACCCATTAAAAGAGATTAATACAAATAAGCAAAGAATACTCAGATGCCTCGAACTTTTAATTTCCATGGGATGTTAATTTTCATGGCACAATTCAGGGAACTTTTAAAAAGTAAATTAGATTTTATTCAACCTAGACTTTTGCATTTAAATACATTTCTATCCCTCTATAAAAGTTGTCAAGCTGGTTATTCCTCTCAGATATTTTTGTATTATGTTCTAAAGCAAAACTTTCAGCCGTATAATTCATTTGATAATATTCCATTCATTTGAATAGATACACTTTGAATTAGACCTCTGTATGAGTCAACAAATTAGAAGGTATACATTGAATATTACTTCAAGGAGCACATATCCTTGGAAGATAAAATAGAGACAAACAAGTAGCCATGTAAATGATTGAATCAAATGTATTTTAAAGGGATTCCTGTGAGACTGCTGATGGACAAGACTAAACTGAATTAGAGCATCATGCATGACATTAAGGATTATCTACCCAGTGAGCTTATAGCTTGTACAATTTGCTAAACCTTTTAAAATGAAAAATAGAAAAATACACAATTGTGAATACATAATTCCTATTCCCTCGGGGTCTGAAAAGTGGTTGTGCAAATGGCTGATCTTAAAGTTTTATTCTACTAATAACTATTTTTCCTCCCCAGCAAACAGTGTTGGGATCTATGAAATTATTTTAATTCATGAGCTCCACTGAATAGAAAGACAAGTGAACTCAGGTTGAGATTCTCCTTTTTCTTGATCACTGAATACTTAGTCATTCTACAACATAGGTCTTATGTTAGATCCAGGTGGACTCTAAAAGAAAATTCAAACCATCTGAATTTTCTTAACTAGGAGGTTACAAATGACGGGCATAATTTGTGAATAGATGATTAGACAACAGATGCAAATGACTTTAATATATTTTCATTTGGGATGCTTCTGAAATCACATCCCACTTCCTTGAGAGTAAGAATCCTGGTGAATACGTTGACATTGAAATGAAAAAGATGTTAGCGACCCAACATAAAATGAGAAAGCAGAATTGAATTGAACAAATTATTAGAGTTGGATGGGAGATGAAAATATATTTTCTGCTCACATATACTTTTCTATAAAATACGTGTAAAATAGCATCTATAGATAATTGGCCTGGATATGTAGACAATATAGAAAGAAAGATTATACAATAGGTCTTTAGAAGATGGTAACTTAGAAGCATCAGTATTATATCCAAGTAAAGACAGGTGTTGGGAGCTTAGTGTGGTGATTTTTTTCCACTGAAACAATCTTTTGCCTAATATGAATTGGTGTTACCATATGCCTCTACTCATCACGAGGTTTTCCAAATTTTAGTGGTTGCAATATTCTGGAACTCTACCAATAAATTCTTCATTAACTCATTCAGCCAGCACATAGTGGCTACTCTGTGCCAGCAACTAGCTAGCCCCTCGAGCCAGGGGATTAATAAAATTCCATCTACCTTGAGAAACATGAGTCTTAATGGGAATTCAAACGGAGCAGGTGTTGATCATAACGAAGTGTCACAAGTGCCGAGGTAATGAGGTAATAATGTGCTCTATATACTTATATAGGTAAAATACACTCACATATAATAAGTCAAGTGTGAAGAGTGTGGTAATGATGAGTGAGGTTACATGATGATTACAGTTTCTTAAAAGTATAACAAATAAAAGAAAAAGAAAAATCTTTTGCACCACTTTCACCCTTTAGCAGCTGTCTCATTTCTGTGGTCCCCTTCACAGCAAAAATACCCCAACTATTGTCTGTATTTGCTGTTGTCACTCCCTCTTTTGCCCTTCTTGACTGTCTCCAATTTAAATTGATTTTTTTTGTGGGTACTGGGGGTCGAACTCAGGACCTTGCGTGCCAGCAGGCACCCAGGCCGCTGAGTGATATCACTGGTCCTTTTTTTCCTTTATGTGGGTACCGAGAGTCGAACTCAGGACCTCGTGCTTGCCAGGCAGGCGCTTATGCTGCTGAGCCATCTCACCAGCACTAAATTGCTTTTTACACCAAATTCCAATGAAAGAATTTAAATGAAGTTTCATCTCACTAACTTCAATGATTGCTTTTTCTTTTCCTCATTTTATTTGTTGGATAAATTGTCATTATCTTCTTGAGAAATTTAATCTCTGTATTCACAGATACCAGATTCTTTTGGTGTTTCTTCCTTGCAGGCTGTATTTTTTCCATGCTGTGTTGACAACGTCTTATCATTTGCCCATGTCTGTTTTGTAAAGTATACTGTATCCCAATTTTTTTTTTTTATGTGGGTACCAGGAGTCAAACTCAGGACTCATGCTTGCCAGCAGGCGCTTGTGCCACTGAGCGATATCACCGGCCCTTTCTTTTCCTTTATGTGGGTTCGGGAGTTGAACTCAGGACCGCGTGCTTGCCAGGCAGGTGCTTGCACCACTGAGCCATCTCCCTGGCCCTGTATCCCGATTTTTAAAAATTTCTTTAATTATAATCTTCCTTTTGCTTGTCTAATCCAGTCAGATGCCTTTAAATGGCCTGACCATGCAAACTATTCCCAGGTATGTTCATTTCTAAACAGGCTTTCCTGGCTTCCAGACCGACTTATTCACTCAGCTGCCTCTTTCACCTCAGTGTGGAATGTGTAATGCTTACCCGATGTCTCATGTGCATGTATAATTAACATATCTGAAGCAAAACTGTTTTTCTTCATGTTTTTCTTCACTTACATTTCCCCTCTCAGTAAAAGAAAACACTAAAAAGACATGGATTATCTTTTTCTTAATTTTTCCATTACACATCACATGAAACCCATCAGAAAGTTGTGTCATTTCTAATGCCAACATAAATCCCAAACAAAAAAGCTTTTCAATATCTTCAGTGCTAACCCTAGAGCACACACCCCATCATCTCTAAACTAGAGTCCTTCACAATTTCACAAATTATATTCGTGCTTCAGCTCTACTTCTTTCACAATGTGTATTCTACTAATTGTCCAAATCTCATGCAGGTGATTTGCTCAAAGCCCAATTAAACTGCATCGCCTGGTGTAAAAGTTTCTAACAGTTCCCAGTGAAACTTCAAGCAAACCCAAAATCTTTACAATGGCCGTCCTGTGTCTTAGGCAATCAGCTTCTCCCTGTTCCTCTGATTTGAGTTCATTGTTCCACATCTTACTGATTGACATTCTACCTTTTAATGTTATTATTTTTTTTACTTTTATTAGTACACATTTGCAGTACATAATGTTTACATTCTTTGGTGGAGTCAATACGTGTACACAACACATCTTAATTCCTTTTTCATATCCTTTCCCTCCCCTCCCTTTTATTTTTTTTCCAATTTCCTTTGAAGATGATAAATTATTGTTTTCACAAGGCTATTAAAATTTCTGGTATATCTTCCACCTTCAACACCTTCAAGAAGACTTTTTTATACATTAACATAGATGACATTTTTTATTCATTAGATTTCAAATTAAGTTTTACTCTTTAGGAAAATTTTCTACACTCACACTAATGTCACCCACTCATATATATGTATCCTTGCATACTGTTTCATTCTTGTGACTTATTTCTTTGTATATAGAGCTACAAGTATTTATTTATGTGTGTGTGTGTCCTACTTCTCCCCACTTGAATAAAAACATCTATGAAGGATAAAACTACTTTACTACCTTGTCTTCTGTGTGTAGGATTTATCTATCTATCTATCTATCTATCTATCTATCTATCTATCTATCTTCTATCTATCTATCTATATCCATATATATATATGACGAGCACTGACTATTCGTTGAACAAAAGATTGGATGAATGACATGAGTCACCTTATTAAGAGTGCTGGGTGATATAAAAAGTACTCAACTGCGTCATGTCTATTATTCATATACTTTAGTCTGCAATGGAGCACATTACTGTGCAAGGCATGGCTGCCTTTTAAACATCATACTTATTGACCAACATATACAGGTTCATATTCTAATTCATTCTGTCTCATAAGTAACCTAATATTAATCCATAATACATTCTGGAAGAATGTATATACTTTTTATTTTTACTTAGATAATGATTAGCTCACTCACAGAAAGAAGGGACCCAATATGTTTTCTGAGATTCAGAATATAATTATTTTACATTTCAAATTCTAACCTCTTATTGACTTGCATTTGCTTTGTCGGTAATGATGTCATCCAACATGTACTTTGCTACATGATATGCACTAAAAATTTCAAACATCTTCAGTGCATTCTGAAATTGGATTTATTCAGCAAGACAGAAAGGAAATACTTGGCTATAGTCAATCCCTTACCAAACCCTTTGTATTTTGGTTAGGAAAGCCAAAACTCAATCACTGCAGTAAGACCTTGAGGATAGGTTTCCTCTTACATGGCATCTCCAGTCATATTGAGTGGTTAAATTCAGCAGAGCAGCGGCTATCTAGGGGCAGCCTATAGACCTCATACTCTCAAAAAGACATTTCGTATGAATCAGTTTCATTTTATTTCTCCGCATTTTCTATAGATGTAATGTCCCAGTTTTTCTTTTCCTTTTTTCTATATTCTATGTAACACAACATTTATCCTCATAAAAGTTGTAATAAGCAAAGTAAAGCAATGTTTCTTTAAAGAAAATGTTTAAATTGCCAGCGGCACTTTTTCTCCTAGTAATTAATAGACTCACACATATCGTAGATGGACAGATAAGACTAAATATTTAATTTTAATGAGAAAATATGTGGACTTATCATTGAAACATACAAAAGCAAAATACAATTTAGATTACAAATCATCAAATAATTATATAGCTTGTGTTTAAATACATGTTTCTAAATAAAATATGAATGGGTTGGGCCGGAGAGATAGCTTCAGCGGCATAAGCACCTGCCTGGCAAGCACGAGGTCCTGAGTTCGACTCCTGGTACCCACATAAAGGAACAAAAGGGCTGGTGATATCGCTCAGCGGCACAAGAGCTTGCTGGCAAGCTCAAGATCCTGAATTTGACTCCCGGTACCCACATTAAAAAAAAAAAAAAAGAATGGGTTATTAAACACTGTATTAAGGATCTAGTTAAACATATTATTGTATTTTGAAATAATGTGCACTTGTTTAAAATAATGACAGCAGCAAATGTCTTGAAGTCTTGTTCGGTCATTTTTTATAATCATAACATAGATATTCAGCATCCCTCTTTAGAATAACCTGTCTTCTCTTTTGATTTTAGGATAAGTAAACTATGACTGATTGTCCTTGAAAGCACAAAGCAATAGAGTAGGAACAGAAAAATATTACTAGCAAATATCCTGGAGAACAGTAGCTTTCAGAATATGTCCATCACCACAAAACCTACTATTTTCCATGTTCAAAATTATTTATTGAAAATTTATACATATTTCAGAGAAAGTATAAAGTAGAAGATATGAATATAAAATGTCACTGGATCACCAGTTTGAGTTTTAAGTTTTACATGCCATTTAAATATATTCATCTTTATCAGTATTGCATATATAATTTGATGGCAGTCAATTCGATCTTTTAAAAAAATCAACATCTACTACTGGCTGCCTTGCTATTTAAATTCATACTAATCTTTGACAAATATGTTTAGGCTGTGACTACCTAGAATATTTTAAACAAAATTTTTTTTTTTTTTTTTGTGGGTACCGGGGGGTCGACCTCAGGACCTCGCACGCCAGGAGGCGCCCGTGCCGCTGAGCGATATCACCGGCCCCTTTTTCGTATGTGGGATCCGGGAGTCGAACTCGGGTCCTCGCGCTTGCAAGGCAGGCGCTTAAACCGCTGAGCCATCTCACAGGCCCCCCTTAAACAAAATTTTGCTACTGTTAAATGATGCTACCACAGGACTAGCAAAAATGAATTTTCTTTTTTTTAAATTTATTTTATTTAATTAATTTATTTTTTTATATGCGGGTACCATCAGTCGAACTCAGGACCTCACGCTTGCCAGGCAGGCACTTATGCCACTGAGCTATATCATCAGCTTCCAAAAATGAATTTTCTTGATAAAAATAAAAGTAGATAAAAAAAATGCTGATTGATGCTGCTGAAATTATTCTCAAAACGGTAGGAAATACCTTAACAAACGAATGAAGGAAAGTATTATTATATTCCCTCATTTAAAAAAGATAAAAGGCAATATATGTCAAGTGGGAAAAATTTGATGTTTAACAGTATAATGTTATAAAAATGCCTCTTTTATTTTACTCTGAAACACAAAAATATACTAGAAATTAATTTATCGAATGTCAAGAAATTTTGCAGGTAAGAGAAAAAGAAAGAAAAAAATAACCTCAAGAGTCTTTAAGAAAGGCTGCAATTTTCTTTAATCCTTCGTCAAAGCATTTTTGAATGGGTTAGAGATAGAAAATCATGCACTTCCCAAGAATATTCATGGATGTCAGGAATATATCTTGGCAACTTGGCGGCACAAGCGCCTGCCTGGCAAATGCAAAGTCCTGAGTTCGATTCCTAGCACCAAAACAAAACAAAACAAAAAAAAACAAGCATATTCATGAAAAGGGTAAAAACAGCTGCAGATGAATCAACTGAGGAAATATCAAAGAAAACAATGGAAGAGATCTAATAGAATGCACTGCATACTTTGGCCTCATAGTCAAACCTTTAAAACTATTCATCTGTGTGTATGGGTATCCGTGACTGTGTGCCCATGCATCGTTGCATGAATATGTCTTCCTATATACATGAGGAAATACGAATTAGAATTTGAAAGAAATAATCAAATTGTGGAGATACTCAGTATTACTTGAGTAATCGCAAGTACTTAAACAGATGATATGATATTTACTTTTCATATTTTAAGAGCCAAGAGAATTGCCTCATATGAAATTTTGAGGAAATAATTTTGTTATTAGTGTCAAATTCAGCAGAATGTGTCACATACACCTTCATTTCAGGATAGTGATTCTGTTGTCAAAACCAATTATGTTGAAATTTTATTTTGACTTTTATGATACTCACAATGCTTTGAATATTTTCGTACAGCATTTTTATTTATTTTTGGACTAAGTTCTTCTATTTTTCCTTCTGAAGGTGGTCCTCCTTCCCGAGAAATGGAGGGGGGAGGAAAGAGAGGAGGAATAATATATTTACTAGGTGGAAGCAAGCTTTTATCAACAGTTAAACATAATCCACTGACGGAATCATAGGTAGAATCTCTAACTAGAAAAAATTTAAATTCTCTTGTCATCAAATCAGGACCTCAATAGCCCAAGAATTAAAATTCACTTTATAGGGCCGGTGAGATGGCTCAGCGGCGTAAGCGCCTGCCTTGCAAGCGCGAGGGCCCGAGTTCGACTCCCGGATCCCACATACGAAAAAGGGGCCGGTGATATCGCTCAGCGGCACGGGTGCCTGTTGGCGCGCGAGGTCCTGAGGTCGACCCCCCGGTACCCACAAAAAAAAAAAAAAAAAAAAAAAAAATTCACTTTATAATACCCAGTGGCTAACCAGTGAAGGTCAAGAGCCATAGCACCTCATATTGTTTTTCAGACTATAAAATGGTAGTTTAGCATCAATGCCCTGATAAATTGGGGGGTTTCATTCTCTCCAGATGTACTAGCATAAATAGGAGAGACCTTTTCCACTCCAAACACCTGTGCTTAGACTCCAAGGGGAGAATTCCTGTGAGGATTTGGACAGATTTAGCCAGTTCCCCTACGTGTGGACTCCTTTTCCTTTTGATGAATATATTACAGGGGATTTTCCCAGAGGACTAGCGACTCACCATGTGCCTTAAATGCGACATTCCACAGCATCCCATTTTGCTACTGCTACTAACCGCAGCAGGGAGAATTCCAGGGACTGCTAATGTTGCTACTAATCTCATGCTGACTTCAACCTGTGCAGTCCTGCCTGCTCTTTCTCTCTCTCCCTTGCTACTGTCTTAATTAATGCTTTGAAGTTTGACCTATTTATATGACTAAAAACCTCTTCGAGGGGCTATTTCCCTACACGCTAAATGCTATGCTGCTTGATCTGTGTGTCTCAGCTGATTTGACACTCTCAGGACTCCGTGAGGGCAGTGCTGTTATGGTCTACCTTTCAGAGATGGGGAACTGAAGCTCGGAAGAAACTTTGTACTGATAGAGGCAGGATTTGAACACACAGTGTCTAAGCCTGGAATCAGCTCTCACTGCTGCCCAGTTAGTTATCCCTAGGAAGACATAGGAAGTTGTCATAGCAGGACATATTGGGCAAGGTCTGCTTACCTGCCTCAGGGGCTGGGAAATATCACCCATCCAGATGAGCACATGTGTGCCGAGATGATCTGCATAATTTAAAGGCAGGTTTAAGGTGACATTCTGTGATGTTTAAGTATTTATATTGTAATTCAGTGTCCCATAGAAGCTAAATAATTTTCATTTACTCAACAGATTCATCTATTCTCTCTGTCTCTGTGTCTCTGCCTCTCTCTCTGTCTCTCTCCCTCTGTGTGTGTGTGTGTGTGTGTCCGCGTTAACCCTGTATATGAAAATTCCCAAATATTTTGGTCACAGTCTACAAAAGGTTTCAGGAAATGGTCGAGTTGATGGATTGAAAATAAAATCCCCAAATGAACCTGACTTGTAATAGACATAGCTATTTGTAAATTATAACTAACTAAATATTACCAGTGGGCAAATTTTTCTAAATACTGTTTCCTTTCTGTTTTATTTGAACTATTTGATAAACATGTAAGTAAGAGTGACACTGTCTTGAAACAGATTTCTGCTCTAAATCGAGTTGCATATGTTATAAAAGAACACTCAGGGTGAATGAAAAGTGTGTTGGGAATGTTCATATTCTTCGTATTCTAACATTTACAGCAATGCAGTCTACAGTGGAAATTATCACATTTTATCATTGATTATGAGACCAGGGAAGTATAGCTGGAAATACCTTAGCAATATCAGCTTCTGGCGTTAGGAAACCAACCTAGAGCCTTAAAACTTTGTATTTCAGAATAAAATAAAAACTTCTGAGCAGGTTACATATCACTTCCTTTTGGTCCTGATAAGACGCATGCACGCAATTATACATACGAGCGCGCGCACACACACACACGCACCCACGCACACACCACGTTTATTTTGCAATAAAACAGCAAAATTTCTCTTCTTTTGTCTTGCTATATCTAAACTTCTACACTAGAGGGCAGTACAGCTATGATCATTCCTCTGTGTCCACTCGGTTCAAATTTCCTAATGCTGTTACAGAATATAGAAAGCATACATTAATTTAAAATAAACTGCACGCGTTTGTTTTAAAAAGCACTTAGCTTGTACCTGATGCCTAATAGATCTGATTTGCTTGGAGCCATGATGCACACTGAGCATGAATTTGGTAAATTTTTAAGAGGGTTGCGGGAAGAAGACAAGTATGAACTAACTTCTTTCATTTGCTTTGATACCTTAAGGGGAAAAATTCAGCAATAATATAGCACCATTATGAACAAGCTGGTAGGTACATGTATTAGTTTACATTTAAATGAAAATAGGTTCCAAGAGAAGAAGAAAGGCTATGTTTCAAGTAGTTTCCAACATCTGGCTTGAAATGCAAAAAAGCAATTTGAATTTATATTCATTTAGGTGCAAGCCTCTGGTTTTCTTGAGTCTTGTCAAAGATTTGTTTTTATTCACTTTGACAATGGGCATTTGGAAGACGATATGAAAGATGTGCAAAAACTTCTTGTATCAGAGTCCTAGAAGGCTTGACACCAACTGAGTTAGAAGGAACCTGTGTCAATTGAACATTGGACATGAGGGAGAAACGGGCAGAGAACAGAACAATATGTTATGGCATCATTTCCTTTCATTGGCAAAACTTAATAAATTTATAAACATAAGGCAATGGAAATAGAAATATCCTTTCATTCTATTTCCTGCAGTGACATGAAATATATATTCTAGATAGAGCTGTCGTGGAGATAAATTGTCTGATTTCAGCATCTCAGCGGTGGATAATAGATTCCCCCTCAGAACCACGTAATTAAAAAATGACATTTCTGCTATTTTGTGCCAACTTAGTAGTGCTGTTGCCCTAGCTTCCGGACCTGCAAGCCTTATAGGGTACACCCCCCAAAAACCTTGCATTATTCAGTGAGACAGTGTGAGGTCCTGCCAAGAAAAGAAATTCCTTCTGGGGAGAACCAGAGGACTTTATTATACCCATCTCTACAGACTGCTCTTTCTGCTTTCCTTCTTTTATAATCCTGTGACGAGAAAAAGATATGAATGATGAGATGAGGAAAACCACTTATGGGTTAGTCAGATGGAAAAGAGCATATGTGACAAACAGAATAAATTCGAAGTCTAATTTTAGCAACTTTTTCCCACCAAGCTCAAATTCAGGATCAAAATTGAGACAAATGCTATGAAAAAGTATGTAAATCAAAGTGCAATTTAAGCCCATATCCTTAGATATCTCTTGGAGAAGACAAGTGATCTTCATGTGGACTCTACCTACTACAATGATTTTCCTGAAAGTTTCCCGAATTGACTGTGGTATGAGCAACCAATCTTTCTGTGTCTCTCACTTCAGTGTTTAGCTCTGAAAAAGAAAGTGTAGTAGACAAGCCTCCAACTAACAGCTCCTGAGGTACAAATGGAATTGCCTATGTCACATAGGTGGTGAGTGTTGAAATTTGCACTAGCAATGTGTCAAATGATTCCTATTTAAGCTGTTTAAGTACCAGCAGGTATTTTTAGTTCCAATAATAAAATCATATGTATAATTTTTTATAAAAAGATATGGCATTTAAGGTAACATATATGTCACGAAAGGTAAGCATATATGTATATTTATTTTAGGATTTTTGAAGATACATATATTTGAACTTAGCGATTTTAACTCTCAACCTAAGGTATCAATCCTATAATCAATTAATTTATGAGATGACAAGGATTTCATTACATCATTTTGAGGCTCGGTCTTCTGATGGTAAAAGACAACCACAGTACATTTACCTGGAGCGGACTTGTTTTCTGTCAGACTCCCTCAGACTCTTCTTGAAGATATTATTTACTGTGTGCTAAACCATTTATGTACTATACAGTACTATAATGAAGAAATGTAAGGGAAGATGATTATAGATGTATAAAGTCTTAGAAATCTGCCTGCCTGCATGAGAGTTCAGAGTAGAGATTTTGCAATACAGTGGCCCTGGACCTGCCATGACATGAGCAGCTTCCCTCTGCCAGACCTTTTCACCATGGCCTTTCTGCCTCGGTGCCAGGAGACCATGAACTGAATCCTTTATAAACTGTGAGCTACAATATACCACTCTTCCCTTGGGATGGGGATGTTGGGCATTGTGTCCCAGCAAGGAGAAAGTGACTGAGACTAGTTGTTAGAGAATTAAATGATTATATTAATTAATATTATAGGATGAATACCACATTCAACTCAGATTCAACTCACATTCAACTGAGATTATTATTAATACTAGTAGAAGCATGTAATAGTACCAGCAGTATGTGTATTATTTAGGGGGGCATTTTAGCTACTAATTAAATCTAACATATGTGCTTACTACTGCAGATATTGTAATAATTAAGGACTATAACATCCACTTAAAAAATTAGGAATAGAGATGAAAAATGGTGATGTACACCAATTTACATTAGATGAAAATTTTACGTACCTAGAAGGAGATAATCTTGCTCTCATTCTGAACTATTGATAGGTATGTTGCTATTAGGATAAAAATGTTTCTTATTTCACAAAAAGTGAAGTGCAATAGTTTCTCTAATATGCTTCCTTTAAGAAGAGTAGAAATATATGAAAATATATTCTTATTTATAGAGAAGAGATATATAAAAGATACACAGAATTTGTTTAAGTCAGTTCCCAACAGGAAAAGGAGGAAAACAGGGTGGAGAGACAGATGAAAATGTGGCCATCAGGATGAGAAGGGAGGGACACTGCTGGAGGATATTTTTAGTGATAAGCTTGAAACTAACTTTCACGGTTATCCTAGTCTATTTTTCACTACTGTTATGAAACACCTGAGGCAGGCAACCTATGGAGAAAGTGGGCTTATTTATGTCATAGTGTTGTAGGCTGACAGCCCAGGATCGGTTGGTTGCTTTGGTTTCACTTGTTGTAAGGACCTAATGAGATGGTATCCTTCAGGGAGTGAAGATCAGAGAGAATGTTACACCATTAAACAGGATCCAGAATAGGAACAGAGAGGAAGGCAAGACTTACACTTTTTACAACAACTGTGTCATCGCTTCTTGGCCTTTTGGCTAAGATCAAATGTACAACAACTGTGTCATGAGAACTAACTTGGGTCCCATGGAAACTACCTTAATCTCATCTGTTGACAAGTCTCCCATGCCCTAAGCTCACCCCACTAAGCCTGGTGCTGTAACAACACCGCACTGAAGTCCAAGCTCCCAACACCTGAACTCTGGGAAGCCAAACTTCCAACCGTACTCAAACCATAGCAATGACAGAGTTTCACATATGCAAAAAGTAACTAAAACTTAAAGTCCTCCGGGATGTGAGGGTTATCTAACTTGCAGTAACTAACAAAGCGAACTGTATTAACAATGCATATCATAAACCCATAAACAGAGTCAAAAATTGAAGAACCAACTTAAATAACTTTTTGGTTCACAGTGTCGTGACAGTATACTGAAAGACTGAGGTAAAAAAGCTGCATAAATATTGTATTACATTTAGTAACATTGTTTTTTAGAGAAACGTGTTCTAAAATTTGAAACTACTTTTTCTATGTGATTTTGAACCAATAGGCAAATATATTGTGGATTAGGTCATCCAGATTTCTGTATGTCAGGCAAAGAAGTAACAACAAAGAAAGATAACATAGACTGAACCTTATGATGCTGGACTGGAACTGATATGATATAAAGATTTGGATTTAATATATATAGATCTATGAAAAAGAAAGGAATAGACATGTGTATATGCATGCATTAGTGATATATAAATGTACATATACATAATATTTGTTTCATAACTATATAACGAGACCTTAGTAATACTGTTCCCCAGCAGCAATGAGCACATCTAATAACCATATTTTATTTCTAAATGTTAATATGAATATTTTTAAAAGATGGTAAGTTCTTTGGATAAATGTATTTAAAAGAAAAAAAGATGATTCTGGAACAACTTGGGATAAAAGAAAGTAGCTAAGGATTCCAAAAATGATAGAGAGAAATATAAAATACACAAGAATGAACTTCAGATTTCCATACACTCTCATCTAGAAAAATTTAAGCTACAAAATAAGCAATGATACATTGGATTATCACCTACAAAATAAGTATCTATGAGTCTATGCTGATAGGAATAAATAGCAGAGTTGAATAAAATCGATGAAGAAACAATGTATCTTCCTTAAAATAGATTTAAAATTAACTAACATGGAAGAAATCAGGGAACTAGATAATCACTGTTGGGCTTGAATAAACACCATGCTATGCCATAATAGCTGCAGAAAAGTGATGAATAGCAGGTGAAACTAATGAACAAAAATGGTGGAGAATAGAGTATCTGCATAGTAATCCCCTCCCCAAATGCCTATTAATTACAAAGAGAAACCTGGTAACTTTGTAGAGGTGAAACTTGAAAAACATGACATTGGGCCGGTGAGATGGCTCAGCGGCGTAAGCGCCTGCCTGGCAAGCGTGAGGGCCGGAGTTCGACTCCCGGATCCCACATACGAAAAAAGGGCCGGTGATATCGCTCAGTGGCACGGGTGCCTGCTGGCGCGCAAGGTCCTGAGGTCGACCACCGGTACCCATCAAAAAAAAAAAAAAAAAAAAAAAAAAAAGAAAAACATGACATTGATCAATTGATTCAAGTTAAAACCTAATTTAAGACTCGCTGACATGATGCGCCTCGAGGGATGTTATAGTGGGAGGGACCAAACATCATTTTAGTGGCAGTTTGCAGTGGCACTTCAAAAAGTAAAACAAAATTTAATCAAGAGGAAGCATACAAACCCCCAATGGGTGATGTTATAGAAAATACCTAAATAGTCATCATCAAAAGTGTTAAGGTTGAAAGAGAGAAACAAAAAAGCATAAAGAAACTTACAGATTTGAGGAGACTAAGGAGACATGACATGAGAATTAAATACAACATGCAATGTTGAAATTTAAACTGAAAAAGAAAACATTAATGTGTAAAGACATCCAATTTATTTTTATTTATTTATTTATTTTTTTGTGGGTACCGGGCGCTCGACCTCAGGACCTCGCACGCCAACAGGCACCCGTGCCGCTGAGCGATATCACCGGCCCTTTTTTCGTATGTGGGTTCCGGGAGTCGAATTCGGGCCCTAGCGCTTGCAAGGCAGGCGCTTACGCTGCTGAGCCATCTCACTGGCCCAAAGACATCCAATTTAAATCAGACTTCTACATTAGTTAATTTGAGCACATTATTGTTAGTTTTTTTGTTTTGATAATGCAGTATAGTTCCACAAAGTATAAATTGTATACCAGAATTCTATTAATTTACCAGTTTTCTATAAATCTAAAGTTATTTCAGAATAAAAACCTTAAAGAAAAGTAAATGAAAAACTTGTAGAATCCAGCCACTTCAATATTTAATGCTTATTTTAAAAATGAAAAAAGAAATGTATGAAAATGTTTAAAATGGAAGATGAGGGGCTGGGGATGTGGCTTAGTGCTAGAGTTTTTGCCTTGCATGCAAAATGCCCTGGGTTCAATCCCCAGCACCAAAAAAAAAAAAAAAACGAAGATGACAGGCCTTTAATGTATGTTTGGTAAAGTAATCTAATTTCCAGTAAGAACACTTGATTATTAAACTTTAACACATAGTTTAATGCATATTTTATCTCATCTTTATACTATTCTATTTTATTGTGTTTTGTTTTATTGCTTCATGTTAGGGTCTTGCTATGTAGTCCAGGCTGGCCTTGAATTCACTATGTAGCCCAGGCCAGCCCCCAACTCACAGCAATCCTCCTGCATCAGCCTCCCAATGCTAGGATTACAGGCATGCCCCACAACACCCAGTTTATTCTTTCCATTTTAAAGAGGGTTTCATTAGCAAATAGAGGGATTAAATCATTTGTCCAATACACAGATCCTAAATTTGTTTTCAACATTCTAAAAACATATTTATTGATAACTAGTCAGATTTCATTTTACATTCATTGTGTCTAGGCCTCATAATATGATTTAGTTTAAAAAACTAAATTCGGAAAGGATATATGATAGTAACATTTAATTCATGTGAGCATATTTATGTTCTACTTGTGTTCTACACAGTCTTCACTATTAACCTCCCCTGAGGTCATGCTGGTGATGCAAATATTCATATATTCTCCTTAAGCTCTTACACTGAACCTAATTGAAATGGGGTTATTGGAAACTTTATTTTACTGTGCCTTCTGTATTAAAATGAAAACATCAATGGTAAATTTCTATGTATTCATGATTAAATGAAGAACATCTTTAAAGAAATTCTGCAAAGCAGAAGTGGAAATTTTTACTTTCAAGGTCATTGAAGAAGCACCCAAACTGATCCAAGATAACTTTGCTAACTCTGAAAACTCAAAAGTTTTTCTGCCCATTTCTTTGTCTATAAATTCCTTTACATGTATTATTTGGCTGGTCTATATTCTAGTGACAATAAAGGTGTTTGCCATAATTCAACTGCTAATTTATACAACAAGGCTAAGTTTGAGGCTGGAGTTCTGCACAAATTGGGAGAATCGGACTTCTCTCTTCTCACTGGCCAACTTTTGTGCCTGTTTGGCCAAAAATGAATTTATATAGACAATGAGAAGCAAATTCTTCCAAAGAAAAAGAAGTAAATATCAAAGTATAGAGGAGCTTCTCAGATACCAGAGCTTCAACTGTCTGTCACAAGGGATTTAGAGTAGACAATATATTTAATTGTCCTTAGTTATGTCCCAAAGAAAGAGACATAGAATTTATGTCCATGTCTAGGAGAATGAAGAGGAAGAAACAGTATGAGGAAAAATATTACAAATTGTTTTTACTCTCAAGTCCAAAACAACAGAAAAGGGAGCAAAGTGAGACATTACCACCAAATATCTGACATTTGCCAACTGCGCTATTCTTGTTAATCCGAGGCTCAGAATGTACCCTGATTGTTGATCTGTTTGTCTCCGGAGCTTCAGGAACATCTGGATGTGCCTAATGGAAGGTCTTTAATTCCTGTGCTGCGCCAAATTTTTCACAAGTCCAGGGACAGTGGAGGCCTCTCCATGAGACATGGGCCATGGTTGTCATAGGTACAGTGGAAAGAAGAGAAATTTGGCACACAATCAAGGCAAAATAAGCTTCTCACAGAAGTGACACAACCTCACAAAAAATGGAAGAGTTTCTATGGAAATCATCTAAGCTAGCTATAGGGACAAATCCAATAGAATACTTTTTTTTTAATGCATTAGAAAACAACAGAGAACAAATGTTGAATTGTTATTTATTTAGAAAAAAATATTTGTCAAAGTTGAGTTATTTTCTGGAAGTTAACACTCATCTATATCTTCAATAAGTTAAGGTACAACAGTGTACCTAACTGCAAAATGATTGCCTGAAATGCCTAATAGGTTAAATAAAACCCCAGTTTTAAAAACAGCTCTACGTGAGGCAAGGCATGGTGAAGTGACTTTCCTTCCTGTAAACAATCATTCAGGGCTCAGCTCTGACTAAGACTGTCTCACCTTCTAGATGAAGGTTTGGAAACTGCGTTAGAGGTTGCTCTCCTCTTGGTAGCCAGAAAAACAAGAGTACACATTGCTGACCACGGAAGGCTTCCTGAGCCAGGCCTGCGGTATACACACCCTCAGCCTGCCTTCGCCTGGTCAGAAACACTTCCGGCACCGCACCTCCTTGGAGAGGTGAACTTATGAGTCCAAGGCTGGGTGTGGGGAAAAAAAAATTGCTTTGGCAAGTAACTATCAATCTCTGCTGTACTCAGCAGGGATTCTTTGAGTTCATTTTTTAAATATTCTTCACTAAGAACTGTGGGAGATGAAACCATAATACAGAGCTTGCAAATAAAAGGGATTCAACATGTCCTTCCTGAATCATTGATGATCCACTGTTCCAAAATGAACTCAATTTTTAAGGTGACAAGTGACTTTGAATGGAAGTTCATCATATCATTTCATTAAGGGGGGGTGATTTTGTTAGTGCTTACTTCAATTGGCCATTTGATAAATTTAGTCAGCGTATGTTTTTGGAAAACCTGCCATCATTTGGGTAGGTAGATTATAACAGTGAAAGCAATGATGAAATGCCTGTTCTAACACAGACTATAACAGAAGGAGCAGAAAATATTTATTTATCAATTCGAATTATAATGCAAATATTGATTATATTTCAGAACTTCTTTTGGGAACATGAAATCCTCAGATTGCTTAGATTCTATTTGAGGGAAGAAGACTATAAATAAATTAAATAAATAAGGTAAGCATTTTAGGTGTCTGGGTAGAGTGTGGTAAGAAAACTGATATACATGGAAACGCACACGCCTGTTTCACAAGATTGGGTCAAGGACAGCCATAGTAGTGGAGTTCCTTTTGTATAGGAAAGTTCCAAAAGCAGAAGGTAGATGACAGCGTGGCTAGGGGACACATGTGCAGCCAGAGTGTTAGGGACCCTCACAATTCAGCTTACCAAGAGATAAAATAACCGCACCTTGATGCTCATATTTTGGGGACCCGTATCTTACCCTATACATGATATTGCATAGCTTTGACACAGGATGAGTTTACCAAGGGAATAAATAAGAATAACCAAGGCTGAGACCTGAGATGCTTCAAAAATTAATATAGTAACAACTGTCAACAAATTCAATACAGGATTTAAAGGTGCTTCGTTGCTATTTCAGGAATCAATGGGAACTGATAGAGGTGAAAGAATTTCCCTCTGGAGCATGGCAGTCTGTCCTTGTACAGCTCCGTCTCATCCCATCCCCTTGCCTTCCAGCAGTATGAGAACGCTTTGCTCCTTGAATTTACCCGCAGCTTTTTCAGCCATAAATACTTTCCCTATTCACATTACTCGATTTGGAATATTTTCCCCATCCCAGTTCTATAAGAAAATCCTTCAGCATTTTTAAGTCTCTGGTAAAGCATTTTTAACTCTCTTCTCAGTGTGGTCAGTTCCAACCACTTCACACCACTATACTCTACCAAAATATGCAGTCATTTCCTTCTTCTCATGTGTCACAGCTTATATATTTATTTGTACATTTAAAAAATATTTTATACATCACTACACATTTATTTAGATATTGTGTGCCACATAATGCTACATGAGGGCATGGATATCAAAAATCTTATTTGTTGTTATATTTCTAACAACTCCAAGGCTTAGAATTTGGAAATAAACTCAGTGAATATTTGCAAAATCAATCCAGGATAACTGGTATAACCTTTGTCTTTTTAGCAATATATCTGAGCTTCTATTCACTCATCTGTAGAATTATATTAATTTCGTGGGTTTTGTGATAGTCCTGTTTATGCATACTGTTGACACATAATAGGCCCTCAGTAATTGAAAGTTTAATCATTTTGTATTTGAGAACTCTATAGGAAATAAATGCTTAACAGAAAACATCTTTTATAAGAAGAATTCTCTTCACTAAGGAAGAAAAATGAATGACTTAGACTAGTGTACAAATGAATAAAGTACAATGAGAGAAAAAGAGTAATAGATTGGAACTTCAAAAAATGGAAGACTGGGTAAAAATGTAGCTAAAGAAATAGCTGAGTAAATATAAGTAAATATCCAAGCATTGTAATGAAATGAACCTTGTACAAAAGTACTTATAAATGTTGAGAAGAGAAGAGAATAGAGGTGCTGAGAATGACAAAGGTTGTTCTTCGATAGAAGTGGCTGAGCTGTCATAAAATAAAAATAATATTTTGTCCTCAGGGTAATAAAAGAGACTGATGGAAAAATGCAGAAAACATGAACATAATTTTTAAAATAATTTTTGTTTGTACATGTTTGCCATAATGATCACTTTAATCATGGGGAATTTGTACCTGTACATAATATATCTTAATTCCTTTTTTTCCCTATTTCCCTCCCCTCCCTTCTACCTTTCTTCCCCTCCTGATTTACTAAAGCTCCATTTTCAGTTTTTTTTCAATTCTCTTTCTATTTTTTAATACCTTATCCCTTCATTCCCTTCCCTCTCTCCAACTCCCTTGTTTCCCTTCCCATTTGAACAAGTTCTTCCAAAAAACCCAAAAATGTAAATAAAGAGAAAAATAGAAATAGATATTGGGAAATAGGAAGAAAAGAATTTTTAGAAGGAACGTGAGGCATTGACATTGAGAACTATCAATATTGGGTCTAAACTACTAATTAAAATTAAGCATTACATGACCTTGACTGAACTTTCAGAAAACTCCAGAATTCATAAAAAGATATAAAAATGTCATAGTAAATAGTTTAGCAGAGGCTTTTAAAAACTACATATATAATAGGGAATATTTCCTAGTTAAATAGGGAGTGTTTGGGAACATAACTATATTAATATATAAATATTTGTGTATGTACATGTGTTTATGCATAAATATGCAATATAAACAATGAAATAAGAGAAAAGTGTTAAAAGAATATTTCTCAAAGAATGTTAACAGGGTCAATGCGCACATATCCAATATTTAATTGTCATTGCTATAGTTTATTTAACAAAGTAAACATTTAATTATAATTGCTATAATACTATTATGACAGTTTACTTATAATTATACTACAATTTGTTCTTTGTTTGAATGTTGCACACATGTATAAACATCTAAACTAATATTTAGAACAAATGTGTTTGGTCAGGCTGAAATTATGAGCAAGAGGAGTCCTCAAATGACAAATGTAAATGAGAAGCATGTTGGAAAACTTGTACTGCATAGCAAAATCTAAAATCCATCTAAGATTTCAGAATTTACACTCTTGGTAGAGGGGTAGCATTCAGATGAAGGGAGAACAGAAATGCTATAAAGGGAAGAATGGTGTCAAGGAGTGAAGCTCGAAGACATTTCCTTTGTCTTCAAGGAATTACATTGTCAGTTGAAAGACGGGATGGTTAATTTTATGGATCATTCTCAGGGATGAACAGATTAAACTTCCTTTTTGGGTGTCCCTGGGAGAATATGTCCAGATAAAGTTAGCATTTGAATCAGTGGATTCAGTAAAATAGGTTTTCTTCTCCAATGTTGAACAGTCATTATCCAATCCATTGAAGGCCCGAATAGAAGAAAAGCTCAGAAGAAAAATACACACAGTATTTTGTTTCTACCTCTCTGCTTGAGCTGAAACATTTCACCCTATTTTCTCTTATATTAAGACTGATATTTACACTATCATGTGTGTGCATGTGTGTTCATGTATATGCATCTCTTGATGGATGTGCTATTGTACATACATATGTGTGTGCATATATATTCTAACTTAAAAGAAAGATATTTTAAAGTGAAAGACAAATGTACCTTACAAATCCTCATAAAAAAATCCTTATGTAAAATGTGAGATCTTGATCCCATCAAACATAACAACAGGGGGCCGGTGAGATGGCTCAGCGGCGTAAGCGCCTGCCTTGCAAGCGCGAGGGCCCGAGTTCGACTCCCGGAACCCACATACGAAAAAGGGGCCGGTGATATCGCTCAGCGGCACGGGTGCCTGTTGGCACGCGAGGTCCTGAGGTCGACCCCCCAGTATCAACAAAAGAAAAAACATAACAACAACATAGTCTACATTATATTAAACTTCTTTAAATCCATAACTCAATTTTCTTTGGAATGCTGTCATATCAATGCTATGCTCATTGATAGCTTACTGATAGATACAGGGATCTTGATATTAGCTGGCAACCTTAAACTTGTGGCTATAGTGTCTGTACTCATCATCTTATCCTCTAGACATGGCTGTCTTAGTACATTCTTTCATTTTTCTTATTTCCTTTCTGTTAAATCATAAGCATTTTCTGCATCATGTAAACAGACAAAAAAATTCAACTTCAATTTCTGAGACACTGGCTAGTTGGTTCTATTGACTTATACATTTCTATCCATTCACGACATTTCTACTTTTTCAGTTAAATTAGGTACAACATTAATAATTTATTATATATACCTCCTCTCAATCCCACTTAGCTTCATCTGTACGTGGTTAAATAAGAGTGGACTATCATATCCCCACTATCTACTCCAGTATCTGACATAGAACACTATTCACTAAATAGTTCTTGAATGAATAAGGAAGACAAAGATCACCATGTTCAATCATTTTTCCCTTAAAATTGCTCTCACGAAAACTTATTTTGCAACCTTTTGTTCCAAAGTTAATAAAATTAAATTACTAGTTTTCCCCTTCCAATGTATTGATTCAGAGAAGTAAAATTTTATCAGTAGTGCTCTTTAAATTAATTCGGTTAACTAACCAAAATATTCAATAATTCCATATTAACAGGAGAATGATAATCACTTTTATAACCCGGTAATGAAAGTCTTAAATATCATCTTTCTGGAAGTTATGCTGCATTTTCTAGTCATGCATAAAGACAGGTGTGCAAATATAGCCAAGTTATTATCAGTGGAACTTTTACAATAGAACTGTGCCTCACTTTCAAGATTGGCCCTCAAAAGCTCCTATTCACTATTTTCCATGATATCCTGTCCATGGCTAGATGACAAAACCCATGCCAACCTTGGGAGCCTCATACTAAAGATGATGGAGTCTCTATAACTCTGTGTAGTGGAATGTGCAGATCAGAGAAACTGGCTACACCTCTATCATACCAATTAATGTGATTATACATGAATCAGAAATTCATGTCTACTTAATTAAGCTAATGAGATTTAAGATTTACATGTTACATCATCTACTACTGTTTGACTAACACCCTTTGAACATCGATATTCTCCCAAAGAAATATTTTCCTATTCAAAGAAAGCTCATACTTTCTTCCTATTACATATACAAAGGGCACCCCTTGTACTCTGTGTATTGCATAACTTATGGCAACAGAGGTTTATAGATACATACAGAGCACTATTTCCCAAAGTCAAAGGTGAGTGAATAAATCATGGACCAAAATGAGTCAATTCTATTTTTTCTCACATTGGGTCAGAGACTAGTTAAGTACTGATAGCAACTCAAGTTGGAAGAATCCTGGATGCAGCACTTTGTCATGGTCATAATGGTCTTAGTATGAGACGAGCAGAAAAACTGATAGGAAAAGGAAAAAGAAATTAAGACATACACAAGGAGAATCAAAGAGGAGCACCTATTTTCTTTTAGACAGAAGCAGCAGAGATCAACAGCTTTTCACTGATGTTCAAGTCCTTTCTCCAAATATGGTGAAGTCCAGATTCACTGTTGACAATGGCTTTGGTGTGATACTCGTGTGTTTGTCCACTAGATTTTCCTTCACTGTAAGCCACTTAGAACGGCTTCTCTCACTATCGAATAACCATTAGATAAGGCAATACATAAGCTTTTTGTCTGTGTGCCTGTGTATGATCATTGCCTCCCATGAAATGCTGCCCCTGCCCCCCGCTAACTTCCAACCTTCCTGATTATGCTTATTTTTCATGATGGTTTTGGTTCTTTTATGACAATGTAAACTAATAAGAAAGAGCTCTTATATATTCTCCAGATTTTCAAAACACATCTCAATTGGAAAATAACAAAGAAAAAAAAAAACACACTTAGTGTTTGAATACTCAATGTAAGGATGAGAACTGTGAACGCTAATCCTTCAAAATCTGAGAAGGAAAGTGTTTTGTGATTCAGACAGTCAGTGGGATAAATTTACAGACATGCTTCAACTTCTCTTAAAATGTACACACTATGAAATAATGTACTGGCATATTTCTTCAAAAGTATGTGTAATGTGTTTAGTTAATTGAAATGTTTCAAATAAAAATCAAAGGGACTTTTCTACAGCGTCACATTACACTTGTATAGTTTTGTCTCTCAAACTTGCTTCCTTTAAAAGACCTTTATATGGTTAGAAAAATACTTGAAGAGATTTCTAGATTTGTAAATTTTATTTCTGCTCTCTCCTACTGTTGAACTTATGTTATCATTTTATTGGTTTGTGTTCTGGGCATTATTATGCCTGACAGGAAACATTCTGATATAAAAAGTTCTTTGAATTTCTTTAATTTGTAGTAATTCTTGTTTTTGGTGTTGTGATCACCTCCTGCCTCCTTCTGAATTTTGCCACCATGCATAGTGTGAATCAAGTCAGCATTCTGTGCCAGTCCCTGGTGTTTACTTTGCCTACATGTACTCAATCTTCACAACATCAAGATTAGGCAAGTGCTTTACAAAGTAAGAAATTAAGTATTGGGGATAATAATTATATGATTCTAGGGCAATTTATAGCTGATAAACTACTGCATTGGGGCAGTAGTCTAGTTTAGTCCAAAACCCTGTTCTTTGCTCTGTAATCTTTCAGTAAAAAGGACAGAGAGGGAAGTCAATCTTGTGAAGCAGTTTTGAGAGTGTGCAGAAAGACACCTCAGAGGTGGACAGTAGTTCTAATTTGGGAAAGTGGTGATAGGAATATGGCCGTTTGATAGCAAAGTATGGCCCCACAGAATATGACAGTGGTGTAATATAGAATTTACTGTATTCTTTCTGAAAAGCTACCTTCTGGAAAGAATTAGAATGGCAAAAGAGTTGAGGAGAGAAATCCCAGTTATACCCTTCTTGGAATGGAATGTGAAGCAGAACTGAGTGGAGACATGTCATTACCAAACCTTGTACAGGAAGGACGGGGGAAGTTGTGATAAAAACGATTTGCATATGATAGGTAGGCAAATGTGTTTGTATTTGTTTGTTAATACTTAGTGCCTTATGCTACTTCCTTCTCTGGAAGTAGCACGCTTAATAATTTGTGTGATGCTTAAATTAGTAAGAGGCATCCAGCAAGCTGAGAGATGATGAACTTTTCTCTTCAAAGCCATTTCAACATTACCATCTGGAATACTAGGATTTGGCTTTTGTTCTATTTCTGCTGCCTTGTGTCCAAGCCCTGGGAAGCCTTACATTTCCTCAATAAATTGCAGCCAAACCCAGCATTAATTTAGGACTAGAACACAGTCACAGTGGTTTCATGTTCTTTCCTTTTCAGCAGTTTCCCCAGACCGTAGAAAGGGTAAGATATGATTGTTTCAAAAAAAAAAAAAAAAGTGAACTCCTGAGACCCTGAAGTTAATTTCTGCTTGTTTAGTTATTATCTTGCCTCTCTGTATACAGCAAGAGAGACTTGCCATATGTAAAACGTGGTGTGTCAGAAAAAACCCTGAGCAGTGAGAAGGTGGATTGCTGCTGATTCCAGCATTGCAGGAAACCAGCCATGGCTGTACAGATTCTGGACCAGGCAAATACCCCTTTGCAGAGAGTCTTTCTGCTGATGAGACATTCCTGCAAACCAATGGGCTCAGCTTCCCTGGAAAGTAATGGAATCGTTGAGAAGCCAGAAAAATAAATGGTTTTAATGGACTAAAATTTACAAATGCAGTATGGCATATGGAATAAATTATGAAGAAGTAATCATGATACTAGTAGTGGTGGATTTAATAAGACTCCATTTGCACCACACAAACAGAATTAGGAATAAACTTGATATGATGGCATGGGCAAAGTCATACAAAAGCATTTTCCTTTTATGACTTTTATTTATCTGTTTTTTTAAAAGAAAATAATAATTGATGTTTTGTACTCTTGCTTTAACTCTTAAGAACAAATGTGTGGGGCCGGTGAGATGACTCAGCGGCTTAAGCGCCTGCCCAGCAAGCGCGAGGGCCCGAGTTCGACTCCTGGAACCCACATACAAAAAGGGGCCGGTGATATCGCTCAGCGGCACGGGCGCCTGCTGGCGCGCGAGGTCCTGAGGTCGACCCCTCGGTACCCACAAAAAAAAAAAAAAAAGAACAAATGTGTGTCATAAATAACTCTAATGCTTGAGTAATGATTTTAAGATTTTTGTCCCTTTCTCCATTCTTTTTAATAGGTTAGCAGTCATATAATACCATAGTTAGAAATTCTGCTTTGTCATCAAGAAAACTTATGCCTTCATAGCTCAATGGACATTTTTTAAATCTCTGTTTGTAGCCCTGGACTGAGGACTAGTAATATTTGAAGTCTGGGATTTTTCACTGTGAAATTAATTTTATTTTATATTTCATTCAGCATAATGTATGTATTAACTGATCTATTTAACCTCTAGCTTCTCAAGCATTTTCCCTATATTCTTGTGATTGAGTTTCTTAGTTCATGTGTAAAGTCTTAAGCAGAATATTTATTGAGCTTCTTTTCAATGAAGAAAAGTGTATGGGGGTGTTCCATATTAACCCCAAATTATGAATAAAATATCAGTTTTAGAATCAGAATATAGTGGTGTTGTTTTGACTTTTCGGTATTACAAAATAAAATGAAATGTCATATTAAAATGTTTACTTAACAAATATTTCTTAACACCTCATAGTCTGTACTTCATGCAGTAAAAGCTAATGCAGTTTAAAATTAAATTATTTTGCTCTCCATTGGTGGCAATTATATTAAGGATTGAAACAAATAGTTTTTGTTAATTTGCTCATTCTCCTTTTTCAGCTTTTCACTGTATTAATTCAAGATTTACATCATACTTTGTTCCAATTTATCAAGTAATGTTTGACACATAAAATACATTTTCTTTTACATTGTGAACCATAAGTGAACTCTTATATATGGGCTCTTCATTTAAATGACCTCTATTTTTACTCCAATTGCATGACGCTAATTCTTTTCCAAGGCTAACAACTATTCTCAGTATTATGTTTATAATTTTCATGCTATTTTTAAATTAAAATTTTATACCACATAAGTATGCAGTCTTAAACCATATGTACTACCTAATTGCCTGTATCTTTAAAGCTTGTAGATCTGTATGCTGTAGTTAGGTTTTTGCTAAGGTCTTCATTTTGCCCAATATTGTTTCTATAATCCTTTTTTGCAGCATGTGCAATATTACATAGCTATGTAATATTGCATTGATGATTATTATTTGTGTTGTCATCAGCTTTTATCTTGTTTTATTCTGGTTCTTAAAACAAAGCTATAAATTGCATTTTACATATCTCTTGCCTCATGGCTCTCAATAGTGAGGTATAACTAGAAACATTCACAGGGAAATATTGTGAAGCACTCTACAGAGGTTACGACATTACACTATGTGTATGCTGATAATATAGTCGGCTATTATCCATGGAAGCTGATAGAAGACACATAACTCCCAAGTCAAAGGCAAAGGACTTCAGTATTCATGGCTAAAGCAGTAGCCAGAGCTTTACAATCATCGGTGTCGACTTCCCATACCCACAAGTCCCACAGGCATATCACAAATTGTCCACGAAGGAATTCCGAACATACAGCGGGCTGTGTTACAAGAGAGAAACTCTGTCTTAGGTGATGTTCTGCTTACCTAGCAATTCTAAACTTTGCCTCTGAGGGAGACATTACCTCATATCTCAAACCTGCTAACTTAAACACAGCCCCAATTAGTGACCTGGGAAGAGAGTGGTGAGGGTTTTAAAATTTTGGTACATCCATCAAACGTGTGCGGGAATGTCATGGCGCATGGTACTTCGCTTCTTTTCCCCCAAATACATGTGTTTATGACAGAAGCAGTTACCCTCAGTATATAAGGTAAATACTGATATTTTCTACTCAACTTCATTTTCAATTTTGTGTGTATACCTCAGCAAAATGCTTTCAAAAGTCAAAATGTAGAAATGTTCTAGAAAATAAAAACAAACAAAAAGAAAAATCACTATGGTAATACACACAGTACTTGAGATTGTAATTGCTGGATTGCATCTGGTCTTAAAATACAAGGAGACTCATTTTATAAAGAGATTTATCAGTTATTTATCACTCTCTCTTTCATAAGCAGTGCTTGATTTTCCCCCTATGTATCTTACTTTGGAAGAAATTTTATATTTTGATAATCAAGTAGTACATAGTTATATCTAATTTCATACTAATGTTTTTGCTGAGTGCTTTTTCATGAGTTTGACTCATTTTTAAATTGAGATATTCTTCCCTTCTAAATGTCAATTTTGAAGACAGAGGATATCTTCATAGTGTTTGTGGTCAGTATTTTCATAAGTGGAAGGCCGTTTAATGATGTTAAGTTTTCCATTATAAGTTATAATTTTTAATTTTGTTATGATAAATAACAGTAAGCTATTAGTCATAGATTCCACTAAATTTCTATCTAAAAGTTTTAAATATCTTTTAACAATATCCAAATGAATCAAATAGCTTAGAAATACTGCAAAAAGAATAAAATTTATATAATATAAATTTCAAAACATTCTTGAGGAGAATCATATACTTCCAACACACAATGGCACAGAGCAAATGTTCCTATTACAGCAGTGAAGAATAGGGGAATAGATTGAAATCAGACCAACAGAAGAACAAAGAGCAACAGGGCAAACATTAGATCCTATAGCTTCATGTGCAGTGCCCAGGACAATTTGTGGTGAGTTGTGAATTCCTGAGGGCTTGGGTAGCCCTGGCCTACAGAATTGCTTGTTGCAGTCCACGTGGCCTCTTTCTTGAGCTGGTTCTGCTCATTGTTGCAGCATTCCTCAGCAGATGTTCAATATTCTTGGCATCTCTAAATTTCTGGGGGGCCCACTGTACTTTCAGCTTCACTCTCACAGCTTCATACCCTGCTCTTTCAAGGGCACAGTCCTTGGCCACCCAGATCTTCTTTTGAAATCTTGGTGGAAGCCTCTGTGATCCTACAACTCTTGCATTTTACACATCTGTAAAAAACAACACTATATGAATGATACCAAGGTCTGCTGCCAACTCCCTTGGACTATGCTAAAAGATCAGCTTACTGTATTCTAAATTTTTCCTAGCTGACATCTCCATCCTTTCCAGGCTCCCACTGCAAACCTATTTCAAAGGCTTCTAAATCACAGGATCAGGTAAAGTCACAGCAACAACTCCACTCCTCATACCAATTTTCTGCATTAGTCACTTATCTCTCACTGAGGCACAATAAGCTACACCTATGACTTAAAGGAGGGGAGATCTATTCTGGCTAACAGTGTCAGTGAGTTGAATCCATGGTCAACAGTAACCAAAGCACAAATGGCATGGTAAAAAGACGTGGGGCAGGTAAGATGTTCAGTGCATAGTTGCCAGGAAACATTGTAAAAAGGGAGGCACTTGTTAGAGAATACATCTCTTCAAGTCACTTGCCTAGTGACCCACCCATTTGAGTAAGGTCCCATCTCTGAATGTGAGACTTTGGGTGGCATTCTGGGTCTAAACCTTAAGAAATGCATACCATTATAAATAAAAAGAAAATTAAAAGTTTCCATGTTGTTGAGGACATGGGCCAGGTTCTTGCATATTGTTCACTTATGTGAGTAGATCTATTTTCCTGGCTATCATTGTCTGTACAATCTTCCTAACATATCTTCTTCATGTTGGAAATGGAATGATCTATGGCTAATTTATGATTCAGCTCAGCCTATATTCTTATAATTTTTTCATATTTAAAGATTATAATTGTCTTTTGGTGTTCAAAATGCCTTTCCATAAACATTATTCACATTCAATAGGCAATATTAATTATTTATGTTATACTTTTATACTTTATTTAACATACTTTACATATTCACTTTTGAATTTTTAAAACATTTGGTAAGAATCACTCTTCTCCATTCCAAAGGCACAAAATTTATTGAGTCTTGGCTGCTTTTTGAAGTACATTACAGGCATGTTGACAATTTGGCAATCAACAAAATCCAGTACATTCTACAAATCAACTTTCTTTATTTCTCATATTTACATAATTCTAATATTACTCTTCACCCAAGTATTTATCAAAATTGGCATAAAATAATAGAACATGAGAGCCGTGGTTGTCTGCAGCAAGGAAGAGAGCATATTTCCTTATTTGAATTGTTTGTGATAATGAATATATTAAGACAACATTATGAAACCAATGTTTCTAAGATTTATTAAAGTAATTCACAGAAAGATGTGAATGCTACATTTTTAGTTGAAAACAGAACTACAATTCAATGAAGTTTGAATGGGAATAAATCAAAACATACTAGGGCTAAACTGAGGTCTTCTTTCCCCTTATATTGAGCATGCATTGTTGATTTATATAACATGTCTGGCCCCTTAGGCATCCCAGTGTAAGATCCCTGTTCTCTGCATTTTCTTCCAAAGAGTTCTGTCTTTTCATTAGTAATGAGCTGACTTAATTCTTGGAATAGTTCCACTTTATTGTCCCTGAAGTAATCATCATCTTTCCTTTTGTATTTTTCTTGTGGACACTTTCTCATTTCCATATCTGGTACAATTTAAAATCTAGTCTTTCATTCTGTCATCTTATACATTACCCCTTGATTATATTAGTCACAAAACCCTGTGATATTTCCCTATTCCTCCATCTCCCAGTAGTTACCCTCTGATATGTATGACCTGTTCTTATTTTTTTTTTCATGAATTTGGTCAAGCCAATGTAACTAGAGTTTTCTCATTAGTTCTCTCACATCATCTTCAGGGCTTTGTGTGAAATTCTACCTAATAACTACATGTTGAACAAAATCTCAAAATAATGTCATTGAAACTCATTTCCAATCCATGGGTCATTCAGAACTCTCTCTTGCTTGGTAGATGTTGTTAACATAGAGTTATTTCTGAATACATTCAATGTTGAGGAGTTGATAACAGTGGACTTCTGCAAGTTAAATTATTATGATGTCTTTAAAGTCCTTTTCCATACATGAATGATGTAGTGATGGAAGAAAGGAGTAAGTTGGCATGCACAATGTAGCCTGTTATTTTTTGGATGAATGTGATTCACCTTTCTGTAAGAAGTCCAACTTAGTACTCATACCAATTCTTGAATTTTATAAGGAAGGAAATGGTAAGATCACTACTTAATGTAGCCATGGAGAGAACAAGCTGAGATTGATATATGCAAAATTTGAACTACAATGGGTGCATTATAAAGTCAATGCTGTACAATGATAAAACATAAAAGATAAAATTTGACGTTTTCCTTTCACAGTGATTTTTGCTTGACGCAGATTAAGTCAAGTAGCAATAGTTCACAACTTTATTATCTACCTGCCTCATTTTGAAATTAAACAATGCTTTGACCTTCAGTGATATTTAGGGTTGGCCAGCAGTAGCCTGAGAGTATAATATATACATTTCTTCCTGACTCCACATTAAGTGACATCATGTTGGTAACCGGAAATAAGCTGTGGTTACTTTTCCAACACTGAGCCGTAGTAACCTTGGTTTCATCATAAAGTCTGTAATAATTTTATCAGTATAATGCTGTATTAATCTGATAAACACACAAGTTCATTTATCACCAAAACTTTGGTTGGCTATACCAACTAATGACTAAATGAAACAAAGTATGCGATGAAGATAGACTGATACTCACATATTCCCAAGTAATATAAACACATTTAAATACAATTCAAAAATTTTGGAGTATACTTACCTTGTGCCATAGAAGAAATGAACTATACAGGAACCACGAGGGCCCTGGCTTTAATTTAAATTTTATTTCTTATGTTTATTATGGCAGATATATTGGAAAAATTACTTATCTGATTGTGTAGCACATCTGCATACATGGAACTGATGGTTTATATGTATAGTACAGGATACTTGTGAGTCACTTAAATCTATTGCCAATAGAATCCAAATGATAGTAAACACAGAAACACACACACACACACACACAGAAAGCAAACACCTGAATCTGTTTTTAGCAGTGTCTACACTATCACACTCCTTTCTTATATTGCAGTGTACAAGATGTTAATCCTATAAATTGGGTCCTTATTCACTCTGTCGACATCATACTGGAGGGTTTATTCTTTTTTCCATAATATTAGTTCTCTCACTAAGTATTTTAAGCAGATGTGTGAGCCTGGGCATATCTAAATCTTAACCAGGATAGGCCTTTCTCATCTCAACTTTTTTTAAGAATAATATTGGAGATTACATGTATTTTTATGAGAATTAAAATAATGCTTTTAAGTAATTATACTAGAGATGTTTGCTTGTAGTTACTATACTGTGATAATCTGTGATATTACTGTTAAATTATCTTCATTACCATTTTTATTACTACTACCACTTTTATTATCATTAATTCACTGTATACATTGGGTGCATACTTTTCTCACAAGATATGAATAAAAAGTAGTAAAATGATCTATGCCTCCTTTCACAAAAGGTTTTAGCCAAGAGATGCAAGCCACCTGTTGTAGGAGACCACCCCATTGTTGACTAGAATCTATGTCACAACATTTGATGATATTGGTTTTCCAAATCCTCCTAACTCCAACCTTCATTTCCAAATAAACTGTAGAAGACAAATACCAAATTGTTCTTCTGGAGGTAAGAAGCCATAAGTATCACAAAAGTGAACTGTGAGCTTGCTTGAGACTGTTAGGGTAAAGCAGAGAGCTCTGAGGACTGAGAAGGAGGGGGTCCCTCACTTGTATTTTCCTTTTTTACAACTTGATAATTCCCTGGGGCCTGAGACAATTAAACAGAGAGTAAAGGAAAGCAGTAGACTGAAACCTTGTGTACTCCCAAAATTCAGATGTTAAAATGCTAACTCCCAGTGTCATTGCCTTAGGTTTGGGGGAAGTAAATGATTACGAGGGGTGGAGTCTTCATGAGTGGGATCAGTATCCTTATGAAAGGAACCCCAGAGAGATTCCCTACCCTCTCTCCATTATGTAAAGATACAATGAGAAGGCTGCAAGCTGTAAACTGCAGTACACAACCCTGAAGTGGTTGTCTACCACGAATCAACCATGCTGACCCAGAACCTTAATCTTAGACTTCTTCCCTCCACAGCTGTGAGAAAGAAATTTCAGCTATTATAAACTACACAGTCTATGGCCATTTGTTATAGTAGTTGCAACTGATGAAGACAGGAAAGTTAATTTAACATTTGGGAAAATGGATGAAAAGGATATTAGTGTGGAACAGGAGATGGCCTAAAATAGCCTCCCCATTCATAAACATATGCTGGTCCCCAAATGATCTTACCCTCATATATATTATCACATTGTTTTCTTGGAAAGAACAAGGCAACTTCTTCACTCTCACCTACCTTCTTTCCCACAGTTCCCAAAGCCCAATCTAAGCCACAGATTCTCAACTTTGCCTTTACAAAAGTTCCAGTGTTTTTCCCTAGTATGTTGCAAGATCACATCAGATGCATCCTATACATTATCTCCAAGTTGCCTTCCATTACAGGAATTACTCTTCCCATTTTTCCCCATGATATCACCTACCCACCTTTATGCTTTTTAATAGTATAGGAGGGACGATTTTTTAATGGTTGATTTGTTCAAAAGCACCTGTTTTTCCCACCACAGTTCATTAGCCCCAAAGGCAGGGCTGGATAAGAACTGGAACATCCAGGCAGCCGTTTAAAGTAATCCAGGTGACTCTCTAAAGGGTTGTAATTAAAGTTTGTCTATCCTGAAAACGCTTCGTAAATTATAGAAAGAAACTTACCTTCAACACCTGGAGCTGATAAAGGATGTCCTGAGAGAGAAAAATCCAGACAAAGAGGACTCTCGGGAAAGGCAGTGTCTGGCAGAAGTAGGATGGAGCGTGGGTGAAAAGATTGTTGTTCCTAAAGAGAAAGAGGGAAATGTTTTAGAGAGATTTGCAGCACTGTGCACTCTTGGCTGGTTGAGAAACTTACTTTCTTATGTGACAGGGAATGATGATTTATTCTTAGGCAGAAAATATGTGTTCTAATCTCCTGTTCTTTACCTACAATTAAGGTGTTGATGGATGCCAAAATCTAGAGATCTTGACAGAGTAATGAGAGCGAGTCATATGTTATAGCACGTGTTAGACTCTTTACAAAATTAAAAGACAAAAATTAGAAATTTCCTTCTTTTGGTTGTGCTTGTGGTTCATGATACTCTTGGGAGGTGAATAATGCCAGCTTCACTCCCTGGGTTGGGGTCTTTCCAAAAAGAAGAATCTGCATATCTCATTAGTTTTGCATTTGCTTTAGATTACAAATGATGATCGTATCATTTATATTCAGCGTTCCTCCTGCATCTCTCCTCCTCCTCTCCTTCTATGCCTCTTCCTCCTCCTCTTCTTCCTCCTTTTTTATAACCTCTTTCTCCTCTTCCTCTTTGAAAGCTCTCCTTACAATGACTGTGATATGTTTTTTCTTTTTTTTGTGGGTACTGGGGGTCGACCTCAAGACCTCGCATGCCAGCAGGTGCCCGTGCCGCTGAGCGATATCACCTGCCCTTTTTTTCGTATGTGGGTTCCGGGAGTTGAACTCAGGCGCTCGTGCTTGCCAGGCAGGCACTTACGCTGCTGAGCCATCTCACTGGCCCAACTAAAAGACTTTTGAATGAAGAAAATAAATAGTTAGCTTTCCGCATTCATTTGTTTATGTATTATCCCTCTGCAATTGGATCATTCTGATTTCTTGCTTGGAAGGTTTAGAATTGAGTTTCTTATTGTCTCTAGCTAGTTCAAAAAAGATTTCATTAAATTAGCCTTCATGCTAATCCCTAATAACTCTAAGTGTATAGGAATGAAACTGAATTGTGAATATGACCATGCATACAAAGATCTTTGTACAGTGCCTTATATAAAGTAAAAATTAACTAAATGCTTCTTTCTTGTTAAGTATTATTATCAGAAATGAAGATGATCTCAAAAAATTTAAATGTCTATTTAGTAAGACAAACCTATTTCAAACATATACTGCTATTACTATAGTTTAAATTTAGAGCAGTGACAAAAATATAGGAGATATACAGGCCTATATTTATAAATACAGTGGAGTCACTTCTTCAGCAAACTAATAAAAATGATTATAGTGATACAAAAGATTTAAATAACAAAATTTTAAAATTTATAATGAGGAATCAATGTACACAAAATGGTAAAATTATACAATTTTTAAATAAGTAGGAAACATTTACAAAAAATGAACCATTCATTAAGTCATAGAACAAGCACTAAAATGTTCAAAGAAATGGAATTATTAAGTCAACTCTATGTTCTTTAACTTCAGTGCAAAGCAATCAGTAACTTCTCAGCCATGAAAATGGCAAACTACACATTTCTACAACTCCTGTCACCTGGGTTTTACAGTGCCTTTTGCAGCCCCATATGTGGCACATGCCTGTAATCTCAGAACGGAGGAGGCTGAGACAGGAGGAATACAATGTCAAGTTCCAAGTACACACCTCAGTGAGACTCTGCCTCTAAAGAAAGGGAGAAAGAAACAGAAAAAGAGAGAAAGAGAAGTAAAGAAAGAAAGAAGAAAGAAAGAAAGAAAGAAAGAAAGAAAGAAAGAAAGAAAGAAAGAAAGAAAGAAAAAGAAAGAAAGAAAGAAAAGAAAAAGAAAGAAACAAAGAAACACGAAGGAGAGAGGGGGAAGGAGGGAGAGTGGAATGGAAGGGGGAGAGAGGGAGAGAGAGAGAGAGACTGGAGATTTTGCTCTGTGGTAGAGTGCTCTTGGTTTGATCCCCAGTACAAAAGAAAAAATAATGCTTTTTGCAAAGTGCCACAATTTCTACAGGGAAGTTTCTAACTCAGTTGTCAAACCACCTCTGGATTCTACATCCTTTCTTGTGATTTTTCAGTTCCTTTAAACACCTTATTTAAAACTTTATATACATTATACTGGTTTTAAGGTACTCTCCTTAACCATAACCCAGTATTTGATTTTATTTCTATAACTTGTAGTTTCATCCATTAGTTTTATTTTGAGGATTGTCCACTTTGTAATAATAAAGAGACCTTGATTTTTTTTAAAGAGGAAAAAAAAAACAATAAAATTTCAAAACAACATAATAGGAGGGTAACAATGCTTAATACATTGCATATTGTTATCTTTAAATTAGTTACTCAGGGTGCAAGATATTGGCATTCAATTGTCTGGACAATATTAGCACAAACCTTTCTTTTCAATGAAGTAAGCAGAATTAGTAGTGTATCTATCTTAACTATCTTGTATATATATATTTTTTTTCTCTTCTCTTCCTTCTTTTCTCCATTCCCCCATTCCAGTTTTTCTTTCCTTTTGAACAGTTTCTTCCTGTTTTACAATATCTATTTTTCATTTTGGATCTTATTTACTCTTTCAGCTTCTCACACTAAGGAGACAATATGATGTTTATACATGTGTGTCCGGTTTATTTCACTTATGGTTATGGTCTCGAATTGCATCCATTTACCTATAATAGTCTCCAGTTTATCCTTCTTTATGGCTGAGCAGTACTCCATTGTATAAAAATACCATATCTTTTTATCCATTCCTCGGTTGATGGGCATTTGGGTTGTTTCCAAGATGTGGCTATTACAAATTCTGCTGCCATAAATATGGGTGCACATGTATTGCTGTGGTACGATGTTTTTCATTCTTCCAGGAAGATGCCCAGAAGGGGAATAGCTGGGTCAAATGGAACCTCAAATCCTAGTTTGTTTGTTTGTTTGTTTGTTTGTTTTGTGGGTACCGGGGGTCGACCTCAGGGCCTCACACGCCAGCAGGCACCCGTGCTGCTGAGCGATATCACCGGCCCGTTTTTCGTATGTGGGTTCCGGGAGTCAAACTCGGGCCCTCACGCTTGCCAGGCAGGCGCTTATGCCACTGAGCCATCTCACTGGCCTCAATCCTAGTTTTTTGAGGAATCTCCACACTGATTTCCACAGTGCTTGCACCACTCTACACTCCCACCAACAGTGGAGAAGGGTTCCTTTTTCCCCACAGCCCTGACAACATTTGTCATTGGTTGATTTCTTGATAATAGCCATTCTTTCTGGGGCGAGATGGAATTTCAGTGTTGTTTTAATTTGCATCTCTTGAATGACCAGTGATGTTGAACATTTTTTTGTATATTTATTTGCTCTTTGTATTTCTTCATCTGAGAAGTGTGTATTCATCTCAGATGCTCATTTTTGGATTGGGAGAGATCTTGATTTGCTCCTTTTGATTTAGCACTGCAGAAGATGATCTATTCCCTCCTTATGATCTCTGACCCACAAATCCACACTCTTTCCTACTCTGAATTTGTAAACATTTTTCTCTTTGATGAGTGCCAGCCTAACTTTCTGTTTTCTGTCATAGAAACTAGTTTGTTTAACCACTTACTAGTCCAATTATTTAAATACGGGATGACAAAAAATTGCATGTTTTTTCACTAACTTTTATAAAATAATATAACAGGAAATATAAAAATGACAATTTTATCAATTTTATTCAATACAGGAATTGACTGGTTGAAATGACACCTGTTCCAGCAACACTTGGGGTAGTGAGTATGCAAACAAACCCACTGCCCAATGATGCTTGGGGCAAATGGTTAAGTGACTAATTTTGTCTCTACTCAAACAGATTGCAAATATTTAGAATTTTGTTATTCTTAATTGATAATTTTTGTATTTTAAAGAGGAAGTAAAACAGAAATACCTTTGATTAATTTTTATTGAAAGAATATGACTAGAAAACACATTGTCTATAGATTTTCTGTTCTTGTTTAAGATTATAAGAAATAAAGAGAACAAAGTTGGTATGACTAGTAGGCTGTTGATATATAATTTTACCATTGGTCAAGAATTTGTTATAGACATGAGTACCTTGAGCCCTGGCTTGCAAGACATTAAAATGCAGCATTAGATTAGCTACTTTTTGATCATCTGTTGATTCTGTTTCAGATGAAGAAATAGAGCATCTATAGGAAAAATAGCAGAGAATTTCATTGTTTCTTTCAGTAAGTAAGGGAAATGGGCTAAATGCTCCAGTAAGTATAGTAACCCTAATATTCTCATATACCCAATAAGCAATTATCCTGAATAAAAGCATTTACCTGCTTTTTAATATTTAGATTTATAAAAATGATAATGGGAGTAAATATTTTCAACGGAGCTCTTGGAAATGATGAATATCAGGAACAAAGACAGCTTAGTAGCACCAATATGTCTTATATATTTTGACTGTGAGATTTTACTATTCTGATTATTAAAAGAAAATTATGTTTGACATATTAATTTTCAGTTTAAAAGTTTGTTTATTACAATAGTTTGGCTTTATTTGACTCAGATTAGAATAATTGAATACAAGCTATTAAGCACTGTAGAAAGAGATAATTTCTTTCTACGTAAAAAAAAGTGTATTAATTTAATTGGAAAATTAGAATATTTAAAATATTAATGCATGTTATTTTTATAGTATCCACATTTTTACAACTAGTCTAACTTTTTTCTGTATGTCTGGTATGAGTCAACAAGCATTTGCAGTTTTGTGTGTCTGTCATCCTTTATGAAGAGTATTTTATCAACCACTTACAATTCTAGTTTTAATCTTTGGCCTAAGATGTTTGTTCTCCTTTTGAGGATTTGCTGGGATGTAAATGAAGAATCAAGCAGCAAGAGAGAGGTGATTGCAAAATAAAATAGCTGGAATCCACAGAAGTGAATTTGAAAATATTATTCTTTTTTTGTCCCTGTTTTTTATTTTCTACAAAGAGATCAATTTGTGATAATTACAGAAATATGTTATTTAGGATGTTTTTTGACAAGCCCTCTGTTTTTCCATATGAGGTGAGCAGTAGAAAATATTTCCAATGAAATAGCTACTACTGATGAGATTATTAAACGTGTATAGAAGCAATGTAAGACAACAAAATGGTGTGTATTTCTTTATTTTTAATTGTTTCAGATTTTCTAACTTCTGTTTCTTGAAGACTCACATAAAATAAGTAGCAGGAAAGCTAGAAATGTGAAATATAACTTAAGGAAGCTAAATATCCCATAATTTTCTTATCCAGATTACATTGTGGAATTAGCCACCTTTCAGAATTAGCATCACACAAGTGATGCAGACATTAAAATTGATAAAGAACAATAACACTACCATGGCACAGAAAGAGAGCTAGGAATGGAACAGAATAAAAAGAAATTATGTTTTTCCTTATTCTTTCTAAGGCAGTTGGAAGAAATGCATTGGGATGTGAACTTTTCAAGAATTTGTTTTTGCATACCTGATGCCAATATCAAATATCTGGCTGATAATTGATAATTAATATACATTTTATGAATATGATGATAGTATCTATGTGATATGTTTGTTGTAAAGAGTACATGATTCCCTTCATGCTGTGTTTTTCCATAGGTATTACATTAACCACAAGCATGTATCAAAATTGTAGGACCATAAATTTGAATGCGGATCTACTAAAATGGAATTTCAGATTGGAGGTGGAAGTGTTTCCTAACAATGTGAATGTTAACAAATTGTATAGATTATTTTTAGACACATTAAACATTAACCATAATTTGGGGAAATCATCAGTTTAATTTTTTTATAAAATAAAGGCTAAATGCCTAAAGATACTGTCTATTAAATATGTGTAAAAATGTCTGATACTATGAAGTTTTCTTCATCATGGAAGCTCTCAGTCTCCTAGGAAGTTATAGGATAACTATAAATATGAGAAATATAAATATAAAAATTAAAATAATAATATTTTAAATGACACAGGGCAAATATCAGCCCAGGTATATCCCCTCAGGTTTGATACAAATATATTCCACATCCTAAGAACTGAAAGGAAATTTTCACTCAGGTTCTCTTGGTTAAGAAAGACTTCAAAAAAAAAGGAGCAAAATGTGAGTGCTTTTCTTGTTTTTAGTGCTTAAAATCATGTTGTATTAAAGCTCAGAATAAATTTCTTAAAACTGATTTTTATTGCTTGTCTATTAACACTTCATTTGGTCTAAATTTATTCTAGGCTTCATTTAATCAATTAGTTTATACATATGGGAAGTGAAGATTGAATGTGTTTTCTAATTCTTACCAGACATGCACATTAATACCCATAAGTGGAGAATCCTCTGAAATTTACTGACTCGTTCACTTCACCAGGCAATGAAGACAATTTTGGAAAACTTATTTGCTTAGGAGATTTCCACCTGGAGATGATTTTGGGTAGTGATACATGAATTTGAAAGTGAGAATATTATTCAACACTCTTAAGACAAAATGAACAGCAAAAAAGAGAAGTGTGTTCATTATCTGAGAAGGCAGAATTAATATCAGTACATATTTTAATTTAGATTAACTTCACAACCTTCCACAGTGCTGTTATTTTCCATCTTTGCTTTGACTGGTTCAAGTGATTGCATACTTTTTGCATAAACTATGCATTATATTTAATTTTGTAATTTCAGGAGATGTAACATATCATTTCATTATGCACCTCTCAAGTTTCCCCCCAAAGTTTCCATAGAGATCAAGTCATATAATCACAGAGAAAACTAATCAGCTTCACTTGTGAGAAAGAAAGTATGTCAGGGAAAGTAAATAGAAGCAGTAAATCAGGCGGCAATTGAGAAGGCAAACAGAACACCGAGGTTACTACATAAACCAGAAGAGGTGGGATCAGAGGCACTCACAGAATAAACCTTTTGCCACATACTGTGATCACATTCCTTACTGCCTCAGTGCTTGGCATACACTCTGCCTGCTAATTAGAATGGAAAGAGTACATTTTCCTCCCTATGCTGTAATCAAAATTAAAAATAACGGTAATAATTATTCTGTATTTCATTTTGCCCTTGTTAATGAATGCACAGAAGCAGACAACAGGGAGCTTTTGTTTGTCCATGGCTGTTGTTTTTTTCCCCCGATTCTTTTTTTTTTTTTTTAAAGTTGTTTTCATTAGACCATTGATGAAGTTTGTTATAGCTCTTCAGTGTGTTCACAGGAGTTTTTAAATTACATTAAATCCTGTATTAGGCAATTTAAAGTATTTTATTTAAAAACAAATGTTGGGGCGCCTACTGGCGCGCGAGGTCCTGAGGTCGACCCCCGGTACCCACAAAAAAAAAATAAATAAATAAAAATAAAATAAAAACAAATGTTAAAGTTTGTATTATTGTCATTATTAATAATGAAAACTTATTATTTAAATCTTATCATTTTCCTTTTCTTATTACTCTATTGGCCTTTTGAATTGAGCTGACTTTTTATTGTATTAAAGGAAAAAAGAATAAGTTATAATTATATGGTCATTTTTTCCATGAAGGCTTACTTTTCATCAATGAGAAGTATTTGTTTCTATATATCTAGATGTCAAGTAATGATGCCAAATTATAAATTAGTGTGGTGTGCTATTCAGCTTTCCTTTATCCTAGCAAATGCACTAGGTGAATCAATTTAAAATAAGAAAGGTTTATTTTATTTTTTATTTTATTTTATTTTATTTTTTTGTGGGTACCTGGGGGTCGACCTCAGGACCTCGCGCGCCAACAGGCACCCATGCCGCTGAGCGATATCACCGGCACCTTTTTCGTATGTGGGTTCCGGGAGTCGAACTCGGGCCCTCGCGCTTGCAAGGCAGGCGCTTACGCCGCTGAGCCATCTCACCGGCCCGAAAGGTTTATTTTAGTTCACAGTTGGGAAATTTTGCTCCGGAAGTGGTTGGGTCCACTGCATTCCAACCTGTGAAAGCTGACATCTCTGGGCAGGGAGCATGCATAAGAGGAACTGCTCGTCTCCAAGCAGCTAGGAAGCAGAGAAAAGAAATGCAGTTCTACCCTCCCCTTCCGGAGCATGACTCCGGTGACCTAGGACCTCTCACTAGGCACCACCGCTCAAAGGTATGTACCACCTTTGAACAACACCAGGCTGAGGACTAAGCTTCTAACACATGGGCCTTTTGGAAAGTCCTGGATTCAAACCGTAGTACATGACAGAAAAAAATAACTACAAAATAGAGTTTGAGGTGAAGCTCAATGGTATACCACTTGCCTAGAACGTGTGTGAAGCCCTTGATTCAATCCCCAGCATCAAATAAATAAAAATAAATAAATAAAAGACATAAATCATACACTAATGCATTAACACTTATTGGCTATCAAGACCTCAGGGCAAAGGTTTTATGATATTTCTGTCTGGTGTATCTGTCCAGTATAAAGAAGCATTTCAGACAGACAAAACAATTTTGTCCCATAATTTTTTTTTCAGTACAGGAGTTTGAACCAGGACCTTTGCATTGAGCTACAACCCCAACTCATTTTTGGGTGGGCACGGGGGAGGATCTCACCAAGTTGCCAAATTTCCAAGACTGTGCAATTTTAGGTTTTATTCCTATACCATTGGCTAAGGGAAAGACTAAGAGCGGAAGAGTGGTTGGCTTAGTGTTCCCCACGATTTTTGCTGGAGCCCTGTGCCAACAAATATTATAGAGAATTTGTATATTATTTTAAAAATTAGATTGGAATTTATTGCTGCTAGATAGAAATGAAAAATATAAAACACCCACCCATTTTCCTATATTTCCAGTGAAAGTAACATAACCTTTATAACTGATATCCAGTGACATATGTAGAAAGTAATCACATAGTTTACATACTCTGAAATACTATTGTTAAATGAAGGATTTTTGCTGTCTAATATGGATTTCAAAAGTCAATTTTAACAGAAGAGGGAAGTTAGGTTCGATTGATTATCTTGTTGTACTACTTGGAGATATATATCGTTAACTCTTTCAGACATTCTATAATGTTTCAAAGACTTTCAGAAATTGCACCAAAAAGTATAGACTAACCCATTCATGGGAAACACAAGAAGCTCTCTATTAAATCAGCAACAAGGTGTGGAATACCATTGCCTCTAGAAGCATATAACAATTGGTATGAAATATTATCTAATATAATGAACAATAGAAAAAGCATTAAAACTGTGAAAGCAAAAGAATGGGTAAACTATCTCTAATTGCATATGATATAATTATACTTTTGAAAAATCAAATAGAATTAATGAATGAAAAACTATTTTAAGAAACAACTTACTAATGTAAAAGCGATGATATTCCTGAAGCTGTCTTCTACTGATTTGTAAAAAGCGCATTATTAAATGTTCAGGATTTTTCAAGGTGATGGATGTATTATTGAAAATTTGAAATTGACTACAGTGAACTTAGCAAGAGTTATAAATTCTGGCATCTGCCCCCCCAAGTGTCACGTGTTCAGAGGTGGGGCATGCGGGCACTCTATTCCTCAATGCATTAATCCACAGGTAAGTTTGGAAGTGAAGTTGTTGTCAAGAGGTGGAGCCCCACTGGGGAAGTAGGTAGCTGGGGCTACATTTGGAAGGGTATCTTTATCACTCTGGTTCTTCCTCTCTCTCGGCTTCCTGCTTGCCATGGGTTAAGAAACTTTCATTTACTGTGTCATTTCTGCCTTAGAGCCAGCCAACAATGGGCTGAAGCCGTGAACCAAAATTAACTTTTTCTCCTTTAAATTGGGTATGTCAGGGATTTTGTCCTAGGAATACAAAGGTGACTCATGCATAAGCATATCTTTGGTAACAGAAAATAAAATCAATGTGCAGCCTTATTCACAATCACTAAAATATGTAAGCAACCCAAGTGCTCATGGACAAATGAAAGGATAAATAAAATATCGTAAATGTGTATGTGGTTATTTTCTACATATATTTGTGTATCATATGCTTTATATATTATGTGCTTTATATATAATGTGGTGTCATATATTTCATATATATGATGGAGCATTATTTAGTCTATAAAAGGAAAGTATTCTATATGATACAACATTGGTGACCCATGAGGACCCTCTTTAATAAATACTATGTCATTGGAATCCTACAGATACAATTTGTTGTATCATTGTGTACTTTTCTGATCAATGATATATGATTATATTTAAGATTTTGGGGCATTTACCATGGTTCCGTAAGTTTGAATTCTGGTTCTACTACTTAGTAGGCCGTATAACTGGTCAAGTTAGCCTTCTGTGCCTCAGGTAACTATTTTACAAAATAGAGACATTAAGATCTTCCAATGGGGATATGGTGAGAAAAATATTTTCCCTAAAACATGACAAGGACTCAAAGTCAGTTTTTAATATTATTTTCCACCTTGTACAAAATGTAATAGGATAAAGTTCACATTGGTTTTTGCACACTACAATGGGCACTAATCCAGCAGGAAATCTGGATTGCATTTTACTTCAGTTTTGATAAGTGAATTAACATATAAATAATTAATGCCTGTATTATGACCAAAAGTTGCATTTTGTAGTAGGGTTTATCAGGCACTGTGTAAGACATTACATACTTTTTATTAAAACCCATGAGTCAGAGTATTTTAATATTGGGAAATAAAGACTACAGACACAATATGTTTCCCAAATTCCCTCATTTATAAAGAAATAGAGGTAGAAGTAAAAGGCAAAAATAATCATCCCAAATTAAATTTTATTTTCCTTGACTCCAGTCTTTATCCCACTCATGAGATGTAATAAGTTTTAAGAATTCTTCTTTGCGGGCCGGTGAGATGGCTCAGCGGCGTAAGCGCCTGCCTTGCAAGCGTGAGGGCCCGAGTTTGACTCCCGGAACCCACATACGAAAAAGGGGCCGGTGATATCGCTCAGTGGCACGGGTGCCTGTTGGCGCGCGAGGTCCTGAGGTCGTCCCCCTGGTACCCACCAAAAAAAAAAAAAAGAATTCTTCTTTGCAATTATTTTGGTATCTGATATTAATTACATTAAAGTATTTAACTGTTCCATGCTTTTTATTTAGTCTGCAGTTAACTTCGTCATAGAAGTCAAGCAATTTATCTCATAACACGTAAAATACCTTTGTTTTGACTATTTTCTATGAATTCCACCTTATTGTCTTTTCTAATCATTTTCTCTATTTTCAGATGGTTTTCTGGATGCTTTTCTGTAGCAATGATCAAAAAATAATAACAAAGGCAACATTCTATCACCATTGCCTGTAAATCAAATGACATTTCATTACACTATGTGAAGGAACTATACCGTATGTAAGATTTTTGTTATACAGTGAAACATGCATGGAGGATTACTGACAGTTTTATGTGAAAATCTGTTGTTGTCTTGACAATGTTATTTATACATTAGAAAAGTTTTAGATTTATGCAAATGTTGTGAAGTTAATAATGAGAATCCTAAATAACATACAACCAGGTTGTCCTATGAACAATATTTTACATTAGTAGGTAACATTTGTTACAAATGATGAAGTTTTAACGATTCATAATAACTAAGTAAAGGTCATACGGTGTTTAGGTTTCATTAGTTTTTACCCAATACCCTTTCTCTGTTCTAGGATGTCACTCAGGCTACCACATTATACTTAGTTTTCTTGTCCCCTTAGGGTTTTCTAAGCAGTTAAAATTTTGCAAACTTTCATTGTTTTAAATGACCTTGACAGTTTTGAAGAACATTGATCTGGTATTTTATAGAATACCATTCAGTCAAAACTTGTCTGATATTTTTCTCATTATTAGACAGGGGTCAATGTTTTTGAAAAAGGAATAAAAACAGACAGGCTAAATACCAATACTTTGTGTCATAGTGAGAGTCCATATTTAAAACAAGTTTTTTTTTAATCATGTTCAATGGTCCAAACACTGTTGATACTAACATTGGTCACCTGGCTGAGTTGTGTTTCCCAGAACTCTCATTAAAAAGTTATTCTTGGGCCGGTGAGATGGCTCGGCGGCGTAAGCGCCTGCCTGGCAAGCGCAAGGGCCCGAGTTCGACTCCCGGATCCCACATACGAGAATTGGGCTGGTGATATCACTCAGCAGCACGGGCACCTGCTGGCGTGCGAGGTCCTCAGGTCGACCTCCGGTACCCACAAAAAAAAAAAAAAAAAGCTATTCTTTTACCCTCTTTGTTTACTGTATTCTTTGGAAGAAAGACATTGAATGAAGTCTACACTTGAGCAGGAGTAATTCTGTCTTTCAGGAAAAAATAGATACAAAAAATTTTTGGAATTCTTCTGAATAGGAGATTATGTTTCCTTCCCATTTTATTTATATATCCAATTATTTATTTATATCAATATGAACTCCTGAATCAATCTTACATATTGGCCTATGGAGTTACAATTCATCATGACCTCACTTTGTTGTTCAAACTGTCCCAGCAATGGACTATTGAATTGACTCCTGGTCTCACTGACACGTTGACACTCCCTCTTCATTGTGGATTTTTACTTGTTTGAATTCAGGCTTAATTTCTGACAGTACAAGATGCTCTATGCTCATTTACATTTTCCAACTCAGTCTTAGAGCTAGTCACCTCTTTACAGAACCTTTGTTCTTTTCGACAATGAATTGTATTAGAAACCAAGCTTCGGGTATTACCTGTGTTTGTTGCCACTGTATATCATAGATTCTAAGTCCTCTCTCCTGAAAGACCAAGGTAATAGATATGTTTATCCATAACTGGGTATATACACATATCTATAAATATGTATAAATATCAGTGCTAGTATCTATATCAAGCTAAACATGAGCTCATGATTTTTGCAATTGTAATGTATTAGTATATGTATCATTCTAGCCTCATCTCTTTGATTATCTGCATACTCATACTCTAAAAGTACAAAATAATATTTGTCTATCCACTATCTATTTACATAATTGTTCAATTCCAATATACAGGCATAAATCACTCAGAAATGTAAAATGTACCCTTATGGAAAACAAACTTGTGACAAGGGGAAAGTGCTGATGTTCAGTTTCGTTTACCAGTAATTTTAAAGACTTGTTTGCAAAGCTAACATTTGCTTCGATTCAATTCAATTAAGTTATTTTATATAGTTCTAATACAACGAGGTTTGATCATAGCCTGCATATAACCTCTTAAAATGACTTTTCTAAAAAAATCTTACATTAAAATTCATTTGGTACGATAAAGATCAATTGGCTTTGACGTGTACATTGTTTTATGTATCCATGATTACAGTATCACACAGAAGTCTCATCACCCTGAAGTAATCCCGTTTCACCTATTTTCCAGTCCTTACTCTACGAGTGATCATTTTACTGTCTCTAGAAGAGTCCATTTTCCAGAATGTCATATAATTGGAATCATAATATCTGTAGCCTTTTCAGGATGGCTTCTTTTACTTAGTAATATATTTTGAAATTTCCTTCATATCTTCTTTGTTTTCTAAAATTTATTTTTATTAGTATGTGTTTGCAGTACATAATAAATTCATTCATCATGGAGAATTGGTACATACGTATATTGCATCTTGACCTTTTCTTCACTTTTCTTTCCCTCCGTTCCTCTGCTTCCTCTCTATTCTCAGATCTCATACCTTTATATGGATTGGTAGCTCATTTACTTTTATTGCAAAACATTTTTATTATGTGGATGAAGAACAGATTATTTAAACGGTTGGCCTATTGAAGGTTATATTGTTTGCTTTCAGCTTTTGATGACTATAAATAAAACTGCTATATGCATTTGAGTGTAAGTTTTAAAGTCAGTAGGTTAAAGGAAGGAGTGAAATTACCAGATTATATGATAAAACTTTGCTTACATTTTTAAGAAACCTCTAACAAATTGTCACAAAGAGATCATATCATGTGGCCGAGATGTCAGCAATGAGTGGGCATTCCCATCACCTGTATCCTTGCTGGCAATTGATATAATCTGTTTTTTAGAGACCAACCACCTCATTAATCTATGAGCAGTACAATAATTATTACCTGAAACCTATTGCCTACTCAAGCTTATGATTTTTTTTTTTTCCATCTTAGGATTCTCCTTGTCCTGAACCACCTTAAAAAGAATTGTTCTTTCATTCGGAGATTTCAGAAGTAAATTCCCTGGCTCATTTATCACCTGTCTATATTAGGACATATCCTCAAGTTTTCTAGGCCTTTTATGGATTCTGGTCTCATTTTCAAATACTGTTATTGGTTCATTTTTCTTATCACAGCTTTGACATCTGCAAGAGAATTATGTAGGAAGGAAAAGATGTGTCTGTGTAGTATGTGCCGAGAAACCAAATATTCACCTTGTTAAACATGTAATTAACAAGGAAAATGCTTTGTAAGTGTGAATTTATTTAGAAATTTACTAAGGTTCAATTTGTAGTTTAACAATCTTAAATGTTTTAGTTCTCATTTTTTTAAGAAAAATATATTAGGTATATAAAGTAGAAATACATCCCATCTTATAAAAATAATTCATAGATCTTTAGTTGTATCCAGTGTAACCTTAATATGAAAGCTCAGGAAAGATTTTATATGAAAAGTAAATTAATGACAAATGTTCTCCATCAATACAAAAATTCTAAATAAAATACAAATTGATTGAATAGTACCAAATAATTTTCCATCAATTTTAACTCCAGAGATTTACAAATAAAAAAACCTACTGGAATCTAATTCAGCACATTAGTGGAAGGTAAACAAAAGAAACTTTTAAAAATAATAGCTGTAGATAGCGAATTTGATAAATTTTAAGACATTCACACTCAAGTTAATTTTTAATATAATAGCATTGGAAAGACACATTCCTAATCAGGTAACAGATACCCACCAGAACTCTAGAACAAACATCCAGCTGACAGGAAATCTTTAGAGATACTCCCTTTATAAATCAGAATAAATAATTGCATATTGGATTGCCACCACTATTCATCATTAAACTAGAGTCTCTTATCAAGAAACCATTAAGCCCATTCATCAAGTTTTTAAAAAAGCAAAAAGAAAAATTCTCATTACTTGTTAGAGATACATGGTGAATAAAGGAAATTCATTAATTGATACTAATTACTTCAAATTAATAACTAATAGATTAATAGATATACATTATCCATGTGTACTATTGATATTACAGTGAGTATGGTAGTTGTAACAATATTTAAAAGTATGATATAGGAAGTATGGATATGAAACTGTTGATCAACATGTTTTAAATGATAGTAAAATAAGGATAAGAACTTCTGGTATACTATTACACTATATTGTGACTGCAGATAAAAATCATGTAGTATATGTTTCAAAAAGCTAGAACAATTTTAAAAGTTTTTACCATAAAAAATGATAAATGTTTGAAGAGATCAGACTATTATCTTTTCCACACTAATCTGGTAAAATGGAAAATAGACATCAATCGCTTTTCTCATTGTCACCCTATGTATTCTGAAATATATATGTTCAAAATCGTGTTTTACAATTTTGTAAATCTATATATGTGATATATATGTAGATTTCTTTGTATCTCTTTTTCTTTCATTCTTTTTGACTGTACATTTAATGGGTTTCATTTTATAATATTTAGGTATGCACATGACATATTTTGATCATTTTTAATCCCTGTCTACTCTCTACCCTGCCCTCCACACTAGTTTCACAAGTGTTTGTAGGAAGCAGTTTCGTTTTTGTAATATAATCTGTGTGTGTGTGTCTGTGTGTGTGTGTTATCTCTGTCTCTACCTTTCTTTCTCTATGTGTGTATGGGTACAAACAACAAATATCAAAGAACTTAAGATAAATTAATTGTGAAATATAAATGGAAAATAAATTTGGCCATACAATGCTACAGTGATTAAAAACAGCATGGTACTGGGACAAAAACAGGCATGTGGATCAAAGGAACAGAAAAAAGCCCTCAAAAACAACCCCAGACACATTCAACAACCTGATCTTTGGCAAAGTTGTCAAAAATACACTGGAGGAAAAATCACCTCTTTAGCAAATGGTGCTGGGAAAACTGGTTATCTACATGCAGAAGATTGAAGCTAGACTCATGTCTTTCACCATATACCAAACTAAAATTATAATGGATCGAAGATCTAAATATTAAAACAGAAACACAACCTGCTGGAAAATAAAATAGGTAAAACTCTTGAAGTCATAGGCGTAAGGCATGGACTTTCTGAACGGAAACCCAGTTGCACAAGAAATAACATCAAAAATCAACAAATAAGATTATATTCAATTAAAAAGCTTATGCAGAACAAAGAAAATAATCAATAGAGTGCAGGTATAATGTAGAGACTGGGAAAAACACAATTGCCAGCTACAATCTGGGAAGAGAATTAGTATCTAGAATATATAAAGAAACAAAAAATTTAGACCTCCCCAAAATAAAAGGTTCAATCAAAAAATGCAAAACTGAGATGAATGGACACTTCTGAGAAGAAGATATGCAAATGACCAATAAATACATGGAAAAATACTCAGCACTGCTGGCGTTAAAGAAATACAAATTAAAACACACTGGGATTCCATTTAACTTAACAAAAAATGGCTTTCATCAAAAAATCAAAGAAAACAAATACTAGTAAAGGAGACCTTCTATGTTGTTAGCAGGAATGGAAACTAGCAGAATTACTACAGAAATTAGTATGGAAATTCTTCAAAAATGAAAACTAGAAATTCCATTCAACCTAGCTGTTCCTCTTCTAGGTATCTTCTCACAAGAGCTAAAGACAACATGTTATAGTGGTACACGCATACATATGTTTGTAGCAGCAAAGTTTATAATAGTTAAATCTTTGATGGCATCTATATGTCCAATGAAAGATCAATGGATATAGAAAATGTGGTATTTATACACAATGGAGCATTACTCAGCTCCATAAAAAGGACAAATTTAAGTTATTTGTAGGAATAATTGCCAAGAGAGTTTAACTCAACTTTTTCCTAAAGTTTATTTCTTTTATTGACCTTAGTTGGTAAAAGCATACTACAAAATCTCAGTATTTTATTACTTTATCATAATCAAAGAATTAGGAAGAGGATTCCATGAAATCCTATACATGTGATTGGAGTCCTGGTTTTAAGCAAGTAATTTACAATATTTCCATATATCCCTCTGATGTCACAGATAACTCAGGTCCACAGTAGCATAACTAATTTAAAACATTGAGTATCTCTTAAAAAGATGGCTGGGATGTGATCAACATATATAGTGAATGTTTAAATTAAAAATAATATGTATGGCCTACTGTAATGGTGGTTACTCATTTGTGTCTTCTACGTAGCCTGAATGGTCAAATCCTTCAAACTCCCAGGTTGCCTTGCATCTAGATGTGGATGTATCCTACAGCTTTGGGTGGTGATAGGTAAACCAGTCTCTGGGGGCGGGGGTTTCTTAGAAGATTTTTGCACCAAAAGGTACAACTCTAACACCTTTGCCCTTCTCTTGCTCAGAATATAGACATGCCTGAAGGCCAAAGAGTCATCTTGCAGTCAGTACGATAAAATGTATGTGTTAGGAATGGTGAAGTTTAGAAGAGAAGAAAAAAACATCTTTTCTAATTAACATCTTTGAACATTTGAACTAACCCTGAGTTGCTGACTGTAGAATTCTTTTATGGTGAGATAATTACAGCATTTGCTTGTCTAAGACACTCTCAGTTTTTAGTTTGTTTTTGCTTGTGGAAACATTCCTTCATTTTATAATGTGTAAAGGGTCTAGGGACTTTGTTAACGTAATTCATACTTTATATGTTTTAATCTTTTCTCAACCGTCCTGAATATAAGAGGGAAAAACAAAACAAAGCAAAACAAACTTATGAAACTTAGGAATTTCTCCGTACTATGCACTTAGGTTTCTAAAGGAAAACTCTTCTCTTTGAAGACCTGAACTTAAGTGTAGTGGGAACTCACAGGTCAATTGTAATATTCGTCCATCGGTCAGTTAATCAGTTTTCTTGAGTTATTAATAAATCATGCACATTTTAGTAAGCAGATGAAACAAAACGTTCAGAAATCTAACTAAATTATGGCGTCATGGTACAAAAAATAATCTATATTGTAATTTTGCAACCAAAGATACAGATAGTGAAATAAATCTATCTAATATTGTGTTTCTTTTTAATTATAAGCACATGGATACAAGGAAATCAAAAATATTTAAAAGCCAAAAGTTTTAAAACTTGAAGGATATTGTGTTAAGTTTTATAAATGACCAAGGCTATTAACAACCTTATCACCGTTGCCTGACTTGAGACCTAATTGTAAAGAGTTATCTCCATCCTCTGTAACATGAAATGAAGAAATATATTTGGAAATCATCAGAGCTTTTAAATGAAACAAGTTAGGTCCGGTTTCCTTCTGTATTGATCCTTGGGTATTTATTTCTTTGTTTTTCTTTCAATTTTTTAACTTTGAGAGTAAAGTATAATAGTATTGTTCTCTTCATTGATAGGAGGGTTTTGAACTCCCCATTTTGTGACATTACCCATGACTGATATAAACTCTTTTTTTGAGGCTTCAGAGGCATCTTGGCAAAGGAAGCAGCTACAAAGTTGTGCTTCTCTGCTTCAGTGGTAACTTAGTTTCTGGTGCAACTTAATATATAGGCAAATTCTACTGAAAAGTTACTCTAAATATTCACTGTAGAGTTCTTCCAGTTTTGAAAATGTGCTGTATTAACACCAATCAATATACTTCCGGTTTGGGGCTCACATTTATGAACCATCATTTTTATCCAGAATCTTCATCTCTAGTTTTCTTCTTATGAAGTAGATATAGGAGATTAAAATATAATTTTATTTGTTCCTTATCACTCAGAAAATTGCTGAAGGATAGAAAGAGGCCAAGGAGAAACAAAAAGAAATTCGATATGTGATCTTGGATTAACAGGGTGTGGAGAGGTTTAAAACAATGGGTGAAATTCAAACTAACTGTATGTTTTTTATATTAAGAGTATTTATGGTTATTTCCTGGTATTGCTCATTTTACTGTGGTTATATGAAATTTTAACATTCAAGGAAGATAAATGAGTCTCTTTTGTGGTAATACATTTATTATTTGTAAGAACGCAATTATTTCAAAATGGCACTTTAAAAAGCAATAGAGTGGAGTGGACCCTTGACTTATGAACTCAGTTTCTTTGTGAGGGCTGGCTGTAACTCCAGTCAGTTGTAAGTCAAGACTATTTTTCCCATAAGAAATAATGGAAATACCCATAATGCACTCTGAACCTCCCAAAGAACACCTTGACTAAACTTTTCATAACAAAAAAGGTTGTATAATGTGCATAAATTACCAGAAACACCAATAATTTTCTTAGTGTATTCACCAAAAAGATATAAAATGTGCCTAGCTTCCAGAAACAATTCCATACTGTACTCACCATTCAAGTTGACAACTTTGGCTTACAGGAAATGAAAGGTGGTTATTGTTTGGAAAGAGAGTCCCTTTCCATAAGAACCTCAAGAATCTGGCTCTCTGGTGTGCTTTCTCTCCTTGGGATAGTCACTAGGACCTGCTTCTGGCTCACTAGGTCTCAACTTTTTCAGAATTAAAAACTGGTATAAGGTTGTCTATTTCTGTCTTTTCTTTAATACTGTTCTGTAGTATGACATGACATTGTCATTAAACAAGTGAATGCAACAGTTGGATTTTTCTCTGGGTGGGTCTTCTCTACAAATGTTTATAGCTCTGTCCATTTTTTCAGGATTTCCTTTTTTTCAGAAGAAATTTGCTGCATTGATTGCTGATATCCCTCTTCTTCTTCAGAAAGCTCCTCAGCTGCCATTCTCTATTGCTCAGCCAGAAGTTGCTGCAGTTCCTCTGTGGACAATTTCCTCAGCATCACCACTGTCTACCTGCAAGTCTATGGACTCTGCCTTAGTGACAGTGTCATCAATCACGGGTCAATTGAAGGCTCAGGCTCCTCTACACAGCCTTCCTAGTCTCTCTCCTGTATAATTTTAGGCCACACTTCCTTCCAAGCAGATCTCAGTGTCCTTAGAGAGACATTGGCCCAGGAGTTTTCAACCCCACACAGGGCAGGATGTTGTAATGTTCCTTCCAGAACTCTAAGAATTAAATCTGCAACTGAGACAATCTGGAAGCACTTCAGGAACAGCTTGGTGTATAGCTTCTTAAAGTTAGCTAAACCCTGCTGGTCCATAGGCTGCAGTACAGGAGTTGGATTAGGTGGGAGGAACTCAATTCACAGCCATGGGAATTCTTCAACCAATTCTTCTTCCAAATCTCATGGGTGAGCAGGAATATTGTCCATGATAAGGACAGCCTGGGGTGGTAATCCATTGTCCTCTAGATATTTCTTAAAAGGATAGAGAGCCTCCCTGTTGCACTCAAATAAAAGTACTCTTGTTACCCAGGCTTTGTGTTAGATCTCTACATGACATCTAGCCTATTCTTCATGACTTTATGTTTTCTGAAGACTCTAGGGGTCTCAGACTGATAAACCAATGGAGACTTTATCTTGAAGTCACTACTCACATTGGCATATAGCAATAAGCTTAGCCATTCCTTCATAGGTTTGTAGCCAGGCATCTTCCTCTCTTCCTGGGCAATGTATATTCTCCTGGGCATTTTCTTCCAGAAAAGGCCAATTTCATCACAGCTAAAAAGTTGAGAGCAAAAGCCATTTCTCTGTGTCTTCATGAAAATATGTAATTTTCATCAGCCCTTTTATCAGCTCTGGCTGTTTCACCATGCCTAGTTATGCTGTGAACCCCAGTTCTCACCTTAAAATTGTGATACCACCCCTTACTATCCTGAAATGTTTCACCACTATCACTTGTTGATGGGTTATCCTTTACACAATCTGCATTTATAGCCCTAGCTTTTTCACAAATTATACTCTCAAATAGGCTATAACCTGCCATCTGCTTTTCATTTATCCACACTAATAATAGCCTTTCTACCTCATCTAACACTGTTGATCGTGACTTACCAATTTGAGTAACACCTTTAGCAACACTAGCTTCCTTATACAAATCTTTTCTCTGTATGATTGTGGAGATGGTGGATTTCAACATGCTATATATTAGCGAGATTGGTCACACCACTCTCATATTTCTCCACAATTTCCTTCTTCTTTTCTATTATGATTGCTTTCTTTACCTTTCCTTCCTTCCTTAACTTCTTTTCTTCTTGGGGGCCATTTTGATTGTGGTAATTGTAGCAATTATGTAAAGTATTGACAAAAATCACACCCACAATACATGCATCTGGTCTCAGACAGACACTTACATAAGCTTACACATGCTTTTCTGGCACAGGGAGTCTTTATTTACAACTGCACAAGTGGCCGGCATTCGGGTCGTAACTTGGTCATAAGTTAAACCTAAAATTCAGGTCTTAACCCAATTTGTTCATATGTGAGGGTGGTCTTAACTCAAGGGTCCACTGTACTATCTTAGCAATAGAATCCTGGAAGTATACTTTATTACCGTAAGGCTGTTACCTTCCTTATACCTCTTATTAACAGGGTTCTAGAAGTTGTCTTTTGTTTGTTTGTTGTTTTTTGAGTCATGATCTTGCTATGTAGTTCAGGCTGGCCATGAACTCATGGTGATCCTCCTGCCTCAGCCTCCTGAGTGCTGAAATTACAGACATGTGCCACCATGCCCAGTTAGAAGTTGTCTTTTTTTAATGCTGAATATGTATTATTCCTCACTTTCTGATGTAATCATATATTCTATTAATAAATGAACATAAATATTTACATAAAATATAATAATTATTATTTACAGTACTAGGGATTGAATGCAGGGTTTTCACACTGAGTTACATCCCGGGTTATTTGTGTAATTTTTCATTTTGAGGAGGTTCTCAATACTTCACTAAATTGCCAAGTCTGATGTCAAACTTAGAATACTCCTGCTCAGCCGGTTTACAGCTGGCTAAATTTTGTAATGTTAACCCATACTGGGATAAATTCAGTTTGGTTGGAATAGATTCATCTTTATTATTTATAAATACAATTTTATTTTATATTACTTAAGAAATTTTATACATTTTTATTAGTGATGTTCAAATGTAATTTTATACTTTCATGCTCTCTAAATAATTTCAAAATGAAATAGTAATTTAAAGTTGTGATTGAAAAAATGCAATATTCTTCTGTAGATGGAGTTTGTTTCTTAGCATAATTAGCTTATCTGTGAAAGTCAGAGAGAACCACAAAAATTCCTCAAGACATGATTTTTTTTTTTGTTATTTTGATGTTTCAACACATGACTATTTAATTCTTACTGCCTAGGCAGGCTTTTTATTTCTGCTCTGATCTATTGTAAGTTGAATGATTTAGAATTTTTCCATTCTACTTAAAAATTTAGAATTTAGCATGAAATATATTATTTACATAAAAACTTTGAATTTCTGCTGTATTGGTAGCTAAATTATCTTATCAATTCTTAAATGATTTTATACAGTTTTTTTCTTTAGATGTTTATTTTATTAGCATTTTCTAAGAATTATTTCTTTTTTACTTTCTTATACTCTCATCAGTAACTTTGTTTTTTTTAGCTCATTGTATTTCCGTTTATCCTCTTCTTTCTTCCATCACCTTTATGTTTATTCTCTTTCTTTTATAACTCATAAGATTTTCAAGTTTACTTAGTAAAAAAAAACTTGAGGTTATAATTTCTAAACATTATTTTACTGCCATTCACAAGTAATAGTGGGGAGTATTTCTGTTATATTTTAGATATAAGAATTTTTTTGAAGTTCTGTTCTTTTTATTTCTTCCTTTACCCCATGAGTTATTCAGAAATTTTTGCTCTGATTTCCATACCACTGTTTTATCGTTTGTCTCATTTGTTTTAATCCCCTTCCCCTTCCCTCCCTTTCCCTCTCTCCTCCTCAAATTCCCCATCCCATTCTTCATTCTTGGTGATATTATTTATCTTAGCTCTAGTTATGGGCTATAATGTTTACATTAATTGAGGTTATTAGGTTCCCATATATGGCATATCTTTATTCTACTTGCGTCCATAGCAGTCTTAAGAGAAAGGCAGGTGGCCCAACAAATCTGTTTGGGGAAGAAAAGGCTGCAGTGCTAGAGGAAGCTGCAGTGCTAGAGGAAGCCACAGCTTCTAGAAACTGGAAAGGAAAATAGATGCCCTCGGCAACGTCCAGAAGGAAAAATCATTTCACTCACAACTTGACTTTAGCTCTGCAGGACTCATTTCAGACTTATTCCTGACCTGTGATGGAATACATCCTTGTTTTTGTTTTTGTTTTAAATCTGCTTAGTTTATAGAAATTTGTTAGGGAAGAAATAGGAAACTATATACTCATCCAATTCTATAAAAGTAATATCCATAGTATTTACAGTCAAAATTTGTCCAATCTAAATCCTTGTCCTGTTAAAATATCTCTGTCACTATACCATTTGCTTGTAACATGGAAGTATATAATTGAATACATCTAGTCTAAGCTAGGTCCGGGAGTTAAGGTAAATGAAAGGGCAGAATGCATAAGGATCAGCAAGGCAAAAGGGACGTAACAGAGTAACTAATGAGATGATGAAAGTTTCTAGAAAAGTGAAAAAGAACTTGTGAACAATCTAAGCTGCTTAAGAAGTTGGGGAAATGCAGATGAGAAAGAATTCTAATCTGTCTGAAGTCTTCAAAGTGATGTGAAAAGTGACATAAGAAGAGGTTAGTTGGACAGAATTTAGAGCTAGAAGTGACTATGACAAGGAGTTTTCACTCTATTTTAGGAGACTTGGAAAGCCATGGATGAGTTTCAATGCAATGGATAGGAATAGTTTGGATTTGTGCTGCGATATGTTCACTTTATGGTTGTCCCCTCTCCCCCTCTTGTTATTCTAATGTGTATACAATGAAATACTATACTTAAGCATCCATTATTTCTGGTTACTGCGTGAGAATTTAGATAATTAATGAAAGTCAGTTAATTGCTTACATCATTTTAATCAATAAATGTTAGATGGACGCAATATTTCTTCTTGCCCTTTTGCTGAGCCCTAATGAAAATAGAAATGAAAAAGAAAAATCACTGTGATTAAAAACAAATCTTCTACAAGTGAACTTTAAAATTAACATGTCCCTTGTGATAGTCATGGTCTGGATTTTTTCTCAATTAAGCGCAATCAAAAAAATGAATTAAAAATGACAGTTGTAAATGGATGGAAAGGAAATCATACATAACAGTGATTCGATTTTAAAGCCCCAATGATATTAGCTCTTTTAAAAAGTTCAAGAGTAAGAATGATTTGGCCTATAAAATTTCTGGTGTTAGTATTTCCCTGAGACAGACGAGGCTCTACTAATTTTATTTTAATAGAACTAGTCTGGGTTCAAATGTGCTTTGGAATATGCTTCAAAATGTCATATGTATTATTTTATGTTTTATTAGTCATGATGAAATTTTGAAGTGTGTGCATCCCCAGCAAATCCTCGAAAACAGATTTTAGAACGAATAAATAATATTTTCTAAGGCTGAGGTAATTGCAATCAAGCTAAAGAGTAGTCTCCTTTCACATATTAGGTATAGATGGGATTTAGAAAATTTAGAAATTATGATGGACCTAGATATTTTTGCATGTAAGAATAAAACCACTGGTAGAAGATTACTAATTCAGGCTGAAGCAGAAGGACTTGGTTATATCACTCAGCATCAGAATGAACTCTGCAGCCCAGTGACAAAGATTTTCCCTACATGAAGCATTTTGATATTTATCAGGCTCACCTCCTAGAAACACTTTGAATACTACAACCAACTCACACAAACTTTAAGTGCCATGTCCAGGCTTAGCAATAAAACATCACATCTTGAATTCACAAAATATGTGACTGACATAGCAAGGTTCTTTCAGATTGTTCTTTACTCATTGACCCCAATATACCTCCGTTCTTCCCATGAAAGTGGTTATTTTTCTTTCATGCTGAGTTTTAAAAATAAGACCTCTTCGTTCACTGTATCATATAACCATTGTAGTGTCCTTTAGAGAAAGATCGGGCAGAAGCACCTTACTCGGCCCATGACAGTTTTACCATTTATAGTTTCTCTTCCTTAGGAATTTCAGATTTAATCCATAATTCTGGCTTTAGGAGCCATCTCTGTGTGTTTTCTGCAATCTCTATAGGTGTAAAATGTTCAGGAGGTTTACAATGTGGGAAATTGAAAGTTCTCCTAGACAAACACCTGATATTTGCATTAGAGAAAATTAGTATATAATTTATTTGTGCTTATACTGCTATAAATCTTAAGTGCTCAACATACCTCTCAATAAAGAAATGTAATTTTCAAATTTCTATAAAGATTCTTGTTACTTTAGAAGGCTGTGTTCCAATTAAATAAAAACCGATTATGGTAACATTATTATTTTTTAAGTTGTTTTTTTCATTGATTGACTTGTATTGATTTTTTCACCAATATAAAAGACCATACAAATTGGACATATCAATTGGGTACCATGTGATATTTCAATATATGTATGGTTGTGTAGTTTTTAAATGAGGGTAAACATATCTACATATACATTAATCATTTTGTTATAGTAAAAATATTTAAAATCCTTTCTTTTAGCTTTTTTAAACAACAGTACATTACCATTATCTATAGTCACTACTGTGCAATGGCATGCCAACGTTTCTTACTCCTAACTGTAACTTATTACTACATGATTGATTATCTGCAAAAATACTTCTTTGAATTATTACTAAGTACAAAGACTTACATGGCTTATGTTTGTCCCACTTGCTTTTTATGTTTTCCAGAATCTTTTATTAAATAAATGATAATGCATCTAATAGAATAAATTTGGTTTTCTAAAATCTCCTGTAACATTCAAGTGTAGTCATTTTTAATCCAGTTCCAAATGTAATGAAAATTTATATATATACCCAAGCATTCACACCAGGGTAGGAGCTTTACAGTGGCTGACTTAGAACAAAACATAACTCTTCTGAAACCAGAATATTGCATTAATATGTCATTGCTTAACAGTAGCTGAATGGCCAGTCTTAAAAAAGAAACATTTTCAAATTTATATTTGAGCTTAAAATGTTATTTTAATATTTATGTTATATATTTTTTATTTTTAAATTTTAATATTATTTAAACCAAGCAGACTGGAAATGATTATTTCTGAAATTGTCACAAATATCATGGTCACTTCCACTTATCAATAAAATTTATAAATAACATCCAGATATTTCAGGAAGAAATTATTACAATGGAAATTGATGCTTAAACAAGTTAAACTGAGGCATAATGAAATTCAGGAGGCATATAAGTAGGAAAATTTTTCTCTGAACATTATTTGGGCTTTGGCATGCTAATTTTGTTTTAATTTATGTTTTCGGCACCATATGAATATTTTTACATCAATAATGCAGTATTACATTAATATTAGTTAATAATATCTCTCGCTAGCTTTATAAAGTTTTATATACTCTTTTCATCAAAGAATAAAAAGTTCCAGCATGATTCTTTTTTTTTTTTCTTGTGGGTACCGGGGGTTGACCTGAGGACCTCACGTGCCAGCAAGCACCCGTGCCACTGAGCAATATCACCGGCCCTTTTTTCGTATGTGGGTACTGGGAGTCGAACTCAGGACCTTGTGCTTGCCAGGCAGGTGCTTATGCCACTGAGCCATCTCACCAGGCCACCCAGCATTAGTCTTAGTGATACTTAATTTTAACAATGAGCAAATAAATTAAGATTCCTTCTGTCAGAGTACAAAATATGATGTGATTTATTATTCTGAAAAGAAAACTCATTTGCATTAAAACAACACATTTGTGTGGAAAGGGAATTTCAAATAACTATACATTTACTCTTAAAATACAGGAAATTTAACAATATGCTGTATCACAAGTAAATCAGATGCTTAACCTGACAAAATGCAAGACAATAAGACAAAAGAATTATCAGGGTAAGATGTAGGAAGTTGAAAAGGTGTTTGCTAGGATTAGTCAATTGTCTTTAGATATAACCTTACCCACCCTGAGGAGCAGTACAAGTAATGATACCCTCCTACAATTCTCACTGAGAAGTTAATTTTCAGGGAGAATGAACATAAGAGAATAAATCTGATTCTAAAATCCAAGTAGCTGAGAAAACTTACATGTTGCTTTTATAAGTCATGGCTTAATGGGTGGAACAAAACTAAAAAACTTTTTAAAAATATATTGTAAGAATTAGATCTTACAAAATAGTGGAAGGTGCTAAAACAGTTACGATTCAAAAAGGAAGTTAAATAATTTAAGAAAAACATCAACAGCTATACCTGAGATGAAGTGAACTTTGCAGGCCATCTGGAATGTGGGCATGTCCACCTGCTATAGAAATATTTCAAATCGTAGTTGTAGAAGTCTCTAAAAATATGTTAGCTCTTCATGGCTATGGTTTCTCTGTATTTATGATAAAATATCCTGAGCTGGGGTTGGCTTTATTACAGATAAACAGAGTTGGCAGGTCAGAAGTAACACTGGAACTAAAGCTTGGACAAGTGAAGATATATTTGAATCTGCTACATTATCATTTTTACTCATCACCACTAGCCAATGATTATCTTTGGAAGGTCATGGCAATTCTTTCATTTTGCCTAATAAAGCCTATTCAATTTCTTTTTGGTCATTTCTAACTTAGAATCATACAGAGAAGGGAATCCTAGGAAATTTAGTACCTAGTCTAACCAAGCTGACAAAACTACAGTCTGGTATATTACTCAGCAATGAGGCAAATATGTAGAGTTTTGATGAAGACCAATTTGAAATAGAATCTGTGGCTCTCTTAACATGCTTTTATAAATCTATGTAACAAATGAGCAAGTAGTTTTCAAAAGAGTATGCTAGAATGTTTGAGAGTATTGGTAATTGTGGTAAGGATGGGTATTCTACACACAACAGATTTTTTGGAAATAAAAAGACAATTAGGTTTAAACAAATATCCAATTTCAAAATTCTGAGATTTAATATTCCAAGATTTACTTTGATTCTATACGAAAGGGAAATGGAAAAATATTAATAATTTGATTTAATTATTTATCACTAAAATTTTTTCTCAGTAATTTCCTTAAGAACAAAAGCATGTTTATATAAGCTGATAAATCTAATAACAGTTTTCACCTACTTTTCTTATTCTGTGTTTTGAAAAGTAAATTTGCACTTTGACATGAAGGATGAGGAAGGTTGTTTGCATAGGAAATAAAGAATGGGTAGTTCAATGCAAAAAAACCTACCATAAAACCAATTTCTAATTAATCATCAATTTTTAAAAGTCTCGTAAGATATATGCAGAGTGGAATTCTTTCTTTGTCCTTGATTCGTGATGTTCGTATGACTTTGCTCAGGGGAAGAGTTGGCAGTATCATGCTGTAGTCAATCATAAAACTATCATTAAACATCCATAATAATGTCTACCTTCTGATCATAATGTGCATAATTTTAATCAAAGGTAGAAAGACACGGTTGGAGAAAGAAATGCTGTTACTCTAAAATTTCAGTGAAAAGGTACATTCTTGTTTATAAAATTAAATTTTAATTTCATCTCACTTTTATTTTAATTAGACCATGGATGGATAAATCACACTTTGTAGTCTAGAAGCCATAACCAAAGTTTTTAACATATGATTTAAATAGCAAATCAGTGTATTACAATATTTTTAAAACTCTATTATATAATAACCTGAATCAAATGGAAATGAGAGCTCAGCAGTGGCAACAGGGAGACAGTCATACGGCACGTCAATGTTTTGAAGCCATGTAGGCAGCCTAAATGTGTAAATCAGAATGAGTTTGTATAACATTGAGACTATGAAAATATTGCTGGAGTACATGGATTAAAAAATAAAAACAAAAATAGGAATGATGAAATTTGTCATATTTTATATTGTCAGTAGGATTGTTTAATTTCTCTCCAGATCTTCTTTGGATCTATTTGAATTCTATCAGGCCCATAATTTTCAATTTTTATCTGCCCTTTCACACTTACTAGGGAAGTATTATTAGACACAAAATCAGCATGGTAAATCATAAAATATAGTATATTTTTATATATGTGCTATATTTATACTTATACTATTCATGCATTTTATAATGCAATATGGTACATATATATTTATAAATGGCATATTTGTATTATTTTTGATGCATATAGGTAAAAGGATTTGAGATTGTGATAAAGAAGGTGATATTTCCTAAACTTGTACAGCCATCATATACATTTATTCTGCAAACTTTATGGATATATTTTCTATAATTTTTTAGGTAAGCTAGATCTTGTGAAAAAAAAATTTAATTTTGAATGTACATGAAAAATTCTGCTAAAGTTGATTGAATTTCTCTGAGGAGAGATAATGACACTATGATTTGAAACTGTATTTAAATTTAACTAATTAATTTGACTAATTAATGAGAGAAACCCCTTGGAAAGAAATATTAATCAGTATCTCTAAGAAGAAAGCTACTAAAACTTGAAAATGCAAAAGAATAATTAACATCTTGTTGAGATATCTTTTTGTGAAATGTGTTAACATTGACTAAATACTCTTTTACGGTAAAATTACGTGCTTAATTTTTTAAGTTTTTAAATAATTAAAGTGGACACCACTTGGGAGACAAAAACAAAATACATTTCTTCCACTGTTTTGTTTTTGTTTTAACATGCATTAATTTTATATATTAATAAGGTTTACTGAAATATTTCAGTACATACATACAGCATAAACTGATCAAATCTTAAGTAAAAATTTCCCAGTTTCTATTGATTTAATTTTGAGCAAACTACACATTTGATTACAAACTTGAAGAAAAATGATTTATAGTATTACTATGGAGTAGATGAGAGAGAAAAGCAAAACATTGAGTGGGCCAATTCAGTTGGATCATTTTTCTCTCACATCACACTCCATTGCTAGGGAGGCAATGTGTAGCCCATCAGTTGAGGCAATTGAATAAAGATTTAGTTTCCTTCTCTGTCAAACTTATGGCATCATCTAAGGTACGCTGCACTGAAAAAGGGATTTATGCTGTCACACCTAGAAGAGGACTGTCTTACAGTTTGGGGAAATGCAAACAGTTATTTACTCCAAATCACTTAAAGTTATAAAATAATTAAAGGATTAGACCTGGAAGTCACTCATATCCCACAGTTCTCATCTTTTCCTGATGAAGCTCACTCCCCTCCCTCCACGTGCCGTTACACGGAGCCAAGAACTCGACATGGAGACACCAGACACGTAGCTAAAGCAGAGCGAGTGACGGGGCTGTGGCGAGATTTCCAGAGGCGTCAAGGAAGATGGAGGTAGGAATACTTGGGAACTTCAAGCGTTTGCAAGTGTTTAGTAGAATATTAATAAGTCCAACAGATTCAATAAAACTTTTATGAAACACCAGCAGAAAATGCATAAAATAATTACGAAGAAGAATAGATAAAAAGAATATAGTAGTTTTATGTGCACTTAAAATCTGAAGAGTGGGAAGAAAAAGGTACAAAAATATTTGAAGAAATAATGACAATAGCTATGTGGATAGATCTTGAGATCATACTCTTAAGTGAAATAAATTGGACAAACGTGTAAATATTGCATTGTCTCTCTGGTGTGAGAAACTGAAAGTGTAAATAAGAACCAAAATGTCTAATAGATATTGTGAAATAGGAAGAAATTGTTCAAAAGGAAAGGGGAACTCGTGAGGGTGGACGGGGAAAAGGAAGAAAGGGAAAAGAAAAAAAATGAGAAAAAAGATAAAATGGAAAAAAAGCTTTGTAAATAAGGATGACAAGAGGGGTTGAAGAGAGGTAAAGAGAATGGGAAAAAAAGAGGACTCAAGATATATCATGTATAGGTACAAATTCCCTATGATGAATGTGATCATTATGTATATCTAAATTTTACAGTAGTCAATGATAAAGAAGAAATAATGGCAATATATTCTAATGATGAGAAATCCCAATATCCAATGTCCTAACAATTATGTATTTTATAACCATGTATTGTATTATGATAGTGACTAGAGAGTGGGTAGCACCATCAGCATCAATGTCACCTAATTCTGCGATAAAGTTACAAGTTTCAAAAGCCCCATGTAGAGCATTCTGTCATACATTTGGAAGAAAAATAATACTAAATATATCCTACACTAGTCATGTTTTTCAAGTTCTGTTTCCTAATGGGCCTGGCAATATTACATATTTCAGGCAACAGAATGTAAGGAGTAACAGGTGTCACTTGAGTAAAAAGATACTATAAAGAAAATTATGACCATATTTGATTTCTTTCTCCCTGCCACAGTGACTGGGTGTACATCAGTGGGGCTGCTGAAGTAGTTTAAGATTGAAGCCACCTGAAAAAGTGAACCATTATATAGGCACTGCTGCTTGGAGAGCCTCGGAATCCCATCCAAGAGTGTATATGACTGATCGATTGAACTTTGTAAAAGGTTTTGAAAGTTTTCAATTGTATCTAAGTGTATATCAAAGAGCATATCTATTAAGGGCTACGCATTGTTCCAGGCAAGATAGAAACAGTAATTTAAAAAATAAATGATTTTTCCCAGCATGCAAACGAATGTAAAAATATAAACAAACTTGTCCATTATGTTAAAAAAAGTAATCAGAGGGTCTGGGATTAGGTACCATGGTCTCATCAGTCTTTTTAATCTTTTCCATGTAGATCATAAAGCTGTTTCACATTATTTTTTTAGGGGTGGATTTATTCAATCACTAATAAAATTAAATGTTTGGTATGTTCAGCTACATTTTCATTATTTTGTAAATTAATACTGCTTTTATTAATTGTACTTTTTACTAAAGTTTTAATATTTTACTTATTCACAAACTAACACAAAATAGGAAATGTAAGTATTTCAGAATAGGGAAGGTAAATATTGCCCTACACAAAATGTATTTTACTCTAGTTGTCAAATGCATTTTTACTTAGTGGTATTCTTATTTCCTGCACATATATTTAATGTAGTTGAATCTATCACTGCTGATATTAAAGCATACATCTCACAAATCATTTAAGTATTTTAATTCTTTTTCTTTTGGTTGCCATATGGTAATCATTCCAGATGTGTTTCACAAGTCTCTCACTGGCAAATGACAAATAACATTTGAAAGAGGACCAAGCCACCGCGTTGGAGTAGGTCTCAGTAAAGGAAGAGATGCAGTGCAGACCCAGATTCCAGGATGGGTATGTGTGATGAAGAAAGTGTTTGTGGTTGTTTGACAACTTGTCTTGCACTGAATTACACAATTATTTTTACATTCAACTATTTTATTCAACCTAAACTAGCATTAAGACATGGCTCATGGGAAGGTTTCTTTTGCGTTTAGATCAATGAACATTTCCCAGATGTCTTCTCACAATAGAGAGATGTTTTAAGCAATTTTAGTACTAGATGGAGAAAAATTACTAAATGTTAAATCATTTAATCAATGATTATGGTTTTTGTTTTGTTTTGTGTTTTAGAATAAAATTGCCCTCTGGGTAAAACAGCTGTGAATTAAAAATTTTAGACAATGCTACTTTTGCTGATTTCCTTTTTAATAAGTAAAAAATCTGGCATAAAATGTCAAAATGATTGAATGAAAATATGAAGGAAGTTATAAATATCTCAAATAATAAGTATAAATTTGCTATCAACTTAACAATAATTAAGGTCTCAGCTACGTTGTCTTTAAAACGAAAGCTAACATTGCCCAAGAAATGTAATCAATAAATAAAATTGGGCTAAGTATTAATACTTATAAAATAATGAGTGCATTATAGTAATTATAGAAAATTGAAATGGCTTTCTAAACTTAGTATCATGTCTTAGGGTGTATTACTTAGAGTTCTCTATAGGAACAGAATCAATAGGTAATATATGTATACTTATGAAAGTTTGTTTATTAAGTAAACATGCAGGATCGGAGGTGGAGAGTCCGCAGTAGCCATTTATGTGGTGGAGAGCCTGAGGGTCCAGTAGCAGCTCAACCCAAGAAGAGGGAGCTAAAGAACGAGAGGGATCAAGAATGCAGCTCCAGTTCAGTGTGGAAGGCTTGGAAGCTCACTCCAGAATCGCCGGTATGAGGCTGCACTGGAGGGCTGAAGATTCTGGAGCCCCTAGAAACCTAAAGAAAATGGAGGCCTGAACCAGAAGACAGATGTCCAGTGGTGACCACAGCCCAGGATACATTCTGTCAAGAAGACTGGAGTTCTTCAAAATGGACAAAATTCTTTCTTGTTTCCTTTTTTTTTTTTTTCCCATTCAGGCTATAAGTCATTTGGTTGGTGCCACCCACAACCAGGATGGGTCTTCCTCCCTGAGTTTGCCAGTCTCCAACTCAATCATTTGCAAACCCAGAACTGTGCTTTATGAATCTGGTAGGCATTTATTTTTCTTTTTCTTTCTTTCTTTTTTTTTTTTTTTATGTGCGGGTACTGGGAGTCAAACTCAGGACCTCATGCTTGCCAGGCAGGTGCTTATGCCACTGAGCTATATCACCGGCCCTAGGCATTTCTTAATCCACTCAAATTGACATATGATGATTCAAGGTAACATAGCATTTATTAGAGTTGTAGTCCTTCAATTTTTACAGATAAATATAATTTTACTGTATAGATATGACAGCAACTTTTCCTGTGTTTGGGATATAATTTTCTGCCTCTATATGTGTATCATAATTTTTAGTGGAAAACTGAAAATTTTAAGTAACATACTGTTGATTTTCTAAAATTCAGATTGCTATAGTTTGGGTACAAAATGTCCCCCCAAAGGCCCATGTGTTGCATGTGTGATCTATATACCCTTTTTGCTGCTAGAGGGAGGTAATGGAACATTTAGGAAGAGGGGCTTAGTGAAAATAAATTACATCACTGGGGACATGCCATGGAAGGAAGAGACATTAGCACCTTCTCCTTTCCTCTCTCTCTTTTCTTTCTGCCACATGCTTCCACCAGTATATATTGTATTTCCACAAAACCAATCAATGGGTAAAGTGACTAAGGGGTAAAAACTCTGAAACCGTGAGCCAATATGAACCTTTCTTCCTTATATGTTGATAATCTTAGACATTTTGTCACAGTGATGGAGAAATGACTAATGTGCATATTTAACAACATATTTCAGACTGTTTTGATGTTTATTGTTTCTTTTGTGTATGTGTGTGTGTATGTGTGTGTGTGATATTTAAGTAAAGTCAGTATTCTTTGTTGTGTTTAGTCTCTGACTGTGGTGGATTAACTAATGTACACCCAGCTGAAATGAATCAGCATGGTGCTGGGTGTGGAAGGTCCACCTGAGAATTGTTGCCAACAGCATAAAAGGAAAACTGGAGGGGAAGATGTTATGCTGTTGATTCTCCTGGAGAAGCTTATAACCCTGGTTTTCCTGATATGAACTCAGCTGTTCTTATCATTGGAGGAGCTCAGGTCCTTGCTGTCACTGAGTATGGCTGTGATTCTCTTTGGGGGGGTTCTGCTCCTTACTTTGAGTGTCACTTCCTGGCTCCAGTGCAGATCCCTCAGCCTGCTGCCACGGATCCTTCATCCCACTGGCACAGACATTCTAACTTCAACCACTGACCTTCAGGGCTTCCCAGTGCAGATCCTTGATACAGACTTGCATGGGACATTGTCCTGGGCTCTAGGCCTCCAGCTGGACTTGTGGAGGACAATGCCAGGGGTTCTAGGTCTTTAGTTGGACTTGTGCAGGACATTGCCATAGGATCCAGGCCCCCAGCTGGATTCTTTGGGTCTCCGGTATACGGACAAGTTCTCTTGCACTCTTCTGCATTTGATTCTTTGAGTGAATATTATAAAATAACCCTGATAAATTATGTGTCTCCTGTATTAAATCTATTCTCTTGCAAACCCTGACTACAACACTGGCATACCACTAATCTCTGCCTAGTTAGGTTAGTGGTCAGCCTTAGATTGGACAAATGATTCATTTAATGCCTTGGACCTTGTTGAGGGTGGACCAGGAAGTCTACAACTCTACCATAGTCATTACTTTCTATACCAAAGTCAGTCAGAGATGAGAAAGTCGGTGTGCTTCTAAGGTGTGCTCTGGGCACATACACAGTCCTGCATGTTTGTATGGCCCTCGAAATTTCTAGGCATGTATCAGGACTTTTCAAAGCCCACTATTGACAAGTCTTTCTCTGACTAGTCTTTTTAAGGGCTTTAGTGAACCTCTTGATTGCCTTGCCTTGCATTTTTGCTTCAGGCTTCTTTAATACTAAACAAATTCCAGGGGTTATTTTTCACAAATGTTTTTGTTACGAGTCTTTTTTTGCTGAAAGCAAGCTCCAAGTCAGGTCTGTACAGACAAGCCTTAAGAACAGATTTTTTTTTTTAGAGATCTTCCATCCCTGCTAAATGATTATTCTTGTTTGGGCGTTGAACTATTGAGGAACTCTGAAGTTTCCTGAACCTGCCAGCGGTTGCTAAGCCACTGTGTTGCTGGTTTTCATAGTTTGTGTCATTGTAAGACTGTTGGTTTTTAATACTAACAAAGTCACACTCAGATGTGGCTTTTTTTTTCCCTGAATTATTCTTTAGTTATTATCATCTCTATTAACTTATACAATTTTGGAATTCTAAATCGTAACTGGACAATTTGGGCCAGTGATTTCAACGTTTATACAGAGATAGAGATTTTCAGAAATATTTATTTCATCATTTAACATCTTTTTTTGTAACTTCTTTATCTAAGTAACATCTAAATAACTAGTTAGTCCATTCATCTTTACCATCTCTTAATATATTAGATAGTTTGATAAAACAGTGTAGTAAACCGTTATAGTATTTATCACATTGCATTATTCTTTCCTACAGGTTGAATAAATAACACAGCCCTGTTGTACTCAAGCATTTTCATTTTACTTGTTTTGATTAGTAAGATGTGAGCACAAAGGTGCTTATCACTTGTTGGCAGAAATAGTAAGGGCCAGGATGTACTTTGCCAGTCCTTATTTTTCTTCCATAATTGGAGATAAAATTTATACAGAAGCTACACTAAGAAAGTGGTCCTTTGAGTGAAGATATTGTAGAATAATCCAAAACCTACCACCATGGGCATGTAGCGCAAACTGCTGCCACTTTGAAGTTTGCTCCTGCAGCATAAAATAGCAATTCAAATTAATATAGTACTTAATACACACACACACACACGTGCACACACATGACAAATTCATGAGATTTATTTTATGGAAAGGTTGTTGTTGTTGTTGTTGTTGTTGTGAAAGACATTTTTTATTTCTTAGTTGGCAAAATTTTACAAAATGTCAAATTGACCAATGGAGCCAGAACTTTTTTGTGGACAGGAAGACTGTGGTACCAGAGAGGGTTGGTAGGGGGTTCATCATCAGCAAGCTTCCCTGGGCCAGCTACATCCTGACTCCCTCTAATGTCCAGTAAGGGTTCTTCCCCCTGGGAAACCTCATGCTGCATAAAAAGTTCCTGCAGGCCCCAAAGGAGACAGAGGCAATGGGGCCTCCTGGGTCGAGCTCTCTTTTGTCATCGCCATGCTCCCCAATATGGTAGCAGCCATCTTTACACCTGTTGACAATCACGGAGTTGAAGGTCTTTCCTGTCACCCCAGAGATGCAATCCCACATGCACTCTTGCACTGGGATCCAGGGTTTTGGAGATGACATAAAGATTGAAAATGTGTAGGTCAGCCCAGCAACGTCACAAATCACCTGCTTCGTGCTTTATGATTCAGAGTTTTTGTTGTCCGTTTTGGAAAAAACAAACAAAATAAAATATTACATTGCCTCAGTAAACTGCACTTGACAGGTTATACAAACTATTTAAACATCTTATACACTGCAAAAAAATTTAAAAGTGAGGGTTTTGGACCCTATTTGAATTTTTTTCCTAGGGAAAATGAAGTGCTATTTATATATCTAAAAGAGAGTCATAATAAAACAGGCATATGCAGAAATCTTTGTTGGATATTAAAGTGATTAATTTTGTTTTTAATTATCCTTATGCAAAAAATAGCAAAAATGGTTCTCTTAAACACCATTCAGGAAGTATAAGAAATTAATGGAAAAGCCAGGGGAAAATTTTTAGCGCTTTCTAAGTGAAAAGTAATAATAGGATTCAGATCTATGGAAATCTTCAAAGCGCCATCTTCAAACCTTCTCCCTTGATCCACGGGGCCCTTGATCCTAGACTAGGTTTGATCATAGAATAACAAGGTTTATATTACAAAGCAATGAAAGCATTCATCTTTCTAAGTCTTTTTGTTATACATATAATCTAAAGTTGAGAAAATGTAAGCATATTTTTCCAAAGCAATGCAACTTGCAAACTCCATATTTAGGGTGAAACCGAGGCCTTCCATATCCCTGGCCAGCAGATCAGTGTTCAAAAAAAACCTTGTTGTTATGTAGAAACTACATAAGTACTATAAAATGTATACAATGTATATGTATGCTATATATGTAGGAGTTATGTATTATTCATTTATGTATTTCACATGTCATATATAACTATACAAATACAATGAAGAGGTTTCAAAGTCAAATAAAGAGAAAATAAATTTGGAAGAAAGACCAGAATGAGTCTCATACCAGTGAAGGAATAGTTGTAGAATAAAGATGTTAGGATCTCAAAAAATAGACACCATAGCAAAAAAACATATTCATTTTGTGCATGAGAATTGCTTGGAAGGAGTTTCAAATATGATGTCTTTTCCTTCAAGTTAACTGGAAATTCAACTCCCTTTTCTTTATGTAATCCACTCCCTTGCTTTGCATTTAATGGCTGCTTGTTGAAGGTAGGCATATATGTGTCATTGCTGTCAGTTAAGGGCAGCTTCATTTAATTTATTTAATTAAAACTTCAGGAAAGTAACTCTCATACTTACACAAACCTCTCTATGCATTGCTGTGTGTATTAGGTCATTGCTGCCATTCAAGTCCAGCTGTTGCAGGTCTTTCTGTGAGCGGGACATTTGAATCTAGTGAGTCACACTAAATCTCCAACTCACACTGGTTACTGGAATGACATCGGAAGCTTCCCTGTCATGTGGACAAATAACCTGCACGCTGATGTGGGAAAACACATACTGAAGATTTTCATCTGCCTGTGGTTTCTAACCCAGGCCCTAATCCTCCTTGTTTACCATTATCAACACTGATCCCATGGTTCAGTAGTGCCCTCTTTGGAAACGTTCCATCCATCAGACAACTCATTGTCCCTGGTTAATGTTATTTTAATTTAGGATTCTCTGGGTGCAGAAAGTTCCAGTTTGTAGCATGAAGAGGGCCTCAGTGAGCATGTGCTTCAGTCCCCACTGTCCTCAGGGATTTCCTGGGTCTTGGACCCCTGGGTGAGTTTATGGTGCAGACTCTACTCACAAACCAGTCATGGTGCCTGGGAGAATAGTGAAGAGAGGCAGATATGCTCATTAAACGGAAAACCCTGGAGAATCTGGTTATTTGTCTCTTCCCTAAATGCAAAACCAGTGTATCAGAGCATCTTTTGAAACAACACACATGGATTTCACATCTCTGGTTATGTCCCTGTTTCACCAGAACATTAGCCTGAAATCTGCCTTTGAGGTTTCCTGGGGTTGCGTCACAATTCCTGGCAGATTGTTTGATTCTTTATGCAGCATCCTTCTGAGTGCTTGTAAAGCTAGATCAGAAATACCCATGTGGCAGCACATTTAAGCTTTCTTATTAGAAACAAATTTGCAGGCAGCTTTTGCCACAGTGTCTTTGCAGAAGCTTGAGAAAGAAATCTATTTGCGCACACAGTATGCTACAAAGGCCAGTGAGGGCTTTCCGAACTCAAAGCACTGCCTCATAAGCAGTGGGAAAACACCTAAGTCAGCCTGCTGACCCTCAACCTTGACCTCTTGCGAATGTCGACTTGGAACCTGGAACACACATTTGTGAATTCGTGGGAAGGTATTAATGTGTGAAAGACTAGAAATCAGACACTGCCCTTGATTTAGGGTAGGTTGTTTCTCTCTTCAGTGACGCCTATGAAAATAGATTTCTCATGAACTTTTAGCAAGCTGCTGCTTGTTTCTGTCATCAGTATTTGTTTGTTTTATTTATAATTGCTGCTACATACACTGCACTGCATTATGAAGAGATAGATACCATGATATTTTAAAAACCTTCTTCAATATATTATATTGCTTAACTAGATAGACCTTTTGAAAATGTACAATGGTTTCGGAGACAAAGCAATAGATGCAGGTAACTGGTGGTAAAAGATAGCCTGTAATTTCATTTATTTTGTGTGTGGCTAGAGTATTGAAGAGGCCATTGGCAATGACATTATAGAACTTGTGAAAAGTACACTTGGTTTAAATTAATACTTTAATTTGTCAATGAATACGTAAGCACCAAAAAAGTTAATAACTATTCCTTTTACATCTCATAAAATAGGTTTCAGACTTATGAAATGCTAGAACCTAGTACTTATACAAAGAGTACAGATACTAATTTCAAGGTGTTTTCCATTTATTGGTTACCAAGAAAAAAACAAACAAACAAAAAAAACTAACCTTTTAGGTTATGCAACAAGCACTGATAAATATATAAAGAAAGGAGCTTTGTTTAGCTGATGGTTTTGGAGATCCATGAATATGGCAGAGGCTTCTTATCAGGTATGGTGAGGCTCTTCTAATATCACAAATGGCAGATGGCTCAGGGCAGAAGCACAGGTGAGATGGAATAATCAGTAGTGAGACAGGAAGAAAGAGTCATTCAGGAGATAGGCTTGCTATTTTGATAACAATCTGTTCTCAAAGGAACTGAGGTCCTGCAAGAACTACATCTGTTCCTTCTGAAAGTAGTGCATCCAGGGACCTAAGTTTTTGGCATTAGACTCCACCTATTCAAGTTTCCATCACTTCCACACCAGCCCAGCAGCACTGGGAACCAGATCCCTATACATGGATCTTTAGGATACAAGCCATATCAAATTTCTTGCTAGTGTTTAATATTCTCTTGAAAATGCTAATTCGAGATATTTGTTAGATATTTGTTTGGAGATGAACTGTGGCAGTTCAAATAGCCTACAATTTAGGAGCAAATTGTGCACTGCAATATACATTAAGAAACTGTGAGCATTTTGGTGGAATTTAGACATGACATTAGATGAGAACTTCCTGCATATGACTACAGATGGAATAGAGAGGGCCAATGAATGGAAAGCAAAATAAGAGTGCGAGAGAGGAGAGGAGAAGAGAGGAAGGAAAAGCAGCAAGAAATAGTAGAGTCCTCAAATAGCCCAATGGTAAATGGCCAATTAAGGTATAAACAAGTAGCAAATGAAATCAAGCATCTAATTGGATTGCCTAATACTTGATCACTGGCTTTAGTTACATGGACTTTTGCTAATATATTTGACAAAAGTGGTTTCAGTGGAGTGATGGTGAGTGAATTTAATTCAGTCACAATTGAAGATTGGAATGAATTTAAGGAAGAATCACTGAATGTGTCTTACCTGTGACTACACTGCAGCAAAGAAAAGGATGGAAACTCAACAATATGGAGGAAGAAAAGTGAGAAACGTGTTGGGGAAATGTCCGCTTACAGATAAAACATGAGATCAGTACTCTGTAGGAGAAGCCAGAGACCATTAGGTAGGCAAGTGTGATGTCGAGGTTGAAAATGAGGGGAAGAGAGGCAAAAGTCTGTTCAGGAAAGAAATTTTAATGACTGGCCACAGAGTTTCAGTATGGATGACTTTAGTGTTGGTGCGATGTTGTTCTTGTAAAATGAGTTTGGAAATGTTTTCTTCTTTTAGAATTTTGGAAGAGTTTGAGAAGGATTAGTGTTAAATACTCTTCGCATGTTTGAAATTTAGCAAAAACACCAAGTCCTGGGCTTCCCATCGTTAAGTGGTTTTTCACTAGTTTCAATCTCCTTACTCATTCTTGGTCTACTCAGATTTTCTATTTTTTCATAAGTCTAGGTAGATTCTGAATTTCTTGAAATATATCTATTTTTCTAAATTATCCAATACATGCATAGTTTTTTATTGTAGTCTTATAAATTTTTGTATTTCTGTGAGATCAGGCATAAAGTCTCCTCTTTCATTTCTAATTTTATTTATTTGAGTCCTTTCTTTTTTCTTTGTCCAGCCAAATATTTCTCTATGGTGTTTTCCCTGTCAAAAATATTCTCCATTTTATTGATTTTTAAATTGACTAGTTTCTATTTCACTTAATTATGCACTACTTTTTAGTACTACTGTCCTTCAGATTTTATAGTTTGTCATTTTCTAGCACTTTCAGATATAAAGTTAGCTTACTTAAGATCTTTTTTCTTAATGTGGCATCTTGATATCTTTTCCCTTAATCATTAATCATTAAAACACTTCCTTATAAAATTGTTTTTCCTGTATCCATACATTTTGGTATATCATATTTCTATTTTTGTTTGTCTCATGATACTTTTATATTTCCAATTAGATTTCTTCTATGACCCTTTGTTCAGGAGTATTCCATTTAATTTGTATATATTTGTAAATTTTCCAAATTTCCACTTGTCATTGATTTCTATTACCATACCTAATATTTTACTTTAAATTATGATAATGAGTTTTCATAGAATCTTTTTATACTCTTAATAGGCTGTTATTTTATTTTATTTATTTATTATTTTTTTGTGTGGGTACCGGGGGGTCGACCTCAGGACCTCGCGCGCCAGCAGGCGCCCGTGCCACTGAGCGATATCACCGGCCCCTTTTTCGTATGTGGGTTCTGGGAGTTGAACTCAGGCCCTCGCGCTTGCCAGGCAGGCGCTTACGCTGCTGAGCCATCTCACCGGCCCCTAGGCTGTTATTTTATCATCCATTAGCACTTGGGAAATTAACTAAGGCGTTTTCTCTCTAAGCATATATTCTCTTGGGTTTTTTATTGGAATTAAGGAAGAAATAAAGAAAATGAAGTTTTCTACTCAAATCATTTATAAAAAATTGTCCTCAGGTTTCTTTTGCACAAAATGTTATAATGCTGATGTATTTAGTAAACATAAACAGGCAGGAGAATAATTTACTTATATTACTTATCTAAAATATAAAGCATTAAAAGAAAATGTTTCATCAAATATATAAATGTATTTGATAGACATTTATATATTTTCTAATATATAAATATTAGATATATATATGATTTCTAATATATACTTTCAAATATATAAATATATATAGTGTGCTAATGAACACATTTTGTAAAATAATTAATACTGCTGAGTAAATTACATATTCCTATACACTATGTTTGCTACTTCATGTACATTTTGCTAATTATATTGGTCATTGATTGTCCAATGGCTCCTTGCACTTATTCCTCTTGCTGTTATCCCAGCAGAACCCCAATTTGCCTGAAGGGATTCTCTTATTTAGCATAAAATTGATAAGAAAGACATCACCATTATAATCCCAAGAGGTGGATAATAAGGACAACCTAGGTTAATTACACTTTCTCTCCTGGAATGTTGAATCTTGTATGGGAAGACACAGAAAACAATCCAACCCATTCCAATGGCAGTGGCTCTGGCAATACTGTGGATGTGATTGATTAGTAGAATAAGCACCCCCACTCCTCTTCTGCCTCAGGAAAAACATCCGTGTCCTAATTCCTGGAATATGTGGATGGGCCATGAAGGAGAAGGCTTTTGAAAAGTGGACGGAAACACAGAACAATGCAGAGAAACGAATGTGTGAGAGACTGTAGCTGACAATGCTGACTTTGAAGACAGACAAGGGGCCTGCAGGAGAAGGCACCTGTGTGGCTTCTCCAAGTTGGAGGGGGCAAGGGAACAGGCTCTCCATGCCATGTCCAGAAAAACATTAACTCCGCTGACATCTATATTTTAGCTCAGTGAGATTCATTTTAGACTTTGAAACTACAAAATCGCAAAGTAATATATTTGTGTTGCTTTCAGTCACTGAATATTTCATAAGCTGTTAACAGACGTTGACCACGCAACAAACTTTCTACCCTAATTCATGACATGACATAGGAATTGTCCATTCCTAAATAGTTCTTCAACTTCAAAGTATTCGTCCTAAATCATCCTAATACTTCAACTTTTGCTAAATTCATGCAGAATGAATTACTGAGTGAGTACTTCTGAACAAAATATAAAATTCAATACATTTCTCTATATGTTTTGGTCATTTCTGTTCTAATTGCATTATAATTATTCAGAATACATTACGATGTATCTGAACTATAAATGGAATGTGACGTAATTTTGTGAATTCTTTGTTATTCACTAACATGTATGCCGAATTTACTGAAAATTTTCCCAAAAAGACCATCTCCCAGAGGAACATGAACAGTACTATGATTTTGTTAGAAATAAAGTGGGAATAATTTAAAATGAGTCAGAAAACTTTTTCCTTTTTTCTATGAGAACTTTTATATGCCTAATCTTGACAATAAGGCAGTCATTATATAATTTTTACTATCATCTTTTGCATAAAAGTATTTCATATGTTAACATGTTATCTTTCAGACCAGTAGCACATAGGTTCTTTGAATGTGGACCACAACATGACTGATTGCTTATAAAAGGAGAAAAGGAACTTTAGACAAACTTGCATGCATACTACACAGATATGTTTTTACATTCTTCAATAATGCTTAAAATGTAGAATTTCTAGGCAACTAGAATTTTTAGTTTTCTTGAAATGCGTGCTCCTTGTTTTCCAGACACACTAGATTAAAAAAAAAAAACTTACCTTTTGGCCTCACTGGAGTAGGGATTTCCAATTTTCAGAAGCCCTGGATCACCAATTCTGCCCTTGAAGCTTTGCCGATCAGAAAATGGGTCTCCAATGATGTAAGAAGCCATGTCCCTGTAACTTTGTGTGGCTCTACCCCAGTGGTGGCTTTACGCTTTGGTTAAGAACCTAGAGCTCCCCTGGGCTAGAATCTAATGCTGGCGTCTTTATCGGTCGTGAGTCTTGGGGATACGCCTATCCAATGGTTATGCTGGGGTGCTGAACAGTTATATTTTTAAATGTGCAAATATTGATTATGAAAGTGAATTTGTGGCATTATAATTGTTCTGGTTTCATTCCCCATTCTTTATCTCAGGAATATACTTTGAAAATAAGTGTTATATTCCAGGTACCAAATGGAACATAATGGAACTACAGCTCTGTCCCAGCCAGATTAAAAAAAAAAAAAAATGTATTATTTGACCTGTCCATTAGTTCCCTAGAAACTCCCTACATGAAGAGATTGTATTTATTTGACATAAGTCAAACCCACATTTTACTCCTGAAGTACATTTTTCAAAACTTTTACAGGCAAGCGTTTTAATGCTATAGTTGCTGAAGATTAAGGAGTTATGTTGGGTGAATCCATAGACGAATTGAAAAGCTTGAAAGGAAAAGCTGAGGAAGGATTGGTTGAATTAGTCAGCTGGGCTGCCATAATGCCATATTCTGGGCGACTTGAACAACTAAAATGTATTTATCATAGTTCTGGAGGCTAGCAGTTTGAGAACAGGGTGCTATAGCGATTGGTTTCCGGTACACGCTGTCTTCATGGATTTGAAGGTTGGCGCTTTCTCACTGTGTTCTTTCTCTTTCTCACTCTTCTTACATGGCCATAGTCATCAGGTTACAGCCCCCTCCTTATGACCTTACTCATCTTTGTTTCCTTAAGACCTCATCTCCAGATATAACCACATGGGTATTTAGGGCTTCAACATATGACTTTTCTGGTAGAGTGGCACGATATAATGACATATTTCTGGAATCTAGATTGCCACACATGTGTGGGACTGGGTACACGATTACAGATGACCTGAAAAAAGTTTTTAGTGTAGTTTGAAAATCGACAAACAAATATTGAAGGCAAAAGCAGAGTGCTACATTACCTGCTAGAGTGTTAAAGCGTGCTCTCACAAAGTGGAGAGGATTTATTAACTTTAGTCATTTAAGGAAATTTTCTGTTCAGTCTTTAGCTGATCACTGAGGTAACTAAACAGAATCTTCAGTAGCCCTACCAGGCAAGGAACACATGCTTTGTAGATTTAATTCTGAATGTTACTAAATAAACAACTGCAACAGACAGCAACAACAGCAGATTAAAGGACAAGAAACAAAAAGACGTTCCCTGAGGAAGCTGTGTTGGGATTGCTACATAGAGGCTTCAGTCAGCTACTTCTAATATAGTCAAAGAGCTAAACGAAACTCTGTTTGATGGACTAAATGAAAGTATAAAAAGTACAGTCATGAAATGAAAATCTCATTAAAATGATTAATAGCATATTTGAGTGGACAAAATAAAGAAGCATTGAAGTAGAAGATAGGTCAATGGGGATTTATCATCTGAGGAGATAAAAAAGAATGAAGAAAATCAAAGAAATCCGCTAAGACCCGCAAGACTCTTTTACATGTAACAATATATGATTATTGAGAGGGCCATGGGAGAGGAGAAGACAGGATCAGGAAGAATATTTACAGATATAAAGAAAAATTACTTTCTAAGTTTAGTAAAAAGTATAAATTTTCACCTAAAAGAACTTCAGAGAGCTCCAACTAGGATAAATTCAAAGATGTGTTCACTCACATAGACATACAGTGATCAAATTTTCAAACACAAAAGAGACAGAAAGAGAGAGAGAGAGAGAGAGAGAGAGACTTACTTGAAAGTAGCCAGAATGAATCAACTCAGTACTTAGGACATATAAGACTGCTCAGTAAAAATAAGAGCAACTGATTCTCATCAAAAAGTATAAAGGCCAAAAAAAAAAAAAAAAAAAAAAAAAACAACATGTGAAGTAAAATGACTTTAAACTACGAATTCAGTAAATAGTGAAACTTTTTTTTTTTTTTTTTTGGTGAGTACCGGGAGTCAAACTCAGGACCTTGAGCTTACCAGGAAGGCATTCATGACACTGAGCTATATCCCCGGCCTATTTTTCAAAAATTAAAGAGAAATTAAGGAATTCTAAGATAAAACCACACTCAGAGAACTATTTCTATAAAACAAATCTAAAAGAACTGCTAAAGGGTATCCTTCAGTATGAAATGAAAGGACACAGAGCTGTAACACAAATCCGTATAAAGAAGAAAGGATTGAAAGTAACAATGTGATACAAATAGTATTTTACTGGTGGTAGGAATTGATTTCAAGGTCTTCACACAAACTTACAACCGTGGTACTTTATTATTGTTATTATTATTATTATTATATTTTGAGACAGAGTTTCGCTAAACTGCCCAGATGGGACTTGAACTCGCAATTCTCCACTCGCGGTTTCCCGGGATTTGCAGGTGCGCCTTCCGTATCCGGCACAATCATAAATGATTTTAGATTTATGATTTCCTTTTATTTTGTTGTGTATAGAAGCGATCTGCATAAATCAGTATTGATAGGCGCATGGATATATGTTTACACTGTCTAAAGATAGAATCGTGGCGTAAAGAGGGGGATTAGAACGGAACTACACAGTTGCAAAGAGTATGTTTGCTATTGAAAGTAATTTGGTATTAGTCCAAATATACTGTTATAAATTAAGAAGTTAATGTTACTCACTATAAAAATTAGTAAGAATGTATCTGAAAAAAATGCATAAAGGCAGCAGAAAATAAGTGTATCAAGGAATAAAATGCCATATGATGTATAACAAAATGACAAAATGCCAAATGTAGATTCCAGATTATCAGTGATTATGCATAATATACATGATTAAAAATGTTTAATGAAAAGTGTGAAAATATCAGAATGGTGGCATACATTGTCCAACTATATGCTGTCTAGTTTAACTGACAAATTAAAGGAAAAATAGGGCAATGTAAAAAAAAAAGTGATATACCAGGCAAACCACAAATTAAAAAGAGCTCAAGAAAGTATACAAAGTATTATCTGAAAAATAGGCTTTAAGAAAAATGTCCTGGGAAGGCTATTTTGTTATTAGAAAAGTTTTAATCTAGCAGAAAATATAGTGATTATAAAAATTTATAAATTGAACAAGAAAACCCCAAAATGCTTGAAACAGAAAAAATTAAATGGTTAAATAGATAGTTCAAGAATATTTGAATACTATAATACTCCACTAGCACTAAAGAGTAATTGCTAACTAAACAGAATTTAAGCACTAAAAATGGAAGACTTCTAATAGCACCATTAAACAGCTGTACCTAGTGGGCATCTATAGGACACTCTCCCCACAGAAAGCAGAACACACACTTATCAAATGTGGTGTAATGTTCTATAGAACAGATCGTATGTTATGCCACAAAACAGGTTTGGATATATTTAAAAGTTATGAAATAATGCAAAGTATGGTATACTTAAAACAGATACAAATTAATAAGAGGAGAAAATGTATAATATGTAAAAATTTCTCCTTTGCAGTTAATGAGGCAACAAAGAACCAAAAAGAGTAAGTACAAAATATTGTGAGATGAATGAAATAAAAAGCAGAAATGATATAAACTTATGGTAAATAGATGAATAATGCTCAGAAAGATATTTGGAAATGTAAATTCTCACACTAAAATAAAAGAAAATACTAAATTGAAAATCTATTGATAATTGATAATCTAACTTCACATATCAAGAGACATGAGACAAGCCCAAAGCAAAGAGAAGGAAGGAAATAAAAATACTACAGCTTAACTTAAATTGAGAACAGAAAAACTGTAGGTAGTATCCAAAAGTTGTTATTTGAAAAAAATCAAGAAAGATGAGTAAATTTAGCTGGAGAAATGAAGGGAAAAATGTATGGAGAGAAAATTCAAATTTCTAGAAATAGAAATGAAAGAGAGATCATTACTACTCATCCCAAAATCAGAATAACTTTTTGAAATGTACAAATTTCTAAAAAAAAAAACCAAGCACCAGAGCTGACTTAAGAAGATAATAGAAAATAGATATTTATAATATTTATAAGTAAGTCATTATTTAAAGAAAAAATGGCCAAGAGATGGATGGAGGGGGACAGAGAGAAGGGGAAGGAAATGTAAAAATAATTAAGATGTGTTATGTGAATGTACCAACTCTCAACGATGAATGTAATCATTATGTACTGTAAGCATGTACTAATAAAAAGAAAAATTTGAAAAAAGGACAAAATAAAAACAACGAAAAAGGTAAAAACTCAAGAACAGGTAGTTTCACTTATGAATTATATCAACATTTAAAGAAGTATTTACACCCACCTTTCAGAAATTCTTTCAGAAAATAGAAGAAGAAAATGAATTCCTATCATATCACTTGAGAGTAATATTACTCTAATATCTCTACTAAAGCCATTACAAGAAAAGAAAGCTATAGAACAATATAATTTATAAATATAGATTCAAAAGTTTTCATCAGAATACTGGAACACTGAACTAGCTCTATAATAAAAAGACTACACATTATGTTGAAATAGGATTTATTCCAGAAATATGACTCATTTAATACACAAAAATCAATTGGCATAATATGTAATATTAATGGAATAAAGAACAATAACAACAAAATGCACTCGATCTTCAAAACAATTTGACAAAATCCAACGCATTTTCATGATCAAAGCATTTAGCGAACTAGCAGTACCCATCTACTTCTGCAGGATGATAAAGAACAATGATAAAGCACCACATTATACTTCATAGTGGAAGACTAAAAACTTTATTCCTAAATTCATGAGCAATACAAGGATATGTTCCCTTGTCAGTTTTTTTGAACACTCATAATTCTAGCCAGGCCTATCAGGAAAGGAAATGATACAAGGTATCCAAATGGGAAAGTAAGAAAAAAAAAACTATTTATTTGTAAATAACACAATTTTTGATAGAAAAAAATTCCACAGAATATACAATCACAGGGCCAGTGAGATAGCTCAGCGGCATAAGCACCTGCCTGGCAACTGCAAGGTCCTTAGTTCGACCCCCAGTACCCACAAAAAAAAAAAAAAAAAAAGAATATACAATCACACACAAACCCAGAATAATGACAAATTAGTACTCATTTAAACAAATACCTAAGATGTGCTGTTTTCTTGAATACATTTTATTTCCATAGACCACTTTTATGTCTCGTAGAGCATTTGGTACACTGTGTTAATAATTTATGAGAAAAAAATTATGCAGGTTCATGGTCACAGGCATTAGTTTTGATTCAGTGAATTTGTTGAGGGAAGGATCATTTTCAATCCCTTTTCTTCTTTTTATTCTCACTTCTTTCACTTTACTCCTCTTTATATTTTAACATTTGTGGTACATTTATCATATACCACAGCAAGATATAGTAATAGTGTTGACTCAAAGTAGGTATATAGAAAGTGAAGAAAATTGTGTTAAATATACACTTAAATTATATAGGATGGGCCAGTGATATAGCTCAGTGACATAAGCACCTGCCTGGCAAGCGCGAGCTCCTGAGTTCGACTCCCGGTACCGGCACATAAAAATTAAAAAAAATTTATATTGGATGAAGATTTATTACTTGCTGAAAGTGGCAAGATTATTTTTTGTAATTGAGAGACACTCAAACATTGGGCCGGTGAGATGGCTCAGTGGCGTAAGCGCCTGCCTGGCAAGCGCAAGGGCCCGAGTTCGACTCCCGGAACCCACATACGAAAAAAGGGGCCGGTGATATCGCTCAGTGGCATGGGAGCCTACTGGCGCGTGAGGTCCTGAGGTCGACCCCCGGTACCCACAAAAAAAAAAAAAAAAACATAGATTTTAACACTATATTTAAAAAAAAAATGTTTGTCAGGGGTGGTGACACACACCTGTAATCCCAGCACTTGGGAGGCTGAGGCAGGAGGATCCTTGTGAGTTTGAGGCTAGCCTGAGCTACATAGTGAACACAAGGCCAACCTGAACTGCAAAGCGAGACCCTATCTCAAAATAAATAATAAATGAATAAATAAAATAAAAATAAAAAACAGTGTTTATTTAAATTCAATTATATTTTAAACATTTATATAAATACATAGCAAGGTTAATCACAATTTGAAATAATATCTCATGCATGTTTTAATCAATAATGACAGAATATTTGTCAATTCATCTATTTAATCTGCAAATACACATATTTATGTGCACACATAGTTGGGTTGTATGTTCTGTGTTGATGTATTACACAAAAATATCTTTCATTTATGTGATTTCAAGCAAGATTTGATATTTTAGAACTGTTTTAAGAAATGATAAAAATTTTCATTTGTTCATCATGTAATTAATATATAATACAGCTTAAGAAATTGATATTTTTCCTATCTCTTTTGTTAAGTTTTGCTATTTATTCATAGCAACAAGTTCTGGTATATTTAGAATTCTTACCTGTATTGGTCTCAAGATAAGTGACGGTATTTACTGATGCTCCTAAGAACATCATGATTAACAGATCTTTTTTCTGGCTCACTTGCAATAAAATGGTGTTCAACAATATAAACATCTATTTTCTCCAAATCTGATTTATATATGAGCTTCGCAAACACAGTCTAATGGAGTCCATACACCAACACACAGCTGCTCTATGTTTCCAAGGCCAACCTGGCAGTTAAGACACAGAGATAAGTAACTACCCTAATTTTCCAAATCTCACAATAAATAATATAACCATGCTGTAACCTGATTGTGTAGGCTTCTAAAATGCCTAGTAATCTTTCTGTATTCCATGTCCTGACGCTATATTCAGAGGTGATTCTTCAAATCTACTGGGTAATGAACAATGTAATTTGAGTTTTATTTAAAAAATATGTGCCAGGATTCAGACTTTGAATTTCATCTTCAAATGTTGGTGTCCCTAAGTTATATTCCTCTCTCTCTCTTCCTCTCTCTCCCTCCACTTTTTTTCCTTCTTTCCTCTTTCCCCTCCTTTCCACCTTCCCTCCCTCCCGCCCTTCCTTCCATTTTATCTTTTTTATTTCTTTCACAATACTCAAGATTAGACCCAGGACCTCATGCATTCAGGGGAAGTACCCTGCCCCTGAACTATATCACCAGCCCCTTTTATTTTATATGATATAAATTTGTTTTACAAATCTACTGAGATAGTAAATGAAGCCTCAGAGGAACACAAGTACATTCAACCCAGATTGTTTTCTTTTTCTTACTTTACTATTATATTTAAGAATAATCACAAACTAAAAGTCTTAGACTGACCAGTAAGCATCTTGTAGAATAAAAGATTTTCTGCATGTCATTATCAAGCAGTCTTCATCATACACTTGAAAAATACCACATTTTAAAATGTTTATCAACCTTCAATTGACCATATGGGTACACAAAGCCCATTTATGTACCGGATATTTTTGGTCTACAAAGTGATCTTTCCCATCTCTAGAGCTGATCTTTTGCCTGCTGCTGTCTTTAATACTATATTAAGCATTAAATGTATTCACATAGTATAAGTCCATTGGATTGTTTTGACTTCCTTGAATTCTGTATTATGAGGTACCTGCACTCATTTCCTACCTAACAATTTGAATTATTTTAAATGTAGATTTTTTATTATTCTTTTTTGTATGTGTACTCTCATACAAAATAATTTGTTACATCTTATTTTTAATTGGTAATATTGCATTGGTTAATAGTTTCAAACTCTTAATTCTGAATTGTTAGAGTTTCATAAATTGCAATAATTTTTTTTAAAAAGCTCCCAAAAATTAAATCTGAAGCAATCAGAATAGTCTTGTTGAGAGTGGCATAATTAAATGCGGGTATCTTGGGCAGGTGAGATGGCTCAGCGGCATAAGCACCTGCCTGGCAAGTGCGAGGTCCTGAGTTCGACCCCCGGTACCCACAAAAAATAAAAAATAAAAAATAAATAAATGTGGGTATCTTAAAAAATAGTTTAAGTAGCATTATGAATCTCTTCAAATTCAATAGGGGACAATTTCAAGAAGGCTTTTCTTTTTATTCCTTCACAAGTTATGCTCAATAAACACATTAGATGTTCACTAAAATCTCGATTAGACGCCTAGACTGAGTACCACGGAGCTGCCCAGATCAATTGTGTGCAGGTCGATCACTGAGCATTCATCAATAAACTAATCAAAGTTGAAATATATTCCGCTTACAACTTGTTGTTTCCAATATTTTAGGACACAACTGTAATCATTCTTTTAATTCAGCTCTGCTTCGTGGAGGCCTGGCAAAACAGACCACGAGTAGGAAGAGCCTCCCTGATTGGATCAATTGCCTGAGGTTTAGGAAACCAAGACTGAGGAAATCTGATTAATCTTCTCCTAATGATTTATAGTTATAATATAATTGTTTTGAGTCAGAGTCTTGCTATGTAGTGCAGGCTGGCCTTGGACTCGCTTATGTAGCACTGGCTGGCCTCAAATTTCCAGCGATCCTCCTGCCTACAGAGTGCTGGGATTACAGGTATGCGCCACAACGCCTGGCAAATTATAATTTAAATGTTATATTTGCCTTTCTGAAGAATGTCAAAATTTGCAAGTAGTTACTAAGTTTGAAAAGTATTATTCTTCAATTTATTTCAAACCAAGATATACGATTTGTTATTAATGTTTAAAAAGGCCTTCAGGATTTACCACTTCCTGGTATTTATGACTTTGTGTAATCTTTTCTTCTTGAGTGGGAGTGGAAATGGAGATTTGCTTCTAGCCAATGGAATGTAGCAACGATAATGGGATGTTGCACTTTTTATTAGCTTATATCAAAGATGGTGGTATCTCACCCCATGGTTATTTTTCATTGCATAAAATTAGGTTTTAGCATACTTATCTTGAAGAAGCGAACATTTCCATTACGAATTGCCTCTGGAGAAAGCCATGAGGGAAAGACTGAGGGCAGCATTAAGGAGTTGGAACCAAGGAAATAGGTAGACATCACTGTTATGATTGCAAGATGAATTTAGACAACAACGTGAGGGAACATGGAAGCAGGTTTTTCCAATTTATTCTTCCAGTGTACTACTCCAGATGAATACTGGCCTAGTCAGTACTTAATTGCAGGCTTTAGAGATCATGAACAGAGGATTCGTTTAAACTGTGCCTGGATCCCTGACAGATAACTTGTGAACTAATAAATATGTGTTGTTATGAGACGTTAAGTTTATAGCATTTTCATGATATTGAACATCCATACAATAATGAAGAAGTAATTTTCATGAATACAATTGACAGCAGAGTTCTGATAAAATAACACTGAAATATTTTAGGTAATTACTCATGAGTGGAAAATGTGTCTGAATAAAGTTCTTAAAAAGTCTTTTATTTAACTGAAGAGGTATTTCATAGTGCTTAAAATCATGAACTCTAAATTCATGGGGTCAGTTCCCATGCTTCCATATTCTAGTTTTTTTTATCTTATATGATCAATGAATTCTGTCAGTCTCAATAGTTTCTGTCAAAAACCTGCAAATAAGAATATATGTTTCACAGGCTTGCTATGAAAATTGAGTACACCACATTATGTGTACTTTTTGAATTACTGAATAAAGATTTTGGATTTTCAGTATAATTACACTGTGAAGTGTGCTATTACTGCCAAAATAATTGAGCTTTGAAAATGAAATAAATAGCTTTTCTCATTATACCTAGCAGTAGTATCAGAAATACTACAGACTGTGGAACAATAGAAATTTGCAGATGTCCACAACTGAAAGACAGTGAATTCACTGAAAGAGCAAAAGGAAACTGCATAATCTTTACAAATTCCTAGAAGATAATTATGGATGTAAGAAAAACTGAGGTCATGTGGAACTTGTTCTTAGAGAAAATTATTTACCTACACACTAAACAAAGTTCTAATGTGCAAGTATGACTCAGTGAAAGATGTGAAAGAATAGGAAAGATGCCACATAAGGATATGTAAATAAGACAAGAACAATCAGCACACTAATGAACATGCTAATGTTAAACTGTAGTAGGGTTCTCTAAGCCAAAAGTTACAAAACACTCTAAAGAAAGAAGGCATTCCAGTATTCACTGAAACCACAAAACCAAGATATGGGAACAATGTGTCTACTGTCAGATGGATATAGAAAATATAATATACACATGCAGATACACACAAAATGGGATATGGTTCAAACTTAGACAAGAAGGGAACAATGACATTGCAACAACATGAGTGAAATTTGTGAATATTATGATAAATGAAATAAATCATTTCATTGATGAAATAATGAAATAATTTATTTCATTAATGAAATAAATCATTAAGACAAATATTGATTGATCTCATACACAAGGGGAACAGTAACGGAATGGAATGGTGATTTTCAGGGAATGGAAGATGGGACAAAAGAGGAAATAATGGTGAAAAGCTGAAACTTTCAGTTATAAAATGAATAAATATTGGAAGTAGTGACTATAGTTAATAACAATGTACTGCACACTTGAAACCTGCTAAGATAATAGATTTCGACAGTTCATACCACACAGAAATACACAAACATAGAAGTAACAATGTGAAAAGATGGATATGTATATTAGCTTGATCATGGTAACCATTAAAAATGTATACACAAAGCATCACTTTGTAAACCTTCAATTTATGCAATATTTGCTAAGCAAACCACATTAAAATTGGACAAAAAGGAGAAAAAGAATGAAAAGGAGTCACTTCTCATCAAGGCACATTTTTTAGAAGAATATCTCAGATCGCATAGTCATCTGTTCCTACATGGAGAATTATGTCAACTTCTTTGTGTCACATCAGTGGTATAAACTAAGTATTTGTTTGGTGTTTATGGAAACTTAAAGTAAACAGTGCATCCATATATATGTCCATCATATATGTAATGCTCATTCTATCAAAATGCATTTTATTAAATTATTAAACAACTAATGCAATTTCTCCCTAAAATCTTCTTGTTCAGTGGGTGAGGCTCGATTTAAATGGACAATGTTTTTGGTCACCTTTTCAAAGATAACACTTGATTAATTAATTTTCAATAATTCTATTCAATAGACAAAATCAAGATTCTTTAACTCAAATTATTGTTCTTTTGAGTGTCAAGCCATTCTATAAAGATTAAACAGATATAAAATAATCATGGTCAGAAGATCACAAGCTTCCAGTGAAAAATAGAATCAAACTTTATTAGACTTTTCTTGGTGAAAAAGGAGAAAAAGAATGAGAAGGAGTCATTTCTCATAGAGGCACAAAGGCAGATAATGAGAATCAGAAGGCGCTCACCATGGTTTTAAAGGAGCTTCGGAGACTGAAAATTTTAAAGTCTACCTTATATTGTTGTAATAAATCATAAAGGCATAACTAACAAATATCAGTAAACATGACCTTTTTTAAGGGTTTGTAAATATCACTCTATTTTTCTCTGTCTCTCTTCTTTAATTTAGAAAGATAAACAGAACGTAAGTATGGCTCAGGTGTTGAATCAACTACTCATCAGTATGTAGAGTCTCACTACTTTTTACCTTCGTAGAGCCAGTACTGTGCAATGATTTCATGCACCGAGAAATTAAATACTACTCAATGTGGCATCCTTTTATTTTTTATAATTTTTATAATGAGATTTTCATTTTGAAAGCTAAAGACACCTATGCATAAAACTGGAATGCTTAATCGGCTTAAATATCTGTGTCAGAATTCAGATACAATATTATGACATACAGAATTATGGGTAAAATTACATGTATATATATATGTATATATATGAAATTTTTATTCATATTTCTTTATTCTATATTTATATTTAGCCTGTTTTAAAATTTTATCGCAATTGATGCTATTATTCCAATGTAAAATTTAGACACTTCTAATTTAAAATTACTAAATATTAGTATTAAGTCTAATATTTTATATGTATCTAAGTGTTTAAAATATTTATGGACAGGGTGGGAGATACAGCTCAGTGGCATGGCACTTGCTGGGTAAGCACATGGTCCTAGGTTCAATTCCCGGTACCAAAAATATATTTATGGACAAAATTTAGCGAATTACACCTAATCTAGTAATATGATGCTTTCTCTATAGACACTGGTAGCCAGTGTTCACATTTAAAAGAAAACTGGGGCCGGAGAGATGGCTCAGCGGCTTAAGCGCCTGCCCGGCAAGTGCGAGGGCCCAAGTTCGACTCCCGGAACCCACATACGAAAAAGGGGCCGGTGATATCGCTCAGCGGCATGGGCGCCTGTTGGCGTGCGAGGTCCTGAGGTCGACCCCCCGGTACCCACAAAAAAAAAAAAAAAGAAAGAAAACTGGTATGCAGTTGTGATATTTATATACAGATAGAAATATCTCTCTCTACTTACATACATCAAAGTACTATGTGCACTGATAACATTTCATGCACAACTAAATGGTGTACCTACGACAGCAACAGTGAAATAAACTAGGGGTAGACAATAAATAGCAGATCACTACCTGCCCACTCATTTGTATGAACAGAAAGCAGAAAGTAATGCATAGCTACATATTTTGTTGTTTTTACCATGAAAATTTGATTATAAGTTACTTAGGAAGAAATATATAGGAATGTTATATGAAAAATGCCCTCTAAAATTTGAAAGGCAGAAAATTTACTCAGGATATAGCATTAGGATAAAACTCAAGTTATGTGATGGGCACTTTACTACAACAACAACAATAAAAAATCGATTAGCTTTGTGCAGAAATTAACAATGCTGAAAATTTATGTCACTAAAGAATCTGTATATATGATAATTAATTATATAAGGTCTTATAAATAAATGAATCTGATGCTGGCAAAATAAAGGGAGGTGGAGGAGAGGGGAAAAAAATAACTGAAATGTATTATATATATGCACGAATTCCCAACAATGAATGCAGTCATTATATACTCCAAATATGTACTAATACAATTCAAAAACAAAGAAAATATCCTGCCCCCGAATATGTGGATTGTGGGAGAATAAATCCTTCTATTTTTTAAGGCTATGGGTTTTTGTTTAAGGCAAACATTAAGAGATCAAAAAACAAACAAACAAACAAAAAAAAAAACAAAAAAACGCTGTATGTGGTAAAGCAAAAACACACTATCATTTTTCGTTTATTAGATTGTATAGTATGGTTCCAGATTAAAAACTTCACACTTCTTTCATTGTTATAAGTTTCATGTTTATGCATACTGAAATGTATAGAGAAAATGCTACAATGTCTGCAATATGCTTCAAAATAATCTTAGGTATGTGAGTGGAGGCCATTAAATGAAGCCAGAGTGGCTATGCACTGAGAATGGTAGAAGGTCAGTAATAGGTCCACAGAGGTGCCTTAGCTATTTTGTGTTTATATATGTTGAAATTTTTCATAATAAAAATTTAAATAAACCACTTCTTTATGGACTCAAAATAAAAAATAAATAAATAACATCGATATATTGTTTTTCTTGAATTTTAAAATTCTGTATGGAAGCCCGTTCTTTCTTCTACTAATCTGTTAATCCATTCAGCAAATGATGTGCTATAAGAATTTTTTAGTGTACTCAGTATACCTCAATACACTAAATATTATTTTAATATATATGACATTAAATTTACTATATGAAGTTTTAATATCTGAAATATTACTTTTCAGAAAAGTTATGGAATGCATGGCTAAGAATTTAATGAGGTTATTAAAAAGCCACTAATCACTGTTGATAATATTTATTGAAAATTATTTTTATTAAGTTATTAATATAATTCAAAAAGTTTATTAATATATTTCTCATACATAAGTTCACATATACATATTTATATAGTTAGATATATACATTAAGTACATCCATGTAAATGTAAATATATGTTCATATTTACATTTATGTAATTAATCATTCGAAATGTTCTATAAATGCAAATATATTTGTGGATGTATGTATTGCAAATTTGACACAATTAACAATTGTTAACCAAATCTTATTTGAAATCATGATGGCTTTATTTGCATTGATCATGAGAGGTCTGTAGCAATTACAAGAGAAAATCATTAGAAGATGTGAGAATATCAATATGCTTCTTATTCACACACAAAAAATGATGCACATCCAGGTTACATTGAGTATCTGAAAATCATTTCTTATCTCTCTGAGTGAATAGAAATAAAGCAAAGTTAGTTTGTGTTGATTTGTCAGAAATGACAGGTCAAATGCAAAGAGGAGACAATAAATTGTGAGATTCACAGCATCATACACAATTTTTGCAGTGTACATAGAAGTGTGTATATATGTGTATACATAAATACGTATTCCTAAAATCATAGTAAATTTTTTCTGTATTTTTTCAAACTGTTGTGTAATTGGGTATTCAACATGATAGTGTGAGTAAATGAAATGGAATCTTAAGAAAACATTTAGATGACTCACGCAATCACACTAAAAATTTCTTAGCTGATTAAAGAAGAGATAAGAAAATTGAGTAATTCAAAGTAGGAACCCTTGACTTCCCAGTTTGCTTTAATCTCACAACTAAATAATTAGCAGACCCCAACCATAGTAAATTTGTGCATGGAAATAGACTTAAAGACCTGAAAAAGTTTCATTCTTCTGAATATGAAGGTGGCTCTCATTTTTAAATTTCCTTGTTAAAAAGTGTATACCATTAAACATATTAGTTATTAAACCAGTGTTATTTCTTACACCTGATTTTGTTGTGATAAATACACTCAAAATTGGTATTTATATAGTAAGGAGAGTTAATAAGAATTGCTACCCAGACCTAATGGGGCAATCCTGAAACCCTATCATTCTGGGATGCCAAGCTAGAAAAGCATTGCAAGTTTGAGTCCAGACTGGGAAACTTAGCACCTTAGCCAGACCCTGTTTCTAAATGAATAAAGAAAGAAAAGGAATCGAAAAGGTAGCTCTGTGTGAAGACCCTGGGTTTGATTGGCAGTTTGAAAAAGGTTGCCCTAAATAAAAACTTCTGGGCCGGTGAGATGGCTCAGCAGCGTAAGCGCCAGCTTGGCAAGCGCGAGGGCCCGAGTTCGACTCCCAGAGCCCACGTAGGAAAAAAGGGCCAGTGATATCGCTCAGCGGCATAGACGCCTGCTGGCGCGTGAGGTCCTAAGGTCAACCCCCGGTACCCACAAAAAAATAAAAATAAATAAATAAATAAAAACTTCTGAGACACACTATATTTTGAGAATATATTAAAATATAATATTCACACATATAAATGATACATTTGCATTTATCATTAACTACTTAAAAAACTGGCATTCACAATTCAGGACATTTCACAAGAGTAATTACTCATGACTTTCTTATTCCCTGATGAAATTTCCCATTAGTGTAAAAATCCCTTTATACAAAACTCGGCATGAATAAATGTCTTCTTTCTTGTGTATTTACACTCTTGTGCAGGTGATACAATTTCCTCCAAACTTTGTTTTTAAATCAGATCATCTTAAGGTAAAATGCTGAGTGTACACAGGGAGCCCTCTCTGTTCAGACATTTACTGAATCCATTTCCTAAAGGAATGCAGGAAATGAACAGTGAAGAACAGGTCTCATTGAAAAATATGTGTGTGGAATAAGAACACAACATAGAAAAAATACGTACAGGAATTCTACACTTGCAATATGTTGGGGAAAAATTTTGTACCCAAGCTTTGAGGGTGCATTGAAAGTAAATTGTAGCAGAAATAAATATTTCATAGTAGTATTCACCCAATAATACAAAAACATGAGGGTACAATACATCATACTCCCTTCTCCTGGTAGATTTTAGTTTGTATTTTTGCTTTTTTATATAAACTTTTTATTTAGACTTCTTTAGTTATATATACGTTTCTCAAAGAAACTAGTAAGTGTCTTTCCTTTTCAGAAATTCTGTAACCACAGTAACTAAAAATTTTGGTTGAACTAGCTGAATTATCAGGGCTGGCTCTTGTGATAGTAATTATTTGCGAAATTCAGAAAGCACTTGTTAGATTTTATTCCCAATAGTCTTTGCATTGTAAGTGGCCAAACTATGGAGATATACAAACTTTCTGTTTTCCCATCTATATGTACATACATACACATGTAATACGTATGACCATGAATAATATAAGATGTAGATAAATCCTCATTTTTCTCAGAATCAGCAATTCATGATATTCCATGTAAAACTCTACCTTGATGAATAGATAAAGAAAATGTGGTATTTACATACCATGGAATGCTACTCTGGTGTAAAGAAGGATAGACTTGAGTAATTTGTAGGAAAATAGATGTACCTTGAGACCATACTAATAAGTAAAATAAATCATTCACACAAGTTTCAATACCACGGTGTTTCTCTTATATGAGAAATCCAAAGTAAAAATGAAAAATAAAAGGTAGATTATAGGCAGTAGGGATTTAAATCATTCTCAAAGGGGAAAGCCTGGAGTGAGAGGAGAGGGAGGAAAGGGGTAAGGCACACACACACACAAAAATTGGATGTGTTATATCCATGTAGCACCTCCACACGAGGAGCATAAACATTATGTACTGCAAACATATATAAAAAAGGAAAGGGTTTGGGGATGAGTGGAGGGGGAGGGAGGGAAGGGAAATGGGATGAAGAAAAGGAATTTAGATGTGTTATGTACGTGTACCAACTTCCCACAGGAATGTAAACATCATGTACTAAACATATGTACTAATAAATTAAAATAATAAAAACTATCTTTTGTAAGTGTTACTCAATATGTATATTATGCTTCTCACATATCTCCTCTGCAAAGGTCAGGGTATTCACTTGCTTGCTGGTGATGTTATTGCTCAGAATCCTTTTCGAGTCCACCTAGATGCCCTTAGACTAAAAGGAGGGATACTTGTTCTAAGACCCTAGAGACAACGAGGATTTCTCTTGCCAATAAATTTCATCAGGATTTTCACATAGGAGTTCTTCCGTGATTTACGTCAAAGAATTGCGGGCTTATCTACACAACTGAGAAAATTTTAACATACTGGTGAGACCTTAACTGTTCATGTAAACCCCTCGGTTGCCCACACCCGCTCCTATCTCCGGAGGACAGAGTCAAGTCTGATTGAAAGTCATTAATAAGTGCGGAAAAATATCAAATCCCTTGTGTTTGAGATCTCAAGCATGAAACAGACATTTAATCCAACAATAACAAACATCTACACAGGAAACACTTGTACCATAAACAAAGATGTCTTTGTAGATAAATGAACAAACAATTATGATTTTGCTGATAGTCGTGTTATGCTTTTTCCCAGCCCTGCTTTGATTCAGAAAACATTTATTAGCCAATAAAGAGCCAAATGACTGACAACTCTTCCCTTTGTATACATTTTCCTTGTGTTCTTTTCTATTTTAACTTTAATTATTCTGTCTTACATTATATTTAGTTGTCTACATCCCTTCTAATCATTTTGAGTATACATTTTTAAGTGAAATATTAATGTATTCTCTCTGCAACACTCAAGGTAATAATGCACTCAATGTTGAAAGAAAATAATCCTACTGAGAAAAGATTGTTTCCCCATATCTTTAAAAATGGATATATTAATCACTACAAGAATGAAAGCCATTAGAGAGTAAAGAGTGGCTTAGAAACTGAGATTGGAGATGACGGGAAATCATTAGAAAACTCAATATGGCTAAATGATGAAAGATCAAACCATCATACTTCTAAGAAATATACAAATATCAAGTACAATAGTTTTTAAAATGCAGTATTATTCTCCTCAGAAGGCAAAAATAGGATCAGTGTATGAAACATGATGATAGAAGAATTAAAATTTAGTGTTTTGCCGAAAGTGGAAATAATACTGAGTTCCAGGAAAGAAGGAAAATTATGATGGATTACCACATTGCATTTGAGAGTCTTGCTGATAGTAATGCATTATAAAATCTCTATTCACTTATATGTTTGTGCCTATGTGGTGTGTATGTGTGTAGATGCGTATATAAAAGAGTGAGACAGAGAATCTCAATATGAAACTGTTCATTCCCAATTTTTAATATGAATCTGTACATTCCCAATTTTTAAAATTAAAGTTGTACACACTTATATTCTAAACTGGAATTGATCTCAGAGAATTTAATAATGATATCCACAAAGAGATTTGTGCACACCTTTTCAAAATACCTTCCTTATAGTAACCCTAAGTGATGAAAGTCCCAAACTTCTACCAACTTACACACAATAAAATAGATAATCATATTTTGGTGTATTAATTAGCAATAAATAATAGTTAACTTTGTATACCTGAAGATTGCTTACATTGCTACAGTTATAATTTACTTGAAAAATGAGCTAGAAATTTGTACTAAACTATTAGAGACCTTTCCCATGGTGACAGTTATTGGAGATCCCTGCAGTGGGTTCCAATCTCCTGCCTGGGTTATAGTGCACAGTGGGAAAGGAAAGAAAGAGCAAGAGACAAAGTAGAGGGGTGCATAGCAGGGATATGGGATGAACATTTGCTCTCTAAGAACAAAAGTCCATAAGGCATCCAGACCCTTGGTATTTATTCATTCCCCTGAGTCAAGAACAATGGATGAAGGGCAGTGGGTGTTTCCAGGAATAGTAATGGCAACTGCAGTGGGCTGGGAAGATCAAAACATTCTTGCAAGGACAAGGACAAGGACGACAGTTTCCCCAGGTGCCTTATCCTCTTTATCAGGTCTTATTTGCTCTGTGAGAGCCACGCCAGTTATTAGCCTTAGGATTTCCAGCTGTGACCAGAAAAGAGCGGGGAATTTCTGTATCCCTATCCAGCCCAAAAGGGCAGGGCAAGGATAGCCTAGGACAGATACTATATCAATTTGTAATTTGGGATTTCCACATTCCAAAACTGGCCCACAAGGCAGGCAGGGCAAGGAGAGCCTAGGACAGTTACTATGTCAATTTACAATTCGTGGTCCCCAACACTAAATTTCATGTATGGAATTTAAGAATGAGGTTTCTCCAGTGACAGAACTAATAGGATGAATGGAGAGATGATAGATAGATGATAGATAGATAGGTAGATGGATGGATGATAGATAATAGAGATATAGAAATAGATATGTGGATAGATATATCAAGAGATCTACTAGGGAAATTGTCTTATATGATTGTGGCAACTGAGAATTCCCATGTCAGTCCTTCAGCAAGCTGGAGACCTCAGTTTTAGTCCAAGTCCAACAGCCTCAAAACCATTGAGAAGCCAAGACTGAAACTTTTAGAGCGAGGCTGAAAGTCTAAGAACTTAAGCCACTGCTGGTGTAAGTCCCAAAATCCAAAGACCATGTAGGGCTGAAACTCTGAGATCCAAATGCAGGAGAAAGAGTCTGTTTCACTGTTGAGAAAGAGACAAAACTGCCTTTGTATTTGTTCCCTCAGTGGCCAAATGGATGAGGTCTACACAAAGTAATCTACTCTGCCTCGTGTAGTACTCTCTGGAGACATACTCAAGACACTAAAAATGATGTTTCATCAGCTTCCTAAGTATTTCTTATTCCTCTACAATTGGTACTAAACTTAACGCTCACAGGTCTAAAGTTGTCTGAAAGTTAAATTGAAATGAACTCTGGGAGGCTGAGGCAGGAAGATTGCAAATTTGAGCCTAGCCTGGGTAACTTGGTGACTTAGCAAGAGCCTGTCTCAAAAAAAAAAAAAAAAAAAAAAGACTTGAGATACAGTTTTCTGTGAAGTCTCTGGGTTCAGTCTCCAGCACTATAGAAAAAAAGAAGGAAAACAAGACATAATGGTTTTTTAGAGAGAAATATATCTACATAACAAAAAAGACACAAATATTAATAATTATATGAGACATGGAAATATGTATATTCACTGCTTAATTATTTCAAATTTTATGTATTTTTAAAAGTAATAGTGATAAAGAATTGGGGAAATTAAAAGAAAGATACCACAAAAATATACTGCTATATCTCTAGCTAAGTCTATATCATCTATATCTATATTTATAAATTATGTTTATATCTATATACATATGATGCATGGAAGAATCTTAAAAGTGTTAAGTGATAGACAATTGTACACTAAGATTATCACAAAAATTCAAAACTCTTGCATGGTTTTATAGTTTGGATCTAGAACGTCCCTGAAATGCCTCATACGTTTAGGAATGAGGCCCCCATATTGGAAGGTGATTGGATCATTAGCACTACATCAGTCTTGCTGTTAGGAAGTGGGCACTGGTTAGAGGTCAGTCACTGGGAGTGTGAACTGGAAGGGTTTCTCTCCCCCTCAACCTCCTCCCTTCACTCTCTGCTCCCCAACCACCATGGGACAAGCAGCTTTCCTCTTCCTGTGCCTTTCCACCATGCCATTGCGTTTTGGAGTCAGGTGACCAGGATCTATCACCTAAATCACAATAAACCTCTCTTTCTACCCTCAAGGCATAAGCCTGGGTTCAGAGGACCCATCCCTTACTCTTCTACTGTAAATTTGTACTTTAGCATTATAGTAGCCAGTTGTGCATCTCAATACCTTTCCCTGAGGGATACAGGAAGCAATCTTTGTGTTTACCCACTTGGTATGACAAACAGCAAGGACGGTGCACATGTGCAAAAGTGTCAAAACAGGTTTGAATCCACCCACCTGTATGCTCCGTCTAACTGGTTTTATTTCGTTTTGTTTACCAGAGTATCACAGAGGGCCCAGTAGACCCACACCATTCCAGGATTTGTTAAAAAAAAAAAGTTTTTTTTTGATTTTTCTGGTAGAAGTAACCCAATTCAGTAGAGTGGCACATGAAAAACCAGATTTCCAAGTTTTGGAGAAGGTCAAAAGAAAATCATCAGATTACTCATGCACAGAAGATGAAGATGATCCATTACAGTAAAATACATGCTTTCCTGGCAGAAGAGTGGTGTGGCTGTATGATGATGATGATGATGATGATGATGATAATGATTGATGATGATGATGGTGATGGTGATCACTTTTACATTGGCCATGTGAGCCAAAGTTCCTGTGACAGTGAAATGGAGCAAGAACTGACTGATACAGACACAGGGAATGTAGACTTCCTTGATTCATATGGCGAAGAAAACAGCAATGTGAGTACAGCATTTTTTTTTTTTTGGAACCAGGAATTGAACTCAGGACCTTGCACTTGCCAGGCAGGTGCTGTGCCGCTGAGCTATATTCCCAGCCCACTCTGTGTACACATTTGACTAGTTGAAATGTGAAATGGCCATGCAACAAAATAGAACAGTCTAATGTTAAAACTAGGTCTGAAAATATAGTGAAGGTCTTGGCAGGGGTAAAACAGACTGGACAGAATGCCAGCACTGCCATTCGCTGTTGGAAATTATAACAGACAAAATGCTATAAGAGGCTGTGAAATACAAAAAGACTAAAATGCAACTGACACATTCTGTATCCACTAACAGCCATATTCAAAAATGTATTTATTATGACACCTCACTAGCTGAGCTGAAAGCATGAATACGTCTGCTGTACTTAGCAGGGATTTCTCATGGTGATCACAGGAATGTGAAAGACTTATAAAAAAGCAATGGGTCAAAATATGACATAAAATTTATGCACTTGTAAGTGCAAATAATTATTATTCTTTCAATTTAGGCATTTATACTGGAACTCAGCCATCAGGTCCTTATTCATATAGTAATAAACCAAATGATGTTTTGAACAGATTTGTTGCTCCCATCTCCCAAATTAATCAGAACTTGACATTCAACAAGAGCCTTTGATAAAAAAAAAAAAAAAAACCTATACTGCTTGAAAACATCCACTTTAAATATAAAGATATGGAAGAAAATAGATAAATAAAATAATAGAAATACACTAACCAAAAATCTCATATAGTTATAATGTCAGAAAAAGTAGAATTTATGGCAATAATAATTAGGTAAAGAAGCATACCTCAAAGTGATGTAACAGTAGCCAAACTATATAAAAATCCTAGATGTACATGTACCTAATAATCTCAGAATATATTAAGGAAAATGCTCAGAAACCCAAAGAAAAATTGTCAAATTCAGAAAGATAAAGGAAGATTTGAACCTATTATTTTCAGTAATCAATAGAAAGATTTGTAGCAATAAAGAAAAATTCATTGTAAATTACAACTATGACCAAATAAAACACAACACAGCAAAATTCTTTTCCAGGGCCCAGGTAATACTTGCCAAAATGGAAATACACTGAGAAAGGAAGCAAGAGCACAGTGTCTTGTGAACTAGAAGATAATTAGAATATATAATAATATACGAAAATCAATATATCCAAAAATTTAAACACAGAAAATGATAAAGACAGAATAATTTGAACTCAGGAAAAATTGAAATAAGACATTTATAACTTTATATTATGCAAGCAACACACTATTTAGAGCAAAATAATTTATAGCTATAAATGAATATACTAAAAACAGAAACGAAAAAACATTTATTTTAGGATAGAAGTAGAAGAGGGTGGAAGGAGTTTAGGTCCAAAGCACTTTTTGTATTAGAAAACCAGAATTATAAGAAAGTTTATTATTTTAAGGTGGAACCTCAAGCTTCAACATACTGGGAGAAAATTAACTGTTAATAAAGCAAAATCATTTTTATTGACTTTGAAGGCAGCCAGCACTGCATTTAGTCAAAGTAACTTTAATCCTGTCTTGTTCTGCTTCTGATGTACTTTTCTGACAACAGCTTGTTGAGGTACGCCGGAACCAGAGCTCTGCTAGTCTATTTTGTCCCCTTCTCATATGTGTCAGCCTGCAGTCAAGGAAGTATTCTATACCTAGACTTGGAGCAATGTGTACCACATCGCAATGTGGTTAACAGTCCCGGCTACCACTTCGTGTAATCTCAAGATGTCCCTTTTTCTCCACCGCAAGTTGAAAGAACATTGACTATAATGAAATCAAAGAAGTCAGGTGATCCAGAATATATAGCACATGTAAATTACAATGGTAGCAAACATTTTCCCAGCCTTAACCATAACCTTTTCTCCATCTTGAACGCTAATCATTACTTAGAGCAAGTCTAGTAGGTGTGTATCATAAACCCCATTTATGTATAGGGAGTCTCAGCAGGAATTGCCAGATAACTTTTCCTTGTAAAAGAATTATTTCATGCTGCCTGAGTCAATGTAACCTAGTTCAAAACTACACTTGTACCTACTGTGCTATATTGCTATCTATACATGTACATAAAACACACAAATTTACACAAATACATGTATATGTTCTTTTCATTGCCCAACGCCTAGTTTCCTTTTGTATAGTTTGGACCTTAGAGTGAGTAAATCTAAAATATCCTCACTTTATAAAGTTTAAATCTGAAAAGTAAAAATCATTGAATTTTTATTGCACGGGACTTCTATAAACTATGGAAATATAACATGCACAGTGATTGTTTACTCACCGAGTTTTCAACTTTTAGCACTTACTCACTGGCATTGTGCATCTAATTTGTGAGGCATCGCAGTGCATCTTTCTGTTTTGCCAGAGTATGACCTTTCATGGCAAATGCCTGAGTTCTAATCTCAACTCACAGATTTAGCTCAGTGAGTTCAGATGAGTCACACAAACTGACATAATTTCAATTTTCCATGTGTAGTGATAGCATTATTACCTCTGCCCCATAAGAAAATATTAAATAAAATAATGCAAGTCAAAAGAAGTTAAAAGCATTTATACAGCAGGCCAGAGAGAGAGACAGAGAGAGACAGAGAGGCGGAGAGAGAAAAAGGGAAAACACGATCAATCAATAAGCAATACATGAGAATTATAGTAGTAACACTGTGTGTGGCATAGTGTTAGCTGACTGTGGAAGGCAACAGAAGATGGAACTCTCTTACCATTCAGCTTCCAGTTTAGTTGAACTGAGTAGCGTGAGAAATTCAAAATAACAAATATGCAAACCACAATTTTTAATTAAGTACTAACTAGTGTGGAGAAGTAAAGGTCTCAAATACAAATACATGTAGATTTCCAGGGTCTGTACAACCTCATCTCTGTCTAACTGCCACATCATTCGTCCATCAGACCCCAATGTCCTTTGCTATGTTCCTTCTCAAATGGACTAGTTGCGTGACCTAACATGAGGCCACAGTTATTCTGCCTTGTGGGTATGCCTAAGCTATCAATTTCTTCCTGGCAAATGCCTAACTGCTTCTTGAATTCTCATTTACTTGTCATTTTCTCTATTAAGCATATTTATTTGCCTATTTACATTTTTAGTGTTCATTAAACCTCACAAATTATTATAAAATGTTGCATGTATTAACTACTGCAAGCTCTACATGATTTGTGTTATTTTTAACATATTCACAGTTGAGAAAACTGAAGTCCAAAAATGGGTTAAATCACATTGCAGAGCCATGACTTTGAGCCAGATACTGTTGCTAAGAGGAGCACACCCTTAGCCAGTACAAATAAATTATGACTTTCTAGCCAGGTAGGGTGGTACATGCATATGATTCTGGCTGAGAAAGGAAGACCACAATTTTGAGGTCAGCCTGGGCAAATTACTGAGACTGTCTTAAAAAAAAAAATGAAAAGAACTGGGACTGTAACTTAGTGGTAAAGGACTCTGGGCTCCATTCCCACTACTGAAAATAAGATATGATTTTCTAAAAATGATATATGATACACAGAGAAATATATAACAAAATAACAGAAAGTGAGATGGGTAATAAATATTTTAACTTTATATAATCCATTTCCAGGCAGAAAACTGAAGGGTGATATGTTATTTACTTCTTTTGATTTTCATGAATAAGAAAACACCAGCTTGCATTTAAAGAAGCAATAAACATTTGTAACGCTCTTCTGAGCTAGCAAAATTGCATTATGCTTCATCAGTAAGGAAGCAGAAACACGCTGAAATACTCTTATGTTCAAACATGATCAGGCTTGAAAAGCCAAATTTTCTGATTTCGTAATAGGCATCACTATATGGTTTATAATTTCAATCTATTGTAATGAGTTCACTGAGGAAAATTATGTTGCTTAATATTATCTAACCTGAATGAAGAGTTCATCAACAGAGTTATTCTGTAAATCAGCTATGCATGCTGTGTTTCACATAATCATGTAAATTACTGTTTTATCTATCCATTCTATGCAATGAATGATACGTAAAGTAACTCAGCCCTTGTTGTCAAGGTTTAAATTACAAGGGCATGGAGCAGCTCTCTAATGCTAATTTCAAGTAAACAACCACATTTACAAAATACATATATGTCAAATAATTTATTTCCATCTTAAGGTAAAGTTAATTTCGTAAGCCATGATAAAGAAAATATTTACCCTTGAGTCCAGAGATTGATGTGGAAAGACATTGATTACATTCTCAGAGTATTTTATTAGACAATATTAATATGCTTGGCATGTTAAAAAAAAGTAGTTCTAAACTCTCTGGAACTTGCTATAAACAAATAAACACTTCTATATATCAAATATCTAAATATGTATGTGTGCACACACACACTATATATGGATATACACCTATATGCCTATATATTCTATGTGTGTTTATGCATACACATATACATCATACATATTATATATTTGTATGTATTTCTCGTATACAATGTTGGTTCTCTAATCCCTTGAGATCACGGAATAGAACATCATTAGTAAGCCAGATGTGATATTAGAGATGATGAAATAATAAAAATATTATTGAGAGAAATTATAATTGATCCTTGTTAGCCACAACATCATTTTAAGAAGATAAGGAACTGTGTGAAAGTTTTATTTTTTTTTAAAGTGCAAGATGAAATAACTTACGATTTATAAATCCAATTCTGGCTTTAGTGAGATTACATCTCAGGGCTTACATAGAGATTTAATTATGTAATAGCTATTGTAGTAGGAAAGGCAAATCTGTAGTTATTTGGACTAGCAAACCTCAAAGAAGGCTAAAAGAGAGGAATTATTTTAAAATATTTTGGAATCCTAAACAATAGAACTTCTGAAAGATTTGATTAGATGGTATGGAACAAAGAAGTAATTGATGACTGATCTTAGTCTTGGGCAAATGGGTGGATAGTTGTCTCAATAACTAGCACAAAAAAGTCTTAGGAAAGCATGGTTTCTGGTCCTTGGTAGAATTAGGAGTTATTTTAATGACTAACTGTGAAAAACTTCTTGAATTCAGTATGCGAGCATCTCTACCTTGATGGTTCTCTTTTCTTTCTTTCTTTCTTTCTTTCTTTCTTTCTTTCTTTCTTTCTTTCTTTCTTTCTTTCTTTCTTTCTTTCTCTTTCTTTCTTTCTTTCTTTCTTTCTTTCTTTCTTTCTTTCTTTCTTTCTTTCTTTCTTTCTCTCTTTCTCTCTCTCTCTCTCTCTCTCTCCCTCTCTTTCTTTCTTTCCTTCTTTTGGTTGTTTTGAGACAGGGTCTTGCTATGTAGCCCAGGCTGGCCTTAAACTCATGATGATCCTCCTGGCTCAGCCTCCAGAATGCTGTAATTACAGGCGTGTGCCACCACTCCTTGATGTTTTCTATGAAAAAACATCTTTATTCAGTGCCAAGATCTCAGCATGAAACTACCTCTGATTTTCCCTTCAAAATTGAAAACTTTCAAGCTCCTTTTGAAATTCACTTTCATTGACCACATCTTTCCCACTTGGACAAGTTTCAGTCCCAAGTATTTGTCCAACATTCTTAAAGGGGTTGACCCTTTAATTTTTGCAAATATTCTGAATTATTGTCTATACTTTTGAAAATCATTTCTAATTCTAGTATAACATTTAAAAATTTTTATATATAGAATTTTGTATTGTCATTAAAACTCGGTTTACCTTAAGTCTTTCCACACAGCTTCTTAAACAGCCAAGCAAATCTGATTTATTCCATTATTATAATACACTATAATGACCTTCTGCATGATTATTTTGAACAATACATTTTAGTAATTACTTATATATTTAAATAATTATTGAATGTGGGATAATGTTTTATTCATAATACTTTTTTTTAAATTTGGTAATGATAGGAATGGAGTTTTGTGCTTCCTTTGTATCTCCCTTTTGAAACTGAGCCACCAGTAAATAGTAGGAAATCTAATAATTGTGAAAAAAATTGAACATTCAACTTCACAGACTAGAGAGAAATACACTGTGAGGAAAATATTTTGTCAAATTCTTGATTATTATTTATATTTCAATTGACAAATTTTTTGTTATTTGGTCTTCATTATTTCTATGATCAACTTGCTGTTTCACTGCAAAGGTGTCAAGAAACTTTAATGTTTATAATTTAAACAGTTTAAATTCTACTTCTTTTTAAATTTCATTTAAAAAAAAATAGCTCCAGAAAAAGTTAGCCAAATAAATCCAATACATTATTATTTCTCCTGTTTTTTAAATAGAAATAATGGCAAAATAGGAAAAAATAGCTTGTATCCTGTATTCTATTAGACTATCACTTGTTCTTTTGTATGGTTTTGTGTGGAACACACACACACACACATATGCATATATTGTATTTCTTTCTTTTCTAGAAGTGAAATTGGGATTAGTAGAAAATTGATGCTATGGAAACTAAAATTTTATCATTAACCCTGATCTTTATAATTTCTTTCCTCATATGAGTTTTGGCCTTAACTTGCTCTTCTTTTTCTAGAAACTTGAGGGTCGTCGTTAGGTTATTTATTTCAGCTTGCTCTGTCTTTCTGATGTGGGAATTCACCACTATAAATTTCTCTCTTAGGACTGCTTTCATTGTACCTCATAAATTCCGATATGTCACATTGCAATTATTGTTCAATTACAGAAGCTGTTCAATTTTTTCTTTAATTTCATCTGTGACCCATTGGTTGTTCAGGAATGTATTATTTAATTTCCATGTGTTTATGTAGTTTTTGTGGTTTCTTTTGCCTTGATTTCTAGTTTCATTGCATTATGTTCTGATAATACCCATGTTGGATAATTTCAATCCTTTTGCATTTGATTAAGCATGTTCTGTGAACTAGGATGTGGTTTATTTTGGAGAAAGTTCCATGTGCTGCTGAGGAGAATATGTATTCTGTTGTTCTGGGTTGAAACATTCTGTAGATATCGACTAAATCCATTTGTTCAAAGGTTTAGTTCAGCTCTGATATTTCTTTGTTGATTTTTTTTTCAATTGATCTATCTGTTAGTGATAGTGGGGTATTGAGTTCACCAATAACAATTGTATTAGTGCTTATCTGATTTTTCAGATTCATTAGCATTTGTTTTATACAGTTGGGTGCAGCAATATTTGGTTCAAATATGTATAAGATTGTTATCTCTTCCTCATGGATTTTTCCTTTAATAAGTTTTGTCTCTTCTGATCAGTCTTGGCTTGAAATCCACTTTCCCTGCAAATAAAATAGTGACCCCACCTTTTTTCCAGGCTCTTGTTAAATGGAGTATTGTTTTCCATCCTTTAACTTTCATTCAAATTCAAATTCTTTGAATTTCTTTTTGAAGGAAATGTGTTTCTTGTATGAAGCATATTGTTGGATTTTGTTTCTTGATGCATTCTACCTATCTGTTTCTTTAGACTGATGAAGTGAGACCATTTACATTGATGGTTATAACTGATAAATATTGAATTATCCTTGTCATTATATTATTTTCCTGTTTTTAGTTCCTTTTCTTTCCCTTCTATTTAATTGCTTGTCTTTCTGGTGGATTCATTCTATTGGGATTCTTGGAATTGTTGTCTCATTGTCTTTTTCTAGATAATTCTTCAGAAATTTTTGGAGTGCTGGTTTGGTGGTCATGAATTGAGTGCCAGAGTGCTGGTTTCTTCCAGTGTTCTTTATCATGGATGTATCTTATTTCTCTATCAATTTTGAAAATAACTTCGTGGGGTACGTCAATCTGGGTTGGAGGCTGTTTTCTTTTAGGGCTTCAAATACTTCATTCCAATCTCTCCTTCTCTTAATGGTTTGTGGTGATAATTCTGTGATTCTGGTGGGTTTTTCTTTCTTTTTTTTTTTTTTTTTTGTGGGTACTGGGGGTCGACCTCAGGACCTCGCGCACCAGCAGGCACCCTTGCCACTGAGTGATATCACCGGCCCTTTTTTCGTATGTAGGTTCTGGGAGTCAAACTCAGGACCTCATGCTTGCCAGGCAGGTGCTTACACCACTGAGCCATCTCACCAGCCAGGGTTTTTCTTTATAGGTGATTTGATTTTTTTTCTCTAACAGTTCTTAATATTTTGTTCTTGTGTTAAATTTCTGACTATTGTATGCTTGACTACTATATGCCTTGGTGTAGATTTTTTTAATCATGGCAGTTGGATTTCTATATGTCTCAATTATCTGTAGGTCAAATTCTTTTTCTCTGCTTGGAAATTTTTCTGACATTACTTCTGTGAATATGTATTTTATGTCATTTGGCTATATACTGCTTTTTCATTGATTCCAATAAATCTTATATTTTTTTCTTTGCATTGTACTGTAGCTGTTGCATTGATTTTTGTGGTTCCTTGCTATTTTTAAGAAGTCTTTTATTTGATGATTGTCTACCACAACCTTGTCTTCTAGATCTGATAGTCTATCTTCACATTGGTTGATATTGCTGCATATACTTTCAACAGAAAATTTAATTACCTGAATATCTGTTTGACTCTATTTTGTGTATTCATTTCTTCCTGTGTTGGGCATTCATGGTTTCTTTGGTTTCCTATGCTCTTCTCTGCATTTTTTACCTGTATCTATTCTTGTTTCACTATTTCTTTCATTACGGCCTTCACCTCTTTAATTATCTGTGTAACTATTTCTGTTTTGGTTTTGTTAAGGTCAGAGCAGAAATGAATGTGATTGGGACTTAGAAAACAATACAAATAATCAATTAATAGAAGGGTTGGTACTTTGAAAGATTAAATAAAATAGACAAGCCCTTAGCCAACCTTCTTAAAAAAAAGGAAAGAAAAGACAAAAGTCCACACAATTAGGAATGAAAACGGTGAAGTCACAATGGATCTGGCAGAAACCTAGAAGATCATTACTACCTACTTTGAGAACTCATACTCTAACAAGATGGAAAAATCAGAAGACATTGATAGATTCCTAGATACATATGAATTACAAAGCTGAATCAAGAACATATAAAAATTCTAAATAATCCAACATCAGTCATTGAAATTGAAGAAGCAATAAATACCTACCAACAAAGAAAAGCCCAGGTTCTGAAAGATTCACTGCTGAATTCTACAAGAACTTTAAAGAAGATCTAATGACACTACTCCTCAAACTCTTTAAAGCAATACTCCCAAATTCATTCCTGGAAGCATGCATTACCCTGATATGAAAACCAGAGGAGGATCCAACCAATAAAGAGTATTAAAAGGTCAATCTCCTTAATGCACGTATATGCAAAAATTATCAATAAGATACCAAGAAACAGAACATAGCAAATCAGCAGAAAGATAATATACCATGACCAAGTAGGATTCATCCTAAGGATGCAAATCAACATATGCAAATCAATAAATATATTCAACAACACATTAACAGAACCAATGATAAAAACTACATGATCATCTCAGTAGATGCAGAAAAACCATTTGACAAAATCCAACACCACCTCATGATAAAATTGAAATAGAAGGTTTTTATCTCAACCTGGTAACAGCCATATATGACAAACCAATAGCCAACATCATACTAAATCCATGAAAACTGAAAGTTTTCAATCTAAAATCAAGAACAAGACAAGCATGCCCACTATCACCAATTCTGTTCAATATAGTTCTGGAAACATTAGCCAGAGCAATTAGATTAGAGAGACAAATAAAAGGAATGTGGATAAGAAAGGAAGAATTTTAATTATTATTATATTCTGATTACCTGATACACTGCATAGTAGAAATCATGAACTCCATCAAAAGACTCCTAGAATTAATAAACAAATTTGGTATTAGCAGGACACAAAGTCAGCACTTAAAATTCATTAGCATTCCTGTACACAAATTACAAACTCACTGAGAGAGAACTCAGGGAAACAAAAACTTTCACAATAGCATCAAGAAAAGGAAATACTTAGGAATCAAAGTAATGAAGGAAGTGAAAGACCTTTACATTGAAAATAAACTACAGTACTCTGAAAAAGGAGACTGAAGAACACAACAGAAAATGGAAGGACATCTTCTGTTCTTGGACAGGCAGAACCAATATAGTGAAAATGGCCATAATTCCAAAACTGTTATACAAATTTAATACAATCCCAATCAAAATAGCAGTAGCATGCCTCAAAGAAGTAAAGAAAACAATCCTAAAATTCGTATGGAACCAGAAGAGACCTAGAATAGCAAAAGCAATTCTGGGCAGCAAATCAAGGTATGGGGCATCACAATCACTGATTTGAAATTATAGTAAAAATCTATGGTGATAAAAACAGCATGCTACTGTCGAGAAAAGGACCCAAGGATCAGTGGAACTGATAGAAGATGCAGGAACAACTCCAAGCACACTCAACCACTTTATGTTTGACAAAGGGGCCAAATACCTTCACTTGAAGAAAAACAGCCTCTTTAATAAATGGTGCTGTGAACCTGGCGTTCAACATGCTGAAGACTGGACCTAGATCCACATCATTCAACATGCACTAAACTCAATGGCAAATGGATCAAAGATCTACATATAAAAACTGAAACACTTAATCTGCTGGAATATAGAATGGGTAAAACACTTGAAGTCATAGGTGTAGGCAAAAACTTTATGAACATACTTCAATCACACAGAAAATACTACAAAAAATAAACAACTTGGATCACATTAAATTAAAAAGCGTTTGGGGGGGCCGATGAGATGGCTCAGCAGTGTAAGTGCCTGCCTGGCAAGCGCGAGGGCCCAAGTTCGTCTCCAGGTACCCACATACCAAAAAAGGGCCGGTGATATCGCTCAGTGGCATGGGCACCTGCTGGCACACGAGGTCCTGAGGTCGACCCCCGGTACCCACACACACACAAAAATTAATGAATGAATTAAAAATTTTTTGCCCTGCAAAAGAAACCACCAATACAGTGAAGAGATAACCCACAGAATGGGAAAAAAATGTTGCCAACTACTCCTCATACAAAAGAATAAATAAATAACTAGAATATATAAATAACTTAAAAAGTCAAATCTCCCCCATTTAAAGACCCGATCCTAAAATCGCATCTGAAATGAATAGACACTTCTCAGATTACGAAGTACAAGCAGCAAGTAAATATATGAAAAAATGTTCTACATCACAGTTCATTCAAGAAATGTAAAGCAAAACAACACTGAGATTCCATCTCACTCCAGAAAGAATGGCTGTCATCAAGAAATCATCCAATAACAAATGCTGGCGGGGCTGTGGGGAAAAACAAACCCTTCTCCACTGTTGGTGGGAGTGTAAATTGGTACAACCACAATGGAAATCAGCATGGATATCCTTCAAATAATGAAAAGTAGACTTTCCAGTTGACCCAGTTTTGCCCCTTTTAGTTATCGTCCTGAAAGAATTAAAAGCATCATACCACAGTGATATGTGCATACCCATATTTATAGCAGCACAATTTATAAAACTTAAATCTTGGAAAAAGTCCATATGCCACATGGTACTACTCTTCCATAAAGAAGGACAAACCTGAGTCATTTTTAGATAAATGAAGGCACCTCGAGACCATAATGTTAAGTAAAATAAATCGGACACAAACAAGCTTAATTATCACATTCTCTTGTGTGAGAAACCCAAAGGATAAATAAGGAGCAAAATGGATGATACATATGGGCAAGTAGGAAAAACATGTTCAAGTGGGAAGGAGAATAAAGGAGACAGATTAAAAAGGAAGAAAGGGAAAAGGAATTTATAAAGAGTGAATGCAAGGGGAAAATGGAAACAAAGCTTTTGTCAATAGGGAGGGGAAGAAGGATTGAAAGGAGGGTAATGGGGAAAGAAAGAAAAATTAAGATGTATACAATTACACTATGATGAATGTTATCATTATGTATGACAAATATTTACTATTAAAATAGAGAAATTTTCAAATAAAAATAAATAAATAAATAAATTAATAAATAAAGGTAGCTCAAAAAAATGTCATTTCTAAGCTACACACTGCAGATTGTGAGTTAGAAATGAGTCCTGAATAGCTGTAGATAGCATCAGGTCTGAAGAGGTCTAGGCCAAGGCAACTCCATAGTTTTCAGTTGTAGTCAAATTTATACTGATATATTGTTAAAGGAAAGGTGATGTGACTGCTAATGTGTTCAATTGGTTCATTATTTGACAGCCATCAATTTAGAGGTTCTCAGTTGAGTTTTCACTTCTATGTCGTTTGTGTGGTGTTGATTAATGGAGGAAAGAGTATTCAGTACACCTGCTATCCTTGTTTTGCTCATACCTCTTAACTGAACAAAGCCTGATGATGCCTCTCCAAAACTATTAATATAATTGTACAATTTTATTAAGAGATTTGAATTTTTTGGAATTGATATGCAATTTTAATGACAATATAATTTAGATCCAAAAATACTGACTGCAAAACTGAACTCATTTTTTCTGTTTTTACCATTTTCCACAATTTCTGGAAAAAAGGGTGATATATGTGCTTACTCTCTACTTTTCACTTCATTAACACTTACTGTCCTTGGCTTTATTTAAAGCTAAAGTCACTGTTTCTACTAATAGAAGAGATGTTTTAAGATGGAAAACAATTAAATGCTATGCTTCCAAAAACTTCATTTATTTTTCTCTAAATATTTACTTTTCCAGAAATATGTTGATTCTATTTGTTTTACAAAAAAACTATTTAATTATTGAATAATGAATATTATTGAAATTAAAATTTCTTATTTAATTCTATTTATTTGTAAACATATACATTACATGTTCTTTAGGTAGTATTAATGACTTATGATGCTCAAGACTAGTTTTGATGAAGAAAGTTAACTAAAGTTAACAGTATCTTACAATTCTTTGTTATTTTCATTCCATTAGATGAAACTAACATATTTGGAGTGTAATTTGTTTCCACGGAACAAAGCAATGCCGATTGAACTTTAAGGCAATTAACCTGTAAATTTGCCTCATTTGCCATATTTAAGCTAAATAAGCTTGCATGTTTATCTAGCATAATTTCTCTGTACACTAAAATTTAGAGTATCAAAGGTATACTCAATTTTATAAGATTTCTTTTAATATATTTCCAGCCCCCAAATAGTAATTCTTATGTTTATTATGCATTATATATATATATATATATATATATATATATATATATATATATCTTCCTCATTCATAGCACTTGGAAACCCCATATTATATGGAATATAGCTTTGAAAGTTTTAAATATCATTTAACATTTATTTTTAATAATCTTAATAACTATAATGTCAAATATCAATAATGAATGCATCCTACTCAGCCTTTTCTTTTTCAAGTCAATGCACAGATGTACTAAACATTTTCTAGGTTCACTGAAATTTCTAATGTACATGTTATTTATGTAATGTCTCATGTAATTAAACACATAATGTGGTAAAGAGGAATTATTGCATAGTAAAATCTGAACTATTTATGTCATGCTGACGTTGAACAACATTTACCAACTGACTGAAAGCATAATAAAAATATCTTCCATGGATTTCTCAGTAACAGTGTCACCAGCAATGTGGCAAGGTTTCCACTTACAAATAACACCCCAAGGATAACAAAGCAGGCCCAGTCAATGCCAGAATCCACATGCTTTTATGGATTACAGAGTTGGGCCCAGGTCTGGTGGCTCATTTTCTCAATTCTGATTTCATAGCTCCAGAAGAGGAATCCTCACGGCTTGGGCAACTCAGTTCCCATGAGATTATTGTTCTTACTTGAGAGGAATGATTCCATCATGGGTGTTCTGAGGTGCTCTGCTTTCCTAGAACCTGAGGTGATCACAGGTGTATTTAGAACAATAACCAGAGAATTCTAGGCATTGTTCCAGGGCAGCCTGGAGCTGGATGTGGTAAAAGCTAAGAATTTTGTACACTAGAAAACTTTGAATATTACTTTAACTACTCTTTCTATTATTAGTTATTTTATTAGTGCATGTTTGCAGTAAATGCTATTCACATTCATTTCAGTAGGTGGGAACATGTCTTTAACATATCTGGATTCTTTTTTTCCTTTCCCCTCCCCACCTACCTCTCCCTTATCTTGGTGTCCTCTGTCTTGGATGGGGATGAGATAGATTCAATGACTAACATGCCTCAGTGTGGGGCTGAGCAGGGATCAGATCCAGAATTTGAAAGTAATAAGTGAGATAAATAAATGAAGGCAGATAGGTATGTACGCCAGGGTTTATCCTGCTTGTAGTTGTCCACTGTTTAGCTGCAGGTCCAACCTGTAGGTCCTTTATACATTACTATAAAGGAAAAATTTAGAGTCAGTTAAGTTCAGAAGAAACTCATTCATTCATTCATTCATTCATTCATTCGGAATTCTAGTGAATTATGAAGTAGAGAACAATTTTTTCTTTGACTAAAATATTTCAAATGTATTCTCATGGTTCGTGCCCAGAGTATGTTTGTGTTTTGCTTTTTAATTCCCTGTGAGTTCATACTCAAGTGCTGCATGCAAGTTTCCTGTAACTGCTTCTCAAGGCTGGGTGGACCTCACTCTGGATGCTCGCAGCCCAGAGGCAGGCGCCAGTGCTCAAGGGAAAGGCGAGCCAACACAAACAAGGGATTACGAAGTTTGTAACACCTAAGTGCTGGAGAGGCAGGTATAAAACAGGAATAGTACAGCTAAGCAAACAAATGAGTAGAGACCAACAGGACCATGTTGCAGTACGTTCAAGGCAGCATAAAAATATTCTGGTCCTTCCTCGAGGAGGAAAATGGAGAACTGCTTTAATTATTTTATCAGTTAGGGAGATTTTGCTAACTAGTTTTTCAGAAATCGTCCAGTCAATATTTCTCAGTCTTGACATTGTTAAAGTATTTCATTTATTTTGTTGATAAATAATATTTCATTTTATAGACTTACTGCTTTTTGCTAACCTATCATCAGTTGGACATTTGGATATTTCTATTATTTGGCTGTTATGACTTATGTTGGTATGAACATTCGTGTATGTGTATCCTGCGGATATGAGCTTTTATTCCTCTTAGATATAACATAGGAGAACAGTTTAATTATGCATAGCTGTGTATCACAAGGTACAAAATAAAATATAGATAAATTATACTTCATTGAAATGAAAAACTTCATTAAAACAAACTTCAAAAAGATAACAAAAATATAACTCATGCAATAGAGTGATATATTTCCAAATCAGATAACTTATAAAGGACTTGTGTCTAAAATATAGAAAAGTCTCTTTGGACTTAATAAGAAAGAAGCATTTTTAACACTTGTGCTGGGTAGTCTTCTTTGGTGGATGCTGTTCAGTGCATCTTAGAAGAGTTAGCGCATCCTTTACCTCTGCCCCTCCAATGCCAATCGTCATCACTCAGTTTGATAACCAAAAATGTCTCCAGGACTTGGTCACTGTCTTCTTTTTGTTGTCCTTACTCATCAACAATTGTGAAACAATGGCTAAAATAACAGAAAATAAAGTAGTTGCGCTCAGGGGAATCTGTTTTTTCACAGGAGATGAAGCTGTTGCCCCCATTGGTTCAGCAGCCTGACTGTCAGCCCTGGGGACTCCAAGGGTCTTTTCCACCTTCTCATTTTATAAACGACTGCTTTAGTATCAAGCATTGTGTCCACATCTGAAGGGGGAGAAAAAGAGTTTTAAGTGAAGCATACTACAATTGTTTCTTTTCTTTTTTAAAAAATCAGGAAAACCAATGCTTTTCTTATTTTCGACCCTAACTTACTTCCAGTAATTTCTTAAGGATGGAAACTGTGCCTCCCGTTATTCCTGCTTGCTGGAGAAGTTGAATATTTTGCCATAGCCGTATCTGTGGTGGAAGGAGAACACGCAGAAAGGCTTGGAAGTGCGTGGAACCTGCAGAGAAAGGCCAGTTTGGTCTCTGAAAACTTATGGATAAAGGAAATTAAAATTCTAAATGCCATGAAGTGCTACACAAATATGACACACTATATTGTTTTAAGACGTTCATTACTCGCATTGTTGTTATTACTTTTATATTATCACTCCAGTTTGAAAGTTTTCCCAGATTTTTATCAATGTTTATCAATCTCTTGTGGAATATGTTTCAGTTTGAATTATGAATTTGCCTTTTTATTCAGTATATCTTAATATTGTTGTTCCCTAGTCCACTGTGTAAATGATATGTGTTTTTCAAAGTATCTAGATTTATTCATGATAATTTAAAAGCCAGTGGCTATATATTATTTGAACTTATACCCACATATTGTATAAACCCAGGTATATATATTATGTCATTGTGTATTCTTATATAAATGGTATCCTTCAATGAATCCACCAGATAAAATGTAAACTTTTGACAACTGAATCACCACCACTATTTTGTCTTATGATTTTACCACCTATTTAAGGTTTATCATTTTATATTTCTTTCAAGATTTTAGCACTTCGAAGCAAATATGTGCTCTCATATCCTGAATTTTTATGACATATTTAGTAATAAAGAGTCAATATTATCTGTGTAGTAAATAAATAAATGAAAAAGCATAAAAAATATGTTCTGCTTATAATCATAATAGAAAATTTTATATTTTTTTCTTTTAAGAAGAAAATGAAACTAGTGTTGAATCCCAATGACAAAAACAAATCGAAAAATCAAAATAAAAGATAAGGGCTGGTGAGATGGCTCAGTGGCATAAGCACCTGCCTGGCAAGCGCGAGGGCCCAAGTTCAACTCCCGGAACCCACATATGAAAAAAAGGCCGGTGATATTGCTCAGTGGCACGGGCGCCTGCCGGCTCACGAGGTCCTGAGGTCGAGCCCCGGTACCCACAAAAAAAAAAAAAAAAGATAAGTAAATAGGACATAGATAGGTTTTTTTCAAATGGATGGGGGAACAAGAGATGGAGGAAAAGGGGTGGAGGGGAGGGAGATGAATGAAAAAAAAATAGAAGAGAAGAATGATGATGAAAGTAGGGCTTTTGGAAGTGGGAAGGGGACCAAGAGTTGGAGGGAGCATGGAGGGAGAGGAGGGGCGGAGGATGAGAAAATGGATTAAGCTGTATTGTGTATGTGCAAACCCACAATAAATGCAATCATTAAGTACTGCAAACATGTACTAATAAGCAAAAAAATGCTCTTATAAATAATCAAATAATAAAAGGAGGCAAGTACAGAATTAGGGAACAAAGTTACATGTCCCATAATCCTTAGCCCTTTCTTTACTAATGACTGAAAGGAGATCTGTGAATATGCAAACACTGCTTCCTCCCTAGAAGGAAACATTCCTGTCAGATGAAGCAACAATTTAGAATGGATGTAAAAAATTAATGCTTCCACTGGCTTCAGCACTCAGCCTCGTCACCTGCTCTTATGGAAAAAGAACGCACAACAAACTAATTAAAGGAACCCAGTGAGATGTAATAAAAACAGTTTTCTTTTCTTTTTTTTTTTTTAATGTGGGTACCAGGGGTCGAACTCAGGACCTTGCACTTGCCAGCAGGCGCTTGTGCCACTGAGCGATATCACCCGGCCCTTTTTTCCTTTTTATGTGAGTATGAGGAGTAAAACTCAGGACCTCGCATTTGCTGGGCAGGCGCTTATGCCGCTGAGCTATCTCACCGGCCCAGTTTTCATTATTTTTCATGGAAAACAAAGGTTCCCTTTCAGTATTTGTCTTCCAAACTCTGGTGCTGGTCTGAAGACCAGCAACAATCTCTGCTGTAATCAAGACCTCGACAGAGACAAATTCTGTAGAAAGGATTCTGTCACTGCAAGTTACTATTTCCCATCTACTTTTCTTCTCCCAAAGAGAAATGACATACAGCTATCAGCATGGGGAAGAAAAAGATTTCAGGAAAATAAAATAAGAATAATAATATTAAAAAAACTTTTGCAGTACTTTGCATTTCTGGTGCTGCGACGTTCTTGAAATATGCCAGGGACCTACGTGCCCAGCTTCCTGTTGAGCCGTTGCCCAGCACACAGCTGAGCAAAACTAGTCCTTGCCAGGAATGCTTCCCTGCCTTCCCAGAACTCTAGTCCCCCATGGTAAAGTCTCAAAGAAAAAAGGGTTACAGTCCGCTTATATAGTCTGGGGTATATGGATGTAGACTCTCGTTAAAATGAGCTGGAAAGACATCTGGCATTAATGTGTTTAACATAAAAGAACGAACGTGGGGCCACGGATTTCCATCCTGTTCTTCTGCTCAGACACAGGATTCAGACATCACTCAAAGTCACGTTCATTAGCCGGCGAGAGAGTAATAGCAGTAGATCATTTGACGACATCTCAAATCTATCCTTATTTAAGTAAAAGTTAATAATTTTCCCATTTTGAAACTTATATTTAGCAATAAATGACTTGTAATTTACCCTACTATTCCCTGATGCATCCGTCGTTTTTGACACAATACACGGGTGATATTTATCTGAGACACAGTCTAGTACCACGGAGTGACTGTAGCATCAGCTTCTGAAGGTGCTTTTTGAAACCATTATTGCTCTGGAGAACTCCTGGTACCAGCCTTTGCTCCATGCTTTCAGTGTAAGATTAAAGACAGCAATTTTGTTTTTATCTATCAAGCTAGCTCCCTTCTGTTGGAACTTTGGGGATATACATTTTGGCAGCTCTTTCTGAATTCTATAGCTATGGGTGTTGCCTACTTCACGTCCTTCCAAAATTCTTGCCAGCAGTCGTTGCTTCTAGCACTTTCTTCATTTTTGTTTCTTCTAAGTTACTCAAAGTTGTTGTTGTTGTGTGTGTATGTCTGTATGAATGCATGTGTGTACATATCTTCTTTTTCTCCTTGCTGTAGATCATTTTCTAGGGAGTAAGAAAAGATTAATTTATGGTGGAATATTTCAGTCACCATACAACTTATTTCTATTTGTTATGAACAGGGTATACCCACCTATTAAATGATCCATTAATTTCACACTTGTTTCCAATGGTCACTCTATCATATATAAAGTTATATATCTTCATGAAATTGTTTCCTAATCTAATCCAGACTCGATTACTCGATTTGCCTCACCAAGTGCCACAACTACTCTGCCTTAATTACAGCATTGTTACAGTTACAGTTCAAGTCTTAACCTCTTCCAGCACAAGCTGCATACCTCTGTCTATTCCTCTTCAATGTCTTGGCTACTTTTAGCACTACTCATTTTCTTGTGGATAAAAACGATGTGTTACAACTGGCTTAAATTTATAGGTTAATTTGCGTAGAAATGGAAGCTTCACAACTCATAAACTGTATCTTCATTTATTTATATCTTTTTTTGTGTCCTCCAAAAATGTTTTATAATTTTTGCCAAGCTTCGATTTTGATTATTCTTTGCAACTTTAGGTTCTTATTGCTATTGGAAATAGCATATGGGGTTATCTGTGAACCGGGAAAAGGACCCTAAGCAGACAATGAAATTGAAGGCCTTTTTGTCTTTTTGATAACGGCCATTCTCTTTGGCAACAGATGTTATCTAACCGTGTTTTTCCTTCACATTTCTCTGATGATTAGTGACTTCCTGAGGATTAGAACCCAGGGCCTACCTGATGCTAAATAATTGCTCTATGCTGAGTTACATGTTAAGCCCTTTAATTTTAAAAATTTTTTGAGAAAAGATTTCACTAAGTTGCCTAGGCTGGTCTCTAACTTGCGACCCTCCTGTCTTAGCCTCTCAAATACCTGGGACTGAAGGTGAATGCCATCGTACCAGAACAGGTTAAATACTTTCTAACATACTTACTGGCCATTTGTATGTCTTTTAAGAAATATGAACAAAACTCCAATTGCACAGGAACTATCACAAAGAATCAACAACTGGGATCTCATCTTATTAAAAAGATTTGCACAGCAAGAGAAACAACCTACAGAGCAAAGAGACAGCCCATAGTGTGGAAAAAATTTTTGCCAGCTGTTCCTCCCATAAAAGACTACTATCTGGTATATACAAAGAACTTCAAAAAATCAGAACCCCAAATTTAAAGACCCAGTCCAAGAAAGGGCATCTGAAATGCATAGATACTTCTCAGATGAAGAAGTAAAAACAGCAAATAAATATATGACAAAATGTTCAAAATCACTAGTCATTCAACAGATGCAAATTAAAACAATGCTGAGATTCCATCTCACGACAGAAATAATGGCTATTATCAAGAAATCAACCAATAACAAATGATGATTGGGCTGTGGGGGAAAAGGAACCATTCTCCACTGTTGGTAGGAGTGTAGACTGGTGCAACCACTGTGGAAAGCAGTGTGGAGATTCCTCAAGAAACTAAAATTAGAGATTCCATGTGACCCAGCTATTCCCCTTCTTGTTATCATCCTGAAAGAATTAAAAGCATTATACTACAGTGACATATGCAGACCCATGTTTCTAGTGGCACAGTTTGTAATAGTTAAATCTTGGAAACAGCCCAAATGCCAATCAACCAATGAATGGATAAAGAAGATGTGTTTTATTTTATATAATGGAGTACTACTCTGTCATGAAGAAGGATAAGCTTGAGACATTTATAGGTAAATGGATGCACCTTGACACCATACTCTTAAGTGAAATAAATTGGACACACATTTTTAAATACTGCATTGTTTCATTGGTGTGAGAAACCAAAAGTGTAAATAAGGACCAAAATGCATAATCGATACGGAGAATGGGGAAGAAAATGTTCAAATGAGAAGGAGAACAAGGAATCAGGGGTAGGAAACAAGGGACCAAAAAAAATAGAAAAAGTGAAAATAAAACTTTGGTAAATAAATAGCTGAAGAGGGGTTGAAAGGAGAGGAGGGGAATGGGAAATAAAGAAGAAGCAAGATATATCATGTACAGGTACAAATTCCATATGATGAATGTTGTCATTACAAAATAAAATAAAATAATTTTTAAAAAGAAATATCGCCAGGAATATAGCTCAGCGGCACAGCACTTGCCTGGCAAGTATGAGGTCGTGAGTTCGATCCCTGGCACCAAAAAAAAAAAAAAAGAAATATCTGTTAAGATCTTTTGACCAGTTTTAATAAAATTATTATTACTGTTTTGCTGTTGAATTATTTGAAATCCCATATGAGATGAATATTTTTCAATGCTTCTTTAGGTTTTGATCGTCATTGGAATTTTCTTTTGTTGTATGTGATTTTTTTTTAACTGAGGGATTCTTTATGACAATAATAATTTCTTTTCATGTTTATAGCAAACATTTTTCCATTTATTGCAAGCTTGTTATAATCATTCATATTATGTGTCATCTGGCCTATGGTGCCTCATTGTTTGGTAAACATTAATCTAGATGTGGTTAGGAGGACTTGTCTACATGTGATTGAAATTATATCAGTAGATTTTGAGGATAATTCATTACTTTCTATGATGTGTATATGCCTCATCTATTGATTTGAAGGTCTTAAGGAAAAAAATTGAGGTCACCTGGAGTAGGAATTTCTACCTGTAGGCTGTCTTCAGAATCAAGACTCCAAAATCAACTAGTTTTGGAATTTTTATCCTGCTCTGCAGATTTCCAACTTGTCAGCCCCCAAATGACAATTTGCAGATGAGAAATCTGGTCATCAGAGATTTGAAGTAACAATTATAGAATAGCTAGAAACAGCTTTCTGGATCTAACAGCCATCTAGAGATATTTCTGAATTCAAGCTTCTCAGGTTTCTATTGTGTTACTCAGCATATCTTATTTTAGAAATCAGACAGAGAATGTTTTATTTCCCTAAAAAAGAATATAAAAATTGCTGGTTATGTTATCTTCCTTTCAGGAAATAACAAATGTTTATTTCTTGATTTAACTTGCTTGCATTTTTATTTGTTTTCTCAATTAAAAATAGGATTAGTTAATTAATAAAAAATTATGGATAACTTCCAAGCCTAATTATGCATTTTATGCACTACATGATTTTTGAGTGACTCAAAAAAGTAAGAAACGGCCATGCTTTAAAATATATTTAGACAGGGCCGGTGAGATGGCTCAGCGGCTTAAGCGCCTGCCCGGCAAGTGCGAGGGCCCGAGTTTGACTCCCGGATCCCACATACGAAAAAAGGGGCTGGTGATATCGCTCAGAGGCACAGGTGCCTGCTGGCGCGCGAGGTCCTGAGGTCGACCCCCCGGTACCCACAAAAAAAAATATATATATATATATATATTTAGACAAAGGAATTTCCCTAAAAATAACAAGAAATATAAATGCAATTCATTTGTTAACAAAGTAGGAAACCCTTACTTGGTTCAGAAAGAGGGAGCAAGGGAAGGAGGTCTTGGAGTGTTAGAAGGCCATAGAGTGATTCACATCCACTTGGAATGGCTGTTGGAGTTGTGTTGCTGTGGAGAGGAAGACACTAGGCTTGCCATAGAAGGAGGCAGGGGTGTAAGTACCCCGAACATTTGTTTTCTCACTTTTATATCTCATGATTTCTCTCATTAATCAGAAACTAATGGTCCACACTGAAGACCATCAAAAGGCTTATCTACCTCTTGCAAAATGGGGTGAGTGGTGCAGTGACTAGCTTAAGGAGCAAATATACACTAACGTGCACACCCCAATAAAAGGTATATTTACTAAAAGAACAGTGAAAACACTACTAGATTTATTCTGTTCCCTGAGAACCCTATGTATGAGGTATACAAATAATGGTTGAAACTTCCGAATATAACACACAACTCAGTATTTCAGACAATTTCCATGCTAGGTCATGGACCAATTAAGTATAGTAGGTAAATAAAGAGAAACTTGAAATAACTTACAAATCCCACTTCTATTTTCAAGTATGTTAAGAGTATCTTGACAATCCTACTTTTATTTTACCTCCTGGTAGTTTCAGTCACACGGGCAACACCAATGTTGCCCAGGATGCAGGGTTGCAAAGAGCAAAGCCCTGTTTTCTGGAGACCATACCTGCTGTTTCTGTTTCTATTTCACTCACCCCCGCTTCTCCCTCAGGTGATCTTTGCCCTTGAGCACAATTTCTTGTTTTCTGCGTTAAAGCTCATTCTCAAGAAAAAGATTTGCACACCCAGTTGTTCCTAGGTGTAGAGTTAACTGTTAACACACCACTATGTCCAGACTGGTGAAAAGTGCCTGGTGGGTGCTGCAGGTGGAGCATGAATGATGACACAAAAGCTGTAGATTATTGAAAGTCTGTGGAACTAGAAAAGGAAAAATTGAAGAAAATACACATTTGGTATAAAACACAGTATTATTTGTGTGTTTTCAGTCACACTTTCAAAAGTACATTTTTCCAGAAAGCTTAGAGCTATCAAATCATGTTGTTAATTCATTAATTTAATTGGACTTTAGGACTAGTCTTGAGGCAGACTCAGAGAATAATTTCATGCTTTTACACATATTGAAACTTACAACTTGGACAGGAGAAATAAAGTTAGGGTCACAAAATTCATAAGCAATGGAGCTGGTGAATTACACAACGTATTTAATGTAGAAATATTACTAAATACCCTTAAATCTTAATACAGTAAGGACCTCTAATGAGCGCACTGAGACATTCAAATATACGGTTCAGAATTTTTAGCCACTTAGCAAAATTAAGAGGTCATGACAACATTTTATTGTGTGGTCATACAATAATTCATTTTTCTTCCTGAAAAACAAATTTAAAAGTAACATTATTGGGGATAGGAGTTATGCAATAGGAGGAAATCTTGATAATGTAATTGAAATAGCAAAAACAAAGGCTATCTTATGTTGGACATAGCATATCTATAATCCACTACCATTTATTAACCATTCTGAGAATGATTAATGAGGGCTGAATTAAGTTGACATACAAATAGTTTCCTATGAGAATGTAGCTTGAAAAATTTACTTTATGTGTTTTCATTGTACTGAAATGTTTCTTATTTGCAGTAAATCTTAGGCTCTCCCATTCATTCTTTATTTTCCCCTTTCCTTTGTTAAACACCACAGCTATTTGAGGCACTTCATTATAATTCATAGTGATTCCTATTAGATTTCTTCATTACAAATTGTAATAAAACAACTGGTACTTTTGAATTCTTCTAAACAAAAATATATCTAAACACTGCTGTTTTTCAAGGCTTAATTTTTGGTTGTCATGTGTAAAATGCTATAATTTAAGCCACAAGTTACTTTTGTAATGTTTTCTGGGTATATATTTGGATATATATTTCTAGATAAATATTTTTCTCTATATATATTTGTGAATGCATTTCTTTTTTGTCACAGAGAAAAAGAGTTCTACAGTACACATTTTTTGTTAAAGACATTGAATCATGTTTTTGTGGGGCACATTTCGCTAACTAGATTAGTAATAATTTGTATGTTGAGTGTTGGTCAATTTGAGTTATCAAGTGAATATGTAAATATTTTATTTCTATACCTTTCTTTAGGTGGTTTTCTAAATTTGTAAAGAATTATCATGAATTAACTGCGCATTTTGAGGAACTCTAAGTTCAATAGAATATCTTCCTTGCTTATGATTAAACTTCATTTTATCAGTGATAAGGAAGCAGAGATTTGGAAGATAAAATTGCCTAACTGCTTTGTAAATTACTTCTTCCAGTGAAATCAGCATCCTCTTACTTATTAAATATTTATGAAATGACCATTAAGTGGGAGTCAATGTATTTATAAGGCACTGTGAATGTTATAGCTAGAAGATTTATTAAATGAATTAGATCCTGTTCAGTTGTGAACATATCCAAGTGGTGGAAGGGAAACCTGTGGGGAGGTCTCTGGGAATCTGCTCATATCTGTGAATACCATGTGTATGAGTTCAAAGTGAAGATAGTGAAGGAATTTCTGGATTTCCTGTAGTAAGTTGGTCTACCAGATGGACAGCAGAGCTAGAAAGAAAGAAGGGGAGTAGAGGAAAGGAATGACAAGTAGAAACATGTCAGACAGCTTTGCATTTGTTCGTCACTACAGCTGATTTTAATGGCATTTGAAGAGATGGTAGCTGCTTCACTATGGCTTCCAAATCTGCCATAACTTCCACTTTGGGCTAAACCTAACCTGGAACCATTTATGAAAAATTCCAAGATCGGGGGATCCTAATGTGCAAATTTCTATAAACCATGTACCTTGCAATTAGAATAATTCCTGTAAGAATTAGTCCAACCATGAAATTTAAAAATCTTCTTCAATCAAGTTTTTATTACTCATACTTTATTTCATACTAATTTCCCTGGAGGCAGTTTTTAAAGACAGTATTTACTTGATATTAATTTACTAAGAAGCATTAGCAGGTATATCTGCTAAAGAAATAGAAAAATGAACACAAGAAATAAAAGGAGTCAAATACATATGTGCTACCACTTCTCCAGCCTTTTTTGGCTTTTTTGGTTATTGCTTTTGTCCACTATTGTTGTAAGAACAGTCTTGTGTCTGTAGTAACCGAGCATTATTATGTAAGCAACTGGCCCATGTTGTCCTAACCTGGATGTGAAGCAAAGATACAAGATGTCATAGCTATAAAGAAAGACAGAAAAATATAATTCAAAGATATAGGCAATATATTAAATAAGTTTTGTTTCATGGCAGAAAGAATATTATAACTGTTTTCATTATTATATATCATAATATTATTTAGGATGAGTAATTTGATTCACTGTGAACATCTGAAAATAGTCTTCATCTATAATAAGTGCTAGGAGGGTGAGTTTAAAAATAGTATTTTCGGGCCAGTGAGATGGCTCAGTGGCGTAAGTGCCTGCCTGGCAAGCATGAGGGCCTGAGTTCAACTCCCGGAACCCACATAAGAAAAAAGGGCGGGTGATATTGCTCAGCCGCACGGGCACCTGCTGGCGTGCGAGGTCCTGAGGTCGACCCTTGTTACCCACAAAAAAAAAATAAATTAATTAAAAAAATAGTATTTTCTATTGCTAAATGTAAATATAGAAAATAGGCAGATATTTAATATTATTATGATACTGTGTTTACCTTTTCTTACAGTTCATAGAAATTTTTTAAAAGAATATTTTAAATAGTATATTGTATACTTAATTTTGTCTGTACCTCCAATCTTTGCACTACAAGGAATACCTACATTTCTTCTCAATACCTAAATAGTCAAAGTAATTTTCTCCTTCTCCATCATCTCCATAAAATAATAAAAATCATATTAAGCATTGGAACTGTGTTAACTGCAGGTAAAATATGTGTAGCTCTGAAGACTAAGTAGAGCAGCCAGTTTCACATCCAAGTCACTGAGCTTTTCAACATATGTTTCAGCATCTTATGACTTGTTACTTACAGCACAATTCACTTGACTCTCCCCATCATAAAATGAAAATATATAAATCATTCATCTTTCCAGATTTTAAGACATAAACCTGGAAACATCTGTGGGTTTTTGGTTCATTTTGCAGTGTTCAGACCAATCTTTTAGTGTTTCATTGTTTGAATTTTTCCTTCAAGCTTAGAATCTGTTTCATGGAACTACCTGAATAAACCTGAATATTTTGACAGAGATTTCACTTACTTCTTTCATTTTGACTTGATAAGTTTTATTTTTTCTCCAGCATTGCTTAGCTCATGATAGTTACGACCTCATACCAGTGCAAAGCACCAACTTGAAATTCAAAGCTTATACATCTGGTAAAGAAGAGAGAAAAAGAAAAGTATGAGATATTTCATCACCAAATAAAATGCAAAGTCTGGAATTTTAAGCTGTGCCAGTGATATAAGGTACCGTTAACATTTTTTTCAGTTTTTGTACATTTATAATAAATTTAAATAATATTATTTGGACACTATTCCCTGCTACAAAGCTAATGAGTAAATACATTTGCAGAAACATATGTTTAACATTGAAATAAAGCAAGCGAATGTTACATATGCAATATTCAAGATGGAGGATTAAGCAGCTACAAAATGGTACAGGTTCAAAAGAAAGCAAATAGAAATTGCCATAGACTTGGTGATGCAGTGAACACATTTAAGGCATTAAACGTAGTTTATTTTCCAAGAGCTCAGTGGCAATTATGTAAAACGTGTGAAAAAACACTAAGGACAGGATCTTGAAAACCACTAGAAGCATGTATTGTCCCCCTAACATGTAAAGTTATTTTGTTCTGATGAATGAATCAGGGTCCTGTCAGAAAAACAGAAATCTTTCTGTGTTTCAACACAGATAACTTCAGATAAGGGGTCTATTAAAAAGTGTTGGGTACCTGAAAGGCAACACCACCAAGAAAACTATGGAATTCCGGGACAATGCGGAGTGATACACTTTGCACCTGGACTGTCCCTAAAGGCCCATGATCCCTTGGTCCTCAGCGTGATTTGCTTAGAAGGTGCTGACTACTTTTCGAAAGTGATGCCTTAAAGTGAGGTGTTTCAGATCATGGGAGACGACCTCAAAGGGGATTGTTGAACACCAGTCTATTTCTCTCTTACACTTCGCTTCCTGTTTGCCACCAGGGGAACTGGCTTCTGCCGAACACCTCTGCCGATCAGTTCTGCCAATATGCATGGTGCCATCACACTTCTACAACAACGGGCCAACTGATCGTGTGGTGAAATCTGCACAACTGAGAGTCAAAGTAAACTTCTTCTCTTTGAAAATTAGTTACATCAGGTTATTTGTCATAGAAAAACCTGACTAACACAGAGATAGAAACTGTTGGCACTAATAGTAGGTCATGGAGAACATGTTAAATAAACTTGTTATGCTTTCCTTGTAAAAATCTGTGTTTTGTTATAGAGGTCAGCCATGAACTTTGAGATGAGTGAGAAAAATATATTACTTCTCTTCTCTCCTACACAACCATGCTCTCATTCATGGAAGTCTTTTTCTTTTTACTTTTTTCTGCTTTTTTTTTTTTTTTTTTTAATTTGGCTAATTCCTTACTGAATATTCTATTTGTAGTAGACCAGTGTTTTTAAAGTTTAAAAATAATACAAATTACACGTGGTTTTAAAAAGTATAAAGTGTAGTTTAATATATCCGAGGAACATTAAATTCCGTATTGGAATATGCCCCTGGGTAATGTTCATGCGATAAGGATTGGTTTGTAGATGATTCTTTGAGTAACAATGCGTTAGACAGTTGTTATGCCCAAGCTCTAAGAAATATTCCACCCAAGGTAGGCCCTGAGTCCTTCTAGGTGAATAAGTAGCTCTTCTACTAGGACCTACTGGAACAGTCTCCGCAAGATCCATTCCATATTTTTTGTTTCTTTCTGGCATCTATTGGTGTTCCTATCATTTTTCCTGTACATGAGTAATTTTCTGTTAGAGAACCACCCTCATTCTCCCTCTGGGTTTTGCTGAGCTCTTGCATCTCAAACAAGAGTTCAGGGGAGAAGCGAAAGAGAAACAGCAGAAAAGGGGGCCAGTGCTCACTCCATTGGGAACTTTGGAGGAGCCTTGTGAAATATTTCTCAGATCTTTCCACTCAAAAAAACCAAAAAAACAAAACAAGACAAAAAAACCTGTGTGTGAGTGATTGCTCCTCTAGTTTGAAACTTCTTGAATTTCTGAGAACCACATAGGTGAGCACCAAGGATGTTTCATTGAGCTGTGGCAGCGGAGTTAACCTGTGCAGAAAAAAGAACACAAATCTTCCACAGAATGGATCAGTGCAGGACTGGTCACAGCAAGGAATGGGGCCAAAAAGACCAAAATACTATGGAAATGATATCCTTCTTTCCAGTGTCCTTCTGAAGGATGTCCTTCCCTTTCTGTGGTCTTTCCTTCCTATTCTCTTCTATTTGTCACTCAGTGCACCAGACAGAAATATTCACTGATTGCGAAAGGCCACTCCAAATGTTTTCTCTTCCATTAGAGCTGTCTTGTCTAGTCACCATATGCTGAAAACTTTTCCTTCTGAATCCGAGTTCTAAATATTGAAACCTGTAAACTTGTATTAAATCAAGCTCTGCTTATCGCTCTCTAGGTTTATGGTTTTTTTTTTGTTGTTGTTGTTGTTTATTTTTTTCTTCGGCTGAAGATCAAGGGTAATCATAGTACTTGCCAATATGCAAAAATTCAGTTGTGGTAGTAAGTGCAACATAGTTCTAGAAATATTAAAAATCACAACAAAATGAAATCTGCTATTTTACACCATAATTAATAATACATAGTGAACAAAAAGACCTGTGAGATTCTTAAAAATATGTATTCACCTCAGAAGTGTTTGTATTTAAAAGGAGAAAAAATGTAACAGGAATGAGCAAATGGTAGAGATTTTTACAACAAATTTTGAAAAGATAAGTATTTTTATTGAACTGGAGAAGTGTTTCTCAAAATTTCCTAGTCCAGGTTATTTACTGCTTTTTTAACTGCTTGTTCTTCTACTCTGAAAACAAAAACCATGTCCTTTTTCAAAATAAATTGACAGAATGTCAAACACATCATACCATTCTTTATAAATTTCTACTTTAAAGATATATCAAAGATATATAATTTCAGTAGTAATTTCTTCCTCTCCTTCCAAATTTTCAGAATAATTTAACACCTAATCTATACTTTAAAAGTCACATTTATTTAGAATCAATCATAACTTTACAACCTTCTGTTCATAATCTGTGGTGAAATGATGAATTATATGTAATAGGTTTGTAAGCCTAAAGTTACTCCTTATGACGAGTGATTTTCATGGCTCAGCGTAATAAAATGCAAAACAAAACCAAATTATCACGGTGGTGAGCAGAATAATCATCTCTTAAGCACGTTGACTCCTAATTTGCAGAACTTGCAAATAGGTGGTATGACGCAGCAAAGGAGAAGGAAGATAATGTAAGCAATTACATTTGATAATCAAAAGACTCTAAAATCAGGAGATTATCTGCATGGGCACCATGTGATCACAGGGATTCTTCAGTGTGGAATGGGGAGGGAGAAGGGTCAGTGTGGGATGGATGCAGTGTGTAAAAGGCTGGACAATTGCTGTCTTTGGAGGCAGTCATGAAGCAAGGAAAGTGTAAGACCTCTAGAAGTTGGAAAAAGCTAAGGAAATGGATTCTCCCTAGCGTATCCAGAAAGAACTGGAGCCTTGACTCCAACTAAACTGTGCTCCACAAGATCCATCCATACTGTTAATCACCATCTGCGCTGTTTTGAGCTAAGTTAGCAGTTAACATATCAGGAAACTAATACAGTTATTAAGATGGAATAGGAGCAATTTACTAAACAGCTACTTTGTTAGATAATTTGCTATATATAATAAGTGAAATGATTTTAAATGATTTCCAAAGTCATAATAATCTTTTAAAAATTATAATACCTCTCATCATAAACTGCTTTAGAAACAGGCAAAAGATAAGTAGATGCATAAAAGGAAGAAAAAATATTATGCACTATTCCTTCAACTGTATGCAATGCAAATGGATGTAGAGAAGATCTGGAAAATAGCATGACATATAAATATTATAGTAAAGTGGAACTAAGAATTCTTAAATTTCCTGTGTTTTCATTGTTAAATAGTTTTATTGTTTGTAAAATCCATGGACCCAGTGGAGAACTGAGCCTCCACGGCTATTTCACATCAATAAGGCAGAATTATGAGGTATCTTGTGGGCTGGAAGACAGGCTGCTTTCTCTTTCCCTAGAGGTTTGGCTCCATGGGCAGCTGAACTTCTACCCCAAGCCAATATCAACAAGGTGGAAGGAGGTGATTCAAGGTCCATGCAGTTGGCACTCCGTGTTTCCCTTCCACTCCATTCTGCTTCCCTTCTCTTCCCTTCTCCCCTGTCAATGATACCCAGTAAAGTCTAATGTGAGGCTGAGCATACACCCTGCCCGGGATGAAATGAGGACATGCAAACTGTTGCTCACCTTCTCTGACAATATTTAGCAGGGCTGACAGGGAGGTGAAGTTTCACCACACCTCTCTGCAATGAGGCAGAGCCAGTCAGTATGATGCTTTTCCTGGTGCAGGAAGGCAGAGTGGACCCGAAACCCAGCACTGCCCTGAATGTCGTGCAGGAAGGCAGAGTGGACCCGAAACCCAGCACTGCCCTGAATGTCCTGCTTTAAAAAATAGGTTAAATAGAATCGAGAGTCTCATACTGTCACAAATATCAATAATGCAATCGAGAAAGCATTTTTCATACCAAGAACCAGGAAAATCACAAAATGAATGAGAAAAGATGTCAACAGACCTCACGGTGAAATTAGTCAGTTTGGAATAATCTAAAAAGGACAATAAAACAGTCATCACACAAATGTTTCGACAAACAATCATGATTTCTGTTGAAGCAAATAAAAAACAAAACAAAACAAAATTTTGCAAAGAAGCGAAACTTATAAAAATGAAACCAAATAAAAAATACAGAACTGAAAATAATAAATGTCTTAATGTGTGGTATGTTGGGGTTATTTTCTACCACACACAAAAAAAGAAAAGTTGTAGTTACAATTGCCATTTGGTTCTAACTTTTTAAATGAACAATCATAGCTAGCAAAATGAAGTCAACGATCTTGACTTGTAGATGTTAGTATCTGTTAATACATTTTTGGTAAATGAAATAGGTTTGAAACCTAATGCTTAAATTTCTCCTCGGTAAAACCAGCTCTTCCCGTGTTGCTGTAAATCTCTGTAAATGACAGTTCTACCTTTGCACGTACTCATGACAGAAACCTTGAAGTTATCTTGATTTCTTACATTCTCTCATCTCCAGTATAACTCAACTGCAGAAGCTATAAAACAACTTCTCACCAAGACCTCTGACATTTATGGTGACTCCTTTGCCATCTTGCACTGACTTTTGCCTCATTGGTCCTAATGTACAGTATTTCAAGTACACGAAAAGAACAAGTCATCTCATTTTTATTGAAGCACGAAGAAATTAGAGAAACTTGAAACCATTCAGGGCCCTAATCAAACATTATTGGTTTCCTAGTTTACAATGTGGACATTCATAATTTTTATATCGCTTCTGGAATTGGGGAGAATTGGTTTAAGATTTTGCAGTAGGGGCCGGTGAGATGGCTCAGTGGCGTAAGCACCTGCCTGGCAAGTGCGAGGGCCCGAGTTCGACTCCCGGATCCCACATACGAAAAAAGGGCCGGTGATATCGCTCAGCGGCAAGGGCGCCTGTTGGCACGTGAGGTCCTGAGGTCGACCACCGGTACCCACAAAAAAAAAAAAAAAAGATTTTGCAGTAAACTACAATACTTCACTGTTCTGTCATTTATAATTTTTCAATTTATTTTGTACAGAAAAGTAAATATGTATATTCTATTCAAATACTTAAAAAGCTGTTTTTGCCACCCAAAGTGTGGTTCAGATATCAATACTGATGATGTCACGTGGACAGCAGGCTCACACACACACGCACGCCCCCCACACACTCACCCACACCCAAGAAGGTATGAAAAGGACTTTTACTCATATAGACTGTTTTCTAAAAAAATACAAGGCCACTTCCAAAAGAATGTAAATATGTCTTGAGAGAATAGGAAGGGAAAAAAAATAGGCTGGTTTTGTGTTCTTCATGTACTTCTATAGTTGGGCTGGGCTGAAAGTTTCTGCTTTGGGTAAGATCTTGTGTAGTTTTAAACTACTGATGGCATCAAAGAGAAACTCCTGGGACTTCTTTACCAGCTTACTTAGATGTGATTCGAAGGGGAAGAAGCAGAGATGAGTTCAAAAGCTCACAGGAGTCCAACATCCAAGATGGAGTCAACCCAACCCTTCACAGACATCTTTTTCCTGCAGTCAATCTCTATCATGTTGCAGAATCCCTCCAGGGTCTGGATCCTTGAGTGACTTTCACCAAAACCCCATCAGCCACTCTGCTTAATCCACATTAGCTTCCAGATTTTTCCAACAATTCAGACAAACTGTTAGAACCTATGAGTGATTGGTAAGTATTCGTTGATTAAATGGATACATTATTTTTTAATGAAGTAAGGTCATTCAGTCTTCTCACCCTTCTCTCAAATAGCATAATGTAACTACTCACAAAAGTTAAGTCTCTTTTTTATTAATGGCCTATGGAACCTTAATTTAGTTATTTTATTAAGTGAGAATTAATAATGCTTTTTGTTTACTTCAATATTTAATTAAAATAGATAATATATTTTGCAGTTTCCAAAAATCCGATGTTTGTTCTGCATTTATTTTTCCTGACATTCAGTTAGTTATTACTTAAGTAGTCCTCTATTTGCAATTTAGCAACATTTATCTAGACAGAAAATAAATCCCTTAATACATGTGTATAATTAAAAAAGGAGTTTACCTATTCTTTCTTTAGTAGTCTCTTTTGGGACAGTAATTTTCCATAAACACATTGAAAGGATGCTCTTCATCTTCCATTCTGAATTATTACTGGTGAGAAAGGGCTTGTCTAATTATTTGTAATCCATCTTCTCTCTTGCTCTGATGTTTCATTAAGAACAGTAAGTGTAGATTTGTTCATTTGGTTTTAATCCAGCTATGACAGAGTAGCTGTTATTTGCTTGTTGTAAAGGTCAATTTTGTTTTCTTGTATTTATTATGATAATACTCTATCTAACCTTTTCAGTTTCTTCCACTAGGTTCTATTTTCAGATCCAAATTGTACATTGGTAGGTTAGGGGTCCTGCACTTTAGTGCTATTTAGAGTAGGACAGCTTCCACATATGAGATGCAAATATTGTAGTGTATCCTTGGATATCTAGCATGTTTTACTCTTACCTTCCTGGTATGGAATTTTATATAGACTATGGATCAAGAGGGGAGCAATAGTTTTTTGAGTCCCAAGTTGTGTGCGGTGGGCACAGCTGTAGTCAGTTTATTTTCACAGGGCACTTCTCATTTCATCATACTCAACCATGTGTCTTAATCCGCAGGTCTACCTTCGATTTCTAGCAGACCTGCAAGTTCATCGCTGCTCACCGTCTTTGTGTTAGTTTTCCAGTAAGATATATCTTGGAACACAGTGCAAAAATACAGCTTTATAGTAAGCATTTTCAAAAGTACTGCAGACCTATTAGGACATGCATGATCAGTTGACATATTATCAACCATCTCAAACTGAAGACTCACACAAGATTCCAAACAGATCAAGAAAATATCATCTGCCTTCTGAAAAATGCTTTGGTCCCTTGCCCAGTTTCCAACCACACTTTTCACCTTAAAAAGATCATGACTTCTTTACATTTAGACGATACACAAGGGTATGACTTTTCAAATCTCTCTTTTAACATTTTATTTCTTAATGGTATGAATTTGTAGCAGGTCAGTAAGGAGCTATAGTTTAAAGGAACAAAAATCATGATACCTGTCTTGGAATTAGACCTAGAAGAATATTTCTGAGATAACATTTGTCTTTGGGGACCTGTACAGGAAGATCCATGACCAAATCCCAGCCCTCACGCCTGTGCCTTGTACCCTGGAACCAGCCTTTGATAATTATAGTCTGTTAGCATAATGTTCACCGTTTTTGTACTTAAATGGACTGAAATATCAGTATTAATAGCACTTTCATGAATGTGAAAATTAGTGACGTAACTGATGACTAAGTGATCACATGTGCTTTTAACCTCTGTCATAGAACTTCCTTTGGCTTTATTCTCAGAGGTAACCGAGCTAGGGAGACTGGTTTGTCTTACGTGTGATTCTTAGGATAGTCCTGCCATCCAAACTGATACCATTTTGTCTTGCAATTTACTGTTAAAATAAGTGGCTTAGGACATTGCACATGTGTCTATGTGTTTTTCAAATGAAATCTAAAACTGGTAAAAATTATTTTAGCTTGCTTTTTTTTTTTCTGTGTAAACCCTAAATAGGGCTCACGAGAAGTGTCAGGTGAACTTGGCACATGTTTCAGGGGAACTTGCTCACTCCCAAAGGATATAAAGAAAAGATTTATGACTCCAGGTGAAAAGCATAAGAAAGCTAGTGACCATAGATGACTTTAGCTTTGGGTTTCTGGTTCACTGGGAGTCTAAAATGAAACTCGGGGGTTACAGGGGGGCACGCCTCTATATATGGAAAAGAAGGGCTTGCAGAGTCTGTGCAAAAATGGGCTTTGGTCTGTGCCTGTTTATTGACATATACTCTGTCCCCAAAGATTGTAGACTTAACTTGTAGAAAGTAGATTGCATTTTCATCTTGCACTTAAGTGTTGTCAATGATATTTTATTAATAGTTTGGAATTTCCCATTTCCTCAATTAAAACAAATCTAGATAGCGTTTTTCTTTATTCACTAGTGCAACTGAAACACTAGCCCTGAAATAGACTCGGTCCACGTTCCAATATGTTCTCCAGTATTCTAACAGGAAATCAAGTCATGTCTGTCTGTATAGCCCTCACCACGAATATAATTCATTAAGGAATTAGAGCTCTGAGGTTTTGGAGTACTTTCCCCATGCTATGGAATTTTTAATATGAAAGACTAAATCAGAGTGTCTGTTTGTGATTTAAAAGCCCCCAAATTGAAGACTTTTGCAGGTGCATGTTGGCATGTGGGTGGGATCTAGGCTATAGACTAGCTCACATTTCAGCACCAAAGTAGAAAATGGGCATGGAATGAATCCTCCTTTGCCCCATTAACAACAACCTCATAGGCAACATCTGGAGTTCTCATAGGTATTTTATGACTGAAATAGCAGTAGTCACTCTGTCATTGGCTCTCATGCTCCTGGGCTAAGAGCGACAACACAGTCATTGAAAGAACAGTCTTCTCATTGATTAAAAAATGCCCAAATATGTTTCTCTTTCAATTTATGCGGAATTATGAAAAACTATACACATTCTCTCTGCCTTCTGTTTCTAATTTAGTGCTTTATAATACTTGATTGTCTCCTGTCATGTTGGGAAGTAGAAATGAGCACTATTTACAAGGCACATCATCCTTCAGTTGGCCCCTCGTACTGCTAGCCTTGCTGTACTTCTGTCCATGGTGTCAAAATCTTGTAACAAATCAGCAAATCTACAAAATTGCAAATGGACAAGATGTGAATTTTTCTGCTTTATCCACCACAAAGCAACTGACATATTACAAAGTGTCTTGAAAACAGTATTAAGCACCAGGTAGTATTTTCCATCAGTTATTTTTAAAGAACAGGATGCTTTTTTTCGATTGTTCAGATCAATTTATACAAGTGAGATAGATCAGTAGAAAAATATGAAGAGAAAACTGGTATAAAAAAAAGGCTTCCTAAATGCTTGGATAATTTTAACTTGCTGAAGAAAGAGTTTTCCTTATTTGAATAAGAAAATAATGTTTCAGCCCTCTTATACTGTGTCAAGTATAACTAACACTCAGGAGATCATCATCATGATGTTAGAATTAACATCGAGGAAATGCTTCAAGGAACAGTTTTCTTCCTTCACTGAGACCCCATGACTCTAAATCTAGGACAAATGGCACAGGAGAGAAAAGTCCAGGAATTCTGAGTCTAGGGTAATTGATTGTAATTTAACAAATAAAATTTGCTTTTTTTCTTATTTGGAAAGCAAACCCTTCATTTCTTTCAGGGCTTTTAATATTCCAGTCAAAATGTTGTAGACATACAAGTGAGCAGGATTCCTGGTGTCATTAGCCTCATAGAGTTTATAATCTAATGAAGGGCATTAACAAATACCAGGGTATATAAGCTAAATCACCAGGATGTTCGGAGAGAGTAAAAACAAGTGAAAATTGTCGGAATAGACCTCTCTGAAGAGGCGATATGTATGCAGATAATGGAAAAATGAGAAGCTGGTGTTTCAAAGAGCAAGAACAGGAAATTTCAGAGTAGATTCGTGGGTATTAGGTCCCTGGGGCAGAAATGCCTGTATTGATTTAAGTAATTGGAAAACAATTGCACAGGAAGTGTAACTGGACAGAAAGGCAGAGGATTAATGCTCTTCTCTTCTGATTAATAGTTGGAACTTGTGACGTAAAGGTACATGGACTAAAGGGTCTGCTGAACATAGCATGGGTCAAGGGATTTCAAGCACTTCCAATTCTGAATGATTTTTACCACAGTGAGTGGCGAAAGAGCAACTGTTTCTTCAGGACAAGGAAACTTGTATACGATGCAGAAGATCATTTCTAACAGTATTTTCCATTTGTGCAAGGCTTCTGAATAGCAAATTTGTTCACAAAGGTTAGTTCCTGTTCTAACAAATGTTTGTAAGCAGAGGATCCAGATTTATGGTCCATTTATCAGAACAGATAGTAAACAAATATTTCAACATATGGGAGAAATATTGCTGAATAAAATAATTAAGTTTAGAGGTTAGAAAATTTTGACTTTAAAAATGTTCCACAATAGTGATTTATCAAAATTTGAAACATTACAATAATCTAGGTGTGGGCTAAAGAATTGTTTTCTCTTGGGGTTCTGTAAACTAGTACATGGAATATACTTCCATTTAATTGAACTTTGAAATTAGTAAAACTAATAATAGATGGCTCTGGTGGAGACTGTCCAAATAGAAAGCAGAATTCAGGAATATACCAAAATGGTGGAATTTACTATAGGTAGAAAAAGAAATAAATAGATTATGGTTGGGCCCCCAGGAGATTCTGATCATGACTATATGAGCAGAATTCTATAGTCGGTAGGCTGTTCTTCTTCGGAGAAAACACTACACAATCACTTGTTGTGCTAGTTCAAGTTCTAGCTCCTGTGCTACAGACTTAATAAACTGAGAAAATGCTAAAGAAGCTATATTCCTCCAGGCATTCTACTGATCGAGATGTTGAAGAACAACTAGTCTAAACATTTGTTGTAGTTGAGATTATGCCCAAAAATGAAAGTGTAAACCTTAAGAAGTACTTGTTGCATTGCTAATACTAAATGCATAGAAAATAGTTACATAAAGTACACAAAATATTTGCACATTCTTTGATTAAAATATGTGTAATTCATCTGAGTATTGATTTATTTAAATTGATCATTGATCATGTTGGAAAATGTGAGAAGCGCAAGATAGCTCGGGCAAAGTGAGCTCACAGAGTCGGAGAATTTAGCTACGTCCGAATGTGACACTTAGCAGTAATTGCCAGGAATTAAGGAATACATCTCAAATATTCCCCAAAGACCTATTATTTCTGAGAATATAATTTAGTTATTTAAAAGGTTTTATAATGTAATGGAAAACTGTTATTAGTTTTTAATACCTGATCATTACATTTCCAATTTTTTTCTGGTTCATTTTAAAGACAACAAATCTTTTAAAAAAATCACTCTTAATCTTTAACAGTGATATATCCTAGATAAATCTCATTATTTAAAAGTGATAGTGTTCACTCTTTAGAATAGAACCATAAATTAAGAGAAAATAGTCCAATAACTTCAAATCCATATTTGCATCTGAATTTTTTCAGATTGCATTTTTTATGGTACTTCGGCCTCTAGGTTCATTTGTCTGTTTTCTGTATCGCCATTGATTATTCTGGAAGTTTCCTAACAAGAATGCTTCATTAATTACTCATTTTGGAGCCCACAGAAGTTCAGGTTTTCAATTCGAAACAGCTAATAGAGACAGGAAAGAAAGGAGTCATATGAGGCAGATTTAAAATGCTTTTAACTGAAGGTCGCCAAAGGAATGTGTTCCTTCAAGTGTAAATCTAGTGGTGATTCATCTACAGGCTTTTGTGGTCCCTGTTCTTCTAAAATAGCAGGAAATGTTTTAACAATTAGAGTGAGCAAATTGTGAAGGGAAATACGGTAGTGTGCTACCAGCCGAGTCCTTAAATAAAACATTCTTTTCTTAATGTAGTCCTGATGCTGCCCCTCTTCTATTAGTCAGGGCCACTTCATTGCCATGGGCAAACATCAAATATACAGTAGTTTTGTAATGGTAATACATGCAGCAATAGAACAAAAGCACAATTATGATAGGAGAAAATAAGACATAAATTACATTTACCTCTAGGCATCTTTTCTGGTTTCCCTTGAACAAATTAAAGAACAGATGAATTTCAGTGATGTCTTTTGTCTCATTTGCATTCTTTAAATATTTGTAACTTTTCTAAAATTAGTTATTAATGTATAGACATTAGATATTAAGCATACAGTGCCAATCTAGGAAAAGTAAATATTAATATATGAGTTATATCATTAATTTTTTCTCTTTCAATATAATTTTTTAAAAAAATTTGTTTTATAAAAAACAAAATTTCAAAGCAAAATAATAGGAGAATAACAATACTTAATACATTTTTATTAATGGAGATGACAAGAATGTTTTCACAATAAAAAATGGTAATGAGTAGAAAGAAAGAATAATGAGATAGGTATCATTCTAAATTTTTATTTAAAGGTAGTATTTTTAAATTAAGAACTTATATTAGTGTTAGGATATTTAACTCTTCAAATATTCATCCTATATAAGACCTTGAGGATTTGTTTTTGATGTTTATCCCTGTATACCAACCAATTATGTTATCTAGTTTTATAGGATAAGTGATCAAACCAATGAACTTAATCAGAAACTTCCACTGAGTTAGCTTCATCTCAAAAATACTGAAACCATTATTCTAAGACAAAGTACAATACCTACATAAAAGTTATTCTGTTTGATGTTCTTAGATTTTCTTTTTCTTTAAGAGTACTTTTAGTACAAGACGTGTTATTTTGACTAAGAATTAAGGTCACAAATAAAATAGAATTAGGGCCTATGTCCTTATTCAATAAAATGCAGCAACCCATAAGACGAGTTAACAAATCTTTAAAACTACTTTGTACATATCTATCTATCTATCTATATAGATAGAGATAGAGATAGAGATAGATATATAGATACAGATATGGAGAGAGAAAGGTATATGTCAATATATCTATCAATAGATAGATAGATAGATAGATTGACATGGGTATATAAAAAGATTCAAGTTTAGTAGGAAACAAATTCAGATAGCACCTATATTTAGAAATATATCCTACTGTAGTTATTTCTTAAAATCTTGGGCTCTGGGATCAGGCTTCATTTATTCAGGATTATTCTTTCTCACCTTGCTAACTCTGACCTCCAGTAAATATTCAAACTTACTAATCTCAATTTTGTAATTTAAAATGTAGGATAGTAATATACTGTAATTTATATGAATGAGTTGTAGAAGATTGTTATGTGGTAATTCACCTAAAGTATTCCACAGTATTTGCTTTCAGATCATAGTAAGCTAATGTTCAACTGCTTCAGAGCCAATTTTGTGTCTTTTTGTGTTGTCTTCTCTCCACTTTACCTTTGGTCTTTATTTTAAATTCGAGCTCATAAGAAATTTGAAAGAAAAGAAATAAAATTCGGTTATAACCAGTCAGCTTCTTTATTTAGTATGAGACTCAGCAAAGAGTTAATATTAAATATGCTAGATCTCTTTGAACGCTAGGATATTTGATGATTCTTCTTTGTGCATTTGAATTTTTTATGTTGTGTTTAGGTCATTCATTGCTTTGTAAAACTTGGTGCACAATGTAAAACTATGAATTGTTCAATATTCTATGCAGTGCTATTTGCTAAGCCTGCAGACAAATATATTCTTGTGGGATGTTGGTCTTGGAACTCTTTTCTGTTTATAGCCTTGCAGTGCATATCAGCATTTTTGTCGATGATGCCCAGCATATATGATGACATAAACTATATATATATGGGTATATACTAGTTTGTACCACCTAGGTTACTGTAAGTACACTCAAAATGATATTTGCATAGCTACAGCATCGCTGCAAAGTTTATTTATCAAAATATATCCTCATCATTAAGCATTTAAATTTAATTTTTATAAAATTTACAGCTCAGTTTGCTTTTCCCTCAAAGAGATTTCTCTTGATAGACTTTATTACTAGCATGATTTTAGTACTTTGAATTACCTTTTAGGACTAGTTATAAGTATTATATATCTTCTACTAAGTTGTAATTTCCACTTTTTCCTCTTAAATTACCAGTACTTAACACTACTCCAGGCATTTACTGGCACTAAATAAATGGTACTAATAATGGATATGTGATTTTTCAAATATATTTTCTAAAGTTTTAGACCAAGCATTGAATTTATACAGTGTCTGAATGACAACATTCACAGTACTAATAAATTTTAAAGATTTTAGATATGGGGAGTTTCCAGACATGTATCATATAAATGATTTGGAGGAAGATATGCATACCTGTTCATTGTGTCTGAAAAGAGAAGCACTATGGACCATTTAGCTGAGACAAATGCCTATATTCATTAGCAAACACTTACTTTATCCAGAATTAGGGGCACATTTAAAACATTGCCAGAGTGGGGAGAAAAACATAAAGAGTGCTTTAGAAGTTTAAGAAATCTGACTCAGAGATCTGAACTTATTCTACATGTGGAATCCATCAAGCCAACTTAGTGGCACTTGCAAACTTCCCTTTTCTGTAACTGTTCCTCATTAAACTCAGAGGGATCGAGGATAAGTTTTTTCAGTAATTTATGACATTTGTGTCTATTTGCAACAGTTGTAAAAATACAGCATAACCAGGAAACATCATAAAACACTCATAAACTCTTCTAAAGGCAGCCAAAGAGCTAGACTTTCCACAGCAGTTAATGATACAAATGTGAGCGCATTATCCCTCAGCAGAGGCTGTGTGAGATCTGTGAACTATGTACTGCATTTTAACAAATATTTATGACACAAAACTGAAAACAAAATCAACCTTGCATCAAATAAAATTTATATAATAAAAAATGTCCAATAATTCTGTCAATATCAAGTATGAATTTTTATGAAAGTACCCTAAGTCAAATATTCATTCTTTACACGTATTTTAAATTGAATTTTCTCCTGCAGGCTATAATTTACTTATTTCTATAATAAACCAATGAAATCAGTTTATTAAAAGTAGAAAGTGCATGGTTCCTTTCATGGAAAAATGCATTCTAGTATTCCATAGTGGACAATTCTATAAGAAATTTCAACCACAAGATATATACATTATACAAAATTACTGATATAGATGTGTATACATATATCACTTCAGTTTAATTTTTTCATGAATGACATAAGATTTATAGCTTTTAAAATAATATTTGAAGTACTTCGGTGCTGTGAAAGTTCACGTTTTATAGCTCTACTATTACATATGAAAATAGTTCTAAAGTCATATTGGCAAAATATTTGCTACACAATTGATAGTACTTGCTGAATTCAATTTCTTTCCTATTTTTTTTTTTTTTTTTTTTTTTTTTTTTTTGTGGGTACCGGGGGGACGACCTCAGGACCTCGCGCGCCAGCAGGCGCCCGTGCCGCTGAGCGATATCACCGGCCCCTTTTTCGTATGTGGGTTCCGGGAGTCGAACTCGGGCCCTCGCGCTTGCAAGGCAGGCGCTTAAGCCGCTGAGCCATCTCACCGGCCCTTCTTTCCTATTTTCCAAGTTCCTGATATTTCTTTGTGTTTATTGGAGACAGTGAGACCTTTCCACCCCGAATCATACAAGAAATGCCTTAGAGCTGGTTTATAGTCATCACACAGATCTTTTCCCCAGAAACTAAGATGTTGAGAAGATTGAAAAGAGATGGAGTATTCATAGGTTTGCTACTAGTTTGACTCAGATTGAAAAGAACAAAAATCAGGTAATATTTACTGATTTTTACTTGGCATCAGCAACAGAACTCCTACTATTACGTCTGCTTGGCTTCTTTGGGATGCCTCCCTCTGGAATCCAAAGACTCAAGCATAAAGATGGAACTCATATGGCCCTGAGTGGATTTCTATTTCTAGTTTGATTGGAAAAAAAAAAAAAAAAAAGGATGGTGAAAGTAACGTGGAAAAGTCACTGGCCAAATTACATTTACTTGGCAATATTTCCTTCTTAATTTTTTTTTTTTTTTTTTTTTTAGGTACCGGGGGTCGACCTCAGGACCTTGCGCGCCAGCAGGCGCCCGTGCCACTGAGCGATATCACCGGCCCTTTTTTCGTATGTGGGTTCCGGGAGTTGAACTCAGGCCCTCGCGCTTGCCGGGCAGGTGCTTACGCCACTGAGCCATCTCACCGGCGCATTAATGAATTTTTGAAAAATAAAACATTAACAGAAAAAAAAACATATTGATATCTGTATCTGACAAACTAGTAGTAGATAGCAATAAATAGTAACACTCAGTGATAGCATGCACCAAAATAAAAGGCTCACTAAGGGCAATGACCCATATGTAGAGTTAAAGATAATGAAATACATTTAGGTAACTCATATCCTCTCCACACTCCACACACCCAACACACTCTTTGTCTCCAAGCACTAATCTCAGATCTTCTATCATTGAAGATGAAACAAAAGATGGATATGTTGAAATATAAAATAAAAAGAAAGCAAGAGTGGAAGATAAAATAAAGTAGAAGATAAATAGAAAAAAATGAGACAAGGAAGAAAATAATGCCAGTTTATTTATGCCTCTAACTTGGAATTGCTGAATACTAGAGACCACTTAATCCCAGGAATATTTTGTAATAACTGTCTATATTCACATTGGCATTAAACAAATGAAAGCTACAAATGCATGTGTGTAAAATGAAACTACTAAGTATTGAGTCTAAAAAATGTACAAAAGAGTTTGATAAATGTTTTTTTTTTAAAATAAGATGGACACAGTCCAAAAGTCCTCTGTACTTTTTGTTTCTTTGTCCAGGCACCCAAAATATAGAGTATTGACATTACAAAATGCAAACATATTCATGACACTTACATCATTATGTCACATGCTGTTAATCACCTAGCATGCTGTGAAATCTACTAACCTGCTATAAAATACACACATTTTCTTATTTGGAAACATTTCAACTTATTGCCTTTCTCTCTAAAAATGACCTGAAATTGATATTTTCAAGACATGGCTAAACATTCATGATACTTGTCACGGAAGAATATCCATTTAATAAGTTTCTGCTTCCATTTCTGGTCCACTTTTAAAATAGATGCAAACTGAAGGTCTTATAACGAATTGAAATATTTCTGTACCTTAATTATTAAAAATATTTTGAATATTATCTCAAAATCCAAAAGACAATAAAGAATCCATCACTGGTGAGACTTCTAACATGGACTTTGCTAGTAGGAAAGCTAGCATGCCGCCTTTCATGGCTTCATTAAGGTTATAAATAATGGGTGAAAATGAGGAAAGATGGCTAGGATTTTTTATTAGTTATGAAGGTTGCTCATTTGCATTCTTGATTCTTCCAGTTCACTCTTGAGATGTGGTGTTGATACCTTATGCTTTGAAGTACAAGGAGGGTTCAAGGAAATCACTGTGAAAGATTCAGTGCTTGAAATAGTGTTATTCAAAAGCAGATCTGATACAAACAAGATGCTACCCTCATTCTCGCTGTCTTTTAGATTCCCTGAGCTATTTAGGGAAATTGTATAATAACAATTATTTCTGATCAGTTCCTGCTGGATTAAATGAATTCACACCCATCTCCTAAACCTCACACTTAGCCTCACTTCCTTTTTTTGTTTATTTACCTTGTAGAAAACTCCTGTTATTATACTTTTATCAGCAGGAATATCATGTCTTCTTTGAAATCTTTCTTAAATTTGTTCAGCAGAGTATTTCCTCTCTTCTTGATGTTCCCATACTACTTTGCACATAACATCTCCAGCATTTATCACACTGTATAATTTTATGCCTTTTTCTACAATTCCTGAGTATTCTGCCAGAATGCATAGAGTTTTATTTCTTCACTTCTTTCTCTCCTTCCTCCTCCTCTTCCTCCTCCTTCTCCTAAATTTGTGAAATCTTGCACTGTGTATAAAGTAAGTGGTTATTAATTTTTAACTTCAGAAGCGATAAAAGTAATTTCTTCTCCAAACCAGTATATATTTAAGTCTTCAGTAATAAAATTGCAAAGAAGTAATATGGTTCATTTTAAATATTACATTGTGTGTAGTGGAACAATGGAAAAGAAGAATTCAAAGGTTAGGACACAGCTTTTCTACTTTATTAAAAGTATGTGAACTTGAGTAATGGTGTAAATGTAAGTGAGCCAGTCTTATATTTAATACATTTTCTGAATTGTTTTTTCTGTAAGCTCCATTTAGTTGGGAAGATTGAAGATATGAAAAGGCCATGAGAGAGTATAGCTGCAAATAGTTTGAAAATCAAATTTATTTTTAGGTGTAGAATTTTGGGAAGGGAATCTTTAGACAAGCTATTTTTCTGCTTCTTTGTTCCCCAAAATTTAACTGCCAGACATTGACCAGGCTACATAAGACTCTGCATTGTTGAGATATAAGGCATTCATAGTGCTTATTTATTATCATAAGTAAGGAAAGTAAACAAACACACAGTCCTTCAAACTGTATAGGCATCTGTATTTCCATTAAATTAAAAGAACTTTATATTATGCACTTGAAGAATACTGTATTAAGGATTTGCCTCACAATACCTTTTGTAAGTATAATAAAGAGATAGTATACAAGATAAAGAAATTGTAAATGATGGTGAGGTGACAGCTTATGAGAAGGGAAACCGTAACATTTGCAATACTGAATAAAAACGCTATTGAAGATTTAAATGGAAGATGAAAATTTAGACGACAAAAAATCCAATGGGAAAAATGATTTCTTAGTGTTTGATATGGTTGGAAATAATGGAGAAAGTTAAGTAGACGGAAAGATCATGAGACCCTATTTTCCATAAGTAGGGAAATAGAGTCACATTACCTGAATTGATTATAAGCAATTATTTCTAAACTTTTTTGTGGTTATTAATATGTGTGATAAGCATTTGATTGAGTAGGGATAAAGGGATTAATTGATGGCACTCCACTAGGCAATATTTAATTAATTAGTTGAAAATGCTATATAAAGAACTACTTTAGCTAGATGCAGTGTTATACGCTTGTAAATCCTATCAACAGTTATAAATTCCAAGGCAAGATGATCAAAAGTTAAGGCAAGCCTGGACAGATTAATGAGACCCTATTTCAAAATAAAAAAATAAAAAACTAGGGATGTAGCTCAGTGGCAGAGCACTTTTGTGTCTGATCACCAGTACCACGGACATACACACACACACACACACACACACACACACACACAAACATACACACACTAACACAAATGTTAGATGAAATACTGCATGTAAAATGAATTCCACTTTGAAAAAAAATAACCAATTTACTCTTCTTCTGTTAATTTGATGTAAAAATTTTATCCTTTAAAAACTAATGTACCTTTAATCTTCCTCAAATTGCACTGCACTATCATTCATATAGAAATAATGAGTGATGCGTATGATATGTCCACTGCTACTTTAAATTTATTTTTTCCACTTTTGATAATAATAAAATGTAAGATTTACAAAAGTATGAGTCATTGAAACTTGAAAAGTACATATCTGAACAATTCTTATTAAAAGTAAGAGTTTTTAATTATACATTCTGGAAAATAATTGCTTATAGAAATTTAGTTTGTATGTAAACTTTTCTTGTTTTTCTGTGATAATACTGGTAGAAATATTGCATCAAAGTGAGTATAATTTTTTTACTCTTTACCCCCTAGAAAAGAATTCTTGTCAAATATGTCATACACTTGGTTTTATAAACTTACATGTTAAATCTCTGTGGTGAATAAATGTTCTACTGATCAAATGTAAAAATTCACAGCTGCTCTTCCATAGCCCCCAGTTTTCTCATATTTTCCCTCTCATTGGTAAGTCTAATTTTTTGCACATTAACTTTTATTATTAAAGTTAGCCAGATACAGCAAAGTAAATTTTAATAATAATGGTTGAATTTATAGTCCTTCAAATGGTAGGAAGCTCAATAGCAGTCACATTCCAAATATTGTGTAAATGTGAATCCTGGGAATGACTGCAGGACATGTAGTAAGTTAATGGTAAATCTGGACAGCAATGGTATTTTATACGTCTATATTGTTTTACAATCCTCAAAACACATTTCAAAAATCATGCCATTGTATTCTCAAAATAACTCCAAGAACTCGTGTAGACATTATTTCTTTATCTCCCCTTCTTTTAAAGCAGAGCAATGGTTGGTTAATCTAAGCCATAGGATTAGAAAGAAGTCTACTGTGTAAAACATCTTAATTTCCTTGGGAACAGCTATTACTCCCTTTACATCTTTTCTGATTGATACGTGCACCAAACAATATTTAAGATTACAGCAGGTGAGTAAATGTCTATTCTATTAGGGTTTTATATTCTAGTGAGAAAGTTAGTGAACAGTAAAAATAGAATACATATTGAAGTTTATTATGATAGTAGTGTGAAAATTAAAATACAGTAATAAGGTGGATGGTAACAAGGGCAAATGTAATGACTGTGACGATGTGGCCTCATGGTACTGAGAAAGTGAGAGTGTAGAAAAGATTAAGCGTAGATGATCCCAGAGTGGTGCCTATGCTTTATCCCATGTGTTTCAGAATCACTACTATGGTTTTAGCAAGGAGTGATGCATTGTAAAGTGATGATTGTGATTGTGATTTAACTTTTTAAAATGTAATCTTCATATCATTTTGTAAAACCAAATTAATATTAAAATTTTTATGAAGGAATTATTTTCCATTTTTATAAAATATCTTCATGGTCCCTAAAGTGAGCTCTAAATTCAAAATTTGACTGCCTTATCACATGCCATGGGTTGCTCTTGGTTTCATTTCTTCATGAACATGGAATAATGCCTGTCAGAGAGGACTAGAACAGCACATAGATATGCTGTATACCAAACATCAGACTTTTTAAAAATGAAATACAGTCCATGTATCAGTTTAGAAAAAGAATATCCATTAGTGAGTTAAATATAAGTTTTATTAATGGAGAAACAACATACAGAATGAAAATCTTAAATGTCCCTGAATTAAGTTGTTTTGAAATACAGATGAAAAAAGGGTAAGATATAAGAAGTTCTCCTTTATACTTTGGTGTTTAAATGTTAAAATAGGAAGGTTTGATCTGCAGAAAACATGAAAGTATACCAGGTGGCAACAGCACGCAGGTGCATTCCTGAAAAATAAATGCATAACAAATGTGAATAATGTAAGCTCTCCAAGAGAAAATGCTGCTTTTTTTTGTTTTGTTTTGATTTTTTGTTTTGTTTTGTTTTTAATTCAGTTGTCTGTAGATCTGGTAATAAACTTTCCTTCTCCTGTTTTTTACAATTGCTAATACGTAAATAGCAAGCAGGGGTTGATATCAGAGGGAAGTGACATTGATAAAAGTTTTTGGAAAATAATGGTACAAGTTCTCAACATAAAATTAGTTTTTTCACAATTTTTAAATGTTAATTATGCTCTATACTTCATCCAGAATATTTTGTAAAAATATTTATTTACTTCTGAAATTTTCCTTCCTTACATAAAATGTGTAAAAAAAGATTACTCCTCAAAATCAGTAACAAAAAAGACAAGTATTTTAGAAGACACATACCATTTTCATTTGGCTAAAATGTTTATAGACAAATGTAGATTTATATTAGTAACTAAAGAGAAACAATTTTTATGAGTGCAAGTATTTATGAGACCAGATGAATTAAAGTCCACAGTAAGAATCATTAGTCAAGGGGACTAAAAAATCCTTGGCTGTATACAAAACAAGATAACTTCATGGATTTTAACATATTTCATGTAAACTGCATTCCAAAAACACTTTACACAGTTAATTTATGTAAGGTCTTGGATAGTACATTTATATTATGTGATGTAAATTACAAAAGTATGGGAATACATTCCATTATCACTAACTTAAACATTCAATCATAAAAGCCAAAAACTGAGAAAGAAGAAAAATAAGAATTACAAGCAAAAGCAAGGTAATATGAAAGTGGTATTTTATCTGGTATCCACAGTCAGGCCAGGTAGCTCTAAAGACAAAATAAATGCCCAAAAATAGCAAACTGTGCATTGAAACCTAAAAAATCATAATAAAAAACAAAAACAAAAAATTTGAGATGTTGAAAGTCAGCTTCACCGGGCATTTCTGACTCATATTTTAGCACAGATACTAAGTTTTAAAACTTGTAGCAATGACAACTATGGAAAAAGAAAAATCTCAAAAATTAGGTTTACACATCTGGATCAGAAATTTTAAGAAGAGTACTGGGATTAATCTGAGCATCAGTTGGGTTCTAGAAGAGGTGCCTGGGGGCTCAGTGTTTTGGGGGTAAAAAGAAAATGAAGGACTGAGAATAAATGGTTCCACATTAAGATAGTGGGTCAGTTTGAGTCTCAAAGTCTGAAACCAATGTCTTAATAGGACCCCCCAAACATGTGGACTAAATCTGGAAAAACAAAGAAATAAACAAACAAATAAAAACACTGTGGGCTGGGTTTGGGTTTTAAGTTAATTTAGAGTCTAGAAAGACAGTGTAGCAAATACGCCTGATCACAAAGAACTGAACCAGATAATCCAATAGTTATATAATTGGATCTGGGATATGATCAGTATCATTTTTTTTGATTAAGAAAGTTTATTGTTCATACTAGGAATTTATACTAAAGAAAAAGAATAGTAGTAGGTTATGTGGTAGCATTGAAAGAAGAATTTAAGCTAATATATTTAGCAGCAGCTCTTCTGGTCAGCGATATATTATGATTAAAAAATAAAGTGGAAAATAAAAAACACATTTCCCACCCAGTAAAAAAAGAGAAATCAAGAAGAATTACAAAATAGTTTATATTCTTTTTACCTAAAGACTGAGGGTAGTCAAAAAGAGATTGGAAATCTGAATTTTACTCAAAATTTTAGTCAAATTCACTCAGATATCTCTCTCCGTCTCTCTCCCTCTCTCTCTCTCACATTCCACGTGCACAGTTAGGACATGTGCATAACATATCCTAATATCTTAATTCCTTATTTCATCTCCATCTCCCTCTCTTTATTTCCCTGTTAGGTTTATTTATTTATATTTTTTATTTTATTTATTTATTTGTTTATTTATTTATTTATTTATTTATTTTTTGTGGCTACCGGGGGTCGACCTCAGGACCTCGCGCTTGCCAAGCAAGCACTTATGCCGCTGAGCCATCTCACTGGCCCCCCCGCTAGGTTTAGACAGAATTACTTCAGTCCGCTGAATCATCTGCTCTTCTAACTACCAGTTGGAATCAATGGTAGGAATTAAACCATGTGATCTCTATTCTACTGGCATTGCCATGGTAGAAAAAACCATAGGAATCCAATATATAAGAGACTCATCCTGCATTCACCATTACTCCCAGAGTGCTGGAATTATTTACACTGAAGAGAATTAGAACAGAAATCCAACATTACTGTAGGGGATAAACTTTCATCATCACTAGATGTCCTGTTTCAGCACTGTGAGCTCAGGCATCCAGCCTGAGGAAACTTCAAAATTTAAATAAAGAAATGACAGAAAAATAAACAACAAAACACACAAACACCACTTAAATTGAGCTGGAAATCTAAATTCCAAATATTTCAAGAGGTTTAAATGGTAACAGAAATAGCTTAAAGAATCATTGATTATAGCATACACTCATTCTGTGTAAAAATATTATGGAACATTTTAAAATAAAACCACTTTAATAAACACACAATACAGAAAGGCACATGGTAGGTGAAATAAACATGAACTTCCACACATAGAAAAGAAAAATAATGAATTGCAAAAGTTCTTGATGAATCCCCTTCTCCTAAATATTCATAGTGATAAGAATACTTAATTTAAAAAAAACTGAACAAACCAATTTGATTTTCCAAATGCAGCTAAAAATAAATTTAGCAACAAAATTGTATCTAAAGCATCTGAATATATGCAGAATTAAAGAAAGACAATTCATAGATTGAATAGTATGAGAAACAAGCAAACAGAGATACACTTACAACCACATATTTTAGGCTGAATTTGCATTTCATCATTGATAAAAGCTATTAAAAACTGTCAGACAAAAAGAAGAGTTTATGTGCAAACTAGTTGAATAAGGCTGACCACAGACATGTAAAATGACAGATGATAGAGATTACCTCAGTAAAAAGTAAGAATATAACTCTAGAATTATATACCATTTAAAATGCCACTCAAGTCTAAGGGGAGAATATTGAAACACACAAAGATAAGAGAGTTTGATACATTCTGACTCATACTAAAAGAATAAGTGTGGTTATATTTCGGTAAAATAGAGGAAAGAAAAATGACATAAAAATCAGGTGCTCAAAACTATACACTGATTAACTGCATGAGACTGAGTTAAAAATAATAATCTTCTTCAAAATTATATAAAACTAAAACTATATATCAAGGAAATGATAAAGAACACTTAATATGACATGAACATTCAAGAAAAATCCCTGAAATTTCTTTTGTTGTGTTAAGATGTACAGTTAATTATGCACATGAAGATATAAGTCACATCTTTAAAATTACTGAAACATTTCAGAATTTCACTTCTTTGAAATCAGAAAAGGGAAAAGGAAGTACATAAAATGTTTATCCATCTAATCAGAATTTAAAAGGAGTATGGAGAGAGAAATAAAATTAAAAGCATATACAAAATAATTTCATATAAAATATATAATCATAAATACATTTTAAAATACAGTATTATCATACTGAAACATTATCAGTTGTGTTACGAACAATACCAGCAATATAAGGTCAGCTTTATTTTGCTTATGATGTATACATGACCTAAATACAAGATGTAAGAATTTAATGCCATCCTGAAAGCTGGTATGCTATGTAACCTTTGGTAGATGAGAAAAGCATGTAAAGCAATATTAGTAACATCTGTTACAAGGTAGTTTATGTTGACAGTATTAATAATATTTAGCATTATATAAAATTAAAAGGAAACATACAAATCTTTTCAAAGAAATATAAGTATATAATGGTTTTGTATAATCTTCATGTACATGAAGCATAAGATAAAGAAACCTTTACAAAGCAATTTAAAAATCAGCAACGGTGGGAAAGATTTTCACTATAAACCCAGAAATTTATAAACTAGCCAGAAAAAAATATTCAGCATGTGCTCAGAGAATTTTAACTGGTAATTATAGCATATTTGACATTGAAAACTATTTAAAAGAATCTGGACTTCTGAAATAAAAAAATATCAAAAGGCTTCTATTAGTATATTTACAGTTACAATACAAGAAGCAGTATACATTTATATAATTGTACCTCGATGTGGTGCCCTTAAAATAAACAAGAATAGCAAAAATTATGTTTGACGATGTCAAGTGTGATGAAAAATCATAATGAAAGTTTAAGTTAAAATAATTTCATGAAAAGACACATTGCTATTAACTCACTTTAAAATACCATCCCATTCTTCAAACACTCTTGTTCTATTATTATGGCCACTTTCTGACCAAGTTCTCGAAGTCTTCCTCAGTGTCTTTAGTTGAGCTATCCTGGTTGCCTAGATCTCATTAATTTACTGAAACTTTGACCTTTTGTGGTCATTTTGACTTTGTGGGAGAACCGGAAGACTCAGGGTGTCAGATCTGCTGAATAAACCGGAGGAAGACACATCGTAATGTTTTGATTTGAAAGAAATCACCTTTAAATTTTTGAATTGATTCAAAACACTGAGATAGACTTGAAAAAACTCATGAAAGAGAATTTCCAAAACTGCTTCAGAAAGTGGCAAGAAAGATGGGCTAAATATGCGTGAAGCAAGGCAGACTATTTCTTTCTTTCTTTTTTTTTTTTTTTTAAGATCAACAGTTTTCATTAATTTTTTTTTCTTTTTCTTTCTTTTTTTTTTTTTTGGTACTGGGAATTGAACTCAGGACCTTGTGCTTGCCAGTCAGGCACTGTGCCACTGAGCTATATCCCCAGCCCCAAGGCAGAATATTTCAAGGAGATTAATGGGAATACGATTTTACTGTGGTTACTTAAAAATAATTAAAACTTCACCATATATTTTCATCGAATCTCATAAAATGCATACCAACTATCTTGGGATGTTGAAGTAAACCACAGTAACCATTGCAAAATATGGTAAATAATATAAAACAATATTGAAAGTGTAATACATCAAAATTTGTTAAAAACAGTTAAGGTGGGCTGGGCATGTAGCTGAGTGGTAGAGTTCTTGCCTTGCATGCACCAGGCACTGAGTTCAATGCCCAGCCCACACACGCAAAGTTAAGGTACTAAGTAGTGGTAAATTTATTTAAAAAGAAGTTAAGAACAAAAAAACCTTAAAGTTTATAATAGAAACCTGAAAATAATTACAGAATGAATAGAAGTTAACAAAAGAACATTAGGAAAGAAAAAAAGTCAATTTACTTATTAGTTTAGCAATACTGATAAGTGAAGAAAAGCAAAGAGCACAACTGGAAAAAATGGGGCATATAAATCCAGAAACCACAGAGTCTCTAAAATTTATGACGTTATTTTCAACAATTGAAATAAGTGATTAAAGAGTACTCGTGAAACAGAAATTATAAAAAATGTACTGAGGGCCAGTGATATATCTCAGCAGCATAAGCGCCTGCCTGGCAAGCGCGAGGTCCTGAGTATGACTCCTGGTACCCGCATATATAAAAAAAAAAAGTACTGAGAACCTGAAAATATTCATAAGTGTTCAAATATAAATCTGTAATCACAAGCTTTTGACTTACTAAAGACACACCTGACCTAGTTGACTTTATTTTCAAGGAACAGATGATCCTGATTTAATGAAATGTATCTAACAATAAATTTCACAAAAGAGAAATGTACCCATTAAGTTTATAAGGGTATGATAAACTTAATAATGAAACCAGACCAGAACAGCACAAATATTTGATACCAACATCTCTGAAGAAACATACCCTCCAATCCAAGGCTATATATATATAATATATATATATATAATCATTGTACTTTTCAAATTTGCCGAAAATAAACATATATGTATGCAAAAAGTATTTTAACGAAGTGCATATTCCCAGGAATGCAAGCAAATGTTGATTTCAGAGAAAATCATCACTATACTATGCTGCAGAATTTAAAGTTAAACAAAACAAAACAAAACAGAACAGAACAGAAATGAAGCAAACCCTGGCTTCCCATTCAGTAAATTTAAATACTTCACTCATGAAGAAAACTTCTGTGTGTTTTTCAGCTAGAAAAGCAAGTCCAGAATCACCTGAAGAGGATCTAGTAAAAACCTATCTACACTGGGCCGGTGAGATGGCTCAGCGGCTTAAGCGCCTGCCTGGAACCCACATACGAAAAAGGGGCCGGTGATAACGCTCAGCGGCAGGGGCGCCTGCTGGCACGCGAGGTCCTGAGGTCAACCCCTGGTACCCACAAAAAAAAAAAAAAAAAAAAGCCTATCTACACTAAAAAATGTATTCTATGGCTCAAATTGGAAACCAAATTTTAGTTGTCTGTTAATGGTATTTTCCAAAATATTGAATTATAGTGCAGTATAAACTAAAATTATTCCTATTTATAATTCTATAAATATCATAGTAAAATATCCAGGAGAATAAAAAAATTAAGCTATCATTTTTATTTTTTAAAATTATCAAGGCTTCTAGATTCAGAATCCACATCAAAATCAGTATTATTTCTATTTTACAGTAGTAAATAGAAAGTACAATAGAAGCAAAAGCACTATATAAAACTAACAGAATTATAAATTACTCAGGAATAAAACTTAAAAACAGGATATGTAAGAATTTAATAGAGAAATTACCAACCATTATTGAAAGCTATAAGTAAAATTATGTACAAAAAGAAAGTTACGGTATATCCAGGGATGAAGCAGTGAATTTTAAAATATCAGTTTCACAAATTACACCATCAGTAATTTAAATAGTATTTTAATGAGTGAGATAAATTGGTACTTACATGGATACAGAAGATTCGAGTCAACAAATGAACTATGAAACAGATATGCAAGACGTTAGAAGAGGAAAATGTTTTTCTGTCTTAAGGGAAGATGAAAAATCATGGTTTCATAAAACCTTTTCCTAGTAGAGGGAGGAACAAGTAAATCAATAATATTGGTTAGAAATTCACATACTGTTTATGTATGTCAGAGGTAATAACAATGGGGCCGGGGATATAGCTCAGCAGCATAGCGCCTGCTTGGCAAGCGCGAAATCCCGAGATCGATACCCGGCACTAAAAAAAAAAAAAAAAAAAAAAAAAAAAAAAAAAAAAAAAAAATGCTAATAATAGCACTTAGTGGTAATATTATCAATTAGCAGTGAAGAGCTATTTTGTTTAAATAAAATGGCTGGATAAACTCACGATTAAAACACCTAAATTTCTACCTCACACCATAGTAAAATAATTGCAGATTTTACAAGATATGAATTTGAAAAATATATTTTAAAACCTGCAAAGTAAAATGTAGAAAATATGTTTTTTAAACTGACATTTGATAAAACTTCTTCAAGCAAAACCCAAGAATACAAATTATAAGGAAAAGACAGACAACTTTGGTTAAAGAGGAAACAGCTATAGTTCCATAAATACCATAAATCCTTCTTAAAATATAATAAAACTCTAGGAGAATTTTTGTGTGTGTGTGGGTACCGGGTGTCGACCTTAGGACCTCGTGCACCAGGAAGCGCCCATGCCGCTGAGCTATATCACCGGCCCTTTTTTTGTATGTGGGTTCCGGGAGTCGAACTCAGGCCCTCGCGCTTGTCAGGCAGGCGCTTATGCCGCTGAGCCATCTCACCGGCCCAAGGAGAATATTTTGCTATTCATTAAACAATAAAAGATTAGCATTCAGATTTTCTAATTAACATCTTAAAATCAATGAGATCAATACATTTGAAAACGCAAAAAGTATATAAATTTAATCTTAATAGAAAATTTTATGAAGGAATAGCAATGAATAGTTGCATAATAATGACGCAATATTAAATCAAATTTAAATGATACTTTATATCATGTCGTGAAGCCTTCCTACTTCCACATGTTATTGAAAATGTGGAAAAAAGATAAATATTCTATTCTGTTCAACATCTTGAGTACAATTTGGAAATAGCCAATATATTTTTAAGTGAAAATTTCTTTAATAAAACAATTGGATGTTTACAAGGAGATGTTACATAAAAATGTGGAAGGACAATATGTGCTTTGGAAAAGTCTCAAAATGTCCATTAACTGGAGAATAAGTAAAACCATATACTATTATACAATATACAAACAAATTTGCAAAAGCAATTAAACTAATCAAGGATAGTTTTATGTAATATTATGCATAACTCAAATTGAGCATATTTTACTTAAAAAGTAAATTGCATTTTGCTTTTCACTATACAGTAGCATTTATACAAAGTTTTATGAATAAAAAATAACATTACATCTTTAATGTATACATGTATGTAATATATGAACATGCATAGGTTGATAAACTTCAAAGTAAGTATAACTAAAACAGAAAAAAATCTATTTATGGGTCCAGAAACTATTCAACTAATATTCACTTATCAATCTGATCAATGACAAGTGTTTCAAAAATATTTGGTAATTCTTATAATTCAACCATAAAGTAGACAACAACATTGAGTAGAAAAATTGAGTAGATACATCACAAAAGAAGATATATGACTGAACAATAAACTTATTATATCATTTCAGTATCATTACTCTTCAAATAAAAATATATTAATTTATTCCTATTATACACAAAAAGAATTTAATACAATTGAAAATGTCAAATGTTGGTGAAGATATGGAGTGAATTTAATTTTCCTTATTTCATTGTAAGATTTTAAAATTTTATGATCAATTTGGAAAAATGTTTGGCAGTTTCATATGCAATTTAATATAACCTATGTATACTATGATTTATAAACCATAAAGTATGTTTTTTTTTAATTTAATGTGTGTGATACCTTAGGTAAATAAAACATGTAATGGGGGAAAATTTCTCCACAGTACGTTGCCTTATTTTCCATAATTTTTTTTTAATATGCGAGTACCAGGAGTCGAACTCAGTACCTCGTGCTTGCCAGGCAGGCACTTATGTTGCTAAGCTATATAACCAGCCCTATTTTCCATAATTTAATCCTCTAACTCATATTATTTTAGAATAAAACATAAGTTGGATAAGGTATATAAAAAGTATTTGCTTTACAATTAGACTTCACTACTTCAATGTTTTGATTCAAAAATTTAAAATTTCTTTTACATCTTCTTAATTTACAAAACTATGTACATTATACTCAGATACCAGTGACTGTTAATGAACTTATACAGGGATAACATGTTTGTGTCTGTGTTTAATATTCATTTAAAAATAAAAGTTATATATATATATATATTTTGTTTGTTTGTTTGTTTGTTTTTTTGTTTTGTGCAGGGGAATGGAACACAGGGCCTTGTGCTTTGCCAGGCAGATAGTGTGCCGCTGAGCTACATCCCCAGCTCTGATATTTTTCTTGATAGGATATCTAAGTGAATTTTCTATATGTTCTCTCACATGTGAAAGAAGTAATATATTCAGAAGGTTTAATTATTCAAGCAGTGCTTAGTCTTTAGCTATAGCCATAATACGACGAACACTACTCTCACAGAAATCATGCTATGAACACTAATGTCCACTTTGAGTAATAGAAGTTTTTATTTTATTATTGTGACAACAATAATCTCACAAATTTGTGTAACTAAAAGAGATATCAGTTCTAGCCATTTTTGCACAGTGTTAAATATTTAAACAAAAAAGAAAACAATTCTAAATACGTAAATGTTTTTCATATATACAAATGCTCCTTAGTCTCTATTCTATGACAAAATTATCTCTTACATTCTATGACAAAATTATCTCTCTCTAGCTTTATATGTTCTGGTACCATATATTTTGGAATTAAAGATGAACATCTACAGGGGATAAAGTTTTGGCATGAGCTCCTGCCTCTCACATTTACTCGATGGGCAGTAATTGAACATCTAGTAGTATCAAGAACTTAACTGTACAGAGGAAATACACAGCAGGCTTCTAAAAAATTGATTCTTTAAAAGATACCTTATATAAGTAACAGAAGAAAAGCCTTCTGTGAAAAGCTGTGTATGTGATAAGTAAGAAGTAACAGGGCAGGACAACAGCAAGATAGATAAAGGAAAGATTGGTTAATTTGGGATAAAGAGTTGATGAAAGCCATCTGTATGGAAAGAGAGAACAGGTAATTTATTTCAATCTCAGAAATGTAATTCAACAAGCACTCTTCATGCTGAAGGAGGTAGTGATAAAAAGTCCCTAAAAATTTCCATTCTTACAGACTGATAAGATAGACTGTGGTTGCCCTACGAAATGTCGCTGTTCCATCTGTTTTCCCAGCAAGTTTCACAGTGCTTGGAACATGGTATGCATTTGATGCCTGCTTGATGAATGAACAGATGTAGAGGGTTGCTTTCAGTTCTTGGATATTTTAATCAGGTAACAAGATATAAACTGAAGCATCAGTGAAATTATTATCTCTAAGGGCAGAACAATTACTGCAGTACAGTTTGGTACCTGAGTTTACTTGTAGGTCCCCATGCATGTGAAGGTGAGTGATTTTCTGCTGTTAGATCTTGGTCTTGTACCAGGACACAAGATAGTTGGATAGTTGGATAGTTGGATAGGTGGATACACCTATAGGTGTATAGGTGGATAGTTTAGGTGCTAGAAGGATTACCACTTTCAATTTCAGAAACTCAGTCTTGTAAATTAGAGTTTGATGATGGATAACCTATCCATTTTATAAATGATGAAGTAAATGGTAATACTGGAGTATTGATGTAGCTTTTCTTTCTTTTTTCCAGATTCCTAAAAAATTCCTAAAAAAGACTTATGCATTTCGTCTCTGGCAGCAGTTGGGAATTCATAGAGTTGAGACAGCAAACTTCTGAAATGAAAAGAAGACAGTAGTAGTTCTCGTTTCACAGCTGTGATACCATGTAGATCTTTCGATATTAGATCTTTGCAATGTTTCTCAAATTTAGAATTAAGTTACTTAATCCATGTCACATAATGCAAGAGGCTGAGATGGATACCTTGAACTCTGCCTGTAGGCCTGAGAGTTATTTGTAGGCTACAGACTTAATTCTCAGAACTGAGTTCTCTAAGAAATCACTTACAGTTTATATTTTTATTTTTAACAAAAGAATGGTGTATAATTATTATTATAAAATTGAGTGTTCAAGAACCAGGTGTATGTGTTTATAAGTAGGAATATTGAGAAATGTTTTCCTAGGAGGGATTTTGAGTTTTCTTTTAACTTACAGACAATATTGTATATAATTTTAAATCTCACATCTACTTTCAAAATTTTAAATACTCTTCACTAATTAACTGGCACCCATCATCTTTAGATTTCATATAGAAATATCCAGTTCATTGCTTGATGTTGCCACTCAAATAATTATAAATATCTTAAATTAGCAGGTCTAAAAAGCAATGAAAAATCCATCATTGCTTGCTATTTGCTGTAAAAATGAAATATGTCACTATGTATTCAAGTTTGCAAACTCTAAACTTCAAACTTAGTGGTTTAAAACAATGCCCACATGTCTCATAGTTTTGTTGGATAGAAGTACAGGTAGCTTAACTGGTTTCTAGGCACAGAATCTCAAAATGTGTGAACTAAGGTGATCGTCAAGCTAAAAGCTGATCTGAAAAGACTTTGGTGAAGAATGCGCTTTCATCCTCATTCACTCTGTTGATAAAAATTTAGTGCATTATGGCTGTAGAAAGGCAGTGTCTGCTTCCTTCTGGCTATCAACTGGAGGAAGCTGGTCTCAACCTGGGTGATCCATCTGGATTTCTTCTCATATGGTGTCCTCTATCTTCGATCCGGTAAAGAAATGTTGAAACTTTCTTATACCTGACATCTCTGTCACTTGCCCTTTTGTGAGGAATCAAAGCCTCTGTATCTGTATTGATCAGGTGGAAACATATTTTCTAGTCATTATTGCTAAGCAATACAGTATAAAAACTATTTATATAGCATGCACACTGTATTAAGTATTATAAGAAATCTAGAGATAATATAGAAATATATGAGAAGATATGTTCAGGTTATATACAAATACGAGCTCATTTATGTGGGACTTGGGTATCTCTAGATGTTGCTGTCCTTGGAGAAAGCATCCTGGAACCCATCCCTGCAGATAATGAGAGAAAACTGCGTGAACACTTACAGCAATTAGCATAAGCCCTGGCTTACTGTACTCAATCCACCCTTACTTTCCCTATTCTATCTGCCCCTAGGACTAGTCTGAAAGTGGGGCTGTATTTTCTGTGTTTCATTTAAACGGCCATTTACTTTGAGAATTCTCAATAACAGGTATGATTTTTGGGAAAAGGCAGATAATCATTTGAATAAACTCTGAGTAACTGATCATTCTCTTGAGCACTGGTGTAAATCCTGTGAAAAGTGCAAAGCAGCACAAATACGAAACTGTGCCTTTGGAGAGCTTGGAATCGGAGTTGGAAGGGCAATTAGAAACATCATGAAATAGACCTGACATCTCTGTTGTACACAAAAACCAGGGTTTAATTTCAGGCAATGGGCATGTCTCTCTGCAAAAAGCGTCTTCTCAGATTGGGACAATTATTTAATTTTCATTTGCAGGGGGAGAATTATCTGAAATGAGATTTGTTAGCGATGTAATAGAATAAGCGAGGTAGTATGAATATGCCCTACTGTTTTCAAAAAGAAAAAAAATGATACATGAGCTTAAATCACCATTGCATATAGTCTTTGGAAACCAGTGATTCTAATTCATTGAATATGTTTTTTCATAATTGCTATTTAGTTAATGACTGCAGTTAAATAAGACACTATCATAAGACACGCTACTTCAGATACTCATTATTTAAAACATATGTTTTAAGACGAAGCAATTATAAAACAAGCTATTCACCTCTTAAGTTTAAATAAATAGATCCGTAGTAACTCACTTGTACATAATTAACAAATGATAATTACTTTAGTAAGCCTTATAAGATTAGATGAAAAAACATAAAAAATAAATAGGTTGTGTTTAATTTCTCAATGTTATGCATATGTATATATTTCCAAGTTTATTTCAATGAATTCAACATAACAAGACGGAGTCTCTTTTGATTGCCTGATTTGAACTGAAGAAATAATGCTATTTATTACAGTAGCTCTTGAAATTGACACTAAATAGGAACATGTGATCCAGTGACAGACTTTGAGTGTTTATCTTCGTTGGTCCCTTGTTGTTACAAAAATGTTAATAAGGATAGACTTTGAATATAGTTATTTAGCAATGAAAGTTGATGACAGTTCCACTTTGGTTTGTATTCATCCAGTGACAGGCAGCCTTGTTACCATCTGCTTGCTCCCTGGTGTCCCTAAACTTTGTCACAAGTTAGGTGCAAAATTTAAAAGAAGTGGTATTGGTATAGTGGTTAAGTACTTTGAAACATTCAGTGAAGCATTATAAAGTCCAAAAAATTCCTTTTGAAATAGCAAGCAATGAAATTGAAAGAGAATCATCTTTCCCTATGGATGCAGGCTCCTACATACTATACTTCTGCTCTCCTAATATGTTGGTTTAGCCCCATGTAAAGAATGAGCGTGATACTATGATTGCATCGTTACTTGTTTGTACAAACTACTAAATTGTAAGAACAAGAAGCATGTCTTATTTACGTATAAAATTCCTGTGCATTGCAATGCCTTGTTGGAGTTTTAGCAGGTGTTAAATGAAATTTCATTGCATAAATCGTTGAGTAAAGTATAAGGTTCTGTTATTTGGGAACAAGGTGGAAAAATATTTAAGCTAGTTTTTCCTATTATCATTCATTTTAGCAGCTATTAAAAAAGAAAATTAAATTGGTAAGCTTCAGCTTACTGTATCTAGAATAAGATTATTTATTTATCTAATTTTGTGAATTCCTTAAATTTAAATTTGGCATTCCTTCATTTTATTTAGGCACATTTTTAGGATCCTTACATATTGGGTTTTCTTATATCATTTCACACTTTTAAAAATTGTATATACATATGTATAATTACAGTATCTTGTCTTTGAGATATTTGTCTTAAAAACTAAAATGGTCCAGAATTTTTACAGAGGAACGTATAAATGTGATTGGAGATTTCCATTTTTTAATGAAAAGCAGTATGGAGTAACTTCAGGATCTTTCCAAGTTACTTATCTGGTTTGAATAATTTAGAAATGATATAGTAATTCAAGGGAGAAATATTTCTAATAATAAAAGTTGCAACTGCTTGGAGAAACCATTGCCTTCTACTATTTGGAAACTGCACTTAACTTGGGGATCACAGCGAGCTAACATTTAAATTACTATTATTATTGTAATTATCAATAAGAAGATAAAAAATGTTAATGTAATACCTTGGTCTTTTTCGTTGTAAAGACCAAAACAGTGCCTTCACCAATGACTTCCAGATTATCTCCAGTCAAATTGAAGCTTAATACTACTGTTAGGACAATTTTAGCAGTGAACTTCTTAAGAAACCTTGGTGGCTCCCTATTAGCTAAAACAATTGATAATTTTGAACACCTTTAGTTTGTAATTCTTTTCAATCAATTCACATAGATTTCCCACAATATCTAGTAGCCATCATTTGCTTGTGTTTGAGTGAATGGAATTACAGCAACATTGTTTGATTCTGCCCTTAAGTCTGAACTTACACTATTTACAGTATTTCCTTAATTGCATGCTCTTTTCTCTTTTCTACTTAGTGACCTTTCAGCTAGCCAATGATAACTGGTTAAATTTCCAGTCTTCTTTCACATGATTTCTCCACCTATGCCAATCAAGCTTTTCCTTCTCTGAAATTATTCTCAGGGCCAAATTGTTTGAAACTTAATATTTCTCAAGTTTTTATATTTTAGGAAAACGTCCTGAAGATATTGATCCTGGCTGATAATTACCTTTATCTCTCCAATTTCTTGAATATACCAACAACTTTCTAGTAATTCATTATTAGCAGAATTTAGAATAACCCCGTCAACAGAGTCATTGGTAGTATTGATAATTGATCAGAAATTGAAAAAAAATATCTTGTGTGGAATTGATATTTATTGCAATTAAAATATTTATAAGACACAAAGTAATGTTTATTTATTCATTCTCCATTTTAGTTGAAATATTAGAGGAAACTAAAGGAGATTTTTTTTCAGAAGTAAATTTTTATCACCCACTTCCCCTGAGCCTTGTACCTTTTCTCACAAATTTCGAAAAGTTTTTCTTCATGTGGGTTTGCTTTTTAATAGATGCAGCTAACAATACTACAATGGAGAGAAAAAAAATATCTTTCCCTTACCCATCATAAGGGTAACAGCCAACACTTTTATATCAAAAGACAGATTTACAAGAGGAAAGCATAAATAATTCATTTAACTGAAGTTTTACATGACACAGGAGCCTTTAATATAAAGCCCCAAAGATCCAGGGAAAACAGTGTGTTTTATGGTTAAGATGATGAAGAACGGACAGTAGTACAGAAGTGTGATTGCACAGAAAGCTCATGAGCTAATGGTGATAAACTGGAGGGGTGGGGGCAAGGAGCCCAGCAAGGCCTATGCAGATTGCTCTTGTCCCTCCCAGGATAAAGCAAAACAACTCTCATGTGGGAGGCCTGGAACCTGTTTTTGGAGTGCAGCAGTAGCTCAGAGAATTCTTTCTTGCCTAGCTCTCACACAGACAGAAAGAGAGGGAGGTCAGAGAATGACCAATGTGCCACATTTTGGGGTATTGTATTCTGAGCCCCAGCAATATTTTTTCTACATTACAGATACAACGACACATACTCACACACGTAAATCAAAAGGGAAGAAAACCAAAATGATATTTTAAGGCCTTTTTCTTCTTCTCTTTCTTTTCCCTCTTGCTCTGCCTCTTCCCCCACTTTCTCTTCCTCTTTGCCTCCCTCTCTTCTCATGCACCCCCCTTCCTCTCCCTCTCTTCTCCTTTGCCCATTTTGGGTAAATGAATTGGAGCAAGTAATCAAGGTCACATCACCAATATGTGATACACGTGGATTCAAACTGAAAAGTAGTTGTACTCTATGGCCTTATCGTATATAGCATGAAACTTGTAGACACATTTTACCTTGGGGTTGGGATATATCAACAAAATATGTGTGTGTGTATCTATATCTATATCTATATATCTATATATCTATATAGATATATAGATATATATGTATAATATGTATAAGCTCAGGCATGTGTAACACAATAATAGATGGCTATTTTGATTATTATATTGACTGTTCTTATTAAAATTATTGCTACTTCTTAAATTCCTAGAGATATTAAGAGGCAGACGTAGTCTGTTTACATAATTCATGAACTCATCTGCCACATGTATTGGTATGGTGCCAAGAATGAGACCCAATGTCTTGAAAATTCATGACAATAGTTATCCTAGGAGCTGTGAAGCATGTTTTTATGACTAAATTAGACTTTCGAAGAGAAAACCATCCTTAGTTGTTGAACTGATTGATTTTGCAGTTTTTTCAACAGGACCTAATTTTAGAAGATTATGTTTCAAATACATTCTAGCTGAAATACTAATCACTTAACTCATCATGAAAGCCTATCACTTTACATATGCTGTATCTATCTTGATAAACAAACAATGCATCCTTCTGAGAAGAAGTATCCCTCCCTATTAGGAACATAACATCCTCTTAGGTGACACAACATTCTTTGATTCATCTTTCCTTGACTTAAACTTTATGTTCATCAGGTCTTAAGCCAATCAGTTCCTTTTCTGAGGGCTCTGAACCTGTGAATAATCTCCTCAGTGTCAAAGCAATGTTTTCTCCCATTTGAAGGAGTTTGGTCTGCAGAAAGATAGAAAAAATATTCTAGCATAAAGAAATGTAGAGGATAGAATTCTTACAACAAATAAATTTTTCTGGATATTATCCTTTTAACTTGAAGTAATATATTCGCCTTCCTCAAACTTTACTATTGAATTCTGCCTCAGAATCTCAGCTACATCTCAATAACCTCATTTCATATTTTTTCTCAGTTTAACTTTTTTTTTTTTTTTTGTGGGTACCGGGGGGTCGACCTCAGGACCTCGTGCGCCAACAGGCACCCGTGCCACTGAGCGATATCACCGGCCCCTTTTTCGTATGTGGGATCCGGGAGTCGAACTCGGGCCCTTGCGCTTGCAAGGCAGGCGCTTACGCCGCTGAGCCATCTCACCGGCCCAGTTTAACTTTTTTTAAATCTAATCTACTCAATATTTTATCTGATTTAAAAATAAGCTTAAGTGAAACGGTACATTTTATACCTAACCTAACCCCAGGTATTGTTTGATAAAACATTAAATTAAATGTTATCAAATTGATTTCATTGAAAGCTACAGGACCGATTGAGATTGAAGGACTAAAACAGGAGAAGACCTAATAGTTTTCTTTGATTTATAACTGCTTTTATTTCCAAAATAACCTTAGCATAAAAGGAAATTACAAGCTTGTACAGAAAGACACTTGGCTATTTTCACTGGACTGCATTGCTATAGCTCAGTAGTAGAAAGAAGCCTTTCAATGTATTCAGAAAAAAATATAAAAAAATAACTGTTAGAACCTGAGCAGTTATACAAAACAGAAATTGGCTTGGCCCACTCCACGCAAATCCTGTTGCTTTTATTGGAAATGGTTTCTTTTCAATAAGTGCTTTTTTTAGTTGCTGAGCCTGGAACCATAACTACGGACCCTTGGTTGAGAAAATGGTCATACAGAGACACTGCCAGGGTGTCTTGCCTAAAAGGGAATTCTGGGGAGGAAAACATGGATATCTAACAGTGGAATTGTTTGTATAAAAATCACATTGACTGCTTTATACTGTTAACGGGTGAAAGCTTTTCTCTACAAGAAACTCTATTTACTCTGAGTCCCAGTATCTTTCTTTCTTTTTACAATGTCACCAGTAGAAAAAGAAAAAAAGAAACCTAGAATCTTGGCTCTTTTTCAGCTATATTCTAGTGAACTACTCCGTGGACTAGTTTCAATAGTAACCCACCCCTGAACCACGAATGGCAATTCGGGAATTGATCATTTTGAATTATTCATGACACAGTCAACCTTGACATTCTGAACATTGTGTTTGAGAATAGCAGAACTGAACAAGAGACTGTAATGGTCATTATTAAGACGCAATAACTGCTATTCAGATGATTACTAGCACCCAGAAGAAGTAATCATGTCGAAAATGGAACTGCTTTACATTTGAAAGAGTTCCACACAAATGTCTTTGCGAAATGTAACTACTTTAGGTAGTATTTATTTTCCATCCTTTTCAATTTATTGGATATTTTACAGTAGATTTTCTTAGCATCTTATATTCCAGGCAGACCACTGGGGTGCGGTCACAGATGTATTTTGGAAGCAGTATGCAGAACGAGGTATGTGTAAATCAATTAACTTGTAATTGTCCTTCATGGAGATTTGTGAATGTCTTTTCTGCACATTTACTTTATTCATAGGGTTTCAAATAAAAGGGAGATATGAGAGAGCTTGCTATAATAAGGAGAGCAGTATTCTTAGAAAGAAATTTTGAAACTGCTGAGTGAGAGACATTTCTGCAAATTACTAAGGACATCTGGACTCGGCACCATACACATCTCACTAACACTGAATGTGCAATCCGTAATCTTAATTACTATAGCTTGATTTAAGTGCACACAAACACACACACACACACACACACACACACACACACAAATCTCTTACGAATCTCAATGTCTCCCAGTAAATTACTCAAGTAACTCTTTTAGTAGAAGGTGACTTCTATGGTTAGATGCCAGATTGTATCAAATAGGGTATTCCAAGGCCAAAGTTTTAAAAATGCTCTGTGAAAGGAATCAAAGATTGTGGTCAAATTTACATATTCAACCAAATTGCCTACATTTCCGCTGTTGTCTGAAAACCTGAAAATACTTAATTCCTCCAGGCAGCTGTTGGGCTTTTTAAAAGCAGTTGAAGAATGCGTTTTACAAACAGTATAAGAATCCATGCTTTGGATTTAATGATTTTACACAAGAATGTGAAGAAAGCTTTATGCTTTATGCAGGTGATAGTGGATGTGATCATTATGTACTGCAAACATGAACTAATAAAAGTAAAAAGAAAAAGAAAAGAAACAATGTCAGAAATACTTGATTACCTTAATGCTCGTACCAACGGTGAGTCAGAAGAACATAGATTAGTTTAGTGCTCATATCAGCCCTGATCTTTATTATTATGGTTACCTTAAAGTGTTTTAAGCATAAGGATACTTAGAAAATTTTCTTGAAACTACTATTTTAGCAACTTATTGAGGCACTGTCTTGAAATAAAAAAGAAAAAGGGCTGCAGGTATTGCTTAGTGTGAAGGTCTTGGATTCAATCCCTAGTACCACAAAAACAAAAAAGCTCACAAAGAAACAAACACTAAATAAATGAATAAATAAATAAATAAGAAAAGGCAAGATTTCCTATCTGTAATAATAATTTGTCTTTAGTTCATATTCTGAGGTTTTATTGAACCAAGTATAATAAGATTGGAAACACTTTAAACAGTTACCTATCATTTAAAATGAATCTCAAATCTTTCAATAAGAATAAATGTTTATCGAATAAACCCATGGAGAGATCTTAATGAAAGAGAAATAGGAAATTTTCATGAGAAAGGCAACATTCAAAGAAAATATAGGAGAGAATATTAGAATCATGACCTTATATCTATCTGACTTTTTCCTCCTTGGAAACTGTATAAAAGGTCTTGTAAATGTATTAGGTTGACTTTTATTTCTAGTTCATTTAAAATAGTATTTTTATAATGATGAGAATAAATTAGAAAGAAGATTTCATTGAAAACATGAAACACTATAAAAGTGCTGTTGTACTGTAAGTGGGGAGCTTGGAACAATCTTACACTACTTGACACACCCCAGCCGGAAATATTCTACATGATTCTTCCTGAGTCTTTCTTCATTCATTTTCTTCAGTTATATTTTATTTATTTCAAATGCTCTAGAATCATTCTTATTTCTAGGCTTTTCCAGTTTCTTGACCATCTGCTGAAAATAGTTACAACCCACATTTAGGTATTAAGGTATTAAGTCTAATACCTTTTAGCATGCAGATGTTAAATCAAATATCATTGTCTGGGAGACATTTATTTTTTACTGCTTTGGTTAAAAATTAATTTTATTTCTTTATTTCCAATAGACATTTTGTATATTTATGACTCATATCATTGATTTTACACTAATTTATTACTGATTTATGTAAATAATGTGAGCGTCACGTGAGTACGGTGTTTGCCTTTAGCTAATTTCTATCTAGAAGAGTCTGACAGATATCAGGCACTCAAGAAATGTTTGAAAAATGGAGAATTGATTACATTCAGATATATAGTTCTATGAGTAGATGTTGAAAAATTTTAGAAGTGTTTGTGGCTAGCGTTAATGTTTCATCTCGGTCTACTTAATATTTATTCATTCTTAAAATGTTTCCTTGGATTTAGTATCATGAGCAAGACTATACTTATACCAAGGAATGTCATGAAATAATTAGTATAAAAGGAAATATTTTACATAGGTATATATATGTGTTATTTTTTCTTACTATAAAATTCTGTTACCTCTAAAGAGAATGGATTTAATGCAAGAAAATCCAACTGTTGGGGTAATCTCATAGTTGTAAATAATTAAAGTAGAGAAATTGACAAAACCCTCATATGTTTTAGAGGTAAAGCTAATACGACTTGTTCATTGATTGAATGTGAGGATAAAGAAGGCTTTGTAATTAGCTTTCAGGTTTTGGATAAGTAGCTTGATGTATGTGTCATAAATTAATTAAATAAATGCAGGTATTTGTTAGGGAAAAGTTACATATGAGTTCTATGTTTGACAAGTTGACTTGAGTCCTATGTAGTATACATATGGGATTGTCCACGAGATAGTTGGATACAGTGGTTTGACATTCAGGACACTTATTTATCAGACAGTGCATGTTCACAATAATTGCTTTAGATCATGAGAATATAAGGAACAGAGGAAGGGGAGTATACAAAGGAAATTGAGATAGTAAGAAAATCACCTAAGTATAGTTTCCAAAATGGGGGCTTGAGCAACAGTGTATGAAGTGTAGTAAAATCAAGTGTGACAATGAAAATCTATCGAGAAGTGTAATCATAACATTTCTAGCTGAAACAAAATAAAAATTCATTTTGGAATACTAGTGTGAGACATTTTTACGGAATACTTTTTCTCCATACTATGAATAAAGCACTCTATGCTTTTTTGTTTCTCATCATAAGTACAACAACTTTGAATGACTGTTCTATAGTTATTTTCCCATATTCAACCTATCAATTTAAAATAATTAACATATAACTTTGTATTTAATGAAAGATGCTATATATTATTTTGTTCTGTTCTGGGAAGATATTGGAACTAGAATTTGAACACATGAAATCTGAAAACACTGATTATTTCAATCAATTGGTGGGGTACTTCTAGTTACATTTGACATGCAAATGAAAAAATAAGGATGACCTTTTTAACAGAATCTGCTTCAGAAATGGATATCTTCTGTCCAAGAATGATAAGTAGACTAAGGCCGTGAGTATGAGGATCTCAACAGCATAACAGAGTAACAACTCAATAAGATCCTGATTCCTTCTTCTTAGTTACGTGCAAATTGTGTGGTATACAGAAATCTCACTTACCTGACAAGAGAAAGGTCCTCAGGACTCTCAATAATGAAATAATTTCTCTGGCCACCATTTGCAATTGGTCTCAAAATTCTTAGAGATCTCCTATATTTCTCACCTACTCAAACAAGCCAATTCCCCTAAAAATAACCTCACCCAACATTAAATTTTAATAAGAATAACTCAATCAAACAAAAAGAAGGATAAAGAAAGTAATAAAGAGTGGAAATTCAAAGAATAGGAATGTGAAATAGTGAAAATTAACAAGCCGAGGATCTGCAAATGGATATAAATACTGTATGTTGCTCACAATTAATGTGTCTCTTTCTTTGGAAGTCCTGTGTCATCTGTTTTCTATAACTGTTATTGGTATTCAATATTTCTCTTTTTAATGAAAACCAAAAATTAGTCCATGTTTTTGCTCACCATTAATATATAATCAGTCATCAAATCCCGTAGCTACTACCTCCTTAATAATGTATTCAGCAGTGATTTTTCTCATTTTCCACTGACTGCATCTTCATACTATTTGGTCCTCTCCGTCCTTGAATTATTACAACGACTTCTTGATATATATTTCTGTTGTTCAAGGCAATTCTAAAATGAATCCACCATTTACACTACTCTCAGAATAATCTTTGTAAAATGAAAAATCTTATCTTAAATTTTTCTTGCTTAGAATAATGCCGTGACTCTCTGTAGTATTCAGTGTAAATTTCAAACTTCTTAGCTGAATGTGTAGTGCTCTACCTGATCTGAAACCCACATGGTTTCTGACCTCAGACCCTTCTAGTTTATACATAAAGACCTCTCTCTGGAATCTTGGGTCATTGATTTTAGATCTAAGATGTGCATTTCATTTTAAACACCATTTTAGCTGCAACCTAGTAAACTAGATACGTTGCATTTTATCAGTCAGTTAAAAGCTGTTTCTAATTCCTTTGGGATTTATTCTTTGATCCATAGATTTTTAACTATTTATTTCCAAATATTTGTTTTCCTACATATTTTTCAGTTTTTAATTCCATTGATATTAGAGAACATACTAGATGATTTTTGAATCACTGGAAAATTTTGAAGATGGTTTTCTGGACCAGCATAGACTTTATGCTGATGAAGGCACCATATGCATTTGCAAGAAGTGTGTACTCTGTAACCGCTCAGTATATTGTTCTATAAATATCAGTTAAGTCATGATAGTGAGATAAAGTTGCTCAGATCACCTATGTCGTCATTCATTTTTTGTCTACTTACATCAATTGCTGAGAAGTGTTAGCATTTTAATGCTTATGGAGTAGTTTGTTCATTACTATTTTCAGTCTTTGCTTCAGTATTTTAAAATTCCATTATTAGTTGAATAGATAGTTCTGATTGCTTTGTATTCCAGATGAAGCCTTTTGTCAATATTAAGTATCTATTTTTGGTCTGATAATTCTTTTGCCCTAAGTCTGCTGTAATCTGCATATTTTATCTATTTTAATCTGCCTTTTTATATACAGAATAATACACTTTTATATACCTTACTTTTGAGTTTTTAAGTCAGTTCTGACTTTCTTATTATTTTAATTGAAATGCTCATTTTATTAATATGTAACTTCTTTTTTTTTTTTTTTTTTGTGGGTACCAGGGGTCAAACTCAGGACCTCATGCGCCAAGAGGCACGTGTACCACTGAGTGATATCACTGGCCCCTTTCCTTTTTCGTATGTGGGTACTGGAAGTCTAACTCAGGACCTCGCGCTTGCCAGGCAGGCGCTTATGCCACTGAGCTATTTCACTGGCACCCTCATATGTAATTTCGGTCTAACTTATTTGTTTTCTGTTTGTTCTCTTGAATTTTTTCTTCCATTTCTCATTCTTGCTTTCTGTTTTGTTATGTAGACATTTTTCAGTATTCCATTTTAATTAAATTAGTGGCTATTTTTTCCATTTTTTTTCAGTGACTATACTAAGGATAACACATCCTAAGTTTTCACTCTGAAAAGTTAAATTTTTATAAGTTCATGCAAAAACTTGCAACTCTTTTTGACCCTTGATCTTTATGGTACAATACATATGAATTATATATACATATGTGCATTATACAAACAGAAGTTAATGCTGTGATGTTTTGTTAGAAAGTCATTTATATTTTAAAAATGAGACAGTGTTTTATATTTATTCCAGCATTTATTTTTTGTAATATTCTTCCTTCTTCCCTGAGGATATACATTTCCATATACTGCTATATACCTTCACTCTAAGGAATACCTTTTTACATTTCTTTCAACATTTCTTACAGTAGCTGTCTGCAGATGACACACTCACTTATTTTTGTTTTATCTTAAATTGTCACAACATATTTTGTGCCTCTGTGTGTATGCATGTGTATGTGTGTGTGTGTGTTTGTGGCAGAGATTGAATCCAGCCCCTTTTACATGTTAGGCATGTACCCTGCCACTGAACTACACTGCCAGCCTACACGCCATAATTTTTGCAAAGTATGTGTACAGATGTCGAATTCTGAGTTGGCATCGTCTTCCTGTTAGCCTTTTAAAGATGTGCATTGCCGGCTTCTCATTGTGTAGCTTCTTATTGAAAGTCTTTGGTCATACATGTAGTCTCTCCTACATACTGTCACTGCTTTGCTCTGGCTGCTTTGAGATTTACCCCTTTCTTTCTGAATTTCAATAGTTTATTATGAAATACATAATTATAGTCTCTCTTATAATTATCCTGCTTAAATTTTATTGAGTTTATCAAATCTGTAATGTATGTTTCTGGCCAATTTGAGAAAAATCACAGGCCAAATTTGGCTGTTTTTTTTTTTTCATCAACTATCAGTTGTCTAGCATTCTAATAACACTTGCAAAACACATTTGCAATCTAACCTGCCCTTGAATATCTGCTCATTTTCTTTCTTCATTTTTTTCTTCTGTCTTCTCTACATTAGATATCTTCTACTCAGGTATCTTTTTGGATAGTGACATTTGAAACTACTCATCATTCTGCTAAGAACTCCCAGTGCATTTCTGATGTCAGATATTGAATGGATTTTCAGTTTTAAAGTTTCTGTACAGATCTTTTTATTTTTTCTGTATCTCTTCCTGAACATCTCTTTTTTTTTTTTTTTGTGGGTACCGGGGGGTCGACCTCAGGACCTCGCGCGCCAGCAGGCGCCCGTGCCGCTGAGTGATATCACCGGCCCCTTTTTCGTATGCGGGTTCCGGGAGTCGAACTCGGGCACTTGCGCTTGCCGGGCAGGCGCTTAAGCCGCTGAGCCACCTCACCGGCCCCCAGAACATCTCTTTTTTATTGTAAGCTTATTCTTTCTAATCAAGCATGTTTATAATACTGGTTTCTAATAAAGTATATTTATAACATCTCTTTCATCTAAAAATTCAAGCATCTGCATAATCTCAGTTCCAGTCTCTGTGTTTTCTCTCTCCCTCCCCCCTGCATAGGTCACATTATCCAAGTTCTCAGCATGCTATATTATTCTTCTAGATGTTTCTTTGTCTTTCATGTATTTATTATTTTTATACAAGGCAATTAGCAATTTTTGACATAATTTTGAAAATCCCATCTCTTGAGCTCTATCAGCATTTAGTTCTTTGTCTTTCACAGGGATTTGGTTGGTCTACTCCATTCTATTTTGTCTTTGGTTTCTGCCAGAGGTATGAGGCTCTCCTTCTCTGGACTTAATTCTTCCAGGATTAGCTCTTCTATTCTTTCTATGGTTACCTTGAATTTTGTTCTTTAAACCAAAAAATATTTTGTTCTTTGAGCCAATCAAAATTTTTTCCAAATATCTGCAACCCATTGGAAAGCATGTCTTGCTCCAAGTATAGCTAAGTCATAAACAATCAGTAATTTATTCTAAGCTATTCACTTGTTCAATAGTTCAACTGTCCAGCAGAAAATCTTCCTGTTTTTCTGTATACCCCAGATATCTGAGGAATTTTGTTGTTATTTTCTCCTGCGTTAGATTTTTGCTTATTTTGTTTACTTTGATTTTGGTTTAATGTTCATGGGGTGCATTTGAATATATCAGAAACAGAACACAGATAGTAAATTTGTATTTTGTTGCATATAGGAAAATAAGTCTAGGTTGGTGACACAGACATAAAACTCATGCCATTCAGCACTAACATTAGACTACTACTTGTGAAGATTTTCAGATTTTATAGGAGAACAAAGTAGACTACATTCAGTTGTGAACTTCTGATTTCTGAGCTTCCAATAAAAGTATGACTATAAATATAAATACAATTACATAATATTTTCTCATTTTCTGTGTTATGTAAAAATATTCATATTCAGTTTTTTCAAATGCATTGCAAATCCTACCAAGGTATTTGTTTACCTTATATGAAGAGGGGCTATTTTATATATTTACCATTTATATTGATGAAATAAGACCTATGTTATGGGAGAATCATGCTGTGATCCAGGGACAAGTTTGATAAACTGGTGGCTGTTCAATGAGGACGGAATGGGTACAGCAGATTGTTAATATGGATCCTATGAATCCAAGACAACTTCTTTAGAGTCAAAGCTTATTAAGTGGAGGAAGTGTATGCTTTACGTTTGTAGCAGTGTCAAGCTCCGCGACTAATGTACATTGTATGTTCCATAAATTTTGAGAAAATGACATCACTGAGAAATCATTTTTGTTTATTAATCACTTCTTGATGGATAATATACAAAGAGGAACAGGACATTCATAGTTGGGAATGCTTTATTTGGTATCAGACTTTAGAATTAGATAATTGCAATCAAGTAAATCAATCAGTATGTCTAAGTGACTTATTATATAACATGGCAATATTAGCTAACACACTGAGTAGAGTAAGTCATAGAGGATAATGTAGGTGAAATAGATTTTGAAGTATTACATTCCTGTCAGATGCCAGTCATGATACCTCTGTAGGGCACAGTACACCAGGCATGGTAGTTAACATAAAGCAGTGAAAATAAAGGTCAGTACAACAATGAAGTTACAACCAAGACTCTGAGCAAAAGATGAGCCTGTGAATATTCATTGAACTTCTACTATGTGTAAGATTCAGGTGTCCAAAGAAATTGTCTCTGATTGAGGACCAAGCAATATTCCTATGCAGTGATATCTACAAGCTTTAGAACATAATTTTCCTGATTGTTTTTGGCTTTCAGATCTCTGCACTTTGCTTTTGTGCTTCTTTCTTGGTTTTCAAAAGCTCAAAGTAAATACGCAAGATATCGTTATACACATTTATATATTTATGTTTGTCATGTGTCTATTCTTTTGTTATTTGTACATTAGTAAAATTGTTTTAAGATGGTGGAAGAGCAATCTATTTTGTTAGTGAAAACACCAGTCGCCTTTCAGATTTTAATTGGATTTACACAATTAGAGAACAAAACAGACTACAATGAGTGACACATAGTTATACAAAGGTGATGATGCTGGTGTACAGATAAACTTCCTGCTTTGGTTTTATTTTATTGTTTCATTCATTCATTCATTCATTCATTCATTCATTCACCTTGTTTTTTTTTGAGACAGGATTTTGCTGAGTAGTCCAGGGTGGTCTTAAATCCACTATGCAGGCCAGCCTGGCTTCAAACTCCTGGTGATCCCTTGCCTCAGCTTCTTGCATGTGCCACCATGCCTGGCCCTGCTTTGTTTTTATTGCAAAGTCTTCATAACCTACTTCTCTTTTGTCTTCCTTCCTTTTGTGTTTGCCTAAGAAGTCAAAGCTAAGCTCTGTGTGGGAATCCTTACAAAAAATGAATTCAGATGCCTGCTTTTAAGCAACAAATTCCACATTTTTGATATTAAAGTAGAAGTAAACAATTTAGAGTTTCAAATTTGGAATTTAATTTTAGAAGTACTTTCTCTGCAACTCATGTTCCTTTCCTTTGGTATTTTAAGACTTAACTGAATAACTCTAAACAAAACTAGCACTATGTAGTGCTAACTGTTAAAATGTTTAAAGAGAGTGGTGGACTTGGTGAGCATATTGATTTTGATGGATTTATTCAGAGGATTTTAGTGTGGCAAATGCATTAGTGCCAGAACATTTACTTACCTCTTTTTCCCAAGTAGGGCTTGAGGGAGGAAATGTGAAACATTTTGCAAGTTTCCTACATAGTAATAGGATGTGAAATTCAGACATGGGATGATACCTAAGGTGCTCTAGAGTATAAGGCCCTTCTGTCTGTTTTCTGGAAATGCTAGAAGTCCCTCTGTTCTGAAGATTAATTCCATTCTTCACATCAAAGTAAAGGTCCTCCAATTTCACTGTGACATTTATGTCATTGAATAGATATCTCATTGCCAAAGTAAATTTATGCATAATACATTTCAGCTTTAGGGTCCTTGGATTTTAATTAGAGGATGGAACATAAATCAGAGTATCTAGCTACCACAGTTGATATAGCTTTCCCTTGCTTTCTGTTAGACCACCAGTGCCAATCACCATCTCCAAGCATAGTTGTCAAATTCTGGATTTATCATGGGAAATACATTCCAGGATATTCTTCTTAATGTTGTATTGGGTAAAAGAGTAATTTTCAGCATTTAGACACTTTACACAAAATTGTATATGAAAGCGTCCTATTAAAAATGATTACAAAATATTTCACCTGTTTTGTTTCTTCTTTTACTCCTACCATATTTAATATATCGTATGGTGAGCAAAGAAAGAAACATACATTAGGGTATATATGTTTTTATCCACTGTATTTGTAGTGAGTTAAAATGTTTGTTTGGCTTTTATAACACATCTGACCACTTACAAATATATAAAAAGTGCTTATATGCAGTAATTTCTAAGTATAATATTGTATTTTTGGAAAATGAGGGAAAATGTAAAACACCTGTCACTAGAGTAGTCTATAAACATTGTCAGGCATATCCCTGGGCTGCTAGAGAATCACCAAGTACAGCAGCATACAAGGAACCAAATTCACTTACCACTGGCCACAGAACAAATAGGGCATCCACCCCAGCAGCAAAAGGTTAAAGTAAATTATTAATCTTATTGCAGATTTTTGGTCTATTGTAGTTTGAAAAAGTCCTGTGGCAATGTAAAATTTCAAGACACAATTAGTGTCAATATGCCCATGGTTTTATGCCACCGAAAATGAAAAATTCCTGAAAATACCTTCATTCAAATACTGCATTCTACTGTTTGGTAAAATAGTTCTGGAATAGCATATTGAACAAATTTTCATTATATTCATAGCATAGGTCAGTTTCAGGAGAAGAATGGAAGAAGGGAGAAATAAAAGTATGATGTTCAGATATTTTTCTGTATATTTTTGAATTTTTACATTAAGGAGAAACTATCCATATATAACCATTCTACAAAGAAAGAATACATATAAAATTAATTGTAATTAATCACTGAAATTAAATTGTTCCTCATATTTCTCCTATTTTCTAGAGAATATGATTGACACCAAAGATCTAGCACTTTAGAAAAAGGAGAGGGAAGTCTATTAAAGGTCTGCACAAATGGTTAACGAGCATAAATGTTGTCAGGAGAATGATAGGCAACAGTCTGGGATGCCAGGAAGTGGCGGCGACAATAGACAAGTTCCTGAACACTGAGAAATAAACACACTATAGCTACCTGAAATACAGTGGAGGGCAATCTAGACAGAGAGAGGAGGATGGCTCAGCATGGTTTGAAAACAAGTTGCTGCTTTTCAAGTAAGGTATCAATCTAAGATAGAACTAAGAAAGGAAATTTTCAGAAAAGTGATCGGTAATGAAGCTATACACATGGATCCAAGTCTTTGTACCTTAACTGATGATCACGTCTTAATTTTGGGCCAGGTTGTGAATAACTGAAAAAACATAAATTCACACAGAGGAATGAAGTAACAGATTCATGCTCCACAGTGCCTGGGGATAGTAGCTAATTGATCTTCCTATCTCTAACTGTACTTATCCAAGCCAAGGCAAGTGATGATTTCACTAATTGCGATACATATCAGAAGTCAGCAGTGGCATATTTACTCAAAGATTCCTTGAATGTATTAGCAAATTAATCCCAGAAAATCATTATAAATTTCTGTTTTCTGTTGCTACTTATGGAACCAGCCAAAGAGAGTTTGCTCCACAAATAAAGCTGTTTCTGAAGATATAGCAGCATTAATAGACACAGTGGCAGAGCATCCTGGATCTAAGGACAGTGGACAGCACATACTTTAAGTTATAAAAGAGAAGATAAAGGGTTATCATGGCACCTCAGTGACAGAACCTGGAGGAGATGACCACCTGATGGGAGCTTTGGCTTTTGGTACATTAACGCAGCCAACTTGCAGCCATCGTGTGTGGTAAACACCAGATAGTAGAAACTGGACTGTTCTCCAACACTTTGAGTTTGTAGGTATTGTGAAGTTAGATGACAGAAAGATCCTTCATAAAGAGGTGTCCAGTCACCAGAGTAATGCTGTGGAAAACAGGGTGATGTGGAGTTGAAGATGGAGACTATCAAGCACTGAGTACCAATGTGCTCAGTGGGAAGTTTCATATAACTTAGATACTTCCTAATGACTGGTTCTTTAGTAAGTTAATAATTTAATAAAATTCAAGTAGTCAAGTAAGATTATACCAAATGTCATTTAAAGTATTTCCACACAGCTGAATGACTCAGATTTTAATATGCATCTGTGTGATGTACTCTTTCAAGGGACAATAAGACATACCATGTCTTAAAGGTATCATAATGTCAAACTCTTCTGTAGAATTTAAGTTGGAGCACCAATTGGGAGCTGTGAAGATATTTTTATGGTTTTCAAACATTTGATCAATTCAAGAAAAAAAATCACTCCAATAAATCTTTACCTTTTTTTGTTGTTGTTGTTAACTGACATGAAGCACATACATCAGATTTTTCCCTCATTTTACCTCTTTTACCATGGAGACATCTCCATGATCAGAGTTCATTAATTCATTGCCAATATTAAAATTTGACCCAAAGCTATGTACATGTATAGCATTTTTTTTCAATTTGATGTCAAATAATGTTTGTAAAAAGTTCAAAATTGTAAAGATATTTTAAGAAATTAAATGTTGGACCACCATTACACTATTGCCTTTAACATTTCTATTATTAATAGTATGTCTTTCTGGTATAGGCATGTCCCACAAAAGAAAATCATCTTGATATTTTAACTGCAGATGAACTACTTAAGAACAAATACCATTGTTCAATTTCCTAGTCATGGTTGTAGAATGACTTAGGTTCTTCAAAATGTCTTAATAAAAATTAAAATTCAAGCTTACTTTAAATACTTTCAGGTACTCTTAATACTCTTAAATGAGGACCATGCATACTTGTTGTGCCTTTTCTTGTATTTTAGTTCTTCGAATAACAGAAGAATAACTACAATGAAAGCTTAAATGTTAATGAAAAGGAAATCAGGAAAGCTGCAGATTGAAATGCAGTAATTTCACATAATTGACAAATAGGTCGGAGACTGGTGAGATGGCTCAGTGGCTTAAGCGCCTGCCCGGCAAGCGCGAGGGCCCGAGTTCGACTCCCGGAACCCACATACGAAAAAGGGGCCGGTGATATTGCTCAGCGGCATGGGCGCCTGCTGGCGCGCGAGGTCCTGAGGTCGACCCCCCCGGTACCCACACACACACAAAAAAAGACAAATAGGTCACACCACTTCCAATATTTTGGAATTTAATACTTTTATATATAAAAATGTAAAATAAACATATCTGCGAGGTCTGTTTGGTTCACGATGGCCACATTTAACTTTTACCAATGAAGCTGCATTTAGATGCTTACACAACACTCAACAGATGCACAAAAGAGTTTGTACATTCTATAACAGCCCTCTTATTCCTTTGCCCTCCCCTCACCCACTGCGTAATACGATTTACTCAGTTTGAAGCACAATTAGCTCATATATTTAAATTTTGGTGTAAAGTTTTCTTGCCCAAATAAGAATATACTTCAATTTATTTTTATCTTCCTTTACCTTTAGCAAATCTAAGTCGAAAATGTGAAGTAGAGGTAACAGAATATTTACTTTGAAATTGTCAGCACAAAACATAGTACATATCAACAGCAGCATTCCTTAAATAAAAAGTATGCTGCTAATTTTAACTTTACCCTTCTATCACACTGAAAAGAAGACAAAAATGACAAAAAGAAAGAAAGAAAAAAGATAAAAGAAAATGTTAGTAAATGAAGTCAGTCCAGTGTTAGCCATTGCCACGTAATGTTTCAATGTTCAGCATTTTACTGAAAAGTGTATGTATGGAAATTAGCAACAAGTGGAAGGGAAAGATTTACATTGTTCAAGAGTCATGATAGTATTGAAAACAATGGCATCTGAGATTTAAACAGAGTTAGTATTTTTTAAAAATGTATTACCTTTTATAATATATGAATAATTTCTACAAAACAAAAAATATTGAATTGTAAATATTTCTCTGAGTATTTTGAATTCAAGACACTCATAGAGGAATCATGGGATGTGCCAAAATAAATAAAATGGTATTGGCATGTCCCATACTAAGTAATTTTAACATGAATCATAGTAGGCTGCAGTGTTCCAGATGATGACGAAATGATTGGTGAAAGGATAATTTGGGCTTAAAATTTACTTTAAGAATGCTTTTGTAGGGCTGGTGAGATGGCTCAGCCGCTTACGTGCCTGCCTGGCAAGCGCGAGGGCCTGAGTTCGACGCCCAGATCCCACATACAAAAAAGGGGCCAGTGATATTGCTCAGCGGCACGGGCGCCTGCTGGCGCGCGAGGTCCTGAGGTCGACCCCCAGTACCCACAAAAAAAAAAAAAAAAAAAAGAATGCTTTTGTAACTCATTAATAAAATAAAATATTTCATAGTTATATTCCCTATTACCTTTTCTTTTTTATAATATTTTTCATCAAAAATATATTTGAAGATAATTGTTGAACTATTAAAAAGTAAAGAGTATGTGCAAATGTAAATTACTTCTACCTAGTGTAAATCAATCATTTCTCCATCATAAATATCGCTGGTATGCTTTTGGTGTGAAAATGAATATGTCAGTCTTGATTCTGTGTTATAATGTATTAATCTCCTGAGGGTAATAATCAACCCACAGTATGAAAGAATACTTCACAGCAGATCAAAAATTGCAAAGAAAGCTCTTTCTCAAGCCATTTCTAACCCAGAAAGAAAAACATAAAACCAAAGTGGTCTGCGGGCACCTGCTGTCTGTGTAAGAAAAATGAAGACCATTAGCTGCACAAGTTTAGGCTCCTGTTTTTCAGTTTTGAAATAGTGGAAGTAAGAATACTTGCTTAAAATTTTTAATGTAGACTAATGGTACAAATACAAAGACACTCAGATGGACCTTGTATCAAGAGAAGTAAATCTTAATTATGAAAGGGTTGATCAAAATGTTCAATTTCAACAACTTTTTTCATGAACATTTCATAGATCATAAAAGTGAGGAGCGAAGCCTTATGTATCATATAGTTATTGAAAAAACAAAGCAGAATTGAAACCATATTAGTACAGCTATCAAGTCTGCAGCCTCAGTGGATGGCCTCTTTCTCAAATGATGTAAAATCTCTTAGTTTCTTTTCTCATGTGATGAAAGAAATGCTCGTTTCCTCCATGAAAGGCACATGTAGTGATGGGAAAGAGTACATGTAAAATCCTTTATTTTTTCCACTCTTAAAAATAAATTGTAATTGATATAACTTCAACAGATTTTGAAAGTTTAATTCTAAATAATTAACACATATGATTACTATCACTGTGTTGTCATTATTGAATTGCTGACATTTCCTCCTTCCTACTGTACGTTCCCTTGTTCACAAGTACACCAAAAGCCTTCTCTGTTACCTCTTTCTGCAAGCAAAGGCAAGCACTTGGGAATTTTTTTTTCTTTCCCTGATGATAAGTTGCAGAAAAATGCCATAAAAACTAACTTTTATGAAGAATTATGTGAAATTTTTGGAACAAAACTATCTAGTGGAGTAGATAATAGCAGAAAACAACCAGTCAATAATAATAGTAACCAGGTACCAAGTGTTGTTTAGTGCAAGGCTCTATCTTAATCACTTTTATGTGTAAAATTTCACTACTCACAGAAATTCTATGAGATAGAGCAGGAAACCAAGTTGCATATAAGTTAAATGATACTGGCAAAATTGTACAAAAGATCGAACACAGACTATGTGGCTACAGAGCTCATAATTAAAAAATATGAGACAATTAAGTGGATATACTTATATCATTTTTTTTTTTCCTTTTGGAGCTGCTTGCAGTTTATTTTCTGCTGGTTAGCACAGTTAGGAGAGCTCAGTGCAGCCTGGAGAGCGGGGGTCGCTAGCCTTCTGCTGGTGGCTGGCGTTCTGGTGTGTCCCCTTGCTGCAGCCTGCCTAGTCTACAGGGTGGGGCCGGTAGGCAGGGCCCTGGCCTGGCAGCTCGGAAGCCTGGCAAGGTGGTACCGCCAGGTCAGGACGGGGGCCTGGTGTTGGCCTGGCTGGGCTGGCTGAGCGGCTGCTTCCTTGTGGCTTCCAAAGCCAGGCCACCGGTGACCATGCCGCTGGGAGCCTGGGGGCATTCCCGGTGCTCTGGGGACTCCAAACCTGTGGCCATGAATGGGACAGTGGACTTCCTGAAGAAGAAGCTAGCCCACCAGTGACCTGGGTCGGCCCAGGGGAGACCATCGTGGTGGGGATGGTTTCCCCGGGGTGCTCCGCACTTCTGCAGGAGCTGTTCCTGGACGCCGGGCCCGGGCGGCGCCGGTAGCAGTCCTGTGAGCCATTTGCAGAGCAGGTCTCAGCCCTCTCTCGACAAACACCGCGCGCCTATATCACCTTTTTGTCTCTGAAGTTTTTGTAAAAGTAAAATAAATGCAAAGCTAATTGGGAAAGCACAGAATAGGTGAAGAAAACCATATAGGCTTTGAAACTGTCAGGACTCTGAAACAGTAGCCATGTGCCACAACCTGTGTGCAGCTTCTGACCCTCGCTTCATCTGTGAGCTGGCATGGCACTTGTTTCTAACATTTATAAAAGTAATTTTCAAAATGCCTATATTTAAGGATGACATAGCTTAGTCTAGAGAATATCCTCAAGAAATAGTCACTAAATATGAAATTGGAAGCATCTTGAAATTTAAACTCCATAATTTTATTTTTAAACACTTACTGTGATTTAATCTACACCAATTTTTAAATGAGTAAAACTTCCATGATTTTAAAGCATTATTTAAAAAGACTTGAAACAATTTTATAACATGTAGTAACATAAAATAGTTCATAAGGTAGCACAAAGAATGAGAATTAAATAAAGTGATGGATAATAATTCTTTAGTTTTTCTTTTTAAATATCTCAAAACATTTATTTTAAATTTTTTAATGTAATGCTACATGCATCTTTAAAATGAGATTTTTAAAGAATGATCAGATAATCATAAACATATCTTGTTTTATACAAATAGCTTTTATATATGTGATCATAATTTGTGCTGTGTGAGTCGTATTTTTCCAATATGTGTGAAAAGTAACTGAATTTAGATTTGTAAAGTTGCCTGCTGCTGACTATTAAGTACCAATAAGCCCATTTCACATACAGGTTTGCTCACTGACATAAATTACTGCCCACTGCCTGAACAGTTTCAATAGCGCCTAATGAGTGTCACTGATCATCTGCAATGTAGCGTCTGATTCATTAACATAATTTAGATGTGGCCTTACAATTCAGGTAGCAACATGATTTGTCATCTATCATTAGCCAAATATCTGACAGTGGTACTAAAAATTCACATCAAGTCATTAGCATGACTTCACAGCTGGACAATTTCATTAATGTTCAGGAACCAGAAACCAAAAACTGCTTTCTAATGAGTGAATCTGTTTTCAATTATGATGCTATCTGTATGTCTAGCTCGTGTCCACATGCTGACCTTTTAAAATGCTGAAGGTACAGGCTTCTTGAGTTAGTCTTCTCTGAATTAAGTGTTTTTATTGTTATACAAGCTTGCAATATACTAAAGAGTCTTAGGTCTATGCAGTGGAACTAGAGGGATGAGACACAGTGAGCTTTCAATATTTGCAGGCAGAAAAATTGACGATTATAATATTGAAGGATCTTATACCAATAACTATATTTGGCAAATATCAATAGAAACTTTTAAGCGTATATTAATTTTCTGATATTGCTGTAGCGTCAACTACGACGCTATCATATGTCCATAACAGGGATGATCTGTATAGAATACATTGAAATTACCTGTGATATTTACCCTGTTTCAGAGTTCCATGAATTATATATAAGACAGGTTGCATTTGGTGATAAGAACTTATTTTGAGGACATATAAAGTTGAGTAGAAAGAGAGAACATTAAGTATGTGCATATTCTAGTGATGGAAAATTAGAGCTATATTCAGGATTTTAAAATATCCAGTGGTGGGCTAGGGAGGTGAAACAGAACATCACCTTCTTAGCGTCTCCTGTTAGTCCTGATAATTGAATTGATGTAAAAGAAATTAACAAAGGAAGAAGTCAAAGGAGTGATGAAACTTAAATGCTTATATAAGTTCAAAACAGAGTTGCAACTGTGGAAAAGTAATTAGAATATATAGGAAGGCCAAAGGAAGATGAGAGTTCTTTTAACGAGTTTGGTTTCTACAGATTTTTTCACTTCAACTTTCTATCTCTCATGACAACCATTCTTCTATGTACGGGTAAAGAGAGAGTATCTTTCACGTGGGAGGTTTAGTCTCTAGTCCTTGCTGACAATTTTCTCCCAGTAGGGGGAGGGCAGAGTGTCCCTTTTGTATCTGCTATTTTTCAAGGGACTTTAAGCTACAGTATCCCACTGGGCCATAAGGATTGATGATTTAATGTCCATGTCCCCCCCCAACATAAATATAATGTGACCTGACGAATGAGGGTCTATCCTGTTGAATCTGAAATACATAGCATTGGCCGGTGAGATGGCTCAGCGGCGTAAACGCCTGCCTGGCCTGCGTGAGGTCCTGAGTTCGACTCCCGGTACCCACATATGAAAAAAGGGCCGGTGATATCGCTCAGTGGCACGGGCGCCTGCTGGTGTGTGAGGTCCTGAGTTCGACCCCTGGTACCCACACACAAAAAAATACATAGCATATAGCTCTACAGATACTTTATAAATGTTCACTGAATGAATACATAAGTAAGGATTCAGTATAATACTGTGGATTATCATATATGTTTTAATAATTTTATGGCTCTAAAAATCTATGGCTAAGTCATTTTGCATTTTTAATGAATGTATTTATGTGCTCTCACCACAGAAAAAAAATGAGCAGTTACTGACACAACTTTATATTTTATTTCACATTCATGTATTAAAAACACTTCATAGTGATTAATTGTATTATAGGATAATATATTCCAGATAATTTATAGCTCAAAAAGTCAGTTATCAATTTCCATACTTTTATGTTTTTGTTTTGTTTTTCTGTTTTCTTTTGTTGTTGTTGTTGTTGTTTTTGAGAGAGGGTCTCATTATGTAGTTCAAGCTGTTCTTGAACTCATTATGTAGTCCAGGCTGACCTCGAACTCACAAGAATCCTCCTGCCTCTGCCTTCAAAATGCTGGGATTACAGGCCTGCACCACCACGTGCAGCCCCAGCTCCAACTGACATACTTTTAAAGGCTACCAAGAATACAATTCACTTTTTAACACACACACACTCATCTTTTAACAGAGAAATCCAAAGAGTTAAATCCTTTACAATGTTATCAAATGGCAGCCAAAATAAAACTTCTGCAGTTTAAAATATGGAGTAGGCGCTAACCCTTCTCTTTCCTGTTTGGAAATACATCATCACAGTATTACTTACCAGTCAGTACTGAATATGACTTTGTTAATTTGTGAACAGGAGGATTTGAGTTCAAAAACGATTGTCTACATGATAATAGTTTATGTGGAAAGAGTTTTAGAAAGTTTGTCACAGTCTCTGATATAAAGTCACTATTGTTTGCATTTGTCACATTTCTTCTACTTTTATTATAAAATATCACAGGTACAGTGTTCTCAATAAAATTTTAGATACCCACACAAAAAATATAGCCACAAAGTTAAATCCACTTCTACACATCCACACATTTTCCAGTTCATAAGTGTCCCATAGCTTACTCATTAATCTGGTTAAATAAATAATTGAAATAAGTAGAAAAAAAATTGCTAATGAATACCTAACATTATGCCATGTGGTGAAATGGATTCAGGGTAAATATAAAGTGTGATTCTTGCTTTTGAAAGGTTGACTAGAATTCCATATAAACAGTTGTACAAATATGAAATACCTCAGTTAGAAATATTAAAAATTGGTAAATATTGGTTGAATGAATGTATTACTCAACAAAAAATATCAAGGAGCAAAGGGCAAGTGATTAAAAACAAATTCTTTATAGAAAAAAAAGGAACATATGACCAGTATTAAAAGATTCTCAACCTCGCCAATTAAATAAACTAAGGTACTACAAAAATAATTTCCATTTCATAAGTGAATATAAATATTTAAAATATTAAATTTTAAATTAAATATATATTTTTATTTAAAATATTAACATTAGTCATTCATGGGAAAGTAGAAGAATAATGTTGTATCATATTAAATTGAATTACATTTGAAACCAAATTTTGTATTGCATATTCTATTGCAATTTGTATTGCATGGTGATAACACTGATCTTGTACTATTCCCTTTCCTTTCTTTCTTCCTTCTGCCCCAATGTTACATGAACTATTAGATACTAAAGCTGTTAGGAAAAAAAAAAAAAAAAACAAGAGAGTTGGCCACACAGGAGGCAAGAGGCTGCTTTGGGGCAGTGAGAGGCATTAAACTTAGGATAACTCTGCACAAGAGGGTGCAGACCTTCGCTTGATGTCAAAGGCCAGGGGGAACCAAGGAGTCATCTTCCTGGAGAAAAAAGCAGTTAGCATATGTGGAATGACGGGGTCAGGAAAAATGTTACAAATAAAAAGGGGATAAAAGTAGAAGGAAATTGTACTGAGTGGGAATCCCTTAAATCTGTGTGAGTGAAGAGATTTCAATATACACAGCTGTATAAATAACTAAATGAATAAATATGGAACCAAATATAAAATAAAAGACTTAGAACAACATCAATATGAATGAATAAGCGCATGTAACCTCACTCTTCCCTTTGAGAGGCTGAGAACAGTGTCAGTTCTACAGTAATGATGTATGTGGCCCTGGATTTTGGCTTTTGTGAACCAATCTTACTGAAATGAACTACAATTTTGGGAACATGGCTGAATGTAAGGATGCAAAGGAAATACCAAAGATCAAAAATCTTGAGTCAGAAAGAAGAGAAGTCCTTGAGAAATGGAAAGACCAGAAAGGGAGCAGAAAGTTTAAAAGTCATTGGTCAAATATGGGTCAACTGATCACTTAAATGATAGTTAAATGACAGCTTGTATTCTACTGAATAAGAAACTCTCACACTAATAAAATATAAAATTAATCCAAACATTTATAAAGAATAGAATATTTAAATACTTTCAAAGAACTACTTTTCAAAACATAAAGTGCAAAAGGAAAGCAAAGTACAATTATCAACTACTCTGGAACAGTCACAAGATCTACTAAATATGAAGGTGTATCTACTACCCTGACCTGAAGTCTCACTTTTAGATTCAGAAGTTTAGTAAAAAGCCAAAGTTATAGCAACAAAGGTCATGGGAAAATGATCATAAAAGCATTCTGTACAATATCAAATTGTTCCTCAATAATAAAAGCAGGTCATTCAATTGCATAATACCCAGAAAAGAAAATAAATAAACCAAGAGTTTCTGCTTCCCCTTAGGTTGTACCAGATCAATTGTCCCATCACAAACAAGAATATGAACTTAGATGAAATTTTAAAATGGAAAATGTGTTGCTCCCATCCATACATAAAGGAAAAAGCTGAATAATTTAAACATCATAGTTTTCATGAACCCATCTGTGAACTGAAGTGGCAGAAGGCATGAGTGGCAGAAGGCCTGAGCATGAAATCTAAAGAATGACAGGTGCTGCCAAGCAGAGACAAGGCTCGGTTCTGACTCCCCAGCACCCAAGAGCAGCATGAAGTCAGCCTGCCGTACACGCTGGTAACAAGAATGCAGCTACCTCTAAGTGAATGCAGGAGGCTGAGTGTGGGCTCCTGGGAGCTGCAGGTGCAAGGCGACTTTGCACCCACTCTCTTGCTCTATTCCGGGAGCTTTTCTGGGGTTATCAGACAATGTGTGGAGCAGGTGGAGTTTCCAAATTGTAATCAGTTTCCCCTGGGTGTTTCAGGTCAAAAGGAGAGGAAAGGAAGCAGCTGTAGTAAAGACAGAAGGTGTTTTCTGAATACAGCAAAGTGGTACTGTAATCTTCAGGGGCCACAGGGCAAAGACTGTTGGTACTTGACGAGGGAAAATAGATTCAAGAAGATTAAATAACCATAGGCTGAGATTATCGGTAATGTTTAAATGCTACTGAGAATATACTCAATTGCATACTTAGTACTTTGACCCATATTGTCACACATCTTTGTTACCAGTTCTTAATAGTATGACCTTATCGGACTGAGGGGAGAAAGTCATAAATCATGGAAACTGGAAATAAAAAGGCGAGATCAATGGCTCTTTAAAAGAGGATTTTTAGAATGAAATACACATACTAATTTTTAGTATTTTAATAACTGTTAATAACTAGTGTTGTTAATAGTGATGAGAACATACTCTAGTGAAGCTAGAGCATCAGACAAATATATTAGTACAGCAAAAAAGGTACAGTATCTTCGCCAAACTCACTATGGTCACAACGGTGCTTATGCAATTATGATACCCAGTTTCACTCCTCATAAGAGATTTCCCCCATATCGTATACAAATAGCCAAACTGAAATATGAGGCCTTTTAATATTTAAATCTTCAAGACCATTCCCTTCAAGTTCATTTTGCAGCAGTTCACTATTTCCTCTTCCCTGGAAGAAAAGCATTACAATTTCCAATATTTAAAGTACAAAAGAAGGTATATTTCATGCTGTTTGTTTTCAATTTACACTCTCCTATCACCTCAGCACATCCGCGGACCTGTACAACCACAGCTTTTCAGCCATCTGGGAGAGATCCTTAAAAGGTCATTGCTTAAAACAATTATGTAAAGAATATATCTCAGGGATTGCCCTAAAAGAGAACAGTGGATAACTAAATTTCTTCACGTTGAAGGAGAAAACTTCCTAAAATGTATTAACTTACTTAAGTACATAAGAAAAGGCGATTTGAAATTGATTTGTCTGCTCGTTTGTCAAATAATTTCCTACCTTATTGCAGTATCTTATTTCTGCGTACCAAGATGTTGGATAAATATTAAAAACATCCACTCCCAAGTAATATCTTTGAGGCAGGCTTGTGCTCCTCTCCTACATATGGAGTCACACTTCTGTTTTCTTGATGTAATTAACCAGGAAATTAGGAAGTTAACACCAGAAGATAATAAAAAAAAAAGTTCTTTGCTTTCACTTAACTTTCCATTAAAATAATATTTACTATATTGTATCATATTGCATTTAGTTCAATATTCACTTATTTCCTCTGAGGTTTATTAATAATAATACATAATAATAGTTTATTGAAACTCTTCTGCAATTTTAAAATACAAAATAATAAATCTTCCTGTATTAATGGGACTCCATATGAGCTTCTGCTAATTTTATATTGATCTTCCCACATATAGTTTTATCATTTTCTTATGTTTTATCATCCCCAAACATCTTCACTTTGTCCTCTACTACTTCCATAGCAATGCTGAAAACTGTGATAAGTTTTAGTCAGTGGTAAAGTATCATAAAATTCCTTAGTATTTCCGTTAATGACATAAGGTGATATACTATACTATAAAAGCATACGTATTTTCTGGTCTGTGTGCATTGTTTTTATAGGACTCACCTTTCTCTATATTTAAGGATCCATGATAACTAAATATTTTTGCCCCTAGATATTATAAAGGAATTGGTATTGGGGCCAATCTTCTTTATGAATAACCAAAACTATGCAAGAAATACATTTTCCCAAGATATTTGAGGACATCAGAGGACCACCAAGGCAGTCTGAACTTGAAGGACTGTGCTTAAAAGAATGGAGGAGGCCAGAGTGAGGCAAACCTGACCGTCTCTGTACCTCTTTCCTGAAGACATTTGATGATTCACAGGTTGCCATTTAGGCTCAGCAGAAACGCGCCACCTATCACATTTGTTAATCTCATGTGACTGGAGAGACCAGAATTGGAGCTCAAGTACCAGGACCCTAGAGGAAAGTAATGACAGAAAAAGGAATTCATAAGATTTTGTTCTTGAAATTCTCACTAAATATTAAGGTTCCCAGAGGAAAAAGACAGAAATCCAGGAGAAAGAAGTTGCTAATTACTAGCAAACTAAGCAGAAACTTTTAGCAGTCTCATGTTGCCGGATATTCAAAACTTGAAATTCAGGTCGGGTTAATAGTTAGGGGCCCCGGTAAGTACCCAGTCTATTTGTTGAGACTCCTGAGGACTGTGTAAAAGGAAATTTGCTGATGCTCTAAATTATTTGCTCCTATTCTAGCCTTGCAAAAACTCTATAAAGAGGACATCACATATGGTGAGCAATGCAATTTTTGTGCACTATATCTGCCAAATATTATGCAATATATAAAAACATAAAATATCAAAAGAAATATAACCAACAATAGATATACAGGTAGCAAAGAATTCGATTTTTTCAGACACAGACTTAAAAAATTATGACTGTTAATAATGTGATTGATCTGTCTGATAGAATATTGTATTTGGAGTGAAGAGGGATGTATGAGTTCACTTACATTAATTTGTTATAGAAACAATTTTTTTGCACTACAAAACTTGATCTTTGTATTTACTCTGTGAAAGTTAAAATATCATTTGTTTTCCATTATTAAAAAAGTCATAGAATTCAGATTTGGAAGTTTTAAATAGCATACATTGTATCTTTAAAAATATAGAACATATTCAGTTCAAACTAAGGACGATATTTATGTTAAGTTTTTTGAAGTAAGAAATTTAAAAAGTTCTCAAAGCCTCTTTTTAGCACCAAAAAGTACACAAGTTTAAGAAACTCATTAGGAAATGACTCAGCATAGTTAATGGGACAAATATATTTTTTTTCAGCATTTACAAATGGGGCCATACTGGGCCAGGGGAAATTGGCTAGTTTCACTCTATCCGTGGGAAAATCCAGGTATGTAAAAGAGATTCCTATTTTCTCATCATTCTTGTCTTAGCTGTCTACACTGTGCCAAGCTAAACAGAATCAGGCCGTTACTGAGATTTGTCTACATTAGCCCAGTGAATGCAGTCCTGGCAGAAACTGTAAGACCTGATCACCCCACATGAGACTCATAGAGTCCTCCAGCAGTGGTCCCCTCACTTATTGTTTTGTTTTGTTTTCTGTCCGTTTCCTCTATTGTTTTGGGGAAATTACTGTTTCATATATTTTTTTAAGTTTTTAAAATTTTTATTAGTACATGTCTGTAGTACATAATGATTACATTAATCATGGGTAGTTGGTACTTGTATATAACACATCTTAAATCTTTTTACTTCCCCTCTCTTCTCCCTTTTCCCTCCTTCTGTCTCTTGGTCCCATTTTCATTTGCAAAAGACCCACCCCCCACTTTCCTATTATCTATCTTTTATTTTGCTCTTTAAATTATTTAAACTTCGGGTTTCTCGTGTAAGAGATACCATGCAATATTTAAAATTGTGTGTCTGATTTATTTCACGTAACATTATAGCTTTAAGGTGACTCCATTTTTCTACAGATGAGTCCGATTTATTTTTCTTTATGGCAGAGCAGTACTCCATTGTGCAGTACTCTATTAAATATGATACTACGTTTTCTTTATCTGTCCATCTGTCGATGGAGGTACATCTTAAACAGTTATATAAAATCTAACATGACAGTATACTGTGACCCAACTTTAGTTGGGGACAGTGAGACTACTGTCTCCCCAGCTCTTTCAGGATGATAGGATCTCCTCTTTAATAGGAGCCAATTAATAAATCTAGTGAATGTCACATGAGCTAATGTCCCTCATCCTATGATTTATGATTTTTAACTTCTCTGATTTTTCTGGGCTCTCCTAATGCCCTCACTACTTCTTCATTCATTCTTTAAAATGTCCGGTCACCTCTGTGCAAGTGAAAGATGAGTTCAGTTATCGCTCGTCTCTTTTCCCTTTTTCAAGAAGTGATTAAAATCTGTTGTTACCACTTTATCTAGTATCTGGCTTTGACTCTGGCAGTAATTAAAATAAAGATTTTTAAAGTTTCTGGCAATCATGTTATGCCATATGGATATAGGAAAAGAAAAAAGGCTTTGCGGTAATTTTTTTTTTTTTTTTGGAATAGAGAAAACAGAGTTTAAACAGGAGAGGAATAAAAATTATTCTTTCATGTTCCACATCAATTTTGTCCTGCTTTGAGAAACAACTCACGACCTTGTTTCCCACAACAACCCAAGATTCCTGCAACATTTTCCCTTTTTAGCTATATCTAGACATCTAAGCTATAATTCATTTACTTTGAACCAAAAAGTCTTAACTATTACATTCAAATCACTGTACAAAGTTAAAGCCTGTGTTATGGTTTGTATATAAATGTCCCCTGAACCTTCATGTGGTCATAGGTGGAGCTATTCAGAGGTGGCTGGATCTAGAGTGTGTGATGCTGGTATTAAGGATATGATGCTTGGATTGATTCACAGTGCAATGCTAGGATTAAGGCTGCCCCACCCTGAGTGTAAGTGTTAGGGGTGGGTAGCCTGGATAGAATATAAGGGACAGAAAGAGGGCTGCTGTTATCACTTGCTGCTAGTCGCTTGCTTCCTCACTATTCTGATACTTTGCTGCCTTCCTGCCTTCTGCCCACCATGGGCAATTTCTCTTCTGTTATGCCCTTCTGCCCTGCCACCCTGCCTTGGAGCCAGACAACTATGAACTGAAACCTCTACAAACTGTGAGTTACAATAAACCTTTCCTCCATTAACGTTGGGTGTTGGGGATTTTGTCTCAGCAATGAGAAAAGTAACTAAGACAGAATTATAACAAAAATCATAAATATATATTTCAAAATTATAACTAAAAATTAGAAATTTTAATAATAATAATTTTACCAATATAACAGAGTTTATTAAACTAATCCATAGTAGTAGAGGCATTCTTATTAACATTTTCTACAAGATAGAGATTATGGAATAGTTGTATTTAAATTTATTTTTGTATTTAAATGAATTGTGTTATTGTTTCTTCCTTGTAAAATTAGTTTATGACTATCATAACCCCAAATGTTTCCACCAAGATTCACTTTACTTCCACAAATACTTGGGGCTAGCTAGAGTATTGTGAAATTGAGCTATGGTCACTGCTGTCAAAAAAAATTTAAAAATGAACTACTCTTCTATGCTACACAGAAGGCACCATGGTCTCAATGACAACAGTACTAAATGAACCTCAGCAGTAACAGAGCATGTTCATGATTCTTAATTACATAAATGTACTTACTGTTCACGGAGGGGTGGTATTTACCCAGGTAATATGACTGATTTTCAGTAAAAGAAGTTGCTTTAACTTAGTGCCTATAAAAGTTGAAAACTAAACTCATCTTTCTGTATTCTTTCACCATCTGCCATGAAATTGCATCAGTCTTTTTCAGGAAAAAAGCCAACAGAGATAAATCTAAGTTCACAGGAAAAGAGTTTGTGTTTATGACAGTGCCCAGCATGCTTCTATTGCTTAATAAATGTCAAATCTGATGGATAATATTCATTTAGATGTTACATGGCTGCTTTTATATTTCCCATTGCAAAGCTTTGAGTTATAGAGAGAGCTGTTAACTGCCCTTATTCTAATCTAATTTCACAATACCTAATTATGGTGGCTCACCATTTTCTGTAAAGTGTCTTAGGTCTAAGGAACCATTATTCACTTTTTTTTCCACTCAAATATACATGCATTCAACAAACAGTGTAACCTCTTAGGAACCAGATATGAAGATATATGAGATGTAATCTCCATATTCAATAATATTCCAGTCTAATGGAAGAAAGAGACACAGAAGTAATTAACTATTAACCAATGTATTAAGTATTACTTTGGGGCACACATTTTATACATTTCTACTTTGGTTCAACCTGTCTAATACATGTGTTTTCTTTTAGTTTTCAATTTTACATAATTCTCAAGCTATATTTTTATCTTGTATTACATTACAGTCTGTGAATCACATCAAAGTCCTGGTTTGCAACAAGTTTGAGAATTATAGATAAAGATTGATTTAATAACTGTACAAATAAATAAAAGGAATAATTTAACATATCTAAAAATGACTCAATGTGCTGTGTATGAATAAGGAAGTAATTCATTCTATACATTATGACTAAGAATAGCTGCATGAAGGAAAGATTTTTTTTAAATCAAGATTTAGCCATTTTATTTATTTATTTATTTATTTATTTATTTTATTTTGTGGGCACCGGGGGTCAAACTCAGGACCTCATGTGCCAGCAGGTGCCCGTGCCGCTGAGCGATGTCACAGGTCCCTTTTCCATATGTGGGTACTGGGAGTTGAACTCAGGACCTCGCGCTTGCCAGGCAGGCGCTTATGCCACTGAGCCATCTCACCAGCCCCAAGCGAAAGATTTTTGAGAAATGTCAAGGATGAATGCAATTCCAAGTTGAAGTACATAAATAATTGAAGTAATAACAGTTCTTTATCTAAGAATCCTTTGATTTTTCAAAAACATCTATATCTCTTTCATTTTACCATTTAGCACACCTTTCTTAAAAACAATAAATTACCTAATTTAGAACATATGTCTGGTCTTTTTTTAATATACATTTTTTGCAACAGATACCATTGTTGGAATGGAATGATCCTCAAACAAAGAGAAAGAAAAAACAATGCTTATAAATTTAGCTATGGAAGTTTTCTTAAGTTTACTAATTGTGTGATTTCCCTCCTGTTAGAAATGTGAAGAAACAGTCAATTCAAGCACTAGCAAAATAGAAGTAAATATGTGTTTCATTATTCCCTATATTTTTTCTATTGTTTTCTTTCTTCAATGCTTAAAAACCAGGTGAGTTTTTGGAGCTTATTTTGTTTCATTTTCCAGTAAAGAATTACCCTCTGAAATACTAATATTATCAATTGACACTTTCTTAGAAGCCTCTCTAGACATTCTGTTGTAGGCAGAAAGACAAAAATAAAAAGAAAACTGGTCATTAATATTGATTTTGGGGCCCGATGAAATAGCTCAGCGACATAAGAGCCTGCCCGGCAAGCGCGAGGTCCTGAGTTCAACTCCCGGAACCCATGTAAAGGAAAAAAAGGGCCGGTGATATCGCTTAGCAGCACAAGCGCTTGCTGGCAAGCGCGAGGTCCTGAGGTTGACTCCCAGTACCCACATAAAAAAATATATATATATTGATTATGACTTCCTCCCTGGTCTACCCTCGGCAACTGTGTCCCTCACAGTCTGAATTCCTACTATGCTGTTGGTTCCTCAAAAACTTCATGCTCTTTCTCCTTTCAGAAACAAGTTATTGTGGTACCCACAAAACTAATCTCCAATACCTAACTGTGCCCCAAGTTCCTCATCTGTAAAATAGGTACAATTTCAATGGCAACCTCAGAGATTTAGACAAAGTTTCATTAATATAGGAAAAGTGCTTTGAACTGAGCTTATTGATAGTAAATGCTCAATAAATCTTGGGTACTACTGTCAAGCATTCATGCCTAGTTAAACATTAATTTCCCTAAAAATATTCTCTGTATCCCAAGACAAAGAAAACATAATTTTATCATGAATTTCCAAGTTAGTAAATTTGTAATTGCTTGTTTTATGTGAATTTTTACCCTTACATTGTTTTATATATACAGAAATCAAATATCAGGCATTTATTAATATATCCTTAATGCATGGCACATTTCATTTAACAAACAACTTCTACTGTATCAATAGATGTATAAGTAATCACAAGAAAAAATCTGTTTTGTTATTCCTACATTATAACAGAGATTAATTTCATTTGCAGTTTGATCTAATCAAGAAGTATATAGTATGGTCCAAATTCAAATTTACAGATATCCTTTCCCATATGTTTTATAAATAATTCCAATAATAAGTTTGGAGAAAATATGAAATTCTGTTTCTTACTGTTTTATTTGTTTTTCTTTATTTTAAAGAGAAAAAATACAAATAACAAAACAACAGAGTTTCAAAACAGGTTAGTAGGAGAGTTACAATAATTAATACATTGAGAATTATTGTCTTTGTAGCAGTTATTAAGAGTACAAGATATAAGCATTATACCTTGTCCAAATAATATTAGCACAAACCTTTGTTTTCAATGAAGTAAGAGAAACTAGCCATACAACTATCTTAACTATATTGTGTATAAATATATATTTTTTTCTTTTTCCCTTTCTTCCTTTCCCCTTTCCCCCATCACAGTTTGTCTTTTCTTTTGAACAGTTTCTTCCTAATTCACAATATCTATTTTACATTTTGGATCTTATTTACTCATTCAGTTTCTCAAACTAGTGAGACAATATGATGTTTACACATATGAGTCTGATTTATTTTACTTATAAGTATGTTCTTGAGTTGTATCCATTTACCTATAAGAGTTTATCCTTTATGGATGAGTAGTACTCCATTACATAAAAAATAACACTTTTTTAAATCCATTCCTTGGTTGATGGGCATTTGGATTGTTTCCAAGATTTAGCTATTACAAATTGTGCTGCTATAAACATGGGTGCACATGTATCACTATGGTATGAGCTTTTTAATTTTTCTGGGAAGATACCCAGAAGTGGAATAGCTGGGTCAATGGGACCTCCAATCCTAGTTTTTTAAGGAGTCTCCACACTGATTTCCACAGTGGTTGCATGAATCTAGACTCCCACCAACAGTGGAGAAGGGTTCCTTTTTCCCCACAGCCCTGCCAGCATTTGTTATCAGTTGATTTTTTGATGATAGCCACTCTTTCTGGGTTAAGATGGAATCTCAGTGTTGTTTCAATTTGCCTTTCTTGAATGACTGATGATGCTGAACATTTTTTCATGTGTTTATTTGCCATTTGTATTTCTTCATCTGAAAAGCATATATTCATCTCAGATGTCCATTTTTGGATTGAGTCTTTGAATTTGGGGGATCTGATTTGTTTCAATTTTTCGTATATTCTAGATATAAGTCCTTGTCTGAGTGAAAACTAGCTAAAACTTTTTCCCACTCTGTGGGTTGTCTTTTCACTCTGTTGGTGATTTCTTTTGTTGTTGAAAAGCTTTTTAATAAGGTGAGATCCCATTTGTTGATTCTTTGTAGTATTTCCCTTGCAGTCTGGGTTTTGTTCATGAAGTCTCCACCCATACCTGTATCTTCAATATTTCTACCTATTTTCTCTTCCAGTCAATTTACTGTTTCTGTTTTAATATTTAGATCTTTGATCCACTTTGATTTTAATTTAGTGCATGGTAATAGACATGGGTCTAGTTTTAGTCTTCGGCATGTGGAAAACCAGTTTTTCCAGCACCATTTATTAAGGAGACTATCTTTTTTGAACATGTTCAACTCCTTTGTCAAAGATAAGGTGGCTGAGTGTGTTTAGGGTTCTGTCTGCATCTTCTATTCTGTACCATTGATCCTCAGGTCTGTGTTTTTGCCAGTATCATGCTGATTTTATCACAGTAGCTTTGTAGTATAATTTCAGGTCTGGGATTTTGATGACGCCTGACTTGTCTCTGTTGCCCAGAATTGTTTTTGCTATTGTAGGTGTCTTCTGGTTCCAGATGAATTTTGGGAATGTTTTCTCTAGATCTGTGAGGTGTGCTAATGGTATTTTGATTGGGATTGCATTAAATCTTTATAGCAGTTTTGGGAGTATGGCCATTTTCGCTATAGTGGTTCTTCCTATCCAGGAGAAAGGGATATCTTTCCATTTTCTAATATCCTGTTTGGTCTTCTTTTTTATGATACTATAATTTTCACCACACATCTTTTATTTGTAATCATGTATCCTTTTATTATACTGACATTGCCCCTTGCTTGTTACATACAGTTGAAATCAAACAGAAAATACTTGCACAGGAGTTCCTTTACTTGTGGCCCCAAAGTAATATCGAATGCACTGGCTGATCATTGCTTCTGGTTCCATCGCTGACATAGATTGGAGTATGATTGAAGATGGAGACTGTGTCTTCCTGTCTGGTTCCTAAGAGGTTGCAAAAAATTTTGAATATGTGCACATAGGGATGAAAATGAATGTATATGATTTATAATTAAAAACAAATGTTAGGAGAAATACAGTCAAGATTCCTTTTTTTTTTTTTTTTTTTGTGGGTACCGGGGGGTTTACCTCAGGACCTCGCGCGCCAACAGGCACCTGTGCCACTGAGCGAAATCACCGGCTCCTTTTTTGTATGTGGGTTCCGGGAGTCGAACTCGGGCCCTCACGCTTGCAAGGCAGGCGCTTACGAAATTGAGCCATCTCACCAGCCCTAGATTTTAACTTTTATTTTGGAGTTTCAATAAAGTAAACATTTTGTCTAAAGTATTTTGGATTCTTAAAATTGGAAGTAGTGCTAAAACACTATGTTAAATGAAGTAGAGCAAAAATAAAACTGGAATATGGACATAAGGAATTTGTTTAATATATGTTATCCTGTTTAAATAAAGCTAGAATGTGACTATAACTATGTGTATAGAAATAAAATGCGAAAATTTTTGAAAAAGACTTGGGCTTGCATAATAGTAAGCATAAAATGGGAAAAATACATTCAACTTATTATGTTTTACAGTACAAAATTTGGAATTATTGCACACACTGAGATCAGAAATATTCTTGGACTTCTAAATTTTCACATAATTTTAAAAAGAGACAACGAGAGGAGCTATATAAACTGTGATAGACTTAAACATCTGAATGGGAAGCAAATATCGAACAGTATGCTTGAAGGAACAGTGACCTTTTGTCTCAAGGATACTCCATTAAGCCCAGGTGGTAAATGGAATTTGTTTTCATGTGATATGTTTCACATGTACTGGCAGCTAGTGAACCCATATGGAAACTTTTCACTACCCCTTTTGTTTCCACCCTCTGTCTACTGCTATGTACAGCATCAGAATGTATTAATTTCACAATCGCGAAGCAGTTTTCTCTTAATTGTTGGATTTCCTGACTTCTTAATCATTGGATTTATTGACTTTGCCTCTTTCTTTAACCTCTTTTGGAATGAATTCAACTTACACAATCGAAGTTGTTTTTGTTTATTTGTTATAATTACATGCTTTAAAACAAACAGATGGTAATATCCCAACAGGAAATCTTTGAGTTGAAATTAGAAAGAACAAAAAGCAATCAGATGATCAAATGCAGTTCCTAGGCTTGATGATCCAGGAGAAACATGATATCATGAATGCAGGTGTTTTTATTTCGACAATTTTACATCGAAAAAACAGTTGAAACCAGGTGGCATTTTTTCAGAATGAATATAAAGCTAAGTTTAAATAACATGAATTTTCTTCTTAGAAAAACTGATGTCAAGTCTTTTCAAACTAAAGAATGTAGAGCAAATGCAAATATAGTAAATCATAATATGGAAAAGCTACATTTACATTTATCCTAATGTAATCTCCACACACTAAAACTGGTATAAAGGTAGCATTGAATAAAAATACAAATCCACTGATGTATATTGAAGAAAATCTTATTATATTTGTATATGTGTCAGTTTATTCACTACAGAGAGTGACTAGTGCCAAATACATTTACACTGTGTAAGATCTTCGCTATTAATTCTTTTTTCAGCATGTGCTGGTTACTCATCTGCTGGTATTCCCCTGCATACTTAGGTTGACTTCAAGTTGTCATATGTAATGATATTTTGTAAATTCATTCTTCTCTATATACTTTTTCTTAGTTTACTCTAGCTTTTTATGATACATCAAGCTAATAAAATAAAATAGTTCCCAGATAAGAATTTGCAACATACTATAGTACCCTTTCATTAGAACAAAATACCTTTTCTTTGTAATGGACTAATCCTTTACAAAACCTCCATGGCACACACAATTTTGAAATGATATCAATTAAACAAGGATATTTATTGAACTCTCAGGAAATCAGTGATGAAAAGACATGGTCTTAATGTTCATAGACAATGCATTTTCTCATTCTTTTAAAAGTGCATAGAATATCAACAAAAGAAGAAGAAATAGGGTAAATAGGAATCTGAGACAAGAAAATACAGGGCATATGAGCAATATGTATTAATTAATTACTAACAGTATACAGTTCATTTGAAGAAGTTTGCATTAAATAGTGAGACAGGAAAAAATGTATACAGGGTATGTAAAGCTACAAATGATGTCAAAGATGAAGTCGCAGTTTTAGCATTCATGAAGGAATGGTAGGGAACAGTAATTACTAGACCATCATAAAACCCGTTTTCTTTTCTTTTTGGATGTATAGTAGAAGACTATATATTTATCTGGGTCCTAATTAGTGTTATGTAAATAAAAGAGATATTCAAAGTTTTCAAAACATACCTTTAAAGTAACTTTTCCTAAAGTGTACTAAATGATCTATCCCTTCCAGTGGTGACTTCGAAATCATGGAATAATGGTGATAGTGTTGTAAAATGGAAATAATAAGATCATTACTCATGTTTTGAAAGATATGTGAATTTATATGTCAAAAAAATTAATATTGTAATAAGCTACTGATATTTTAATTATCACTTGGATCAGACAGAATTACCTTAATGAACTCCATACAGCAATGCCTGGCATTCAGTTGTCATACATGAGAAACAAGGTGTGTTTATTATCTACAGTGAGACTGTAAACAGGCAGAAGCAGACCTAGACTAATGCTAAATTTAGAACTGGTAGAGAAGAAAACAGGTCAAAGAGAAAGAATAAAAGTCTGATAAAATGAATTTCCCTGTTATCCTAGGGAAGTTAGTATCAAGAAAGAAGACAATTGATAATCTTCTAGCTGTATATTAATAGATTATTTATTAAACAGACTTGCAATCCACAGCCATTACCCATTTGACTTTTACACAATGATAAACAATGGACTTACAAATGTATATTTTGCACAAATTGCTTTCAAAATGGAAACTTTAAGATACAAATTTTAACTTGGAAATGAAGCCTCTGTTTCGGTGTCTTACAAGATACAGTGACAAATAAACATTGGCAAAGAGGACGTTTAAAACAAAGACTTGAGCTGGTGAGATAGCTCAGCGGCATAAGCACCTGCCTGGCAAGCGCGAGGTCCTGAGTTTGACTCCCGGTACCCACATACGAAAAAAGGACTGGTGATATCGCTCGGCAGCACAGCTGCCTGCTGGCACACGAGGTCCTGAGTTCAACCCCTGGTACCCACAAAAAAAAAAAAAAAGACTTCTAGGAAAGATAATACCAGCCTTTTTTGTAAATGGAATTTAGAGCTCTAAAAACTTTTTCATATACTATTCTTAAATTTTCCTGAAGATACAGCAATACTCCAATGATCTGTTATGTAACTAGCCTCCCTGTATTATCCAGGGGTCTCCAGAGACACATAACTGGTAAGACCTAGTTACCTGGATGGATGGATGGATAGATAGATGATACATAGATAGATAGTTAGATAGATAATAGATAGATGATGGATAGATAGATGAAAGAGGATAGATTAGAGGAACTGGATCATGCAGCTGTGGAGGGTGCTAATTCCTATGACAAGCTAACTGCAGAGAGCCCAGAAGCTAGTAAAGTGGCTCATTCCAAAGTACACTTACACTTACACTTACAGATGGGAAAACTGAGTCAATCTTGGACTTGCCCAAGGTTACAAATCAGGAACATTTAATACTGGCTATGATTCCAACATAATTTTCTTAAGTTCAATGAGCTTTCTGAGAGTTTATGACTTGCTATTTGTGAAAGAACATATATTTGATAAATAATACCTGAGTACCCGATAAATAATAAACATCCTGTATATGTTCATTTTCTACTATTTTGTAATAGTGAATAAATAGAAAGATGTATTCCCACAAATCTGTCAGTATTACAGTAGCAGGTTCGGACCCGCAAACCCTGATAGAGACAAATGAAGAGGCAAGAGACAGAAAATCTTTGTTGGGGCCAAAGGACTTCACTGGAATGGAGTGAAGCCCCAAACTGACTCAAACCCAGAGATTTTTTGAAGAACAATAAAGGCAATAGAGTTTTGCTGAGTCAAATGCTTGTTTTAGGTAGCAGGGCAGGCAAGCAATGCACAGTAACAGTTTGGCTAAATAAATAACTCTTACTTGATTGTCTCCTTGGGAGCTTCCTCATTTTCCTAGTAAGGTCCATATCTGCTGGAGTTCACAAAACATCCCATTTTCAAGACGTTTTGTCTCCTTGGACTTAGCATTCTTCTGCCTCCCGAGTCAGCCAGAGAGCTGACATTGACCCATCGGGTGTCACAAGGACCTCCATGTTACGGTAGCTAGAGATGTCCACAGTATCTTCTACTTTTACTTCTGTATCAGTACCTATTTACATAACATTTTAGCACAGGGTATAGAACATGTGATCTGTTCTTCCAAAAATGTTTGTTGAGTGTCAGTCTCCTTTTTCCCTAAAAATAAGTTTCTGTACCTTTTTCCAAAGGTTTGACAAGGAACATAAACATTTTTATATATTTTATTCAAGTTCTAAGTATGTATTGGAGATGATTTTTCTCATGATTTCATTAACCTGATACTGATTATTAAAATAATTCAATCAACAATAACAAAAGAAATGTCCTGGTGAATTTGTAATACTGACCAGAATGCTGTGTACATATTTCAACAAAATACTAATTTTGCTAAGTAAATGAATGTATCACTGAAATAAAAGCAGTTTTCACAATAGTTCCCGAATGCCAGATAGCTTAGTGGATACAATGATTGAAATTCCCAAAGTCAGCGAGCAAATGGTTTTTAAATTCAGGACAATGACATTGGAAGAAATTGTGTATTCATGCAGCCTTGATGGATAGAAACAAGTATCAAGATATTCTTATTTGTGAGATTTATATTACATAATCCTCAAATAATACTGAGAACTGCTCTGAGGCTGCTTTTTTTCTCTTCTTAGTCTCACTACCAAGGGAAGGAGAAAAAAGTGCTGCTCTGCTGCAGGTTCCCAAAATAACTATTTAGAAATACTTCTTTAAATTTAAAATTTTTCAAGTTGTCTTCTACCTATTTTTTTTTTTCATTTTGCACACCAGGGAATGCACCAATCGTTTTCTGCCATGTTTCCTTTTATATGATTTCAAAGCTTTAGGTCCTGAAAAAAAAGAGAGTCGAATCTTGCCAGGAAAATTTCAACTCTCAACACCCCTCATATTCCAGTAGTGTCCCTGGTGCTGGCTCTATATATAAATCTTTAAGATGTGGAGACTTAATCTATGCACCAGGTGTTCCTGCATTCAAATTACTCCTGGCTAAGTATTTCTCAAATGTAATGATGAGCTCTTCTACAATGTAGAGGTCAGGGCAGGGAGACTTGCAGGATCCCATAGAGCCTTACTCTTGTAGTCATGTGTAACACGTTTCACCTAAGCATTTTACTTTATTTTTCCTCTACCAGGCTATAATATTCATGAAGAGAGAGACATTTTGAATCAATTTATTAGAAGATTGACAACACCCTGAATTCTGCTTTGAAAATATTTGGTGATTAAATTTTTGTTGAATGTTTTCATGAATTGATGTATGAACTGTTGATAGAGAATTTTTTCCTACTTATATACACGTGTATACACTACGCTTCCTACTAAGTGACATGTACATATTTATGTTAAAATTTGCATGAATGCATATTTGTAAGTATAAAGTGAGTTAAAAATACCTGCAGTGCATAGAACAACATTTTCCAAGTAAATGTGACACATAAATATTTCTTGTTTCTTAAAAATGTTTTATGGAATCATAAAAGGAGATAGGTTAACCATAAGCCCACTGACAAAGCAGATCCTTTCAGGAAAAAGAAAAAAATTTATCCTAGAGGGAGTGATATTGTACAGAAGAACGAAGTTCTCTGGAGTTTGTAGCAGATAGACTTAGGTGACAAACATGATAAATCAGTACAGCTTATGTTAAAATTTGAATTTTACATTCTTAAACTTGCTGTTTAATAAAATAACAGGTATCATCTCTGGGCTAAGTTACTTTTCCTACTGCAAAGCAAATTTACATGAAAAGAAAAAAAAATGAAATATTGACCAATGTGGCAATGAAAGGAAACATGAAATTTATTTTCTTGAACATATGAGGTGGGCCAGTGAGATAGCTCAGCGGCATAAGCACCTGCCTGGCAAGAGCGAGGTCCTGAGTTTGACTCCCGGTACCCACATACGAAAAAAGGGCCGGTGATATTGCTCAGAGGCATGGGCACCTGCTAGTGCACGAGGTCCTGAGTTCGACCCCCGGTACCCACAAAAAAAAATGTGAGGTAACTGTGCTTTCTAAGTTACTGTTTATGTTAGAGTTTAACAAACACTTGTATGATTTGGATGTGGTTTGTCTCCCAAGAGTTCATGTGTTTAAAGCTTAGTCCCAATGTGACATATTATAGTGTGGTGGAATTTTACTAAGAGGTGAGAAGGAGTAGAAGGTTATTAGTTCATTGGAGACATCACCCTCAGATGGAATTAATGCTGGACTCCTGGAGTTAGTTCTCCTGAGAATAAGTTCTTCTAAAAGAGTAAGGCTTATACCCTGAACTTCTCCTGGCTTCCTGTCTTGACATGCACTCTTCCCTTCTTCCATGTGTTCCTTCATGATATCATATGCCATGTTGTCAGGTAGTCAAAAGGGTCTTCCTCTGAGCCATGAAGTTGGGGTCAGAAGATCTTGGACTTCCAGCTTCTATGATGGTTAATCTTGATTGTGAGCTTGATTAGATTGAAAGAAACTTAAGGTAGAGAGTTAATAGAGCACTCTTCTGGGTATCTCTGTATAGGTCATGGAGCTGTGATCTTGGGGACTTTATATGATTCCTGGTTTCTTCTGCTCAGACTCTTTTTCTGTTGTCCACTTCCCACTTGCAAAAAGTTGAACAACTTTCATCTGCCAAGCCCTTCTGCTGTGAAGTATCTGCCTTGCAGCCAGATGACAGCCATGGACCAAAACTTCTGAAACCATAAGCCACAATATACTATTCCTCCTTTAAGATGTGTTTTTCAGTTATTTCTTCCCAGCAAGAGAAAGCTGAAGAAAACAGCCTCCAAAAGTATAAAGTAGTAAAATTTATCTTCACAGCGCATTGAGCCTTAGGTATTTTGTTATAGCAATGGAAAATGTATTAAACACTGATATATGAGCTTTTGATTTTTTAGTGAAATATGATATTGTAATAAAATACAGTGAGTTTACACTTTATCCTGCCTACTTTGGTTTAATATCAATTGCTATTTTATGAATTTATGGTGATAACACAGTGGTTTCATTTTGTAACATTTAAAGAAATAAATCTAATGAAAATATATTTTGTATAATATACTTTTCCAAAATTTTCAAAGCAAAAAAAAAAAAAAAACCTTTAGCACAGGTACTTTATTCAGGAAAGAAATTTTTGGGATGTGGAGGAAGTCCTGACATGAAGATACAATATAAAGTGCATCCTTGACAGCCTTGAACCTCACAGGTTCCGGAAGTCTGAACAACAAGTTTTTTGCTTTTGCAAGAGATGTCCTCCATCAAATGAGTTATTCCTAGCAGTGGGACACACAACTCCTGGTGAACCTGAACTCAGGTTCCCTGCCAGCAAAATTACTCAACTCGCCAATTACATCCCCTCATGGCAACCAGGAATAACTTAACTTTTTGCTACTACATGACCTGCTTTCACAGCGTATGTTTGTTCACCCTGCTCCTGAATGGAATATCTTTTGCTTTGCATGGTGAATGTATTGATTCTCCTCCCAGACTATAAGTTTATGTGAATAATTATTTGTTAGTAGAGTCATCTGCCCAGTGTCAAGTGTTATGTGTTCGGCCATGTCCAGAACCCTAGGATGGGACCCAGTGCCACACTACTGGATACAAAGAAGGCAAATAAAAGATGAAGAAATTTAGAATTTAATTCTTTGGTTTATTAACATTTAATATTATTTTCATATGATGAATATTGGAAATTTCTTATCCATAACCTTCATTCCTTAGTGGGGTGTTATTTTTTTCAGAATTTTAGTATTACCAAGTAAAGAAATGAATATTTTTATACAGTGTATTCATTTTTTGTTGCTGCATAACCTATTGTCACAAATTTATTGGCTTAAAACAGCACCCAATTATTAGCACAAGACTGTAGGTCATCACCTACTGCTTGACTGGATTCTCAGCTCAGGGTCTCACCAGGCTGAAATGAACATTGTATGGGCAAAACTGTGTTTGATCTGAAGCTTGAGGGCATCTTTCAAGGTTCCAGAGAGTTGGTAGAATCCATTCCCTTTAGGTTGTGAGACCAAAATCCTTTTATCTGTGAGCTATTGGCTGGAGACTGCTTCCTGCTAGAGACTTCTAAAGTTCCGTGAAGTGAGAGCCTCATGGGCCAGTCACACAGTGTCTGTGCACTTCTTCCAGGCCAGCCAGAGCCTATCTTCCTGATAGCTTTCTCTGCCATTACCGAAAATAGTATCTCTGCTTTAAAGCACTCCTGTGATTAAATCAAGCGCACCCTCTTTACCTCATCAAAATTGTAATCTTAATTATGTCTGCATTTTCCCTATATAACAGTGCCTACATCAGTGTTTCACTGAAAAATTTTAAGATGTGGAAACACCAGGGGTCAAGGATTTGGGAGATCTTTTAAGGCAGTTATCAGACCACATCTTGGCAAGTTTTTTAATGTTGCAACGTAAAAAGTTTTTGTTTGATTTATTTTTTTATCTGACTTTTTTTACATCTTCCTCACTTTCCATATTCTAGTCTCAACACACAGAAATTCAGCTGTTTGCTTCTCAAGCCTGAATAATTTACTGTTTCTTTTTTTCCAACTTGATATCTTGCTTCAGTTAGCATCAAACCATTCTCCCTTGATTATCTTTTCTCTTTTTACATGATTATTGTCCTTTCTGCTCTCTTAAGTTTATCTACAAAAATGTAATCAAAACTGTGTTTTCTGTTTACGCACGTGTTATCTTTTTTCAGAAAAATTACTGTGTGGAAAATGCCATAAAAGTCGTGCTGTTGTAAGGAAAAGAAAGCTGAATATACATTTACTTTTTTAAACTACCAACTCCCAATTTCTAACAGGCAAAGCCTTTAACAGAGTGTGAGATGTCCTAAGATGTTGAGCAAGTAAATGTATTCAGAGACAACTAAGTCCTTCTTTTCAAATTAGAAAATTGGTATATAACATTTGTTTTTCATCATGGTTAAACTCAATTTAATTTGTCTTAAATAGAATTAGTGGAGAGAGAAAGGCATACTCCAGTATGTTAGTGACCCAACTTTAGTATTATCTTAGAATTTGCTTCCAATATTTTATCTCTAATGGAGAATTTATAATTATCAACCCACTGGCCTAGACCAAGTATTGTTATTTTGTGAAATTTATCCCTTTTAGAGATATCAAAAGGACCATTTAAATGTCCTACTAGTTTTCAATCTTAGAGGTACACCTCAAAAAGGAAGAATCCATAAAGCTTGCTTGAAATCCTTGTGTAAGTTATAGTTTTAGCGTTAAAATGGCTTAGGAAAATATGTGGTTACTGAAGTAGTTTCAGTCAAGTTGTGCAAAATTAAATGAGAAAATAGAGTTCCAGGTAGGTCTTAACATTTTTTTTTCAGGGAGCAGGATAAATTTGGGGTACAGTGGACTTTGAATATGCCTTCTTTTGTTGTTGTTTTGTTTTGGTTATCTTCACGTGGTAATAAAATTGACCAATTACAGTGCAGTAGTTCTATGTGCAAAGATTCTATATAATCTACTCGGCAGAGTAAGATACCCAAAACATGTTTTTTCCTAGATGATGGTTGTAAGAAACTTACTTGCACTGCATTTTATGGTGACTTGGAGACTGGGACTAAAACATAAAGTTGGAATTCTTTTTTATGCATTTTTATTTCTATTACATAAATTTGATCAATACATTCTCTTGATGTGGAAAATTTGATTTTCTTTTTTTCCTCTGACATTTCCTAGTGCATTTTCTGTTACTCTGCTCAATCACAGGCAAGAGACACAAAATACAGTTATTTTCCATGCACTTATAGGTCATCAAAAAATAACTCCTTATAATCAGGAATATTTGGTGCCTTAATTGCAAAAATCAAGCTGTAAATAATCATGGTAAAAAGTAGATATTTCTGGTAGTACTAAGATACGTATTTTCATGCATTTGGACATAATTATGAAAATACATTTAAAAAACTCTGAATAAGCTCTATGTTATTATATATTTGTAAATAAGAATATCAATTACGGAAATATATTTTAAAAACTCTGAACAAGCTCTATGTTATTATATATTTATAAATGAGAATACAGATTATCAATTATAACCAAATACTTCCTTTCTTCTCATATAAAACAATGCAAGGAAGAAAAACATTTTGGAGACTAAAAACTGAATCTAAGAAAATTCAATTAAGAAACTATGATCAACTGTAAAAATTGTTAACTGAGAGTAAAATGGAAGAAGTTAGGAAATTAGAAATTGGAGCAGCAACAGAGTGGCTATTGATGGATAAACCAGTGCCAGAAGTGATAATCTATTGATATATGCAGTAACATAGCTGAACATCAGAATAACTCGAGTAAGAGAAGCTAGGCATAGATTTCATATGCTTCTAGCTAAATTTATTTTTTAAATGCTAGTAAAGATAAAACTTCTAGAATGGGGCCGGTGAGATGGCTCAGCGGCTTAAGTGCCTGCCCGGCAAGCTCGAGGGCCCGAGTTCGACTCCCGGAACCCACATACGAAAAAGGGGCCGGTGATATAGCTCAGCGGCACGGGTGCCTGCTGGCACGTGAGGTCCTGAGGTCGAACCCCGGTACCCACAAAAAAAAAAAGAACTTCTAGAAAAGGTAAAACCATAGAAACAGAAAGCAGTTGCTGCAAGCAGGTGATGGAGAAGGGATAAACTGCAGAGGCAGAAAATTATTTTTATAAAATTATTCTAGACATTGTTATGTGGAAGTTTGCCTAATTGTATACATTTACCAGAAACAGTTGTGTCCTCCATTTTCAGTGGGTGATTTTTTTATGGTATGACAATCAAATCATGCCCTGATGAAATCAATAAGTGCATATAAACAACCAAAGGGCTAAGCACTATCCTTTGTATCAATATACTACATTTTGTTAATTCAGCAACCAGCTGACAAGCATTTGAAGTTTTGCAGTTTGTGCCTATTATAACTAAAACTGCACATGCACAAGAGTTATGTCCCCCAAACCCCACATCTTAAGGATTTGATCCCCAACATAACAATATTCTGAGGTGGGGCCGAGAGGTACAGGATCCTGAGGTGCTAAATTCATCAATGGGTTAATCCATTAATGAGTTCATAGCTGCATGGGCTGTGAGGAAGGAGGGAGGGCCTGTTTGGAAGAAATGTGTCCCTTGAGTTGGGGCGGGCATGCCTTTGAAAGGTATCTCTCTCTTCAGGTGCTTTACCTTTTACTTCTCTTCACAGATCCTATGAAGTGAGCGGGTTTCTTTGGCCGTGCCTTTCTCCCAAGATGTTTCTGCCTTGGAGCCACCTGTCCATGGACTGAAACATCTGAAACTGTGAGCCAAAGTGACCTTTTCTCTTTTGAGCGATGAGTGTCAGGTGTTTTTGTCACGATGGAAAAAGCCGATTAACACAATGGGGCTTTGTGTAAATATATGCTTTCTATTCTTTTGCATAAATGCCTTTGCATGGATTATATGGATCAGATGTTGTATAAATATTTAGTCTTCTAAGAAAATGTCAGCTGGGTATGCCTGTAATCCCAGTACTCAGGAGGCTGAGGAAGGAGGATCACCGTTAAGTTCAAGGCCAACCTGGGCTGCATAGTCTATGGAAGGCCAGAGTGAACTGCTACATAGCAAGACCCTTCTCAAAAAAAAAAAAAAAAAAAATTCAAATTTTTTCCAAAGGGATGTGCCATTTAACATTTTGAACAGGTGCTACTTGGTACAATGAATTTATTGTTGCCATATCAATTATTTTAAGGCATAAATGTATTGCATTGGGATTTTTAACACATTTATTAATAATGATAAACAACTTTTCTTATGTTTAATTACCACCTACATGTCTTCTCTGTTAATGTGTCTGTTCAAATCATTTCTGATTTTATTATATTTTGGTATTTTTGTTAATTTTGAGTTTTGAGAGTTTTAAAATATATTTTAAATAATTTATTTGTAAAATGAATTATCTGAAAATAATTACTCCAGTATGTGGCTCATATATTAATTCTATTATCAATACCTTTTGAAGATAAAAATTTGTATTTGGACAAATGTAATTCTACTGTGGCTATTACTTGTATCATTTTGCATTTACTCAGATTTGTCTTATGGTAAGAATTTGGTTCCATGAATACTGGAAGACTATGTGTTCTTTTTTTTTTTTTTTTTTGTGGGTACCGGGGGTCGACCTCAGGACCTCATGCGCTGACAGGCGCCCTTGCCACTGAGCGATATCACTGGCCCTTTTTTCGTATGTGGGTTCTGGGAGTCGAACTCAGGCCTTTGTGCTTGCCAGGCAGGCGCTTATGCTGCTGAGCCATCTCACCGGCTTCAAGACTGTGTATTCTGCTGCTTTGGAGAATAATGTTTTATAAATGTGAATTATGTTAAACTGATTGAGGGTATTGTTCAGGTTTTAAATAACCTAGCTGATTTTTCTTCTACTTATGATAACAGTTACTGAGAGAAGGGTATTGAAATTTCTGACCGTAGCTCTAGATTTTGCAATTTTCTTTTCAATTCTATTAATAGTTTGCAGCTGTATTATTAGGTGAGTAAATGTTTAGGGTGTTTAGTTCTCCTGATAAATTAACTCTCTTCTAATAATATTTTTTGCTTTAAAATCTCCTTGGTTTTACTCTAGCATATCTACTCCAATTTTCTTTCCACTATTAACCTAGAATTTTCCATATTTTTACGTTTAACCTATTTGTGTATTTCTAGTATTTAAATGTATTACCTTTAGGAATCTGTTATGGGTTAAATTACATATCAACAAATCCTAACCACTGGTATGTATGAGTATGATCTTATTTTGAAATCAGCTCCTTCAAGACTTATTGGGAGGTAATACTAGAATAGAGTTGGCCTTGATGCCATGATAGTTGCCTTTGCATGCAAATAGAATGGACACAGACACATTTACATGTAGGGGGAAAGCCTTGTGGAGATGAAGCAGAGGTTTCAGTGATAGCTCCACAAATTAAGGATATTTAAGTATTATTAGAAAACTTCAGAAGCTGGGAGGATACATGGAGGTTCCCAAAATTCTGCTAATATTTTGGTTTGAGACTTTAGCATCTACGTTTATATAATAATAATTTTCGGTTGTTTTAAGCTTTCCAGTTTGTGGTACTTTGTTGATAGCCATTTTGGGAATCTAACAGAATTGTCTTTTTTCTATCCAATATGGTGTAGCTCATATGTCTGTTAATTAGTGGAATTCCGTTAATGATTGTATGTCCGGGGTTTGCTACTGATACATTATTTCTTACTTATCTTTATTTTACATTATTTTTATTTTCTTTTTAATTGTTCAATTTCCCATTATTTTTGAAATGTATTTCACTATGTATAAAATTGTAGGTTGATTTTTTTCTTTCAATAATTTAAAGGTGTTGCCTCATGAACTTCTTCCTTAATTTTTTTTCTAATGAAGATCTCTTGCCTCTCTGACTTTGTTTCTCCGTGGATACTATGCCTTTTTCTGATGCAGTTCTTTTGATTTTTCTTTTTATCCTATGTTTTGAGCAATGGCTTACAATGTGCCTAACTTCTTTATATTTCTTTATCTTACTGTGTGTTGAGCTTCTTGGATAAATTAATTAATGTGATTGTAAGAATACAAGAGGTTTCCTTGCTATTGCCTGTCTACCAATATTTTCTGATAAATTATGACACTCCTGCTGAACACATTAATTAGAGGATGAGGAAAAGATGATTTATTTCCAATTTGACTATGAGAGAGATGAGGTAGTTACTTAAAGTGAGAAAATGGGAGCACTCTAATTTTGACAAATTTGTTCATTTCAAACCATTTTATCCTTAGTTCAGTAAACTTCAGTAATGCTGACTTTCTTCTTTCAATTTATTTTGGATATTTATTTATAATGTCTTAAATTTTACTTTTTCAGAAAAGATCCTCCTCTACATCTAATCTAAATCCAAGCTATTGTTATTTTGTATTTTAATTCTCATTTTCAATACTTTATACATGTAGGTGTAAAAATTCATTTTGTGCTTGTTTTCTGCTGAACTATTAACACATTAAATCATAAATGTCATTTTGATAACATTTGAAAACATAAATGACATGACTGTCATTTTGATAACAATGTTTGGCATAACCCCTAATCCATAGAACAGTCACACAAAGGTGCATAAAGTTTTAAGAAATAATCATTAATTTTCTTATTTCCTCCCCCACCAAAATACTATTTTACATTTTAAAATATAGAGTAAAACTTATACAAAAATACATAATCATGAAATACATTATATTTTGCAAGTTGCAGGCTATTCTTTTCAGATTGCCATTTCAATGAATATGAGAATAGCATGCTTGAAATTGGAAAATGTTACCCATTCCTTTTATATTCAATTTTGGTTATTGCTTTCCAAAATTCTGTGTCCTGAAAAAATGTCAATAGATTTTTCTGATGAAGATGGTCATCAAATACTTTTAGGGAATTATAGATAAAACACATTTCTTTACTGAGAAATATCTCCAAACATTTAATGAATATTGTGAATAACCAGACAGGATCAAGCTATGTAAAATTCTGTTTAACTGCTAAATTCTTTTTTGTTATTGAACAAGTAAGATATATTTAGTAAACATATTTGGTTTTGCAATATAGTATAATAAAAATATTATGGTAAGTATAGAGATAATATCATTTCAAATAAAGGCCCAACTTTAATCTTTACCTTCTTTATTTTGGGTACCAGGACTTGAACTCAGGACCTCATGCTTGCCAGGCAGGTGCTGCACCACTGAGCTAAGTCCCTGCTCCCTATTCTTCACCTTCTTAAATTGCCTTTTTCCTCTTATCCACTCCCTTTGGTTCACAGTAAATTGTATCAGTATTGTACAAATCTGCTGCCATCCCTGAAATTCTTTCAAGGCTAAATTGGACCTTATAAGTAAACTCTTGGAGTGAATAAAATTTCTCCTTTCAAGACTATATAAAAAGGCTTATTTCAAAGTTACATAAGTATTTAATCAATTAAAGTCTGGATAAAATTAATGCACTTAGTCAATGCTTTGATTCAGTCTAAAGATAAAAATATCAATCTTTGTTTGACAATTTTTCAGGCTGTCTTGGAACTCTTGGGCTCAAGTGATCCGCCTACCTCAGCTTTGTCAGTAATTGGGACTATATGAATGTGCCACCATGCCTGCCTCCACAAAGATACCTTTTAATCAATTATCTTTACTCCATCTTATCTGGCACTCGAAATTTCAGACCTTAAATTCGTAATTATGAAAACAATAATTTAAGGAAAGCGTATAGTTGTTTGTTGAAAACATAAGCTTTCTAAGCTCCTGACAGAAATATATGGGATAAATGTTCAATTTCTTCTTTTTTATATCCACATCCTCTTTGGTTACTGAAACTAAAATTAACATGTCACTAGTTCTTATTAAGTTGTTGATGTTATATATTCAGATTCTCTATTGCATAGTGCACTCTCATAATAAAACTTTAAACCTTTTTCATAATAACTTTTAGAAAAATTAAATGCTTTATGCAGAAATGAATAATATATTGCCTATGAACTTAACCTAGGAATTTTTAAGTGGCGTACTTATGTCCAATTATGAACTCTACAGCCTTGCATATTTGAGAGCTAGATTGTTAATATTTCTTTTTTTTTAATGCGTATACCAGGAGTCAAACTCAGGACCTTGTGCTTGCCAGGCAGGCGCTTATGTCACTGAGCCATATCACTGGCCCTAGATTGTTAATATTTCTAATCCCTTTATCTCTCACTTTTAACCACGCAGATACTTCTTTGTCAATAAATATGTGAAATTTTTGGAAAGAATGTGGAATCATTTTGTTGGAATATGATGTAGTAATCATACTGAAAAATTCAAGGCTATTTGAATAAACTCTTACACTGGTATTATTCTGTCAGGAAAAACACTCATTAAATCTCTCTGCAGGATTTTCCTTTGATAATTAAAAATGATCTATCCATCCACCACATTGGAACCTACTAGGTGCTAGAGAATAAGGTTTATGCAAACAAGGACTGGGCTAGGTAAACTGCATCTGCCAAGATAATCCAATGTTGGGGCTGGTGAGATGGCTCAGTGGTGTAAGCGCCTGCCTGGCAGGCGCACGGGCCCGAGTTCGACTCCCGGAACCCACATACGAAAAAAGGGCCGGTCCTATCGCTCAGTGGCACGGGCGCTTGCTGGTGCGCGAGGTCCTGAGGTCGACCCCCGGTACCCACAAAAAAAAAAATAAATAAAAAGATAATCCAATGTTGAGAGTTCTTGCCTTATTTATTTCTTAATTCTGGTAATAAATAAAAACAATAGATCTTAAAGTATTTTATTTATATAATTATTTACTGTAAATTTATTTAAACGGTATATTATATGATATGCAGCAATTTAGAATTGCGAATGGAAGATTGTTCTTAACTGTTTGGAACGTAAGTGTGGCTATATGAGGTTTTGATCAATAACTATGAGGAGTACTGATGGGTGATCAAAATATAGAGTGTGTACTTAAATTTCAAATATATTCACCACAGTAAAAGACATTAAAAAAAGACATATTGCCATTAATCCGCCTCAATATCCTCACCTTTGCTTCCAACACATTATGCCATTGTGCTGGCTACTTTTTGAAGTAGATTTGGAAGTTCTGTTTCCTGAGTGGTCAGCAGTATGCTGAATGCTGCCACTGAGTGTCATCCAATGGAAAGACGGGCTCCTAAAACCATTACAGTGTGTCCTCATCCACCCTATTTATTGTGTTTGGTACCGTGTGTTCGGCTTTCTTTTGGCTGTTCTCCAAATTCAAAATGATTATGAAAGATAAACATTTTGAATCAATTCAGGACATGGAATCAGCCACAATAATACAACTAAGGACACTCATGAAAGATGACTTCCAGAATTGCTTCTGAATGTGGCAAAAATGACAACATTTTTGTTTTCAAAGCAAGGGAGACTACATTGAAGGCAAGATTTTTTTATTGTAATGATTTTTATAAATTTAAACACTTCATGTAAGTGTATTTTTGGATCACACCCTGTATGATATACTATGTGCTTTTCCGACTCCGTAATGCTAATAGAAGCAAGTTTTGAGAAAAATTCTCCTTCAGTGTAGCCCATTTAGTGATTAGAGAGAGCAAATCTCTCTGTTTAATTGTTTGAACATAAAGAGAGCCTCAACTGGGAATTTTGATTTTTCTTTGATAACTTTTAGATTTTGGATTCAATAGTAACCTGGACTCTCCTACTAGTTTCTTTTTACTAGGTTGCTATAATAGTTATTCACCCAAATTTCAATTATCCTGTTATTTAGATGCATCTTCAATGAAGACTAAGAAGATCAGTCTGACAATTTTTGTATAAACTGCTCATGAGCATCAATATCATAGCTATGTTAAGATGTATACAATTATTTTATATTATGCTATAAAAATATTTTTTGCCCGTTGTTTGGTTCTTTTTCTCTTCTCTTTTGACTTGTTTATTCTAATTAAATGTACATTCAATTTGTTTTCCACTCTAATGTTCAGCACTTTATTTATTCCATTAAAATTATTTCATGGTGACTTAATTATTAATGAATATCCATATTCAAATTTTCAATGGAAAATGTAATTGATTATTTTGTCACACTTGCATATAACAAAAATATATTAAAATGTAAAATGTATTCAGAAAATATAAAGACATTAAAATTTCTTTTTTTTTTTTTTTGTGGGTACCGGGGGGTCGACCTCAGGACCTCGCGCGCCAGCAGGCGCCCGTGCCGCTGAGCGATATCACCTGCCCCTTTTTCGTATGTGGGATCCGGGAGTCGAACTCGGGCCCTCGCGCTTGCAAGGCAGGCGCTTATGCCGCTGAGCCATCTCACCGGCCCCAAAGACATTAAAATTTCTTACGAGAAAAATCTACTCTCAATTTATATTTGAATGGTTATAGTGTGACACACAGGCATTTTTATTTTATTTACTTTATTTTGCATATGTAGATTTTTACATAAAACTGTCTTAATTTTGTTGTTATTTGCATCTTATTTTTTCATTTTTCTTTTGCTTCTTTTCTGAAATCATATTTCTTCACCTTTAAAAACTCCCTTTAGAGTTTATTTTACCATTGTTCTACTCTGGTAACTTTTCAAGTGCACATGTGTATGTGTGTGTGTGTGTGTGTGTGTGTATACTTACATGGTTCTATATATTTACATGTGAAAATGGCTTCCTTTTCACTTTATTCTTAAGAAAATCTTTTCCAGGGTTGGCAATGATTTTTGTAAAACTACTTAAATATATTATTTTTCTATATTCTGGCCTTCAATTTGATGAGATATCATTTGCCAATCATAAATACTTTCTCTGCAGATAATCTACATTTCCTTCTAATTGCTTTAAGATTTTTTTGTCTTCACTAGAATAGCAAAGGCAATCCGGGGCAACAAAGGGAAGGCAGGAGGCATCACAATCCCTGATTTGAAATTACACTACAAAGCTACTGTGGTAAAAGCAGTATGGTACTGGCAAAAAACACAGATCTGAGGATCAGTGGAACAGAGTGGACAGAAGATGCAGACACAACTACAAACACACTCAGCCACATTATCTTTGACAAAGCAGCTAAACATATTCCCTGGAAGGAAGATAGCCTCTTTAATAAATGGTGCTGTAAAAACTGGCTTTCCACATGCTGAAGACTAAAACTATACCCATGTCTGTCTCAATGCACTAAACTAAAGTCAAAATGGATCAAAGGTCTAAATAATAAAAGAGAAACAATAAATTTACTGGAAGAGAAAATAGGTAGAAATCTTGAAGACATAGGGATAGGCAGAGTGTTCATGAACACAACCCATACTGCATGGGAAGTACCTCAAAGAATCAACAGCTGGGATCTCATCTTATTAAAATGTTTTTGCACATCAAAAGAAATTACCAACACAGTGAAAACAACAAACAGAGTGGGCAAAAATTTTAGTCAACTGTCCCTCAGACAAAGGACTTCTATCTAGAACACATAAAGAATTGAAAAAACTCAGGCCCCCCCAAATTCAAAGTCCCAATCCAAAAATGGGCATCTGATGAATACGTACTTCTCAGATGAAGAAATACAAATGGCAAATAAATACATGAAAAGAATTTCAACATCACTGGTCATGAGTGAGATGCAAATTCAAACAACACTGAGATTCCATCTCACCCCAGAAAGAATGACTAGTATCAAGAAATCAACCAGCAACAAGTGCTGGAGGGGCTGTGGGGAAAAAGGAACCCTTCTCCACTGTTGGTGGGAGTGTCGACTGGTGCAGCCACTGTGGAAATCAGTGTGGAGATTCCTCAAAAAACTAGGATAGGAGGTCCCATTTGACCCAGTTATTCCCTTCTGGATATTTCCCCAGAAGAATTACAAACATCATAGAACAGCCATATATGTGCACCCATGTTTATAGCAGCACAATTTATAATAGCTAAATCTTGGAAACAACCCAAATGCCCATCAACTGAGGAATGGATAAAAAAGATGTGGTCATTTTACACAATGGAATACTACTCAGCTATGAATAAGGATAAACTCAATGCTTTTATAGGTAAATGGATGCAACTTGAGACCATACTCATAAGTGAAATAAATCAGACTCATATGTGTAAACGTTGTATTGTCTCCCTAGTATAAGAAACTGAAAGAGTAAATAAGATCCAAAATATACCATAGATATTGTGAAAGGGGAAGAAACTGCTCAAAAAGAAAGAACAACTGGAATGGGGGAAAGGACAAAAGAAGGGAAAAGAAATATATATATACATACAAGACAGCTAAGATAATTACACTAATAATTTCTATTAGTTCTTTGAAAAGAATGGTTTGTGCTTATATTGTTTGATCAATTTTTCATGTCTATATCCTGTAATCTGAGTAACTACTTTGAAGATAACAATAAGCAATATATTAACCATTGTTAATCCCATATTAGCTTGTTTTGAAATTCTGTATCATTGTTTTTATTTTTCTCTTTAAAATAAATAAATAAAATAAATAAAAATAAAAGTTAAAAAAGGATTTTTTTTCTTTAGTTGCACTATGATATATCTGCATTGATTTGGTTGTAATTTCCCACCTTGAAATTATATTATTACTTCAGTCTGTGGGTTTATTCCTGTGAGTTTCTTCAGTCTCAGTGTTGCCTATTTTGGGAACTATCTTATTCAATATTTTCTGTACTCCATTCTCTTACTCTGCTTCATTTGTAACTCCAGTCACACTTATTTTAGATCTAATCATTGTATTCTCCGTCACTCATATTCTTCCCTTAATTTTTGAAGTTTGTTACACATTTTATATTTTTATTTTGGTGATACTGTCTACTTATCAAATTCTCTTTTTATTTACCAACTCTGCAGATTACATTACTTTTAGTATTGTTATATATTCTTGTTGGGGGGTTTCATTTTATGAAACCTGCTGTGTTACTCTAGTAGTTTCTGATTGCCTACCAATTTCTTTGCTCAGCTGGATTATCTTTGAGTAATCATAGTTGTTTTACATTCTGTGTCTCTTCATCCCAATATACTTAACCTGTAAGCTATTTCTACTTTATCTAGTGCTTGTCATTCATCATATTTTGTTTTACTCCCTTTTTACTGCCTGATGGAAAAATTAATTGTACATATGATACAAAGCCTAGATTCTTAAGAGTATATTTATTGAATTCTGAGCAATTCTAGTACAACCAATGAAAATCTTCTTAATCTAAACTAAATGTATCTGTTATGTATATCTCCAAGATTTTAAGAAGCCAGACAAAAGTTCGTACAAAAACTGATTTACCTACCTGTCTCTTTTTAGTTTGATTTTGCCCTTTAGGATTCCAGCTTTACTGGAAGCTGTTTAGTGGGCACTTGACTTTGAATTCTCCCTTTATTCTGTGATGCCTCCAAAGACAGCTTAGTTTTAAAGCTTTTTTTCTTTTTTAAAAACTAACAGATGTACTAAGAACAAAACGATTTCTCAGTGGTTGTGTTATTTCTCTGAATTCTTGGAAGGTATAAAGATGTTCTTCAGTTTATGATGGAGTTTTGTTCTGATAAACTCACCTAATGTTGAAAATGCCATAAGCTGAAAGTGGATTTAATGCATTTAACCTGTCAAACCTCACAGCGTAGCAGCACAGTGTGCTGCTGAGGAATGGTTGTTTTCCTTGTGATCCCGTTGCTTACGGAGCCAGTGCTGCTCAACATCACAAACTACTACATACCAGGAGTTCAGAAGAACAAACTAAAAATTTTAAGAATTTTTCTACTGAATGTGCATCCCTTTCTCACAATTAAAAACTCAAAAAATTATAAACTGTACCATGATAAGTAAGGAATTACTGTATGTGCATTAGATTTATCTTGCATAAGCCTCAGATCTTCATTTTTAAGTTCATTATAAATATATTTTGTGTAGATACTTTAGCTGTAAGTGACAGGACATTTTTTCCTAAATTATTCAATGTATAATTAGCATTAGTGAATGCCTTTTTATTCCTGACTTTTTATTCATTCTTTCAATCTAGTAAAGTTTATATCAAATGTATTAGATATTTGTAAAAGAAATAGTGAAAGGAACAGTTATCAGATTGAGATGTACAGAAAAAAGACAGCTCAAATTTTGGAGGTTCAGGGTTTGGCACCAGCATCAGCCTGACTCGGGCTGGAGTGTTTGAAAAGGATCGCCTGGTGAGCAGGAAGTCAAAAGTCAAAAGACCAAGAAGGTGTCAGGGTCCTTCTTTTAAGGCAACTCTGTAGTTAATATAAGCCGTGATCCTGCAAAAACTACATTGATTCTTTCCAAGGGTACCATACTCAGTTCACCGCTTCCCACCAGGCCTGTTTCTCAAAGGTGCCATAACACCCCAAACACTACTATGGTAAGAACCGAGCTCCCTCGGAGCACATATTAGCACTGTGTCCACATCACAGCACATGCAGTGGAAAGTAATACTTGCAACTGTGCTAGACAAGGTAGTTTTAAATCTTCAGATTCCTCACAATATTCTATACTACTGAGTTTGCAGGCATAGCTATTAACTTTCTTTTCTCTCTTCCATGCCCCAACCTGTATTCTTAAGAACTTAGGAGAAAATTTAAAGAGTATTTCTCCTCAAAGAGTCAGATTTGATACATGCCAAAAATAGTGCCAAAGATCAAACATATCAGTGATAGAAGCTTAGATCACAGATTTTTTTTTTTTTGGTTTTCTAATACTTTACTAATTGAAATTGACTCTGAATTTTGACAATATTCTAGAATATGAGTACATAGAAGAGAAACTAAAAATGGAATGATCTGAAATAAAGCTGGCTGTATTCTCATGTAGACAGGTTCATTTACAAATTTCTACATGCACACATTTAGATTAATATATCCGCAAGTCCTAGAATAGTTTTAATTCCATTAGAAAAATTATGATGTCACCTCAAAAATACAATTAACTAGTGTATTATTATCAATTCAATGTAGTTCTAAACCTATAGATGAACACATTTAAAAGAAATTATGAGAGATTCTCAAAATCTGTAATAAACTTTCAAATCTTGATTATAAAATTTTAGTATGAATGACTGATTTTCATCTTTTGTACAAATGTAGTGCACTCTGTTAATCTCTCCCAATATTCCTCATACACATTCCTCCTTTTAAAAATGAATTTTTTTAAAAAAATCAAAGTAGATTTGACGTGTTCTTGGAAAATTGATAATGTATATATTAGCTTTTTAGCAATCCCACAATGTATACATATTTCAAAATATGTAGAACATCATAAATACGTGCAATTTTATGTCAGTTAAAAATTAATGAATTATGTAATTAAAACAAAAGTTCCTATTACATAAATCTATTATCAACACAGAAAATATTTAAACTAGTTCCATATTGACAACATATGTTGAATGTTTGGAAATTGTATGAATTTCATCAAAAATATTACACATAATTTTCAATGAAGTACATGGTTTTGGTTATTTATAATATTTATTTTTCTTTCTTACAATAAATAAGGGTTCCAGGAGCAAAAAAGTTACTTGATACCATGTGTTCTCAACACAGTTACACTTTGCTGTTTTAAAAACATATTTTCCCCCTGAGAAAATATTAAAGACAGAGATCTCTGTATTCTCCAGTGTTTTTTTGTTTGTTTGTTTGTTTTGTGGGTACCGGGGGGTCGACCTCAGGACCTGGCACACCAACAGGCACCCGTGCCGCTGAGCGATATCACCGGCCCCTTTTTCGTATGTGGGTTCCGGAAGTCGAACTCAGGTCCTCGCACTTGCAAGGCAGGCGCTTATGCCGCTGAGCCATCTCACCGGCCCATTCTCCAGTGTTTTGTATCAACTAATTGTGAAATCAATTCCTACTAAGATAAACTTTTATTCATATTATATTAAGCATTAAGCACTAAGTTTACTAAGGCTTTACTATAAGCGATTCAACTTCACTTAAAATGGTTAATTTCTGATAGAATTTTTTAAAGAAAAGTTTATTTTTACCACTGTTGACATTCATGGTTGTTTCAGTTGGATATCAAATGATAGAAAGGTGAACTATTCACAGAGTTGTAACTCTCGGATTCCTTATGATTCCATATATATCAAATATTTTTTCTTAGTCCCCATCTTTTTTTTTTTTTTATGGGTACCAGGGGTCTACCTGAGGACCTTACGCGCCAGCAGGTGCCTGTGCTGCTGAGCGATATCACTGGCCCTTTTTTCATGTGTGGGTTCCAGGAGTCGAACTCAGGCCCTCGCGCTTGCCAGGCAGAAAACTTACACTGCTGACCCATCTCACCAGCCCCCTTAGTCCCCACCTTAATCTCACGTTTTCTTTATTTTTCTTGCAAAATAAAATGTGTTTTACTAGATATATATCAAATTTCTTAATTTCCCTAAATCTGAGCTGTAAAATGGGTAAATGAATTTAATACTAGTATATAGTTTAAAGAACTGTTAGACTAAATTAGAGGTTAATTTAAAGAATCCCATCATCACTAATACTAGGAGCCAAATAAATGTTAGTTTTTGCTATCAAGACTATGTTTGTGGAAACATTAAATATATTATGAATATTTCTCTAGAGAAAAGTTTGAGTAACACAAAAGCCTCTTTTTAAATAAAGTTGAAAGGCTAGTCCAAAACATTGTAAATAATTTGTCAGTTGGGAAATCTGAGCCAGTTGGAAAAGAAGCATTGTTCTGGGTTGAGGAGGATTCTAAGAAAGGAGAGAAAAGATAAAGGTATGGAAGACATCAATTTCCTATTTGATAGCAGCCCTGCTTGGGCTTATTACACATAGTCTGATTCTAGAATGTTTCACTAGCTGCCACTCCAGCAAAATGTACAAGGGTATAGTTATTTCAAAGCAAAAATAAATGAAAATTTTCTTTAAGCTTTCAGAATTCAATAGTGTTATTCAAACTTTTCAAAAGCTTTAGTTATGAATCTGTGTTGGCTGTAAAATTCCATTTTCTTTCTAACTGTGCCTGTGTGAACAATAGAGACACTAAAAATCACAATATTTTGAAATGGAAATGGAATGCATGAATGCAAAAATATACTTGGGAGGCAGAGTATTGGTAATACAGAACAATTATGATGAAATGTTTTATGAATTTCAAAATAATTTCTTGAGGGGGGAAGCTCTCTTAGAGATAGGAAGCTACTGGGAAAGGCTTGTGTCTAAAAAAGAAAGAAAATAAGTGAATATTAGGGCAGAAAATCTTTAATACCATGTCACGTAATGAGAAGAATTGACTGGGTAATATTCAAGCAATTAAGGAGATACAATAGATGAAATATTCATTGACATATACTAGACAATCATCTTAAAGTTATCTCAAATTTAGAGTAGTTATATGCAAGAATAATTGCCAATCTATAATTCTGTTGTTAGGAATTATCATCTGTCAGTCAGATTATTGATGTGTCTTTAAGAAAACTTAATATAAACTTGAATGGGAAGAGTATTGAATTTTCCAACAACAAAGTGATGATTTACATTGTTTTAAAACTCTCCGGTTCAGTATAAAATGGTTTTGCACAGGGACTAAAAGAAGGAAAATATGAAGAAATCTATGTATTATCTATAATATTGTAGATGGAATACTCTTGGGATCTGTATTTTTTTTTTTTTTTGAGACAGTGTCTCACTACTTAGATCAGGCTGTCCTGAACTCACTCTGTAACCTAGGCTGGCCTGGAACTCGTAGGGAGCATCCTGCCTCAGCCTCCCAAGTGCTGGGATGACAGGCATGCGCCACCACACCTGGCTTGTATTGTCTTTTAAAATGAGAGTTTCCTCCTCTTCCCTCTCTACTCCTATAAAAATAAGTCCCCCAAACATTTGAGAACTCATGTTATAACTTAGCTCTTCCATTATTTAACTTTTATAATTGTGCATACTGTCACTTCTAGAAGTAGTATTAAAACATAACCCAGAGATGTGCACTGGGAATTAAATGGCATAATATGCAGATATTTTTATTAGTGCATGTTTGTATTACAAAATAGTGATGTTTGTTTTGGAGAATTGGTTCATGCATGTAATACACCTTGATCATTTTCAATCTCATTATCCTCTTCTCACTTATCTCCTCCTGACCCCCTTATCATCTCTAAGAATCTTGCTTCTAGTTTTCTATCACCTCTCCTTTACTTTATGCACTTATTTCTTTATACTTTTGGTTCCTTTTTAGTAGAAAACATGTGATATGCAACCCTCCTGTCTGGCTTATTTCACTTCACATGGTGGGCTCCAGTTTTAAAGGTATTCTTAAGAGCATATTCTTCTAGCAGTTACTTTCCAATCTTTCCACATCAGAACACTTCCATAACTATATAATTGTTTTCTAACATCATTTTTATGTGCAAGTTGTAAGGTAAATTTTATGTTGTGCAGGGCTCAAGTTTTGTCTTTTATTTATCTCTTATGACACAGAGGCTTGATAGCTGGCTGCTTTACTGATTTCATGAAATAAATTTTTTCCTTATATATCATTCTTTTAGCAGATTTTTAAAAAATTATTGAGTGCTATAAGGAAGGATGTATATAGATATTTGAAATTAGGGTAAAAGATAGATATATGTTTTTTCATAATCTGATGAGGTTAAAGCCACTTAAGCATTATGCAAAAACATTGCTCTAAATAGTGTTTACCATTGATGAAAGGTGTAAGACTTAATAAAATTGCATTTCAATTAGTATATTTTAGTCTGCTATGATGTTAGTAGTTAGTACACAGTAAAAAAGATTAAAAGTTGTATTTTATTGCTTTGAAGAACAGTAACCAGTATTGTTCCTAAACCAACAATTACATTTCAATATTTACTTATGAATTATCTATAAATGCTGAGATCATTAAATAATTTTTGAACTGGCATTATCATTTTAGTGTGCACTCATTAGTAATTTTAATAAAATATGTAATATAGACGACGTATTTTTATGACTATCATCAGTGGGTCTCTTTTTGACAATTATATTTTAGCAATAGTATGAGCTCAGTGTTAGAATTGGTGCATGTTTGTTGTTTTTGTGGCCAGTGCCACAACTAGAAATAAAATGTCTGCTAAATTCCAAGGCAGAATATTGGATTTGCTCACTGATAATAGAGATAAGCAAATTTGAGAAGGAAAAGACAATCTGGGTAAAATAAATTGCAAGAATTGTTAGAGCTCTTGGTTAGATGGCTGCAATTTTAGCTGGAACACTGAGCCAGGCAGGACCTAATAAACTATGAAACAGAAAATGTATCAAACGTTCACATATGCACTACAGTATCTCACTTAGTTAAAATCATCAGAGAATGACAAATTAATTATGCCCATGTAATTCCCAAGAGTTGAAGAAAATGCATGAAAACCTAAAAAATGTGTTTTAACTTTACTATTTTTAATTATAAAAAAAAACAAGCAAAGACAAAAAATTAAAAATAGTTTGGAAAATCTTAAATTATTATTTCCGTTCATGTTTTTAAATGAATTCTTTTTATTTTGTGTTATTTTTTGTGGCGCTGGGGTCTAAGCTGGGACCACATTTGTGTGAGGCAAGCACACTACTGTGGGTTGCACTCCCATTCCATAATCTTAATAATGGCAGTCTGGTTTGCACAACTCAAAAGCCTGCAATTGTTTTGGTTTTGATAGTCTTCCTGATTTAGGTTTCTAGTTGAGATATAAAGATAAAATATCCATAATCATTCAAGAAGAGTAAGTTCCAACTTTCTTCATTAATTTATTTCTTCCTCTTCTGATAGATTGAATTCATTAATTGTGAATAGTCCTATAACCCAAAGCAGCCAGATCATGTAGAGAAAAGTCTTGGCAATAGAAGCAAATTCTTTTTCCCACCGAGGAAGCATAGCTATCTGAAAAAGTGTTCTTTCCTTCATGACAGAAGAAAAAAGGACAATTCCTTGTTATTCAGTAAAATGAATGCATTTTGTGATCCAATATCACTGTCTGCGAAATACTGTAGACTAATTCTACTACACACATAACATCAGGGGATTCAACATCTCCAAAGCAACTTGTCTGAATATCATTTACAATAGTAGCAAGGAAGGATTACTAATTAAACTGCACTCTATTGCTTCTCTTTCAAGTTGTCTGGCTGGTCTCTTATGTTATTTAAAAACTACCTACGAATGCAATATCAAGTGACTTTCAGAAGGAATTGAAATAATTTTGTAATAACACATTTGCACTGAAAAACACACCAGAATTTTTTCTTATAAAACATAATGCCCCCTTACATTACTTTCCACAAGATATATTTATTTCCATCTTTAAAAAACACTTATAATTTAAGCGTATTTTTAAAGTCATAAAATCTTAGTACTAAGAGAGAAAGTGCTATATCTGATTAACTACCTTTCCCTATTTTATCTTCTGTAACAAATATATCACTTATGTACACATTCAAAAGAATTTTCTTCCTTTGTAAAATATTTAAAAAATTAAGCATTTATCTAGTATTATTTAGATACTAAAATTCCTGAGATAAACGACTAACCCAGTTGATGTACTAATGTCTCTTTCCATGAGTTAATGCCTTTCTTTATGTCAGCCACTGAAATGTCGCAAAATGATCATTTTAATTCTACCAGGTTAAATCTCACTTACAAATATAATATATAATAAGCTACAGTAAATTATACTTAGCATAAATCATCATTCCATAAATTTACAGGCATATCATATTTTTAAAATTTTCTATGGATTAGGAAAATTAATCAAATAGATTTATTGGGTTTGTCTTAGATCAAGGTGAAATATAATGATTCATATTTGAAGCTGTCATTTGTTTGACAGAATAAGGTCTCAATGAATTAATTTACTAATAACATAAAAGTAACTGCTGTTTTTGTTATTAGAGGAAAAATAAAGAATTGTGTAATAAATGATTGTAATCAGTTATCTTAGTTACTTTTCTAGTTGCTGAGACAAAATACCGTGCACACAGAATTAAAGGTGGAAAGTTTTACCTTAGCTTACAGTTTGTAGAGCTTTCAGTCTATAGTTGGCTGGGTCCAAGGCAAGGTGGCATTGTAGAGAAGCATCAACAGAAGAGAAACAGTTTACAGTGTGGCAGGTAGAAGGTGGAAGCAGCAAGCAGCAGCAGCAGCAGAAGCAGCTGCAGGCCAGCCTTCCCTCTCTCCCTTTATATTTCATCCAAGATGTAAGCCTATTGATTGATGCCATATACACCCAGAGTGGGACCTCCATTATCCACTCCCATAATCCCATCATGGTGCCCTTAATCCCAGTAGCACAGTGTTAATCCACATTCACACGCCCTGTTCCAGCCACCCTCGAAATCTTTCACCTATAACCACAGGAGGCTTTGGAGAGACATCTAGATACAACTCACAGCATCAATAATAATGAATTTTCTGATCAATGCAATACAAATGTTAGAAAAGTTACTTACTGGAACAGTAGAGAATAAAAGTTCAATGTTCATTTCCCCATTTAATAAAATGATCCACTGCATACAATATGTGACACTTTATTCATTCTTTCTATAAATATACTAAACAAATAAGTGTTCCTTAAATAAATATTTCCTGAATATGGTCTTTTAGACATTGGATTTTGCTGGAAAGAGCACAGAAAGTTTCTCAATAAGGTGACAGATTAGGAGAAAGTATAGATGATCACACATAAACATGTAGGAAGGTAAAGACTTATGATAAGTGCATCTTGGGAGTACATGGATGTAATGGAGGTTCTTAACACATCTTTATGGTACAGAAAGATCTCCACGGTGAAAAATGCCCTACTCTGAAAGTTGTAGAACATGCAGTGTAAATCTAGAAAGAGGAAAGATGGATATATATTCCCGAGATTTAAAAAAATTTTTTAAAAAGTGAAGAAATTGCTTTTTATCTTCTAGTACAGTTCATATTTAGGATAAGCAAGCAAGAAGAAATTAAAGTGAAATTCCAGTGTAGGTTTTAAGGAAGTCTTGAAGGCCACGTGTTATATATTAGGCCTTGTTTTATATCATTATAAGTTGTTACTCAGATATTAATATGTGAATAGACATGTCACAAAGCTCTCTCACCTAAAATATCAAAAGATGAATTCCGTGGGTGGGCATAATATTATGTCAGAAAGGTACTGAAAAAGTGTGTGCAAGAAGCAACAGAATGAAATTAAAATGAATAGAGTAGGAGAGGGAGGTGTATTTACATGAAAAATTGACAAGAATTGGTAATTCACTATATGTGGATGATAAAGGAGAAGGAGGTAAGGATTATACTTCAATCTCTGTGTTTGATGACTAAGAGGAAAACTGTTGTTAAAAATGTAAGCAGTTGCACTGTGCTAAAATGGAAGTTCAAAATTATAGCAACAATTTCAAAATATCTATATGACCTTTTTTTTGAAATGAACAGGAAACAAATGAATATGTTGCTGTGTATGATAAAGAAAATTCTGGGTAAAGGAGTAATTTTGAAGATAACAGCATGTAACATTAGTAAATTATGTTATGGAAGTGAATTAAATTGACCAAATATAGTATGCAGTATAAGAAGAACAGAGGAGTCAATACAGGCCTGAAGATTACTATGATTTAATTATAAATAAGACAGAATGAGGTAGCGTAAATTGAGAAAGAAAATATATGCAAGGTGGAGACATGGAAGTCAAGTAAAGAATTTTGAAGGCGGTTACAAAATGTGAAATGTTGCCCAAGTAGATGAGATTATCCATGCTGGAGGTGTAAAGAGGCAGAGATAAGAGAAGTTTAGTGTATGATGATGTCAAATAAAAATTGTCATAGTTTTAGTAATGAGTGAACAACTCATAATAAAACAAATGCAGCATGTATAAATAAAACGATTTGTCCACTAAGAGTGGCAAATGGCTCTGTGATATTCAAAAGCACGACACAGTATCAAAGCACAGCTCTACATAAGCCTATATTTACATGTATGTATTTACTTATTTCTATTAAAAATGATAAAAACAAATATGCATGAATGTAGTTGTGAAGAACGAAGTACAAATTTATTACTATACAAGTCAACTGGAATAATTGATATTTTAAAATGTCTCTTAAGAAAATGGGAAAAAATGTAATACAAATAGGAAGCAATGTTTCCTTATATCCTAAACATAGTGTGGGGATACATTCAGTGATTCCAGGAGACATAGAAATACATGTGAATTTTAGATGTGGTGTTCTTTTCCCATTATGAATAGGAATTGTAGAGGGGTGAGCCTGGAAACAAGGAAGTCAGAAGTTGAGACCTAGGCTATGAAAAGAACTCCAAAAATTCAATGACAAACAAATTAAAATATTGGCAATAGATTTAAATGTACATTTGTCAAATAAAGTTATAAAAAAGGTGACACAACATGAAAAGATGCTGAACATCATAATCATCAGAGTAAAGAAAATCAAAACCTCAACTCAGTAAGAACGGCTATTATTCAAAAGATAAAATATGAAATGTGCTGGCAAGAATGTAGAGAATATATGGGCCATGGTGCCCCAGTGTGTGTCTCTAGCCACTTGGAGGCTAAGGCCAGAGGACTGCAATTTCCAGGACAGTCTGAACAACTTTAGTGAGACCCTGTCTCAAAATAAAAATAAAAGGACTGGTGATATACTTCTGTGGTAGAGCACCAGTTTTTTTTTTTTTTGTTTGTTTGTTTTGTTTTTTGATTTTTTTTTTTTAATGTGTGTACTGAGAGTCGACCTCAGGACCTCGCACTTGCCAGGCAGGCGCTTATGCTGCTGAATGATATCACCAGCCCTTTTTTTCCTTTATGTGGGTTCCAGGAGTCGAACTCAGGACCTCATGCTTACCAGGCAGGCGCTTATGCTGCTGAGCTATCTCACCAGCCCGAGCACCAGGTTTTAATCCCCACTACTGTAAAAAATGTGGAGTAAAGGGAGTCCTTGTGCACTGTGAATGGGAATATAAATTACTATACACAATAAGGAAACTGTAGATATTCCTAATACTAATACTAATACTAATACTAATACTAATACTAATACTAGTACTAATACTAATACTAGTACTAATACTAATATATAGCCAAGGAAGTGAAATTAGCACATTGCCAAAATATTAGGAATCCCACGTTAATTGCAAAAATACTCACAGTCGCCAAGTAATAGAAAAAACTTCTCAGTTAATTGACAAATGCAAAAAAATATATGGTGCAAATTATGATGGTTAAGGTTAATCATGAACTTGACTGTAGTATGAGATTCGTGGAAAGGTGCTTGGTTGATAGAGGCATTATACTCAGTAGATTAAGTCACCGATGTTCATAGCTGAATAAATGTTTTGCTAGGAGGTAAGACCCAGGTAGAGATGGGTCATGGGGGCACGCTGGCCATGTTTCTGACCACAGTGAACCGAGAAACTTTGCTCTGCCACCCCCTGCCGCCATGTTCCTGTCTTGGAGCCAGCTGACCTTTGAAATCATGAGCCAAATAAGCCTCTCCTCTTTTAAATTGTAGGTGCCAGGTACTTTCTCACACAAATGGGAAAGCCTAATAATACAAAAACTGGTAACAAAGAGATGGAGCCCTTACTGTGACTATTCTTGACCATGTGGATCAGAAGTCTTTGGAATTAGATTGTGGGAAGGCTTTGGATAGGGATTGGAGCTGGAGGCTAGACGAGCATGGATTATAGGCAGAGTTTGATGGATAATTCTGGTCAGAACTGAGAAGATCAAAGTGCTGATAGAAATGTGAACACTAAAGGCAAGAATAAGAAGGTTCAGTTGGGAATTAGAGCTCTTTGAGAATCAGACTAGAGGCCATGCATTTTACATTCTGGAAAAGAAGTTGTCTGCATTTTGGCCTTATTCTGAGAATTTCCAGAAGGCTGAGTTTAAGGAGTGGATTTATTGATCTGGTTGAAAAATTTCAAAGTTGCGTAGTGTTTAAGCTATGGCATGGTTAGTGCTGTGTGTTGTGGGCATATTTAGTTTAGAATAGAATTCAAAAGTAAGGAATACATATTTGGAAAACTTAAATTTTACCTGAAAGGAATAATGTGCAATGTTATGCCAAAAGTATTTTTAGTTTGCTGAAGAGATTATAGCCATTAAAAAGAAACCAAGTATTTTGAATAGAGGGAAGAAATATGCCTTGAGGGCATTTCAGGAATCAGCAAGACCCAAGTCTTTACAGGCTGAAGAGTGCCAAATGTAAACCTTTCATTTCAGAAAAGAGCTCACTGTTACCCTGCTTGAGAAGGACCCCCTAGAGAATTGGGTCCCCAGGGATAATTTCGGCATGTTCAACAATTCAGGCAGTCGGAGTCCACTGCAGCTATGGTTTAAAGGTGTCCAGCCACAGCTAAAGGTGGCAAGAGATCTTGGTGTCATCCATATAATACTCATTGTTCAGGGATGCAGAATGCAAGAGTTTTGGGGTTATGGATCTTTCTACCCAGATGTCAAAGGAAGGGCTGAAAGGACAGACAATGGCACCTTGACACAGGAGTGTGAAGAGCTCTGGGAATGAAGCTACAAATGCAGTGGAGACTCCAGAAGTTGGGAATACTAGAAACTTGGAATGTCAGTCAAAGACAGCTGTATGCAGTGAACATAACCATACTAAGAGAGAGGCTGTGTGGGTTGCATCAGCCTTCAAGGTCATAGGAGTGGGACCACATAAACTCCTTGGAACTCACATCTTATATACCGTGTACCCTATATGTGGGACATGAAGTGTCCTAGTCATTTCCTTTTCACTGGGACAAAATACCCCATACCAACAGCTTATGAAGAAAGGTTTATATTGGCCGACGGTTTGTAGAGGTTTCACCCCATATTCAACCGGCTCCAAAGTAGAGCAGCATGGCATAGGAGCACAGCAGTGGGGAAGCACAGGGAGATAAATGTAAGTGTCAGGAAAGGAGATAAACATTTCCCGGTCACTCCCTCAGTAACTGGCCTCTTCCATCCAAAACTGCCTCCTAATAACAAGTCAGGTATAAGCCTGTATAATCCAATCACCCTCCAAACTCCAAAGCTCCACCTATGAACCCATGAGGCTCTTGGGAGACATCTCGACATAAACCACAATACGAAGATACAGGGCTTATTTTTTCCCCTGCCAGGTTTTTCTCTTGCCTTGGTGTTATTCTATCTCCCTATTCTCCCTTTTAAAATGAAGATGTTTACCCTGTGCCATTTTGTGTTGGGATTACATTACTTGATTTTTGAGTTTCACAGAGGTTCATAGCTAAGAGTTTGATTTGTCTCAGTGGAAACTTTGTCTTGGACTTTTGAGCAGTGATGGAACTGTTAAAACTTTGGGGGAAGGGATTTTTTATTGTGTTTTTTATTGTATGCAGGATAGTTACACCATGTTAGGTGGAATTATTGCCTTATTATTTTCTGTATTTGGAAATTCAGTACAGTCTAATGTGTGTTTGGCCATAGTTGATGAGGTGTGTAATAGGTTGACGAAGCTTGCCTGGATTCTGAGACTCATAGAAAGTTGACTGGATCATGGTGGTACTTTACTTTTACATGGATTAATCCACTAAGTGTGTAGTTAGGATTTGAAGTCTACTTGGAGGTGGTTCACTGGGGACATCGCTTTGGAGGGTATATCTCTTGCTGGCACTCTTCCCCCACTCTACTTCCCAGCTGCCATTAACCATGATATCCCTGCCTTGGAGCAAATTAACCATGGACTAAATTCCTTGAAATCATGAGCCAAATAAACCTCTCTCCTTTAAGTTGTGAGTGACAGGGATTTTCTCCCAGGAACAGGAAAGCTGACTAACACATATATACATGATAAAATATTATTCATTCATAAGGAGAATGAAATCCTCTCAGTTGCAACATGGGTGGAGATCATGGTGTTAAATGAAATAAACCAGGTACACTAATATAAGTACTGCATGATCTCACTTCTAAAATTGACTTTTCAATAACTTGCTTAACATGCATTTATGTAAGAGGCATATTTAGGTCTGTTTAATACCAAAGCTCTTCTATGATATCAATTCATTCAACACCTTGTGATAGTTAATATTATAATTCTTCCCAGATTAGAAATCCAGGAATTTAAAAGAACCACCACAGCAGATGATATTCTTTCTTTCTTAAAATTGAAATATCCTGATATTTTGATACAAAGGAATTTTAAAAATATTTGTAAGATGAATTAGACAAATTGCTCAAAATTTTATACACAACAAGCAGTGTGAACAGATTTCTTCCCAACATCTTTCATCTTGTGTTACATTTACCTACCAATTCCATTATGGAAAATCTTAAATTGTTTTATTTTTAAAAGATATGCATTTCCATAAGAAAACTGAAAGAATATGGCATGAACAGAATTATATAATTTGAGAAGTCAGAGAAAATGAACATTTTATATCCAGACCTGGGAAACATAAGAATTAATATTACTGGAGCACTGTTGCCTTTATGAATTTAGCAATTAGCTATTTTCTTAGAGAGTGAGCTTCCAGCCGAATTGTCTGAAAGTGAGTAGAGCTGGCATTATAACAAAATTTAGACCTTAAATTAAAAAAAATAGTTTTATGTAGAAAAAAATCTAAAAGAAAAAAGACCCCAGATTTTAATCGTTCTCCCACTTTATAACTGTCCTAATGATTTCATTTTGTCTCATCTATTTTTTTTTTTTTTTTGTGGATACCGGGGGTCGACCTTAGGACTTCGCACACCAGCAGGCGCCAGTGCCGCTGAGTGGTATCACTGGCCCCTTTTTCGTATGTGGGTTCCGGGAGTCGAACTTGGGCCCTCGCGTTTGCCGGGCAGGCGCTTAAGCCGCTGAGCCATCTCACAGGCCCTGTCTCATCTTTTTGACAATTTGTAATTGTAATAATGTGAGAAAACAACAAGCAACTGTCACCACAAAATTTTCTTTAGTCAAAATTAAAATGTTGACAGTTATCCTCTGATGTTTACCAGGGTTGGGCAGATATTGTTTCACCCCTCTAAGTGTGTGTGTGTGTGTGTGTGTGTGTGTGTGTGTGTGTGTGTGTACAATGTTTATATTATGGTGCATATTCATGTTAAGATGTGCCTGAGTTAGAGTGTGCTGCCCTTTTAGTGAAATGCATGTGCATGTTTTAGAAATTATTCTCAAATAACCCCCTGACCAATTTACTTAAACTAGTATTTCTTAGCAGCCCCTGATCTCCTCATGTGCCACCTTTTGCTTTGCTCTTTAGAGAAATTTACCTCATTTGACTTTATATATTACATATTAATTTGTTCAACATTAGTGTTCCAATTAGAATCCAGAATTCTTCAGGGTTTAACATTTTACCTTCTACCAGCTTCTATATATCTACAAGCCCTTTAAATAATTGTTGAACAAATAAATGAAAGCCTAAGTCTTTGTACTAATCTTCCTAAGCCTGTTTTGCCACTTTAAGTTAATTGTGAACCAGGGGGAGATTTTGGAATACCGGGTTGAAAAATGAATTTTGATATCTAGTCAAAATTTACTTCTACTGGACTAGAATTCACTGTTCTAACATAGTTACAGAAAACAATTTGTCACATTTACTCTGGCCTCCCCTTCTACTAATAAAATTCTTTAAATATTGGCCCAATAGTGGACTTACTGTATTTGGCATTTTGAGTAGCAGTTAGTATGCTTCTGTACATGGTATCACTCAGTTTTATTAATGTACCTTGTGACTGCCTAGAGACAACTGAGGATCAAGCTGAAGCATTATTGATCATTGACTGGGAGAGCGCAAGGTAGATTTGCACATGTTGTGTGTGATTAACAGTTAATATCTGGATTAATATGCTTTGGGTACCTTGTGATCATCAAACCATGAAGCTATAGGGGAAAGTAATGAGTCTTCACTTACAGAGGATTCATCATGTTTCAGGCAAACAAATGTTTTTAAATGAGTCTTATCATTTGAAATTCACACTAAGCCCACCAGTCATCAGGATGAGTATTTTGGCATAAATTGTATGATTTCCTGTACACAACCACTTTATAAAAGTGGGAATTTTTCTTCATAATTAATGAGAAAGATAGATTGAGTGGTTAAATAACTATCTGCTTTGTAAAACTATTTGTCATTATCAAGTAAAATTAATCATATACCTATCCCTTAGTCAAGAAATTCCATTCTTAAATATATAACAATCAATAATGTAAAACAAAGGTATATGTGAGAATAATGATATTACCCCTGTTTTTAATACATCTAAATAAAAACAAAAAAATGTTCAGTACTTGTAGAATTGAAAAATATTGTAATCTACTCAAGCAACAGAAGTATACTGTAATGCGAATAAGTGAATTATAACTTCACACAATGATATGGATGACTCACAAAAATTCATGTTGGGCAACAGAAAGCAGACAAAAATGTACATTATATGTGTCTATTCATATAAAATTCAAAATAACCAGAATTAATCTGTTTTGTTAGAACATAGCATCATGGAATTTCATGGATGGTGTAGTGATCTTCTGGATTTATGGAAGGCTACTTCTGAACTGCTTGTTTGCTGAAAGTATTATGTTAACTTAATTGCACAGGGCACTGTGCTTCCTGCACCCCTGTTCTTACAGGATTTATAGCTTATATTGGACAGATGAGGAGCTCAGGAACTCTGGTCAAGCAGTAGCCATTTGTTCTTAGAAAGTCACACCGTTAGACATAGTGATGGACAGGCATAGAGACATCCATGATTCTAGACTAACTTTCCCATCACATACTTTACATACATCTGGTCATCTTTCCCCTTGCCAGCCCTAATGACGAACAGAGTTCCCCAGGCCCACAACCAGAGGTATGGCTAGAGATCAAAAGGTGGTACCTACTTCGTAGAAACAATATTTCATAAATCTCTTTACAAGCTTTTCATTTAAGACTTGACTTCTGCTGGTGAGATAGCTCAGTGGCATAAGTGCCTGCCTGGCAAGCAAGAGGTTCTGAGTTTGACTTCTGGTACCCACATAAAAAAATAAATGATAAAATACTTGACTTTCAATTTCTCTTTAAAACCCCAAGCTTGCAATTCTTTTCAGCATCTCAGCCACTAGCAGTAGGCTAGTAACTCCTTGTATTATCCTCTGACTCTTAATTCCAGACTTTACTTTCCAAGCTCCTCCCACATCTCTGAAAAATATAAATTATAATAAATTCTGATTTCACATACATCTTCTATTCTGTCTATTTTTTTGAAAGAACCCTGACAGAGACATTGGTAAAACTCTCTTTCTTGACATGAGTGTGTGTTGCATGAATGTGTCAACTTTTGAAACAATTCATTAAAACTTACATTTAATTTTATAGTTTTCCATTTATATTTTATATTTTAGTGAAATGCTTATTTACAAAACTGCTTCCAGGAATGAGTGAAACACTCATTTCATATCAGATCAAATTAAATTTGATACTTATAGCAGATTTGGTCTCACAGGGGAGTAAAGCTGTTTACCTTTTTATCTATGATAGCTATGTATCATTTATCAAAAAGTTTAAAGTGAGAAATTATTGTGTAGTACTTTCTGATGCAGCTATCTAAAACCTTATTAAATGCTTTCTTCAATACCACCTGTAGATTTCCTTTAATTTAAGAAAGTATATTACCTGGAGACTTTGAAGAAACTCACTGCATTCACAGGTTATTATCTGAAAATAAGAACTGAGCTGATGGCACAAATACAATTAGGAATCCCAGATTCTTCTTCACTTATCAATTTCCCCGGCACCAAGGAAGTGTAAATATGAAGCAAAAAGTATTGTTGGAGAAGTAGTAATTGAACAAAGGAAAGGATTAGAGTCTACATCTTTTCTATAGAAGTGCAGTGAGCTGAATAGTGGATCTTGAAGGTCCCAGTCCTCTTAATCCTTAGAGTTTGTGAATAGTATCTTACCTAGCAAAATGGACTTGGCAGATGGGATTGGGTTAAGGATTGTGAAATTGGAAGATTTTCCTTCGTTTTCATTGTTGGCCTTAATGCAGTATGTCTCTGTAAGAGGGTGACAAGGAGTGATTTGAAGGGAAAGTGACATGATGAAGAGAGCAAGGTGTAAGTGACATCCTAGCAACTCCAGAAGGCAAGGAAATGGGCTCTCAGAGTGTCCTGAATCAGCAAAGCCCTTCTAGGGTCTTGATTTTCGCCCAGAGATACCCAGTGCAGCCTTCTAGCCACCAATAAGTAAGAAAATAAAATTCTACTGCTTGAAACACACAGTTTTTGGTGAATTGTTGAAGTTGTTATTGGAAACTAATGCCTGAAAGAAAGGCCTCGAGGAATTAACACAGTACATGTCAGGAACATACAAATCCTGGTAAATAGAAAGAAAAAGGAGAAAAGAATGAAAACAACCAGAAATAATGGCTGTTATTCTAGTGGTAGAATGATTTGCATTCTTCCAACATGAAGAGAGAGGCAGGATCCAAAAACATGGTGAGAATTTAACCTTATAGAATTAGAGGTCTCAGTCTTGATTCCATTCCCCAGAAGAGTTTTGAGGTACTCTTCACCATAAGATACTTCTCTCCCCCAAAACAACAATATTGCAGTAAAATCCAGACACAGGCAGACAGGGTGACATTCATCTGTAAGCTCAGCAGTGGAGGAGGCTGAGACTGGTGCACCGCAAGTCAAGCTCTGGACAATTTAATCAGTTAGAAAGACTGCCCCAAAACGAAACGAAACCAAACAAAAGAAAGCAAATCAAAAGCCCTAGGTGCAGCTCAGCATAAAGCCCTGCATTCGGTTCCCAGGGACATACACACACCAAAGTCCAAATCCAATTTCATGAGATCATATTAAAGACAATAGAGTAGTTGGCGCACTAGTTTCTCCATGATGAAAGTCTAAGGGGAATTTGCTAATTATTTGAATCACTGAACACGAATGAGGCCAATGTGAGAAATAGTTGAGGTGCATGCACTTGTGTGCTATACATATGATGTGTGTAAATAGCTACCTGTGTGTCTGTTACATACAGGAGAGCAGGTTTCAGCCTAACAGTGCACAGAATTTTTCTAGGGCCTGCTGTGAAAACTGTCTGCATCATTAGGTAATTCCTATCAGCTATTTCACATATTCTTTTTTTTTAATTAAATTAAATTAAATTAAATTAACTAATTAATTAATTAGTTAATTACTTTTTATGTGGGTACTGGGAGTCAAACTCAGGACCACGTGCTTGCCAGTAGGCGCTTATGCTGCTGAGCCATATCACTGGCCTTTTTTTTTTTTTTATTTTCAAGACAAAAATAAAAACAATGATACAGAATTTCAAACCGAGGTAATAGGAAATTAACAATGGTTATATATATTGCATATTATTATCTTCAAAGTAGTTGCTCAGATTACAAGATACAGGCACTGGGAGTGTGTCAGTGTCTTCTACTCATTTCATTGTTCTGCATGTCTATTTTTTGTTGATACCATGATATTTTACTACTGCAGCTTTGTAGTAATCCACTTGAAGTCCAGGATTGTGTTGTCTCTCTTTTTCTCGCTTTGCTCAGGATTTCTTTGGCTATTTTGGATCTCTTCTAATACCAAATAAATTTTAGGATATTTTTTCTCCATTTCTGTGAAGAATTTTGTTTGGAATTTTATTACATCTATATATAATTTTTGCTGAAATTGGCATTAAGGTAATATTCAGACTGGTTTTCCAAGGAACCATGGGTGTTTTTTCCATTTTATAATGTTCTCTTCAGTCTCTTTTTTCAAAGTAATATAGTTTTCTTTGTAGGGGTCTTTCACCTCCTTGTTTAGGTAGAATCCTAGGTACTTAATTGTTTTGGTATTTCTGTGAATGGTATTTTTTCCTTATTTCTTTCTCAGTGGATTCATTGTCGGTGTATGGAAATGCTATTCATCTTTTGTATACCGCCACTTTTTTGAATTTTTATTAGTTTTAAGTGTGATTGGTGTTGTATTTATGTTTTCATGTTTACTCTATGGTTGCTTTGCCATCGTTACTTCAATATGCATCCAATTTGGGGGAGATAAGTTAAAATAATATAGCTTAAATAAATTTTACATGTCATAAGAAAATAATTGTTGATGTGCATAATTGAAAGAAATCTCCATCCTTAAACTTCTGTTATGGGATAAATTTTCTTCTCTGAAAATTCACGTAGAATGTGAATATAATTGGAGATAGGGCCTTCACAGAAGTAAGTAAGGTTTATTCAGATCATCAGAATAGGCAATGATATGATGGCTGATCTTATTACTGGAAAAGGTAAAGCCATACATTGAAAAACCACATAGGAACACAGTGAAATGTGGTAATTTTCAAGCTAGAGAAACCAACACTGTTGTCACACTGACTTTGAACTTCTACATCCAGGTTGTGAGGAAATAAATTCCTCTTTAAGCCACCCAGACTGTACTAGTTTATTTCAGCACCCCTGACAAACTGATACAGCCTCCAAATGGTGAAACTACAAATGTACCTTCATGATTAATTGTCAACTAAATGTCACTATCTGGTAAATGTAACCAGTAAGGCTCAGTTATTAATTTGATATTAAATACATATTTCAAAGTTTGAGATCTCTCTTACCCCTTTGAAAAAAAAAAGATATATCTTCTCCAGAATTTCTTGCTACCTAATTTTTTGTTTCAGTCATTCCAAACCTATAGGTCAGATGAGGTGGCTGAATATGTTCTTCTATTAAACAGTAGCTCTAGACAGCCTACATAATGCCTTTACTTACCAGTATTTCCAACTTTGAAATGTGTGTAGATAATACTCTGATTACAAAGTTATAAAATCATTTACAAATATTTTCAAATGCAATATAAGGCTTTGTTGCTTAATATTGTATATTAATGGAAAAACTGCCATGAAGGAATCTACATGATTTCCTTGTTTCTTTCAAAAAATGTATAATAATTACATACCAGATTTACAGAACCTTCAGAAGGACATCTTATTCAATCTTAAATAAAACTGGGACAGATGTGTCTTTTTCTCTGGAAAAAATAGCATAGCATATGAGCTAGAATGACAGAAGGAAAAAGTCACTTCTGTGTCAGTGTTTATTTTGCACATGAAGGAAAAAGCAGACAAGGAATTGTTTTTATTGTTTCTCCCAGGCAATAAGCTTAAAAGGAGGAAATCCCTGGGTCACTGAAACTACTAAAGGCGATGTAGGATAGCTGTGTCCTGAAGTTATCTTTAATGTGTTCAAATTGCTGCTTGTCGATTTACTAACCATGAGACACTGGAAAAATTTAATTTCTGTATCTTGATTTTCATGCTGTAACTATAGTTCCCCTCATGGGACTATTGTGATATTTGAAAAAGAGGGAAAAAAAAAAAAAAAAAAAAAAGCATTCCAAGTGCTTGTCATGGGCCGTACTTAAAAATTCACCAAGCATCTGAGAGCCTGAGGCAGTAACATTAAAAATATTCCAGCCCAGTCTGGGCAATTTAGTGACTTAGTAGAACAGTCTAAAATTTTAAAAATAAGTTGGAGATTTAGCCCAGTGCGGAGACCTTGGATTCAATCCCTAGTACTGCAAAAGATTTATTATATGTCTATAAATCCTGTTACATTGTATGGACTCAACCCATCTTCCCCCACTTACTGGAATGATACTGAAAATGTTCTTGAGTTTTTGTAAAGAAACAGTGTAACTCCTCAGCAGGAAGCAAATCAATTTAAACTCTGCTAATTTTCCTGAAACTAAGTAATTGGATTTATATCTACAGGGTATCTTCTTTTTCTGATGCACTTCAATGACTTTTGTAAAATTACTATTTTTTTACTAAATCCAAAAGCCTTTCATAAAGTGAAAACATGACAAAACTCAAAATCCAAAACCCACATTTGGCAAAGATTTCAAAATATCTGTCTGTGCTTTTATTTCCACAATGTCTTGTGACCATTTTCTTTTTTAAAACATAAGTGTAAATACCAAACAAAAATAATTAATGTGTACAAATCTTTTGAAAAATCAAATTTTTAAAATATTGAGTGAGACATAATAGTTTTAGAGCGAAAATATCACCAAGTTAACAATTCAATTAATTTAGTGACAGGCACAATTTGATATTGCAAAAAAAAAAAAGGCTGGGTTTGTGTGAATCTTCAGCCAAATTAATGCAGAATAATATGGAAATGAACACATTTAAAAGGACCAGGAAAATTACCATCCCATTTATCATATAGAGAACATTTCCTTATTAATCTTCCTTCTGAAAATTCAGCAAAACAGTTCACATAACTCCATGATCATTTACTCAATATACACTGTTAATCATTCTCTTTTATTTAACATTATTTTATCTTATTTGATTCTTTCGGCCTTTTCTCATACTTACCAAATTACTCTGAAATGAAGCACAGCTTTAGTTCTCTATGATCCTCTGAAATTCCCAATTTCCAAGAATCATTTATAAGGCAATGGCTGGCAAATACATGCACAAGACAGAGACTCATAAATTGAAATAAATGCTTATAGAACAATATTTCTACTTTGTATTGAAATATACAGATACATTTGATGTATCATCAAATGAACGCAATGCAAATGATCAAGAGGATGACCTTTTTTCTTGCTGTTCTTTTCTTTCTTTTTCTCTCACCGTTCTCTCTTTGTTGTTTCCTTTTTTCTCTTTTTGGTTACTTTTTGTGAGTGAACTATAATATAGCAGTAATGAAGGTGTCCAATAGTGTTATCTAAAACTTGAAATTAAGGAAAAAGAAAGCGTGGGAGACAGAATACGCCACCCCAAATTATGAGTGTAAATAACTATGAAGAGTTCATGACATGTCCTTTGAGAATATGCTGCTGTCAAATTGATTATTTGAGCTGAAGTCAACTGGAAAAACAGCTAATGCAAGGTGAGACGTTCCCTGAACTCTGCTTTTCTGCACAAAGAGAGACCCTTCAAAATAAAGTTGTCATCCATCCCCTCCCCTCCAGTGGAGTTTCATCAACCAGGGAACATTGATTTCTCACAGGGAAAGAAGAAATTAGAAGTTCACCCAGCCAATCTTTGTCACCCAGTATCATATCTCCTATCTATTCTCTTAAGGGTTCATTCAACTTTCCTAAAAATCATTAACTACATCCCTTTCTCTTTCTTGAGATTGTGCGTACTAAATACACCATAAGATTGTGTATAAAAAATCGCTAATTTTTGAGTACTCATTCCTGTGATGCTCCATAAATAATAACGAATTAATAAATTTGTGAAAAGTTTCTCCATAATCTGCCTGTTTTCAGGTTATTCATAGAACCACTGACCAAACCAAACTAAAGAGTATAGAAAGAATTTCTACTCTTCCAGAAAAAATAAATATGTATTTCAACCTTATAATGGAGCATTTTCCATTAGGCCCACCCAAAGAGATTTTCATTTTCAAGCAAGAAATAATTTTTGTTTGACTTATGATTTCCTACTTATTAGGATCATAAAGTTCCATGAAGTTATTAACATATAGACTCAAATTATTTATTTCTGAAGTTATTTTTAAATTTTTAATTGCCAAATAATAATAGCATTTATGTGGTAAAATGTGAAGTTTTGATATATGTGTATAATATGGAGTGATTAAATCAAGCTAATAAATATATCTCACCACAGAAGACATACACACACATACAGACACACACACACATATATATATATGTATGCATTTGGTGAGAATATTTAAAATTTACTAAACAACTTTTAAATATGCAAAGTATTACTATTAAGTATATTAACTAAATGAATGTTTAGTAAATGAATGGACATAAAAAGTTATTTCTCCTGTATAACTGGAATTCTTTACATTTAAACATCTCTCCAGTACCCTTCCAGTACCAAATTCTGGTAACCACCAATGTATGCTTTTGTGCTGAGTTCATTTTTTTAGATACCGTGTATGAACACTCTGAAGTGATTTTTCTTTTTCTGCCTGGCTTATTTCAGTTAGTATAGTATACTCCAGGTTCATACATGTTGGTAAGAATCACATGTGGTCTAATGTAAACATTGTGTACTGCAAACATGTATTAATAAAAATAAGTAAGTAAGCAAAAGATTGAACATTGTTTCATCCCACATATACAGAGTCTATCTATCTATCTATCTATCTTCTATCATCTCTACACCATACCTCCTTCGTCCATTCAGTTATCTCAAGACAGCAACTTCATTTCTGTTGGGAGCCTTTTTCTTACTGCGCCACCAACATGGCGCGGATAGCCTGCTTCCTATCAGCTGATCAGCCTATGTTCCGCATTTCTATGTTCCCTTATTAGGGAAGGTTTTGGGCAGCGGGCGGATCCCTGCGGCGGCGCCCAATGGGTGTGCTATTCGTGGCAGAGGGTGATTGGAGATGGATTCCTATATAAGAGAGTGCCTGGGGGAGAAAGAAAGAAGAAGAAGAAGAAGCTGGAAGAAGCTAGCTTAGTTTGAGAACCGGCTTGGGTGCAACTTCGGTCCCTGTACAGCGTTAATAAATTGTTAATAACAAGTTCCACTTTCGTGTGTTCCTTGCTGGTAAGGGCGCGCAACACATTTCCTTTAGATATTACTCAGAAGCAGAGTTACGTAATTATATGTAGTTATATTTTTAGTTTCTAAGAAATTTTTATGTAGTATTCTGTGCTAATTTACATTTTCATTAGCAGTGTACAAGACTCGCTTTTCTCTTTTGATATATAAATCATTTTGTATCAGTTGGAAATATACCCACAAAGTTATGGCTTTCTTGTGCTGTCGGACCTTATCTCCATTTATGCCTAATTTAGTAATATTACTTCAGCAATTTTTTCTTTTTTTTTTAATTTTTTCTTTAACTGCCTATTCATTATTCAATTGTCAGTCTCTTTATTATTCTGCTATTTCTTTTGGCATGCACTTGCTCTACAATGTATGGGCATTTTTAAATCTTGGAAAATTAAACTTTTTTTAAGAGAAGCAATGGCAACTTATAAAATAAGATAGTTTACCTGACTGGTGAAGAAAATTATGAGATCAGGACCAAGTTCTACTTATAACACATGAATGCCTTGAAATGAAGATATACTAAGTTTCTTTGTACTGTATTTTTGCAACACACATAGCATCCTAATCTCTTCCTAAAGTAGCTTCATTGATTCCTAAAATGTCATCTAAGTCACTTCCTGAGGGCATTAGATATTTCTAGTTTAATCTATACTTCCCTATTAAAATGAAAACCCTGCTGTTGCATGGTACAATTTCCTTTTCTCTCTCTTTGCTGAAGCGACAAGTACGTGGCACAGGTTTCAAGGATGCATAAAGACAACAAAAAGAACTGATGCGACTGGTCCTTTAGGAGCCCTGACTACTGAGGAATATTTCACCAAAGTGAGTGGAATTGTGTCACTGAAGAACGATCAGAAATGATTTTTTGGAAAATTTTTAAGTTCATCTTTCCTCATTCACATTTTTGTTTAAAGACCTCACTTTGTCTTCAATTCCATTCATCATATGGAGATTAACTGGGTTAAATTGGAGCTTAATCACAAAAGAATAGTTTATCTGAAATCTCTCTGATTTAGCTGTGCTTCTTCTAGCCTTAATGGAGTGGAGAAATGTTGGGATCCAGATTCAGTTTTTGGAAAAGCTTGCTGGCCTGTCTAAAGATAGAAAATGGTTTCACAAATAATGTTGCAGAATGTGTTTTTTTTTCTTTCTTATTTTTCCCATGAGCTTCTTTTTATTGTTTTGACTTAATTGAAGAAAACGCTGAGAACTATTTTATTTACAGTCAGAGAGCAAAGAATCATTTTGAACAATATATTGTTTTCTCTTTAGCTACAAAGGAATAGTCAGAAACGTATACTGAAAGAGGATTTCTTTTCATTCATGTCATTCAGTGTTGAATAGCATTTGACATTTGAAGGACGTTCATTTCATCTCAGATTTCTTCAAAGAAGAAGAAACAGATTTACAATGTGATGTATCCAAGGCCACAAAACTGATATCAGAAGAGGAAGGGGCAGAATATTAAATGAAAGAGGACTTTACTGAAATCGAAGGAAATTAAACTCTAGGGCTCATGTTACCTTCGCATGCCTTTGCTCAAATCTCAGGCATCACATTGAGATAATTACTTCATCTCAATTTATTACACAAACCCAGCTATGGCTTAAAGTTATCTCTTAATTGTAGTACCAAATATTTCCAAATTCAACAGTTTTGATTGCTTTTGAAAGAAAAATAAAGGACTTCTGAGGACCATAATTATGATTGGTTTTATTTGATGCTTTTGGAATAGATTGTGAATATATTTATCATATTTATGTGTCTCATAGCTCTTGGTTTGAAGTTCAGTCAAGGTGTGCATAAGTAACTAAAATTAATTTCCCCATTCTATTCTGTGACAGCAATTTTGAAGTACCATAAAGTCCAAGACATGTTCATCAACCACAAGTAATTACTAAAAAGTGACAAGCAAATATTTTATTTTGTTTCTTTAATTAGCAATTGTAAAGTCATACATGCCCTTTGAATATAATATAATAAAAGCAAATAGTTAAAACATTAAAATCTTTTTAATACAATAAAATTATAAATAGGAATTGAAAAATTATAGTATGCAATGAAAATAAATAGGTATCTCTAGAATGATATCAGTTTAATTGAAAGGAATCATCTCAACCTGCATTCACTTTTGACAAGTCAAGGAATATTATCATAATGCTCAAGACTCAAGCAATTTTCTGCTTTAATATTGCATTTCACTTTTTCATCAAAGTAATCAGAATGTTGTTTTGCAAACAAACCATTTATTATTTGGTATGTGGCTGTGTATTACTTCTCAGTTGTGTTTTGTAGTCATGTAATAGAACAGCAGTTAGCAGATCATTTATCTAGCAATCTGGGCATGAATTACACTGCCATTAAAAGTATAGGGATAGAATGCACAATGAGTGGTTTCCAAAAGTATGTTAGTAAATCTGTGCAAGAAATAGAGACATATTTATTAATATATTTGTATTCGATATCTGCATTTTTCCCCCAAAGGACATCTGCCAAGCAAATTTGAGGAGAACAGAGATGTGAGAAAAATTAAATGGGCTGATGTTTCTTTTCTTACATAGAAATATGTCAATGTTCAACTTTAATTTAAAAAATCAATAACTAGGAGCAGAGTTATATCATGCAAGTCATGTTGATGGGCAGTAGCAGAACTCATTATAATACAATAGTAAATAGGGAAGACAGGAAGTGAAGGAGAGAGGCAGGAGCTAGAAGATACATATAGAAAATCAAGGTTATACCATGACTTTCGTCCACAGGGAGCCACGAAGTTGAGTACTGCTGTTATTCTTAAGCCTTTCTAGGAGGATTTTAAAGCTCTATTTCAACTTTTTCCCAAATCAAGGGAGTTGGGAGATCTTTCTAGGAACACTGAAATATTTGAGAAAAAGCCAAAGCTCTAAAATATGTTTTAATATACATGGCAACAAAAATTTTTTTGAATCATCTCCCTTTATATCTTTCTGTTTTGTTTTTGCAACAGGATCTTATAATGTAAATCAGACTGGCCTGAACTCACTTTGTAGCCTAGTCCCAAACTGGCAGTCATTCTGCCTCAACTTCTAGAGTGCTGGAATTGCAGGTGTGTACCTCTACACCCAGTATATCATTCTTGATTTTATCTTTAGTAGGGAGAATGACTTTTAAGAATAAATATTCCTTAAAATGATTATATGAGAATAGTATATACAGCAAAAGAGATTTTATTTTATAAACCAAGAATACTGTCATACACCTGTAATTCTTGTACTCTTGGAGGCTGAGACAGGAGGATCTCCATTTTAAGGCAGCCTGGGAAATTTATCAACCTAGACCCTGTCTCAAAATAAAAAATAAAAGAGATGGGGATGTAGCTTAGTGAGAAGGCCCTACTTAAAAAAAAAAATATATATATATATATATGGGTCCACATCCTCTTACGATCTATTTGAGGCTGCCCTAAGTGAAGCCAACAGTGAGCTTCTTCAAGGCTTTTGTCTTTCCAAGACTGATCTACTAGGTGACTATGAACCACATGAACAAAGGAACAGAAATGAGGAAGTGAATCTCATGGGAGAAGACTAAGCATTTCATTGTCACTGGATAAAACAGTAAAATGTAGAATGATAAGGCAAGGGATCACACGGCGGAGAAGAAGGGGCAAATCAAAACCTAATCACTTCCTCCTATAAGTGAAAAGAGGAAATGATCAACATCATTTTGATGGTGAATGCTGAGCATTTTCAATTACTTCATATCTGTCTCAAAAATCACATAGAAATTTGCAGTCATGCATAAGTAATAAAAATAAAAGTAATAACATAGAATAAGAGAAACCATGGCCCAGAATCACCAAAAGGCACAAGAAGAAAAATGCGATTGTTACAAAAACATTTTAAAGCAAATCCTATAAATAGTCAGAAAGTCCAAATAAGTGGAATACTAAATTCAGCCTTCTAATTAACAAGAAAGTGTTCCAAGAAAGAAATCCACATAGAAAACAAACAAGCAAAATACCTAAATATAAAATTCAGGCTTTATTGTTCTACCTAATTCTTAATTTACAAGTATGAACATAAAATTAAGTATTAAGACACATATTAAAAAGGAAAAAATGATCAATGGATGGACCAGTTTTATGACAAAACACATGTTGTGGAGAAACGAATCTGTTTTTATAACAGAGAGGTAAATGAACATGCTGGTATGAAAAAGGAAGAATCTAAAAAAAGAGGAAAGTAATTCAGGAATTATAATCTCTTCCTTCCTTCTACTACAACTAATCTGAAAAGTACTATAGGTCAAATATTTTTTTGAGCAAGGATTAAGAGAAAAACCCAAGGAAATTATAACATTAAGCCCATACATAATTATGCATGTATATAAACTAAATTTATACATCAAACATGCACATAAGTGTACGTATGTGTATTTGCACGTATGCTATTTTTATCCTGTTAATCAAAGCCTGGTTTCCCTTGTATTCATTCATTTGCCAAAGCTGAGGACTCAGAAACAGTACAGTATTTTCAGAATTGCCCGCCCACCCCCACTACAAAGTTACTAGAGTCCAGTACCATCCATCTTTTGGAGTAATGCAAAATGTACTTGATATGAAATTTGTGAATCTAAATCTATCAGTGATATTTCATAAACGTCCAAGCCTATAAAACCCACCCTTTCATCAAGATACAGAAAAAAATTCATCAACTCAGAATGTCACTCAGAACCAGCCTAAAGACCTGCCCTACTTGTGGCCTCCTAGCAATTCTCTCCATTCTCTGGTACTGTCAAGGAGATACTATTTTAGACTTCTTACCATCTATTGCTTTTGTTTTGATGGCTCTTGCAGTTACAAATTGGGTCACATTAAAACTACTCTTTTGAGTTTACTGTCTTTTGTTCTTAAGGAGGATTGTGAGCATCATGTACAGTTGCATGTATCAGCACTTTGTTCCTTTCATTGCAAAGTAGTTTTCTTTGCCATCATTTATTTGTTCTCCTATTGAAGAACATTTGTATTGTTTCTACTGTGTTATAAGCAACTGTAGGGCCGGTGATATAGCTCAGTGGCATAAGCGCCTGCCTGGCAAGCGGGAGGTCCTGAGTTTGACTCCTGGTACTGACATATAAAAAAATAAAAAGCTACTGTAACCATTATTGTTCATGTACTTGTGTGTGCATATGAATTTATTTGTTGTAGGCAAATGCAATTCTACATAAAGTAGAACTATTGCATTACATGGTAAGTGTACTTTGTCTACCAGCTCTGGAAATCACCAGTCCACTGTTTCTATGGATTTACCTATTCAGGACTTCATTTGTTTCCATGGTACTAGGAATTGAAAAGGGCCTTGCACAAGCTAGGCAGGTTCTCTACCACTGAGCTACATCCCCAGTCCTGTTCTTGATAGTCTATATAAATGGGGTCCTACAATTTATGGCCATTTATTTACAGGTTCTTGCACTAAATGTGATGTTTTAGAGGCTTGCCCACATTGGAATACATATCAGTATGGTATTTTTCAAGGTTGAATAGTACTTCAACTTATTTATATGCAGCAACTTCTTTATACTTTATTCCATTGGTGGACATTTGGATTTCCCATACCATTTGACTATTATGAAAAATGTTGCTATACACATGCATGTATATAAATTAGTTGATCTGTTTCAATGTCTTTGGATAAACACACAATAGTGTAAATGCTAGTTTATATGATAATTCTAAATTTATGAGGAATCACAGGTATTTTTCCACAAGGACTGTTTTATTTTATATTCCCACCAGCAATGTACAGTGTCCTAATTTCTCTACATCTTTTCAATGCTTATTACTTTTATTTTTCAAATAATTATTATAGATATCCTTATAGGTAGAAATCGGTATCACATGATTTTAATTTTCACTTTCCTAATGATAAATGGTATTGTGTGTCTTTTTATGTGCTTTTTGGGCATTTACCTATCTCTCCTAAAGAACTGTTTTCAACTACTATGTCCATTTTTTATTAGGCTCTCTGTCTTTTATAGTTAAATTTAAGAATTTTTTATATTATTTGCATATATCTTTTCTCATTTGTAGGTTGTCTTTTGTCCTTTGTCTTTTTGATAATGTCCTTTGATACACAGAATGTTTTAATTTTAAATTTAACATATCTACTTTTTTGTTGATTGTGCTTTTGGTGTCATATCTAAGAAATGCAAAAATCTAAGATTTTTATGGGTTTATTTATGATGTTTATTGATTATTTGTGTTTTAATTCTTTTAGATGTAAAGTAAGGTTCAACTTTAATTCTTTTACATGTGAATATCTAGTTGTGTTATTGCCATTTGTTGAAAAAAATACTTTTTTGCAATTGGTTGATCTTGACAACTTTTTGAAAATTCATTGCCTATAGATATATGTGCTTATTTCAATTCAATAACATTAGTCTCAGCTACATTCACAGGCTGAAATCACCCTGTTTTATTATTGTAGATTTATAGAAAGTTTTGGAACTTGGCAGTATGCAGGATCAAGATTTCAATATTATTTTTTTACTATTTCAGGCCTCTTTAAAATGCATATAAAGTTGAGGAATTGCTTTTCCAATTTTTAAAAAGCTGCTACAATTTTGGTTGCGATAGCATTGACTCTGTATGGTGCTTCAGATAGGATTATCAGCTTAACATTACTAAGTCTCCCTGTCCATGAAGACAGGCTATTTTTCCATTTATGTCTTGATTTCTTTCAGCAACAATTTATACTTTTCAGTATCTCACTCATGTTTCCATCTTCCTTTTTCAGTTCTGTGCCCTTCTTTGTATTTCTTATTATTATTGTTCTCTGTTGTTTTATTCCAATCACCTTCACTGTCTGCCTCCCATTCATCTGAGTCACAATGATTTCTCTTCCCAAGTTTTTCAGCAAAGAATATTTTATAGTATTATATATATATATATATATATATATATATATATATATATATATAAATTTTGATTGCATTTTGTAATGTACTCTTCCCAAAGTAAAGAGAAAATAGAAAATTACTTTTACCACCAAGGGCAAAAATACTTGGAATAAAGGTGTTGCTTAATAAACACTTTGGAAAATACAAATTAATAGATTGTTTAATGAATTTTTCACACCCTAGCACAATGACTTTATGACTAAATAAATGTCGAGCTCCCTACAATGTGCTTGTGTTACAGTTCATATATAGTTGCTCCCCAAAGCTTCATGGGATCATAAGTGGGGCTTCTGGGACTTGACTGGATCATAAGCGTATGATACTCATCAGTGCATTAGTCCACTAATAAGTTTGTAAGGTGAAGCTGGTCATAGGGAGTGGGTCATTGTGGCATGACCTGGAAGGGTCTATTTCTTTCCCTCCTCACTTGATCACTCTCAACTTCCTGTCTAGCAAACCATGAGCTGTTTCCTCTCTGCCATGTCCCTCTGCCATGGTGCCCTTCCTCAGAGCCAGCTGACTGTGGACTGAAACCCCCACAAACTGACAAACTGTGAGACAAAATAAACCTCTTCTCTAAATTGTGGATATCAGTATTTTTTTTTTTTCAGCAATGAGAAAGTAATTAGGAGAACTTGCTTAAATTAAGTACTTTTTTTTTTTTTTTGTGGGTGCTGGGGGTCGACCTCAGGACCTCGCGCGCCAGCAGGCGCCCGTGCCGCTGAGCGAAATCACCGGCCCCTTTTTCATATGTGGGTTCCGGGAGTCGAACTCGGGCCCTCGCGCTTGCCGGGCAGGCGCTTAAGCCGCTGAGCCATCTCACCGGCCCTTAAATTAAGTACTTTTAATGACATAGTACAAATGAATTTTCTTATAAATTACTATCATTTAAAAATTACATTAGCATACCTCTACACAATGTTTACTCTTACACTTTGGAAGTGCAGCACTGTATTATGATTTCTCAGAACATTCATTCAGGTGTCAGGAACTTTAGGGTTTGGGGAGTGAGATTACTAAGGGACAGACATAGACTTGTTGGGTCGAAATAATCTAACACATCACTAGATTCCATTTATAATGTTAGGGTACTCTCTTATTTCAGGCTTTTCTTGAAAAGATTTCAATGAAGATTTTATAAGTTCCAATCTTCTCCCCAAAGTATTCTCTCCTATCACTAAGACAACTAATGATAATCACAAGAGACGATCACAACTGAAATTTACCCAGGGATTCTTGCTTTTGAAAATTCCATGCAACAAAAGCTTCACACATTTGCATAACTGATTCCTATCAAAGGGATGCAGGAAACTAATATTTGATATCAATTAGTTGACACATAAAGAAAAATTATAAATAAGTAAGCCTTTATTGAAAAATGTAGCCTGTTTCAGGTACTGTATTCTCCCATCAGGAAATAATGTCATATGATGAAAGAAGATTGAGATCTTTTCTACTCCTTTTAATTTAGTTTTTTTTTTTTTTTTTTGTGGGTACCGGGGGTCGACCTCAGGACCTTGTGCGCCAGCAGGCGCCCGTGCCGCTGAGCGATATCACTGGCCCCTTTTTTCGTATGTGGGTTCCGGGAGTCGAACTCGGGCCCTCGCGCTTGCCAGGCAGGCACTTACGCCGCTGAGCCATCTCACCGGCCCCTAATTTAGTTTTAGGTTTGCTTTTTAATCGTAAGCTGAAACATTGTTTAATAAAGCATGACATTTTATTTATTTCATGTACATATTAGTTAACTACACTTGTTAATGAAAATAAAAATTTTAAGATATTTGTTTTACATAAAACTAGAAATATTTGTTCATGTAATCTTTTCTGTATTTTTCTACAAAAATTAACTTCTATTAAACAATTATTAGGTAAAAGCGTTTGAAAAATTTTATAACAATTAAATTTATAGCCTTTTATATCAATATATTCACTTTTATAAAGATAACCCCCAGTTATCAAGATTTTCACAATTTTTAAATTCTGAGTAAATAAATATCTAAATGTTTTTGTTATGATTACTATTTTTATTTTAATATTTTGACATATCAATTTCATTTCAAACATGTGACTTATTAATAACATTTGTCCTTATTACTTGGGTACAATATTCTTAAAACTTTTGGAATAATGTTTTAATTTTGAGTACCTAAGAATTTTATGCCTATTACTTATTATCTTTATAAGTTTAACACCAATCATTCCAACATTTTGCAGTTATGTAAAACTCACTGTTTAGTAAGTTCATTCAACTATATAAGCATTCTCCTTTTAGTGTATATCTTTCATTAGAATAACAATAACATAGGTACTATTTTCATTTATTTCTGAATGTTTTCTCTTCCCTTGACTTTGCTTTTTATGTGTTCTTTATTATTCCAAAGAGACGTTACATTTTAAAGGTAGTAATAAATTTGTATTTTATTCTTTGTCATGATCTTTATCTATTACTTCTCAAGTGAGATTATAATTCTTTACCTACATCTCCATACTTGAATATCTACTAGTTTTTGCAATGTTTAAGTTTTCAATTTTTAGATTTCAGTTTGATCGGAAATGTTTCAACTTAGTCTTTTATCTTTTTTTTTTTTTTTTTTTTTTTAGTGGGTACCGGGGGGTCGACCTCAGGACCTCACGCGCCAACAGGCACCCGTGCCGCTGAGCGATATCACCGGCCCCTTTTTCGTATGTGGGTTCCGGGAGTCGAACTCGGGCCCTCGCGCTTGCAAGGCAGGCGCTTAAGCCGCTGAGCCGTCTCACCGGCCCCCAGTGTCTTTTATCTTACAACTATGAGAAAAGCTAAACTGGGAAATTTCAGACAAATTTTAGTGTCCAATAGTATGTGCGTGGGGGGGTGTTTGAGGATGCTAATATCATGGCATAAGCGAGCATCGCAAAGGTTTTATTTAGTGTGTTTTAATCAAGTTACTAGATGTACATGAATCAATGAGGAAAACGGAGCTGGTGATGACATTCTGTCCTGGATGGCCCTGTGCACAGAAACTGTACTGTCACCTGTGCATTCGGAACCTTCCCCACGGGTCCGCAGTCCTTCGCCTCATTTCAATAAATAGTAGTAATGTCTTCTCAGTGAGCAACTGTAATAGTTATCTCCAAAAGTGCCATGATGAATAGTGTTAAGTCTCAGTTTTCCTGACCTGACTTCTCCATCGTGTCTCCACTGCTGCCTTCCCTGCCAACAGTTCTTCACATCAAAGTTAAATCATTAACAGATGATTCCACTCGACTTCAAATAAACTGATACTAAATGAGGAAGTTACTTTTCTTAACGAGTCTTGAATGTCTTCATCTATTAAATGTGAACATATTTTCCTTTTCTTAAAAATTTCCTCCGTATTTATTTATTAGTTAGCTTTGCATTATTAATGAAATACCTAAGACAGCCAATTTATGAAAAGAAAATGTTTATTTAGCTTACAATTTTGGAAGTTCCAGTTTTAAAACTGGGAGTCCCATGGATTCAGCCTCTGGAGAGGTTAGTTACCAGCGTCACTTCACGGCAAGTGTGCTGGTAGGACCGGTAGTACAGCTCAAGCTAGGAAGCTAAACTGAGGGTGACTAGACTTTTCTCGTGACAGCCTTTTCACAGTATGACCAAAAGGTTGCATGAGAACTGCCTTAATCTCCTTGGAAAGTACATTCCCAATTGACCTAAGGATCTCCCTCCCATCAGGTTCCAGTTCTTGAAAGTGTCACCTTCTCTGAGTTCCAGGCATTAACATTTGTACCTTTGGGATCACTGATATAATATCCACATTGTAGCAATTCATCTGGCAGGAGGACATTGTTTCTAATAAAAAGATAGATATTTATAAATTTTGATCTATGAATACCGCAATCTGATATATATCCGCAAATAAGAAGTAACACACAGAGTGAGGATCTGTGTGTGTTCTTCAATGAATTCATACTAGGGAAAATCTGAAAATGCTGCCAAGGTATTAATAGGTCAAAAGTTAATGAAATAACCAATAGGTGAAATTTCCAGTAATGACAAATATCTTTATTTGTCATGGTTAATATTTATGATGTATTACCATGTAAATAAAGAAGAATAGAAATCAGTTGTTTTTCCAATATATTACATAATCCAATATACCAATTTGTATGAATGTATACAGCTTTATTTTTGTTATTTTATTTTACCTGTTTGTATAATGTAAATTATTACACATTATTACAGATTTTACTAAGTTTCCATTGACCTATAATAAACATACCATATATATTTTAAAAGATACAGCTATCAATATTTTTTCTAGACTGAATATAAATAGTCCAGTGATTTTCACTATGTAACATAATGAAGTTTTCACAGCGGACACATTCAAGTAGCTAAAAGACATGCTACTAGTATATTATAGTTGAGAATAGAAAATAAAATGTAAAAGTATTAAGATTCTTAAGTAAAGATGTAGTAATTGTACAATTTTAGCTTAGACAGAGCACCAAGATTATGACTTCTACTCTGAATAACGTATTGTGATACTTAATGGACAAAGGTCACCAGAAACCTGTACAGAGTAATAAAGAAATGCATTGTTAATTAGTTTTTAGTAGGCATTCGATTATGCATTCAAATCCTTCTGCCTGCAATTAGCCACAGGGGCAGAAATTGGCCTGCAAGTAATTGCTCTAGTAATGGGTTCATTGAGTAATAACTTTGTATCTTTTCCCTGAAATGAATGTATTTCTCTACCATTGTATGTGCAATTACCTCATTACGAAATCCATTACTTTCAGCTCAATGTGATAAGTATAAGTGATTTGGGGGTCAAAATTTTGAATGTATAAAGGACAAATTCTGTGAAGGTACCCATTCCAGTTGTCTATGGCTAACTCATTAAAAACTACCAAAATTTAGTACCACAATTAAGCTACAATCATTTGTTATATGTTGTGACTATACACCTTAGAAATGTACTAGAAATGAGATTCCCAATTCTTCTCCACCACATGGGATTGACAGTGGCACCTGGTAATTAATATCTAGCTTGTGGATATGCTAGTCAGGCTTACTTGAATATCTGGCATCTTGCAAAAAATGACTGAAGAGTGACAATATCTGGGAATGTCAATTAAAGAGCAATCATGGTATCTTTAGGGTACCTGGAATTCTGAGCATGAGTCTCTCAACATGAAGTTGTACTGTTTCAAAGGACAAGACATGAGTTGCATATACTGTTACCTGTTATTACTGGTAAGCGTTCTAACTGATAAAGTGAAGCTTACTAATCATACATTCAGTACAAATAGTATAATCATCTAAGTACAGAGATATTATGAAATCATCATTAAAAAAGGGTACAGAAACAATGAACTTCAGGGAAGCAACATATCGTATTGTATAAAATGCCAGCATGCTTCCCTAAATTTTCAGTGTTTGTTAAGCATGAAATATAATTTATGGACTAGAATATATGCCAGGCAATGTATCAAGTGTGAATTCATTATCACATTTAATTCTTGACACATTACAACAAAACTATTATTATTTGCATTTTAAATGTTAGAAAACTCATATTTGAGGTTAAGTATAATATGAAGATCACACAACTCATTAATAGAAATAACCACAGAACAACTGAGTAACTGAATTTCAAAATACATTGTTTTGTCTACTCTATTTTAATATCCTTTTTAAGAATGATATTTCAGGAAAGATACCTTACAGTAAAATTTTTACAAATATGCTTATTCAGAGAAAAGCCCCCCAAAAATCATCTTCAATATATCCTTGAAATTTTGTGGGATAAAAATTTATTCTAAAATACAATGCTCAAGCCGGTGAGATAGCTCAGCGGCATAAGCGCCTGCCTGGCAAGCATGAGGTCCTGAGGTCGACTCCCGGAATCCACATGAAAAAATAAATAAATAAAATAAAATACAATGTTCAATGACTAAAAGCAAGAACAGATATACAGGAAGAAAAATTATATTCTTTTCTATTTTCATTCATGTTAATATTTACCAGGAAGTTTCTGTATAAGTACAGGCCTTTTTTGAAATGTTCAATCGTAGAAACCTAATGATTGAAGAGAATGTAGAGATAATTTGGTCAAGAACCATAATTTTGTATTCTGTATACAAAAAGTCATGAAAAAGTGTTACAGTCCTATGTTCTATGTAAAGCATTACAGTTTTCGTGTAAAACTAATTTTTCCCAATTTACCCACCCCCTTAAATTTTTGAAAATGTAACTGTTGAAGTACTTTTTAGTTTTTTCCTTAAAAGAAATAACAGAGATCAATAATACCTGCCAAATACAGCCCTGAAGAGGGCTGATATTATCCAAAAACTCAATGATGTATTGATATGCCTTCTTTAATAAATCCTGAAAATATTTGCATTAAAATGCTAAATAATGTCTTTATTATGAATTGCTAATTAAAATATGAGACGTATTCAGAAGTAATTTGAAAGGGACATTGCAAATCTTGAAGAAAGGACAATACAAACTGTTTTAAAGTGGAAACATTCCATTCTGTCACCTGAAGTTGTTGAACACCAGAATGACTGAACCAAGACAGAGAGATTTCCATAATGAACATTGCATAATGCTTTGCTTTTACAGCTCAGCAGAAACCCAAATCCATCAGCAAATGAAAAAGGATGTGAAAACTGATTTAGTTCCCATTTTGCAGTATTATTTCTATAAATAATTTATAGCTCTATAATGTATAAACACTTATAAACCAATATTTTTATATTACATCATGATGATTCAAGAAATAGTCTCTAAATTTCTCAACACATTATTCTCAACTCTTCCTGGGCCTTGTTCTAGTGTTTTCTCTCAGGACAGACATCCTATCCTAACCACATGGAGCCAGAGATTTTTCTCCTTCATTAAGTTATTGGACCTTCTGAACTCTTTCCTCAACCTGAACCACAAGTCCAATAGGGCGTTAAAGTGATTATCTGTGGGGCCCTTGCTTTTTTTCGAGCCTCATCTCACAAATATGTTCCTCTCTGATGCCTCTGTCTTAGTCACTTTCTTTTTTGCTGAGACAATGCCTCACACCCCCAGTTTAAAAGAGGAAAGGTTTATTTTGGCTCAAGATTACAAAAGGAGTAGAAAGAAAAAAAAAAAAAAAAAAGTGCTTATGTCATGGTGGCCAAGAAGCAGAGATAGAAGGGAGGATCCAGGGAGGGAGTCACCTTCCAGCTGACGTCCTTAGGCTAAAACCTTCCAACAATACATTCAACTCTGGGAAAGTTTTCAATTAGTAATAATGGCACCTGGATAGCCCTCATTGGTTACGGTACTGCAACTGCACAATGCTAATACATTCAACTCTGAACTCATATGTGGATTAATCCATGAATTGATCAAAGCACCTTCCGTAGCCCCACCTCTGAACACATGAGGCCTTTAGGGGACACTCTAGATCTAAACCATGGCACCTTCTTTTCCATCTCCTCCTTTACTAGATTTACTTTCTTTGTTTCCACACTCTCATTGTTAATTCACCGATCCTTCTTCGGGCTTTGGATTCACTGAGGGGAAAATGAAGAATCAACTTCATTTTATGTTCTCCAGGTTACCTAGCACTAAGTAGCATTCATCATAGATTTTCAAAAATTGACACCCAGAGGCAGACGAAAGAGAGAGAGAGAGAAAAAGAGAGAGAGAGAAGGAGGAAAAGGAGGAGGAGGAATGGAGGGAGGAAAGAAGGAGGAAAAAGAAAATGTAAACACATTATGCATGGTGAAAAGGAGGCTCCAGAGTAAAGCGAAACTAAAATGGTATCAAATGTAAGTGATATTCTTGCATACAACCTAATTTCTTGTAGTTTTCAGATGGTAAACATCTTGTAGTTTTCAGATGGTAAGCACAGGCACCAGGTCTGTCTTTTTTTGATAGGCTTTTCTAGGTGACTGGTTGCTAATATATGGTCCTGATTTGTTTGAAAATGAACTTTGCCCTATTACTATCCCTGCCTTTAACTTTACCCTCTGTATGTGGCCTCAAAGGCAATTAATATTCAGTGATGATAAGATGAATAAATGAATGGGTGGAGGTGTTTTCAGAATTTTAGGTAGAGACATCTATTGTAAAAAAGTATTGAGTTATTGCTTGTACTAGAGGCAGAAACTGAAGGTGAGGTTACAAAGCATGTGGACACAACTAGGATTTACTTTTGTTTACTTTTGTTTGGGGTTTGGTGCCAGAGGTAGAACCCAAGGCTTCATCCATGTTAGGCACATATCCTATCACTGATAAAAACCTCTATCCTCCAAATTAAGAAATATTAATTCAAGGAAGCTAGAAGTTTGTGAATTAGTTAACTTGACCAGCTTGGACTGGTGACTGGTTTTAGAATTGCCTCTTGTTTTGGAAAGGGTTGACTGAAGAATTAATTGATGGTTAGCTAAAAACAAAGTCAAAATTTTACAACTGGCTTTTCGGCTTCAAGTGAGGAGACAGATCACGGATTAGACTGACCCTCTGATTAAACACTTCCTCAGCAGTCCAAGGCAGACACAACAAGGACAAAGAGAAAGGGATGTAAGCAGGAGAAGGAAGCTAGAAGAGTGCACATCTGTAGCCTTGAAACCCAAGGTCATCAGAGCTCTTACAAGAGTGTCGTTCAGAAGGAAGAATATGTCAACAGACTGATATAGTTTGACAGGACTTGTACTTTTTAAACAATTTTATTTTAAAAGTTTAACTTTTGTTAAGCAATCACTTTTGATAGAGATTATAAAGTTGCTAATTCTGATTCTTATAGCTAGTCCTCTACCTTAGGTCATGTTCATGCACAGGAAACAGTTAAGCTTAGAGTTTTAATATTTTCACTTTATTCACATTGTTTTTCTAATTTATCACAAAACTGGCAACCCAAAACAAATATAAATTAGAAGTTCAAATCCATTTTGTATTCTGGGAAATGACTTTTGGTTTTCCAGACCAAGAGCAGAACAAAACAGGATTAAGATTTTTATGAGTGTGTGTGCCTGTGTGGGTGTATGCACAAGTATGTATATTTGTGTATGTTTATAAGCAGTCACCTAATACTCCTCTATGGCACCTTTGTATTTTAATAGCTTATTGTCAGTAAGATGATTTTGCTCAAAAGGAAGATCAAATACAGTAGGGAACCTCTAGCCCTCTTCTGAAATCTGAGACTATGTTATGAAAGAGGTACATTACTCCTGGAGTTGGAGTCCAGAAACTGGATGGGGACCAGCTACGAAGACGGAGTTCATTTGCTCCTGGTCTCACCTTTATTGATCTTTAGCAGCAGACTGTTAGGTGAATAGGTTGCAGTAGGCACATGGAGTTACAAAAAGAAGAAGTCATGCCTATCCTGTGGCTATATGGTAACAGCTTCAACCCACAGGATTACAGGGTAGCGTACTCCTCTTTAGTACAGAAGATTATGCTCTTATGGCAGCACTATTGGCATGTTGAATGGGAGGTTTTAGGTGCTGGGGCTGTCCTGTGTGTGATGGGATCCTTGACAGATTTGAAGATACTCATTAGACAACCGTGACACTCCTCTGCTTGTTATAAGTATAAAGTTTGTAAATCGTTCATTTAGTACTGGGATCCCCAGTCACCCCTTCTCTTCCTACTGTATTTGGAGATTGGAGGCAGAAGAAAAAAAGTAATGAACTCAAGAGAACCACAAGGAAAATCTGTTTCTTCAAAAAGGAACCAAATTTTCAGTATAAAATACAGGACATACAAATTAAGGACTAGCAGTTAAGTCGGTCATAATTATTATTTTGTCCATTCATTTGTCAAACAGCATTCATTGAATGCTATTTTCCAAGCACTGTGCCAAAATTTGGAGAGTTAAGTATGATACCAAAAAAAAAAAAATCATAATTAACGGGACAATTTTGAAGCAACGTATACACAAAGAAGTTTAGAACCTCTATGCAGAGGGGCCTAACATGCTGAAATAGAAGAATCTTCCTAATTATTTCAGTTGATAAAGTTTCTTGAAGTAGTTCATCTTTAAACATGAAAACATGTTTTAGTAAACCATTAATACTCTCCCCTTTGCACTCCAATATCACTATTTAATATCATTCTATTCTTTGTGTCGTGTTTGGGTTTTAAAATAGCATTAATTTTGTCATTTGGCGACAGCAGCACAAGACCACATGGGGCAGCGGCTTGAGTCTCTCAGAACTCTCTGGAGCTGAGATCAGTGGCAGAGGGCAGCCTGACTTTTCTGCACAGAATACCATGTGCATATGGCAGGAGTTGGAATGTGCTAGCAGCCGGTAGGCGCTTCGCATGGGCTTTCTCGGCCAAATCTGGGAAGCTTCTGTAATTTGCCATTGTAAAATGAACAATCGACTTTGGTCTGGGGGAGGGTCCTCTCCAGTTTATTGCCACAGACCTTGAAGTAGCTGGCATAGAAGGAAGAACCAGGTGGATGAAAAGAGTACATAGCTCAATTTTCAGAGAGATTGCAAATTTTACAAGCCATTCTCAAAAATACATGCATTTTAATTCTGCTCCCATCTATTATTTTAACTATCTTCTCCCTTTTAGTATTCCTCAAAGATTTTGCATAAAGCAAATGATAAGGCCAATTCTGATGCGTTTTTATGGAAATCTCATTTAAATTCTTTTTTCTCTATGGCTGGGGCAGAGAGATGCGTGTGCCCTAACTTCCCACATTTAGTTTATTACTTACAGAGCAAGTTCTTGTGCTTTAAAATATAACAATGATATTAAAACAGTACAGTATTTACTTGTTAACAGTTTTATTTTTGTGAATCCAAATTATAAGGAAAGTTCTCTAAGTTAGAATATCCTATTTTATTTCTGTTAGGTGGAATAAGGCTAATAAAATATTTATTTAGATTATAATAAACTATCCTATTGTATGAAGCCAGACTATCTCACAAAATGATTTGTCAAAGGCTGTGCATGGTTTTACAGATAATGTGTAGTTTTTGAAAAATAAGCCTATACCAGTGCTATCAGAATCAACTGTCACTTCTAATGAAAAAACGCATATTCACACAATATTTAGAATTGTTATTTCAAGAATGAAGTTCTTCTTGTATGAACGCTCCAGAACTATAAACATTGTTGAGAAAACTAGACAAAGTGAAGAAAAATGGTTTATTTGTGAAGTGTAAAGAAGAACTAAGAAATTTTTCAAGTCATTTTTTAAATGATGTGTCTACCTGGGGTTCTAGTAAAATAAATCTTATTTTAGTGGAAATAAAATGGCACAAATGTAATTTACTTTTCTGACATTTATGTGTTTGTTTTCTTTCTCCATTTAACTTTACAGGAATCATAAAACTGAATTAGAGAACCACTCTTGTGTTTACAAATGTTTTCTGTGTAATTGGTGTATGTTTTACTGATATGAGCTCACCATTAGTAATACTATTAGTAGACATATATGAGCATTTATTGTCTACTAGGTATCCTGTTAATGAAGTGTGATCAGATTATTATGATTTTTATAGTGAAAAAAACCTTAACTATGATTATATTTCTCAGAAGAGTAAAGCTAAAGCTTTCTTTAAAAATCACATTTTAAGGAGATAAGAATGACTGAAGGTTTTCAAACAAATCATGCATTTTTTATTAGAAGTGTTTCAATCATTGAACATCATTTTTGATGGCTTTATCCAAGCATGTAATTATTTGATGGCTTCTAAACATTTAAATATGAAAAATTATTTTTAAATAAATGAAATTTATCATTTTTCAAGATTCTTTGAATAATTACTACATTTCGTGCTAGGGACAATGAGTTAGGCTGGGTCTAAAGTGATAGTTCATTTTTACAGAAAAGGATAAATAATATTTGAGAAATAGCTAAATAACAATATGTTAGGGACTGAACAGCAATGAGACCCAGCAGTTAATTTGGTAACAATGTAGCAATGATACATTGGCTAGGAAATAAAGCTATTCAAATGTATACTTACTGACTTTTAAAAAATACGGGGTATATGTAATAAAAATCATATATCACAGACCAGAGGACAAAAGGAATTATGAATAGAAATTTCCAAAGGAAAAGTGCTTTGCATATTTAATCAATTTACCCTATCTATTCTACTTAATCATCGAAAAACATTAGTTAAAAACCTATAGAGCCGGGCGTGGTGGTGCACATCCATAATCCCAGCACTCAGGAGGCTGAGGCAGGAGGATTGTTGTGATTTCGAGGCCAGCCTGGTCTACAAAGTGAGTTCAAGGCCAGCCTGAAATGCATAGCAAAAAAAGGAAAAAAAAAAAAGTATCATAATTTTAGACCAATTCTAAAATATTAGACCATGAATATCAGACAACATTTGTATTGAAAAGGCAAGAAATTCCTCTATATAGCTAATATTGAAAGATCATCTTCCTTTACTTTGTTTTATGAAATGTGCCAAGACAGTATTATGTGCATACACACACACACACATGTACACACAAGAAGCACACAGGAGAAGCATTGTATTTGCTTTCCAGAAATTTTCTGATGGGTCATTTTGGTTGCAAAAAATTGGCTTTCCATGCACAACTGGAATGAGAGAGAAAAAAGAAAAAATAAATATAGTAGAAGGTAAATTGAGTTTAGGTTGAAAATATGATCATTTTTTATCATACATTGAATATACACCATGTGGTAGGCAATAATATACACACTGAGAGAGAAGATTCAAACAAAATGATCTATTGATGAAAAACTCCCTACAGTGTTCAAAGTAAAGAGTTTCCTTTGGAAAAAAATGTGCGAAGAGTGTCTGTCTGAAAAGACATCTCTCTTCAAGGAGGGACTATTTTACTAAGAGTCTCCCCTCTGCTGTTTTGTACTGGTCTGTTTTTCTTAGGGCCAAAACTTACATAAAATGTAACAGGGCTGTGTGAGTGGCTTTGGGGAGATAAACTTTTAAGAGAGGTTACTACATTGTAGTTTTAGTTCTGGTGAAGAAGTAAAAAAAAGCAGAGGGAAATGAGGTCATGTTAGAATGAGACACAGGATTTAGCATGAAGACAAAATTATTGCAAAGTTGATCACAAGAATATTCCTTTCAGTAGGTGCACAAATACCAGAGAGGAAAAAATAAAAAAAAATGTTGGAATATGATTATCTTAGGTTTCTTAAGAGCAGAGTGACTTTGAATGCTATCTAGCTTTATATATTTTGGAGGTTTGCTGTTGAGATGAAAAGTAAAGCATGCTTAGCCCACCACATTTAAAGCCTGTATGCCCGGCCTTGTAGGTCACCAAAAGACAAGGTCACTTCCATTTGCCTTTCCTCAAGTGATCGATACGGGCTATATCAATGATGAAAGCCCCAAAGTAATAGCCCTAATATTCTCAAGAGAATGGATTTGGTTATTTACTTGTAAATAATTCTGCCATAATGTAATCATGCAAATAAAGTCAGAGTGCTTGCAAGAGTATTAAAAAATAAACTGAAGGAAAATAATCTTATATGGGATTTTTGGAGAAAGGGCTTTTACTTTTTATTTCTAATAAATAATTTTAGTCTATAGTCCCATAATTTTAAGTCTTGAGAGTAAACAAATAAAAGCTTTCATAGGTACTATAAAGGCAAGTGCTCATGAACCGGTCTAGAGATGCTCTAAACTGACTTTTATATCTAATTTTGCAATGTGATTAGAAGCACATAGCCTGATGAGAATAATAATAAAAAAAAACCTAGCAAGTTGTACCTTTTATAATATAGTTGAATTTGCTCATTTGATGGTGAAATATCACATGAAGACATCTCTCACTAAGAATTACACGTTATGTAGTGCTTACTATGCCAGTCATGACAAGGAATACTAAGAAAGTTTCCAATGATAATAGATAAACCTAATATGCACATAAATATAATTCTATACACAATGTAAAATATCTAATGGATGAAAAATAGATATGCAGATAAACTGGATGAATGAAGATTTCAGTATAAAACATTTGTTCTATGGTTTTGGGTTTAGAATTTTTCCTAGAGAAATAAAACAAATACCCTAAAACTTAAATTCAAAATAAAAGTAATTATAAAAACCAAAGGGAAAGATATTATTTTCTGGAGTGGTAGTCTGTACATTCGAGAGAGATAGCAGAAAAAGCAAAATATCAATTATACTATTCCAAGATAAAAGAAAAGAAAATACTCAAATGTCTCCTAACTGATGGATTTATGAGACTAAAACCAAATTTCAAGAAGTTTGAATTGTATTTTCATGACAATTTATAAAGGGTGGAATTTTTAAATACTTTTTACATATTTGAAAATTAATAGTGTCTCAGAGTAATTAGATCTTTAAATTACAAAAAAAGAAAAAGAAAAAGCTGTCATTTATAATATCAGGCTCAAGAGAATTCTAAGACTGATGATTTCTCCCAAATGTTATTAAGGCCAAATGTGTGCACTATTAAAATAGTTGCCAGTCAATTATACACTATCTTAAAAGGCTAGTTAACACTAAACTAGCATGAGCAAAGATTTTCTTTCAATATGAGATACATTCCAGAGCCCTACATTTCAATCCGGGGCACTTTTTACATTACTTTCTATTATCATTATCTTTTCTCAGGAGGACAGTGCAGTCTCGTGGCTGTGTGATAGAGGCCCATGCATTATTCTAATATTAGTTTTGAAATATAAACATTGTGGGTTACAAAAAACAAAAGTCACACACAATAAAGGAGAAGCACACAAAAATACTTTCTTTTTTATCCTTGGTTTTGCCTTAATTCAGCATCTGAAAAATATTTCTGTCATTGTGCACATGGATCAAATTAAATTTTATAAGCAGATTATTTTTAGAAAAGATTTTGGTTTTAAGCCTTTGAAAAAGCCAGTCTAGTTTTCTGTGATTGACATCTAAGCCAAGGGTACTCCGGAAACAGAAATGAGCAATTATAAACACACGGGTGAGGCGCTGTGTCTGAGGCCCTACCTGACCACACTAAGGAACTTAAGGGCAAGGAACATTTCCAAGTTGAATGTTTCAACCTGCCAGTTTCCAAGAATTTCTAAGTAGAGGGAGTACTTCCCCAGGCAGAGCGAGTTTTACACATAGTCTGAAATGAAGAAGCTTGAGCAACACTGATGTGCTCCGGCTGAGTAGATAATGAGCTTTGTTGTCAAGAAAAAGCCTGGCAGAGTCCCCATGAAGGGCTAGAAGACATGGCAGAAAATTGCTAAAGGAGGACCTTCAGCAGACCACTGAACACAGCTCACTACCTCGAAGAAAGCTGGAGGAGATCTCAAGAGGTGACTACAGAAGGATTACCCCAATTTTCTCCATTGCTCATGTGACATGGGCTAGAGGGCATCTTCTGAAAGCATGTATCACTTCAGTGCCCAGTAGTCTCTTTCATAATGGATTCTTTCAGTGAAGAAGCTTCTGCGTCCTCTGTCACTTTTGTGTCCCCTATCCCCTCACTGACCTGAAAGCACACAAGTTTTTCTTATTTTGTAGCATGGTTAGATCACCAGTGGTTTCACCGTTCCTAGCTCAGCCTATTTCATTTGGACGTTATTCCTTGAAATTTCATTCTTCTGAGGTTTCTATTTTCTTTAGTAGTACATGTTTATAGTATTTATACTATAAACTAATTTATAGTACATAACGTTTCTTTAACTCTTTGGGGAAGATACCTACAAAGGTAATAGCTGAGTCACATGGAATTTCTAATTCTAAATTTTTGACAACCCTCCATACTGATTTCCATAATGGTTGCACTACTTTACACTCCCACCAACAGTGAAGAAGTGCTTCTTCTTTTTCCCACAGCCTCACTAGCTTTTCTCATTGATTTCTTGAAGACAGTCATTCTCTCTGGAATAAGCTGGAATCTCAGTGTTGTTTTAATTTGTATTTCAAAAATAACCAGTGATCTAGAGCATTTCTTCAGGTATTTATTGGCCATGTGTACTTCTATGAAATGAGGAAACTGGACTCTAGATGGGGTGAGGTGTCAAGTTCAAGGATGAAGTAAGATTCAGACCCAAGTTTTCTGTTTCCAAAGTCCTTCAGGTCCACACCAATACTGTGTTCAGATCAGTGTTTTCACCAAAGGACTTCACTGCACTTCTGTAAGCTGTTGTTGACACTTTTATGGTCAAGAATCAGGTGCAAATCTCTACACTGAAAACTACAGTACTCTGAAAAAGGAGATCAAAGAAGAAATCAGACAATGGAGAGATATCCCTTGCTCATGGGTAGGAAGAACCAACATAGTAAAAATGGTCATGCTCCCAAAATTGTTATACAGATTTAATGCAATCCCAATCAAAATACCATTAGCATATCTCACAGAACTAGAGAAGATATTCCTAAAATGCATTTGGAACCAGAAGAGACCTAAAATAGCAAAAACAATTCTGGGTAACAAAGGCAAAGCAGGGGGCATCACAGTCCCTGACTTGAATTACACTACAGAGCTACTGTGATAAAAACAGTATGGTAATGGGAAACAAACCAAAAACAAAAAACCACAGACCTGAGGATCAATGGAACAGATTAGATGAGGCAGAAACAACTTCAAAGATATTCAGCCAACTTATCTTTGACAAAGAGGCCAAACACGTTTACTGGAAGAAAGAGAGCCACTTTAATAAATGGTTCTGGAAAAACTGGCTTTCCACATGCCAAAGACTAAATCTAGACCCATGTCTCTCACCATGCACTAAACTAAAATCAAAATAGATCAAAGATCTAAATATTAAAACAGAAACACTAAATCTACTGGAAGAGAGAACAGGTAGAACTCTTGAAGACATAGGTGTAGACATAGATTTCGTGAACAAAACTTCGATTGCATGGGAAATGCTACAAAGAATCAAAAATTTGGATCTTACTCATCCTATTAAAAAAGATTTTACACAGCAAAAGAAATTAACAATAGAATGAAAAGACAGCCCAGAGAGTGAGAAAAATCTTAGCCAGTTGTTCTTCAGACAAAGGACTAATATCTAGAACACATAAATAATTGAAAAGAAATCAGATCCCCAAATTTAAAGACCCAATCCAAAAATGGGCATCTGAGATGAATACACACTTCTCAGAAGTACAAACAGCAAATAAACACATGAACACATGTTCAACATCACTGATCATTTGAGAGATGCAAATTAAAACACCACTGAGATTCCATCTCACTCCAGAAAGAATGGCGGTTATCAAGAAATCAACCAATAAAGAATGCTGGTAGGGCTGTGGGGAAAAAGGAACCCTTCTCCACTGTTGGTGGCAGTGTACAGTTGTGCAACCGTTGTGGAAATCACTGTGGAGATTTCTTCAAAAATCTAAAATTAGAAGTTCCACGTGACCCAACTATCCCCCTTCTTGGTATCTTCCTAAAATAATTAAAAGCATCATACCGCAGTGATATATTCACACCCATGTCTATAGCAGCATAGTTTATAATAGCTAAATCTTGGAAACAACCCAAATGCCCATCGACTGATGAATGGATTAAAAAGTTGTGGGTTTTTTATTACAATGGAGTACTACTCAGCTATACAGAAGGATAAACTTGGACATTTATAGCTAAATGGATAGACCTTGAGACCATATTCTTAAGTGAAATAAATCAAACACATGTGTGAATATCACATTGTCTCTCTGGTGTGAGAAACTGAAAGAGTAAATAAGATCCAAAATGCATAATAAATATTGTGAAATAAGAAGTAATTGTTCACAGGGAAAAGGGAATGGGGGGAGGAAAGGAAAAGAAAAAAATGTGAAAAAAAGGATAAAATGGAAAGAAAGCTTTGTGAATAAGTAGGGGAAGAGAGGTTGAAGAGATGGGAAGGAAAAGGGAAAAAAAGAGGAGCTAAGATATATCATGCACAGGTACAAGTTCCCTATGATGTATGTGATCATTATGCATATCCAAATTGTAACAATAAACTTAGTCATTAAAAAAAAGAATATAGTGCCAAAGAAGAGATTCTATGTTCATCTGCTTGGGTTTGCAAATAGGTATTGAAAGTCTTCATGATTGTACAATTATGATTGCTTACTTTTACCTGTGTGCCTACTCTAATAACATTAACAGATAATACTTTGCATGTAATTGATATATAGCTGTGTTCATCCTAATAATATATATATATTATATAATATATGATGCACACACATATGCACAGAATAATACATAAAATACATTTTTCTTTTATGTTTCTTCTATTGTCTTCTCTGCAAAATGCAGACTTTAGCAAATATATATTTGGAGAAAAACATGCTATATTAAAAAGGGATATATTGATATGTAACAAGCAATAACACCTAAGTACAAAACTCTGTGGACTATCTACAAACGTCTTGAAGTAAACTATGAGGAAAGCTCAGTTATCATAAATATTTGAAAATATGAATTGACTTTTGGATTTGATCTATAGAAGACTTGAAAATGTACTTTATTCTTCATGGTTAAATGTTATTACAGGTTTAGTTGTTTTATAGGCAGAGAATTTGTGATTTAAGCTAATTTTTGTGTGTGTGTGTGTGTGGGTACTGGGGGTCGACCTCAGGTCCTCGTGCACCAGCAGGTGCCCATGCCGCTGAGCAATATCACCGGCCCTTTTTTCATATGTGGGTTCCGGGAGTCGAACTTGGGCACTTGCACTTGCTAGGCAGGTGCTTACACCACTGAGCCATCTCACCGGCCCAAGCTAATTCTTAAGACTCATTAATATTTACTTTCTTAAATGATGATATTAAGAAGTCAAAAGCTTCTTTCCTACTGAAAAATTGCTGCAAGTTTAAATGTGACAACTTAAAATTTATTAATTGAATAATAGGTCTTCATTGACTTATCTAGCAATATTTAGTAGATGAATAAAATATGTACAAGAGATAATCACTAACATCAGCAAGCTACTAGGAAATTCAAGAAGGAATAGGGATTCCCTGAAAATCTCAGTTGTATATAACGTATTCTTGATATATAAAAAGATGTAAAAGAAGTTCAAACAAGAGACTCCAAAATTAGCAAGTGATTTTAAGTAGCTAATGTAGTATTTGTTATATGGTCTATTTTATGTGGAGTTTAAAATTATTTTACATGTAACATCTGTTTGTTCATATTTAAAGTTTTCATTACTTTTCCCCCAGATATGAATCAAGAAGAAATGAGCTAATATTTTACATGAGTCACATCTGATGTGGCAGAGTAGACATCTTTCTCTTCTCGCTGTCCCAAAGATAAAGAAGCGGAAGGTGATGAGCTAGGATGGAAATTACTGATAAGTATATTGTCAGAAAAATTTCTCATTCATTATTATAACTACATTCATTTTTCACCAGGTCCTTTTTATCTGCCATTTAGCAAGAATCCAATTACTGAGCATGAGCTTACTGCCTCATAAATAACATCCTCTTAGCTTTCCAATCACACCATTCCAATTCTGTGTTTTGTCAGCAAAAGTCCTGTTTTTAAAAATAATACTTTGACCATCTGCTTGCCCATATGTGCTACACATCACTGAGTGTTAGATTCTTTGCAAGTTTTATAGAGGGTACCACAAGCCTTGAATGTGTTTTCTCTCATAATTAGCATTTTACAACCACATTAAATTGATCACAGGTAAACTGTTTCATTTTGGTGTGTTGTTTTGATTGTAATCAGACTGCTTGCTGGAAAGTGATTTCGTAGCCAATATATTTTAGTTATAAAGAGTTTTCTTTCTTTTTTTATAGCAAAGACATTATTTTAAAGGTCATACTTGTTAGACCTATAAACTAAATCTCAGACTTACAATGCAAGGCATCCCTCAAAGTAGTCATCAGTGTTTACATTGGGATGAAGAATGTTACCTTAGCATTTTCATCAAGTTTGATGGCTGAGGATGTCATTTGCAGTCTCTACAACTAACTCCTCCCAAATGAAAATAGAAAAGTGCTCAGTCAGGGATTCTACTTGGAGCTTAGATGTTGTAAGTCTTGTGTGTGTGTGTGTGTGTGTTCGTGCATATGTGTAAGAAAATCAAAAACAATAAAAATCCCTCTTTTCCTACAAAACAGAATAAATTGTGAATATATGTATAATAGGATTTGAAGTTACCCTAGCCCTTCAATGGGGAAATTGTCCAACTGATGGAGGGTTTAGGAATATTTTAAATGTATTTGGAAACCTGTCCAACATAAACCAGTGCTTTTGTAATACAATCATAAAAATAGAATGTACTTAACTCCTTTCCTTTTATACTGTGTTTTCATGGTTAAAATCTGAGTTGTGTAATTACAGATGAGATATTTGCAATGTTCACTCATTATCTAGTATATTTCTTAGAGAATTGTGAAATTCTGCCAAGCAATGGATATTTGAATTTTAAAAGAATTTTAAATACATTTCAGTTCAAAAACTTATAATGATGTTAGGGTGTAAAATGTGAATCTAAAACCAAAATGATGAAGTCTATCTCCTTTTCTTTTTACTTTCATTAGTACCTGTTTGCACTGCATAATGATTATATTGACTGTAGGAAATCTGAACATGTACATAGCACATTTTAATTCTCAAAATTGCTGAGGAGAGAGACAAGCAGGTCTTGCATTCTCTTTCTTCCTTCATGTATCCATCCTAATTTTTATTCCCTGTAATATTTTCATGATCTTTAAAAACTACTTATTGATAATACTTTCACATGTGAAAAATACAAAAGAATGGAGAAAAGAGATGTGTAATAATTAATTTTACTATAGATACCACAGGTACGTAGAAATATAAGGGTTAAAATAGAAGTGCTAAGGTAATGTTCAGGAAGACAGAGAAAATGTCATTAAAAATTGTATTAAGAGATTAGATATATTTATCAGGTGTAAATGGCAACCTTTACAAGGGAGGATGCAGTGTTATAGAAAGAGTGTGCAACAACAGATGTGTGGATGAGAGAAATTTGGGGGAATTGTGAAAGAAATGAATGTTTTCAGCTTCTCTACAGTACATCTCATCAAATTTTAAACTCATTGAAACATTTTAAATATAATCATTCAGTAAAAGTAGTTGGACGTGTATTAAGAATGTTACATACAAGCCCATCTTGAAGGGATTGTAGAGTTTTATATAGTAATTAGAATCCTTGGTAATTAGAACAGTTAATTTATATGTATATATTATATGTCTATGTCTATAAAATAAACAGAAATGTTCATCCATGAGAATTAAAAAAGCTGAAATTTTATTACAACACTTGGGTCCAACTTACCCCTGATGGCATCTGCAATTTCACAAAAAGTTGTGATGAAGTTAATAACCTGAGAAGCACTATTTGTTAAATTTATGTGGCAAGAGAAATAAATATAGGACCCTAGAGATGACAAATGGAAGATGATAAACATTAAGAGCCAATATTAGTAGTCAAATAGGTAGACATTAAGAGTAAGAGAAGAATTTTGTGATTCTTATCAACTAAACTCAAGTCCAATGACAAATCCTCTCAATACCCAAAGTATAGATTAAGATGGTAAAGTACTGCAACAGTCTGTGGATATCGTACAGGGAAAGCTAAATTCTCTCTAGAAGAAATAACTGTTTAATGATTTTGTTGAATGTTTAATCATTTTTTATATGTGATATGTGTACACAGTTCACACATACACAAAATATGTTTACAGTGCATAACTCAAGAAAAGTCAAGAAAATATGAATTAAAAATGAACAAAATTATAATAAGTAAATTAACGCCTGAACCTACAGATACTGGAGTTATTGGACATAAGACTTAAAATAATGGTTATCCTAATTTCAATGTTAATTTCAGCATATAATTTAAAACATAGATTTCATAAGAACCCGATGAAATCCTAAAGGTAAAAACCTTGGAAATTAGGGATGATACAGTAGTAATTAACAGTAAATTAGTCATTAGTTACATATTAATTGGAATCTTAAAGTTAGAGGGCCAAACAGAAGTGCTGTTGTGCAACACTGATTATATTAAACACTCCTGAAGTTTTCACATTACATTATTAAATTTATGATGTGTAAATTTCACTTTAGTAAAAAAGTAATTTTAAGGAGAGAGATGAAAGAGAGAAAAAAGGTACAGATTGATCACTTTGGATATAATGCAAGAATTTTTGCACAGGGCAAAATGTATTAAATCAGAGATTCAGGAAGTGCTGTAAACCCAAATAAGGGTTGATAGAAAGAAAAAGATATTGTACTTACATACTTACATGGCTGTTGAAAAGAGATTGAATACTTTTCATAAAAAGATGCATTACTTTCATAGAAATTTAAAAAAATTAGTTGCTGACTTCTCTACAGAAAATTATAAAATGCAAAAGTCAGTTGTATAACATTTTAAAAATAATTCCCACCTAGAATTCTATGCCTAATACATTAGGTAGCAATTACCACACAACAAATTATTCAGCCTGACTGACTTACCAATTTTGAAATATCTCTGCGTTTCCGTGGGTCAGGAATATGTTCAAACTCTCCCTGGCTGATTCAGGCTTAGCCTTTCCTGTGATAGTTACACCTCTCAAGCTTCCCCCGGGGGGATCCCCTTCCAAGCTCGCTCAGATGGGCTGCTGGGGGTCCTTCCAAGACCCCCATGGAGCTCCCTCACTCCTTGTTGGCACTGTCTCAGTTGGTGGTCGCTCTCTGAGTTACTTGCGTGTCACCGTGGCCTGGCAGGTGCCTTCACTTCTCTTTGGGAGGGACCTCAGCATGTGACACCTGATTCCACTAAGGCAAATGATTTGAGAGAGAGACAGAAGCTGTGATCTTCGTATAACACACTCTTGAAAGTAATATCCTGTCAACCCCATCCCTTCTCCCATATTCTGTTCTCCAGACATAAGTCACTAAGCCTGGTTCGAATTCAGTAGAAGGGGATATAGTTATGCTTCAACTCTTTAAAAAAATAAAGAATGTGTATTTTTTTTTCAAATGTGTCACAGTGAATGGATCTTTAGAGTTGAGTTTACACATGAGGAATAAAATGATTGCAGAGAGAATCTAGAGACAGAAAGAGGTAAACTTTAACAGGAATTGTAATGATAGGTTAGGAGGCAATGACATTGAATACTGACTATGTAGAATAACATTTGTGTTTTTAATGTGTATGTTATATGCCAAGAACAAGGCAGAACAAGAGAGAATGAGAGGGACAGGCAGAGACAAAGAGACAGGGGAAAATGTTTGCTACCTGAACAAAAAACACTGACACTCAAGTTTACATTTTAATTTACTTGGGATTAATAGGAAATACAATATTATAAACTTCTCTATCCCTTATTATCAATATTATATGTCTATGACAAGGGTAATCAATAATAGGAAGATCAAAGGATACAAATGTATGATGATAAGTCAGATAAAAGAATGGGGTAATAAAACTTTTTTTAATAAAGAAGAGACATAAAATAAGACAGTACAGCCAGGCATGGTGGTGCACACCTGTAATTCAGGCACTCTGGAGGCTGAGACAGGAGGATCACAGCAAGTCTGAGTCCAGCCTGGGCTACATAGTGAGTTCAAGACCAGCCTGAACTCCATAGCAAGACCCTGTCTAAAAAAGAAAAGAAAAGAAAAGAAAACAAAACAAAACAAAACAAAACAAAACAAAAGGAAAGAAAATATAAGGCAGAACAAAACCTTATGCATCAATAATAAGCCTGAAAGTAAATGGTTATTTCAATTAAGAAACATTAAGCAAACTACACACATATGAAAATGAAATATATTGTAAAAACAATAGGCAAAACATACATAAAACTTAAAGGATGGAAAATATACTATGTAAAATCAAGCAGATGAGTGATAGCTATTACCAAAAACAGAGTTTAGGGTGAGAAACTTTATGAAAGATAATGAATGATGCCTTGTAATTGGAGAGAGATTAAAATCCTGTATTAGTAATAATGTTAGTGTATTCAAAAGCTGTTACCAAACAAAAGAAATGAACAATCATAAATACCATCAGGGGCCAGGGAGATAGCTCAGTGGTACAGCGCCCACCTGGCAAGTGTGAAGTTGTGAGTTTGATTCCCTTTACCACAAAAAAAAAAAAAAAAAAAAAAAACAGTACAAGCGGATTTCATTTTCACATTAGCCTTACAATATACACTGAATCTAAGTCAATTGCTTTCATTCTCTGGAAGAGTTTGTATTTTAGAACTATGTGAACTTTAATACCTAGTAGCAGTTTTCTGAAAGTCATTTTTGTTGTAATTTCATGAACGAATCTTTAGTGTATCAAGATACATGAGGGTTTTATCTTATCTTCCTGTTTTAATGTTGGTAAATAGCATTTTTTCAGAGGAATTTGCTGATCTCTTTTATTTTGTCATACATTGTTTTTAACGCCATTTTATTTTTCATTTCAATTATGTTTTCTTTTTCATGACTGTCAGTTTCACTTTATGGAGGGTTGTCTATCTCTCTCCCTTCCTACTCCACCCCTTCTTCTCCTTCTCCTTCCTCTTCCTCTTTTTTCCTCTTCCTCTTTTTCTTTTCTGCCCTCTTCCTCTCTTTTTGATTAGTCTTGCAAAATTCTTAAATTCTATCAGTCTTCCAAAATTCTCCTTACAGATCTGCTATTTTTCTTTTGGCTTTCTATTTTATTAAGTTTTGTACTTATTTAATGTCATTTAATCCCTTGTACTGAATTTAAAGTTATTTTTCTTAATTTCTTAAATTGAACGCTTTTCTCTTCAATTTAGCTGTCCATTACTTTAGCTCTCATTCAGTTCTAATACATGCTTTCTCCTCTTTTTCACATTTCATCAGTGAGTGTACGAGAACCAGCTTCTCACCACCAATTTACAAGTTGAAATTTTTCCTTTCTTCCAGAGATTTGTTTTTTGTTGTCTCTTTTGGTTTACTTGAATTTTGTCTTCAAAATTTTGGAACTGTGCACTCTTTCTAATTCTGGTTGGATTTCTCATCTGCATCAATCCTACATTTAAGATCCTGCCCTCTTGACTACTACAGATAGATTTTATAAAATCTTCAAGATTTCCTGATTTTTCTAAAGAATTTTAAGGTATAGTTTTGTGTTGGGCTCACTAATGACCCAGGATTCCTACTTTCCCTTGACCCTCCTGAGTTCCTTTATCACTCATGGTGAGTGACACTTTTCAAATGATGACCTCCATCTCTCAGGGTTTTATGATTCGAATTGTTTTTATTCAGATGGTTGTTCTGATAAACTGTAATGCCTGAAGACAAAGAAGGATGAGTGATCAAATAGAGCCATTCTTGAAAGCAAAGCGATTTATTACAAGATTATAATTACTCATTACCGATATTTTTATCAAAAAATTAATAAAATTTCTCATCATGCATAAATTTTGTCAAACATAAATTTTGTCAAAGGCATACCTAATGAAAAAGTCTTCTACTACTCAATTGTAGTTCTATTCACTGTTGAGAGTTGTTACCAAATCTAATCACAGTAAGATCGTAATGCAATTCTGAAATTATAAACCTGAATTTATTTTGGTACAACATGTGGGGAAACTGAGGACAAATATTGTAATTAAACTTTTAATGTTAGTAACCCAGGTATTGATATTGAATGGACTTTAACACAGGACTTTTATCTTTCCTTTACCATTCTTCGCACCAAAGCTAACTTAAATATTGTTTGATTAAGTTTATCACATAAGCACCAAACTATGCATGTTCCAAAATTATCTTATTTAATTTTGAAAACAATGTAGTGGATGCTAATAGAGGAAGCTATACAATATGTCAGGCACAAAGTATATGCAAAATCTATGCTCACCTCTCAGGTTCGATGTATACATAAACATGCTTCAGAAAAAGAAATATCGGGGCCTGTGAGATAGCTCAGCGGCATAAGCGACTGCCTGGCAAGCTCAAGGTCCTGAGTTCGACTCCCAGAACCCACATACGAAAAAAGAGCCAGTGATATCACTCAGCGGCATGGGCGCCTACTGATGTGTGAGGTCCTGAGGTCTACCCCCGGTACCCACAAAAAAAAAAAAAAAAAAAAAGAAAGAAAGAAAAAGGAAAAGGAATGTCTTAAAAATAGTAGCTATAAAGCAGAAACTATTCTACTCTTATTTTGCAACTAGGAAATAAAGTCACAAAGAGGTCAGTATCTGTCTTTCCTAAAATTGTATCATGAGAGAGTGGCAGGAAAATAGCATCCATCATTAGATTCTTTAAAACCCTGCATATGAAAGAATGAATGTGTGTACGTGTGCACATGGCACGTGTGTTAATATCTATATTTACAGTCTGTCCGATTACATGCCCAAAGGCTCTCAAGAATCATGTAATTAAAGTCAGTTAGTGGTGATGGGGTTTAGGCTTAAAAAAAGAGTCTTAGGAAGTCTGGGTTTATTCTAATTAAGAGAACTACCAGGGTGCTAAATGCAATTCTGTGGTTGGCAAATTCTCTTTGCTTTTACATGGAGTTATGTTTGTGGATGAAATGTTCTGGAGATGAAGGCTAAAAGCTCCTGTGCCACATAGACCCTCTCTGGAATTATTTTCTGAAAATATTTTGCAGTTTAGCAGCTGCTTTGCAACCTGGGAGTGCGTTTTAATTGGCATCGCATAACATTATGACTGAGGTATTTATTTCTCTCTCCACAAATTCCCTTCTCTCTTTTACCCCATTAGTTCAAATGTTTGAGTTAATATCACAGGAATTTATTATTATAAACTCTTGGGAACCATAGTGCAATAAGATGACTTGTTTTCCTCAAGAAAGAGAAAAAGGAGAGAGAGAGAGAAAGAGAGAGACTGACAGATTGACAGATTGAGAGAGAGAATGAGAATATGATGAATCAGGTTCTGGGAAAAAGGTTATGAATATTTAGCAATTAATGTTTGCTTTGTCTTTTGGTTTTCATCCTTGTATATTGCTATTTGCCTCCGTAAATACGCATAAGTGGAAGGAAAGCTTATTTGATAGACACACTTTGTCAGTATTTTTGTATCTATAACATCTTCAGAAAAGAAATATCTTTTGTATTACAGTCTACTGGGTTTGTCCCAATGGCTATAACAATATGAGACTGTCAGTTAATTGTAAGTAACTTTTAATTTTGCTTATTTCCAAGAAAGTGAAGCCCCTATCATTAGCAACATACATGTGTTGCTTAAAGGGTTGAGCAGCTCTTCATTTGCTCCCAAGATTTCTCTTTAATAAAGTACAAAAGGTAAAGTGGAAGTGAACTGCCCAAGAGCATTGAGCTTTGAGTCAATATGTGTCTAACTTTGGATTCCATTTTGCTTTTGGCTGTATGTCTTTGGGACAAACTAGCCATCTTCTTTTTTTTTTTTTTTTTGGTGGGTACCGGGGGTCGACCTCAGGACCTCGCGCGCCAGCAGGCGCCCGTGCCACTGAGCAATATCACCGGCCCCTTTTCTGTATGTGGGTTCCAGGAGTCGAACTCGGGCCCTCGCGCTTGCAAGGCAGGCGCTTATGCCGCTGAGCCATCTCACCGGCACAAGCCATCTTCTTTAAGGATTAGCCCATGAACAGTGTTGGGGATAAGAATATTTACAGTGAGTGAATGAGGAAATATAAGTAAAAAGCTTACCAGTGTGTGTGTCAAACGCTTATTCAAGAAAGGAGGAGTAGTTAACTCTTGCAGTACAATAACATAGAGTCAATTATATCATACAAGCCATGAGCTGACAAGAAATGAGATTTAGAAGAATTATCTCACTTTGAAAGAATTGTGACAAAGATCATAGATTTTTGACGTCTTAGATGTAACATTTGTCTATTAAATAATTTGAGAAAACTATAGGTGGAGGAAGATTTTTAAAGCTTTAATATTTTCTAATAGATGGCAATGCTATTTTAAATCTTAAAATACATATTTTTTGCAGTACAAACTAAAAAAGCATTACATTTAACTCATGGCATTTTCAGAACATATTTAATGCAAACATTACATCTCTTGATATCCAAGTGAGTTTGGAGACCAAAAAACTAACATGTTTCTTTTAGTCACCTGCATATTTGTTAGTTTGGGAGCAATGTATTTAAAAAAAACATGATTAATGGCAATCCTCTGGGCTCCTCATGTTTTATTATAATGGTAGAGCCCCAGAATTCTTAAGGTATAGCTATTAAATTATTTTCCCCCATGATACTTTTGATGCTGCTATTGTTGTATTAATTAGATAGCATCAAAAATTTGATATATTATGCTTATTCTGAATATTATGTAATGGCTTACAGACTAATATATAAGTTAAACCTATACACACTCTAAGAAACCTTTATTGCCTTTCAGCAAATCTGTAGAGGGAAACTAAAACAGAACATACAATATTAAATAAACATTATCCTCTTAAAGTCTCTATATGATTGTTTTTGATGTATGAATCCAGTTATTTTCAAGTTGCATACATATAAAATTTATATACATATATGTAGGTATATATGAATTATCTGTATGTATAAGTATGCATATACATATGAGTACATACATTTGTCTATATACATATGTGTGCATAAAATATACACCAGAACACCCATATATAACATAAGTAGGATGATCACAACTATATGCTGCTTTGTAACTAATAATTGATAAAAAATGATAGCAATCATACTCTATGACTTAGATTATATTTTCCCATAAAACCCTGAGAAAGGACAGAAGTTGAAAAATGGATACTAAACTACAGTTAGGTAACAGGAGAATTTTGGTGTACTGTTGCACATGATGGTGACATTAGACAACAATTATGTACTGTACACTTCAAAAAGCAAGAAGAAAGGATTTTTGGAGTTTTCATCATAAATGATAAATATTTGAGATGATAAATGTGTTTGACTGATTTACACATTATGGAATGTATATGATGTATCAGGCATTACATAATGTCTCGTTAATATGTACAACTTTTATGTCATATATACCCATTAAAATACATTTTAAATGCTAAATAAATAAATTAGTCACTATAGTCTAAATTATAATATCATGGCAGAAGACACTAAAATAACTCTAGTTTTCTTAGGTATCCTACTAATTCTTATTATCACCATGTGAATAAGAATGTATTGGTACTTTTTAAGTGTCTACTTCTGTTCTACAAAATATAAAGACAAATTTAAAAATAAGAATGGTTTTTACAATTTAGATCTCTACTATCCTGATGGAACACAGCACTTGTATGTAAACCTAATCTCTCCTAATAAATGATGGGAGTTGAACTGTGCTGTATGAATGGAACCTCTGCCTTGTAAAGGATCTGTATAAAGCAGTATTACAACAGATGATTATTGAAAGGAAGCTAAAGAGTGCAACTGATGTGGGAGGGATACGTAAGTCTTTGAATTGAAAGGCTGTAAAAGAAGGTGTTTGGGGTGAGAAGGATGAGAACAAAGACTTTTTTTGAAAAATCATGTTAGATGAAGAAATGGTCATGGCTTAGTTTTGGAACAGCTGGAAACTATTTCTAATTATCTATCTAGTAATATTCTGGGCCTGGGGAATAAGATGATGCAGTATTCCTGCAATGTGCTGCAGTGTATCACCATATTACCATATGTTATATTTTTAAATCTGAACTGGGCCATACCTCAGAACTACTGAACTATTTCCTCACAGTTAGTGATCATGCACTAATAAAACTACACTAGCTATTCTTCCTTACCCTAAAATTTGAGCTGCACATAGTGGAAATACTCAAAAACCAGGCTAAAAGTTTATACTGCAAGTAATAGGAAACCAATATTGTTTGAATATTTACTTAGTTATTCTTTTTGAATATGATAAATCAGTCTTTAATTACATATTTATGGATACCACTATGTTTTTGTTAATCTCTATCTCGACAATTGCATTAATTTTTGCACGAGGCTAAATATAGGTATTAAGGAACTAACATATGTGAACATACACCCAAAAGAACATGAATATAATGATAAAAATTCTCTGCTTTTGTAATGAATTCTTTACAAACTTCCAAATCCAGAAATGCTATTATTGCATGGTTACCGAAAAACAAAACACAAACCTAAGAGTTCTGAACACATACTCTTTGACAAATGAAAACACATTTTCTCTATGCTGTATCAAACTTACAATATGGAATCTATAAATAAAAATATATCTCTGTATATATATCAAAAATAAGCCACATGTTTAGAGATAGAAGTAAATTACTTATAAAGGCAAATCTCTGAAGTCCTGCACTAGTTGCTTCGGCACATATGAAATTCTCTTTCTCAGATTTAAGCCCCATATCACATTTGTGGTTATCAGTTTTGTGTTGAAATACATGTTACACTATTTAACAGTTAATTTCCACAAAGGCATTTATGCAGATGTGAGATATTAGACTTTCTTCTCTGAATCATTTGTTTTTCTTGCTTTTCAATGCTTCCGTATTTTTGTCTGTTCATACTTCCTTATGAATATTTTCTTATAACATATCTTCTTGTTTTTTAAGTCTATGTTCAGTTGTAACATATATTTTAAAACAAACTTACATATTTTTCTGACTTAATTTACTTTAAAATTCAGCTTAATTAATTGCATTTTTAATTGATCCTAACACTTGAATGAAATTCTCAATTTTTGCATTTCTTTAAACTTAATAAAAGTATCTATATTATTTCTTCTATGATGTGTTCTCTTCTTTAGTTTTTATTTTTAAAATTTTTTTATATATGCGGGTACCGGGAGTCGAACTCAGGTCCTCACGCTCGCCAGGCAGGCGCTTATGACGCTGAGCTATATCACCGACTTATTTTTTTGAATACTTTTATACTTCTACCCACATCTTTGTGGCACCTGTCCTTTGATTTTGTAAAGAAAGTTATTATAAAATTCAAGGAGTATTCATTTCATTTTTTCAAAATGATTTAAAGCTTGTCCCCTAGTGTTTGTGATTCTACACAGTTCTGATTTAATCTAACTCTCAGTGAAAAATCCTAACACTTACAATGTCTTTTTGGAATCGTAATCCAAGGTAAATGAGGTTTACGAGGGCTTTCAAATCCAGGGCCCTTGATTCTAATCTGTGCACAGCTACCAATTCCAGATTACTCACCCTCCCAGCAACATTTCTGGAAGTAACATATGCCCCTAGCAAAAATAAATAAAATAAAATAAAATAAAATAAAATCAATGTCCACTGCTGGCTTCAACTTTTCAAGAACATTTTTTCCTGCTAAATATAAACCATACTGATCCTGGGGCTTATTGGCTTATTGACACATTTTTGTCTAGTTAAAATGTTTCTTCTCTGGAAGGATAGAATTAATCCATTTTATTTCTCATTGTTAAATCCCTTGGAACTAGTACAGTTTAAATTAACATTTATTATGATTAATGTATACTAGTCAGTGTTCTCATTTATTTCTAGCAAAACCATTGTGGATAATTATTACTATCTCTATTTTATTGACATGAAAATAAAATCTCAGAAAGTGCAAATACTTGCTTCCTGTTGCACAGCTAGCAAGTGGCAAAATTAGGATTTCAACATGGAGCTCTGACACTGGAGACCAAAATCTCAACCATGCAATCTAAATTAAAATATAGTGGTTTTCAAAAGTACCTCTTCGGTAACTTAATTTAAAACTTAAGTTTGTATTTTCATTTTTACCCTACTGAAAAATTTCCCAACTCTGTGTTTTTACATTGTGACATTACTGTATAAAGTAAGCTATATAGAAAAATATTTTAGAAGAAAAAACAATAAAAACAATGTTACAGAATTTCAAAACAAGATAGTAGGAGATTAACAATGGTTAATATATTGCGTATTGTTATCTTCAAAGTAGTTGCTCATATTACAAGACATAGGCATGAAAAATTGATCAAATAATGTAAGCACAAACTGTTCTTTTCAATGAACTAATAGAGATTAGTAATATAATTACCTATCTTGTGTATATATATATATATGTATATATATATACATATATATATATAATATATATATATATATATATATGTATAGAAATTTTGGCAAATATTTGGCACTCATTTCATTTGCTTAATTATGAATGTAAGAATGCTTATTAAACCATAAGCATGAACCGCAAGTTCTTTTTGGAATGAAACAATGATAGCATTTGTTTTCTTATGAATTTTTTTATTCTGATAAAATTCAAATATAGCCAAAAAATTCAGTGGATTAAGGCTTTCTGTTCATTAAGTTATGGGCGCCTGCTGGCGCGCAAGGTCCTGACGTCAACCCCTGGTACCAACAAAAAAAATTTTTTTTTCTTAACTTACAAGTATATTATATTATGTGTAATGCTGTATATGTGTTCAACATAAAGGAGATGATGTAAGTATATACAGAATTCGTTGGGATAGGTAACTTATTTTGTTGCAGAAAGCCATGTACATACCCACCTAAATATTATATACAACATTAAATATATCTTATTTCATATTTTTACACAGGAAAAGCCAAGTAACTCTTTAAGTTGTCTGATTGATTTTGTTCCTTATGACTACTTTTTTGTAATGCTATGCTTGTAATTTATAGCTGGCGAATATATTTTAACTTCTCTGTTTTATGTAATTATCTGTATAAATATGATAAGAAAAATAAATGAAAGTATTTAATATTATTGGAAGTTTGTAATGTTACATTAGATCATACCATGTTTCTTTAGAGTATTTACTACTTTTAGAATAGCAGAATATATGTCAAAATTTGTCTACTTTATTTTATCATAATATATATGAGATATTTTTATAATTTTACAATTAAAGTGATATGTAACATATAATGTAATGAATTTAAATTTAATCACACTTTAGACACTGAAAATTTGTTTCCAGACTTCTACAAGGAAGGGAACATTGCAATAAAATTAGTCATACTAAATTTTTGTCAGTGCATGTGAAGTTTATATTAAATGTAGAATAACATTATATCTAAAAATTAATATACATATCACAATTTGAACATGGTTTAATGCAAACAATGGTAACAATCACCTAAGCCTTCTGAGAGGCTTAATCTTGTTGCTGATGGAGGGTCTTAGTGCTGTGGCTGTTAATTTAAGTGGTAGTTGCTGATGGTTAAGGTATCTCTGGAATTTTTAAAACTAAGACAACAATGAACTTTTCAGGATTGACTCTTTCTTTCACAAAATATTTCTCTGTAGCATGCAATGCTATTTGATGGTATTTTAGCCACATTAGAACTTGCTTCAGAATTGGGAGTCAATCCTTTTGAAACCTGTTGCTGATAAATTCATTGTGTTCATGAATATTCTAAAGACTTTGTTGTTATTTCAACAATGTTCACAGCATATTCACCAAAAATTTCATCCCCAAAGAAACCTGCTTTGCTTATTCAAGAGAAGGACCTCCTCAGAATTACAGTTTCAGCAGAGATCGCCAATTTGCAGTCTCATCCTCAGGCTCCACTGTGTAAGTCCTCCAATTCCCCTACAATTTCCATCACATCTGCAGTTACTTCCGACACTGAAATCTTGAATCTCTCAGTCATGCAGAAAGCCTGAACACCAGCTTCTTCCATTTTTCTATTTATATTGGTGTTTTGATTTCCTCTTATGAATCATAAATGCTTTTAATGGTGTCAAGAATGAAGAATCCTTTCCAAAAGATTTTCACTTTACTTTGTTCAAATTCATCAGGGGAAACACTATTTCCAATAGCCACAGCCTTATAAAATATGTTTTTGAAAATTGGCTCTACACATGCAGAAGATTGAATCTAGATCTATATCTTTCACCATGTACTGAACTAAAATAAAAAAGGATCAAAGACCTAAATATTAAAACAGAAAAACTTAGCATGCTGGAAAACAAAAACGTAAAACTCTTGAAGACATGGGCATAGGCAATTTCTCAACAGAATCCCACTTGCACAAGAAATAACATGAGGAACCAACAGATGGGATTATATCAAATTAAAGAGTGCACAGCAGGAAAAAGCCACCACAGTGAAGGGACAACACACAAAATTGAAAAAAAAATTCCATGTATACCTTGAATACAAGTCTAATATGTAGACTATATAAAGAATATTTTTTAAAAATACACCCCCAAATTAAAGATCCAATCCAAAATTGGGCAACTGAAATGAAAAGATACTTCTCATAAGAAGTGTAAGTGGCCATAAATACATAAAAAAATGTTCAACATCTCTGGCCATTAGAGATACACAAATTAAAACAACACTGAAGATTCAAACTACTCCAGAAAGAATGGTTATCATTAAGATATCAAATAATAAGAAATGTTGTTGAGACAGTGGATAAAGATGAACCTTTCTAGATTGTTGGTGGGAATGTCAACTAGTGCAACCATGATGGAAATCAGTATGGAGATCCTCACAAAACCAAAAAATAGAAATTCCATTGGACCCAGCATTTCTCTTTCCAGGTATCTTCCCTAAAGAGTCAAAGACATCATATTACAGTGGTACATGCATACCCATGCTCATAGCAGAACAATTCAGAATAGCTAAATTGCAAGCAGCTTATATGCCCATAAACAGCAGAATGTATAAAAATTGTGGTATTTATATACAATGGAATACTACTCTGCCATAATGAAGGGTAAATTTTTGTCCTTTCAAGGAAAATGGATGGATCTTGAGATGATAATGTCAGTGAAATAAATCAGACAAACAAGTTTACATACCACACTGTTTCTCTTATATGAAAACTTAAATTAGAAATAAGTTAAAGAGCAATATAAAAGACAGATAATGAGAAATAGGAAGAAAGATCTTTTGTGAAAGGCAATGAGACCAAGAGAAGGATGGAGTAGGGAGTGAGAGAACAGGAAGGGGGAAAAAAAGGAGATAGTTATAAACATGCACCAACTCCCCATGATGAATGCAGTTATTATGTACTGCAAACACATACTAATAAAAACCAAAAATATGTATTTATCAAATAAACTTGAAAGTTGAAATTATGTCCTGATCCATGGGCTACAGAAGAGATATTGTGTTAATAGGTATGGAAACACTTTAATCTTATTTTGTATCCCCATCAAAGCTCTTGGATGACAAAGTACACCGTCAATGAACAGTAATAATATTAAAGAATTTTTTATTTTGAGCAGGATGTCTCAAAAATATGTTTAAAATATTCAGTATAACATGCTATAAGCAGATGTGCTGTCATCGAAGTTTTGTTGTTCCGTGTATACAGCAGGGGAAAAGTCAACTCAGTATGATACGTAGGGGCCATAGCCATCTTGAAATGGTAAAGAGCATTTGCTCCAACCTAAATTCACCAGCTAAATTAACCCCTAAAAATGTCAGCCTTTCAAACTTTAAAGTGAGGCATTGGCTTCTCCTCTCTAGCTATGAAAGTCACAGACAGCATCTCCTTCTAATAGAAGGTTGTTGAGTCTAAATCAGACATCTATTTACTGTCCCTACTTTCATCCAGGATCTTAGATAACTGAGCTTCTGGGTAATGAGCTGGAATTTCCACATCAGCACTTAACACCTCATCTTGCACTCATATTACAGAGTTGGCTTCTTTCCTTAAATTCATGAACCAACCTGTGCTAGCTGCACACTTTTCTTCTGCAGTTGCCTTGCTGCTTTTACCATTCATAGAATTAAAGAGAGGCAGGATCTGGCTCCGGGTTAGGTTTTGGTTTAAGGGAATTTTACGGGTGTTTTGATCTTCTATCCACAGCACTAAAACTTTCTACATATCAGCAATAAGGCTGTTTCACTTTATCATTTGTGTTTATTGGAGTAGTGCTTTCAATTTTCTGCAAGAACTTTTCCACTGTAATCATAATTTGGCCAATGGGCACAAGAAACCTCCTTTTCAGTTTATCTTGCTGCTCAACATGCTTTCTACACTAAACTTACCCATTTCTAGTTTTTATTTAAAGTGATAGATGTGCAACTCCTTTCACTTGGACACTTAGAGGTCATTGTAGGGGTACTAATTAGCCTAATAACAGTATTGTTCTGAACTCAAGGAGTAGGAAAGCCAGAGAAGAGCGACACATAGGAAAAGATAGCCAGTGAAGCAGTCAGAACATAGCACTTATTGCTTAACTATGCTGTCTTACATGAACATTCTTCATGATGTTCCAGTAACAAGAGTAACACCAAGGATCACTGATCAAAGACCAATAACAAATACAATAACAATAAAAAAACTGAGTTTGAATTACCAAGATGTGACATACAGACATATAATGAGGACAGGCTATTACAAAAATATCACAATAGGCTTTCTGGAGTCAGGGTTGCCAAAACCTCCAGTTTATTAAACATGAAGTATCTGCTAAACACAACAAAATGTAATGCAATGTGTTATGCCTATATTTCAGTGAGTTCAAAGGGTAAGAAGTTTTGATAGTTGTTGGCAGGGCATAAAAATACTTCCCATCTTATTCAAAGGGATTTGTAAACCAAGAAGTAACAATTATTTCACTATCCTCTTGACATCTATACGTATTGATTGTTCTGCAATTTTTTATTCATGTATTAAAATATGAAAATTTTCATTGATATTTAAAATTTAATAAAAGTCATTTAAAAGAAAAAGTTTTGAATATATATTATATATATATATATACATACTACGTTTTGATACGTTCATGAAATGCATCTAGAACACCAAATTGAAGAATGAAGAAAAGAATGATCTCAAATAATTTAATGAATTTATTTAACATTAAAATATAAAGGTGCCGGGCCGGTGAGATGGCTCAGTGGCACAAGCGCCTTCCTGGAAAGCACGAGGTCCTGAGTTCGACTCCCAATACCCACATAAAAAAAGGAAAAAAAGGGCCGGTGATATCGCTCAGCAGCACAAGTGCCTGCTGGCAAGCGCGAGGTCCTGAGTTCCACCCCCGGTACCCACATAAAAAAATAAATAAATAAATAAAAATAAAATAAAAAGGTGCCATGCCATATCACAATCTTACATTTAAGGAACTTAAATATTTAATTTCGCCTGAATGGTGCATTACATGGTGGTGAAAGCTGCTGATCAGCCTGTTGATCTTCGACCTTAAGTCTCATAAAATTTCATCCTCGGGTCTCACAGCTGCCTTTATAACTACACTGGATTCAACTTGATTCCCCTGTCCCTTGTAGTGCATTGCAAATGGGCTTTAAGTCACTGGGAGTTCTTTTTTGAAGTTGGCTACAAACAAGCTGATCCTGAATAGATTGTTTCAGCACAGTGTTTTAAAATAAGAAGCGAAGTTCAGTGAGTGCATGCTGTATTTTGACATGACTCAGAGTTTCTGACAGGAACACCAACAGGAGGGACGGGTGCACTAACTCCTGGTGCTACTGCTTTAGAGTTAAGATTTTTTTTTCTCTGACACATAGCAGTTTCAGCTATGAATAAAAAATAAATAAATAAAAATAAATAACTCAGTTGATATTTTTCATGTTAATATTAACAGAAATGTTTTAGTTAATATTTTATAGAGCTTCCAGAATAAAAAAAAAAAAAAACGAGTGCTGCATAATGTGACAGAATGCAAACAGCTATGTTCCTCCAAGGATAGATGAGAAGACCTGGGGAATAGGGGGAAGGGAGGTAGAGGTACAATAAGGATTATTCTGACATTAGTTTACTTTGGACAAATCACATCCAGGTGGCCCCAAATTATGTCAAGGCCTGAGTGTCACCAAAAATTTGATACTAACAGTCACTTTGACACTAAAGTGTAGACTTGATCCATTTCAGGACTATAGGGGTTACAAATATTCTCTTGGTTTTTTATGTCAATATTAGAAATGTAAGCAGTAAAAAAATCTGACTCTACACATGTCATTGAAACTAACATATGTCTAAAGCAGTATTTGGTAAAACATGGCAAAATAAGGTTTTATTCTCTGTATTCCATTTGTCAAGTGGCCAGATATCTAGAATCAAATATGTTTCTCTCATAATTATTTTCCTCCTATGTGAAAAGATTGGTCATTTTGATAATACTTTGAAGTTAGTTGACTGTGTGAATAAATGAAAATTTCTCCTCCATATGGTGCTTTTAGAAATGATTTTTTTGGGGCCGTTGAGATGGCTCAGCGGCATAAGCACCTGCCTGGCAAGTGCAAGGCCCTGAGTTCAACTCCTGGTACCCACATACGAAAAAAGGGCCGGTGATATCACTCAGTGGCACGGGCGCCTGCTGGCACACGAGGTCCTGAGTTCGACCACCGGTACCCACAAAAAAAAAAAAAAAAAGAAATGATGTTTTTCAAAGAATAATTCTATCATTTCCTTTTGTAAGAAGGCAGTCCTGTGAAATTAAGATTGTCTTTTGAGAACACGTCTTAATAACAGCATGAAACCAGATTTATGATACTGCAACCTGCAAAAACAAGGTATCAACTCGACAGCAAAATCTTGATATGCTGGGTGTGACATTTATACTAGCTAACAGTGAAAGAAACGTGATTATTGTTTACTGAGCAGTTAGTCCCCAATGAGATTGCTTTGTGTCTGCAAGTGTTTGAGAGTAATAAAGTGGAAAATAAGAAGTGAGGAATAAGGGAAGAGTAATAACCAAGGGAAATACATGCTAAATAATATTGTCCATATATGTTTTGGTAAATGGTTCATGAAATGCTTATGATTGCCATAGCTGGAATAAACTCTCAAAACTTTTTCATAATAATGTAGATACAGTTACGTGACTTTCAATAACAAGTTAAAAATTATTCTCTGGAATCAAACTTGAGGGAATCCTTCTTGCTTTAAGTTACTGTTGACTGTCAGAAAGAAGCAAAAACCACGTAACTACTGGGATTTGAATTTCTGGCTCTGAAATCTATGGTCCTATTATTTTCCTTATCTAGGCTCTGCCTTCTCATCTAGAAAAAGGGATAAAAATCATTTTTATTCCATTGTATTCAGCAAATGAAAAATAAGCATTATTATCTGTAAAAATCATGGATTATTTATTTATATAAAATATCCTGGAAGTTATAAATACTGAAGTTTCAGTTGAAGCAGAAATGCATTTCTACTTTTGCTCCAAGATTAAAGGGTCCCAATCATTTGCACAAAACCTTAGCTCTGGATATATTTCAGAAACAATCAGGGAGTGTGCTGTAGGTGTAAGGTTTTGGAAATGAAGTGTTTACATTTTCAAACTCATTGAATAAATGAAGATGACAAGTAGGCTCGTGTAAGCTCATGCCACATTTCACCTTAAAGAGTTTGTCCCCAGTCAGGTAAAATTGTGACTTTCAGAAGTTTATGAATTTCCAAAATTTACTTAATGCATTACATGCTATGAGGAGATTTTGAATTGAGAAGAGCTAAGCTGCCTAAGGAAGAAAACTTTCACAACGTTAACTATTCCATGTGCAATTAATTCATAGTGAATATGTATCTATTATATTGGTTTAAGTTTTGTGATGGGCTTGTTAAAATATTTTGGAGAACACCTAGAGATCATAATGACACTTCATATTGCTTGACCAATTATCTTTCCAAGGCAACAATCTTGTCCTGAATGAGCAGAGCTAAATTGTGGAGTTTTTTATTGAACCTGATTTATTGGACTAAATTTCCTGCATTCTCCCTTTTCATATCAGTCTTTGAAGGTTGTGATAGTCAGTAATGTCTAATGACTAAACACTAATTCCTGACCATTGTCAAATCTTCAAGTAAGGATTTAGTAAAGTCAAAATTGATCTCATGAGGGTGGCAAGGATATGACAGTGGAAAACATCTATCATCCTTGTTGACAAATGCATCATTTGCTCCATTTTATTTTATTTTATTTTATTTTTTTGTGGTTACCGGGGGGTCGACCTCAGGACCTCGCGCGCCAACAGGCACCCGTGCCGCTGAGCGATATCACCGGCCCCTTTTTCGTATGTGGGATCCGGGAGTCGAACTCGGGCCCTCGCGCTTGCAAGGCAGGCGCTTATGCCGCTGAGCCATCTCACCGGCCCCATTTGCTCCATTTTAGAAAACTTTGAGTCATAAAATAGTCAACCTGACTGACAAAATGCACTTTTGGAAATTGATGTATTGGAATCCTAAAACTTTGGGAGCCAGATTAATCCTGAAAAACTATACAGGACAAGTTTGTCTCCCTCAAACTCTTTTAGTATTGACTTTAAACTGAATGCTCACATTAGAGGAAGCAGCCAAATATGAGCCATTAATAACCTTTAAAGTCTTTGAGTTACAACTCATAGCCAATAAAAATAAAATATATAAATATTGTATTGGAAATATTTAGTTTTAGTTTCCCATAACTTACCAAAACTAGTTTCGGTTAATGACAAAGGAATCTTACAGTATTAAAGTATTTTCATGACCAATTTACATTTGTATATAATTCACAAATTCCTACTCTTCCCTTCATTATCTTTTATAATTTGATTCTACTCATTTACTATTATTGTTGACATTTTCAAGTTATTAGAAACCTTTTCCCCATTAAATCTCACAGTTTATTCTTTTTCCCTAAAATATCTGTTGACCCCTCTATCTCTATTCCAAACCCTTAGAAATACTATTACCCAAAATTCCTTCAATGTACATAGTGCTGTTATGCTATGTATTTTTAAATACTTTATATTACACTTTTCAACCTCTATTTCTCAGTTTGTGTTCAGTTTTTGTGGTATTTTATTACCGCATATCATAGTAGATTTCTTAGAAATGGATCAAGTTATTGGTTCAATTTGTGGCTCAGTTGTTACATTAGGTTAATTTCTAGACATCAGCAGGCTCACTGTCATCCAGGAGAGTGAGATAAGACTGCAGATGGAAAACAGTAGTTACAAGAATACTTATTATAGAAAAATAAAAGTCTTTCATATGGAAATGAGGTATAATTCTATAGTTAAAAATATAACTGTTCTACGCACTGTGGTGAGTAGGAATGGGAGTTATGAGTCAGGACAGGAAATTAAAACAGGTCCTGTGAGAAGAAGCTCACTGACACACAAGATATTTAGAACAGTTTGCCTCTAAAAGCGGCAAAAAATGAGGAACGAAAAGAGTGACTGCAGGGGATGTGTCTGTCCCTTTATTGCTCATAGACTCATATAACCTGCCCAGCATCACAATTGGGCACTAATATTTTATGAAGTAGCTATTCAACTTAATTTTATGTGTAAATAGATTAATAGAATAAATGAACACTGAATTGTTTTGTCCACTTCTCTGATACCTGTGATATTAATCTTTCCCCAAATAAATACGTTGATATAATATTACATATATACATATATATAGTAATATATATATATATATATTGCATTACATGTATATTATATATATTCCCCCATTAGGGTAGTGTAGCCTGTAGCATGAGTAAAAAGACATAACCATATCTAACATGGCATAATTTTAAAATGTTTATACGTTCCTGAGTATTTTATTTTTTTATTTATTCGTTTTTTTGCTTTGTTTTGTTTAATGCCAATACTCAGCCTTCTTAAAACTCTGAAAGCTGAGCTATTTCATCCCCCCTTTCTTTATTCTTGGCAATATATATTTGCTGCTGACATTTTTATTGCATAGGAAAAGAAATAGCATAAAACTAAAAACTGAAGTGACACTATTAGAGTCAAGCGTGATAAGCTTTGTGAGCAGCTCTCTTGATATTTAAGCCAAACCTTTTTGTGGTGAAGGAGAGTGATCGTTTCTAGGAAGGAGGTTTCCTCCATGTTGCTGTCCCTGTCCTGATGGTAACACTGATTTTCTTCTTTTATTTTTATTTTTATTTTGTTGGTTTATTTTAGATATACATAATGATAACATTCTCCCAGTGGTGGTGAAGCAGTGTTAGAGAAATTCATATTACTGCCAAGGTATGCAAGTTGATCTTTTTTTATACATTTCTTGGTGTAAAGAATTTAGGGACTGGGTAATTATCAACTTTAGTTGATGGTACAGTTTAATGAGCTAAATGGGACAATGGATGTAAGTAAGGTGCTTATCACCATGTCTGGCTTACACTATGTCCGAAAGCTATCCATTGCTTAGGTGAATGCATTAATTAATAATCTCTCTTTTCCCTTTATTTTTTTTTCACTGAGGACATCTTACTTCATTATGTAAAAATTACAAAATATAAGAAAAAGCAAGAGAAATAACTTGAATAACTTGAGACTGTGAGAATTGCTAACTAACATTATGTACATGGTGGGGTAGGTGAGGGAAATCATAAAATACCTGAACTCCTTCCAGCATGGGTGACCCTTTTCAAACCCAGATGTTTAAATGACTGCTCAATGGGGACATGTGAGATTATAAATATGTCCCATCTGCTGCTACTGTCTGCCTGATATCAGAAAGTACAAAATCACCTATTGCACTCAGCAGGCAGGCACAACAGTTTCCATTCCAGTCCATGGGAAAATTAAAAGGTGATCAGAAATCTTTCGTGTGGCAAAGCTTTGCAACATTCATCCGAAGGGAATAAATGAAGGTTAAGGCAATCACTTCACTAATGTGTTATTGGGTAGCAGTGCTATGGGAGATATCTTATGATCTAATTGAGAGATATAAACTTAGATTGTCACAAACAAAAAGAAGAGTGCATTTAAATGTTCAACTCTAAAAATACGAATGCATGTTTGCAACGTTTCATGGACTACATAATTATTAGCTTTAAATGGACTCTTAGCTTCAGGTATTTTAACATTTTAGGGAGATATAAGCTTATAGTTTGAATATATAATACTAACGGTAGTATTATTAATGCCAATAATATACTGGGGTTTTGCATTGCCTGTGCTGTACATGATTCTGTTTTTCCCACCCCAGTTTTTTTATTATGTCTTTCATACATTTTGCACTTTGTAATGATTTTATCGTGTGTTTATTCATCACAAACATTCCACTTCATCAATATTCTCCAAGGTAGCAGCAACTTTTTTCTTTCACTCTTTGTATACAGAACCTAGAAGAATGACTGGCATGCAGCATCCATTCCATAAGTAGTGTGGAATATATTAGAAGCTAATAAAGATAATTTCCATTGTCTAAAGTATCCCATATAATAAGTATTAAACACACTTCACCAAATTTCAACAGGAACATAAATTTAGATACTTAAAATATTTTATTCCACCTCAAAGATAAGACAATATTATGTATATTTACATATATACTCATGTACTAAATTTTTAAAAAGACAAAGACAGCACTCATGTGAAGTATATTACAGACCTGAATTTGTGCTGTGTTCCCATAACTGAAAGAGAATACAAATTAAGGTGACTTGATTCTCACCAAGAAGAAATCACAATAGATAATAATTGATAGATAATACATACATTGATATAGAATTAGATGGATAGCTAATAAGTAGATAGATACAGTAATAGATAACAGATGGATACATTGATAAGAGGTAGTAGACAGAGGAATAGGTGGACAGTGAATTAGTCTCAATTTAAAGGAGGAAGGATTTATCTTGGTTCATAATTTCAGAGGTTTTAGTTCATGGCTGGCTGACTCTGAGGCTGAAACATAATGGCAGAAGAGCGCGGTGGAGGAAACCTGCGTGACAACCAGGAAGCATAGCAATCAGGGAAGAGCCAGAAAAAAGTTGGCCAGGGACCAGACATATTCCCGATGCCATACCCCCATTACTCCCCTTCTGGTCCATGAGTAACTTATTGTTGACCTACTCTGGAAAGCAATGTGATAGTGGGTGAAGCAATAACCTCCAGGATCCGACATGAAAGCAGTGCCTGAAGAGGGATGCAGCTCTGAGCCTTAGGATGTGAGCGCTTTCTATATGGGGAGGTGTTTCTGGTACAAGACGCTTAACACCTGTGTATTTGATGCTTTGAATTTATTCAATTTCATTCGACTCTACCTCCTAAATCTACCTCCTAAAATTTATATTTTGGTTGTAGATTACTAAGATGAAAACATATTGCTTCTAATATGAAAAACATGCAATACCTGGGTTGAGTCAGCAAAAGTAAACCAAAAACTCTCATCTTCCAATTTTCATTGTTGTTTCCTATGATAGAATGAACCTGAAATAGTGCTTCAGCACTTTAGTTTCAAAATTGATAGTATAAAGGTGGCGAAGTGAAAAATGTTAAGGACAAAGTGAACTGTGAACTATTTCACCTTTTCATACAAACAATTTAGTAATTGCTTTGGCCTTAACCCACCACCAACTAACCCAACAAATGTGTTAAATTAACTATAAATCAAAAATATGATTTAGTCACTTAATTTCAGTGGAATAATTAGTGTTATAAAATTATTTTATTCAAGTATACTATGTTATGTTTATTGACGTATGAAGGGATAACATACATTTTTTAGCTCACTCCTTTCTTATAGATTAATAAACTGAGGTCTAATGATTAATTATGACTCAGTCTTCAGGCAGTATTTATGGAGACACTGCAATATAGCAGGCAGCTAGATGAGCATAAAGGACAAAGTAGACAACAGAAGAAACACTGTGGCTTGATCATGCAGCTTAAAGTTTTGAGAGGAGGCTAACAAAAGAACAAACTTTAAAAAGCCGCAAATGGGGCCGGTGAGATGGCTCAGCAGCGTAAGCGCCTGCCTTGCAAGCGCGAAGGCCCGAGTTCGACTCCCGGAACCCACATACGAAAAAGGGGCCGGTGATATCGCTCAGCGGCACGGGTGGCTGTTGGCGCGCGAGGTCCTGAGGTCGTCCCCCCGGTACCCACAAAAAAAAAAGCCGCAAATAATAGAAGACAGAAAAAGAACTAAAACTCTTGGTACAATAGAATCAATCAAATTAAGATAAGGAGGACAGGTGCAAGGATACAGTTAGGTGGGACTTAGGGAAAGTCTTTTTAAAACCCATTAAAGAAGCAGGAAAATCCACCAATGAGCAGTGAAGAAACCACTCCAGAGAATGAGGAACTTGTGTCAATAAATTCAAGGATAACCCTTTGAGTCATGTGGGGAGTTGAATGCCAAGGGGATGGGTAGGATGACAGGGGCCAAACCATACAAGATATTGGAGGGCATGGGACAAGATTGGATTTAGGTTCTATTCTAATTGTGATGGGAAATCATTTAAAATGCAGAAACATGAAAGGGAACAGGAAAACATCAATTTGGCTCAAAGAAAGTAAAACATTTTGGAAGACAGATATCTAGATTGTTGTGAATATAGGGATGGTGTTGAAGATCAGGCATAAGGGTTATGTTAGGAAAGGCATCATAAAAAATAATCACTGCAGTTACTCAGGTATTCAGGTATAAAATTTAAAATGACATTTTCATTCATTTTCATAGTAAAGAGATTAATTTTACGACACAGTTCAATATCTGTTATTCTTTTCAATATGTCCTTTCAAATGAGACACTTTTTCCTCATAATGTAAAATTTCCTTTTATTTATACTTATTTATATTTAGTGATGAAAGAAGATTATATTTGCTTGTATATATATACAGTATATATATATATATTATATATATATACTGTATATATAATTCACCTCATTTTAAATTATATTTTCACTAGAATTTTTTTTTTTCCTTTATGTGGGTGCCAGGAACCGAACTCAGGACCTTATGCTTGCCAGGCAGGCGCTTATGGCACTGAGCTATATCAGCGGCCCTCACTAGAATTTTAATTCTATATTTTCACATTTTTTTCTTTCCACATTTTAAATATCACAGTCCATCGTATTCCAGTTTCCATATTTTTTAAAATTTGCTTATTGACACAGTACAGTGTTTAAAATAATTATTTTCTCTGATTGATTTTACAGTTTTGTATTTTTGCTGCTTGACTATGATCTACTGCTTGGTTTAACATTCTGATTATTTTTTGAATATGTGGAAGTGTACATTTCATGAGATTGAAAAATTCATCAGCTAATTTTCTTTTGCTTCAGTTATATTTTTTCCTCTTTCCTTCTTGGATTCCATGTATATTTTATATGCCTTTGACTAAGTCTGTTATATCTCTTATGCTCATAGATTTCCACTTCTTTTTTCATATTTATGCTTAAATTGGAATATTTCTTATTAAATTTTCTTGGAGTTTATTAATTTTGTTATTGTTTTGTTCTGTTCAGAAAATGGTAACTCTGTCAAATGAGTCCTCAAATTAAGATTTTATAGAAAAATTATTTTTACAAATTGTAAATCTTGGTTGGGATGTTCCCTGTTATTTATTTCTGTTTTTGAATACATATTTTTTTTCTGTACTCATCCAAATTTCAGCAAGACATTTATACAATAAATATTACTTGGGGAAAGAGTCTAACTAGAGTACAAATGAACATCTCCATATTGTACTCACTTATGAATATATGCTTTTTTAATTGGATACTATGAGAAAGGGTAGGAGGAAGCCAGTACCAGCAGTGGTTCTCGAACAGGACAGGCAGAATCACCAAGGTTAGGAGAGGAGGATGTTCTAAAAATCACAGCATTTGGCTATCATGCTATATTAATGCACCAGTCTTTTAGATGAGGAAAAGGTGCTGGTATTTTTAAGCGCTAATTTTAATTCTCACTCAGGTTAAAGATATTGACTTAATTACTCTTTCATTTCCTTATATTTCCTCCACATTTCACCTTATAATGTTTGCACTGGGCCCTTGAGACAGACATAATAAAATCAAGTGGGTGATGAGATTTAACTCTCCAATCTCTAGAAAATTTCCATAAGCATGAAATATGTTTGACAAGAGTTATACATACATTCATACAAGTAATAAAGATATTGCCATTAATGTTCTTTCCCATGAAAAAGTACTACCTATAAGAGTATTTCTAGAGGATTTGGTAAAGAGAGACAAAAAACAGTAAAATTGAAATAAGAAAAATTCAATCTGAATGTATGAATCTATTTTATAGTGCTATAATGAAATACCCGAGTCAGGCTAATTTTATAAGAAAAGAGGTTTATTTAGTTTACAAATTTGAAGGGTAAAAGTCCGAACAGCATAATGCTGGCTCTGGCAATGGACCATTGAGCAGATGGTAGGAGTGAAAACAAGTATGTAGTAGAGCAATCACATCAAGACAGGAAGACAGGCTGGGGTCACAATCCCACAATGCCTTCCTAGGACAGGGCTTTAATTAACGTACCTATCACTCAATAGGCCCCACCTCTTAAAGGTTCAACACAATCACTAATCCACTAAGGACCAAGATTCCATTGCATGACTATTTGCAGGGACACGTGTAACAATATTCAAAACATAATACTGACGATGTTAAAAATCATACTAACTTATTTCAAACTATTTTTAAAGCAACACTTAATGAAACAAGAAACACATGATTTTTAAAGTTCTTGGAATACATTGAGAGAGTCTGCCTTTAAATCTGACCTCATTATCATGAATTAATGACCTATATGCAAAGCAGTTAAGTTTTTGTTGTTGTTGTTTTGTTTGTTTTGGTACTGGGAATCGAACTCACGACCTTGCGCTTCGAGGCAGGCACTGTGCTGCTGAGCTATATCCCTGGCCCAGCAATTAAGTTGATTTGTAAAAATCATGAGTATCCTTTAACTTTCATTGACATTCAAGCCTATTTTATAATACTTAATTGAAATATTCTTTAACCATTACTCTTGTGATACAATGTTTTCTATATTTTTCATGCTATTTTTGTAAGTATTCTGTTTAAATTTTCATTTCTTGCTTGACTCCAAAATTAGGTCTTGAATTTTCTTTTTGGTTTCAAAGATATAACTCTTTTCTTACTTTGTATCTTTTTTGCTGTAATCTAATGGACTCATGTATCTTCCGTAGCCCATAATTTATAAATTTGTTCACTACAAGCACTTTCTCTGAGTTTTCAACCTATGCATACAACTTAATTTTTCACTGCCATTCTGAAATGTTTCAAATGCAAGTCCAATTAATATATCAAAAATCAGAATTGGTGATCTTCATTGGAAACCTGTGAATAATACCCCAAGAGTTGTGTAAAGTAACCATATTTTCAGATCCCTTAATCTCAGAAGACTGCCATCTATGCATGCAGCCAAAATCCAAAGTTTAATCATTGGTTTTTTTCCCCAGAGTAAATTAGTCATTGATTTCTACCCCTGTGTTAATTATTTTCAGAGCTTTGTATAACTACACAACACATAATTTAATAGAGTTCATAACTAGTAATCATATATTTCCATGCCAGTGTAATCAGTACTGGATTTTCTTATTAGTCTGAATTTTCCACAAAAGCAGAGACTGTATGGATCTTTGCTAAATATTGTACTCCCAGTATATACAACAGTTTTGGAATTTAACAAATGTTTTATACGTAATATTACAATGAATTAATTGTTCAAGCAAATAAAAAACATTTTATAAGAAAGAATCTTAAATCATTTTAAAATGATGTGAATTTTAAGAATCTACTTTTAATCACATCTATTCCTAAGTCAATTATTTTTAAACTATAGCTACATTTACTTGTGTAATCACTAATAAATATTTTTTTCAATTAAGTAAGCTCATATATACTACATTTATGTGGAGAAATAGAATAATTTGACAAATTTTGCTCCCTATTTACTTATGTATTTTGATGTAGCAGCTGATGCTGAATGGTTGTACTTAGACACACTATCCCTTGTCCTAAAAGTTAAAGACATTTAATAAATTCTTGTTAAATGTATAAAAAATCAAACAATAAATGAATAATATAATTCAGCAATGTAGGTGATAAATAATCCATCCAATATCTGATCTGATTTCATTATAGATTATCTTTGAATATTTTCAATTAGTATTACCTCTGCCAGTAAATTTATAGTTTGACACCTTTTTATCAATTTATTTCCTTATCTATATTACAATGATATTGTACCCTATCTATGCATATTTTTTTTTGTGGGTACCAGGGGTCGATCTCAGGACCTCGCGAGCCAGTAGGCGCCTGTGCCGCTGAGCGATATCACCGGCCCCTTTTTCCTTATGTGGGATCCGGGAGTCGAACTTGGGACCTCGCGCTTGCCAGGCAGGCGCGTATGCCACTGAGCCATCTCACCAGCCCCCTATCTATGTTTGTAAGCAAATATTAATTTAAGTATATGTGTTAACTTGACAGTAGAATGGTGATTACAGAAGTGTATATAGGGATGGAAGAGATAAGAAAAGGTCATCAAAATATATATAGTTATAGCTTGATAGAAGCAATATTAAAATGTGTAAATAATAGGCAAAAACATAGTGACAGCAAATACGTTAGTGGTTGCTGGGAGCCAGAGGATGGATGTGGAGAGAATAAGTGGGAGGAGGACCGAAACACAGAATGAGTACTAATGGCAATGGAATTTTGTTATGTGATGATTATGTTCTTAAACTGATTATGGTAGTGGCTACACAACTCTATAATTATACTAAGAACCATTGGATGGTACTTTTTAAAAGGAGAATTGTAGACTTTAAATGGGTAATTTGTTGATCTGTTAATTATATCCCTATATTGTTTCTATAAAGAAGAAAAATGTAAAATAGAACTAGTTTAGCCATTTGATGACGTAGTGGAACTTAATAAAGTGAATTTTTACACTTGGAAATATCTGCTTCTTGTATTGATCTTGTCATGGAAGCCTAGAACTGGACAGTAAAGTGGTAAACGAAGAACTGTTTAGTCAAGAACTGTTCCAATAGGGGAAAAGAGAACTCTGTAGAACTGGGCTGAATTTGGATCATAATGAGTAGAGAAGAGATTGTTAACCAAAAAAACAAGCTGTGGTTAAATGGATGCAAAAGTACTAGAAAGAAACTTCAGGGATAAAGAGTATCCTTGGGTGATCAGACATCACTTAGAGGTTGGCAGAGGATGAGGGATGTGTTTAGCTGTGGAGGGTGGACGATGCCTTTTAAGCTGACACTAGAAGGAGGCTTGCTGTCATGGACTCAATGAGGATGGACGCAGAAGCCCAAGGTGAGGCCGAGAGGGCTCTGTGAAGCTTTATTGGCCTTACATCAGCGTCATTATCAATATCAAGGGTGGAAAGTGTAGAATCATAGAATTCTGAGCAAGTTGAAATCTTAAAATAAGAAGTATGTACATATTTATTGCTAGATTATTGCATCTACCAAGAGTAGAGTTCATTTCATTAAAAAGTCATAAACTGACAAATGTAAACTTAGTGTCTGCCATTTACACTATTCCTCTTTACCTAAATGTTTCAAGACTATGAACAGGGACTAACTGGTCACAGTTGTTAGTTATCTATAACTTTTAGTCAAAAATTCAGGATATTTCAACAAGGCTTGTGAGCCTATTACAAGGAAGCATATTTGAGTTTGGGTAACTAGAAAGAATAAACAATTTCTCTTAGTAATATATAAAAATATGGAGAAGGCATCATAAAAACTGAACTGAAATGGGTTAGGGAAGAAAAACAGGTATGAGGGCCGGTGAGATGGCTCAGCGGCTTAAGCGCCTACCCGGCAAGCGCAAGGGCCCGAGTTCAACTCCCGGAACCCACATATGAAAAAGGGGCCGGTGATATCGCTCAGCAGCCCGGGCGCCTGCTGGCGCGCGAGGTCCTGAGGTCGACTCCCCAGTACCCACAAAAAGAAAAAAAAGAAAAAGAAAAACAGGTACGAACTAGAATTGATCTCTTGATCAATTCTAATCATGAGAAGGGGTACTCAGTAAATATTTTAATATATATATAAATATTTTCCACATGATTGTAATTTTCCAACTAAATTAATAGCATAACTAAAAATAGAAGAAAAATCAGGATGTTTTCACATTATTTGGTTCATACATAAAACTATCCATGTTAATATTTTGCGATATATTGACTTTAATATTTAATATCTATACAGTATTGGTGGTTTTAGTTAGTCAAAGCTTCTGTGCGAGTTATGTGTTTTAACTTTTGTTTTTAATTTTCCAAATAATTTCAGTTATACAGACAATGTGATTCTGCTCTTGGTTTCTAATGATTATTGATTACTGAAATTCTGTTTTGTTTTCAAACATATACATAACAACTTCGTATTTTACTTAAATGTTTGAAGAAAAAAAAAAACTATTTCAAGTTGCCTCTGTGTATGTCAAGTCATACAACAAAGATATCTCCTAAATAAGGTAAATAATTACATTCTAGCATAGGATATGTTCTGCCATAGCAAGTGTAAGACTTATTGAAACTTTATAATCTGGATCTATTTAAGAAATATCCTCAACTCAAATATATAAGAACACATTTTTTCTCAATTTGCCTTTCATTTCCGTTCATCTTCATGATCCACAAGCTGAGACAAAGTTTATATTATTGTGTTTATTAATAATAGCATAGTCACACATAAATGTGAAGGCTATTTCTTGAAAGACAAGTGTAGATGTTTACTAAGATCTTTGTATGAGTATCAGAAGTTGTTTTTGACATCTTCAGCCCTGGTTGACAGGGAACATGCTTGCATATAAATCACTATTTAGCTATAGATAAGTTTTGACTTGCAATATGAAGGGAAGCAGTGATATATAGAGAAGAGACTTTATAGAAGCATTTATATCACAAATTTCCTGAAAGTGCTTGGCACGTTGTAGGCCTGATCTGTATTAAATCGCTCTATCGGCATATGTTTATATCTATATTGATGTCAATGTTTATGTCCATATCTATAAGAAATGAATGAATAATACCTTTAACTGATACAGTATTTACAATGCAGCTGTATCAGAAAAAATATCATAATTTAATATTTTCTAACAGTAGAACTGAATTTAAAGTATGTAAACAAGAGCAAGAACACCTAAGAAGCAAAGTTTTACATTCTGCCAAGAAAGCAAATCCTTCAAACTTTTGAAGGTATTATGATCATAGTTTAAACAAAAGTGACATAATTTTGCATACATAATAAACAACTCTTCATATAAGTGTGTATAATGTATTCCCAAATCAAACGGCAAGTTGAACAACAAATAAGAGCTGGTTTTCAGGCATAAACCATGCCTCTTTAGTACTCTCAGCAATTAACAGAAAACATTCTTGAACTTGGAATGATAAGACCACTGCTCAGAATTGAGAATACAACTGTGACAATGAACGTTATTTCACAGGGAAATTAAGTTTCCTATCTCTGTCTATTGACAAGCAAGTGCAGGCATCTGGACTCTAACATCTACTGTGATATGCTTAGCAACAGAGAACTAAGGACGTTTTATGAACTTAAAGGGCATTGACAGTTCTATCTATGGGTATATATATATATATATATATATATATATATATATGTATGTATTTCAACAACTAACTCAAAATAGGTTTGTCAACATTAAAATAATAATATAGCAATGACATTTATCCTAGAAGGAGCTTATTTTCCCACAGGAAGTAAAACCCATGAAAGACACGAAGATCATGCCCATTCTATTTGTTGTTAGATTAGCACACACTACAATAAGGCCAGCAGAAGTTAGTAAATCTGTGGCACCAGATTCTGCCTTAATTGAGTTACTAACATTTTGCAACTTTGAATACGTCATAAGTCTTTGGAATTTTTGTTTGATCCTCAATACATAGAAATAGGGTCCAAATCCTTTCTTGCTTATAGAACATTAGAAAAGGCAGATAACTTGATGAAAGTCTTTCAGGTTTAATGTGGTTAGCTATTGCATCTGATCTATTTGTGTGACACTTTACAAGTGAAATTTCTTTTGACATCACTACTGCTTTTTAAAATGGGCACAAGTGTTTTTAAATCCTCACTCACCTTATTTCTCCATGATGAATTTCTTATGCCAATGTTCATTAAAGGTGTACATATTTAATAATGCAGCAAATTTGGGGGCAGAAGTAAACCAGCTACAGTGAATTGAAATGGAGATGTGAATTAGCAATTAGACTGATGTGGACAGGATGATATTTGGGATCTTGGGATCTATGCACCGTTGAGGTAGTTCTGGGGTAGTGGGAACTAACGAAATAGGTTACATTAGTGAAAGCAAAAATACCAGTTATGAGTAATTTATATGAAGTGTGTGTGTGTGCCTCTGTGAGAGAGAGGGAGGGAGGGAAAGAGAGAGAATATATAATATTTTGAGGATTATAGAGAAAAATACGCCAAAATATGGTATAAAATGGTACAAAGTTATCCAGCATTTAAGATTTCTATCTGTGAATAAATATATTCATCAGAGTCATGAAATTTGAAGGAATAAACTCTTAGCACAAATTCTGTTAGGCATTTGGGTCTCCAGGGAAAGCAAAAAAATTTTTCTGAAATATTTTAGTTCCAGAAATTAACCAGAGGAAATATTTAAAGCTACATGTAAAATTCTGCTCATATATATTTGATTTATTTAAGCATTGTAGACTAATTAAATAAGGAGTAACTAAAAAGACCACAACAGAAAAATAAAATTATTATTGTAATTACATACTATAAAAATGTATACACACCTAGTACACATACTTTTTCACCCTGCTTCAATCAAATATACTCACTAAATGTCTGAAAGAACTACTAATACAGTGCTAATGATTTTTTATAGCCAATAAATGGAACAATCATTACTGTTCTTTGTATATCCATATTTTTTTTGACCTTTTAAAAAATCATAATGTATTTGAGACACAACAACAAACCAGTCCCAAACTAAAATTAAGGAGTGAAATTATAAAGATGAGATGGAAGTCAATGAAATTGAGACTAAAAAAAAAAAAAGTAAAAAAAAAAATTTTATTTTATTTATTTATTTTTTTTTTTGTGGGTACCGGGGGGTCGACCTCAGGACCTCATGTGCCAGCAGGCACCCGTGCCGCTGAGTGATATCACCGGCCCCTTTTTCGTATGTGGGTTCCGGGAGTCGAACTCGGGCCCTCACGCTTGCCAGGCAGGCGCTTAAGCCACTGAGCCATCTCACCGTTTTATTTTAAAGAGAAGAAAAAAACAAAACAAATCAAAAACAAGAACAAAATTTCAAAACAACATAATATGAGGGTAACAATGGTCAATGCATTAAGTATTATTATCTTTAAGTTAGTTATTCAGGATACCAGACATTAGCATTCAATTGTCCAAACATTATTGGCTTAAACCTTACTCTTCAATGAACTAAGTAAAATTGGTAGTGTATCTATCTTAACCATCTTATATATATATATACAATTTTTTCCCTTTCCCTTCTTTCTTTTCCCTATTCCAGTCTCTCTTTCCTATTGACCAGTTTCTTTTTGATTCACTGTGTCTGTTGTACATTTTGGATCTTATTTACTCTTTCAGTTTCTCATACTAGAGAGACAATACAATGCTTACACATGTGCGTCCGGTTTATTTCACTTATGAGTATTTTCTCGAGTTGCATCCATTTACCTATAAAAGTCTCCAGTTTATCCTTCTTTATGGCTGAATAGTATTCCATTGTATAAAAATACCACATCTTTCTTATCCATTCCTCAGTTGATGGGCATTTGGGTTGTTTCCAAGATCTGGCTATTACAAATTGTGCTGCTATAAACATGGGTGCACATATATCACTGTGGTACGATGTTTTTAATTCTTCTGGGAAGATGCCCAGAAGGGGAATAGCTGGGTCAAATGGGACCTCCAACCCTAGTTTTTTGAGGAATCTCCACATTGACTTCCACAGTGGCTGTACCAGTGTATATCCATATTTTTAAATGGATATGTAATGTTCTGATGATACAAAAACTTAAAATCTCTATTGTTAGAGTATTTGATTAAGTATTTGGATTAAAATAAACTTAGAGTTTTACTTGAAATCAGGTATGTAGCATTATTTTAAAGTAATACAAAAATAAAACTAGGTAGCAGATACAGATGGAAAAAAAATAAAGAAAATGTGTATAAATACATTGCAACATCTGAGGAGGAAAAGCATGGATAATGACTGTCCAATATTAAAAAAATAAGTTGCTACAGGATCAGCTCTGTTAGATTGATAGTGCAACTGTTAGTATTTCTATAAAGCAATTTATACAAAAATATTAACAAATGCTTACATTTGACACAGTAATTCTATATCTAGAGATTTAATGTAAGGATATAACTAGAGACTTGCATATTTATGTATAAGAATGTTCAGCATGAAAACGGTATGGTATTTCAATATATAAAAATGGTTAAAGTAATTTCCATTCATTGGAGACAGAAATTTCATAGAAATTAAAATTATTATTTTTTTCAAAGAATGACATATGAAATGTTCATTGTATAATTTTGATACAAGTATTAGACAATTTTTCTAAACAATATACTCTTACTCCAAATATTTGTTTTTCATATAGTATATGCCTTATCAAGAGTGTCTGATGGGGAAACAGAACTATTCAGTATAATACAAATAAGGTATTTGTCATACAGATCAAACCTTACACATTGTGAGACTGGGTAGCAAAGTCTAAAGTAAACCACTGCCTCTGATTCTGGAGATGGTTCTGAAGATATTTCAGATTAACAAGATTAAGGTGATGGAAAGCTGGAGGTACTGGGAAGTTTGAGAATTAAAAGAACAAATGGACCAAAGAACTTAGCAGAGTTGACTGGAACCTACATCCAACTCCCAGTCTCACTTCAGTGACACAGATGACAGACAGCAGAGGCTGGCATCCTTTGCAACAGTGCTGCACATATTCCTGGCCCAAGTCTTAGTAAACTGAAGGACAGCTTAGGGGATCTGCTACTAGGAAATCATCACCAAAGAATGTAAGCCACCATTCTGTAAGCCACCTAGACCATCCTGCTGAATACCCTTCAGCTGGCTCCAACTATCATTCACTTCAACTTTACTCCTATCTCTCTGTGGGCAAGTCTAACTCAAGGAAAGGAATTCTGGGAAGAGTAGCTCTAGTTGAGCTGAGATAACCTGATATAAAGTTACCACACAGGCATATTTGTGAATGTACTGTAAATATGTGGATACAGAACTAAACAACAGAAGGGAATTAATAAGCACTTCTGGGATGATGGATAATATTTTTTTCATTATATTTCCCTATCATGTACTTTTACACTCTTCTTTTTTGAATCAGAATGTAATGTTGTTTTTAAAGTTAAATATATGAATTCACATAAAAACTAGTTTATGGTAATTAATAAATGCATTGACATTATTTTAAGCAAACAATCTCTGTAAGGTAAAAATTTAAAAATACTAAAAGGTGAAAAATCTCTATGAATGTCAACAATTGTCACATGAAGCTCATATTCTAATAAATAAAACCCAAACCAAATAATATATGAATAGCTCAGTGATAAAGATATACTACTAGAGGAATAGAAAATACACTGAGCATATAAGAATATGCAGGTATTAAAATAGGATCAGGTTTAGTCAAAATAATTAAAACAAGGTTTTTTTTTTTTTTTTTTTTTTTGAGACAGGCTCTTGCTTTGTAGTTCGGGTTGGCCTTGAACAAACTAAGTAGCCCATACACTAGCTAAGAACTGAAGGGACTCCTCCTGCCTCAGCCTCCGAAGTGCTGGGATTACAGGCATATGCACACATGCCAGGCTTAAAAAGATTTTTTTACCAGTCCTGTTATAAACTTTGTGCAAGTTGATGAGGATTTGATTGAACTGAACATATCCTGAATGGATGTTGGTAAAAGCAAATTTGCTAATTATTTAAAAATATGGGAAAGTATTTATGTCCAGTTTTAAGATAATTGTAAATTATTGATAAAATCTTATCTAAGGATCTCTATTAGGGAAATTTTGAGAATTTCAGACAGTTTTTAGTCTGTCACAGAAAAATAATTTGCTTTTGGCTTTCATGAATATTACAAAGGAATGAAAACACTCAGCTTAGTTTAGCCTAGATATATTTTAACTATGGTTGTGGAATTAATATAATAAATGACGTGAGAAATAACCTTATTGACTGATCCAATGTACTCATTTCACAATTGACAAATCTGGAAAAAACACTCTACAAAAATCACCTTTTGAGTATTTGCAAAATGACAAGGTCAAGATCAGACTCAGATGAGAGTAGCTGTGTTACTTTTGATATTTTGTAAACTAAGTTTTTTTTTTTGTGGGTACTGGGGGGTCGACCTCAGGACCTCGCGCACCAACAGGCACCCGTGCCGCTGAGCGATATCACCGGCCCCTTTTTCGTATGTGGGATCCGGGAGTCGAATTCGGGCCCTCGCGCTTGCAAGGCAGGGGCTTACACCGTTGAGCCATCTCACCGGCCCGCAAACTAAGTTTTTAAATATAAATGGCAATAATATTTATTATTCTCTTTGCATACAATTTATAAGTTTCAGACATAAAATGTGAAGACAGCAATAAGACATAAGTTAAAACAATATGATGATGCCATACAAACACACACACACAGTTTATTTTTTCAGAAGAAAATCTTAGATCAGTGTGAGAGGTAAATTAAAAAAAAATAAAGAATGAAGCCCACATACCTTACTTTCAGATATTTATCATAGAAGACAGAATTATTCTATTGGAATATTTTTGCTGTGTTTTTATTTACATTGTTTAAATAGAGTGACAGCACTTGTATCGGCAGAATAAACCAGGTGTTTTGATGAAAAAGCATAAGTTTACTTGCTAAAATTGAGATCAACTTTCAACATGCTGTCCTGGTAACTGTTTAGTAGATGCTTCCATGACAAAGCAATTCAATTTCATGCTTAATTCCATCCCATTACCTGAGTGCCAATCTTTTCTCAGCTCCTTACAAATAAGAGCTGGCTAGTTGTTGTGAAGCCAATTCAGGGCTGGCAATCAGATTCTCTCTCCATTAAGCTCCCGTTGATTTCCTGCACAGACAAATGGCTTTACTCCTCTGAGCAGCCACACTCCAGCAGGTTGGATGCCAGGACTGGCTTTGGTTGGCATTAACGGGGATCACACAAACTTCAATAGACCACGCATCCTGGAAGCAGCAGTGAAGGCAAGTGTTTTATGAGCAGTAGATGATGAGTCACTACGTATTCCACTTGGCTGCAACAAAATTGGAAATATCTGTATTCCAGTGTTGGTGATCTTTTAATCCAGTTTATTGTGGCGAATATTTAATCTGTTCTGCTTACTATTGGTTAATACTTTAAACAGCAAGCTCTGCAGGAAAATCAATGGCTAAGTATTTCTTCTTATTGGTTGTGCACAAATATCTTTTAAAAATAAAGAGAGGGCCGGTGAGACGGCTCAGCGGTGTCCGCGCCTGCTTGGCAAGCACGAGGGCCCAAGTTCGACTCCCAGAACCCACATACGAAAAAAGGGCCGGTGATATCGCTCAGCGGCACAGGCGCCTGCTGGCGCGTGAGGTCCTGAGGTCGACCCCTGGTACCCACAAAAAAAAAATAAATAAATAAAGGGAGAAATAAAACAAAGGCACAGGACAAACCAGATAAAGGAGAATGTTTTTATTTTATTTTATTTTTTAATGGTTAATTGTTTTCCCCCCATTATCGGATTATTCACTGAGTTGCTCCTGCTCCCCAGTTGTGGCTTAGTAGTATCTCCTCTGCTGCTCACAGCACTCATTAGCATTCTACAGACTCCCCCAGAACTTTGATGTCAAAACAAAGCCGGATCCCTCATACCTGGAGGTCTAGCAAATGTCTAAGTGGACTCAAAAAGGGATCTGAGGATCAAAGGCAAACAAGAGCCTGTCAGAGGCTCCCAAATCCCTGGCTTATTTGAATTGAAATCAAAAGATTTTCTTTAAGCTTTAGACTTCATGGATTAAACACTGTAAGGGGACTCCATTTCAGAAGATTAATCGACTGACCTGCATTCAATCATGTTAAAAAATCTGGCTGGGGCAGGTGAGATGGCTCAGCGGCATAAGCGCCTGCCTGGCAAGTGTGCGGGCCCAAGTTCGACTCCCGGAACCCACAAAAAAAATAAATAAATAAAAATAAATAAATAAATAAAAAATCTGGCTGGCTGAATAAAAACAGCAAGGAATAGAACTAGTGCACCTCCAGACTCTGGAGGAAGTCTGTAGCAATCAGGACAGAGGGAAATCCAATTTGGGTTATGATATGCTGCCCAGTAAGCAAAAGCAGAGTGAACCAAGAATTTAAATCAGATTTTGTCCTTTCCTGGCCGTCAGTTTTGCTGAGGTTTTAGAAATTGAGTGTTTGTGCATGTGCTGGCTCTGTAGCATTTGCAGAGTAGCAATATGTTCATGATAGACACAAGGATGGAATATATATGAAAAACCACAGGTAAAGTAAGACTCCTACATGAAAATGTGTTTCATTTAAATGTTCAGTATTCCCAAATTGCTGGGTGAAGCTGCAATTTATGAAGATCTTTGAGAGAACATGTTAGCCAAGGGGACAGACTTCGTACAACTACACCAGAGAAAGAACAAGCTCCTAGGTTTTCCTATCAGTGAATAAACCACTACAAAATATATTGCACTTAAGCACAACTTGTCCACTTTATAATGGAAAATATTTTCTCTTCTTTCAGATTTATGTTCATTACATCAAGAAGTTAATAAAGATTAAAGCAAAAATAAGGTCCCCACATTGGAAGTCATTGGAACCAATAAAGTGTGTATCATTCTAATCTTTCTTCTTTCCATGTATTTCCTTAAATATGTGAATACATAATGAGTATTTAAAATGTTATGTCTTTACTACTTCAATTTTTTTTTTTTGTGGGTACCAGGTGTCAAAATCAGGACCTCACGTGCCAGCACGCGCCCATGCCGCTGAGTGATATCACCGGCCCTTTTTTCGTATGTGGGTTCCAGGAGTCGAATTCAGGACCTTGCGCTTGCCAGGCAGGTGCTTACACTGCTGAGCTGTCTCACTGGCCCTACTTCAATGTTTTATTTAAGAAAAATTTTAAGCAATAATTAAATATCTTAGAAGAAAAAATTTTAACCTATGTTATATCAACTATCTGAACGGGCTATTCTTTTTTTTTTTATTTTAAAGAGAAGAAAAAACAGAACATAAGAAATCAAAAAAGAACAAAAGTTCAAAACAATATAATAGGAGGGTAACAATGGTTAATACATTACGTATTGTTACCTTTAAGTTAGTTATTCAGGGTACCAGATATTAGCATTCAATTGTCCAAACATTATTGGCACAAACCTTACTCTTCAATGAACTAAGTAAAATTAGTAGTGTATCTATCTTAACCATCTTATATATAAATACAATTCTTCTTTCTTTTCCCTTCTGAAAGGGCTATTCTTTATTTATTTATTTATTTATTTATTTTTTGTGGGTACCGGGGGATCGACCTCAGGACCTCGCGCGCCAGCAGGCGCCCGTGCCACTGAACGATATCACCGGCCCCTTTTTCGTATGTTGGTTCCGGGAGTCGAACTCGGGCCCTCGCGCTTGCCGGGCAGGCGCTTAAGCCACTGAGCCATCTCACTGGCCCTGAAAGGGCTATTCTTATTACATAGATTTTACCAGTTCTTTAATATAAGATATTGATTTTCCCCTATTGTTCAATACAATGAATGTTAATATTTATTAGACAAAAATGCTCTATAAAAGACTACCAGGTTTGGAGGAATATTCTTTAAAATTCATGTAGATCAATTATCCTCCAAGTAATCAGTGAATTCTTATTTTGCTACTTTTTGCAAAAATATTGGCTAGCATTTCTTTGTCAATAAAACATTTAAATTAGCCTCTATGTGACTGAGTTTCCTCATCTGTAAATGGAGAAAATAATAGAATTTGTTAGTGTCAGGTGTTTGATATTATTGAAGAGTAGGGTTGCCTAAGTATTATTTTGATTTTAGAATTAGTATACAAATTTTCTAAATTCTTAGCTCCTTCTTAAGCTTTTAAATTCAGCCTCCAGTATTTATTATTCTACTTAAAATGTTTTCATTATATTATAAAGTAACCTTTGAATAATGATTGACACTATTAATATGACTAAACATTTGAAATCTAATGTAAACCCTTATATTTTTTTTAATCATTTAATTACTTAATTTAAAATAATTACAACTACTTAGGTAATTATCAAGAACTTATGTTAAATTTATAAATGAAGTGAATTATTCTATTAGAAACATAACAGAATTGTGTATAAACCTAGCATGATTTTAAATTAAAACAAAAATCTATATAGATTCGTAAACAACATCACTCAAATTATAATTAAGAGGTAATTGCATTACATCTGTAGATAACATTTTCCTAAAATGTCTATGAACTTATCTGCTATCTATAGATATTTTTCCTCCCAGGAAAATAACAAATTATTTAATTTTGTTAAATATCTCCATATTGGATTCTTGATCTTCTTGGTTTGCAATTTATTCTTCCTAACTACATAATTATATTTGGAGTCATCATTCACCAAAGTAATTTATTAGTCCCCTTCTCACTCAGTCATTTGCACTTAAAGTTTGATTTGCCATGTCAATAGAATCAAGATCCTCTGGAATCCCATCAGGCTTCTGGTTGGAGTCCTTCCTATTTTCATGGCAGAGTAAGGAGCTGTGTTGGATAGAAAATGACAAGATAACATTTCTTAAACTCTATATATTCTCAGTTGACCTCTTGTTTTATTCCTCCCAGACTAAATCACCCACCCCCACCCCACCCCCTTATTTTTCACCTAAAGTAAACAGCAGTTTATCCGTTGAAGAGAGAAAACATCCAATACTGCTTTAAATTCCTTCTAGAAAAATATTTAGATAGATTTCTATTCAATTATTAAGGTTTCCATCAAGATGTAGTAAGGATTTAAATATCTGGAATTTTAAGCTTTACATTCTCTTTTCTTTTCAAATTTTTTTTGATAATCTTAATTTTCAATAATTTGGATGGATTTTACAAAGCAAATTATTTGTCAGATTCACAGTATATTCGAGATTTTGATAGTCAAGTCCACACTGGGATTTGATTATTTCAAAAGGATCAGTTGAACTCCACCTGACTAACTTATAAATGTTTGAGAGTTTTAAAATTATACAATAAATAATTGGCATCTTTTATAGGTTGATGTTGTCTCTCTGCAATGTACAAGGCATAAAGCTGAAGATGACAAACTAAATTTCCTTCTATTCATCAATGCCTGAGAACTGTATTATTTTTATATCTTGTAAAGTATATATATAATTAACTTTCATTTACAACTTCTTTTCTGCTGTCATCGTATGGTGAGTAACTTCTTGCTAAGTACTATTCTAGGAAACTACACTTCTATTTCTAGTTTCTCCTGTTCATCCTTCATTTTGAAGACAGTTTTGCATATTTTCCTATTTCCTCATTTCTTGTCTAATCAAATCCAACATATCCTGGTGACATTAAAGAGCCGTGCCACATAGAACTCCTGGGCAAGACTACTTTTTATGATTTGTCTTGTCATAAAATATTTCTCAGCTTTTTTTCTTTTTACTCCCAAGTGATTGTTAAATGATGTAAGTTAGTGTATAACTAAATGTTGAACCTCAAGTGACAAAAATATGAGCTGCTAATGTTTAACTCACTCTTTGGGTGTATAAATTATTCTTTCAATTCTAACCATAGAAATTTTTGAATTTTTTTATTGGTTTCTTTTACAAGAAGGTGAATATTTTAAAATTTAGTTTAAATAAAACTTCAATCTCAAAATTTTTCTCCATCTCCCCACACTGTTTTCATGGAATATTTTTGTCTACAATAACTAGTATAAGTAAATTTGTGTCTGAATAACATAACAGAACATGACTAATTGAAGAGAATGTTCCATTTTGTTTACTTTTTTTGTTATTGCTAATGCATTATTTTTCAGATGATAGGACCTGAATGTAAAATTATTCAGTTGCAATAAATTTTCAAGAATTACAATAATTTGGATGGTTATTTGGAAAAGTTAACTTGCAAACAACAGAGAACCAAGTTTTAATGTCAATTTTAATATTGTGTAATTGAAATAACCTTTGGCATTACTCTTGGTACTATTGAAATATTACGATTTAAATGCAACTTATAGCAGTATTTTAATGATTTTTATTGTAGTTGGGTGAGAAAATAAATACAGTAAATTAATGAATTGTATTTTTTTTAGAAAAGGATAAGTGATCTGGAAAATAAACTATTAGAACATGTTAAGATACTTCCAACTGTGCTGAGTATTAGAGTCACAAAATTATTTTTCAGTGTTCTTTATTGCATTATGGGGGTCTTTCTTACAGCCTTGAGAAGTGTCCTTTCTCCCATTTTTCAGAGATATTATGACATATTAATTCATTTATTTATTTTAAATATAAACATAGGCTTTGTGTCATTTGCTGTTGCCACAAATAAATTCTTCTTCCAATAATCTTAGGAGATGTCAGTGTGATGAGGAAGATAGACATTAAAAATTTGATACCACGATAATGGTATTGAAGATGATATATTTGAAGAATACATGATATATTTGGAGAATCTGAGAAGCCACATAAATAGATGAGTTAAAGTATAGCCTGAACACTTGTAGAAGTACAGTCATAAACAGAAAAAGTGAATGTGTACAAGCTTTATTCCTTCTCCTATTTTGAAAAGCAACCCTTACAAGTCTTTCACTGAATCCAGTATTCCTCATTCATTCATTTTATGCTTACAAAGCTTTTGAGCTCACATGCTTTTTAATAGCACATATTCAAATAGACTATAATTACCAATTTATATTACTGTTTCCTGGTAGACTGCATGCTCTAAGAGCCAAGAACTGTAGCATACTGACTTTAAAATGTAATCCGCTTGACCTGAACGGAAATGGAGACCAGGTAGTCATTTAAATGTAGTGATGCAATGCCAATCATTTCACCCTCATTGTCAACAAACATTGATGCCAAAAATTAACAACTGCCCATGGAAACTGAACTAAATCTATTAGGTTTCTAGAATTAATGAAAGAAAAATTTATATTTTTATAATTTTTTCTAATTATAAAACTTCACTAAAAATGGGCTGCATGCCTATAAAAATCACCATTCTGAATCAAAACCTTTGTAGAACTGGCATATTTGATTTTTTGTATTGTAAATGTAATGGAAAACATAATGAATAAAGATCTGTTAGTGTCAAAACTATTGTTTGTTCAGTAAGCAACAAAAATGAAAACATGGAAGGTGAAATAATTTTGTCCCTTAAGAGAATATAAAGTTGTATCAAAACTGAAATATGTACAACTTATTTAAGAACTATTTCCTAAGTTTAAATAACTTTTAATCATAATATTTTAAATATCTTATTGGCTTATTATCCAACATTCCCTACAATTTAAAGTCAAAGATCCAAGGACATAATTCTAGGATTAAAAAATATGCATTAATTTTAAAGACATATTTGTAATAAAATTAAATATCTTGCTTTTGCAAACAATTCTCTTTCCTAAGAATAATAAAATAAATTTTATTCCTTTCCAGAAAAAATGTTATATATGCATCTTCTTCACCTTTCTGTCTACTATTTCTTGCCTCAGCTTCTTAATAATCAGTTTAAAAAGGCAGAATTTAGCCATGATTAGCGTTCTTTATGTGGAGCTTGTAAAGTACTATCAAATAAATATTTATTAAATCAAACATTGAGAAAAAAGATAAAAGAAAATTGGCTTGAGCTGGAGAATAAAATGTTCTCTCTCCTGACACATATGCTGGAAAAAATAAGTATTTATGCTGCAGAACAATGGAGAACAAATGATAGGCTTAGAAATGTCTCATCACTGCTGCCATTGTGATCTTCAATCAATGCAAGTTTGAAAAGAAGCAGAATTTCACAATTTTTAATAGATCTTCGGTAACTTTTCCTGAACTAGCCGGATTAAATTCTGCCTAAAAACCGGCTAAAGGCAATTTTTTTTTTTTTTGAAACTTCCATTCATTGATTTCTGGGACTTCTTTAATGTATTCTTTGGGTCAGATTATCAGTCTTCCCATTACAATGATATGTCCCTGCATGTATCAAAACCATATAACTTGGCTATCATGACTTTCCTCACAATAACCCGCCCTGCTTTTTCTAGGCGTTCTTTCATCTTGCTTTTTCCTAGGCACAACCTCGCTATGCAGAGCCACTCCCTCACTCTTCACTTTTATTTTTTCAAATAAACTTTGCAACTACTAAAAAAAAAAAAAGAAAAATCATATGACAGTGGAAAACCAAAAAGTCTAACAATGCGAGTCTGTTATTTGGTATGTGTACACACATCTTTAAGAATAGCAAATATTTTACTTAGTTTTAAAAAATTTATTTTTTGCAATATTTCAGTTGCTTATCTTTACTCTTATCTAGCTCATTTGTGTACCTATTATGAATTACTATAGCTGTAGTTATGATATTGTTGATTAAAATTCTTTCATTTTACCCTAACTCCCATTACATTTAATCCAAAGCATTTACCTGTTTTAGCAACATTGTTATGAAGTAGACAATCTCAAGTGGTTGGTTTGTTTCTTATTTTCTTACAATTTAGAGAAATTCAAAATTTATTTGTAATTCTCCAGTTTAGTACAACAATAAATTGTGCTGGAGGAAGCAGTGATTTTCTTTTCTTCATTCTGTGTTCAGAAATAAAAGTACAGTTTTTTCATTAATGAATCTTTTTCCATATGTAGAGCCAAGTAAAAAGTACAGTTCAGCTATTTGCCAATCCACAGGGTTTTTTTCTCCAAAAGTCCATTACTTGGGGCACTTCCTACACTTCCCTTTCACTTTTTTTCTGGGATCAAATTATAACTGCAAAAATATATAGTAAGTAGAGAGGAGAAGAATGGTTCAAAAAATAAGTAAGAGTCAAAAAGACTGTTTCACAAAATAAAAATAAATCCATACATTGACTGCATTTGTTCCAGTCCTTGATTTTTCATAAGCCACTGCTTATATTTTTTCCTCTTCTGAATAATTTTCTGAATACAGACATTTCATAGGGGAAAATGGGCATCTTTTAAATCTATTATCACAAATCCAGTGGTGCTGTGGGAAGCCAAAAAGATTAATGTAAAGCTTGGGATATGAAATATTATCATATGGTGGGAGAGATCTGATAAAAATTGTGTATGTGTGTGCGTGTTCTTAAACTTATGTATACAGAGATATAGATATCCTCAAAAGATAAAATAGTTAGGATGGTAATCCCTATTGTTAGTGTATTACTCTGCTTTGGTTATTTTGATATAAATGGGCAGACCTAGGAAACATAGCTGATGATTTCCTAAACCATGCACTAGAAACCTTATACAGTAATAAACAAATTATTAATTAATCAATAAAATCAGTCCATGTACTGCTCTTATTTTTTGTACACTCCTGACAATCTTGAGGAAAAAGCCGAGGATATTAATCTACAGTGTGGAATTAGTTGCTCAAGTTTGAATCTTGTATATATTTGTGTATCATCAATATTTTGTTTTCATAAATAATGTTGCATGTAGATTGTTTTTATTTTGGGCACACAGTTCTAGCAATGAGTATTGCTGTATGAAATGGTCAAAGGCTATAAACATTTGTTGAATATTTCCCAATTTATTCCAGTAGGATTTGTTTCATTTGTCATTACCACTAGCAATTTTGAAAATGCCAGTATTTTAAAAACTGCGTTGAAAATGCTGTATTGAGAAGCTTTTGAATTTTGTCAATCTAGAATGTAAAGAATAATATCTTCGTAAAGATTTAACATAAGTCTGAACATCTTTTTAGATGCTTAAGGTTACTTCCAATGTTTTAAATCTCTGGGTGTTGTTTATTATTTCGCACAGTTTTTTCTTAAGGGTACTTCCAATATTTTTATTCTCTGGACATCATTGTTTTGCACGGTTATTTCTAAGGGGCTTTTCATACTGACTTTTATGAAAGTTTTTTCTGAAATAAAAGTTACATATATTTTTATTTGTTATTATCTTGATTTTGCCTCTAGGGTTAGTGTCATTCAAAATATTTTCTTTTGGTTTACAGTAGCCAAATTGTCAATATTCATTTTTTGTTTTTTTAAGACAAATTTAGAAAAGTTGGTCCCTGTCTCATTTTACAAATAAATTTACTTATATAGGCTCATGCTTATATGACTCTATATTTTATGTTTAAATAATAGAAATGGTTTGAGTCATTCTATTTATTACTTTATCTATATATCTATAACTATCTATATTGTATCTATCTATATTATTCACCTTACCGAGTAGCTATAATGCTTTCTCACTACCATTTTTATTCTAACACCTACTTTGCAGTATTTTGAAATTGTGCTCTTTCTATGGAATTTTTAAATAATCTTGGATCTCTGCATTTTTATTGTATTTATTTGATCCGTGAACTTATGTAGTTTTACACCATTTTGATTTTAGAAGCTTTATAGAATGTTTAAGTATATGGTACAGATAATCCCCATCACTACTCTATTTTTCAGGGCCTGTTTAGCAGACACCAACATTTGGATTAGAGCAGTAAAATAATACTGTGATTTGGAATGTATTCCAATAGCATTGAATACAGTGTTTATTGATAACTTTATTTTTCTACTATTAGATATCAACACAAACATTGTAATAAACTGATTTATTATTATGGCAAATGGTCAAGATATCAGTGTTTGTGGTCACATTCCTTGGAGTATATAAGCTCCAACTATTACAGATAGAGAGGTCAAGTGCAAGATACATCTTCTAAATATCAGCTTCACTTCTGCTAAAAGGGAAGAATAAATGCTGGAGTTGTAGATCAGTGGTAGAGAGTTTGTCTAGCACATGTGAGGGCCTGGGTTTGATTCACAGTGTCAGAAAAAAAATAATAATAAAAACTATAAAGTAACCTTGTGGTGAATGTTAAAAATAGAAAAATACAAGGTAATAATTCAGCATACTTAATAGCAAATTGAAAGAACACCGTAAAATTATTTTTTGAGTTGACATCAATTTTTTTCAGTCATAAATTTTGCAGGGATAGACTTTAGTTATTTTCACAGTAGTTCATTTAAGCACTCTAGATGCAACAAAATCCTCCAAAATTAAGTTTATAAATCATTTCATCATTTGATTTAAATTTACAGAGAGGAAAATGCAACCCAAAGATATGCATAATTCACCTGAGGTTCCATAGAAAAATAATGACAATATCAGAGAGCTAACCCAGGTTTTTCTATTTTCTCTTCTCCTTCCTCAGGTTGTGGGGAGACTCAGATGATGCATAAATTATTTTTTAAATTCTGTAATTTAATTTAAATGTAAGTATATTTTTCTTTGCACAAAGTTTACCTTTTTAGCTTTTGTTTGAATACTCTCTTATTTTTACTTTACCCTGTTACCATATTTATTTCATTCAATTTAATGCATGTTATTAAACTAGAAGGTTCACTTTAATGTTTAGAATTTATCCACCCAAATCTATGCCAATAAAAACCCTGGATTCTTTCCTAGCATTTTTTTAAGTTTCAGCTTCATACTAACATTTTAAAACCCGGCCAGCTGGAGAGCTAGTACTTCAATGCAATTTATCTTCATATTTAGCTGATAAAGTTTAGAAAATACAACACATCAGATATTCTAGCTTGCTTCAGTGCTATCCAGAACACCAAGAATAACAGATATTAAACACCAAAAGCTGATTACTTTAATCAAACCTGCAGTATTATTGTTTCTGTAAGAAGCACTAGTCCATGTAAAGGGTGGATATACAACATGGCATATTTCAAGATACAGCAAGTGTACTTGAACACATCATAACTGTTTATATGGAAATACAAATTAGTATGTGGCCTGCACAGTTAGGAATCATCAGCGAGGGATGCCTTCCTCACAGACAAGGCACATATGATTTATACAACGATTGTGACAAACAGTAAAGAAAAAGGCAAAGCAAAAATTGGCATCCAAACTCAAATCGTTTTTAATTATGAATGCCTTAATCGCTTTGCTGTTGCAGAGACACAATACCCAAAACCTGTAACTTAAGAGAGGAGAGGTTTATTTTTCACTCACGGTTTCAGTCCATGGTCAGCAGGCATCAAATCAGAAACAGAATAGCAAAGCGTCATGGTGGAGGAAAAGATACTCAACTCATGGGGGCCAGGAAATGCAAAGAGAAGTAAGAAGCTGACCTTTCAGGTCATGCCCCCCAGTGGTCCACTTCCAGTGAGGCTTCGCTTCCCCACAGCACATTTACCTACTTAGCTCATCAGTGGGTGAATCCACTGGTAAGCACGGCAACCCCATAGTGCAGTCATCTTCTCCACACATTAGATTTTGGGGGACATTCTAGATCTAAACCATAGCAATGAATATGAAAATCCAATATTAGAAGAGTAAGTCACTAGATGAAAAATTAAAAGGTATGTAGTATTTAAGACGATATTCATATTGAATATTCAACTTTCACCAATCTCTTAGCTTGAATGTGACACAAAGGTCAGCTCTGAAAAAATTGATAGCTCTGGCATTGCCAGTGATTTTATTAAATAAGAAAATGGCAAGCAGCATCTTATTTAAAATACAGAATCCCAGGCTCTGTCTAATCATTTTGGTTCAGCAGGTTTTATGGTTAAAATCTAAATTATCCCCCCAGTCCCTATCTGTGTGCAGTGTGACTGGATCATGGGGTGCCATATTCACCACTGGACTTATCCATGGATGAATTCCGTGGCTGAGTGGCTGTTAGGAGATGAGGCCTGCCTGGAGTTGGGTCGCTGGGGGCATGATCTGGAAAGCTGTATCTTTGTCCCTGGCTCCTTCGCTCTTTCTCTCCTACCTGGTTTCCATGGGATGATCAGCTGTCCTCCATTGAGGTCCTTCTAACATGCCAGTTCTGCTGTGGAGTCAATGAACCAAATAGCGAACTAAAATAAACCTCTTTTCCCTTAAATTCTGGGTGTTGCACATTTTTTTCTTAGCAATTGAAAAGTGCCTAAGTGACTAAGGTCATGGAAATGGCTTCAGAACTAAAATTCTCACAACTTTTCTGGGTGACAGTACCCTCTCAGATACTGTGGAGGAGGAAGGGGGCATGGCATGAACATCGTGATGGAAACTTGGATGTAGCATGTAGCTGCTGCTTTATGAAGAGAAGCCTTCATGGTTTTTCTCAGAGGATATCCTAGGAATGATGTTAGTGGTGAAATGATCCGTTTGTATAAGACAAATTTGTCAGCATCTGGTAACGATTTCCTATAAATTAATACAAAGGAAACCAATGGAAAAAATAAATCCTACCTTAGCTGCACTCCTGGAAATTCTGCTCTAGTGGTCTGTGATGATCATCTAAATTTGACAAAGACAGGTGGAATTTGTCCAAAGACCCGTATATCTCAGACTTTCTGTTTATATTTTAAAATATAAATTAAGTCTCCATCCATTATGAACCCGTGAAGAAATATAATAAGGTAAACAACTTTTAATTAAAGTGTCCACCTGAACAAGTACTGTAGTATGTGTCACAGATTACTGTTCTGAATTTGTGATAGACCAGTAAAAGCAATATTTTACCGTAAAATTTACTTCACTGGATAGATGGTATAGGTAATACCATCAGTGCTGAAGTAATCCTTAATGGAGTTTTTACGTTCCAAATTATCTTTTGATACAATTATTTTCCTTCTCATGTGGAAATTTCTGTTGCTAGAAATGTCTTCATGACCAGGAGTCATTCAATCGATTAGCTCTAAGGTGAGTGCTAAGCAATGAGACAGACTTGGGTTCTGACACAAGGAAGAAAATTTGCCACAGCCTTCATAAACATAAATCTTTTATTTTTGTATATTTTATATATGATATATTTTTAAAATCATTTGACATAAATTGATTATACCATTTAGGTTTATAGCTGAGCCTAACATTGCCAAAACTGTTGCAAACTTTCTCGTAGGAAGGTATAAATTAAGAAATAAAGTGAGATAAAACAATCATATAACATTCATGATGCCTCCTGTTAAGTAGAGTGAGTGAATTTTAGAAGAAACTTCATTTTCTACTTTCATCTCAGTATTAGTTCTGTGTTGTTATTTCATAACAAGTCAACATAAAATTCAGTGGCATAAAATAAAATCTATTTATAATTTTTCATGACTCTGATGGTTGACTGGTCTCAGCTGGGTAATTCTTATGTGGGTCATTCTTTTGCTAACTTGTGAAGTTCTGGGTGGTGCCAACTGATCCTGGCCATACTTCCATGACCACATTCCTGGAACAGAGTCCAACTATTGACTAGGACATCTCCATTTTCTTCCATACGGCATTTTACTTCAAGGGTCTAGAAAATCTTTATGTAAGAAACCTATTTGCCTTCCAGGAGAGTAAAATGGAAGCCACCAGTTCTCTTAAGACCTTGCTTCTAGACTCCTACTTCTGTATTTCTACTACACTTCGATTGTTAATCAACCATGAAACTTGACCAAGTTCCAATGGAAAGGAAATAATCTTAAACTTCTGACTGAAGAAAAGTCAAGCAAAGACAATGGGAAAAAATTTTGGTAACATTTTTATAAAGCATCTACCCAAACTTGAATGAATTTATGCAGTACTTTTTGTATTTATAAATTAGTGAATATAAGTAAATCTACTGATACTCTACTCTTCAAAATAGTACAGGAAAGAATTTAACATATTCTTGCTGTTTAACAAGTTTAGTACAATTTATAATTGCTATTTTTGAAAACTGAGATTTACAGAATATAAGCAGTCAGACATAAGCTGAAGATTTCCAGAACAATCCCCTTTTACATTTCTTTGAGAAAAAGCAGTATACAATTTCCTATTTAAAAGCAGAATTTATAAAGTAAATCTGTAATTAATACTCTACTACTTTCATTCACTAATTTTAAATGACTTTGCCACAATTTACATGGCAAATAATTTCAATATATTATATTAAAGTAAAGCTGCATTTAAAAGTTAAGTATTTGAGATTTTAAAAAAATCGACAGGTTTGGGCCGGTGAGATGGCTCAGTGGCTTAAGCGCCTGCCCGGCAAGCGCGAGGGCCCGAGTTCAACTCCCGGAACCCACATACGAAAAAGGGGCCGGTGATATCGCTCAGCGGCACAGGCACCTGCTGGCGCGTGAGGTCCTGAGGTCGAGCCCCCGGTACCCACAAAAAAAAAAAAAAAAATCGACAGGTTTGAATAATCCTGAGTATAGGTTAAGAAAATAAATCTGAGGTATGAAAAAACTAATTCCATATCTCAAAGAAAAAATGTAATCCCTTCTCACTATTTTTGGAATTCTATACATACAATGCCTCCTAAGAAATGAGAACTCTTTTTTGTCTTGTAAAGGAGACATGCAGATATGTCTGGACTTAAACGTAAACATCAATGGCTATGCTAACTGAAATCATTCTTTTCATAAATATAATAGGAATATTTAAGACCAATTTAGGGACTCTAAAAAAAGTAGTTTTCACTTGAACACAATTAAGAGGAAAAGCAGTGACTGTATGGCATTCAAATTCTGTAAATTAATACGTATCTGTCTATCCATCTGTACTGAATTTTTTCCACCCAGGTTCTCTATAATGTTCTGGTAAGGCTCTGAAGGAATTTACATTAAAGAAGCATATGTATCACTATCTTCCTTTTTCTGCTGTTCAGCAGATCATATGGTTTAATGTCAGTGTGGTATTTATAGAAAAGTAGCAAATTCTAGGCTTCTAGGAATTGCTCTTTTCAATTCATGATATGCTGAAAGGGTATAAAGAGCTCCTTTACTCAGGAGAGAAACTGAGATAGTGCCCTGGTTGGAGCTTCCACACTGCTATTCACTCCTGCACACGATAAAGAAGGCTCTGCTTAATTAACCATGAATTACTTATCAGAAACTAATATCGACCTGTGCAAGTGATATTAATGGCACTGCATAGAACAAGTAAAACCAAGAGAAGTATATGTGAGGAGTTCAGAATAACATACAGAATAGCAAAGAACAAACCCAAAATAGTCTACTATAAGTTTAGGAAGTCGTTCACTTTTGAACAAAGGCAAACTTACCTCGGATATGCATTTTTAATGGGTATTCAGAGAACATCATTTTAATCAGCCTCAATTGTGCTCAAAGGTGTTTAAGATCTGTCAGTAAAAAAAAATAAGTATTCTTTAAGTTAGAGTTTTGAAAAGAAAATGTGCCAGATACCAAGCAAAATTCTGGGCATGTAATCATGTTGCGTTTGGTTTAATTTGCCCATGGTTTCGGTCCACAACTGGCCAGCTTCAAAGCAGAGATTTCGTACCAGAAGCTACTTAGATCATGACTACCTGAAAGCAGAGCAAGTGAAGGAAGCGGATGGGAAAGATTAGGAACCAAATAGGTCCTCAAGGCCACATCGCTGTCACCCACAGAAGCATCTTAAAGTTTGCTCTGTCCATCTCTGGGACAAATCTCTAACCCAGACAAGTTAAAATTTCACTTTGCTGGCCACATCCCACCCATTTGTCAACTTGCTACTCAAACACATAACCTTAAACCATAATTAATCTCTAAACAACAAATACAATTTCATAATTCTACCTAACGCAATATGACTCCTCCACGTATAACTGGAAAAGCAATAATTCCTTCCCTAAAGTCTCTATAATTTCAGGATTTTTCAGACTTCCAACTCGTTTCTTCTGAGACCCAAGTCAAACTCATAGCCTTGAACCTCTCTAAAAATAAAAAGTTACATAACCCCAAGGTATAATGACACAGGATAAATGTTCTCACTCCAAAGAAGAGGAATAGGGAGATAGTAAAGAATCAGAACAAAGAAAGACCCCAAACCCAGTAAAAACAACCTTAAGTCCTGTAGCTACATATTAGCATCCAGAACACATGGTGGTAAAATGTGAGTTCCAAAGACTTTACTCAGTCCCACTCCTATGTCCCTGTGTTTTTCAGCTTACAGGGACTTGCTTTTGAATGAGCTACACTCAAAGCTTGCATCATTCTGATTTCTTTGTGCACTGCATCTTTGGCTTCATTCCCTCAGTTTCATGCACTGCCTTCTCAGAGTTCTCTTAACTGGCCTTCCAGTCCTCCCTAACATATCTGGGTGGAAGTCGTCCTAGCACTACAATTCCTTCTTTCTGCATGGCAGTAAAGCCAGAATCACATGGATGATGCTAAGATCTACTGTCGGCAGAAGCAGTATCCAAGTTCCCTTGGGCCATGGCTGCAGTGGCCCCTGAGATTGTGGAAGGCCGAGTGCAATGAAAATAATCTTCAGGAATAAACTCCACAGAAGACCATTTTCGAGCAGGGGTCCCTCAGGCTTTCCTCTTGAAGGAAATGATACTTCTGTGTCCTTGGGTATGCAATGGCTGGGGTCTTGCTCACTCCTGAGATGCCCTGCAGGCATCTTTCTTCCTGTCCTTGTACCAAGTATTTGATTTATTTTTAACAGCACTGGTCTCTTTAGCAGCCATTCCTCCTTTGGCTTCAGCTTTACACATGTTTCAGTGCAGCCTTCCCTCCCCACCCCAGGCTTGTTTTCATGACCCAGGTTAGTGTTCCACTGCACCTGGAACAAATTTTTAGCTGGCACTTATCATATTGCACTGAAATTGTTGTGTTGCAGTGTCCACTACCTATTTGTGAGCTTCTTAAAATAAGACACCACATTGTTACCCTCCTATTATGTTGTTTTGAAAATTTGTTCTTCTTTTGATTTGTTTTGTTTTTTTCTTCTCTTTAAAATAAAAAAAAAAAATAAGACACCACATATTTTTCTGGTGAAATTATTGTATGTTAGCTCACTATCCAGTGAATATCAGATCCTTAGGAAATGTTTGCTAAACTAAAATTCATGGAAGACAATGTGAATGCTGATGCTAGAATACTGTGAATGCCTGCAGAAAAAATAAAGAGAAAGAAAAAATGGAAATGGAAATGAAAATAATAGCATCATGAGGTCAGAAAAATCCATTCTCAACACTAATGTTGGTGAGTAGCTAGGACAATGATGTTAAACTGAAATATGTCTATGTTGCTGAACACTGGAAAAAGAGATAAACAGATCTCTTTTCCAACAATATTTTAGCTTATGTACTTTGTATAATATTTAATGTATAAGCAAATGCCAGCTACTACTCTGAACACTCTACTTTCTGCCTAATCCGCCTCTTCCCCCATTCTATCTGGACAAGTAAAGCATGGTTAAGACAATAAAGTTTCTGACAAGGATGCAGAACAGAAAGGCTCATTCACTCCTTTTAAAAATTGCAAAATTATGTGCTAATTGTGAAAGGTTACACAGCAAACTATTATATAAAGATAAATATAGTCTTAACATATGACCCAGAGCTTGCACTCTTGGGAATTTAGGAATTGTTTTGGAAACAGGGCATGGTGCTGCAGGCCTTCACTTCCATCACACTGGGAAGCTGATACAGGAGGATAAGAAGTTTGAAACCAGTCTAGGCAATTTTACAACTTAGAACTTGTCTCAAAATTAAAAAAAAAAAAAAAAGCCTCAGGATGTAGCCAGTGAGACGATCCTAGAGTTTGTAGCTCAGTGAGAAGATTCTAGGTTCCATTCCCTGCACTGTAAAAACAGAAAACAAAAAAACAAAAGAAGAGAGAGAATTTGGAAATGTATGTATTTTCATACAAAAAGCAGTATGTGAATGTTTTATAGCTTTATTCGTAATTACCAATCAGTGGAAGCAACCAAATTGTCCTTCAATAAGTAAATGGACAAACAACTGGAATATCATAAAGTAAAATATTATTCAGTGGCTTTAAAAAGTGGGTAACTGTCAGAGGTAATATGCTGAGTTAGAGACAGTGGAACTCATGAAACACTTGGAAGGCACTCACCAAGATCCGTGGGTACTTGGAAAAATGGTATGAACCAAAACTGAAACATGGGAAGGCAACTTGAAGGAGAATTCCAGTGTCCGGGGGTATCTAGAAGAAGAAGCAAGGCCACCTGTTAATTCCAGCACTGCTTACAGCCCAGGTCCTGGGTACAGGCCGTCTTGGGAAAAGATCTCATCTCCTAAGGGAAATCCTATGCAGCAGTGGCTCCCTGATTGCTGTGACTGCCACACAGCCTAACAGCTTGTATGTGTATCAATATCATCTGCATCTGTATCATCTATATCTATACCTATCTCAAGAGAGAGAGACAGAGACAAATATGAAGAGAGAGTTTCATATATGTGAAATGGAAAATAGGAATTAATTACTGATTTAGTATTTTTCATGGTCATTTCAGGTTAACTGTTACCAAAACTGTACATAGAAGATTCAAATGTAATATTTTTATTAGCATGTAAATTGTTTCTGACCTTCCTATAGCTTCCATCAATCTCTAATTAATCTCAACTATACTTCAGTCGGTCTTTTTCCTTTCCCAGCTCTGTAAATTACCTCTCAAACCCTCTTTCTCCATCTCTCCATTCCAGATATAAAAATAATATCACCAATGGTTTCTTTTCTCTCTTTCATTTAACATTGTTTTGTTTTTTCTTTTCTACTCTCTAAATTATTTTCTTGCTCTTCTTCTTTCTTTCCCCTTCCCTCTTCCTCTACACTCCAACCTACTTTTCATAGGTACTATTTCATTGTTTTCCTTGGTTATTGAAAGAAGGTGAGAATTTTTTAAAGTTTTAAATTACATGGCTAATATATGTTTAGTTATGTAGATGCTAATATAACCAACAGTTGATTTTTTTCTTGCAGTCCAGTGACTGGGGCTAATCTTATTATGGTGACTAGGTTGAATAAGTGTACGAAGACTAAAACATACCCAAAGCCAAGGTCACAGGAGACATACACTAACTAAAGAGATCCTCACAGTAGTGACAGTGTCCTACCCTAATTATCTTCAACAATAAGCACAGAAACAATAGAAACATGAGAAGACTGAGCAATGAGATGTCTTAAAAAATGTCTTAAATCCTCAAAAATTGATATGAAAGCACCGAAACTGAGTATGTCTCAAAAAACTCAAAAACAAATGATTAAAGTGCTTGCAGTGGTAACGAAACAGATAAGCCCATACATAAGATGTTCAGTGAACCCAGAGAGGATACAAATAAGCAGATTAAAGATTTAATTAATAAAATGTTAAACATGTTTTAAAAGACAAACAAAAAGTTGAATGAATCAATGAAAACACTGTGGTATTATTGACCACTTTAGTAAAAAAATATCCATGACTTTGAAAAGGAATGAAGCAGCAGAAAATTTTTCATATTTGGACAAATAATCTAATATCTAGACAAATGAGGCATATATAACCCTAAATTTCATGACCACTAAATCAGTACTTTAGAAAGTACTCAAGGAAATCCTAGAAAGAGAAAATGAGGCCAACATCATCAAAGAACCCAAAGGAAAGTATACATTTGACTGGAAAAGTGGTTACACAAAATAAAACAATAAAGAAACCAGCACTGGAGAAATAATGGAATGACAGAATTTAGTAAATACATTTCAATGACTATATTCAAATAATATTAACTCACAATCAAGAGACAGAGACTGGCAGATTGGATAAAAAATAAATCCCTAGTATGTGTTGCTTGCAAGAGACACATCTGATCTACAAAGAACACAGAGACTAAAAGAGAAATCATGGAAAATGGTACTCCACACAACTAGAGCCAGTAAGAATGGCTATTATCTAGAACTCAAAATATAAGAAATGTTGGAGAGGTTGTAGGGACAGAGGAACCCTTCTATACTGTCAGTGTGAATGTAAACTAGTAGGCCCATTGTGAAAATCAGTATGGACATTCCTTAAAAAACTAAAAATAGAATTGTCATTTGATCAAGTTATCTCTCTTCTGGGTATCTTCCTCAAAGATTTAAAGTCATCATATTACAATGATACATCATAATTTTTTTAGTAGCACAATTCACAATAAATTAAATTATGGAATAAGTTAGATTATGGAAGCAACCTAGATGCCAATGAACAGAGAAGTGGATAAAGAAAATGTGGGGGCTGGTGAGATAGCTCAGCGGCATAAACGCCTGCCTGGCAAGCGCGAGGTCCTGAGTTCGACTCCCGGTACCCACAAAAAAAAAGAAAGAAAGAAAATGCGTTGTATGTATCTGGATTACTACTCAGCCAGAAAAGAGGATACATTTGAGTTATTTATAGAAAAATTGATGGATTTTGAGATCATAGTACTAAGCTAAACAAATCAAAATCAGAAGGTTAAACATCACATAGCTTCTCTTATATGAGAATCCAAAATATAAACAATTTAAAGAGAAAAATAAAAGAGAAATAGTAGGAAACAAGGAAGTGGACTTTGTGAAGATGGAAGGAGGGTCTGGTGTCAGAGAAATGGAAAAAGGGGATTTAAAATGACAGAGATATTATATGTAACAGTTCCCCAATGTGAATGTAATTATTATTTATTGCAAACATATACTAATAATAAAAATATAAAAAAATAAAAGTGAGTATTGAGCCACAAAAACACATGGTGAATCTTAAACTCATACCATTATGTATAATAGGTATTTCTGAAAATGCTACACAATATGCGGTTTCAATTATGTGGTATTCTGGAGGAGTCAAATTATATCTACAGTAAAACTATTAATTGCTGCCAGACATTTTAGGAGGAAGGGGTATTATTCAGTAGAAAAATCACAGGGAACATTTTTAATGTTGTAAAATTATTAATTATGATATTATAATTATGGATATATAATACTACATATTCATCAAAGCCATAAAATTTACAGCACCTAGAGTAAATTTTAATCTACAAATTAAGAAAAATAATTTAAGAGTTTGGCACATTGTCCCAAGATGTAACACAGAGTATGCTAAAACAATTTAGAAATGTATGTAACTTATAAATACCTAAAATAAACTCTCTAATGATTGTGGGAATAAAATTTGCTGACCAAAGTATTTCTTTAAAAAGTTAGCTCAGTAAATAATAGTAAAGACAAGACTATATATTATAAGGCCTGCATTTTAGTTGATAAAAATATTGCCCATGAGCACATAGGTTAATCATTTTTACTTCTATACATCAGTATGCTGTTGAGCAACAATTAACTTAATGTATTGTGGATAGTGGAACGTAATCTGCCAAACCTCTAAATTATTTTTCTTAATTTATGGCTATTTGGGGAGGTTGCTAATAAACAAGTAAAGATTGGAATGATTCCTGTGGTAATATTGTAGAAAATGGAGTAATGGAGACATTATTATGAACTCCTTTTAGCTTAACATAGATACGAGCATTTACACATAGTTACCGTTATGTGCGTATGCATAGGTCAGTATACACACAGAATTTTTCCTACTCTGTCAGCAGTCAGTGATGGCAATGGCTTCCAGAATAAAATAAAATCTGAGTCTTATTGTAATTTGCATTTATCTAATGGCCAGAGATGTTGAATATTCTGTCATGTATTTATGGCCATTTGTACTTCTTTAGAGAAGTGTCTATTCATTTCAACTGCTCATTTTTTTGATTGGGTCTTTTATTTTGGGTGGTCTAAATTTTTTAAATTCTTTATCAATTTTAGATATTATTTCTCTTTCCAAAGTCTAGATAACAAAGTTTTTTTTCCCATTCTGTAGTTTGTCTTTTCACTCTGTTGATTCTTTTATTTGCTGTGCAGGAGTTTTTAAATTGATAAAATCCCATTTATTGATTCTTGATATTATTTCTTGTGAAATTTGTATTCTTTTCAGAAAGCCTTAATTTACTCCTACATCTTCAAGAGTTCTACCTATTTTTTCCTCCAGCAGGTGAAGTGTTTCTGTTTTAATATTGACCCACTTTGATTTTAGTTTAGTCCATGGTGAGAGATACGGGTGTAGATTCAGTGCTCTGCATGTGTGTAACCAGTTTTATCTAGCACCATTTGCTAAAGAGGCTCTCTTTCTTGCAAAATGTTTTTGGCCCCTTTGTCAAGGATTAGATGTTTGAATTTGCCTGGGGTTGTTTCTGCATCATCTATTCTGTCCCATAGATGTGACTCATGAGGCAAAAGTTGAACTGGGATAGTCGGTAGAGAGATGTTCACAACGAGTATATACCTGTGCTCACGTGCGTATATCAACACACATGTGCGGTTCGTGTAGTCCTGCTTAGCAGTGTTCAGCTGGGTGTAACTTGGAGCATTTTTCTAGTGTTTCTTATAGATACAACTGTGCATATAAACAAACGTGAAATGCACAAACTGTTATGCACAAATTGTTCCCTAATATATCAAATGCTTTGGAACAAATTCACATTTTCAAGTGATGCGGCATACCTGACCGAACAAGCAAATAAGAAGTCAGAAATAGGTTCTTATCTCCTGCATTCTCACACACAAAAAGTGACTTATTTACTAAATGCAATCTTCTGCTCTTTGTTTGTTCTTTGAGAATGTCCGAGGTGTTTGAGGATGATGTTAAAATTGATATTTCAATGATAAAATAGCTATATATGATTTGATGTTTTATAGTCCAGACAGCATTGCCAAATGTTAACCCGTGTGTTTTATAGTTACAAGGCTCCCTACATTAAAAATACCAGTGTGACCTTTTAAATTGAAGCATCTTCAATCCTCACTGTAAACCAGGGTTCCTCACACTTCGGTGGTAATCAAAGAAATCTTGGAATATTTATTAGAAAACACATGATTAGGTTTTTCTCCAATGCTGGCGAATAAGAATCAGCAGGTGTGTATGTAAGGCTCTGTGTCTAGGAATTTAAGAAATACTCCAGGTGAATTTTATACAAAGTAGATTTAAGAAACATTATTTTTAGGCCTGCTAAGCAGATTCTCCCGTGTGCATATTTAGTAGCTAAAAGTATTGTTATTATGAGCATTCAAATTGAAGAGAACTGTTTCCTTACATGGCAAACTTAGCTAAGAAACATTCCTCTGGCCAACTGTTTTACACAGATAATCATTTAGTAGACTTTGTTCAATTTTAGCAGTCTTCCAGGAGAAACTAAAATGACTTAATACAGTACAGCATTTTAAGAATATGAAGCATAAATGACCTTCCTAAACCATGCTTATGAAAATCAGGGTAGAAAAATGTATAAATCACAGTATGTCTGCAGAGTAAATTGAATTGTGTATCTTTCTTCTTTCCCTCATTCGGAAGGTTCTTCTCTTCTCTCCTGAACTGCTTGGTTGTATCCAAGTGTGATTTTGTTCTCTTCATTGTTGGCGGGGATCTGGCTAAATGGTTGCTGATACTGAAATCATAACAGCTGTTCAGATTTTCTGGTTATCATTTTAAATGCTTCTCTTTCCCTTTTATTTCTATTTTCCTCTTTCCTTCACTTGGTTTTTTAAACATTTTTTTCTTTAAGCCAACCTTCTACAAAGAATGTGAACTCCCATCTGCTCAGACCAAGCAGAGGCGAGACCAGATGTGACCTGCAATTTGCTGAATGGGAAACAAACACAAGGAATGCAGCCCTCTGCCATCTGTTGACGCAGAAAGCAGCAGGCCATGCCTGGCATTTCAACAGGGCTCCCCCGCTGGGAAATTGAAAGAGAAAAAGCATTTGTTTAGGTTTTCCCCTTTCCTGACCTGACAGCTCCTTTGAGCAAGGTAGAGAGGAAAAATAAAAGGACATCTTGCAACAAAGAAATGACAGCTTACATAGAAATGTCTGTACTTAATAAATAAACCCTATTTTGCATTAAAACTTCTGCCCTTGCCACCATTGCCTCTTCTCTGTGGTGTTGAGCTTCTCATCTCAGTTGTCAGAAAGCCAGCCCAGTGGAGGGGTCTCCTCTTCCAAATTTCTAATCAGTTTTTTCTATGAATCCCACAAAGGAGGCTCTTGAGGTAGTGAGTGGTAATGAGGCAGGTGTTAGCAGCAGAGAGAAGCAAAGGCAAGGGTTTCTTCTGGATGCAAAGTCTTAGTTTCACATGGCCAGAGAACATCTGGCTTACATATTCAGAAAGAGATGAATAGAATAGAACAGGTGGCTCTGTGACATAGACATGTTAACTTGGACCTCTTTCTCTCCAAGCCCAATTGTATGAACTAAGTCCTTCCATTCCCATACAAGGTACACAGTGAGGTAGCAATTTCCCTCCTCCATAAGTACCCTCTTTAAAGGCTTCTCTTGGTCTCTGATTTGAACAATGTTTAATAAACTGCAGTCCCTTTTTTTTTATAATACCCATTATCTGGAAAGACATATATCTTTAAAACAGATTTTTAAGGAAAATAAACAGTTCTGAAGATGTTTGCTAATGGAGGTAACCTCAGATTTTTTTTAAGTGTTTTAAGTAAGACTTTTCCTAGTTTTCTTAAACTCTTTATTTTATTTTATTTTATTTTATTTTTTTTATGTGGGTACCGTGAGTCGAACTCAGGACCTCAAGCTTGCCAGGCAGGCGCTTATGCCGTTGAGCTATCTCACCTGCCCAAACTCTTTATTTTAAATGCAACCTTCAATTATTTCCAAAGTTTCCTTCATACACAGAAGTATCTTTTGAATCATTATGAGATAAATGTAAAATTGTGATTAAAATGAATTTTATATGTTGTAAACATACTATTTTAAGTGTTATTTTACTCTAAATAAACAAAATTTGCATAATACAAATCATGAATTCTCCTTATATATTATACTATGCAATCAATTTTTGCAGAAAGGAGCAGGTAAATTCTGTTTTCTTTTTAAATACACTATAAATATGAAACAAAACTGTAATAAGGTCCAACCACTGGGGAGTGAATTTGGTATGCAAGAATGAGAGTGGGTCTCTACCTCTTAATAATGGATAGTTCACTGGGTGAAAGACGGCTATAAATAAATATAGAGGTACCTAGGTTTATGAACTTAATTTTTTTATGAGTGGGGGAAGACAGCTGGGCTGTGTTTGTGCAGGGAAGATGGCCATGGTTGTGTTTCTTACCTGATGAAGAGTTTGCAAATGGAAGCAAAATGTTGCCAAATGCTTTTGTTTGCAAACTGAATTGTTTGCAAGCAGAGGCATTCGTGAACCAAGGTATTACTGCACAACCGTCTGTATATGATTGTATTGCTGATACTGGTAAAGCGCAGGAAAGACACACAGATTCTCAACAAAGGATAGAGGAGGGAGGGGGAAAGGAAGGAAGAGAAAAGAAAGAACACAAAAAAAAGGAAAAACGGAAACAAAGCTTTTGTGAATAGGGAGGGGAAGAGGGGTTGAATGGAGGGGAGGTGAACGGAAAAAACAAAAGATTAAAGATATATCATGTACAGGTACAAATTCCCCATGATGAATGTGATCATTGTGTATATCTAAATTAGAATAAGATTAATTAATTAAAAAATAAAAATAAATTAAAAAATCCTCAAAGAGGAAAAAAATTATAATTAGAGATAATTTTGTAAGACAAATCATGAGTAATAATTTAGTATTTGCTTTAATATTTTTGTTAAGTTACAGAAAGAACCAAGAAAAAAAGCTGTAAAGTAAATCTTTCTAAAGTTAATATCTTTTACTTATGGACCATAATTCTAAAACAAATTTCTTTTTTTTAGGTTTTTTTGAGACAGGGTCTCGCTACACAGTCCAGGCTGGCCTTGAACTCACTGTGTAGCCCAGGCTGGCTTTGAACTCTCGGTGATTTTCCTACCTCAGCCTCCTGAGTGCTGAAATTCCAGGCCTGTGCCACCACACCCAGCTGCTGCTGCTTCTTTTTTTTTTCTTTAATCTTTCTGCAGGGCTCGATGTTTTATGCAAATTCTTGTGCATGCTAGATAACTGCTTTATCACTGCACTACAACCCCAGCGCTCTATTTTTGAAATAATTATCTAAGTGTGTGTCGTTGAGGAATGAAGACATGATTTGCACTAATTCAGGCAATTGTGAGAAGTTGCTAGACTTTCATGAGAATGAGATCCTCAAAGACACAGTACCAGTTTGTATGCCTACGGATTATCTTCTGCCTGTGCGTAGAAGTTCTTGTGAGTTTTCCAGGAAGTAACACCACTTGCGTTCTTATCTAACACCTTTAGCATTGCTGAAAGATGCAAGATTTTAAGAAGATTATATACTTTCTGTACCACTTACCACAGACCCAGCTGTCCACGTTTACATAGTAAGGAAATGTTACTTCTTATTCCCAAACTTTGGAATGGGATCCCACAGATACTTGTTTAGAGCCTAACTACGCCTCAAAATTTCCCAATTACTTCTGAAAATTCCAAAGTGGAGCTTCATGTGGTCTAAAAGCTTGTCATTTATAGAGACCCCACATAGTTTCCTCAAATGTTTTTATTTACTGAGTCATAGGCTCTGTGAAGAAGGAAAATTCATTATGGTCACTATACATCAAAAATGCCATTTTCAGAGTAATGTTTGTCGTTAAGGTGACCAGATAAATGGATGTATCCAGGAAAAGGTAGGGGTGTGTCGCATATTGGCACTGGAGTCTGAAATTCCTGGAGTCTGTTGTACTCAGAGTTTAGCAATGATAATGAGCTGAAAAATTCTGTATCTTTGCTATCTTTCTGTGGAACCTAAAATCAGAACAAGATATGGATGTTGGCAAATAATACTTCCATTCATTCATTCATTCATTCATTCATTCAGATAATGTGTACTGAGAATCTGTTGTGAACCAAGGACTGTTTTATGTGGGGCCGGCATTGTGAAGAGAAAGATACTGAATGAAACAAAAGATTTCAAAATTTCCAGCCTCATAAAATTTACATTAGTGTAGGAGACATAGAAAATAAGAGCAAAAGGCAATTAGGTACATCGTATATTAAATCAGAATGCATGCTATGGAGACACATCAGAGCCTATGTATTGACTGCATGGTCCATTTGCATGCAGGAATAATGGAAGTATTCAGGAGTAAACGTTACTGGCATAAAGATGGAGAGATCATGGAGAAACAAAGGGTTTTAGTATCTAGAGGAAGAACACTCCAGACTCCAGGAAGATAAGATGGTGAGTTGAATGGCTTGGGGGCTAAAGTGCCTGGGACATCTGAAGAGACAGTAATGCAGTTAATAACGGGGCAACCACACTACTAGTGAGAAGCCCAAATGTCGAGCCCTGGAGGTTTTATGTGCCCTTATAAGATTTTGGTTTTCTCATTGGGGGAATTAAATGCAATTGGAGGATGTTGAGCAAAGCAGTAATAGGATCTGACCTAGTCGGAATAGGATTGGTCTAGCTACAGTGTTGAGAACAGACTTAAAGCACTCAAGGGCAGAAAAACAAACATCATTTTGGATGCTTCTGCAGAACTTTGGGCAAGAGATTAGTTTGCTGGGACAGGCAATAGTTTTAGAGATAGTAAGAACTGGTAGGTTCTTTTATATAACTTCAGTATACATCACAAAGGATATGCTAGTTGATTGCATATAAGGTATAAAACAAAAGTATAGAAGGATTACTGAACACTTCTTAATTTAGGCAGTTGAAAGAAAATAACTGCCATTAATTAATGTAGTAAAGACTACAGAAGAAATATATTCAGAGGAGTGGAGTATATTTGAGGTTTGCACTTATAAATGCAATGAGATGATTTTATAAATGAGATGATCTTCAACCAGTTACTTTGGGTTTAGGCTCAAGTAGGATTTGAATGAATATGGAAGTCTGGACTTCAGGGAAGAGTGAGTTATGGAAATATATTTGTTAGTCACTGTATTGATAGTACCTAAAACTGAAGTTTAGATAAGAGTACGAAGAATGTTTATGAAGATAGAAAACACTGAAAATAGAAAACAAAGTCCTATGGAATTTCAAAAATGAAAGTTTAGGAAGCCGAGGAAGAACTAAGAATGTCCTTTTTAGAAAAGCTGCCTAAAGGGAAGGAAAAATAATCATAGATGGAGAGTGAAGTCATGTTTAAGAATCTTTCAAGGATAAGAGAAATACAGTTGTATACTGAAGGAACAAACTAATTAAAAGGAACAAATTGGGGAAATATGTGAGAAAACATACTGATATGATACTTTTGAGTGTATAAGAGGGGCTGGGGGCCGGTGAGATAGTTCAGCGGCATAAGCGCCTGCCTGGCAAGCACGAGGTCCTGAGTTCAACTCCCGGTACCCCCCCCAAAAAAAAAGAGGGGCTGGGATAGCATCCACAAGAACCAGGATTTACTTTGTTTTTCATTTTTATTTTTATCACTGCGTGTTTGCAGCACATGATGACTGCCTTCATCATAGAAAGTTGCTACATGTGCATAGCACAGCTTAATTCTTCTTTTGTCCCCTTCTTCTTTCCTCCTCCTCCTTCCCTCTCCCTCCATCTCTTGGTCACCTTTCCGTTTGCAAAATATCTATCTCCTGTCTTCTATTACCTATCATTTCTTTTACAAGAGTCTCTCAGAAGGGGCAGCACATGGGAATGAAGGCGTATACAGAGAGAGTTGTCTTGGGTGTGCATAACTGTTTTGTTCTTATTTTTTAATAAAATGGAAAACAATGTTAACTAAGAATGAGAATATTAGAAGATGAATTAAAGATGTTCAAAGACTTCGATGTAAAAAGAAACATTTATAAAAATATTAAGGGAATTCAGCAATTTAACAGATTAAAGAAATGTTGTGAAGAGGCATCAGTATGATGCATTTGCAAGGAGTGATCATGAATTAAAAATGAAAACAATGAGCATAGTTGTGTATTTTCTTATTCATTTGCTATTAAATAGGAGAAAATATAAAACAATTGAGTTTAACCAGAAGTGTACTTTTGCCAGACAGGCTATAAAAAGAGGACAGAGCAATAAATTTGAACATATGAGAAAATATATTTTGTATAAATGACTGTTAATCTTGTGCACAGTGAACAGGAAAAAGAGGACAATAGTGAGAACCAGGGACAATAAACTACTACTAGGTTAGATGAATAAATATTTTACATGTAAGTTCCATGCAAACATGGTTGAAATTTAAGAAGTGGTGAATTATGCTAGCTGGATAAAATTTGTTGATCAAGATTGGGGATTTGAAATTGATTTTAAGGCTAAATTTATCGGTGCAGACAGGGTCTATCAGGGAATCACCATTAAATCAAGTAGTTTTGGTGGGACAAGAGATAAAAAACTTAACAGTTTGCTGGAAGTTTCACCAATGTGGATGTTGAACTTTCCAAGAATTTTAGAGGAAAAAAGTATGTAAGAAACACAAAATAAGCTAGGAGATAAAGTACTCAAGACCACAGGAAAGCACTGTCCTGAGAGTTGGTGAATGACTGCCGTAGGTAGGGGTGGTGTATTTTGCAAACCGTTGTCACAATATTAAAATCTATGATTTTAGTGGAAAAAGTGAATGGCAATGTGAAGTAAAAAAGGCTGCTATTTTTCCTTCTGGCTGACTAGCAGCAATAAAGAACAAGTGCCATGCTTTTAGAAGAAAGAATGCACCTGAGAAGAGAACCAATTTGCCATTGACAAAGAAGCCTTCTTAAAAACTTAAAGATAATTCTTCTAGTGTATAAAGGATTTTGCTGATGATTGATGGTGAATTTCAGGAAGACCACAGGAAGGAATTAAGAGGTGGGAGATGGTGTACATCTTTAACATTATAGAGCCTCGTAGTTGGCATCATTTCTAGAGCCACTAGGTTTTCTAATGATGACTGGTGTAAACATGTATAAATGAGATAAAAAAAAAAATCTCCTAATGATCATAAGGCAGAGAATGGTGGAAATTCTTACACTGGGGTGTGAAGTAATCATGTTAGGGATGTACGGAATTTGGTGGTTACCCTGGATAAACTGATGGAGAGATAGCAGCTGGAGGGCGTGGCATTTCTCAGAGAGAACAGACCTTTCACATTTTCTGCATCACAAGGGCCCAGAAGATCTTGTTTCAAATAAGATAATTTCTTCCACATTTCTTTTACTATTTCTCCTCTCACACCTGCCAGTATGAATCCAAAACATAGGCAGATGTGACTAGAAGGTTAGATTTGGTCAACATAAGCATCTTTCCTAACCACTGTTTTGATATCTTTCCAAGGAAGCCAAATATCGTAACACTGAGACACTGGTAGATGTGTACCGTTAGTGCTTGAAATAAGCCCAGAAAAAATTCTTGAAGTTTACCTCTGTAGTCATAGTTTAATTTGTAGAATTCAGATTACTTCATTTTAATTTATTTTGTATGAATATGCTAAGAATTGTTTTTTTATTAAGTTTATTGGTACAATTTAGATATATGTAATGATCATATGAATCATAGGGAATTTGTACCTCTATGTATCTTTTTTTTTTTTTTTGTGGGTACCGGGGGGTCGACCTCAGGACCTCGCGCACCAGCAGGCGCCCGTGCCGCTGAGCGATATCACCGGCCCCTTTTTCGTATGTGGGTTCCGGGAGTCGAACTCGGGCCCTCGCGCTTGCCGGGCAGGCGCTTAAGCCGCTGAGCCATCTCACCGGCCCACCTCTATGTATCTTGATTCGTTTTTTTCCTACAATCACTTCCCCTCCCTTCAACTCCTCGTCCCCTCCTTGTTTAAAAAGCTTTGGTTCCATTTTATCCTTCTTTTATCGTCCTTTTTTCCTTTTCCCTTCCTTCCTTTCCCCCTGCCACCTCCCTAGTTCCCTTTTCTTTTCAACAATTTTTCCTATTTCAAAATACCTATTGTACACTTTGGTCCTTATTTACACTTTTGGTTACTCACACCAGAGAAACAGTGCAATATTTACACATGGGTGTCTGATTTATTTCACATAAGAGTATGGTCTCAAGGTGCATCCATTGACCTACAAATGTCTCAAGTTTGTCCTTCATTATGGCTGAGTAGTAATCCATTGTATGAAATGACCATATTTTTTTTATCCATTCCTTGGTTGATGGGCATTTGGGTTGTTTCCAAGATTTAGTTATGACATACTGAGCTGCTATAAACATGATTGTGCATATATCATATATCACTGTGGTATGATGATTTCAGTTCTTCTGGGAAGATACCCAGAAGGGGAATAGCTAGATCGAATGGGACATCCAATCCTAGTTTTTTGAGGTGTCTCCACACTGATTTCCACACTGGTTGAACCAGTTTACATTCCATTGACATTGGAGAAGTGTCCTTTTTTCCCACAGCCCCACTAGCATTTGTTATTGATTGATTTCTTGATAATAGCCATTCTCCCTGGGGTGAGATGGAACCTCAGCATTGTTTTAATTTGCATCTCTCAAATGACCAGTGATGTACATTTTTTCATTTATTTATTTGCCATTTGTATTTCTTCCTCTAGGAACTGTGTGTGCATTTCAGATGACCATTTTTGGATTGGGTCTTTAATTTGAGGGGTCTGATTTTTTCAGTTCTTTGTATGTTAGATATTAGTCATTTTTCTGAGGGGCTATTCGCTAAAATTTTTTCCCACTCTGTGGGTTGTCTTTTCACTCTGTTGGTGATTTCTTTTGATGTGCAAAGCTCTTTAAGAAGGTGAGATCTCTGTTGATTATTAGTAGTATTTCCCATGTGATTGGAATTTTGTTCATGAAATCTTTGCCTACACCTGTCTTCAAAAATTTTACCTATTCTCTCTTCCAGTAGATTAAGTGCTTCTGTTTAAATAGTTAGATCTTTGATCCATTTCACTTTTAGTTTAGTGCATGGTGAGAGACACGGTTTTAGTTTTAGTCTTTGGTATGTGGAAAGCCAGTTTTTCCAGCACAATTTATTAAAGAAGCTATATTTCTTCCAGTGAACGTGTTTGGCCTCTTTGTCAAAGATAAGGTATCTGAGTGTGTTTGGAGTTGTTTCTGCATCTTCTAATCTGTTCCATTGATCCTCAAGGCTATTTTTGCACATACTATACTGTTTGTATCACAGTGGCTTTGCAGTATAATTTCAAGTCAGGAATTGTGATGCCTCCTGCCTTGCCATTGTTGCCTAGGATTGTTTTTGCTATTCTACGTCTTTTCTGGTTCCAGATGAATTTTAGGAATGTTTTCTCCAGTTCTGTGAGGTATGCTAAAGGTATTTTGATTGGAATTGCATTAAATCTGTATTACAATTTTGGGTATGGCCATGTTCATAATGTTGGTTCTTCTTATCCAAGAGTGAGGGATATCCTTCCATTTTGTGATAGCCTCTTCAATCTCCTTTTTCAGATTACTGTAATTTTCAATGTATCAATCTTTTACTACCTTTGTTAGACTGATTACTAACTCTTTCATTTTTTTCAGTGCTGTTGTAGAAAGTGTGGTTTTCAAAATTTCTCTCTCAGTGCATTTGTTGTTTATATACAGGAACACTACAGATTTTTGAGTGTTGACTTGTATCCAAGCTACACTACTAAATTCTGTTATTAAATCTAGAAGGCTTTTACGAGAGTTTTTGGGGTCTTCTATGTAGAGTATCATGTCATGTGCAAATAAAGATAACTTATCTTCTTCCTTTCCTATCCTTATTCATTTTATTTCCTTTTCTTTACTAATTGCTCTGGTTAATGTTTCTAAAACATCAAATATGAGTGGTGATAGTGGACATCTTTGTCTTGTTCCTGACTTTAGAGTGAAAGCTTTCAGTTTTTGATGGTTTAGAATGATGTTGGCTATTGTTTTGTCATAGATGGCTTTTATCAGATTTCAATGAAGACCATCTATTCCAATTTTCTCTCAGGTGGTTATCATGAATGGGTGGTGGGTATTGTTGAATGCTTTTCTGTGTCTATTGAGATGACCTTGTGATTTTTGTCTTTGGCTCTGTTAATGGTGTATTACATGTATTTATTTGCATATGTTGAACCATCCCTGCATTCCTGGGATGAATCCTACTTGGTCATGGTGAATAAACTTCTTGATGATTTGGTGCATTCTGTTTGCCAGTATCTTTGAGGATTTTTGAGGATCATTAGGGAGATAGGCCTGTAGTTTTCTTTTTTGGTTAGGTTCTTCTCTGGTTTTGGTATCTTGGTAATACCTGCTTCTAGGAATGACTTTGGGAGTATTGCTTCCCTTTCAATTTCATTAGAGATTTTCTTCAGTAGTGGCATTAGATCTTCTCTAAATTTCTTATAGAACTGGTAGTGAATCAATCAGGACCTGGGCTTTTCTTTGTTGGTAAGATTTTAAATAGATCTTCAACTTCATTGATATGGGTTTATTTAGAACACTTATATCTTCTTCATTCAGCTTTGGTAATTCATATGTATCTAGGAATCTGTCCTTTCTTCTGTGTTTTCCACCTTATTAGAGTACAGGTTCTCAAAGTAGGTATTGGTGATCTTCTGGATTTCCACAGGATCTCTTGTGATATCATGCTTTTCACTCCTATTTGATAAATTTTAGTCTTTTCTTTCCTCTTTTTGATAAGGTTGACTAAGTTTTTATCAATTTTATTTAATCTTTCAATGAATAAACTCTTTTATTCAATGATTTTCTGTATTGTTTCCTTAGTCTCAGTTGCATTAATTTCTGCTGTGATCTTTATAATTTCCTCCCTTATACGAGCTTTGGGTTTGATTTGTTCTTCTCTCTCTAGAAGTTTAAGATGCAATATTAGGTTGTTTATTTGAGCTCTTTCTGTTTTCCTGATATAAGAATTCACTTCTGTAAATTTCCCTCTTAGGACTACTTTCATTGTCCCCCATAATATCTGATATGTTGTATCAGCAATATCATTTAACTGTAGGTACTGTTTAATTTCTTCTTTAATTTCATCTGTGACCCATTGCTTATTTATGAGGGTGTTTTTTAAATTTCCAGATGTTTAGGTAATGTTTGTCACTTCTTCTGCTTTTCATTGCCAATTTAATTGAACTATGATCAGATAATATGCATGAGATAACTTCAATTGCTTTGCACTTACTTAAGCATGCTCTATGGGCTAGTATGTAGTCTATTTTGTAGTACGTCCCATGTGAAACTGAGAAGAATGTGTATTCTGATGTTGTGGGGTGGAACACTCTGTGGACATCTGCTAGGTCCATTTGTTCACAGATTTGGTTTAGTTCTGATATTTATTTGTTGACTTTTTTTTGTCTAGTTGATCTGTCTATTTGTAACAGTGTAGGATTAAGGTCCCCCATTATAATTGTGTTAGTGCTTATTTGATTTTTCATGTCCATTAATATTTGTTTTATGTAGTTGGGTACACTGGTATTTGATGCATATATATTTATGATTGTTATCTCTTGGCTTTTACTCCTAACAAGAATGTAGTGACTTTCTTTGTCTCTTTTGATCAGTCTTGGCTTGAAGTTCACATTGTCTGCAATTAGAATAGCTACGCCTGGGCCGGTGAGATGGCTCAGCGGCTTAAGCACCTGCCCGGCAAGCACGAGGGCCCGAGTTCGACTCCCAGAACCCACATACGAAAAAGGGGCCTGTGATATCGCTCAGTGGCACGGGCGCCTGCTGGCGTGCGAGGTCCTGAGGTCGACCCCCGGGTACCCACAAAAAAAAAAAAAAAAAAAAAAAGAATAGCTACGCCTGCTTTTTTCTGCGATCCTGTCACATGGAATATTGCATTCCATCCTTTTAATTTCAGTCTATGAATTTCTTTTTGAGTTAAATGTGTTTCTGGTATGCAGCATATTCTGCAAGTCTGTTTCTTTCCTTTGGTGAATTGAGACCATTTATATTGATGGTTATTACTGATGTTTATTGGCTTAGCCTTCTCATATTATTTTCCTGTTGTTAGCACCCCATCTTTCCCCTCTGTTTAATTGCTTGCCCTGCCTGGTTGCTTCTTTCTATTAGTGTTCTCAGGATTGTGTTATTCCTTATCTCGTCCTAAAATATCCTTTAGAGCATTTTGGAGAGCTGGTTTGGTGGTCATGAATTTCTTCAGTTGTTCTTTGTCATGAAAGTATCTTATTTCTCCACTGATTTTGAAAGATAGTTTTACAGAGACCATCAATCTTGGTTGGAGTGTTTTCTTTTAGGGATTGAAAACTTCACTCCAAGCTTTTCTTGACTTTGGGGTTTTTGTTTAGAAGTCTGCTGTGATTCTAATGGGTTTTCCTCTATAGGTGATTTGATTTTTTTTTCCTCTAACCACTTTTAACATTCTGTTCTTGTGCTGAATTCCTGGAGTCTTGTTTATTATATGCCTTGCTGTAGATTTATTTTGGACATGACTCTTTGGAGTTCTATATGCCTTACTTATTTGTATGTCAAATTCTTTCTTCATGTTTGGGAAGTTTTCTGCCATTACTTCTGTGAAGAGGTTTTTTTTTTTTTTTTTTTTTTTTTTTTTTTTTTATGGGATTTGCGCTATCTCTGGCTTTCTCATTGACGCTGATCAATCTTTTTTTTCAAAATTATTTTTAGACTTTTACTAGCAGAATTTAAAATAGTTACAAAGTAAACAGAACAGTATAATGACACCCAGGTACCCATTATGGAACTTCAACCATCATCCACATCCAGCAATTCTCACTTCATTTGTACTTTATCTATTCTCTGTACCTTTTGTTTGATACATCTGTGCAACTCAGACCCCATTCGTGACATAAAACATTTCCACGTCCTCAGGAAAATCTCTACATATCTCTTCCTATGCAATTCTCCAGTCAATGGCTCACTCTTAAGAGGCAACCACCATTCTGATATTTTTCATCTTGGATTTACTTTGCTAAAGCTAGAATTTCATGTCAAGGGTATCATACAGGAGGCACTCTTTTGTATCCACCTTCTTTCTGTGAGATTCATCCCTGTGATTGCATGTATTGGTAGTTTGTCTATTTTTATTGCTGAACAGTATTTTATTATAGATATACAGTACATGGAAAATTTATTTATCCATTCAACTACAAGTGCTGTGTGGTTTATTCCCAGCTTGGGACTAAGAGCCTTCTGTATAAGTCTTTATGTGAACGTATGTGTTTTTTTTTTTATTTTTTTGTGGGTACCGGGGGTAGACCTCAGGACCTCACGCGTCAGCAGGCACCCGTGTCACTGAGCGATATCACCAGCCTTTTTTTCGTATGTGGGTTCCAGGAGTCGAACTTGGGCCCTCACGCTTGCCAGGCAGGCGCTTACACCGCTGAGCCATCTCACCGGCCCGAACATATGTGTTTAAATTCTCTGGAGTGAATAGGTATGAATAGAATTTTGGGCCAAAGAGTAGGTACACTTTAACTTTCAAAAAAACTGCCAAGTTGCTTTCCATCTTTGGCAACTATATATAAGAGTTCTAGTTGTCCTACATATTTGACAACATTTGCTTTGGTCAGTCTTTTTAAAAATGTTAGCCTTTATCACTAATATCGAGGCTACTCTAGGAAATGTCTATTCCTCAGAGAAGTCTTCTAGATGTAGGTGGTTCTTGGTCTCTGTGTCTATCCCAAGAACCTACCTTCCCAATTTATTAAGGATGAGAAGCTCTTATCTATTTGGCTTAGTACCCCATCCTTTGTTACTGGCCTATGGTGATAGTTATGACCCCAGACAATCACAGTGTTGTCATATGAGTGAGAAAAACTGTTTACCCCATGTATAACATCCTGGCTAAAGTAGTGGAATTAGCAATAAACATAGAATCAAGCACAGCCTCGCAATTGACAAGCTGTAGTAACTATTAATTTGGTATCTTTAGCTACAAGAGCAAACTCCACAGTTATATAACACAATCCAACATATACCAGGAATTTGTATGCCATGAGTTTCCCCTTGGTAGATTGATTTTCCCTTGATTGGGGGTATTTAAGAGGGCTAGGGGACAAAGCAGAGAGATCAATGAGTATAAATGTATTAGAAGCAAGGTTGTAAGGCAAAGGATGATCACCTAAGTTTTGGGAAATATGTTTGTCTCTACAGCACTCTCCCAGTTGCTATGGTGCCCTCGGGTAGAGAAAGCCTGGAGTTGCTCCCAGAACTGTGTACATTTGACTCCTTCCAGAACTTCCAGAGCTTCCTCTATTCAACACCACTGGTTCCTTTTACCCACTGGTTGTAGGACGGGTGTGTGCCCTTGTCCCACCATTGGCCAAGGCTGGCTCCCTGCTCATGCTCCTGGGCCAAGGCCACTTTATTCATCACAGAGTACAGGGATTCTTCCAGTCCTTTGTATTCAAGGCTAAGACTGGCTTTTGGCAGCTGCCAGAGTGGAGTCTGGGTGGTCCCAGCTCCTACCTATCAGGTGAATTCCCCCTAGTCTGCTTCCCAACTGCCAGCCGTCCACTGTGACTATATGGCTCTTCCTTTATTCCACTCTAAGACTTTGGCAGTGAAATGACCTGAGACTGTTCTGCTGCTGAGGTTCACCCTGAACCCTTTGAAATAAAATGGCGGCCCCTCCTGGTCACTTCCATTCCACGTATCTGTGTGCTGAAACACAGCACCTGGTTCACCCTCACTCACTAACCGCCACCTCTGTGGGACTTCTCAAGAGACTGTCTCGCTGTGCTGGGCTGCTCTGCCTCCAAGTGCAGTGCCGGGCTCATGCTGACAATTCCTAACTAAAATGTTTATCAAAAACCTTACACTGCACATTTTATTTTATTTATTTATTTATTTATTTTATTTTTTTTGTGTGTGTGTGTGTGGGTACTAGGGGTCGAACTCAGCACCTCACGCTTGCAAGCAGGAGCTTGTGCCGCTGAGTGACATCACCGGCCTTTTTTTTCCTTTATGTGAGTACTGGGAGTCAAACTCAGGACCTCAAGCTTGCTGGGCAGGCGCTTATGCCGCTGAGCTATCTCACCACCCCTACACTGCACATTTTTACAGGTATGTATTTCTTTCTTAAAAATCTATGAAAGTGAAGTATTAAACTTTTGAACTATAAAAATATCTTTGAACAAACGTGATCCATGTAACACTGCATGGTGGATACACTCGTCATAACAAATATTACCTTGTCCCCCAAGAAATATCCCCACATATACCTCACTCACTACCATATGATGGTCTTCATGCTATCCCTTTTTATGTGTTTTTTTCCTGATTTTTGGCTTGGAATCTCCTGTTGGCTTAATTACCCATATCCCTTTATGATGATAAATTGCTTAAAATAAATTATTTTTGTGTGTTTTATGTGTTTTACATTATCTTATTTTCCCAATGAAATCTTTCTCTGGAGACACAGAGGTTTCACAAGAAAATATTTCCTCTGTGTGTGTTTTTCATAATGCTGCTGTATTTTCTGACACATTAATGTTTAAATCTCATCTACACCTGAATTATTTATTTATTTCATTCATTTACACCCCCACACACACACACTGTTTCCTTAGAATGCATAGATCATAGTGAAGACCTATTGGCTGGAAAAACTAAAGTATTTTTCCATTTTTTTTTCCTTTTCTTTAGTGGGATTCATTACCCAAATTGAAAAAATAAAAGAAAGGACACTTAATCAACACATCCTATCTTTCTATGAGAAGGAGACACTATGATCACCCAAACAGGATTCCCATTGGTCCTGGGATGAAAGCCTGCATGTGGGAGAGGTAATAAGATGGTAGGCATTTCTAACTCTTAAAAAGCTGTAGCCTGGCAGGGTGCAAAAACAGAAGTCAGCCTAATTCCTTTATTGTGGAGGAGGTGCCAGCTCTGAAGCTGCGCTAAATGCCACCCTCTACAATTAGATGTCTGTTGAATCTCAGGATTTTGACGAAGTCAGTCATTTTTAACTTGCTATTTTTTGAGAGTGGTAGGGTACTGAAGTTCAAGATAACCCAACATGCTTTGCTATTTCATTAGGATTGTACTGAAAGATAAATCTTCCTGCTTCTGCCCTATTTCTACACTGAGAAGAAATGATCAGTCATAAGTGAATGTGCTGCCAAAAAGTTTTGTAAAGTCAGGAACCATTCCAAATGGGAATTAATGGGTATCAAAGATATTCTTCTCATATTCTCAGCCTTCATAGGGTATAGCAATCTGTCCTTAGGTGGGGCTGCAAATCCATCAAGCATGAATGATGTATAGGTGTACGATGTGACCTTAACAAGTTGTCTTGTCCGTGGCTTGATGTTTCTATCTGGTTTGTGCAAAGAATGTTCAGATAATGTAACAAAGAGGAAGATTATGATTTCAAGGGGAGCAGTCATTATGGGTCCCTATCTTCCTGAGCCTGATAAGTTTAATCCAAGTTGCCTGGGAGGAAAGGACTCATAAAATCTTTATCTGAAGTGAGTGCAAAAATACTCATAAACTCAAAGGTTAATCACTGAACCAGAAGAACAGATGAAGGAGACAGAGAAGTTTTATGTTTCTTTACTGTGCTGCCCTTATTAATCATGTTGTGGGGTGCTTTAAAATATGTGCCAGCACTTTATTTTGAAAGCCTAATAGACAGACAGACAGATGCTGAAAATGAAGTTGCAATAATGATAACAGGATTTATTTAATCTTCCCGTCACTTGGTAGTATTTGTAGGAATAATAAGGTCAAGAAATGCATTTTTTCATTTTCTTCCTTCTATTCTCTTTTTTATTTTCTCTGCCTTCCTTTCCCCCTCCCTCATTCCTTTTTCTCCTTCCCATTTGAATGTTTTCTTCCCATTTCCCATATGTATTACACATTTTGGTCCTTATTTACCCTTTCATATATCATGTACAGGTACAAACTCCCTCTCATGAATGTGATCATTATGTGTATCTAAAATGTACCAATCAAATTGATCAAAATAAGAAATGCATTTAAATACATTTTATTTTCATGCTGTAAACTTTTTATTAGTTTTCACTTTACTTAAAATTTAACATCTTTATTGATTTTGAGTTGTAGATATTGGCTTCATTTATCTTTCTGTGCAAGTGCCTTTATTTAATGATGACAGGTGGATAGCCGGACCATTTGTGTAATAATCTCTTCAGATTTCACTGAAGAGCATGTAAGTGGATTGGAGAATTATGCTAATAGATTTGTTGTTGTTAAATCTCCAATGCATTTCATTTTGGCCTCCAAATTCATGTAGTTCTTCTTTAAATGATTGAAAATATAAAGAATTTGTATGAGTTAAACTAAATTCAAAGTTACTTTTGATATATTAGGTTATAGTGATGTGATGGACTCTGTATGTAATAAACAACTTTAGTCTAAATTATATTTCATTTAGATTATAGGAAAAATAATCATTACTTTCAGCTTGCAAGTCTTGTAGTTCTTGTCATTTTAATGTGAAAGCAACCACTGATAGCGTGCAAATGAATGTGCATAGCTGGATCCCAATAAAATTTTATTTTAAAAACAGTTGGAGGGTGCAACTTGCCCCTTGATCTGCACTTTGCTGAAGTCTGATTTAAATTATTCATAAGAATAAAATAAAGATGTTTAAGAACTCTGCCTTCCACTTCGTTTACTATACAGATGTAGAGTTTGAAAGATTTCTATTGGTTCTTTCCTTTTACCTCCTTCTTATAACCTCAAATATTCAAAGCAGTCAGAAAGTAATTTAACTATTTAAACCAAAATGGTATCATATGTAAAGACAAGCTTTTGATTAAGTAGAGCTCTACACTAAAATTCTTAAGTAGTAAAAAAATGAAGAAAACAGAAACTACGGCAAGATTTGTCCCAAGCATCGCAAGTTTTCCAATTCTTTTCCATGTGGCAGATTGAATTATCCTATGCTTTACATGTCCATATGGTGTTTTGCTTGAAGAAAATCAACTCATGATTTCAAAAACCAATCCAGGGCCGGTGAGATGGCTTAGCGGCATAAGCACCTGCCTTGCAAGCGCGAGGGCCCGAGTTCGACTCCCGGAACCCACATACGAAAAAGGGGCCGGTGATATCGCTCAGCAGCACGGGTGCCTGTTGGCACGCGAGGTCCTGAGGTCGACCCCCCGGTACCCACAAAAAAAAAAAAAAAAAAAAAATCCAATTGTTACCTTCTCCAGGGGACTTTCATTGGTATTGGTATATATAATTCATCAGTACATTCCCTATGCTTTCAAAACATAAACTTTTCTGGATTTCTTTATGATATACTTATTCCTACAGTACATCAACATCGTTACTTATTAAATGCAAGTTTGCAGTGCTCATTAAATGAAAATTCCACACCTCCCAAGGACATAATCTCTTCCTTCATGGAATACCTTATGTCTAATTTATATTCAGATATTTCTTGCTATCTAAGTTTCGTTTATTCCAACTCTCACTATCTGAATTCAAGAAACAAAAGATTTGAATATGTTTGTACAAAAATATTCGCTATCAAATATTTTACTACTTGCTATTTAATTTCAGTAGAATAATAAAGATTTGAATTATATCTTAACTGAACCCATCTAAATTTGTGCAGTCAAAGTTTAGGAAGTCAGCCAGGGATATAACTCAGCCTCACAGTGCCTGCCTGGCAAACTCAAGTCCTGAGTTCTATTCCTGGCACCAAAAACAAAACAAAACAAAACAAAACAAAACAAAAGGATATCAAAGTTTAGGAAGTCAGTCAACATGGGTAGCAAGGAATACTTAGAATGGATTATAGTTCAAGGCATGACAGTGATTTTTATAATCCTTTAAGGTCATTTTAAAAATTAACACTTGTCAGAATCTTTTCATAGCAAGTAATTCTCTTACGACATCTTTGAAAACTCAAATCTAAATATGCTATGGTCTACAATACTGCACTTGAAATAGGTTCTGTTAACAATTCCAGCTTAACTCCTACCATGTTCTCTATCAATGATTGTGCTCAAGCCACCTTAGCCTTCGAGTTTTGTAAACATAATTCATACTTTTGGTCATTTTACCTACACTTTCCTTCTTCTCAGAGATTTTCTCCCTTTCTTTTTATAGTACATTCATTCTCATTCAAGTCTATGCTTAAGTGATGTCTTCAGGATCAATTTAGAAAAAAATTTAGAAATTTAGAAAAAAAAATGTTCCATTCATTTACTCATCCATTCATTCATTTCACAAATATTAATTAAGTGGTACTATGGATTATATAGTCTTCAAGGCACTAGGAGTAAGATGGTTCACAGAGACACAAGGCCTCTACTTTCACGGGTCTTACATTCCAGTAAAACAACTTTTGGAGGATTATTCTTTACCACTACGTGCATGCTTATTTTTCCCTTAGCACTTATGCTAATCTGAAGAGTTTTCATTAGCTTATTCTCTGTACCTGTGTAATACTATAAATCCAAATCTATTATCTTCCTCATCCAACACAGAATATCTAATATCTAGTACACTGCCTGGCACTCACAAAAAATAATTTTATATTTATAAATATAATAACTTAGAAGAAAAAGGTCTTTCATATGCTTTGATTTGGTTCATGTTTTTAATAGAACTGTTGTTAGATGTAATTTACTCAAGTCAGTGAACAAAAAAAAAGTAGAAAAATTGTCTGAAAAGAAATTAGGATGCCAGGTGTGGTGGTGCACACCTGTAATCCCAGCAGTTGGGAGGCTGAGGCAGGAGGATTGCCATGAGTTCAAGGCCAGCCAGGGCTACAAAGTGAGTTCAAGGCTAGCCTGAACTGCATAGTGAAATCCTGTCTCAAAAACAAAAAAAAAAAAAAAAAAGAAAAAAAAAAAAAAAGAAAGAAAAGAAATTAGTATACATGGCAAATATTGTAAAATTGAAGTAGTTTACATTTCATAACTATATATCTAAATGAATATATGACTACAATGGGAAGAAATAAAAAGAACATCAGGTAATATGTTTTATTATTTTCTCTTAATTTTATCAACTAGGCAATTTGTAAGAAAGTACTTCATATTCAATTCAAAAATAAATATGTTAATGTGAATTATCTTCCATGAGTATCATCTAATTGGACAGAGCATAGCGTATGTTACTTAGATGTATTATTTTTAAACTCATAGAGTTGCTCGAAGACCTTGGTAAATATCTTATGGGACTATTTCCATTGTTCTTATTTTTGACACAAATAAGGCAATAAGTATTGTGTGTGATAGAAATGAAAAGCATTTTCATGAGTCAATACAAAATCTAATTTTATCATGAGCGTATTTATACATACTGCATTATCCACTAAATAAGAATGTTTTCTGTTTTAAAATTAAATTCCTTTTTCATAGTATTATTCATACAGAATCAACCTCTGAAATCATGTACACTATGAAAAAAATTATAACTTTTAAGATTAGATGAAAGGAATTAAACATTATTTGGTGATGAGGAATGATCCACTTACTTTTGTCCTGCTGATATGAGAAGATCTGCAAAGCATAGATCCCATTTATATTAATGATGATTTAACGTTTGGGTTACAGTACCTAAAAATGACTTCATTTATATTTTATACCCGTATTGAATCACTGTAGCATGTTCTCTTAGGAAAATGAGAAAATATACTAAGTATACTGGCAAATTTTTAAACATATCAACATTATGGCACAATCTCCTTTCAAATATAAGCTCTAGAATCAGATCTATCAGTAATCACTTTAAGGAAATGCTCAGCATCTCAATTTCTAAAAAAGTACAAGTGTGTATTGGTAATTTTCCCATAAACTGAAATACAAAAGATTATTGCATGAAAGTGAGACAAAAAGTCTCTAACCTACCTCCATCATTTACTTTCATTAATCTCTCAGATTATGGACAACTTTAATTTAATGATTGCATCAAAATATAAAAATTTTATGAGGCTCCAGAACACTAAACATACATTGGTACAACTGAAAGAAATAGTCCTACAAGATCAGCATTCACCCTTTGATATGTATAAATGTGGCGCAATAGCAAGGCTCTAACAGGACAAAGAGAAACAGAGGTTTACATGTTTGGAAATCGTTGGTACTTGTATCATTTGCTTAGTTCTCTAAGTAGATTTCAGAGCAGAGATCAAAAAATAGTCAAAAAGATGAAAAAGTATGCCTTGCTAGAAATGTTAACCATCACTGATGTACAAAGAACACAGATTTAGAAGCCCCGTTATGTAGAAAACATAAGGAAAATATTTAAAACCTTTTCAAAGACCATCCGTTTCCACGAAATTGATAGACATCCAACGCTGATCAAGGATCTTGATGATGACTAATTCTTGTTTCTTTCTCTTGGCAGGAAACTGGCATACTCAAGAGAACATCTAACGTGTCTTTTTCGGATGGGCAGGGAGAAAACTTCAATGGCTGATGAAGTAGCAGCATCAGAATAACTATATTTGATTCAATTATGTGTTTTGCTTAGTGCCGGAGAGGGCAATAATATTGGAGCTTCGCAGAGGCTGACCCATTGATGCAGCCATGGTATCCAATTTACAATGTTTATGTTTTAGTCCGTTCTTATTTCTACTAAAAAAACAGCACCAACACCAACAAGAACAAACACAAACAAACAACAACAGAAACCCACCCAACTCTGACTAATTTACACAAACGCAGAAGTGTGTTGCTCACAGTTTTGGGAGTTGGAAAGGCTATGATCAAAGGCATGGGTAGATGTGTTCAGTGAGGTCTGTCTCTATTCTTATGTGGCACGGAGGGGAAAAAGAACCCCAAAGGCCTCACCTCTTGATGCCATCACATTGGGGATTAATTTTCACCATGTAAGTTTCGGGGGCCACACAAACATTCAAAGTGTAGCAATTCCCTTCCATCAAACATTGACTGTATTTCCACTCACTTATTTGTTGTCCTTCTATATAACTTCCATATACATAACTTGTGATTCCTTTCTTCATTTTTAAGAGCTTTATTGAACTTCTTGCTAAACTTGCATCTTTCATTTTTTTCTAAGAATTTTATTGTTTCTAGTTTTATACTTTTAGTTTTACATATAACTGATTTTTACTTACTTTGCATAACTAGTTTATATTCCCCTTCTTACATGAGGTAATCATACTTCAAAATTTGTGCCTAAAAATATATTTAATATCAATGTGTGTTTAGTATGCTATTGCTTTTTTTCTTTCACACTTTCCATTAGTGTTTATTGATTATACAGAATAATGGGTTTCCTTTCAGCAGTTCTGTTCATGCACATAGCATACTTTCATCATTCAGTCCAATTTACATAACACAATGTGTTAAGTAACAATTTACCTTATCTGATTATTTTTGATTTACATATTGTTGTATTGTTTACCCACTCTGTTTGCATATCAGACTGATAACATTTTTCTGATAATTATATATGAGATATTTTCTGGTTTTGCATTTGAAAACATCTGGAGTTGTGCTTGCATACATACGTTATTTTTTGAGTACTAGTTTTTAATGTTTTCTCAATTTTAAATTTTTTCTTTCACACTTTCTATTAGTGTGTATTGATTATACAGAATAACGGGTTTCCTTTCAGGGGGTTTGTTTATACACATAGCATACCTTCATCATTTCTAGCAATCACTCTACTTGTCTCACGCCCCCTCCAGTTTCACATTTTTGGGGGCATTAAATTTATGTAAAGTATCTTTATCATGTTCACGTTCCACTGAATTTTCATGTTGATTTGTGCTTTTCATTTCCAGAATTTCTGTTTGGTTCTTCTTCAGAGTCACTCTATCTGTTGAATTGTTTCTTCATATCCTGCATCATCTTCCTTAATTCACTGAGCTATTTATTTCCTCTTTGAAATAATTATGTTATAAATCAATTTATAACTTTTAGATTATTTTTCTGCCCTATTACCAACCCATACTTGTGCACTCAGTTACTGATGAATTGTGGACATTTGGAGAAATAATGTTGCCATTTTTTCTTGTACTTCTTGTGTTTCTATATTGAGATTTGTGCATCTTTTGGTATGAATATTTCTTCCACTTTCATTTCAAGGTTTTCTTAGTGTCCGGCCTTCATTTGAGGGATTGATCCCCAGCACTACTCATGGAAGGAAAAATAAAACACAGTAATGTCGATAACACAAAAGCAAACCAGATATTGACATACAGTACTACCAATTAAAATCAAAAGTTATACCACCATGAACAATAGGAAAGAAATCAGCATTGACATCAGTTAACTAAAAGGCCTGTGTTCCTGGGATCAAGATCCCTTTTGGACCCTGAGAGTCGGTTTAGCTTTCCAGAGTGCTTCACGGTTTTCTCTGCGTTGTCTTCTGTTTCTTCAAGATTTTTACCTCTCCTGTTGCCTCTTTCTCGATTTCCGGAACTCTCTATTCCTTGTTACTGCGTAGCTGTTCTCCAGGTGTCTGAATTCCAGGTTCAGAGAAGCAGTGTTTGGCTGCCAGCTTTTACTCAGCTATCTTGAAGGATCACTCATAATTGTTTTTATTAAAAGAAAAATGGATGTTGCGTTTAATTATTTTAATATAACTTACCGTGTGATTAATGCTAACTTAGGGAAATACCTCTCCCCAAGATGACCAATTTTTTTATAAAATGTGAGATGACATTCTTCTAAGAGATTCCAATAAGAAGGGATCTTTTTTTTCTTTTCTTTCTCTCTTATTATTATTATTATTATTTTTTTTTTGGTACTGCAGATTCAACAGTGTTCTCACTGATGTACAAGCCTAGACCTTTTAATTTTTTTTTCTTTTTTAAAATTTGAAACAGGATTTCACTAAGTCGCTAAATTGTCCAGGCTGTTTTGAACTTGTGACCCTCCTGTCTCAGCCTTCCTGAGTGCTAGGATGGCAGGAGTGGGTGACCACACCCCGCTTATAACAGAAGTGTTATTTATGTAAGTCGGAGCTCCCCATGGGGAGGGAACTCTGCAAACACAAGGTGTGATACAAGTTTATTTATTGATGAATATGCTTAAATGTTTGAAATTTATTTTGAAACTTATTTTTTATATCATAAATGTTTTAAAATTATATCAGTTTCTTAGCAGTTGTAAAGTCACAGCATGTAACTATAAATAGCACCCAACATTAAAAGGAATGAACTGTAGAGAGCAACCAATAGCAATGTTCTTGCCTGAAACCTCCACCAGGTATTTGATGTGCCTTGTTTTGTTGATAGTCAGCTCCTGAAAGAGTGAAGGCTAAAAGCAGGTTTCTTGATCGAATGTCCATGTGCTTTTCTCTCCCTCTATAGACTCCTGTTTAACAAGTTGCTTACAGAGATATCTTTTCAAATTTGATAGAAGCACAACCTCTTTCGGTATTGTAAGGTGTGGAGTACGAGGCCATCATGACTTCTGATTTTATTTTGGTTGTTATTCTATTAAGCCTTATATTTTCAAGTAAAAGTCTTTACCATCATTATGTCCTTTTGGAAAGCTCAGTCTTCATCTAAATCAGATCTTAAGATAAAGACATTTCCAGGGGTTTTTAGTGCATCAGAAATCATTCTCTCAACACCAAGGTTTTAAGCTTGCTCCAGTGTCTGGCTATTTTTACCAATAAGGTTAATGAGCAGAAGCTCTCTTTTAAGAACTATTCATAAGAACTGAAGGGTTAGCTTAGGGTTAAACTACTCACCTAGCATGTGTAAGGCCTGAATGTCCATCACGGAGGAATGGATAAAGAAAATGTATTTACAAGCAATGGAGTAATACTCGGCCATAAAAAAGATAAAGTTGAGTCATTTATAGGAAAATGGTGCAATAATATTAAGAGAAATAAATTGATGCACAACCCTGAATACTGCAGGGTTTCTCTTATGTGAGAAACCCAAAGTATAAATAAAGACTAAAGTAAAAGTAGATAATAGAAAGTAGCAAGATAGATCTTTCTCAGTTGGGAAGGAAATCAAGAGATGGAGGGACGGGGAGGAAGGATAGGGAAGGGAATAAAAAAAAGGAATTAAGATGTGTTATGTACATGCACCAATTTCACACGAGGAATGTAATCATTATGTACTACAAATATGTACTAATAAAACATTGTTTTAATGCTGATTGCTTATAAAATTTATAATATATGTATGTAATTTGAATAATAATTCAATAAGTATATCACACATAATATAAGTAAAAGATACTATGTTTGCTGATTAAATTCTAAGTTTGAGCCTTCCCAATCCCATCTCTTCTTTCTTCTTCAATCATGGATAACTGCTATCTACAGGCTTGTATCCATATATGATATATTGCTTAATTCTGCACAGGTATTTATAAGTACCAAAAATTAATTATTGAGTGTATTTTTTCTTTTAGAAGAATTTTTGTTCAATATTATAGTAACTATTTTTTAGGCGGGTCCATGTGGTTTTAATTGTTTTTGGCCATACTCTGTATAATTTAATTGTATAAATCACCACTTTTTAGTTATTGAATGGTTTGTTAACATTTGCATTATTTTCACATGATTTTTTTTCTTTCAACATTGTTGTTTTTATATTCTTAAATGTTCATATATTATTCTTGCTTTCTGCATCATTTGTTCAAGATTTGCCTTAGATCTTTGAGAATAAAATTGCTGAGTTATAGTTTACACATCTATAAAAATAATACCAATTTTTTTTTAACAAACTGGTCCTACCACTTGCAGTTCAAGTAACTTCATTGTTCACAATCTATAATGAATTTATAATATAAATTATAATAAATTATAAACAATACATTTATAATAAACTATAATTTCAAAAAATATGTCAAAATTATTTGTAATTATTCTTATGATGTTTAGTAACTTTATGTGTTCCTAATTCCTATTCAAATATCCCCTTATGTAAAAAATGCATATTCAAAATATGAATATCAGAAGAAAAAGATGTAATTACCAATTCCATAGACATAAAAAGATAATATAAAGAAAATAAGAACAACTTCATTTCAATAAATCTGTCAATTTAAAAATCATATCAAATATGATTTAAATATCTTTTAAACTGAAAGGTGATAAAATCACCATATTACAAAGATATGTCATAAAACAAAAATAAAACTTAGAGGAAAAGTTAAATTCAAGGTATATACTACTACATGAGAATGATTCAATAACCTAGTGTTTAAATATTTTAATCTATGAAGTATAACACCACAGTGAATTATAAGATAAGAAATAATAACAACTGCTAAAAAAAGTAATTGGATACACTATAGAAATGAAAAAATTTAAAGATTAACAGCACTGAGATAGAAACAGAACAGAGATAGAAATTATACACACAAAAAAATAAGAAATTAAAAAGGAAGTTTTTCAGTGCAGGTATTGAAATGATAAAAAGACAAAATTATAAACAGTTTATTACAACTATGTTGTATTTTTCTAGATGAAAAAATATATTAGAAATCTGCAATTCATAGAAATAAGAGTAGAAATCCAAAGCTTTTGAACCAATAATTTAAAAAATTTCCACAAAGAATTCTATTTTCAAATGACTTTAACAAAGAATTCTATCAAACTCATAAGTAATTCTAATTTCATATCATCTTTTTCAGCAAACACACAAGCAAATATATTCAACAACTCTTTTTAATGGTTCTGATAAGTTTGACTACAAACCATAGCAAATAAAATAAAATAAATTATTGGCCAATAAAAATTATAAACCAAGTTCTGTGGTAAAGAAAATATGAAAACATATGAACTATATAATACATAATATGTATTATATATAACATATAATATTATAATATAATATATAATATATAAACATAATAAAAATATAATACATAAATATGTAATATATAACTATTATATGTATACTATATATAATAAATTATATATAATGTAATATATAATAAATTGTTATACATTATTTATGATTGTTATATATAATATATGCTTATAAATATATTATATAAATATATACATATATCATATATAATCTGATAGTATATTTTATATTTAATATATAATATACATTACATAATACAATGGGTAATATAATATATAGATATAATATATAAAATATATGAAAATATATGAAAATACATTAACATCTCATATGTAAATCCAGTACCATATTCAGAAAATAGTACATTTTGCCCATCTGAACCTTAGAAAGTGATCCAATGCATTTTCACATATTAAGAAGGCAAAAATCATGATTACTTCACAAAATATATAATTATTATTACCAAATTTATTTTTAAAGAAAAAAATTAACAAAAATACATTATCAAATAAAATATTTGAGGATAAAAATCATCATTCTTATATTTGTAATTTAAAAAATGAAAGCATGCTACAGCAATTACTTTCATCAAACAATGCTATAGATGGATGAGTAAAACAAGAAAAAGAAAAAAATTATTAATAAAGGACCAAAACAGCAAAACTAAAACTTTCTTTTTCTTTGCTGGTACTATGCATGAAGATAATCCAAAAACCTAAAGGGAAATAATTAGAATATTGAAAGATTATATCAATATTTCTGAATACACAAGAATTATATTTTACACATTGAAACAAAATAATTAATAGTAAAATACATAATAAATAATAGTATATATCCACTATTTCCCTTTATAAAAAAGAAAAGCACAAAACAAAACTTCCCATTAATTTTTAATGGCTAGAAATTCTCATATTTGATTATCTTCTTTGCAAATGTTAAAAATCCTTGATTTTTTCTATTCTGTATATGAGGATTTGTAAAGTCAGTTAATTTTATGACCTAACCATAATAAATTCTCATCACATATTTATAACTCATCTTAGTTTGAAATATTTTTTAAAAAATACCATAGACTGAGTGACTTAAAAGTAGATTTTTCTTATATTTCTCTAGAAGAAGAAGTCCAAAATCAAAGCACTAACCAATACAGTTTCTGATTAAAATCTATTCCTGGTTTGCAGACTGATGCCATTTTGTTGTATCTTTATGAGATAGAAATGGACAGAGAGGAAATGAGTTTTCTCCGTTGTCTGTTCTTATAAGGACTGTGGCTTATAAATCCAAATATAAGGGCTCCACACCATGAATTTACTCCCAAAAGACCCATGTCCACAGATTATTGTGTTGGGATTAAGGTTCAAATATTTGAATTTTGAAGAAAAACAAACATTCAATCCATGATATTCGGAGTGTAGTTCCCCCAAATGCATGTCCTTCTCACATGTCAAATAAATTCATTCCATCTCAACAACTCTAAAAGACTTAACTCACTCTAGCATCAGTTTTGAAGTCCAAACTCTCATCTAAACATCACCAAAGTCAGTTATAGGTGAAAATGGAGATACTATTCATCCTATGGCAAAAATTTCTCTCCAACTGTGAGCCTGTTCCATCATTTTATATATATTCATACAATTTTATTATATATAAATAATATATAATATATATAATTATATAAATATATATAAATATATATATTGAGCCCTATATATAATATTATATATAATTAAGTATTATATATATGTGTATATATATATATATATTGAGCCCATGGTGTTCTACCACCAAGCTATATTCTCAGCACTTTTGAATTTTTGTTTGAAATAAGGTTTTGCTAAATTGTTTGAGCTGGCTTCAGACTTGCAAGCGATCCTCTTGCCTCAGCCTTTTCAGAACCTGGGATTATACGTAAGTACCACTGCACCCATTTTGTCATTTATTTGTGAGGCACAAAATTATGTGATAAATTATGTGCTTCCAAACTAAAATGTTGCGACAGTTATAGCATAAACATTTTCACTCTGAAAGGAAAGAAGAAAGAACAAAAGACCACATAAATCCCAAATCTGGGAGAGTAAATTGCCTGAGGTTAAAGGTTTGCAAATAATACTGTATGTCACCCGGGCACACTGGAGTGGCACTGCCACCCCCATCTCTCTTCCTATGCCGTTACACTGTGTATGCTGCTTTACTCTGTTTTGCGGTGTGTAATCTCTTTCTAAGACAATTTAATATATATTATTTCAATGTCAGAACTTTATTACTTCATTGATTTAATTTCACTGAGAAATGAAAATTTACTTTCTGCATTTTCAAACTCACTAATCATTTTATTTTAATACCCTACTTATATGACCCTGGCATGTGAATCAACTCTAGCTATTCACATGCCCTATTTTTCCCTTTTTTCTTTTTTTTCTTGTAGCCTTTACTGTTACAATGTAGCACTGAATAGATTCAGCTAATCATTGAGTTGCCTACGAACCCTCTCTTTTTTATTTTGACAATGTCTAATCTTTTTTTTTTTTTTTTGTGGGTACCAGGGGTCGACCTCAGGACCTCACGCGCCAGCAGGCGCCCGTGCCGCTGAGCGATATCACTGGCCCTTTTTTCGTATGTGGGTTCCGGGAGTTGAACTCAGGCCCTGGAGCTTGCCAGGCAGGCGCTTATGCTGCTGAGCCATCTCTCCGGCCCTGTCTAATCATTTCTAAAATAATCTCCAGCATCAGAAAGAGAATACTCCACTGAACTCTGAGATAGTGCTTTCTCCGCTCTACCAACTTTCCTGCCCTTTTAGTGATTTAAGAATCAACAAACTAATCCAGAGAAAAAGCAACTTGAAGTGTTGGTATCCTCTGAATTGTTCGTTTTCTTGGATCAAATCTCCTAAAATGGTCATTCCTTTTTGTCCCTGACACTCAGTCCGTTCGCCATTCCTACCAGCTTTCCGGATGGCCTGAGGACTTGGACAACTTGCTATAATCAGTCAGTGCTGTGAAGGGAGATAACTAGATGTCCCAGTATGTGACCATCACTATGCAGAGGATAAAAAAAAAAAAATTACCCAGAGATGAGACTTGGTCTGCACACCTAGACGGCCAGAGAGGCTATCCAACCAAGAGCGCCCAGTGTTGGGGAGACTTCCAGGAGTAGCTCTAAAGCCAAGAACTCTCTGCCTTTTTCTTAGAATATCAGTGTAAAAGAAAAAAAGTAGAAGAAAAGCAGTTTGGGCAAGGAGCTGACTCAAGGCTGGGCATTTTCCTGGAAAGGAGAAGGACAACAGCCAGACACAACATGCTTCACTAATCTAAACTCCTTGGTGTTTAACCATTCACTCCTCACAGAGCCAGCCTGAGTGCTTTTGCCCTGCAGTTCAGCCACTCACTCCTCATCCAAGTCCCCCAGAAACAGAGGATTCTCATCATTGCATTTTCTCTATGCAAGAATCTTCACTATTCAGCTCCTGACTACTTTGGTTGTTTATTGACTTCACTATTGTTGGCACTGAGGCAATGATGTGGTAGCCATATGAACATCTTCTAGAGTGGATGGTATGTTAGGATTCATAGAAATTAAGCTGTTGAATCCAGTTAGTCTATCACAGGTGGATGAGATTTCAGCCAAAAAGGAAAGAGTAGAATCAGAATCATTGGTGGTTTTAGCTTAGCAATGAGGTCCCTTACTTACTGTTTTGTTTGGGGATTATAGCTTGCTATTTATTCTCTAGAATTTTGGAGGTGAGAAACTGTTGCGAGGATAATAAATGAAGAGAATTGTTTACGTTTTGAAGCAGAATTTTCACTTAAAGGTGTAAAAAGTAATTTACATACCAATTGAAAATGTTACTAGGTATTGAATAATTGATTTTCAAGCTTAATTTTCAGACAATTGCTTCATGATTTTAGCAAATGTTAGGGTATCATAAACCTTCATTAATTGTAAGAAACACAAAAGTGAGTAAATAGTTAACTGAAAGCTTAACTTTCATTCTGCTGGTGCCATAATGTGTAAATTGAAAGAGAATTTTTGTAAAGCATCTAGAATTTGGTATAACACCAATTTTTTTGATATTTTTCTATGGTTTGTTTTAATGTACAAGATATCCTAATAGGATTTAACACATACAGCTTTTCTCTTGTGATATTAACTTGTGACTTTACACATAATTTTGAATCAAAGTAAAATCCTAAAAATAGATACAATGAGAATTTTCAGTACTTTCATACTTAACTCTCATACTTAAAATGCAAACTATTTCCATAAAGATATTTTAAATGTTATATTTTTAATGTATTATAAAAGAGTTAAAAACTGTCACTATTATAATCACACTTTATGAATATATTTGAATGGAGATTGGGTTTGACTTATATTGCTTTTTATTGAATTTTATGGAAAAAAGTTTCATTGGTAACCTACAAAATTGAAATGACTTTTCATTATGACAGCATAGATAGTCCCATGTTGCTGTATTAAATAGTCATTGCTTCTAGGTGAGAATGGAGCCCAGTCTATATCTCCTATTACTCTAGAATGGGAAGATAGATAATGGTATTTAAAATGAGATCAATTTTTTTCTTAAATAGTGATAAAATTAACAATATGTCATATTACTTCTGGGCATAAAGTTTTGTGGAGGGCAGAACTGACTTCATGGATGGATCACTTTGCGAAGACACCACGGGGCCCCATGTTCAGAATTGCTCTGCACTGAAGATTCTACTTTTGCCAACATTTTACTTAAAAATATATTTCATACTTTTGAGGGTGAACTTATATTTTTAAGTGAAGCCCAATAGGAAAAGGGGCATGTTATGTATGCGATTAGAGAAGATATTGTATTTGCCAGATGTGGGCCCGCTCTGATTCCTTGCTGCCCCAATTACTTAGAGATGTTTCAGTAACTAATGAGCACAGATTTTCTGTGTACCTGTGATGCCTGGAAGGTCATGTGCACTTTAAGCATGTGCCAGGTAAGCACTGTTTCTACAGCTGGGTGAATAGGGCTCTGATAGCCCCAGGGGGTGCAATTTTGTTTTCTTTGAACCTGAACTTTCTTCAATTGTAGAAAGAAGATAACGATGTTCTAAAATACCTGAAGAAGCAAAGGACTATAGAAATTTTTTTTCTTATTCATGTTATTTTCTCATATTATGCTGAAAATGATGGGCTCAAAGGGAAGAAAAAGATCAGTAAGCCAAGGATACGGAGTGTTGGCAACATGTGCACAGCACAATAAGTGAAACCAAGAAATTAATCATTTTTGTGAATTATTTTCACTGTTGCTTGATACAACTGACTGTCTATGAATTGTGCAATTTCAATGATTCTGCATACAATATAAATGTTATCGTACATGCATTTAAAACAAGCATTATGCAATATCAAAATTAACAGCAAAATATATACTAATAAATTTATTTTTACTGAGAATGATAGTAAATTTAAAAAGAAAAACTCTCATGATAAGTGGAGAGAGAGAAGCATTGTAGGAGAGTAGAGAGAGCATTATGTTCCTGCACCTTTAATGATATTATGTTCTTGCATCATTAGCAAGGGCCATTTATTCTTTTCACTGGACCTCACTGTTTTCATATATGACCCTGGTTTAGAGGGTTTCTAAATCAGTCTTACTGCATGTAATTATCCCTTGTAAATGTCCCTTGCCTCATAAGTCTCTAACTTGTTTCACTGCCACTGGAGATGAAATCTTGTAGTGCAACAGTGTTGACTTGTCTGATGGACTTCTTTCAGATTATATAAATAGGAGTGGCTAGAAAGTTAAATTTTTATTGAAATGTGATAAATAAATGCATAAGGTTCATTGGGTAAGCAACAGCTTCACTTGATAAGATCAATAATATTAAAAGAGATGATAGATCATTACCCCTAGAGCTTCTCTACAAGACATGCTGAAAGGAATCTTTTTTTGGTTGAAATGAAAGGACACTAATCTATAACTTGAAACTATATAAAAAGATTCCTCAAAAAAAAAAGAAAAAACTAAAACTAAAACTATAAATATCATTTGACCTAGCTATTTCATTTCTAGGTATCTTCCTAGAAGAGTTAAAGATACTACATTACTGTTATGTAGGCATAACCATGTTTATAGCATCACGACTCATAATACTGAAATCTTGGAAATAGTTTATATGTCCATCAGCAGTTGAATGGATAAAGAAAATGTGTCATTTACACACAATGCAGCACTGCTTTGCCATAAAGAAACATTAACTTGAGTCATTTATAGGAAAAGGGATGCACCTTGAGACTATAATGTTAAGTGAAATAAATCAGATTAAATATTGCATGAGTTCTTTTATATGAGAAACTCAAAATATAAATAAATTATATAACAATGAAAATATAATAGGAAACAGGGTGATACATCTTTTTTTTTTTTCTGTGGGTACTGGGGGTCGAACTCAGGACCTCACGTGCCAGCAGGCACCTGTGCCGCTGAGCGATATCACCGGCCCTTTTTTCGTACGTGGGTTCCAGGAGTCAAACTCGGGCCCTCGCGCTTGCCAGGCAGGCACTTATGCCACTGAGCTATCTCATGAGCCTGTTACATCTTTTGTATAAGGGAAGGGGACCACGAGATGATGGGAGGGGGCATATGGGTAGGGAAAGGAGATAAAACTAAGTAAGATTTGTTTTGTACATGTACCAACTCCTGGTGATGAATGTAATCATTATGTACTGCAAACATGTACTAATAAAATAAAATAACTAGGTAATCTGAAAAAATATAAAAATCTCAGTACATCAGTAGTTTAAAAATCAACTCTTATAGCTTTCATTTATGACTCTACTTTTTTGCTCAATATATCTACAAATCATTAATCTAAATATGATTTTATTTTAACTTCTTATTCAGTTTTATACCTAATTTGAGACAGTAATTTATTTAAAGGAATTATCAGTTAATGTATTGGGTCATAAAATATATGCAAATATAACTTGTAACACTAAAAAGAGCATGGAGGCAGAGTTATAAGGTAGAGTTTTTATACATCATTAAAGTTAAACTGCTATAAATTCATGTAAAAGTGTTATAATTTTAGGACATTGAATATAATCCCCATGGAAAACACAAAGAAAATAGTTACAGAAAATACAAAAACAAGAAAGAAAGAAATTTAAATGTTTCACACAAAAAAAATCACTAACACACAGAAAAAGCCAATAGTGAAGAAGTGATGGTTCAGAAAAAATGTCACAAGGCACATATAAAATTAACAGCACAATGACAAAAGTAAGTCCCTGCTGATTAAAAATTATTTTTAATATAAATGAGTTAAATTGTCCAATCACAAGACAGAGGATAGCAGAATAGGTACAAAATCATAATCTAACTACATGTATAAGACATTTATTTTTGATCCTTAAATCTGAAATATTTCAGGTGAAATAAACTTTAAATCAAACTAACTTAAAGATAATAATACGTAATGCATTAACCATTGTTACCCTCATATTATGTTGTTTTGAAAATTTGTTCTTTTTTTGATTTGTTTTGTTTTTCTTCTCTTTAAAATAAAAAAAAACTGGACATTTTTAACATCAAAAAAAATGCTTTCAAAGTCTGCAAAATGTATGTGCTAGTGAAGTCAGCCAGTCACAAAAGGAAAATAATGTAAGCTTGAATGTATATGAGGGACCTAAAACAGTCACATTCATAGAAACAGCACAATGATAGCCAGGGATTGGGGACAAAGGAAAATGAAGAATTTTATTTAATGGGCGTACTGCACCAACGTGCAAGTGTACAAGTGTTGGAGATGGATAGTATTCATGCTTGTAAAGTAATATGGATGTTTTTATGAAACTGTGTATTTAAAATAGTTAAAAAGTAATTTTTATGTCATGAATATTTTACCATAATACAAATTGAAAAATAGAAACATAATCTTGAATATAGTAATCTTATTTTGGGAGAGTTTCATGCAAATAACTTTGAGAACGCAGGCTGTTTTGAGCCAGTCTTCTGAGCAAACTAGAATAAAATAAACTAAAGTAACTGAAATAAAAATATTAAGCATTTTATAAAATGCCATCAACAATCTCTAGAATTTTTATGTATGTCTGCCTGCACTATTTGAAAATCAGTTTAGCACCAGAAGTTCAGCAAGTAATTAAATTTTAATTTTAAGTATCAAAATTCAAGTGAATCATAACTACTGAGGAAGTTCCTTTGCTACACAGTGTGGATGATCAAAAAATCTCCTCGTATATAGAGCATAGCTACACATTTTCTGTAAAAATTGAAGTGTGTTTTGTCACACAAGATGAACCCAAAGGAAGGATACTATGTAGAAGGGAAAGTAAAAAAAAAAAAAAAATATATATATATATATATACCTTCATTAAAATGAACAAAATAGTGTTGGAGTGCGTCTTAGGGTTTATATGCAGATTCTTGAGAGCTTAGAGCCTGAGTTTATAGAAAACAGGTGATAGAACTTTGACAAAATCAAAGAGGACAAAGAGATGGGGGGAAAGAAGAGAGGGAAAGGGGATAAAAAAGAATTAAGAGGTGTCATATGTACATGCCAAAACTCCCCACACTGAATGTAGTTATTATGTACTGCAATTATGTACTAATAAAAATTAAAAAGAAAATACATGAATTTATTTTGAAAATTCAAAAAAGACTGGAATAATGCTAGATTTGCACACTGCTATATAAATTATTAAATATGTGCTGTAGAAGACATATCTAATACTGATGGTATGAATCTATAATGACAGAACAAGATGATCAAATTTATTAATATGTAAAAACTATCAAATATAAACATAAAATTGAAATATAAAATACAATAAATTAAAGAACAAGGGAAGATCAACTGAAGCAAGAATTGATGCCAAATGAGCTATAATCACAGACTGTTAGTGAATAGAGGAGAGAGCTGTGGCTCAAGGGACAAAGTGCAAGGATCTGTGTGTCTCTCTACAATTTCATGAATTAGTGGAGAAAGTTGATAGAATATTTAAACAAAGTGATCATCTATGTCAATCTTCCAATGAATATAAAGGAAGATAAACTAAATGTACCCACACTAGACACGTTGAAGTGAAGAAACATATTCTAGCACATTCCATATTCTGTTTCACTAATTAATATAAACATTTAATTAAATATACATGTTAATATTAAACATAAAATAATAAAATACAATGGTAGTTTCTATAGATATCAATTATAGAGAAAATCAGTATACGTAAACAAATATCTATCAGCCTAATGAGTATAAAAAATCTATTAATCCAATTCAAGGAAAGAATGACTATTGTAGAAATAGAACAAATAGAGAAATAAGATAATGAAAATGAATTCAAAATAACACTAATAATAATAATTAATATAAGTGGATTAAAATGTCAAATTTAAACACAAATATTCTTATAATGCATAAAAATTAGTAATTTATTATATGTGAGTTTTACAAGAGAAACACCCAAACCATTGCACTGTGAATGGAAAGTGTAAAAAAAAACTAACCCAAAGTATTATTATTATTATTATTATCATCATCATTATTAGTTTGCTTTGGACAAACTATATTTTAAGTTCAATAGTGTTAACCAATAGAAATGTGTCTAAATATCATCTCCATCTTTATGGTACACTTTAGCTTGCCGAGCACAACATATTAACTGAAAACAATAAGGAAATAAAATAATCGAATAGTATAAAATTGAGACATTTTTAAGGGATATATGTATATATACTATATTGTAATAAACAACCTAAAAATATATATTCTACCAAAACTACAAGGAGTATTTTCAAATGTGGTGAATTTAACAGACATGAAAAAAATGGAAATTCAAAGTTTAAGTATCATAGAGGCCACATTCTCCACACATTACAAACTAAATTAGAAATGCAGTATCTATTTAAATGAATATGACACAAGGAAAAATTAATGATGAAATTGTGAAATGCCTAGACAGAAACAAATTGTAAACTATTAAAAAATAAGCATAGTTGTTTATAAAAATTATTTAAGTGACAAATTTAGTCTTAAATTTTACAATTAATTTAAAAAGTTTGAATGTTAAAAAAGGAGCTAAGGTGCTAACTTAAATAATTAGATAAGTGAATAGATTTATAAATAGGTGGAAAAGTAAATAAGTGAGTAACTAAAAGTGAGTAACTGAAGTAGAGAAATAACAAACATGAAAGTTACAATTAATAAAATTTCGATAAAATTGAAAATAAATTGATACTGAGAAGAATTACATAGCCAATTTGGATTTTGGAAGACAAAGTTAGAAAATTCTGACAAAGTGAGCCACAGCTGTCAAAGAAAGCATCAATTTCATGGTTAAGAAACAAAAGATGGACATGATTCAACAAAGAGTAAGAGTCATATAATTATGTAATAAAAAAAAAGCTTTGTAGTCAAACTATTTGAAATCTTAACTGAACTCCAAAAATTACTAAAAAGAAAGAAACAAACAAAAGAAAAATGAAACGCCAAAACTGAACAAAAAGGGAATGTTTGGCTGCTCCTATAAAGGTGGGAGTGTAAACTGGTACAACCATTATCAAAATCAGTGTGGAGATTCCTTAGTAAATTAAAACTAGAGGTCCATTTGACCCAGCTGTGCCTCTTTAAGGTATCTTCCAGAAAGAGTTAAAAGAATCATTCTACAATGATCTTTGTATACCATGTTTCTAGCAGCACAATTTATAATAGCTAACTATTGGAAACAGCCCAAAAGCCCATCGACAGATGAATGGATAGAGAAAATGTGGTATTTAAACAAAATGGAGTACTAATCTGCCATAAAGAAGAATAAACTTGAGTCATTTTTAGGTAAATGGGTGCATCTCAAGATCGTGATGTTAAGTGAAATAAATCAGGCATATAGCTTTAAATATCACATTGTTTCTCTTTTGTGAAAAACCTGAAGGGTAAAAAGGAGCAAAATGGAGGATAGATGTTAGCAAGAAGGGAAAACATGTTCATATGAGAAAGGGAACAAAGGAGGTGGGAGAAGAAAAGGAAGGAAAAAGGAATTGAAAAAGAGCAAATGGAAGGGAGAAAATGAAAACATGGTTTTTGTAAGTAGGGAGGGGAAGAAAGGTTGAAGGGAGGGGATGGAAATGGGGAAAAAATAATTAAGACCTTTTATGTACAAGTACAAATTCTCTATGATTCACGTGACCATTATTTAAGGCACATATGTACTAGTATAAAAGAATGAAAAAAATTAAAAATTTAAATTAATATTGAAAAATAAATACTAAAAGAAACTACAAATACAGGTGATTTAAGAGTAATATTTTAAAGTTCACTGAATAACTAATTATTTCTGACATTATACTGTTCTTTCTGAGCAAAGAAAGAAGAAAAATATTAGATTGCACTCCAGATAGATTTGACTTATTTATGCTTTGAGATGAATTCTCTCTAAATTGCTGGCCTTTTTGTTGTGAAATTCTTCTGCCTCCCAAATAGCTGAAGACAGAGTAATGCATCACCACACCCTGCTTTAAATTATTTTTGAGGTAATAATAACTTATCAACACAATAACAAATGTATGACACATAAAACATTAATTTTGTATACATGCAAATCTTTCATTAATTCTGAATACTATTATTTATAACAAAAAACCTAATCTAGCAATGTATATACAAATAAAATATCATAATCAAGTTGGGTTAATTGTAATGATGTAGGTGATTGTGACATCAGAGAAAAAAGATTAGTGTGCTGTGTTGCAGATTGAAGAAGAAAACTAAAGATCTAAATTCACAAGAAAACAGTAAGTACAATATCTAAGAAATTTTTATAAGATAAAATCTGATACCAGCATGGCAATAGAGGGACTTTCCCTCTATTTTTAAATTGAAAAAATAACTAACAAAAAATCAGGTTCAGTGGTGGAATCTTATGATTACTTCTAAATAGAGACATAATATGTAGTTTAGACAAATGAGGCAAAAATAAATGTAGTCACCTAAATAGATTTGTGCCTATCAATACTAACATACATCCCTTCAGTAAACTATGGCTTTTTCTGGGCAGTGTAATTTTTCCTGTTCTACAGTACTTTCTTTAATACTAACCTAAAGAATTGTGACCACACACACACACATACACACACACACACACGTATGTCTATCTGGTTCTACCAGTTTCAGTTCCATCAGATAGAGATGTATTGAAACAGGTATATTTAAGTACCTCAGTTATAGATTATTGTATCAGAATCATTTGTTCGGTTCATTAATAATGTTTCCTAGTGAGTGTTAAGGGAAAAACAAAATGTTTTAAAAGAAATTAGCAACTTTAAGAACATTGAGGGTCGGTGAGATGGCTCAGCGGCGTAAGCGCCTGCCTGGCAAGCACGAGGGCCCGAGTTTGACTCCTGGAACCCACATACGAAAAAGTGGCCGGTGATATCTCTCAGCGGCATGGGTGCCTGTTGGCGTGTGAGGTCCTGAGGTCGATCCCCCGGTACCCACAAAAAAAAAAAGAACATTGAAATTTGTTTTCCAAAATCCGAGGGGTTTATGAACTTTGCATACAAAATTTGTGTTAAAAAATACCTTCTTAGCCTGACAGTATTTTATGTAAGGTGTCATTGTCAGTCTCACTTAAAACAATATAATCCAGCTATATTTGTGTCCAGTGCTGATACCCTCTCACATTCTAGAGCTCACAGAAGAGCTGAAGGAAGTTTCAATACTTAACTGATTTTCAGACCTTTAATTATTCTCCTTTGCTCATTTACTCTGGGGGGACACATAATAAATTAAAGATATACCCACTCTGGTCCAAACCATTAACATCTAATTATACCTAGCAAAAATAATTCAAAATCATAGAATAGACCTTTCTCACCATTTCCAGCATTTGATAATGATAATGCTGATAAAATAACTAGACAGAAAATTGAATTATCACAAATAAATTGATTTTGGATAAATTTGAAAGGGGTGAATAGGAGAACAGTTTGCAGTCAACTATTATTCCCAGCTGGAATTTTTTCACTTAAAATTGCTATTTGCATATGGTAGAAAATAAAATGAAAAGAGATGTAGCACAGTCCCTTGGTCAAAGAGGATGTGTGAAAAATGTTTTCTAATTGGCATTTATTTTGTTCCTTACTCTTGCGTTTCTAGTAAAATATAACAGGGGCTTATTTGTTTGTTTGCTTTTAAATCCAAATAGAAAAAATACACAGTTGGAAAAGAACAGCCACAACTTTCTGATCTTCATTTTCCTCCAAATCAATAATGGGAGAATTCCGGTTGAGGTGGGGTATTTGCAGGAGTGGGAGGGTATTTCTTTTTTTAATAGCAATATAATTCTATTACAATTGTCAACTAAATTTAATAAACAGCTTATGTGGTAGAAGAAAAATTGGAAACATACCTTTTGTAACTAAAAAAAGAATGGAAGGGCAGAAGGGAGGAGAGAAGAATGGGAAAAAATGAAGCAGATATGTCATGTACAGGTACAAATTCCTTATGATGAATGTTAACATTATGTCTATCTAAAATGTACCAATAAAATAAGAATTAAAGAAAAAAAGAATAAACTCATGCATCATGTATTACTAATTATTGTATTTTAACAAAATATTTTTGAAAAGTACACACAAGAGAACCATGTCTCCTTAGTACATTAACATGAAAAGGAAATTGATATTAATGTTCTTAAGGATGATGTATATTAACTCATCTCCTGATGCATAAACCAAAGAACTGTGGAGGCAAAGATTGTACACATCCACTTGGAAAACTTCCTCCAGGGAATGCAGGCATGTCTCCTTGACAAACATGTTTCTTGCCTCTGATATTAAATAAGATTGTTGATTGATAAACTCACAAGTTCAGCAGATTGAATCAAAAATGTCCCTTTACTCCTCCAAAATTCATGTTACTTTTACTTTATGCAAACCAGGTTTATGTTTCTTAACTAACTTCATTTCTCTGAGATCTTAACTTACCCTGATTCACTTCTTTCCCTGATGTTATGATACACTTTAAAGTATTGCTTATGGGCACGCTTCCTCTATTGCCCCCGGAACCACGGGGCCTGTGAGAAGAGTGTAAATCTGTGCTCTGTGCTTCCTCCATTGCCCCAGAAAGGCTGTGTCTGCAAGATGCGTGTAAGGACCCACACCTTTGGCAAGTGGACTGACCCGAACCCGAGACCCAGGACAACATGTGGGCCCATGGTACAAAGGCGCACACAAGCCTTTGGCAGGTGGAGTAATCATCAAGACCAGCAACATGGAAGTGTCTGAAGCAGCAGTGAGGAGCCAGCAGTTGGGCTCTGGAGAACCCCACCAACAGAAGACCAGTCCCAGCCTCCACACCCAGACGCCAAGTTCAGCTCCATACCCAGCACTTTTCTGTGATTAAACATGAACACTATCACAGAACTGTAAACACCAGAGATATTTTACTACATTTATTCTTCCATGTTGGTCTGATTGGCTATTTCTTTCCTGTCTGTTTGGGTGTCATCTTGTTTTGTAGTCTGCGGTTATTATTTTACTTGGATTTTATAAAACTACACCAAGACATATAATAATCAAGATTCCAGAAATTTAGCACAAGAACAGAATATTAAAATCTGTTAGAGAAAAGAAACTATCATGTATAAAGGAAAGCTCATCAGAATAATGGCAGACTTCTCAACAAAAACCCTTAAGTCAAGAAGAACTTGGAGTGAAGTATTTCAAGTCCTGAAAGAAAACAACTTCCAACCCAGATTGATGTACCCTGCAAAACTATCTTTCAAAATTAATGGAGAAATAAGATATTTCCATGAAAAACAACAACCGAAGAAATTCATGACCACCAAACCAACACAGTTGTATTGAGTATCTTTCAGTACCCTTTGTACTGACAGAGATAAAAGACAGAGATAAAATTGACCACAATTCCAAGAACAACAACAGAAAGAAACTACCAACCAGGGCAAGCAATTAAACATAGGAGAAAAGCAGGAAACCAACAGCAGGAAATTAACATGACAAAGATAAGCCAATACATACCATTTATAACCATCAATGTAAATAGCCTCAATTCACCAATCAAAAGAAACAGACTGGAAGAATGGGTCAAGAAGCAAGATCCAAAAATATGCTATATACAAGAAACACATTTAATTCAAAAAGAAATTCATAGACTGAAAGTCAAAGGATGGAAAACAATACACCATGAAACAGGAACCCAGAAAAAAGCAAGAGTAGCTATTCTGTTTGCAGAAAATGTGAACTTAAAACCAAAAATGATCAAAAGAGATAAAGAAGGTCACTACATACTTGTTAGGGGAAAACTTCAAGAGGAAGAGATAACAATCATAAATATGCATGCACCAAATATGGGAGCACACAACTCTATAACATGAACATTAATAGAAACGAAAAATCAAATGAAAAATAACACAATTGTAATGGGAGAACGTAATACCCCACTGTCACAAAGAGATAGAGCAACTAGACAGGAAAACCAGCAAAGAAATATCAGAACTGAACCAAACCTGTGAACAAATGGACTTAGTACATGTTTTCAGAGTGTTCACCCAACATCATCAGAAAACACATTCTGGGAGGGGAGGCGACGCTGGACTCAAGTGAACGACAGAAAAGAGAGGGCAAAGCAGAATATGAACCTGGTCTGGAGCCACAACCCAGACAGGCCTGCGTCCCACATGGGGTCTCATGAAGGTGAGGTGCTCTTGTTTTCTCTCTCTCTCTCTGATTTTACCTGGTAAGTGTAAGAAACCCCAAGTGTAGGAGGTCTTGAAGTCATTTAAAAATGGAGAGGAGAGACCTCAAGATGGCGGATGAGTAAGAAGCAGGCAGCAAAACTCTCTCTAAAAGTTACCATTGGAACACGGGAATATAGCAACCCAGAAAGCGCAGGAGGGGGGGAGATGCCTCCCCGAAACCCAGAAAAGTTCTGAAGCGCAATCTGGGACCCCCGGCACCAGTGACGGGTGACTTCCAACAAAGAAGAAGGAAAGAAGGAGCAGACCGCGCGCGTGCACCTTCTAATATCCCGGGAGTTGGAGTGCCGGCGGAGGCTCAATTCTACGGACACACGGTGGCAGCTGGCGCCCAGGGAGCCCCCACGGAGGATCCTGAGACAGCGGCGGGGCAGGGGAGCGGCGGAGAACGGCGCTGACCGGTGGTGAGTGTCTCTCAGCCACAGCTGCCCCGCGCCAGAGAGCGACCGGCCGGGCGCCATTGTGGGGGGTGTGGCGAAACTCAGAGCGGCTCGGAAACTGCTCTGGGAACTTGTGCTCCAGACAGGGCAGCCCAGGGCCTCTCAATTGAGCCCACGAAAGTGTGCTGAGGTCAGCAGGTGAACGAGACTGGACTCTCAGCCACACCTGTCCCGCGCCAGAGAGCGACTGGCCCGGCGCCATTGTGGGGGGCGTGGCGAAAAACCAGAGCGGCGGGAACCAGTGCAGGGAACCCGCGCTCCGGACAGCGCACTGAGCCTCTCAGGCCCAGGGATCGTGAAAGGGCGGCGAGAGCGGAGGCGAGCTAGACTGGTCTCTGCCTGAAAGTACGCGCCTCTGCTCACCGCCCGCCAGAGGGCGCTCCTGGCTTACTGGGACGGACCTGCACAGAACAGGACTTTGTCACAAGGTACCTGCCTACAACAGAGTCAACACCTGGAACTGATTCTTTTTATATTTTTTATTTTTATTTTTATTTTTTATTTTTATTTTTATTTTTTTTCTCACTGATTTGTTTTTTTGTTCTGGCGAAGGGTTTTTTTGTTTTTGTTTTGTTTTGTTTTGTTTTTTGGTGGGGTTTTATTTTTGATCTGTCTGTTTTATTGTTTTTATCTTCGTTTTTGTTTCTGTATGTGTATTTGCTCTTTCCTTCATTATTCTCTCTGGTTTTTTATATGAGTGTAAACAGCGCCTCTAACTTCTTTGTGATTGTGGTTGTGATCTGTTCTTCCTTTTATCCCTTCCTTCTCTTTTTACCACCTGTCCTCTGCACTAGTGTCCCAATTTTAGTGGGATCCCTCTTGGTCCTCTAACCTTACATCTAATTCCTTCCTCTTCTCCCAATACTCTATTTCCTCCTTAACTCATCTTAAATTTAAACTCCTCAAGGAAAAATTGACATACATAGGACTTGTATACTGCATATAATTTTTCTGGTGTGTTTTAGATTTTGTTATATAACCGCAACTCTATACAGCTAAAAGTGGTAAATAACTGGTTAGCTCAGTCTGTCATTTTTTAGGCTGTGTTTGATGCTTTAGTTAACATTATAGCCAAATGTGAAATAATTGTTCTAAACATCTTTCCTTCCTGATATTTCATGATTGAGATTGACTAAGGGACACAGAAAATACAGTGGCACAGTACCAAAGAATCAAGGACTGGGCCAAACAGGTAGCAACTTCGCATACCCAACGAATTGAAGAGGTAGGATCTGGCAGAAAGCTCAAAACCTAAAAGCAAGCTCCACTTGGAAGATACTGCAGAGAAGTAGTCATCTTCTAAAGATCTTAAACACTAGCAATAAAGTAACCTACTATAGGTAATTTGCAAACATCACCCCAGGAATTAAAGAAAGAAAAAATGAGACGACACTTAAACAAGATGCAACCACACACATCCAATTCACCAAAGGCAAACCTAGGGAGCAACGAGGTGGGACAATCCGAAAGCCACCCACCTGGCCTATCTGAAGTGGTAACAACAAAGCAACTGAATGAGGTTCTGGAAAAAATTAAAACAGAAATAATCTCACAGATAACTGCAGAGATAATGTCTACAATGAAGACCATGCTTAAAGACACTATAGCTGAGACAGACAAAAAAATAGATGAACTTAAGAAAACTATAGAAACCATGAATGCTCAGCATAGGAAAGAAATGGAATCTATAAGGCAGATTCAAGCAGATATCCAAGAGATAAAAAATTCCATTGAAAGTATTTGTAGCAGAATAAGCCAATGCGAGGATAGGATCTCAGATATAGAAGACAGGCTTGCAATTAGTGATCATGAAATGGAAAAATTCTTAAAAATAGCAAGGGACCATGAAAAATCAATTCAGCAGCTGCTAGATGACTCAAAGATAAACAACTTAAGAATAATTGGAATAAATGAAAAAGCAGGAGATAGCATCAACGACATTAAAACCTTGTTCAAAGACATAATCAGGGAGAACTTTCCTGGAAGAGAAAAGGAATTTGACACCCCTATAAGTGAAGCTTTTAGAACACCAACTAGACATGATCAAAAAAAAACTTCAGCCAGACATATTATAGTCAAGATCCCAGAAATTCAACAGAAGGGCAGAATCTTAAAAGCTGTTAGGGAGAAGAGACAAATCACCTATGAAGGAAAACCCATCAGAATCACAGCTGACTTTTCAGCACAAACCCTCAATTCAAGAAGAGCTTGGAATGATGTATTGCAAGCTCTAAAGGAAAATAATTTTCAGCCCAGATTGATGTACCCTGCAAAACTATCTTTCAAAATTGATGGAGAAATAAAATACTTTCATGACAAAGAACATCTGAGAAAATTTATGACCACCAAACCAGCACTCCAAAACGTTCTGAAGGACATTCTAGAAAGAGATAGGAACCCCAACAGAAGGAATCCACCAGGCAGGGCAAATAATTAAATAGCCGGAAAGCGGAAAAACAAAGAGTGGGAACCAACAACAGGAAAATATCATGACAAGTCAATACATATCAGTTTTAACCATCAATGTTAACGGTCTCAATTCACCAATCAAAAGGCACAGACTGGCGAAATGGATCAAGAAGCAAGATCCAACAATATGCTGTATACAAGAAACACATTTAATTCAGAAAGAAATTCATAGACTGAAAGTCAAAGGATGGAAAACAATACTCCATGCCACAGGAACCCAGAAAAAAGCAGGGGTAGCTATTCTTTTTGCAGACAAAGTGAACTTCAAGCCAAGAAGGATTCAGAGAGATAAAGACGGTCATTACATCCTTGTAAAGGGAACAATCCAAGAGGAAGAGATAACGATCATAAATATATATGCATCAAATACCAATGCACACAGCTATATAAAACAAGTACTAAAGGACATGAAAAATCAAATAAGCACTAATACAATTATATTGGGAGATCTCAATACTCCACTGTCACAAAAAGATAGATCAACTGGACAGAAAATCAATAATGAAATAGTAGAACTGAACCAAACTTTTGAACAAATGGACTTAGTAGATGTCTACAGAGTGTTCCATCCCACAACATCAGAATACACATTTTTCTCAGCTGCACATGGGACGTTCTCCAAAATAGACCACATACTAGCTCATAAAACCTGCTTAAGTAAATGCAAAGGAATTGAAATTATCCCATGCATATTATCAGACCATAGTGCAATGAAATTGGAAATCAATGGCAAAAGATCCCACAAAAACTCCCTAAACACATGGAAATTAAACAGCATCCTTCTGAACAACCAATGGGTCACAGATGAAATTAAAGAAGAAATTAGTCACTTTCTACAACTGAATGATAATGACAGTACAACATACCGGAACTTATGGGATACAATGAAAGCAGTCCTAAGAGGGAAATTTATAGCATTAAACACTTATATCAGGAAAATAGAGCAAGCACAAATAAACAACTTAAGGGTGAACCTCGAGCTTCTAGAAAAAGAAGAGCAGGTTAAGCCAAAAGCCCGTACAAGGGAGGAAATTATAAAGATCAGAGCAGAAATTAACGTATTGGGGGCCGGTGAGATGGCTCAGCGGCTTAAGCGCCTGCCTGGCAAGCGTGAGGGTCCGAGTTCGACTCCCGGATCCCACATACGAAAAAGGGACCGGTGATATCGCTCAGAGGCACGGGCGCCTGCTGGCGCGCGAGGTCCTGAGGTCGACCCCCCGGTACCCACAAAAAAAAAAAAAAAAAAAAAAAAAAAAAAAAAAAAAAAAGAAATTAACGTATTGGAGAATAAAAAAACAATACAAAGAATCAATGAAGCAAAAAGTTGGTTCTTTGAAAGAATAAATAAGATTGACAAACCCTTATCCAACCTTATTAAAAAAAGAAAAGAAAAGACTCAAATCCATGCAATTGAAAATGAAAAGGGTGATATCACGACAGACCCTGCAGAAATCCAGAAGATCATCTATACCTATTTTGAAAATTTATATTCTACTAAGATGGAAAATGCAGAAGAAATGGACAGATTCCTAGATTCGTATGAATTACCAAAGCTGAATCAAGAAGATTTAAAAATCCTAAATAAACCAATATCAGCCAATGAAATTGAAGATGTAATTAAAAACCTCCCAACAAAGAAAAGCCCAGGCCCTGATGGATTCACTGCCGAATTCTACAAGAAATTTAGAGAAGACCTAACGCCCCTACTTCTCAAACTTTTCAATGAAATTGAAAGGGAAGCAATACTCCCAAATTCATTCCTGGAAGCAAGCATTACCCTGATACCAAAACCAGAGAAGGACCCAACTAAGAAAGAGAACTACAGGCCAATCTCCCTAATGAACATAGATGCAAAAATCCTTAATAAGATACTGGCAAACAGAATCCAACAAATCATCAAGAAGATTATACACCATGACCAAGTTGGATTCATCCCAGGGATGCAGGGATGGTTCAACATACGTAAATCAATAAATGTAATACAGCATATTAACAGAACCAAAGACAAAAATCACATGATCATCTCAATAGATGCAGAAAAAGCTTTTGACAAAGTCCAGCACCTTTTCATGATAAAAACCCTACAGAAAATTGGAATAGAGGGTCTTTATCTCAATCTGGTAAAAGCTATCTATGACAAACCAACAGCCAATATTATACTAAATGGCCAAAAACTGAAAGCCTTCCCTCTAAAATCAGGAACAAGACAAGGATGTCCACTGTCCCCACTCTTATTCAACATAGTTCTGGAAACTTTAGCCAGAGCGATTAGACAAGAGAAAGAAATAAAAGGAATAATGATTGGAAAGGAAGAAGTTAAATTATCATTATTTGCAGATGACATGATACTCTACACAGAAGACCCCAAAAACTCCACTAAAAAACTGCTAGATTTAATAAGCAAATTCAGTAGTGTAGCTGGATACAAAGTCAATACTCAAAAGTCAATAGCCTTCCTGTACACAAATAACAAACTTACTGAAAGAGAAATTAGGGAAACAATACCTTTCACAATAACATCCAAAAAAATGAAATACCTAGGAATCAACCTCACGAAGGATGTAAAAGACCTCTATACTGAAAACTACAGTACTCTGAAAAAGGAGATTGAAGAGGATATCAGAAAATGGAAAGATATCCCTTGCTCCTGGATAGGAAGAACCAATATAGTGAAAATGGCCATACTTCCAAAATTGTTATACAGATTTAATGCAATTCCAATCAAAATTCCAACAGCATATCTCACAGAATTAGAGAAAACAATCCTAAAATTCATTTGGAATCAGAAGAGACCTAGAATAGCAAAGGCAATTCTGGGCAACAAAGGCAAGGCAGGGGGCATCACTATCCCCGACTTGAAATTATACTATAAAGCTACTGTGATAAAAACAGTGTGGTACTGGCAAAAAAACAGACCTGAAGATCAATGGAACAGATTAGAAGATGCTGAAACAACCCCAGACATACTAAGCCACCTTATCTTTGACAAAGGTGCCAAACACATTCGCTGGAAGAAAGATAGCCTCTTTAATAAATGGTGCTGGAAAAACTGGCTCTACACATGCCGAAGATTAAAACTAGATCCATATCTTTCACCATGCACTAAACTAAATTCAAAATGGATCAGAGACCTAAATATTAAAACAGAAACATTAAATCTGCTGGAAGGTAGGATAGGTAAAACCCTTGGAGACATTGGTGTAGGCAAAGACTTTATGAATAAAAACTCAACCGCACGGGAACTATCCCAAAGAATCAATAACTGGGATCTCATCTTATTAAAAAGCTTTTGCACAGCAAGAGAAACCACCAACAGAGTGAAGAGACAACCCACAATGTGGGAAAAAATGTTTGCCAGCTGTTCCTCAGACAAAGGATTACTATCGAGAACATATAAAGAACTCAAAAAAATCAGACCTCCCAAATTTAAAGACCCACTCCAAAAATGGGCATCTGAGATGAATACACATTTCTCAGATGAAGAAATACTAATGGCAAATAAATATACAAAAAAATGTGCAACATCACTAGTCATTCGAGAGATGCAAATTAAAACAACACTGAGATACCATCTCACCCCAGAAAGAATGGCTACTATTAAGAAATCAACTAATAACAAATGCTGGAGGGGCTGTGGGGAAAAAGGAACCCTTCTTCACTGTTGGTGGGAGTGTCGACTGGTACAGCCACTGTGGAAGTCAGTGTGGAGATTCCTCAGAAAACTAGGGTTGGAGGTCCCATTTGACCCAGCTATTCCCCTTCTGGGCATCTTCCCAGAAGAATTAAAAACATCGTACCACAGCGATATATGTGCACCCATGTTTATAGCAGCACAATTTGTAATAGCCAGATCTTGGAAACAACCCAAATGCCCATCAACTGAGGAATGGATAAGAAAGATGTGGTATTTTTATACAATGGAGTACTATTCAGCCATAAAGAAGGATAAACTGGAGACTTTTATAGGTAAATGGATGCAACTCGAGAAAATACTCATAAGTGAAATAAACCAGAAGCACATGTGTAAGCATCGTATTGTCTCTCTAGTATGAGAAACTGAAAGAGTAAATAAGATCCAAAATGTACAATAGACATGGTGAATCAAAAAGAAACTGGTCAAAAGGAAAGAGAGACTGGAATAGGGAAAAGAAAGAAGGGAAATGGAAAAAAATTGTATATATATATATATATATAAGATGGTTAAGATAGATACACTACCATTTTTACTTAGTTCATTGAAGAGTAAGGTTTGTGCCAATAATGTTTGGACAATTGAATGCTAATGTCTGGTGTCCTGAATAACTAACTTAAAGATAGTAATACGTAATGTATTAACCATTGTTACCCTCCTATTATGTTTGTTTGAAAATTTGTTCTTCTTTTGATTTGTTTTGTTTTTTCTTCTCTTTAAAATAAAAAAAAAAAAAGAAAACACATTCTGCTCAGCTGGACACAGGACATTCTCTAAAATAGATCATATACTAGCCCACAGAACATGCTTAAGTAAATGCAAAGGAATTGAAATTATCCCATGTGTATTATCTGACCATAGTGCAATGAAATTGGAGATTAATGGCAAAAGAAACTACAAAAACTACATAAATATATGGAAATAAATAGCACCCTCCTAAACAACCAATGAGTCACAGGTGAAATAAAGGAAGAAATTAAATAATATCTACAACTAAATGGAATGCAGATACAACATACCAGAACTCATGAGATGCAATGAAAGCAGTCCTAACAGGGAAATTTATAGCAGTAAATTCTCACATCAGGAAAACAGAATGAGCACAAATAAATAATCTAATGTAACACCACAAGCTTCTAGAATAAGAAGAGCAAGACAAACACAAAGCCCATATGAGGCAGGAAATTATAAAGATCAGAGCAGAAATTAATGCAAAGGAGACCAAGAAAACAATACAAAGAATTAATGAATGGAAGAGTTGTTTCTTTGAAAAAATAAATAAAATTGATAAAGCCTTAGGCAACCTTATCAAAAAAAGGAAAGAAAAGACACAAATTCATGCATTGAGGAATTAAAAGGGTGAAATCACTACAAATCCTGTGAAAATTCAGATCATCAATACCTACTTCAAAAATCTTTACTCTCATAAGACAGAAAACAAAGAAGAAATGTACAGATTACTAGATATGTATGAATTACCAAAGTTGAATCAAGAAGATATAAAAGTTCTGAATAACCCAATAACTGTTAATGAGATTGAAAATGTTATAAAAACTTACCAACTAAGAAAAGCCCAGGTCCTGATGGATTCATGGCTCAATACTACAAAAATTTAGTGAAGATTTAGTGTCAAAACTCCTCAAACTCTTTAATGAAATTGAAAGGGAAGCAATACTTCATAACTCATTCCTGGAGGCAAGTATTACCCTAATACCAAAATCAGAGAAATACCCAACCAAAAAAGAGAACTACAGATCAATCTCCCTAATGACAATAGATGCAAAAATCCTCAATAATAAACTAGCAAACAGAATGTAGGAAATCATCAAGAATATTATACACCATGGCCCAGTGGGATTCATCCCAGGGATGCAGAGATGGTTCAATATATTCAAATCAATAAATGTAATACACCATATCAACAGAGCCAAAGACAAAAATCACATGATCATCTCAATAGAGGCAGAAAAAGCTTTTGATAAAGTCCAGCACTCACTCATGATAAAATGCTGCAGAAAATCAGAATAGATGGTCTTTATCTCAATCTGATAAAAGCCATCTATGACAAACCAACAGCCAACATCATACTAAATGGACAAAAACTGAAAGCTTTCACTCTAAAATCAGGAAGAAGACCAGGATGTCCACTGTCACTACTCCTATTCAAAATAGTTCTGGAAACATTAGCCAGAGAAATTAGACATGAGAGAGAAATAAAAAAAATATAAGGACAAGAAAGGAAGAAGTCAAATTATCATTATTCATGGATGACATGATACACTACATAGAAGACCCCAAAACTCCACAAGATACTCTTAGAATTAATAACCAAATTCAGTAGAGTAGCTGGGTATAAAGTCAATACTCAAAAATCAATATTTCCTGTACATGAACAACAAACTCACTGAGAGAGAAATTAGGGATACCACACCCTTCACAGTAGCATCCAAAAACTGAAATACTTAGGAATCCATTTAACAAAGGGAGGGCCGGTGAGATGGCTCAATGGTTTAAGCGCCTGCCTGGCAAGTGCGAGGACCCGAGTTCGACTCCTGGAACCCACCTACGAAAAAGGGGCCAGTGATATCGCTCAGCGGCACTGGCGCCTCCTGGCACGTGAGGTCCTGAGGTTGACCCCCCAGTAACCACAAAAAAAAAAACAACAACAAAGGGAGTAAAAGATCTATATATTGAAAATTACTGTACTCTGAAAAAGGAGATCAAAGAGGATATCAGAAAATGGAAAGATATCCCTTGCTTGTGGATTGGAAGAAACAACATAGTGAAAATGGCCAAATGCCCAAAATTGTTACACAGATTCAATGCAATCCCAATCAAAATACCATTAACATACCTCACAGAACTAGAGAAAACATTCCTAAAATTCATCTGGAAGCAGAAGAGTCCTAAAATAGCAAAGGCATCCCTGGGCAAAAAGGGCAAGGCAGGAGGCATCACAATCCCTGACTTGAAATTATACTACAAAGCTACTGTGATAAAATCATCATGGTACTGGCAAAAAAGCAGACCCAAGGACCACTGGAAGAGATTAGAAGATGTAGACACAACTACAAACACACTCAGCCACCTTACCTTTGTGAAAGGGGCCAAACATATTCACTGGAAGAAAGATAACCTCTTTAATAAATGGTGCTGGAAAAACTGGCTCTCTATATTCTTAAGATTAAAACTAAACCCATGTCAATCACCATGCACTAAATTAAAGTCAAAATGAGTCAAAGATCTAAATATTAAAACAGAAATACTAAATCTACTGGAAGAGAAATTACATAGAAATCTTGAAGACATATGGGTAGGCAGAGACTTCGTGAACAAAAACCAAACTGCTAGGGAAACAATTCAAAGAATCAACAACTGGGATCTCACCTTCTTTTTTTTTTTTTTTTTTTTGTGGGTACCGGGGGGACGACCTCAGGACCTCGCGCACCAACAGGCACCCGTGCCGCTGAGCGATATCACCGGCCCCTTTTTCGTATGTGGGTTCCGGGAGTCGAACTCGGGCCTTCGCGCTTGCAAGGCAGGCGCTTAAGCCGCTGAGCCGTCTCACCGGCCCGGATCTCACCTTCTTAAAAAGCTTTTGCACAACAAAAGAAATCACCAACAGAATGAAAACATAACCCACTGAGTGGGAAAATATTTTAGCCAACTGTCCCTCAGACAAAGGACCTCTATCTAGAAATATAAAGAATTGAAAAAAATCAGATACCCCAAATTCAAAGATCCAATCCTAAAATTGGCATCTGAGATGGACACACATTTCTAAGATGAAGAAATACAAATAGCAGATAAATATATGAAAAAATGTTCAACATCACTTATCATTTGAGAGATGCAGATTAAACAACACTGAGATTCCATCTCACCCCAGTAAGAATGGCTGTCGTTAAGAAATCAACCAATAAGAAATGCTGGTGTGGCTGTGTGGAAAGAGGAACCCTTCACCACTGTTGGTGGGAGTGTAGACTGGTGCAACCACTATGGATATCAATGTGGAGATTCCTCAAAAACTAGGATGGGAGGTCCCATTTTGACCCAGCTATTCCCCTTTGGGGAATTTTCCCAGAAGAATTAAAAACATAATAACACAGTGATAAATGTGCATCCATGTTTATAGTAGCACAGTTTTTAATATCTAAATCTTGGAAACAACCCAAATCCCCATCGACCAAGGAATGGATAAAAAAGATGTGGTCGTTTTATACAATGGAGTACTGCTCAGCCATAAAGAAGGATAAACTTGAGACATTTATAGGGAAATGGATGCAAATTGAGACCATACTCATAAGTGAAATAAAGCAGACTTGCTTGTGTAAACATCATATTGTCTCCCTATTGTAAGAACCTGAAAGAGTAAATATGATCCAAAATGTACAATAGATATTATGAAATTGAAAGAATTTGTTCAAAAGGAAAGAGAAACTGGGATGGGGGAAAGGAGAAAAGAAAGAAGGGAAAAGGAAAAAATACATACATGCCTATGTAGTTAAGGTAGTTGTACTACTAATTGCTATTAGTTCATTGAAAAGAAAGTTTTGTTCCTCTATTGTTTGATCAATTTTTCATGCCTATATCTTGTAATATGAGCAACTACTTTGAAGATAACAATATGTGATGTAATTTGTTATTTTCCTACAACCTTGTTTTGAAATTTTGTACCATTGTTTTTATTGCTTTTTTTGCTTTAAAATAAAAAAATAAAGTATTGCTTATGTTTAAAGAATTTAGGTTTTCTAATTCTTTATTCATAGACTATTAAAGGTAGAAAGACCATCCATATTAGTTGATTTATCCAAAAATAGTTTGATAATCAGATAACTTTTTTAAAATAAAGTTGATAATTCTGAGTCTTAAAATAAATTTTATAATTCAATGCCTTGCTTTTCAAATTTTACCTTATGATATACTCTATTTAACCAAGTTTAGCTTATAAACACGTAAATGGAAACAGTTAAAATATGAGCTTTTCAGTTGTTCCTCACATCCAGTGCTGGTCCAGTACCTGAGTTGTAATGGCATTCTATGTCTATATTTATTTATTCAACAAATATTTATGGAACACATACTGAGATTTAAGAACAGAAAATACTCAGAGCGCCAAAATTTATTTCCTTTATACACTAGCTCTAAGTGGTTTCTCCCAGTTCTGTAGTTTTAAACACCATTTATATGTCAATTGTTCCCAAATGTCTACCACTAGCTCTGATTTCTTCACTGACTCTGGATTTATATATCCAGCTGTCTCCTTAGCACATGCATATGGTTATCTAATAAAGATGTCAAATTTTACACTTGGTTCTACTTGCCTGAAAGCTTACCGTCTCAGTTGCCCCTATTTTAGTCTGTCCAGTTATTTGAACAAAATCCTAAGCGTCATTTTTGGTCCTCTCTGAATCACAAGTTGTAGTACTTCTAACCCACCAGTAAGTCTGAAAAGCAAGAAAGTCTGAAAAGTAAGAAACTTCATACCACCCGAAGTCAGTTTGATTCAGTTGAAATTCTGGCTCCAAACTTTTGTTTGCTCTATGATATCAGGCTAGATAATTATTTTCATTACAATTCAATCTTCCTATCTAAAATGGAATTAATAATAATGTCTATGCTATGCAATTGCTATAAGAATGAAATAGAGTAATACAAATTAATATTTGGTGCAGCTTCTGATTATCTGACCATTGTATGTCAGTGGATTTTTGTTTGTTCTAAGATGCCAAAATCAGTAGAATTTGATTAGAGTGGCTAAGGTGAAGAAGGAAGAGAAGTCCAGAAATACCTGTTTTGTGTCTCTGCTTTATGTAAGTTGGTGGTTACTGGTAATCATTTACAATTTCCCAGCATTATAAGAAGTTTATATTTGAGAACAATGATGAGTTCAATATGGTACAAGTTGAATTGAGTTGCCTGTGGTACATTTAAGTAAAGATGTTCAATAAATGTGTTTATGCAGGACCACCAAGTCACATATGCCCACTGCAATCATGGCAAGTATTTTTCCATGACTGAGAATTCTACCTCATGACAGAGATATTGCTTGTGTACATGTTTAATATTTGCTTGGAATTGAAAGACTGATAATATATTTGGTGACTCAGGGAACATTCGCAATGTAAGGAAGTGGTTAAAAATGGAATCCAGGGGAATGTCTTTTTGTAAAAGACAATGAGAAACATTATTCCAAGACAGAAGAGGAGAGATTCAAGTTGTAAAATAATCAGTGCAGCACATGTTCCAACCAAACCATGATCATGTTGATTGATAATCCCTATCAGTCCTAGAGTAGAAAGAATCTGCATTTATTTAGTCTAATGTGTGTTTATGGTTTAGTGTTTATGGGTGAAAGTTGGATTTTGACCAGGGGCAATGTAACTCTGTGTTTAAGTATTTTACTACATGAAAATGATGATGATGGTGATGACTATTGTTAATATGTTAGCATTTAGGCATACAAGTAAAGGTCATCAGCCTGCCACGTGAAAACATGATTCCTATTTTTTTTTTTTTTTTGGCACATGGACCTCATGCTTGCTAGGCAGGCACTGCACCACTGAGCTAAATCACCGGCCAGAAAACATGATTTCTAATTTACCAATGGAAAAAATTTTACACGCAAAATTAAATAACTTCCTCAATTAAAGCTGCTAAAATTTAGGAAAATCTTAACCACTAAGACTTGCTCAGTTCTCAGCTGGGAAAATAAACTCAAACTGTGGTTGTAATAATTGCATTAAATTTAATGAATACACATATATATGTATTCTTATATATGTATATTTTATCAAGGTAGTTAGATGACAATCAACAAAGCTAACTTGCTTTCTTCCACTTCAAATTCTAGGAAGATTTCACAACCTTCAAAACAGATGAATTTTCACTTAAGAATTGTGAATTAATTAATAATATATATAAATTATATATATAAATATATAAATTAATAATATATAAATTTATTACACATATGAAAATCCTTGTTATATATAAGAAGGGTATCTGTATTATAAATAATGACCATTTATTTAGAACATCACCTAAATAAAACTTTATCTTTGATTCAATGGACAATATGTATTATAAGTTCTTAATATTAAAGTCTGGTTCTTGCTTCAGAAAATCTTCTTATATTCCCTTTGATTTTACAGCCAGGTATTTTAAGGACCATTTTGACTTGTTTATTTTCATAATTATAGCTGTCTGCAGAGTTGAAAAGTACACAGGTGTTCCACTGAATAATTGCTGAACTAGAGTAGACATGTCATTGGTTTTGGATTATGAAGTTCAGAATACAACAAAGTAAAATACATAATAACCACATTCATTATAGGGAATTTGTATATACATGGTTGCATATGTATCACTGTGGTATTATGCTTTTAATTCTTCTGGGAAGATACTCAGACAACAAAGTAAAAGAAATATAAAAATACATCTTTGTTTCTAGATAGTAAATTTGGCAATACTTTTTTATTAAATTGGGGAAGGGAGTAAGTCTAATCCCTTGGGATAGAACCTCCAACCATAAGCAAAATTGTGGTGTGTAAACTTTGGCATTTTCACCCTCTTCTTTAAAACTTCTTGTTTTCATAATATACATAGAATATTGCTAAGTTCATGAGATGTGTAAAGGCCATTGAATTCTTGTTTTATTTGCTGCTAGGTGAAGATTTTCTACACCAGTTTGAGTATGTTAGAAAAGTTCTTCATGTAAAACTGTTAGTAAATACTCCAAACTTCTGTAGAAGTTTAAAACTATAGTTAGCTTAATTTCGCTGAAGTCCCAGATAAGGCATTATTTCTTTTACTATATGCAGATACACTCATATTTTAAGACAAACTTGAAATAAAAACTCATTTTCTTATATCTCCAAAAAGTTCATTATCTGCAACTGTTTTTCAGACTGATGTGTCTTGAAAATGAATGCTGTCTTTTCCACTAAGCTCTGGGCACTAAAGACACTGGTTAAGTATGAATGCCAGTCATTATGTATTAGTATCCTTATGAGAATTCACAGCCCAAGTACTGTCCTCTGTTCACGCCATGATCGCCTTTGAACTTTCTAGATGTATGACCTAGTTCTTGCAATTGAAAATAATTGGAATGGGGCTAGAGAAATGCTCACATATCAGTAGAGTGTGAAATGGTCATGAGCAGTATAAAAATAACACTTATCACTAATGGAACATAAAAATGTCATTCCCTGGGTAGCAACTTAGCTGCTAAAGTTGCTCGGGGGAGGTAGAAGTAATTGCAAATTCCTCTGACTTCCAAGGTGGTCCAAATTTCTCTAGTTGAAATGACTGATTAAGGAATCAAAAAGATATAACTTGTATAGCAGTTAATATTCCTCCTCAGTGGGATAAATTGATCAGTCATGAATATAGTTGTATTTCAGGAACTTATATGAAAATGGTACATAGGTTTCAATGTTAATTCTATTTATTTTTCCTAACGTCAACCTCTCTTACATAAAGATAGAAATACTTAAAGACATTTACAAAGGCATAATTATTCCTTTTAAAAGAGTTAATTTTATATTTTAAATTTAGACAAATCTACTACATGCTTCAATTTTTTAATGTTCTCTGCAATCTAAGGTGAAAAGCAACTCATACCTTGAAAAATATTACAATATTTCCTTAATATTTATTATAGAATATCTAATACAATATCACCTTATATCCTATTAGTTACTAATGGATCATAGGTTCAGATGTTTCTTAAACCTGTCACTTTGTTGCCACATAACTAAGAATTTTACATCCATTTTTTTACATCAAATTTTTAATTCACATATAGATCCATGTTCAGGAAGATTAGTACAAATTAACAATGATGAAGTTCTCCCCACAGAAAAAGATAAATGGATTCTGTTCACATGTACTGTGAACTCCTTCAATTTGTGGAAAACAAGGTTGTACGGCAAACAAGCATGACCATCATTCCAGCTCTTTGATTTTTCCCTGGTGGTAATTGGAGATTTAAGTACTGAAAGGCCAGGACAAGGGAATTTAGTTTACAGAGGCTGCTGTAAAGGATGTGCTTTCCTATTACTCTTTGTATGCACTGTTGTTTCACAAAATTACTGATCGTCTAAGTTAGTGTGACAGATTAAAGTACCACAATGTAAACCACAAGACAGCATTTGATGATAAAGACTACATTTATTATTTTAATGAAATAGTCAAAGAATTTTATAGCATCATGTGAAATCCCTCCTTCTGAACAAGCTGAGGTCAGAAACTGTTATTTTAAATAAAGATTACAAAATAATATTTTGAATTTTTTTGAAAGTTTCAAAGAGTATTTTTGAACTTACTGACTTATTTGTAGATGGCTCTTTCTAGTCCATCTTTGGTTCATTTAATTAAAAGTCCCTACTGAAATGGAAATAAATTCAGCCAACATTTAGCACTGTCAAAGGTATGAAATTCTCACCCTCCAGATATAATGCTCTGGTGCATTCTTGTTTGAGAGCAGTTTAGACTGAGGTACAGGAAATGATGTCTGTGTTAGAAACAACTTTCTTTCAAAGGAGTTTGCCAATTGGATTGAGTTTGAAGAGCCTTGCTAGCAAATGTGCACATCTAATCTTATTACTGTGTTGATATAGACAACAAAATTTACTTTTTTTTTTAATCTATTTATTTTTTTTAAAGACAACAAGTAAACATTCTCATGTATTAACAAACTCAAGCATTAGAAAATGTACAAATACCTTTTGGAGAAAAATATTACTCAGTATAAGATTAAGCCATGTAAAAGCTAGGTAAAAATAGAAGACTAAGGAATGGAATAGTCACAGTGAAATTGCATTTTCATACTAGGGAGACAATACAATGTTTACAGATCTGCATCCGGTTTATTTCACTTGTGAGTATTTTCTCAAGTTGCATCCATTTACCTATAAAAGTTTTCAGTTTATCTTTCTTAATGGCTGAGTAGTATTCCATTTTATAGAAATACCACATCTTTTTTATCCATTCCTCGGTTAATGGATATTTGGGTTGTTTCCATGATCTAGCTATTACAAATTGTGTTGCTATAAACATGGGTGCACATATATCACTGTGGTACAATGTTTTTAATTCTTCTGGGAAGATACCCAGAAGGGGAATAGCTGGGTCAAATGGGACCTCCAATCCCAGTTTTTCGAGGAGTCTCCACACGGATTTCCACAGTGGTTGCACCAGTCTACACTCCCACCAACAGTGGAGAAGGGTTCCCTTTTCCCCACAGCCTCTCTAGCATTTGTTATTAGTTGACTTCTTGATAACAGCCATTCTTTCTGGGGTGAGATGGAATCTCAGTGTTGTTTTAATTTGCATCTCTCGGATGACTAGTGATGTTGAACATTTTTTCATATATTTATTTGCCATTTGTATTTCTTCATCTGAGAAGTGCTTATTTATCTCAGATGCCCATTTTTATATTGGGTCTTTAAATTTGGGAGGTCTGATTTTTTTGAGTTCTTTGTATGTTCTCAATAGTAATCCTTTGTCTGAGGAACAGCTGGCAAACAGTTTTTCCCACGTTGTGGGTTGTCTCTTCACTCTGTTGGTGGTTTCTCTTGCTGTGCAAAAGTTTTTTAATAAGATGAGATCCCAGTTGTTGATTCTTTGTGATACTTCTTGTGCGATGGGAGTTTTATTCATAAAGTCTTTGCCTACACCAATGTCAAGAGTTTTACCTATTCTATTTTCCAGGAGATTTAATGTTTCTGTTTTACTATTTAGTTCTTTTATCCATTTTGAATTTAGTTTAGTGCACGGTGAAAGATATGGGTCTAATTTTAATCTTCGGCATGTGTAGAGCCAATTTTTCCAGCACCATTTATTAAAGAGGCTATCTTTCTTCCAGTGAATGTGTTTGGCACCTTTGTCAAAGATAAGGTGGCTTAGTATGTCTGGGGTTGTTTCTGCATCTTCTATTCTATTCCATTTATCTTCAGGTCTGTTTTTTTGCCAATACCACACTGATTTTATCACAGTAGCTTTATAGTATAATTTCAAATCAGGGATTGTGATGCCCCCTGCCTTGTTTTTTTTTTTGTGGGTACCGGGGGGTTGACCTCAGGACCTCGCGTGCCAACAGGCACCCGTGCTGCTGAGCGATATCATCAGTCACTTTTTTGTATGTGGGATCCGGGAGTTGAACTCGGGCACTCACGCTTGCATGCCTTGCTTTTGTTGCCCAGAATTGCCTTTGCTATTCTAGCTCTCTTCTGATTCCAGATGAATTTTAGGATTGTTTTCTCTAATTCTGTGAGACATGTTGTTGGAATTTTGATCGGAATTGCATTAAATCTCTATAACAGTTTTGGAAGTATGGCCATTTTCACTATATTGGTTCTTCCGAGCCAAGAGCAAGGGATATCTTTCCATTTTCTGATATCCTCTTCAATCTCCTTTTTCAGAGTACTGTAGTTTTCAGTGTAGTGGTCTTTTACTTCCTTTGTGAGATTGATTCCTAGGTATTTCATTTTTTTAGATGTGATTGTGAAAGGTGTTGTTTCCCTAATTTCTCTCTCAGTGAGTTTGTTATTGGTGTACAGGAAGGCTATTGATTTTTGAGTATTGACTTTGTGTCCAGCTACACTACTGAATTTGCTTATTAAATCTAGCAATTTTTAGTGGAGTTTTTGGGGTCTTCTACATAAAGTATCATGTCATCTGCAAATAATGATAATTTAACTTCTTCCTTTCCGATCATAATTCCTTTTATTTCTTTCTCTTGTCTAATTGCTCTGGCTAAAGTTTCCAGGACTATGTTGAATAAGAGTGGGGACAGTGGACATCCTTGTCTTGTTCCTGATTTTAGAGAGAAGGCTTTCAGTTTTTGTCTATTTAGTATGATATTGGCTATTGGTTTGTCATAGATAGCTTTTATCAGATTGAGATAAAGACCCTCTATTCCAATTTTCTGTAGGGTTTTTATCATGAATGGGTGCTGGACTTTGTCAAAAGCTTTTTCTGCATCTATTGAGATGATCATATGATTTTTGTCCTTGGTTCTGTTAATATGGTGTATTACATTTATTGATTTACGTATGTTGAACCATCCCTGCATCCCTGGGATGAATCCAACTTGGTCATGGTGTGTAATCTTCTTGATGATTTGCTGCATTCTGTTTGCCAGTATCTTATTGAGGATTTTTGCATCTATGTTCATTAGGGAGATTGGTCTGTAGTTCTCTTTCTTAGTTGGGTCCTTCTCTGGATTTGGTATCAGGGTAATGCTTGCTTCCAGGAATGAATTTGGGAATATTGCTTCCCTTTCAATTTCATTACAGAGTTTGAGAAGTAGTGGTGTTAGGTCTTCTCTACATTTCTTGTAGAATTCGGCAGTGAATCCATTGGGGCCTGGGCTTTTCTTTGTTGGGAAGTTTTTAATTACATCTTTGATTTCATTGATTGTTATTGGTTTATTTAGGATTTTTATATCTTCTTGGTTGAGCTTTGGTAATTCATAAGTATCTAGGAATCTGTCCATTTCTTCTGCATTTTCCATCTTATTAGAATACAGGTTTTCAAAGTAGGTATAGATGATCTTCTGGATTTCTGTAGGGTCCGTTGTGATATCACCCTTTTCATTCTTAATTGCATGGATTTGACTACTTTCTTTCCTTTTTTTTAATAAGGTTGGATAAGGGTTTGTCGATTTTATTTAATCTTTCAAAGAACCAACTCTTTGATTCATTGATTCTTTGTATTGTTTTTTTTAGTCTCCAATATGTTAATTTCTGCTCTGATCTTTATAATTTCCTCTCTTGTACGAGCTTTTGGCTTAGCCTGATCTTCTTTTTCTAGAAGTTTGAGGTTCACCATTAGGTTGTTTATTTGTGCTTGCTCTGTTTTCCTGATATAGGAATTTAATGCTGTGAATTTCCCTCTTAGGCCTGCTTTCATTGTATCCCATAAGTTCCAGTATGTTGTATTGTCATTATCATTCAGTTGCAGAAACTGTCTAATTGCTTCTTTAATTTCATCTGTGACCCATTGGTTGTTCAGTAGGGTGCTATTTAATTTCCATGTGTTTAGCAAATTCTTGTGTTTTCTTTTGCCATTGATTTCCAATTTCATTGCACTATGGTCTGATAATATACATGGGATAATTTCAATTCCTTTGCATTTACTTAAGCAGGTTCTATGAGCTAGTATGTGGTCTATTTTGGAGAATGTCCCATGTGCAGCTGAGAAGAATGTGTATTCTGATGTTGTGGGGTGGAACACTCTGTAGACATCTACTAAGTCCATTTGTTCCAAAGTTTGGTTCAGTTGTAATATTTCATTGTTGATTTTTTGTCTAGTTGATCTGTCTTTTTGTGACAGTGGAGTATTGAGATGCCCCAATACAATTGTATTAGTGCTTATTTGATTTTTCATGTACATTAATATTTGTTTTATATAGTTGGGTGCACTGGTATTTGTTGCATATATATTTATGATTGTTATCTGTTCCTCTTGGATTGTTCCCTTTACAAAGATGTAGTGACCTTCTTTATCTCTATGAATCATTCTTGGCTTGAAATTCACTTTGTCTGCGAAAAGAATAGCTACCCCTGCTTTTTTCTGGGTTCCTGTTGCATGGAGTATTGTTTTCCATCCTTTGACTTTCAGTCTATGAATTTCTTTTTGAATTAAATGTGTTTCTTGTATACAGCATATTGTTGGATCTTGCTTCTTGATCCAATTCGCCAGTCTGTGCCTTTTGATTGGTGAATTGAGACCATTAACATTAATGGTTAAAACTGAAATGTATTGACTTATCCTTGTCATGTTATTTTCTTGTTGTTGGCTCTCCCTCTTTTAATTTTTGTTTTCCCTCCCTCTCTTTAATCATTTGCTCTGCCTGGTGGATTCCTTCTGTTGGGGTTTCTGAAGTTGTAGTCCTTGTTATCCCTTTCTAGAATTCCTTCAAAACATTTTGGAGTGCTGGTTTGGTGGTTATAAATTTTCTCAGATGTTCTTTGTCATGGAAGTATTTTACTTCTCCATCAGTTTTTTTTTTTTTTTTTTTTTTGGTGGGTACCGGGGGGACGACCTCAGGACCTCGCGCACCAACAGGCACCCCTGCCGCTGAGCGATATCACCGGCCCCTTTTTCGTATGTGGGATCCGGGAGTCGAACTCGGGCCCTCGCGCTTGCAAGGCAGGCGCTTACGCCGCTGAGCCATCTCACCGGCCCTTCTCCATCAGTTTTGAAGGATAGTTTTGCGGGGTACGTCAATCTAGGTTGGAGATTATTTTCCTTTAGAACTTGAAATACATCATTCCAAGCTCTTCTTGACTTGAGGGTTTGTGCTGAAAAGTCTGCTGTGATTCTGATGGGCTTTCCTTTATAGGTGATTTGTCTCTTTTCTCTAACAGCTTTTAAGATTCTACTCTTATGTTGAATTTCTGGAATCTTGAGTATGATATGCCTGGCTGAAGATTTTTTTTTTTTTTGATTGTGGCTAATTGGAGTTCTATAAGCCTCACTATTTTGAACATCAAATTCTTTTTCTCTACCAGGGAAATTTTCTGTGATAATGTCTGTGAACACTGTTTTGATGTCGTTTATGCTATCTCCTGCTTTTTCATTGACTCCAATCAATCTTTTTTTTTTTTTTTGTGGGTACCGGGGGGACGACCTCAGGACCTCACGCACCAACAGGCACCCGTGCCGCTGAGCGATATCACCGGCCCCTTTTCGTATGTGGGTTCCGGGAGTCGAACTCGGGCCTTCGCACTTGCAAGGCAGGCGCTTAAGCCGCTGAGCCGTCTCACCGGCCCTCCAATCAATCTTAAGTTATTCTTCTTTGCATCATCTAGCAGCTGCTGGATTGATTTTTCATTGTCCCTTGCTGTTTTTAAGAATTCTTTCTTTTCATGATCACTAATTGCAAGCCTGTCTTCTATATCTGAGATCCTGTCCTCACATTGGCTTAATCTGCTACAAATACTTTCAATGGAATTTTTGTTCTCCTGGATATCTGCTTGAATCTGCTTTATGGAGTCCATTTCTTTCCTATGCTGAGCATTCATGGCTTCCATCATTTTCTTAAGCTCCTCTATTTTTTTGTCTGTGTCTGCTCTAGCATCCTTAAGCATGGTCTTCATTGTGGACATTATCTCTGCAGTTATCTGAGAAATTATTTCTGATTTAAATTTTTCCAGAGCCTCATTCAACTGCTTTGTTGTTACCACTTCAGAGATGTCAGGTGGGTGGCTTTCGGTTTGTCCCACCTCACTGCCCCCTGGGTTTGCCTTTGGTGAACTGGATGTGTGGGGTTACATCTTGTTTAAGTGTCGTCTCATTTTCTTTTCTTTCTTTAGTTTAATTCCTGGGATGCTGTTTGTAAATTGCCTATGATAGGTTGCTTTATTGCTAGTATTTCAAACTCTTAGGAGATTCTTGGAATACCAGGAAGAAAAGCGCCAGTCAGTGTGTCCCTCTCGGCTGGTGCTTCTCTGTACCATGGCGTCTCACGTTACACTGCCGAGGTTCCCACTGTAGCTGTGGATGGAGTGGCAGCCGCCCTGAGTTCTGAGCTCAGCTGCTGCCCCCCCACAATGGCGTCTGGCTAGTGGCTCTCGCGCGCCTGACAGCTGGGTGTCAGCACTCACCGCCAGTCAGTGTGTCCTTCACAGCCGCCGCTTCATTGTACCGTGGCGTCTCACGTTCCTCCACAGAGGTCCTCGCTGGAACCGTGGATGGAGTGGCAGCCACCCTGAGTTTCAAGTTCAGCTGCTGTCCCCCCACAATGGCGCCCGGCTAATTGCTCTCTCGTGTGGGACGGCTGGGTGTCAGCACTCACCGCCAGTCAGTGTGTCCTTCACGGCCGCTGCTTCTCTGCACCACCGCTTCTCGCATTCCTCCATGGAGGCCCTCGGGGGTGCTGACAGTCACTGTGTGTCTGTAGATTTGAACCGCTTCAGTCACATCGGGATTCCCAACACAGGAAATGGCGCCGGAGGCCACCTCCTCCTTCTTTGTTGGAGTTTCTCTCTTCACTTTCTCCGTGGGCCCCAAACTGCGCTTCAGATCTTTCCTGGGTCCATGGGAGCCACTTCCCTCTTTCTTGTCCTCCTCCAGTCACTACATTCCAGTGTCTGGATGGCGACTTTTAGAGAGGTTCACTGTCTGCTTCTTACAGATCTGCCATCTTTTTCCGGAAGTGACAACAAAATTTACTTTTGATTTTGTATTTGGCAGCAACTGATTTAAAAAGATTTGAACAAAGTAAATATATAGTCTACATTTATCATCAAACTAAAGAGATTATCTTTGCACAGGATGTGAAGCTGTCAAGAAAGACTTCGTTAAAAATTTCTATTTCCCTTTTGTGTTTTATTTGATTTTGCTTTTAGAAGCAAGTATCTCAGTTTTGGCAATTTATCTTCTTGAGAGGATCCATAAAGTCATACACAATGGGAATGAGAAGTGTACAAAGGCAAAAGACATTCTTTTTTGCTTCAATCTGCTGAGCAAAACAATACATGTGTGTCCATCAAGGCATACGATGGTTTTCATATTCAGCCCAAATTGGGACTCAGATTAATGAGAGTCTAAGATCTGCTGTATGATGTAGCATGATACAGACTTCCTGTCCTCTAGACAGTGTTAGTAGGAAACTTAGTTTGACTGAAATCTCTTTTTTTTTTTCTTTTTTAATCTCTTGAGTATTTGTCAATGGGTAGAGATTTTAAGGGAAAGACATATTAGGGTTTTCCTACAAATTTTTTTTATAATCCCAGCAAGTAATGTGAATATTGAGTTTATCATCACTTCTCTGTACATCCCCTATTTTACAAGTAAATTGACTATTGCTGCAATGTTTCCAGACTCTACTGTAGTTCATTTATTGAAAGATGGCAAAAGAGATTGCTGGTCCTAAGGGTCTTTTCCTAGCTTCTGCTGGGCTTTATAGGAAAATCTCATATTACCTAGATGTACTGTAATTTTACCTGTAAGAGTCATCGGTACAGCATCATCCTTGTGCAACTCTGTTTCCTGGTAAATAGACAGATAAGTCAGAGGGATGAATACTTTCAGTTGGATGTATTAATCTTTTTGAGATATATTCTTTGCCACATGTTTCATAACAATACATCAAGAGATTTTTATATTTAGATGCTATTTTTTTCACTCTGAACCAAAACAATTAAGAAACTCAAGAATTTAAGACTTTTGCTCTCTTCCTTAATAATTTGAAAGAAATGCATCTGGTATCTGCTACTGTTTTGTTAGAAGTATAAATGCTTCTTTTTTTCTCAACAATTTTTTTAATTTTATGGAGAAAAGATAAAACAAAATTTCATAACAAAATAATAAGAGAATAACAGTAGTTAATATATTACATGTCATTATCTTTAAAGTAGTTGCTCATGGTACAACATGAGCATAAACATTTCTCCAATTGATATTAGCACAAACCTTCTTTTTCAAGGAACTAAGAGCAACTAATAGTATAAAGGACTTGCATTTTTTCCCTTTTCACTACTGTTCTTTCCCTTTCACCCATCCTAGTTCCTTTTTCCTTTTGAAAAATGTCTTCCCATTTCAGAATATTTATTGTACAATTTAGACCTTATTTACTCTTTCAGTTACTCACACCAGGGAGACAATATGATGTTTACACATGTAAGTCTGATTTATTTCACTTATGAGTATTGTCTCAAGTTGCATCCATTTACCGATAAAAAGTTCCAAGTCTATCCTTCTTTATGTCAGAGTAGTACTCCATTGTATAAAAATACCACATCTTTTTTGATCCGTTCCTTGGTTGATGGGCACTTGGATTGTTTCCAAGATTTAGTTATTACAAATTGTGCTGCTATAAACATGGGTGCACATGTGGTACGATGTTTTTAATTCTTCCGGGAAGATACCCAGAAGGGGAATAGCTGGGTTGAATGGGACCTCCAACCCTAGTTTTTGAGGAATCTCCACACTGATTTCCATGGTGGTTTTACCAGTCTACACTCTCACCAACAGTGAAGAAGTGTTCCTTTTTCCCCACAGCCCTGCCAGCATTTGTTGTTGGTTGATTTCTCAATGACAGCCATTCTTTCTGGGGGTGAGATGGAATCTCAGTGTTGTTTTAATTTGCATCTCTGAATGACCAGAGGTGTTTAATATATTTTTCATATATTTAAATACCATTTGTATTTCTTTATCCGAGAAGTGTGTATTCATCTCAGATGTCCATTTTAGGATTTGATCTTTGAATTTGGTGCATCTGATATTTTTCAATTCTTTATATGTTCTAGATAGAAATCCCTTGTCAGAGGGACCATTGGCTAAAATTTTTTCCCACCCTGTGGGTTGTCTCTTCACTCTGTTGGTGATTTCTTTTGATGTGCAAAAGCTTTTTAATAAGATGAAATCCCAGTTGTTGATTCTTTGGAGTATTTCCCTAGCAGTCTGGATTTTGTTAATGAAATATCTACCTACACTATGTCTTCAAGATTTCTATCTATTTTCTCTTCTATTATATTTAGTATTTCTGTTTTAATATTTAGATTTTTGATCCAGTTTGACTTTAGTTTAGTGCATGATGATAAACAAGGGTCTAGTTTTAGTCTTCAGCCTGTAGAGAGCCAGCTTTTCCAGCACCATTTATTAAAGAGGCTATCTTTCTTCCAGTGAATATGTTTTGCCCTTTTTTCAAAGGTAAGGTGGTTGAGCATGTTTGTAGTTGTGTCTGCATCTTCTATTCTGTATCACTGGTCCTCGGATCTGCTTTTTTGCCAGTACTATGCTGATTTTATCACAGTAGCTTTGTAGTATAATTGCAAGTCAGGGATTGTGATCCCTTCTGCCTTGCCTTTATTGCCCAAGACTACCTTTGCTATTCTAGGTCTTTTCTGTTTGAAATGAGTTTTAGGAATATTTTCTCTAATTCTGTGAGATATGCTACTGGTATTTTGATTAGGATTGCCTTAAGTTAGTATAACAATTTTGGGAGTATGGCCATTTTCACTATGTCAGTTTTTCATATCCATCAGCAGGGGATACCGTTCCTTCTTTTTTTTTTTTTTTTTTTTTTTTGATACCGGGAATTGAACTCAAGTACTTGTGCTTGCCAAGCAGGCACTTATGTCACTGAGCTATATCACCGGCGCTTATCTTTCCATTTTCTGATATCCTCTTTGGCTTCCTTTTCCAGAGAAATGTACTTTTCAATATATAGATATTTTACTTCCTTTTTAAAATTGATTCCTAAGTATTTCATTTTTTTTTGATGCTATCGTTGATGGTGTTGTGTCCCTAATTTCTGCCTCAGTGAGTTTGTTGTTTGTGTACAGGAATGTTATTGACTTTTGAGTGTTGACTTTGTATCCAGCTATGCTACTGAATTTGGTTATTAAATCTAGGAGTCTTTTAGTGTAGTTTTTTTGGGTCTTCTATGTAGAGTATCATGTCATCTGCAAATAATGATAATTTAACTTCTTCCTTTCCTAGCATTGTTCCTTTTATTTCTCTCTCTTGTCTAATTGCCTTGGCTAGTGTTTCCAGAACTATATTGAATAGGAGTGGTGATAGTGGACATCGTTGTCTTGTTCCTGATTTTAAAGTGAAAGCTTTGAGTTTTTGTCCATTTAGTATGATGTTGGCTGTTGGTTTGTCATAGACAGCTTTTATCAGATTGAGATAAAGACCATCTATTCCAATTTTCTGTAGGGTTTTTAATCAAGAATGAGTGCTGGACTTTATCAAAAGCTTTTTCTGCATCTATTGAGATCATCATGTGAATTTTGTCTTTGCCTCTGTTGATATGGTTTATTATATTTATTGATTTACATATGTTGATCCATCCCTGCATTCCTGGGATGAATCCCTCTTGGTCATGGTGTATAATCTTCTTGGTGATCTGCTGCATTCTGTTTGCTAGTATCTTATTAAGGATTTTTGCATCTATGTTCATTAGGGAGATTGACCTGTAGTTCTCTTTTGGTTGGATCTTTCTCTGGTTTTGGTATCAGGGAAATACTCACCTCCAGGAATGAGTTATGGAGTATTTCTTCCCTTTCAATTTCATTAAAGAGTTTGAGGAGTACTGGCATTACATTTTCTCTACATTTCTTGTAGAATTCAGCAGTGAATCCATCAAGACCTGGGCTTTTCTTGGTTGGTAAGTTTTTAATAATATTTTCAATTTCGTTGACTGATATTGTATTATTCAGTATTTTTATATCTTCTCAATTCATTTTCAGTAATTCATACATATCTAGGAATCTCCATTTCTTCTGTGTTTTCCATCCTATGAGAGTAAATATTTTCAAAGTAAGTATTGATGATCTTCTGAATTTCCACAGGATCTGTAGTGATTTCACCCTTTTCATTCTTCATTGCATGAATTCGAACCTTTTCTTTTCTTTTTGGATAAGGTTGCCTAAGGCTTTATCGATTTTATTTATTTTTTCAAAGAACCAAATCTTCGATTCATTCTTTGTTTATTTTCTTAGTCTCAAATGCATTAATTTCTGTTTTGACCTTTATAATATTGTCCCTTGTTTGGGCTTTAGGTTTATTTGCTCTTCTTTTTCTAGAAGGATGAGATGCAATATTAGGTTCTTTATTTGTACACCTTTTGTTTTCCTCATGTGAGAATTCACCACTATAAATTTCCTTCTTAGGACTGCTTTCACTGTGTCCAACAGGTTCTGGTATTTTGTATTTGCATTTTTGCATAGTTGTAGATATTGTTAAATTTCTTCTTTAATTTCATCTGTGACCCATTGGTTGTTCAGGATGGTGTTATTTAATTTCCATGTGTTTATGTAGTTTTCATGGTTTCTTTTGCCATTGATTTCCAATTTCATTGCACTATGGTCAGATAATACACATTGGATAATTTCAATTCTTTTGCATTTACTTAAAGATGTTCTATGGGCTAGCGTATGGTCTATTTTATTTTATTTTATCTTTTTTTGTGTGTGGGTACCGGTGGTCGACCTCAAGACCTCACGCACCAGCGGGCGCCCATGCCACTGAGCGATATCACCAGCCCTTTTTACGTATGTGGGTTCCAGGAGTCGAACTTGGGCCCTTGCGCTTGCCAGGCAGGCACTTATGCCACTGAGTCATCTCACCAGCCCTGGTCTATTTTAGAGAAAGTCCCATGTGCAGCTGAGAAGAATGTGTACTCTGATGTTGTGGGGTGGAACCCTCTGTAAGCATCTACTAAATCCATTTGTTCACAGGTTTGGTTCAGTTCTGATATTTCTTTGCTGACTTTTTGTCCAGTTGATCTATCTATTTGTAGCAGTGTGCTATTAAATTGCCCCACTACAGTTGTGTTATTGCTCATTTGATTTTTCATGCCTATTAATACTCATCTTATATAGTTGGGTGCTCCCATATTTAGTGCATACATATTTATGATTGTTACCTCCTCCTCTGGATGTTTTCCCCTAACAAGTATGTAGCCCTGGGCTGCACAGTCTCTAGGTGCAAGGCTGTTTAATTCCCCATGCCTCTCTAACTGTTGGTCATGGAGACGGTTAGCGGTTCCATTTACTATGCACCACTGTAGTCTTTAGTTTTGTTCCTCTCTGTTCCAGTTTGTGCTCTGTGTTTCAGTTGAATTGCTTTAAGTAGCTCTGAATGAGGCCCCTCCTCTATTCAACCATGTTGTCACCCCCTTCATAATGTTAAGTTAAATATCATGTAGTTTCTCACTCATTTGGAGGGTATAGCCAGTGTCTTGACTGTTACTTCTAACAAGCCACTCTTGCAACCTGTTTATCTGAAGAGGCAGGCTCTGAAGCCAGCAACTCCAAGTCAGCTTCTTGATACTTCTTCACCTTTCTCTCCCAGGGGTGTTGTGAGGAGCACAGTGCAGAGGGCTTGACATAGAATGCTATGCTTTTGTTTCTGTTAAAGGGAACCCATGGTCCAGGGAGCTCTGCCAACCTGCAGGAGTCACTCTTAAATGCTTCTTATACAAAAAATATACAAATAGATCTCAGCTCACAAATATAACATTTATTTGGTATTAAAGTTGAATTATAGTACAGTTTTTTTAAAGTTAAGTCTAAAGGCAAGGAACATTATACTGTTCTCTCTGATCCATTTATTCATTTTTTCTAAAATAATGAAATTTTCATCTGTATCTATTAGAGAATTTGCTTTAAAAATTGGAGAATGCTCAATGTTTATTTTATAATGGAACTGGAGACAAATAAGGGTAATGCAATCTTACTGAAGTGGCTTTTCCTGAAGAAGTACCCACACAGGGATAGTGAACCATGTTGTACAAAACTCTGAATCTGAAAAGATACTTTTATCTTTACTCTCAATCCCAAATTTATATTTTGTATGTAAAGAGGGTGTGTCAGAAAACATGGTTAAAATATAGTTGTCTTTTCATATCCCAGCACTGATAGAAAAGAAAAAGTTGCTCCCATACTAAACTACTGTACCATGGCATGCCAGTATTAACGATTCTTCCAACTCTGGTGAACAAATTAAAACTGTGTCTCAGTACAGGTGCAGTAGAAGCAATGAGACTGGTTAAAATAGGAGGATGGTTCAGTTCATCATCATAAGAAAGGAGACAACACTGTGTAATTGGTGTAATTAAAATTCTATATAATACAAACCTTAGGACACCAGCCTAAGGCAAATGGTTGTTAATAATGACCATAGCATTATGGCATAATTTTTATTATACCTACATTTGTTAGTTAACAAAATATACAGAGGGGCTACTCAGGAGTGTTCCTGAATCTTTTGCAAGCTTCTTGACAGCATAAGCAGAGCAGCTCCCATGGACACCCCCCGAAATGCCAGTGTGACAATCAATTTTATGTACCAATTTGAATAGGTCATAAATCTAAAATACTTGGTGAAAAATTATTCTGGGTCTTTCTATGAGGGTGTTTTTGAATAGGATTATAACGCAGTATTCAAATTGCTAGAAAAGGAAAATACGTACTATACTCGATGTTTGTAAGCTCTCCTCCAATGTCATAAGCTCTCTTAGTAATATCTAAAATGTTCCTCAAAGGTCTGTGTGTTAAAGTCTTTGTCAGCACTTTTTGGAGGTGGGGCATAGGAGATGAAAGTAAGATCTTTGTGGTGTACCCTCCAAGGGAATATTGGCTATTCTCATTCTCATTCTCTCTCTCTCTCTGTCTCTCTGCTTCTCTCTGTCTCTCAGCTTCTATAAGGTGACCAGTTGCCTCTACTGTGTGCTTTTGTGATAACTTTTGTATGTTGCCACAAACCCAAACAATGTGCTCAAGGGAGTATAAATGAGTATAGACTGAAACTTTCTCCTTTAAATTGATTTTCTGAAGTATTTTGTAACAATGATGGATCTCTCACTAGCATATGTACTTTCATTCATTACAACAAAATACTTGAGGAAATCAGTTTTTACACATAAGTTTTATTTTGGCTCACGCTTTCACTCTCATTGTTTTTCGGTCTGTGATAAGGCAGCATATTATGGCAGAGAGACAGGAAAAGACAATTCTGCTCATGGTAGTGTTCATGAGATCCTAAGTATCTCCTACTAGACCCCACTTCATCATCTCCTAATAGTGCCACCCTTCAGACAGAGACTTTGGCAAATGGGCATTCAACATTCAAATATATCACCTCCCTAATGCAGATGGACCTCATCCAGCCAGATATCAGCCTGAATTAAAAAAGTCTTTCCTGCCCCCAGAAAAAGAGAATTTGCCCTACAGTCATAGTTTCCATTTGAGTTTTGACCTGCCTTTGGGCTCAAAAGGAAATTTCTCTTCCTGCATCTTGTTCTTCTCTCCCTTTTGACTGACATAAAAACCACCAGCTCTCCCAAGTCTAGAGGAACCCGTTTTGGGATTTGTGAGTTTCATAACTGAATGTGCCGTCCTCATAATACATTTCCCTCCATATATATTTTTATTTCTCTGAAGACTATTAATTAATACAGCCAGAAAACTGGTTTTCTTTACCATTCTTGTCTCTCAGATGAAAGATGTGCCATGGAGACATTTACATCTTGCTTTTACCCAGTGATGCTGGAATTCAGGAGTATAGAATTTATTAAATAGTGCAATTACACAACCGTACATTTCGTACAGTTGACATTGTGTGAGCTTGTGTCTCTGTAGTCTCCCCTGACTGCTTTTCTTCTTTCTGCTGACCTACTGTCAGAAATGCCAGGATCATAGCCTGTTATTGCAGTGCCTTCAAGAAATATCCTCCCAACTTATGATTCAATGTCTCATTTTCTATTAATTATTCATTTTAAAATGATTCAATTAAAGAGGTGATTTGATTCACCTATATTCTTTACTATTCCATGCATTTTCCAAAGGCAGTGAGCATATGTTCAATTATTTTTGATAATCATTGGCACACGAATGTTGGTAATTATCATCATCAAAATATTCTCCAACCTGAAATATTCTTTGTACCACTTTATTCGAGGGTAAAACATGTTTCCATATTTGTAGGCAGCTAAAAAAGTGACTAACATGCTGTCTTTTCTACTTTCACATGGTCTGATTTTACTGTAAATATATATTTTTTTGTAGGTTAATTCTCAGTTGGTATTTTTTGAAACAGGAGCTCACAAGTGTCTGTAATAAATGTGTATTTGATGAAGTGCATTCACATCAATTTTAGTGGTTCTTGTGAAGACAGAGCAATATATTTTGGAAGTGGAGCTCAGCGCAGATGAACAAGTATATCTGTGATATTGTTTGTACTTTCACTGTGCGTGGGATATGGAGTCAAGTCTCTACTTGGCGAAGTCAAAATGCAGCGGACAAAGCATACCTGACATTTAAGAACTTTTCTAGCAGTACCTGGACAATATTATTAGAACACAAAGGAGCAACACCTAAACCAGAAGTCGGGTGAGAAGTAGAAGACAAATGTGTTGTGTCTTGAAGAAAGAACTGTGTTTGATGTTTTGTTTTGTTTTGTTTTGTTTTGTTTTTTCTTTTTTGCACCGGGAATCAAACTCATGACCTTGCACTTGCCAGGCAGGCACCGTGCCACTGAGCTATATCCCCGGCCCAAGAATTGTGTTTGAAAAAAATAAAGAATAGGAATAAATGACTAATATTGGCAGAAGAAACATAAGTTAAATTAAAAGATATGAGTTTGCGATATATGAAATCAGAATATTTAGGATTGATGTACCATAAGAAGATGTGAAGGAAACAGACTGTGTGTATGGAATCATGAGTATGTTTTGTTACTATTTATATTTTATGTAATATAAAAAAACCATACTCCATAGAGATAAAAAAGTCAAATGAAAAAAAAAAATGGTTGATGTAGGCAGAAACTTCACAAAAACAGAGGAACCTGTCAAGAAGAAATCTATTTCTTAAATTTTTAATTGGGAATTTAATTTTCTGTCCTGCACACTGGTCATCACTACGACCATCCTTCATGCCAGGAGTTTATACACGTAGACACAGACTATGCATCAAAAGTTGTCCCAGGGAGAAAGGAGCAAATTCAGTCTAAAGTGAAGCAAGGTAGGAGACTCTGGCTTTGGTAAGAGCTAAGATTGGGGCTGGTGAAAGGATTCCCACTGTAAATATTGAACTTTTGGAGCAGTTGAAGAAAAGGAGAAAAGACACTTTGTAGAAAGAGAAAAGGAGACAACTATTTTAGATAATATCAGAAATAAAATCCTTGCTTTTGTTTTCACATGACCAAACTGTTCCAAAATGGTTTTACAATTTTACATTCCCATTAGCAGTGAGAAGATACAGTTCCTGCTTCTCCTTGCCAACACTTGGCATGTTCATTCGTTTTGAATTTAGACATTTTAATTGGCCATTAAGCAGTACTTATGTGCAATTTTAGTTGATATTTCTTTAATGACTAATGATGTTGAGCACTTTCTGAAGTGTTCATTTGCTCTTCTCATTCATTCCCCCAGTTAACTGTCCAAATCATCCAGTAATTTCTTACTTAGTTTTTGTTGTTTTAATTTAAATATTTGTTGTTCTTGATGCGTCAGAGTCAAATATACATATGAGATTTTCAAATACTTTTGCTTTATTTGAATTATCCGTTCATTATATTGCCATAGTGTTTCAAAGTACAGAATACTTAAATATGAACAATTCATGATTTTTGGTTATGAATCATGTTTCCAGAGTCATATACCAGAACTCAAGACCCTAAATAATCTTTTCTCTATTTAATAGGTTTTTATTTTGAATTTTACATATGTGGTTTTGATTTCCTTTGTGTAAGTGTAGTGAGACTAGGCTCAAAATGAATATTTTGAAATATTAATTTATTAATATATATAGATATATAGATATATGGCTTAGTTACTTTTCTCTCATTGCTGAGACAAAATACCCAACACCTGAAGCTAAAGGGGAAATGGTTTATTTAGCTCAGAATTTGTAGAGGTTTCAGTCCATAATCAGCTGGTCCCAAGACAGGGTGACTTGGCAGGGGGCATCGCAGAAGAGAACCAATTTATGGCAAGCAGAAGACAGCAAAGCAAGCAAGGAAAGGGGAAGGCAAGCCTCTTTCTTTTCCTAATATTGTATCCAGGCTACTGGATTATGAGGGCACCAAACCTGTCAGTGGGTTGATTTAGTAATCACCCACCCTTAATCCTAGCATTGCACCATGAATCCATCATGCACTCTAGATTCAGCTGCCTCTGAAAAAGCCCCATCTATGCCTGCATGAGGCTTTGGGGAAGCATCTAGACACAATCCATAACAATATATGTGTTATAAATTTTATATATACTCTAGGTGAGTTGACCATGCAACCATAAGTAGATCTTTTTTTGAATTTGTTCTGTTTTATTGACCTATTTGGCTAAACTGACATGAATACTATACTTCTTTCTTTTTTAATTTTTATTTTAAAGAGAAAAAATAGAACAAAATTTCAAAACAACATAATAGGAGAGTAACAATGGTCAACACATTGTGCATTGTTATATTTAAATTAGTTATTCAGAGTCCAAGATATCAGCATTCAGTTGTCAAAAAAATTTTAGCACAAACCTTTCTTTTCAATGAACTAAGAGAAATTAGTAGTGTATCTATCACATGCCTCTTTAATACTTTAAATTTATAATGAAACTTAAGTGCAGGTAGTATAATTCTTGAAGAGTTGTTCTTCCTTTTCAAAGTCTTCTGAAATTTAAAATGAATTTTAGTGTCAGCTTGTGATTTTTACAAAAAGCAAAAACAAAAATAAATCTCCTGAGATTTTAAATCTCTTGATCAAGTCGAGAAGACTATATCTTAATGCTAGTCATCAGAGTCATGAACACTACATTTCTTTGAATTTATGTCTTTCTCCTTACATTCTCTCAGCAAATTTTGTAACTTTCAATGTGTAGCTCTTCTCTATACATTAGCTGATTTAGTCCTTAGATTTCATAGTTTGAATCTGTTTTACATGCTTTTCCAAGAAAATTCAATTTTTAATGGTCTATTGAAAAAATATAGATATATAGTTGATTTTTTGTGTATTGCTCTTGTATTTTGATAAACTCAATTGTTATTTCTCACTGTTCTCATATAGATTTAATGGAATTTTCTATGTAGAAAATTAATGATATTACAGTTTCTACCTTTATGAGCAGTATGTGATTCATTTCCTTTGCTTGTTTTATTTTGATGGCTAGTACTAATAGTAAATGAGTATATATATATATATATATATATATATATATATATAGAGAGAGAGAGAGAGAGAGAGAGAGAGAGAGAGAGAGAGTGAGCAGAGATAGATAGAGAGAAGAGGAATCTTAGTTTTATTCAAGTTGAAAAGAAAAACAGTTAAGTATATTAATTTGAAGATTTTAAAGATACATATTACCAACTTTAGGAAGTTCCCTTTTTTCCCACTTTAATGAGTTTTTGCCTTTATTTATGTGAATTTATTCATCAGAAGTGGATGTGGCATCCTAATACAGGCTTTTGTGCTGATGAATGGAAATTATTTTTAAAAAATTTTTACTCTGTATAGGCTAAAATGCATTAACTTATTTTGAAATATTAAATTAAACTTTTGTTCATTGGAAAAGTCTGCTAATACAATGCATGCTGGAGTGAAGAAAAAGATTTCTTATTTAAATAATGCAGAACAGATTAATCTACTTTTTACTTTGTCTTTAAATAAAATTAACTTAAAATCATAAGGTTTAGGACAAAATTTTAATGAAATAAAGTTTCTACTACATACAATACATTTTGCTTTTTAGATACAAGAATATTAAGTCCTAAGTAATGGAAAATGGTGAATGTATAATCATAGTAAATTAGACAAGTTAGATGTTGCAGTTAAATTTTCTAGGGGGCAGACACAAAGACCAAGAGTCATGCACAAAGATTATGGGGGGCATGCTTTTAAGATTATTACCTGTTATACAAGAGATCAAAGCAGAAGTGAGCAGAGGGAGTAAGTGGTCTTCACAAAGCCTCAGACATTTTTCTAAGAAGTTAAGAAGCCTGGGTAGTTCTCAGCTTTGAACGCACATGGGGTGTGTGGGTCCACACAATTTTGCTTTTGTGTCCCCACATCAACCAGCCATTGGGAACACACTACCCGCAGAAAGGAAAGCATGACTTTGGATTAGTCTTCTTTCTTCGATGGAAGGCAATTTCTAAAAAGAAGCTGAAAATTGTATCCTGTCATACTCCTGGCCACTGGCAGACTAAGCCATTTTTCCCAAAGGGGAATTCTGGGTACTTGAGCAAAGTATTTACTACAGTGGCAGATCGGAAGTGACTCAGCCCTCTAATTCTGACCAATGTAATTGATGGACATTGAAACCTGACAAGATTCTGAAATGAACTATGACCTGATGCTTTCTGGGGACTTTAAAATAAAGTTCAATTCCTAGGTGTTGTCACTGATTCATTAAGAAAAAAGTCAAAAAGTCAAATTAGGGCCGGTGAGATGGCTCAGCGGCATAAGCGCCTGCCTGGCAAGCGCGAGGGCCCGAGTTCGACTCCCGGATCCCACATACGAAAAAAAAAAGGGCCGGTGATATCGCTCAGCGGCACGGGCACCTGCAGGCGCGCGAGGTCCTGAGGTCGACCCCCCGGTACCCACAAAAAAAAAAAAAAAAAAAAAAAAGTCAAATTAACCATAGTTTCTTTTGGAAATATTTAAAGTGTATTAGAAAAGTGACTTTTATAGCTCATCTTTGTTTAAGCAAGGTATTTTATAAAGTAAAACATGACCAATTATTGAACCAGAAATGTAGTCTACAATGAATAATAGTACAATTGCAAAGAGGCAGAGCTAGTTGACTGATTATACTCAAGATATCTTGACAAATAAATCTGAGTACCCTTGACTCTCTTCCTTTCTCCTGACAATCAGATTTGCAGAGAAATGAAACATGGAAGGATCTTTAACATATTTGACAGCAAAATCAAAATCATAATAATGGTTCCAAATAACAGTGAATTTTGTAGATAATCAAGATTTTGCATTGTGTTTTGAAATATTAAATTATGTTTATTTTACTTTGAAAAAAATTATCCCTAATTCAGAGATAATAGTACTATTTATAGTTGTCATCACCATGAAGTTATAATCAACAAGATAATTATAAAAAAGTTAGTGAGGGGCCAGTGAGATGGCTCAGTGGCGTAAGCGCCTGCCTTGCAAGCGCGAGGGCCCGAGTTCGACTCCTGGAACCCACATATGAAAAAGGGGCTGGTGATATCGCTCAGCGGCACCGGCGCCTGCTGGCACGCGAGGTCCTGAGGTCGACCCCCCGGTACCCACAAAAAAAAAAGTTAGTGAGTAAAATCAACCTTCTATCACAAATATTTTCCAAATTTTAATGAATATTCAAAAGTTTTTAATGGAAATAGTCTAATAAAGTCAATGTCTCAATTTCAAGATGACAAAGAAGTAATTCTTGAAATTATTTAAACATTAAAATTGTTATAGAAAAGATATTTCATATTCAAAATATCTGAAGACTCAAGTTTATAATAAAAATATAAAATGAAATATAGGTTCAATTTAAATTTTATGAAAACTGAAATATAAATATTTTCTCACTTTCTTTTCTAAATAAAACAAATCAGAATCACAGTGCTTTTCCTTCTTCAAAATATTTTATTAACTGAAAGAGTAAATAAGATCCAAAATGTACAATAGACATGGTGAATCAAAAAGAAACTGGTCAAAAGGAAAGAGAGACTGGAATAGGGAAAAGAAAGAAGGGAAAGGGAAAAAAAATTGTATATATATATATATATATATATATATAAGATGGTTAAGATAGATACACTACCATTTTTACTTAGTTCATTGAAGAGTAAGGTTTGTGCCAATAATGTTTGGACAATTGAATGCTAATGTCTGGTGTCCTGAATAACTAACTTAAAGATAGTAATACGTAATGTATTAACCATTGTTACCCTCCTATTATGTTGGTTTGAAAATATGTTCTTCTTTTGATTTGTTTTGTTTTTTCTTCTCTTTAAAATAAAAAAAATAAAAAAAAAACCAAAATATTTTATTAGAGTTTCTTTGATTAAAGTTTCCTCAATACACACCACTGAAAATTAATGTATGTTTTCTCTAAAACTTTTACAAAGAACTGTGTCTTAGGCAATTTCTTCATCACTGTGACACAATACTTGACAACCACAATTTAAAGGAGGAGAGATTTATTTTGGCTCACAGTTTGTAGAGGTTTTAGTCCATAGTCAGCTGGCTCCAAGGCAGGGTGGCTTGGCAGGAGGGCACGGCAGAGAAGAAACTGCACTTCATGGAATGGCAACCAGGAAGCAGAGAGAGTCAACAGAGGAGACTGGAAGGGAAATAGACCCTTCCAGGCCATGCCCATAGCGACCAGTGTCTTCTAACCAGAACCCACCTACTAAGCTCCCATAATACATTCACCTTTCAAAGTCCCAGCTATGAGTGCATGAGGCTTTTGGGGACATCTAGATATAAATCACACCAAACTGCATCAGAATCATTTAGGGAATACATACACAGATATGTTTTACATTGCAGAGACTACTCATTGATAAGACGTCAATTCTCTTTTCGTCCATTAGAGGCAGAAAATCAATTTACACCTGGCACATTGTTCTCCAACTGAAACATGTTATTTATCAGACTATCCTGTAATTCCAAGATCTGGCAGATGCTAATCTATGAAGATTCTCCATCAAAACAGCACCTATTTTTCTCTTAGTGTTCCCATCTTGCTGTCAGAAATTCAGATTTGATGGTTGGATAGGCAGCAGTCACCACTGGATGAGGAAATTATGGTTCTAACGAATGCAGATTGATCACACCACATTTGCACCAATGACTTCTGGAATTTTTTTTATTGTGGAGAGAAATAAATGTCATATTACTCATTGTTACTTTCTTTTGATTTTTTTTCCAATGTAAAAAAGGATAAATGAAATATGTTACTTCAAATTAGGTAATTGCACACATTAAAATCCACATTAATTTAAGAGAAAAAAGACTGAGATTTTAGAGTAAAAATTCTCAGTGAGTTGATAACAAGGCAAAAGTGTTGTTCTGGTGTATTTAAATAGAAGTGTATGGTTGTACAACAATGTTATCTGTTTTCTTTCCATCTCATGTTTACCCTGGGAATTCTTAATGTACCAAATGCTTTCTGACTTTAGCAAATTTTATCAGAGTCAGACAAGTTACAGTCTATCTAAATGACATATTTAAATTAGAGCTAAGATAATACATATAACTCGTTCTCTGGTTGCACTTTTGGGAAGGTGTAAACCCAAGAAGTGCTATGAGCTATAATAGAGCTTAAGCTTCCTCTGAAATTCTGAGAAATAAGAAAAATGCTCATGTACTAGAGAAGCAGAAACCAGATGCCCTGGTGGTCCCTTGTGGTGCCCAACTTCTACTACCACAATTCCCCTGTACTAGCACCCTGCCTTGCTTGAGCTGATGTTTAATCTTTTTCTTGTAGTGTTCCTTTTTTTTTTTTTTTTGGTTGGTTGGTTGGCTTTTTTTTTGTGTGTGTGTGCAAAAGATGATTATAAGTTGCTCTCCAGAAATATAGCAAATCATTCAAAATATGAGGGGCTATAAGATGCGATAAAAACTATACCTTTTTACCTAAATGAAGGCACTAATACCAATGGCTAAAAATTACCAAGAGGTAACAACGCAGCATTCAGAAGTAAAATACCAATATAACATTGTCAATGAAAGGGGGAGTGTTATGATTTATATCTAGATTCTCCCCCAAAGCCTCATGCCCTCAATGCCGGGGCTTTGGAAAGATGTTTGGTTGCTGGAGTCTCATAGCTGACTTGCTGTGAGGAAGTGGGGTCTGCTGGGAAGAGGCAGGTCACTGGGAGAATGACTGGAAGTATTTATCTCCATGGCTTACTCCTCCCTCCTCCCTCTGCCTCCTTTCACCATGCCACTGGCAGCTCTCCTCAGCTCTCCCTCTTCATGACCCTGTGCCATGTGCCACCCTGCCTTGGAGCCAGCCCTCTATGAACTGAAACCTCTACAAACTGTAAGCCAAAATAAACCTCTCTTCCTTTAAGTTGTGGGTGTTGGGTATTTTGTCTCAGCAATGAGAAAATAACTAAGACAAGGAGCGTGATACCCTGTGAGGAAGACCACGTGTTAATGTCATCTGTCTTCCAGAAAGAACTCTGTATCTACTCAACAAGGACAGTGTAGAGAGGACTCCTGGTGACACAAGTTCATCTAGCTAGATGTGGTTTGAGGTACTTTTAAGATGCTATGGTTCAACTTCTGTATCCTTACTGCAAACACAGGATCAATAACTAAGTAAATATTAGTTAGAAGGAAGTAAATGAATTTATCTGCTTGTTGAACTTTATGTCTGAAAGTTCAGCTGACTAGAATATATCATGAATGTGTAAACGTGATGCTCAGAAGCTGCAGGAAGCATTCTGACACTAACCTTTCCCCAAAGAGACCATTCATCAATGTTATAATTGACATCTCTTTAATATTATTTACCTATCAAGAAACAATTTTAACTATAGTGAGTTTTAATAAAAATACTAGAAACATGGATAATTACTACATGCTGATTCTCTCTAGGGACAGAATTGAGAGATGTCAAAACACAGGAGAAAATAGTGCCTCTTCTATGGATAGCTGGTAATATCATCATGGTTGTTTTAGTCCCTTTAGGCTACAGTAAGAACAAAAGATATAAAAAAGGGGAATTTTCAACAGCAGAAAAATACTGATCACAATTCTGGAGGAAGAGAAGTAAATCAAAGCACCAGTAGATTTGCTGTCCAGGGGAGACCATTTCTCTGCTCCATACTTGGTAACAAAATGCTATTTATTGACTTGGAACGGGCAAACCCCTCAGACGTTTTTGTGAATAAGTGCACCATATTCATTAGATTAAAAGACTAATACATTCAACAGGACAGGGCATTGATTACCTTTTAAAGTTCTTAGCTGTTCCCACCTCTTAATATTTCATGATGGGGATTAAATTTCAACCTGATTTTCAGAGGGGAAAAACCCTATTTAAATGATAGCATCTTACTACTTAAGACAGGTTTTCCTCACATGCAAATTATAATTATTCTATCCAAAAGATCCCAAAGTATAGACTCAGTTCAGCATTAGCTCAAAAATTCAAAATTTCATCCAGGACTTTGGGTAAATTCTTTCTACCTGTGAGCTTGTGAAATCAAAATAAGTTATCTCCAATGTATCTGGGTGGGACAGGTACAGAATATACATTCTGACTGCAAAGGGGTGAAAAAGGCAACTACAAAAACATAACCAAGTTGAAACCTATCTGAAACACAGCAGGGGAAGCATTAAAATTTAAAGACACATGTCTGACATCCTGTGGACACTTGGATAGAGACTGGGGTCCTCAAGGTCTTGGGCATCTCTATTGGGCATCTCTATCCCTATGGCTTTGTTAAATTTAGCCCAGGCTTCAGGTCATTTGTGTTGGAGATTCATGACACTAACTCCTCCAAACTAGCATTGCATGCTGGTAGCTGTATTGTTCTGAGGTCTCAGTGGGGGTCCTGTACCTATAGCTTTACTAAACATTTCCCCAGTGGGGCCTTCTTCTGGTAGTTTTACCCTTGTTGCAATCCTCTGCCTGGCAACCTAGGTTCTAATTTAAAATCTCAGTAGAAGTTGTGATGAACCCATCCTTTTGCATTCTATATCCCCACAGAGTTAGAACCACAGGCACTCTGCCAAAGCCTATCACTTGCTCCCTTCATAGTGATAACATGAATCACAAATATTCCTATTTGAGCTATGAGGGGTAGCAGAGGCCTTTGAGGGCTCTGGGCAGAAATTCTATGGCTAGTGCTCTGGGCCCATATCCTGAAGTAATTTTTCCCTCCTAGGACTTGGGCCTGTGATGAGAGAGGTGGTCCTGCAGACTTCTGAGATAATTGCCAGTGATTTTCCCCATTGTGCTGATGCACAGCACCTGCTTCGTTTTTATTTGTGCTAATCTCTTTAGTAAGTAGGCACTGGTCTGCATCCCTGGTTTTGTCTTCTAAAGATGCCTTTCCTTCAATCTTTCCCAGTCTATGCGGCAAATTTTCCAAATCTTTCTGCCCTATTTCCTTTGGCTCTCGATTCACATTGAAAGCAGCCAAAAGTATCCACACAGCATATTTATTTTGATTGTGGAGTTTCTTTTGCGAAACATATTAGTTTTTTACTTTTCAGTGCTACTTTTCAAAAGCCTTAAAGGGACGGACTGTTTAGTCAAGTAGGTTGTTCATAAAAAGGATGGGCCTAACTCTAGCTTCCAATGATATACTCCTCATTTCCATTTAACACCTTATCACTATGGACTTTAATGCACATATAAGTATTAACATTGTGGTCATGACCAATGACTGATTGCTGTGGAATTCTAGCACTTTCCAAGTAAGCTTATCCTCTGAGTCTAATGAAAATTGCTCATAGCTCTCATTCAAAGCATTGTAAACCTTTTCTAGTCCGTTCCTGAGAACTCTTCCAACCCTGCTTACTACCCAGTTCAAAAATTTCTTCCATATTTTCTGTTATGGTTATAGCAAAAACCCTACTCCTGGTACCAAATTTATGTCCCAATTAATTTTCTATTGTTAATAATACACTGGGAAATTACAGAGAAAAGAGAGTTATTTTGGTTCACATTATGATCCAAGGTTGAAAGAACACATTTAATGAAGGCTGGCTACTGGCTACTGGCTGAGACACAAGATGGCACAGAACTTCTAGGAGCTGTGACAGACCTGGTTGAACCCACCTTTACACCAGATCCACTCCAAGGTTCATCCATTCACCCACATGAACACTTTTTGAGTGTAGACTGTCTTCATCAATAGCCATTTCAGAGTAGCCATATTGCCTAGCCACAAAAATTAATATTCACACATTGTTCTCCTCCCATATTTAATGATAAATTCATGAATTTATTTTGGGTCTAAAGAAAAATATTGTTTCCAAATGGAATTTCACTTAAGGAACCTTATGTTTTCCTAATAACCCATCCTTTTTTCTTGTTTTATCTGTCCATGGTGAGAAAACTCTCCTAAACTAAATCTTGAATCTTGAGAAATGTTATTTTCTTTTCTTTTTTTTTTTTTTTTTTTTTGTGGTTACCGGAGGTCAACCTTAGGACCCTGTGCACCAGCAGGCACCCATGCCACTGAGCGATATCACCGGCCCTTTTTTCTTTATGTGGGTACCAGGAATCGAACTCAGGATCTCATGCTTGCCAGGCAGGCGCTTATGCCACTGAGCTATCTCACCAGCCCAGAAATATTATTTTCTGCACAAACCGCACTTCGTAAAAAATGCATATCTTATGAAAAACACCTTCTACTGGCCAAAAAAAATCTTTCTTTTATCTAATTCTTTTTATTTGCTATGACTTCTTAAAATACAAAATCTAATTTGAACATGGGATTATTTGTTTTTCACTACTGATTTTTTTTTTCGATGCCATCTCCATTACTTTCATTTTAGGAAATGAGGAGCATGAAGTTAAGCTACAACAAACCCTAACAACTTGTTGACTGCCAATTCTCACTTATCCTGTTCTGTTGATTTACTGCATTGGAAAAAAGGTGGTTTTAATAGTACTTGTTTTGTTTTCTATGTAACCCCAAAATATTATGATAAATCTTTGCTTGGTCTTTTTGCTTTTCATCTTAAATTTTGTTTTCCAAAAACTCAAGATTGGCTTACCAAAGAAAGGTAGGCACTCAGAATACAGCCCTCAATTTGATATTAAAGTTGTTATGTATTGTTTAAATTAGAAACTACATATTTTTACAGAAATATTTAGAATAACATTATGTTGCAAAAGCTACCAACTTCTCTTAAACTATAATAATTACACAATAGTTTGAAAGATGTTTAAAAGATTAAAATTTTAAAAGCCATCTGGTATCACTGAACAAGACCATAGTGGAAAGTGACAACAAGAAATTTTCTCTGCCTGTTTAGAATTGATTTTAAATTTCTTTGGCTAGTATTTAGTAGAATTTAAAATACAGTAAAATTATGGAATTATTTTCAAAATTGAAGTTTAGAAAAAGACAAAAACAAAACAACAAGAAGGCACTATGATCTACATATTTTTTGACTGAAGAATTTTCCATTTATTTTAACATCTACAATGAAATTCACAGATAAATAGAGAAACACATAGATGATGTTGAGGAATAAAATTGCTAGGGCTGAGGATTACATATGTTGAGTATAATTTATTGACAGGATGTGAGCATTGCACGAGATAATCAATGGAATGATTTTGTTCAGATAAAACAATAATCTCGGGGCCGATGAGATAGCTCAGCAGCAGAAGCACCTGCCTGGCAAGCACGAGGTCCTGAGTTCAACTCCCAGTACCCACATACGAAAAAAGGGCTGGTGATATCGCTCAGCGGCAAGGGCACCTGCTGGCACGCTAGGTCCTGAGGTCGACCGCCAGTGCCCACAAAAAAAAAATAATAATAATAATATCTCTTGTAAAAGTGGACTTTTTACTATAATAATTGATATATATTACAAAATACCAGAAAAATAAAAAATAATAAATTATAAGAATAAACTAAAATTCTTTGAGAAATTTCTTTGAAAACCTAATATTAACTATCTTTTCTACAAAATAATCATTGCTTTCTTCATACAATACAACGAGATTCATTTATGCAACTTTGCTAGTTCCTAATCTCAGGTTCAATTTTACTCCTGTGGTATGAACCCAGCATATATTACTAAACAAACAAAGATTGTGTTTTCATAGACAATTTAGCATGGTACATTTGGACAATTCTCCAGATTAGCAAGGATGATTAAGTAGTCACAAATGTAGAAATAAATTTTTAAAAATTCCAAATTTATGCTGAACTATTTAGATAACATTTCAGTATTGGCTTCTATATTTATATTCAAAAGACCTAAGGAGATCAGCACATGGGAAGAAGGGAGAAGAATGGAAGAGGAAGGTATAATAGAAGGAATTAAGATGTGTTGTTATGTATATGTACCAACATCCTACAAGGAAGGTGAACATTATGTACTACACACATGTACTGACAAACTAAAATAAAAAATAAAAAATAAAAATAAAATAAAATAAAAAATAAAACCTACAAAATGGAGCAAGAAGCCCAGAAAATCTGACATTCTTAACTAAACCATAAAAGTGTAGGAGGGATCTGACATTAAATGAAATTCAAGAAGAATTTCTTGTATATGTTTTAGTGTAAACTATAAAGCCTTGCAAAGTAAATGCATTTCAGTTAATTGCTTACCAAGTATTACCTAGCCATTCAATTCACATTCATTATATGAATTTGGCCTAATAAGAGAAGATATGTAAAACTGTTGTAACTCTTCAATGCTAATGAAGTCTTCTCTACCAAAAATTCTTTATTGATTACAGGTAGGAAGAGATAAATGTTCCTGTATCATTAATATTTTTAACTTTACTTTTTAATTTCTAAAAGTAAATTTGAACATTCAATACATACCATAAAGAGGAGAATTATAGCCTTTTTATTTCCCAGGTTTCTTTACTTTTTTTTTTGTTTGTTTGTTTTAATTTGGTAGCAGGAATCTAACTCATGACCTCGCAGCTGCCAGGCAGGCACTGTGCCACTGAGCTATTTCACCGACGCAAGTTTCTTTATTTGAAATGAGGTTAATATCACCTCAGAGTGGATCCAAACTATCAAGAAAACAATCAAAATCCACTTCATGAAATACAGATGTATGTTTCTTGAATATTTCTGTAATATTTAACTCATATTTTGCCTATTCACTTTTTATATCAGCTACAGTTCAATATCCTATTCTTATGCTCTCTATAGTAATTGAACAAAGAGGAAAAAGTAGATATTTTCCCTTGGTTTTACTGAAAGGAGATAGTTAACAGTATGCAAAAGATAAGTAGCTATGTCATTTTGCATTTAGTGCCATCTTGCATGCAGCTGTGAACAATTGTATCCATGCCAAATAGTTTGTCGAGTTATCATTCCAGAATGGGTGTATTAGCCAGCACATATTTAGTAACACAAATCTTGAAATTAGCAGCAAGATCACATGGAGGCCACTGAAAGCATTTAACTCAGAAAGATAACATTCTGATTTATAAACTCCCATTTTGGAAACCAAAGCAACACACTTTCATTAAGCATCTGTCTAGAAGACAAAGTAGGTAAGAAATGCAAGTTGAGGTTTATGTAAATGTCTAAATATAAATGATTACAGAAGAACTTTAGAGAAAATCTCATTTGTAGTTATTCACTCTTATTTACTGAAACCAATAACAATTGTCTTTGATTTGGATTTTGTCATAAAGGTCAACAACAAGAGTGTGGATTTGTTACTAAATTATTAATATGACACAATAATAATAATGATGTGTCTTGGGGAAGCAGAGTTTCAATCTTAATTTTATTGAAATGCCACAATATGTTAGATATATTTTTGGAAGTCTTGTACAAGACTACAGCAAAGTATCATTCTATATGTGAAAGAGTGCTGAATGAAAAGATCTATGTTTAAACTCATTAGACAATGTCAGATACGAAAAATTAGAAATGCATTATTGGTAGATTTCATTGCATCCACATACATATTTTATTTATTTTTGAGTAACATTCCAAGGCAATTAAAAACAAATTGTGGCCCTTTTAGGCCCCTTGAAAATTCGTTGTCACTGAGGACTCTCGGCTCAGGGCTCAATCAGGAAAACAAGTCACTGCAAATACTTTTATTGTAAGGGCTTCAACTAGATTATCAAGGAGTTTCTTGCCAAAGAACCCAACCTCCAGCACTTCAAGGGGAGAGTAATCCCCCAGAGACAACACAGCAGCTCCTGGTTCCCTCATAATGCCCTTGACTACATCAACATGCAGCACAGTAGGTGTGATTCTCAGAAGCTCATTGGCACGCTTACAATTTATCTGCATTATTCTAATATCCCAAAATCTAAATCAATCCACTTATGTTTTATTTTTTAAACTCACTGAGGCACAAATGTGACTGGAACTGAGTCCAAGATATAAAATTTGTTGTACTGTGATACAAATCTGTGCATATTCTTCTTGTGTGATTTTTAGATCAAATATTTGAATTTTTGATGGAAAAATGTCTAAGTATTTCATTGGTTTGTACACTATTACATTTCTCAAATAAGAAAAACTCCAAATTATGAAACATTTTAGGTGTGAGTTCTGAAATGGGATTTTGGACTCATATTTTATTGATTCTCTCCTCTGCTAGATTTTATTCTACTGATTTGGTGCTTTCAACATCAAAATAATCTTTCAGATCATTGCTTCATATGGTGGCATATTCTATGCTAATATCCACCTTGAATTTAAATAAGTTGTCTGCTGTGGAATAAAAATAAGAGTACCTAAATTCCATTTTCATGTTATGATCTAACTACTGTTCTTAGAATATCTGGAAAAAAATACTGAATGTCAGTTTAACTGAACTGTACATGACAAAACAGTTAAATTTGCTGTGTGAAGATTTAGTCTAATGATTCTGACCTTAATGGATGTCATTATTACTTAGCATAAGTAAAAATCAATGAACATAACACTATTTAATATGCCTTTCCTAAGAATTAATGAATACATTTCATGCATAACACTTTAGCTGCTAATGTGGTCATTTTCTTTTTAATGCATGAAGTTTAATTGTTAAACATTACCATAATTTCCTTTAGTTTTCTAGCACGATGGGATAAACATGAAATTTATATTATGTTAGTATTATCAAAAATCCCTGCTTTTGACCATATATTTAGCAGTTTAATATGGAATAGTTACATGTATTTCTTTTATGAAATGGTCATTATTATTATTATGGTCTGTCATTAAATGTGGAAATACATAGAGAATTATAATCAGTGGATATTTTTATCCATTTTACCTGCTACAGCAATGCTTTGAGGTAGTGGAGCAAAAAAATACAATGCAGACTTGATCTCCTTTTTGTTGCAAAGTAGACAAACACCCCAAACAGCAGTCCAAACTCTGAAAATCATAATTTTAAATGAAAATACTTAGATTCAGGAATTGTTTGTTACAACAGAATAGCTTATCTTAATCCTATCAGTGTCTTTCTGTAGATTTGTATCCTCTGATGGAATAACGAATATGTGAAACTTATGCAGACAATTATTGAACAATGAGACACTATTATCAATTTTCTGAAATTCTTAGTACTTTAAAATTTTATTAATGTAATATTTGTCACCAGGAGGGACTTAGGGATTACACAAAAACTGTTTGGGACATTTTTCTTCTCATACTTCTTTTGAACAAGAATTATACTTTATATAAAATCTACAATTGATCAGCTGCCTTAATTAAAATGAACTTTGCAGTTTTACATAGATAATAACCATGTGTTTGGGACTTACTCTTTAAATTAATAGATGTTCTGTAAACTGTGCAAACAAAACGAGAGTCTGTTATCTCCTATTAACATAAAAATATAAGTGAAAAATTATCTTTGATAAGAGATGTTAAGAACATGACATTTTTTAGTTGCAATCTCTTTCTTGTATTTCTAATCTGGAAAGTAGACATCTTACATCTGTGTTACCAAGCCTCAGTCATGAACAAAACTGAGTTGTGTAGAATATGACCTATGTGGTACGCAATTAGTGACATCAAAATACAGTATTGTTTATTTGGAGGAAAAATTAGAAGTCTCCTCATCCAACATTCCATCCAATGCAGAAATCTCTTCTACTATTTTCTAAATTTAAATACCAAAACTGTTAAAGGAGCTGTTTTATTTTTTAATCAGAATGAGTCATAAATTAATTTTTTTTAACATAGAGACAAAAACAGCATAAAATTTCTAATATTTGAAAACAGTGTGACTTCGCTTAGTCTTTTCTTGATCAGTCCAGATATATTATAACAAGGTGTTCAAGAAAGCAGATTCTAATTTCAGATGGAAAAGAGCTCAAACCCTGCCTCAGAAAACTGAGCCCACAAGTTTCATGTAAGTTAAATAGTGCTAATAACATGACCTAACTTAATTATTGGGCTAGTTTGAGGATTAAAAAAAAAAAAAAAGCAAACTAAATACTAACATGACACAGAGTAGGTGCCTAACAAATGTTAAAATAATTTTAAATTAATCTTAATTTTATAGCATCTGACATGATATGATCTCCAGATGCTTCTTTGAAGTGAGCTTTTTTATGACATGTAAGTTGACTGATAGTGATTTCCTTTACTCTGAGGATGGAATTTGCATACTGGTTCCAGTTTTTAGAATTGGAAGTTTGGTCCAGTGCTGTTGACATAAAACAGAGCACTGAGCTCAGAGACTCTGCGTGTAAAATAAAGCAAGCCAATCTCTTATTAAGTTATCAAAATTTTCCATTTAATTTTGCTGCTTAAAATACATGAGCAGTAGGTACTAAATGTTGTTAAAAGGAAGTTTAAAGAGGCATCACTCTCCAAGAGATTGTAATTTAATATAGGGTACATCTCCCAAATAGAACACAGAGTAATTCCAATAATTTGAATTCGAAATGAAAAAAGCTTTTTTTATGAAAAAAGCTAGCACAGCAGACCAGTGTGAAATGGTGACCTTTCCCTAAATAATGCTGGTCAATCTGACATCCAGAAAGAAAAATTAAAACTTGAATCTAATTTCACATTGTGTGCCTCATGAACACAAATCAAAAATCATAATGAAGGGCCGGTGAGATGACTCAGCGGCATAAGCGCCTGCCCGGCAGACGCGAGGTCCTGAGTTCGACTCCCGGAACCCACAGAGGTAAAAAGCGCCAGTGATATCGCTCAGCGGCGTGGGCGCCTGCTGGCACGTGAGGTCCTGAGGTCGACCCCCGGTACCAAAAAAAACAAAAAAAAAAAGAATTCAATCTTTAATGATTGTTAAAGGTTATTTTATATTTTGTATACATTTTTAGGTAAATGTCATGTTTCTTAACTTTGAAAAATAATATAAATATATGCATATTTACTCAGCTATAATTTCAGGTTTATTAGTCAACAAATTCTCATCCAATTTTTGACAACTCATGAATTTATTCATTTCTTTCAGGACATACAAGTCTCAAAATAATTTTATCTATCTCATAATAAGGATATATTGGGGCCGGTGAGATGGCTCAGTGGCATAAGCGCCTGCCTGGCAAGTGCGCGGTCCTGAATTTGACTCCCGGTACCCACATACGAAAAAAGGGCCGTTGATATTGCTCAGCGGCACGGGTGCCTGTTGGCGCGTGAGGTCCTGAATTCGACCCCTGGTACCCCCCCAAAAAAAGGATATATTAATATATTTTTGCTGAAATCTCTTCCTTTCTTGATATCTAATTGGCCATCCATGATATATGAATCATATATTTCATTATAACATTGTCCAAATCTCAGCATTATTGGAATTGATAGATATGTAATTTATTTTCTCCCAATAATCATATGACTATATGTCCCATAAAGTCATTAAGGGATAATTAAATGTAAGACATGTGGTCCTGAATTCAGGTGCATTAAAATTTTAGATATGAGAGGTTTCAGAAAGTTCTAAAATTGCCATTTAAAAAAGTAATTTCAGCTGAACCTTAGCAAAAGACTAAAGGAAATCATGAAATCAAACCAATTATAAGAAATCATTTCCAGGCAACTCCATAAGGGTTCAGGATCACTGCTCAAGAGAATTATTTAATAACCAACTACTCTTCATGCTTGAAAATAGTGTCTGCCTTTACTAAAGTAGTGCTTTTACACTCAAGTCACTAAACAAAGCCATGTAATGGAAAATCCTTTCTTTTCCTTACACTAGTTACTCTCCAGTTAAAGAGTGGTGGGTTTTATGATGGATTCCCTATTAAGACAAGATTATTTCTAAGTACAGAGAAAAATATTTTCAATATGAGTGTTTGCATTTCTTTGGAAAGTGAATTTGATTTCATTATCTTAAATAGGGTGCTCCCAGTGAGGAAACTTACACCTAGCAAGGAAAACGTGAGAAGCTTATCTTTTGAAACTCTAGCTCCTATCATCAGTGGGAGAGTACAGGTATTTTCACTCTTATTATTTTCATCAAAACAAATATTCTATCTTGGATTCAACACTTACAGATAACTTTCCATGCTAGTAATTGATATAAAGAATACCAGACTGTAATACATTTTGCTGGGTTCCAACCTGCCCTCATCTATATGTGCTTCTTTAGATAAGGTTCATCACTTTTGATTCCTTTCTTCGTGTTTAATGTGATATGTTTTGAGGATTGCTAACATTTTGTCTAGAGCAGCGACTTGGAATCCAGCACACAATATAATTTCACAAAGAATTTAAGTGTCCATTCTATGAATGAAATGTTCTTCTGTTACTATAAGTGGACGTGGTCAAATAGCGTGTGTCTTGTTTGCTGGCACATATTATAGAAATTTATTGCATTATTTCTCCACTTCTTTCAACAAATCATGTTTTTCTCATTGCGAGACTCATGTAGTTTTAGGGTAGAAAATTCTGACCCACCAATTCCAAAAGGGAGGGAGGGAGTTGGGACAAAATCACCAATATATATCATAATGCCACCTGGTGAGGTTTTTTGATACTGCACGGGACAAGCCCATTTTGAATCGCCCAATCACAAGACTGTTGAAGGCAGTGTGAAGAAGATATTCTTTCCCTGACTTAGTAGACAAAAATAGAGAAACAGCCATGACTGGATTTAATAAAAAAAACTTTAAGTGTCTGGAGGGATGTGAGGTAGAGGAAAAGTTAGTCATTTTTAGTAGCATTGTTGAGCCATTTTTTCACAACTTTCCTGAAGTCAACATACATGCTTTACTCTTTATATCTGCTCATATTGATTTTTTTTGTATTTACAAATAAAAACAACAATCCAGCTAATATTTTGATTTCTCTTGGGACTAAATTTTACATCTCCATGAAAATATATAAAGCTTCCTTGAATCTTTCTTTTAATCAATGTACAGGGTAATATTTAACAAAATCTGTAATTGAACTTTCTTTTATTATTGTACCCACCGACGTTTCCCACTTCCAAAAGTTATGGCTTGGTATCCAATTTCCATTAGATGACAAAGTGTTTTTGCTTCATAATTTCTTAAATTGATATTCTTTTTTGTTGATTGTTTTTCCATTTGCAAATATAACCACAGACACCACAGGATTTGCTATGGGAAATGCACATGGGAAATTAGTTAGTCTGTGGGTTATTATAATACTGAATTGAAAAATAAATGTGCAGTAGAATAGACGAAGGATCCTTTCTTGGATTGAAGGTGAGGAAGGGTACTGGATAATGTAAGGGGAAAGAAGAGGACAGGAAAATACATACACAATTGAACAACTTTTAAAATGTTTAAAATAATTGTATGTACATTGACATATAACTGACATGGAAATGTAAATATTATATTATTACATTTATTTCTGATTAACCATGAATAATATTGACATGATTACTCCTTTTGAAAATTAGTCTGTTAAAGCTGTATGTGTAGAATAGATTAGAATATTTCTTTACTCATGACACAAAGTCTAGAAAGAATCTGATACACTCTTAATATTTAACTTCAAAAATTCCAGAGACATCAAACAATATTTTGTATAATTTGTTAGATAGTAAATGTATTTTAGTTGATTATTAGTGAAGAAAAATGAAGAGGAAAACCTGAAGGTGGAGAGTTAAGGATGTCTACTAAAAATGTCATTAGCAGAAAATAAATTAAACAGCAGAAATGTGAACTTCTCTCTTTTCTTCAAAATCAGGAATCTATGCTGGTTTTATCAACTAAACATAAACAATACGTAATTGTGGGTTTCACAGCATATCTTCTATTATATTTTTTGCACTGCTCATTTACATTAGGTGTCTGATGACAGCTCATCGACCTATTTCTGAAATGTTGTGCTTAGGCAGTAGTCACTTCAGTGCATGCTGGTTAATGACCATCACTCAGATTTACATATGAGACTAGTTGGAAGAATATTGATTTTGGATCTTTGCATGATGGTAACTTTTGTGTAAATCAAGTATATACATTTACAACCAAGGTGAGTAATGACTTCTGACACCTCCAGAGAAGGTGGTGCTGTTTGGAGAAAACAATGGGAGTTGCAAGCAATTGTGTACAAACTCCACACTGCACTGGTCACATCACGTGAACTGATCTTATTCACTACGGCTATTGCTGTGTGCAGCTCAAAAGCTGCAATACTTTTGAGACAGGCATTCAGGGATTTTGCCACTCTAGCCAATAAGGATCACCTTATCCTCTGAAAATTATTAGTTTTTATCTGTTTTGTCTTCAGAATTTATTACCACATAACAATATACTACCTAAAGTGCATGCCTTGTCTCTCCAAGTAAAGAAATGTAGAATGTACATTTAAAAAAATGTAATGCGGGCCGGTGAGATGGCTCAGTGGCGTAAGCACCTGCCTGGCAAGTGCGAGGGCCCGAGTTCGACTCCCGGAACCCACGTACGAAAAAAGGGCTGGTGATATCGCTCAGCGGCATGGGCGCCTGCTGGTGCGTGAGGTCCTGAGGTCGACCTCCGGTACCCACCAAAAAAAAAAAAAAAAAGTAATGCAATGCCCCCTCAAAAGAATATATTGCAAGCATTTAATGAAGGAGGTAAAGAGGAAGTCCATGTTCATGAGCCAAGAATTGGCTGCAAAATAGAACATTAAAAATGCAAAATCCAATGTCTATTATTTAGCTCAGGGTCTGCTACATCTAAATAATTCAATAAACATTTTAAATTGAGTAAATGGGTGAATAAAAATTCATCTGGATTTATCTTACATGACTCTCATTTTATAGCATCTTGCATGTGCTTAACCCTTATGATTTTAAAGTTTAAATACAGGGGCCAGTGAGATGACTCAGTGGTGTAAGCGCCTGCCTGGCAAGCACAAGGTCTCGAGTTTGACTCCCCGAACCTACATACAAAAAAAGGGCCAGTGATATCTCTTAGCGGCACAGGCGCCTGCTGGCGTGTGAGGTCCTGAGGTCGACCCCCAGTAACCACAAAAAGAAAATATATATATATATATATAAAGTTTAAACACAAAGTGATTTGAGACATGCAAATATCACGGTCCTCAACTACATTTTCCTATACATTAAGCACGTGTTTGTGATTCTTTATTGATCACAATTTTAAGATTTTTAAATTTCAATTGAAAAAGTTGAATATAAATGTTAACCAAATAGATTTCAACTCTAGCACTTAGCATTCTTTTATAAGGAAGAGAACTTCCTTCTCTTTATTATTGGTATAGTCACATCACAATTTTTATAGACTTAGGACTTATTATGGCCTTCACTTATTAAGATGCTTGGTTTGTTTTCACATTTGTATCTAGTGGTCATCTATGCTTTTAATGAATGGTTCAGTTATTTTTTCTAATTTAAGTAGATGGAAAATATGATAGCATTGCCTGAGATTATTTTAGCTTTTTTTTTTTTTTTTTTTTTTTTTTGTGGTGTTTTTCTGTTTTGGGGACAGGGTCTCACTAAGTATTTCAGGTTGGCCTTGTGCTATGTAGCCCAAACTGGCTTCCACCTCTCCATCCTCCCTCCTCGGGTTCCCAAGTGTTTGGACCACAGGTGTGTGCAAACCTTCCTTGTAAGATTAATTTAGTTCAATGTGCCAATTTTGTGAAACTCAGTTCTACCACACTTTTTTTTCTTTGAATGCTTGTATAAGTATCTTGGCTCAGTTCAAACTTTATGAAATCACTTAGTTAACCCTCAGCATATTTCCATATTGTGTCCACTGTTCAGTACAATTATTAGTGCAAGAAAATTAATATCACTTATATCCAATACTAGAAAAATGTATATGTGACAAACATAATAACATAATATACTAGGGTTATTTGGATAATCCAGAGCACAGATGTCTTATTGCTACATTTTGGCCTAAATTTGAGTGGAAATGAAAGAGGAAAACACTGGCAGATTCTGTGATTTAAAAGGCCTTGTAAGAAGCAATTTACAAAATTCAGATGTACATAAATCCCTTTACACTCAAAACTATTATGTGGCATATTGTGGCATTTTGTTGCAGTTCTGTTCTACTTTATTGTTTGCTTATAAACAATATTAGCTCAAATTAAACTAACATCCACAGCAGATCCTCCATGAACAAAGCAGTGAAGAAATTCATCACAAAGCTCTGTGAAGAAGTATCATTCTCACATCGATAACGTTCGAGGTATCAAATTAGTTGTCACAGGTAACACAGACGGTAAAGCATCTGAATTCCAAATCTAGTCTTTTTCTCTATACATTATCTCCTGCAACTCTTACTCCAAGAAAAATAAAGTGGGTGTTAGTTTCCAACTACATTAGTGCTTAGTCTAGGAGATTCTATATCTTCTGGGTAAACAAACATGCGAAGTTACGGATCAAAACAACTTCACAATACCTTGTGTAAAGGGAGCCATCACCGGCATGCTGGCATAACAGTAGAATAATGTATCCTAAGTAAATAAAAAATTGTGGAAGAAAAAAAGAACCTAGGGATTAAGTCTAAGGGGAAAACACTGACATCCATTAAATAAAGACACAAATCTTATACAAAAATAAACACACTCGTTATCATTATCCCAGATTCAAGCCAACACACTGTCTGTATGCAGAAATGTGCTGCTTCTGCAACATTGCCGTTTCATTCAATTTAATCAGATTGATGCCTCTGCTGCAAAATATTAACCTTAAACCCAACATAGAAACCTGCATCATTTTCACAGAAGGATGGATTGACTTTTTTTTTTTTTTTTCTTTTATGTGGGTACCGGAAACCGAACTCAGGACCTCGCACTTGCCAGGCAGGCACTTATACCGCTGAGCTATATCACTGGCCCCGTGGATTGACATTTTTAAAGTGGGTTAAAATGGATATTTTAAAACAAATATTATCATTAAACGAAATCCAGAGCATACTGAACAGTACCACACTGCCATTTTTCTTAATAAAATATGAATTTGAATTGCTATTGTATTCATTGACAAAAACCATCCTGAATAAACTCTACAACATATCACCTGTGGACTTTAGCTTTCAATAAATACAATGGTACCTCAGTTTACAAATTTAATTCTTTCCAGGATTCTGGGGAAGACGACTGCCATTGGTGTTCACAAAGGAAAGATAGATGGCCATGTGGTCATGTTTATCACCCTATGTGGAGTTTGCAAGGGAAGCAAAATTCTATTAAATCTTCTGTTTGTGAACCAAACTTTTTGCCAACAGAAGTGTTTGTGAACAAAGGTAACGCAATAAATAAATAAATAAATAAATAAATAAATAAAAACAGAAAATGGTGTTTTGCTGGACAAATTGATGGACTGGTAAATGTTGGGGGGTACATTCATTCCAGTGGGGACTTAATAAAATTTTTCAAAGCATCAACAATAAACAGACATATTCTTCCTTTTACACATATAAGATTGCTGCACCCTTACTTGTGTGATGATAAAAGTTGCTGTCAAAAGTGCTGAACATATTAATCTATATATTGTCCAAGGAAGAGTTAATCTGTGTACATATTGTGGTAATCAGTTTGGTCATATCTAGTAAATTAAAAGATAAGCAAACTCCGTGGCCTAGAAATTCTCCCCGTTGTCATGTACGTTTAAAGCATTCTAGAACATTGTACTAGTTAACATGTACAAACCTGCACATTGCAGCATGGCTTAGAATAACCTGACTGTAAGTGGAAGAAAAATAATCTTATGTATTCATAAAAATTGGAAAGATACTTTACAAATGAATGAATTGGGAGTATATTTGACAACATGCATAATTACTAGAAATACAGTTTTGAATAAAAATATTATTTTCCATGGATTCACACATTTGCAAGAAAAATTTATTGATGTGTTAGAAATGAAAACCACCACTGTGGTTACACCTTTCAGGAGGATTACCAGTTTCAGTAAAAGTTACATAAGGACATTACTTGTACCTGTACTTTGGCTTTCCAAACCTCTTTAATCCTTGTGTCACTTATGCTTGAAATAATTTAAAATAAATTATGGCCCCAGGTGCCTGTTGATACAATTAACAATTATCTGCTTTGCTGCAGTTTGTGATTAAACAGTATCTGAGGAAACCATAGACTTCCTTAGTTGCATGTCCCCACTAGACATATAAAGAAAGTCACAATAAAATGTAGCATTTGTCTGGTCCCTTTCAGTATATTTGGTCGCCTCAAATGGTATCTTGTTTGTAAGAGGCTATTTTTACAGGCTCCAGATATTTTACTCTCTCTAGGTTTGGACCTCCTACCAGAAATCTATTTTCAAAATTCAAACTAATCACTTTATTTGTGTATTTTACAGTCTTCAATCACTACCATGATCAATATCATCAAATAAGTAAATATTTTGTGTGCTCGTTGTAGTTGTCCATCATTTTTACTTCCTTACTTGTCTAACCCATCTGTCTACCATAGCTTAAGCCTTGATCCACCCTCTCCACTCCCAAGTTTCTCCCACCCCCAGCAATACTTTAGCTTTACCAAATCACCTATTGTATAGTTAGATTCCCAGGTCTTGGGGTATAGTATTCTCTTTGTTTCTTTTCTTATCTTTGATCATTAGGGAATTCTATATTTGCCTCAACTGAGCTCATAAATTACCCTTTCCTATGACCATTACATGTGTATTGATGTTAGATGGTTTTATTATTTCTCTGTAACGTAATGTTCAGTTTTTATCACTGCTTTTATCCTAGTGGATGTTAATTATAAGTTTTACTGGTTAGATTTTTATAAATCACATTACCAGAACAGTTAAAACCCAAATTATTGCTTAGAATATATTTATCGTAATAATATTAAAATCAAAGATTGATTCAAAGTAGAGATACATTTGCCTTATATTTCATTCACTCAACATTTTGGTCCACTGGACAAATGGAAGAATGACAAATTTATGACTTTACTCTGCCTCATAAACAAGATAATTGCTGGCCCTCTTTTTTCCTCATATAAGGTCTGCAATGAAAGAATAAAACTTATTCTAATCTAATGAATGTCAAATATCAGCTGTGCTTAGGGACTTATGGGAATGAATTTATTGCAAATACTGAAAAAAGTTTAGAGCAGTGGTTCCCCAAACATTTTTCCATGAGGGACCTGTTTCATGCAAGGTAAGTTTTCCCTACACTAGGGGATGAGCATGAGGGGTTGGTTTGGGGATGATTCAAGGGCTTTACACTTACTGTGTTCATTATTCCTATTATGATTACATCAGTTTCCCATAAGGAGCACACAAACTAAGCCATCACAGGTGCAGTTCACAGTAGGGTTCTTGCTCCTATGAGAATCTGCTGCTGCTACTGATTTGACAGGAGGTGGAGCTCAGGTGGAAATGTAAGCAATGGAGAGAGAATGTAAACACAGGTTAAACACATCTTACTCACCTGCTGCTCACCTCCTAATCTGTAGCCCGGTTCTGAAAAAGCCATGTATGGGTACCTATTTGTGACCCAGGGATTCAGGTCTACTGGTTTAGAGGATTTAGAAAAGGATACCAATTCTATTTCTACCATTAATTCAATGTAGGCAGTTGTAAATTGTCAATTTAGGTAAAACTTCTAGATATTAACTTTTATTCATCAGTAAAATAAGGTTAGAAATAGCAAATTTGCAGCCGTGTTTTGTATGGAGTCAAGAGCTAGTAGTTAAACAATATGTAACCAAGTGTCCAATGAATTGTTATCATTCAGTTAACACTGAGTGTTTTCATTAGTGTTATAACTACTCAGCTGGTGGCACTGGTATGGGAGAGAACTACATCTTTGTTGTGCTCTCTCTACTAAGTCAGTTATACAATAGAGAAACATTTTTCCAAGAAGAGTTCTGAATATTCTAAATATAATAGATTTAATTACATAATAAAAGCATGATGAAATGTGGTCTATTAATATCTTTCCTATTTAAACATAAAAATATTGATTTATTTCTTCCAAATCATACAGGTAATGTTTTCTTTAAAAATACATTAATGGGAATCATAGAAGTCTCCAAAGCCAAGGGAGAAGTTAGCCCAGAGGTTCTGTAGATCTGAGGGAAAGCAACAGACCAAGCTAGCAGCACTAGCAACGAGAAAGGATCATTGGTACAACTGGTACAATAGCATGGGGCTTTACTCTGAAAGTGACTTTTTTCACATGGCAGAATAAAGTTATTGAAGATATGTAGTGCAGCACCCTTCATTTGAGAGGATATAATCAGGAGCTTTTGGGAAAGGGGTTAAATGCTTAGGATCGAGTTTCAGAACAACTACAGAACAACTTCACTTCAGGATTTGCACCTTTACCCTACCACAGTGACTGGGCGAGTGTCAACCACAGTCCTGGATATGGTTCAGAATAATCTGAGAATTTTAAGCTTGGGGCTGGAAGGACATGGAGCCTCAGAATCCAAGGTGAGAAGCTAGGCCCAGCATTTGTGGCTTTTAGAGGCAGTTGCAAGTCCAGTAGGCTGCTTGAATCTTACCCACCCCAGTGCCTACATCCAGCACAGACACAAGTGATCTGATTTTCTTTCCCCATCTGGCAGTGTGAACAAGGGCACACTCCAAGTTGGAAGGTTACCAAAGCCTGGGGTGTGTGGACAGAGGGGCTTCTGGAGCAGGAGGGGTGGGCAGCTCACAAACCCACAGGCCATAAAGCTATGTGGAGAAAACCATGACTTCCTCGATTCTAAGGGTGCAGATCCTGGAAAGAAACAACTCACTCCAGTATACACAGGAATTTTTTTGAGTCATTTTTTTTCCTTTCATTGGTTTTGTGGTGTCAGAGATTTTTTCTCTTTCTTTTCTTTTTCTTCTTATATATTTCCTTATTTTGCTTTCTGAATTTTCTTTTTATTGTCTGTTCTGTTACTTTTATCTAATTGAATTAATTTCCTTTACTCTTCTATATACTTTACATCAAATTTTCCCCCTCCTTCTCATCTTCCATTGCATAATTTTTCAAATTTTACAATTTTATTCTCCCATACATCACCTCTTTTAGTCATTATACAATCATTAAGCTTTATTCACCTTTATATAGCTAGTTAACTCTATGCTATTTTACCCAAAATCTTTTATATTGTTAGTGGAGTTATAGTTGTTTCCTTTAGTAGGTATCTATTATATGTTAATACTTGATTTGTCATACTTTTGATATCATATAGATCTCTTCAATAGTTAACTGTGATTCTCTTCAGTGGTTATTTGTTCTTATGGTGTGACAATATCTAGATCATCTTTGATACTATTACTGTTGCTGATTTCGTTGTTATTGCCACAGAATCATACTTGTTGCTATTAATTGGTTTTCTCAGTATGCCAAACATCTGGATTGCCTTTGTGTCATTAACAACACAGCAGTCCCTTCCAAAAAACTGGGTGCTGGGCCAGTTACACTGTAGCTTCATCTCCCAAATAAATCAAAGTGGTTGGATCATGGAACAAAGCCAAAAACCTATAATTAGCTGCACTCAGAATGCATCAGTGAAAATCAGACACTAACTAAAGAGGTTGCCATATTAGCAACAAAGTATTTCCATTGTAATCATCCTGCAAATGTAAGTACAAAAAGAAAAAAAGAGACATGAGAAGATAAGGCAACAAAATGCCTCCAAAAGCCCCCAAGTTCCCAAAGCTGGTGCGACACCGAAGGGGAAGAAATTTTCCTGTGCTGCTGAAAAGAACATGTATTCTGTTGTTAAGTGAAACTCTGTAGATATGTATTATGTCCATTTATTCAAAAGTTGGATTCAATTCTGTAAATGCCCACATTAAAAAAATAACAGAGTGAGTAACAACAAATAACCTAATGATGAACCTAAAATTTCTAGAATAATAAGAAGAATCCAAATCCAGATCTAGTACAAGGTAGGAAATTATAAAGATATTGTTCATTGCAAGTGTCTCTATGGCATTTTTGCCCTTCTCCTTTTCCTGGTCACCATGAACTAAGTAGCTTTGGTCTGCCATATCCTTCCGCCATAATATTTCTTTCTTGGAGAATGCCTACAATGTACTAAATCTACTGAAAACATGAGCTAAACTAAACCTGCTCTAGAAATAATGAGTGTTAGCTCTTGTATCTCTTTGATGGAAAACCTAACTAGTAAAGAAAATTAGTAACAGAGGAAAGAGAAGTAAAAAAGAATCAAGATATGTCATGTATCTGTACTAATACACCATGATGAATATATTCAATAGTCATTATAAACATATACTATGAAGCAATCTTTAAAAAAATAAAATAAAATTTGTAACAGAAAAGTGGTATTATTGCTGTGACTGAACCTGACCATGAGGTATAAGATGTTGGATATGGTTTATAAGTGGATTTTTGAAATGTTTGGAAAATCTGGGTAGAGAAGTCATTGAATGCTGTAAGCAGAACTAGATTTGTGATTCTGATCAGAACTCAAAACATCAGAATACAGACAGAAATCCAGGTAGTGAAAGAGCAGGCTCAGGAGGTTTCAGTTGAGAACAAAGACTCTGTTTGGCATTGGACTGTCATTGTGTTACATTCTGGCAAACAAATATTTGTCTGTATTTTGCCAAAGTCCTTCCATTTTATAAGAGACTGGGATTAAAGGGGGTGGACTGATTGATGTGGTTGAGGAAATTTCAACACAAATCAATGTTCAGGCTGTTGCATGGATACTGCTGGATTATTTTAACCAAACGTATAGTGAGAATCAGAAGTAAAAAAAAGATAAAATTGCAAAAAGTTATTTTTGGGTGCAGGTGGAGCCATGTGTAAATTTGGGTCAAAAGGAAGTATGACTGCTAAAGAGATTAACAGCATTAAGAAGAAATAAAGTACTTGGTATAAGGACAAGAAGATAGATGTCTTGGACGTATTTCAGGAATCAGCAAGGCCCCACCAATGAGAAGTTCAAGAGCACAAAATAGTCAATCATTCTTTTGAATAGAGAGTCCCTGGACTCCCTGCCTAAGAAAGGCCTCCAGGGAGTTGGTTCCATGGGATTCATGTCACCATGCTGGGCCTTCCAGGCACTCAGAAGTCACTCTGCAATCATGGTCCAAGGAAATGTGTCTACTCTTTCTCCTGACAGCACAACTTGGGTCCATGATCCTGGTTTTACTGGCATGCAGATTCCAAGAGTTGGAGGTCAGAGAGGATTCTATCCAGATTTCAAAGGAAGGCCTGGCAAGCCAGACAAACAGCCCCTGAGAGGGCAGTGCATGAACCTATGAGAATGAAGCCAAAGGTGCAGTGGAAACACCTGAAAGTAAGAAATGCCCGGCAATGAAATGTCAGCCAAGAAAAGGTGCAAGCCATCAGTGAAGCATGTGCAATAGAGAACTCTTGTGGACTGCAACCTGCAAGGCTACTGATGTGAGACCACCCATGCCCTTTTTAATTCATATTTTACCTACGTGTTCCCCAGATGTTGAACATGGAGCTACTGAACTTAACATGTGCCATGCTGGGTTTCAGTTTTGCCTTCCTCTGATCTCTTTCTTCCTTTGGGAATGGGAATGTTTACCCTGTGCCATTATACCTGGGGATTATGTAACTTGATTTTGACTTTTACCATGGTTCACAGCTAAGAGTTTGCCTTGATTCTTAGAAGAGACATGGACTTTGGAAAAATGCTGGAACTGTTGAGATTTGGAGGAAAGAATTGTTGCATTTCCAGTTGTACATGGGATAGCTCTATTATAGAAGGTGAAATGGATTATTGTCTTTATGTGGAGGCTACATATAGTTTTAGGAGTTTCAATTGGATGTGCAAAGGACAAGGGTAGATTATAATTTTTATTCTGGAAATTTTGAGCTCATTAGATTAAGAGACACCTAGCAGATTAACACAGCAAACTCCTTGGTGTGTCTAGGTGGATCATAGGGATTTGGCCTTAGACATTATATGTGGTGCCTCACCAGTCCAGCATGGCCCTATTTTCTCGCTCCACTTCACACTATAAAGCAAGGAGCACAATCTCCTGCCGTTATCTTCCCACTTTGGAGCCTGCTGAACATGTACTGAATCTCCTGAAAGTTCAGCTCAATTAAATCTCTCCTCCTTGAACCTGTGGATGTCAATTATTATGCCTAACAACAGAAATGCTGACCTCTACGTATATACTCCTTTGTTATCTACTAGAAGTTAATATCTTTGAAGTAGATCTAGGTTATATGAGGTACAGTAACATTTTAACAAAATAAATATAGATGCATGAGCTATCGAGGTTCTCTTATTCATTTGGCAGAGGCACCTTTGTCATCAGTGCATGGTAAGCCAGCTTGGCAGCATTAAAACAATTTAACTTAAGAAAGCTGTTTCCCATCTCAGTTTAGATAACATGTTAATTTAAATTTTTGCAATATGTGTAACTTTGAGGCTCATTATGTAGCTACTATTACAATTTCTGAGTTCGTTTTTGATTTAGTGGAATAAAAGAAGGATCTGCTTGTTAAGAGCCATAGCACACCAAATTAATTGTTTTCTCCAGCATAAAAGCCAAAGCTATTTCTTCTCTTTAGACTTTTATCTGAAATGGAGAGATGCTTATGATTTATTAGATGATTTTATCTTTCTAGAAAAGCTGCAGTTAGATAATTTAAAGTAGAAACAGGTCAAATTATAGTATGAATTAACAAGAAACATGGTCATTGTTAAAACCAAAGAGTTACTCACTTTGGAGGTAAGTATGACTAATACAAAGTCACTTTATGCAAAGTGTCAGGGACGATGATCCAGGAAGTCTTGCTCTCAAGTTTCTCATCTCTTTTTTCCTGGGGCAAATAAAGTATTTCCTTTAATTAATTTTCCAATTGTCCTAATCATAACTTTCTGTAACAGTTCTTCACCACAGAAGTATTTGGATACTGAATTCAATCAGAGGTTATTTAAGAAAGGTCACAAGGAGCACTTAAAATTGGTGTAGGACAAAAATTAAATGAGATTCCCTTATTCAATGGACTTCTCATAGCAAATGATGGTTCATTTTTATTTAACAAATGGACAAATTGTTCATAAAGAAAAGGATGAAAATAAAATTAGCTGCTTATTTCTTTTGCCATTTTTAGTATCTGTACTAAGATTTACTTTTCTAAGGGTAAGTATCTAAGAAGTTAGGAAAATAGGGCAGAGATGGAATAAAAAATCAGAAAAAAATACCACATAGCTAATTAGTGTTAAGACAGGTACTAAAACCAGGCAGCTGACTTCCAAATTTTATGCTTAATTACTATGTTTCTTTTATGTTATGTAATTGATATTTCATGAGCAAAATGTACTCCTTCTTTTCTTGTTGTCTTCATAACCCAGTTTCACAAAACAGGAGGGTTAGTTCATATAATAAAATATTAATAAATCAGCTCTCAGAAATTCCTAAAATGAGATAACAAATGCCTATAAAAAGCAGAGGAGCAGATGTCAGATGTCAGAATATTATAAGAACAAAATTTATAAATATCCAAACAAACATGGAAACTAATGCTTATATTCATACTACTTTTTATAATCATAGATCTGTTTATCCATATCATGCAAATTTAGCAAATCATACAACTGTTTCTATCCAGAATCTAATGACATATTCATATATTTTCTTATTTCCATAGTAAATATATATTGAGCATCCATGTTTGATAAGGAAGTTCTAATGGTAAACACGAGAAGTCGGAATCATAAAGACACAAAATAGGACTTGATAAATTTGATGATGTGCAAAGTAATATATGAATGGGTAAGACCAAGCAGTTAACAGTTGCTTAAAGCTTTTTTAAAAAGCCGCTCATGATAAGCCTAGAAAGAATGTGATTTGAAAGGTTATGGGGGTTCCCATATTTCACAAAAAAGAATATAGTTTGTTCCTATTTCAGGGGAAAAAAGAAAATTCTCAACTGAAAATAGACCCAACAAAGTCTAAGAGATTGAAGTGAGTCAATCTCCTGAAATATAAAAAGTTTCTTTTTTTTTTTCTTTCACTGCTGTCAAAAAATTTCTGAACTTTAGGGAAGATCTCAAAGCAATTTTGCATGTTGAGATGCTACACTTATTCATTGGCTAAATAGTCCTAAAGACTAAATATCATAGGATGTTTTGAACATACGGTGTCATAAGTTTGGTACTTAGTTTAATGGGTATCCTATTTGTTACAGCGGATCAGACAGGTTGAGCAGTCATTTCAGTAAACAGGACTAGGCGTTAGATATTGCTTTTATTAATTAAGTCTTGTTTTAATCCTAGATCCGGTCCAAGAGGACATAAAAAAATCTCTCACTTCCCTACATAAGCAAAGTTGGATGTTCTGAATAGCTAGGCTACAAAGGTTAGAGTGTGTGAGTGAAGCAGTAGTAACATTTATTAAGAATTTAGCTTTTTCTTTTCTTTACCTTTTCAATTTACGTCAGATAATGGATTAGCATAAATGGCCATTAAAATGACATTACAAAGTGAAGTAGAATACATAAGGAAAAAATCGGATAATTAGAGTTACTGATATACATTTCTGAAACCAGGAAAGATCAACTTCGGGTAGATTTTTCCAACAGCAACTTCACTGCAGCAAAAGGTCAACATAACAAGAAGGTTATATATGGGCCGGTAAGATGGCTCAGTGGCTTAAGCACCTGCCCTGCAAGCACGAGGGACCGAGTTCAACTCCCGGAACCCACATACAAAAAAGGGGCTGGTGATATCGCTCAGCAGCATGGGCGCCTGCTGGCGCGCGAGGTCCTGAGGTCGACCCCTCGGTACCCACAAAAAAAAAAAAAAAAAAAAAAAGAAGGTTATATGTACATATCTGGTACTAAGGTGATGGAGGTTTCCAATCTGAGTGATGTAAGGCTATCTACAGAAAAAGTGAAGTTGAAAAAATAGGGCAGGGCCTGCTATTTAATGAGAATACAAAAAAAAAAAAAAAACTTCTAAAAAGTCTTTTGAAGAGTAAGAGATCAATCTGCTCAGAGTAATATATTCGTATTTCAAACCACCTAACAATACCGTACTCCCCCCACCATTTTATAACCATCAAGGACAATTGTCATCGTCTGTAAAGGTTTTTATATACATGAGTGTGCTTTCTACAAGTATACAAAGCAGTGAATTTTGACATTCTAAGATACATATACCATGTTTTGGTTTAAATATATCTCAAAATGTAAAAGCAAAAAAAATAACTTTAAGGCACAATGTGACAGGCAGATGTGTACTTATCAATGCTGAATTAGCTATTGTTTATAGTTAGCACTATAACATCATATATTTTACGGTAAATTTCAACCCCTACCATCACTACTCAAATCTATCTTTTTCCCTTGAACAATTACATCCCCCTTCTTTCTTCCCAGAAGCAACCATCACTAAAATAATGTTTTCATTCTTCATCTGTTATAGTATCTCTACCGTGTATTTAATATCCTACAAATAATGTTCAACAAAACTGTATTGTGTTTCATTTTTTAAAAATTCCTAAAGTGTTTTATATTGAATATATAATTCTGTAGTAAGAAATTATATGAGGACTCTATAGCTCATAAAAATTTTAAAACTACATTAGCATGCATTGGCATAGGAAAAGAAAAATAAACTGCACTGCACATACAATGAAGAATTCTATATTGGTTAATAAATGAAATCTGTCTATTTGTATCCAATTGAATAAACACTGAAATTATAATATTTATAATGTTCCTTTTATGATGAGAATAAAAGATCAGGTTAACACATAAATAAAATACAGCATTACAAATGGCTCTCTTTGTTGTTTTAAATTTAGACACAAAGTTAATTTCTTGGTGTGAAGCTTTACTAAGTCACTTTCTTGGTATTTTGTTCAATAGTCCTCATCTTTTTTTGAGGATGGAAAACCTCCTGTGTTTGCATTTTCCTCTTTCTGTAAATCATTATTTAATACTTTCTTTCTATTGCCTCCTACAAGCTTTAGCTTAGCTCAGACCATTATACATAATGTTCTTCTTATGCTCACTTCTTGCAGCAGAGTAATACGTCACTTAATAACGGGATACATTCTGAGAAATATGTCACTAGACAATTTGTCATTATGCCAACATCATAAAATGTACTTTCACAAACCTAGGTTGTATAGGTCAAACACTCAATGTGACCTGGTTATATGATCATGGGATGCCACCATCAGGAGATATACAAAGCTGCTATGGCATAACATGGCATAGCATTGTACACTCAGGTTTTTATACAATTAGAAAAATTATATTCTAAAATAAAGATTCAAAGTATAATAAATACATAAACCAGTTACTTAGTCATTAATGATCATTATAAAATATTAGGTGTTATGCATGATTGTACAGTATGTGCTATTCTTTGATACTACTGGCAACGCTGCAGATGTTTTACACCAGCATCACCACAGAGATGTGAGTGATCCACTGTAGTATGCTATCATGGCTACACCCTCACCAGGCAATATAAACTTTACTCCTTTACTATAATCTTATGGACCACTGTCATATATGTGTTTGGTTATTGATCAAAACAGTATGTGGTGCATGATTGCCTTCCCGTTCATTTCTTAAGCTAAACGTCAGGGTTGTTCTTCAGAAACAGGATTTTTCATGCAGTCTGAGAACAACTCTACCACATAATGTCATTTTCCAATGTTAGTGCCCTTGTAACAATGGTATAAACAATATTTAAGCATAGAGACTGATGCATTGCACAATAAGCTCTTTCCCTTTCTCTTAATCAATCTATACTAAATCCAAACATGATCTTGCAATATTGTAAGTCCTACAAGAGTAGAAACACAGTCTTATCATAATCAATGTATCTTGAACTCAGGGATGACATAGAAATTTTTCTTATCTAATGACACTAGTTTGCAGTCATAAAAGTGCAGAAATTGTTTCCATTGTTTCTTGAGGAAGTACTTTGTATTGCTTATCTATTTGCAGAATCATCCTTTGTTTATGCACCACGTGTTTGATATGTCATGCTCCTAGTTCCAGGGCTATACGGTTGGCTGGGTGACTCTGGTCTGTGGTTTCCAGGACCTATGCTGGTGCAGTCCTTCCTACATGCTAGCCATAACAGGCTCAAAAGCACAAGTGAGGAATCCTAAACATGTTTTTTTTTGTCATGTCCTAATATCCTATTGAATAGAATGTGTCATAAGGCTAAGTGTAAATTGAGGAATGCAGATTACACAGACTGAAGTGTTCAAAAATTATATTCTGCCCACCACGAGGACAAGAAACAGGACGGATATTAAATGCTAAAGCAGGGAGTGGACCCATTCGAACCAGCTATTCCCCTGCTGGGTATCTTTCTGAAAGAATTAAAAACATTGCCAGGGGTTTAGCTCACTGGCACAGTGCCTGCCTGGTAAGCGTGACATCCTGAGTTCCATTCCTGGTACAAAAAAAGAAAAAAAAAGAAAAAGAATTACAAACATCAGAGCACAGCGATGTATGTGCACCCATGTTTATAGCAGCACAATTTGTTATAGCTAAATCTTGGAAGCAACCCAAATGACCATCAACTGAGGAATGGATAAAAAAGATGTGGTCTTTTTATATAATGGAGTACTTACTACTCAGCCATAAAGGATAAACTTGAGACTTTTACACGTAAATGGATACAACTTGAAACCAAACTCATAAGTGAAATAAATCAGACTCACTTGCATAAACATCATATTGCCTCCCTGGTGTGAGAAATTGAAAGAGTAAATAAGAACCAAAATGTACAACAGATATTGTGAAATTGGAAGAAATTTTTCAAAAGGAAAAAGGAACTAGGGTGGGAGAAAGGGGAAAGGAAGAAAGGGAAAAGGAAAAAAAATACAAGATAGTTATACATTATTTTCTCTTACTTCAGTGAAAAGAGTTTTGTGCTGATATCATTTGGGAAATTTTTATGCCCATATCTTGTACTCTGAGTAACTAAAGATAACAATAAGCAATGTATTTACAACTTTTATTCTCCTATTATTTTGTTATAAAATTTTGTTATACTTTTTTCCATAAAATAAAAAAAATAAAAAATTTTTAAAAATTAAAACGGGGTGAAAAACAAAGCCCAATAATTCAATCTTGGGGATAGCTCAACTTCTGTTTAAATTGTAGCACTAAAAGAACATATTGACTCTGCTGAGAATATAGATGTACAGTCTATCTATTATCAAAAAAGAGGAACATTGCCAACCAGGATACTTCCTTAGTTAAAACAGAAAGGTTTTCCTAATTGCCAGAAAACTGAGTATATATCCAGAACCCAAGAGGAGTAGCATTTTCATCTCAAGAAGCTAGAATTACCTAAATCCATATTTAAAAGAGGAGCTCCATTTATTTTCTAATTTTCTGCTTCTGAACACTGTTTTAAATTATAAGCTCTTTCAAGTCTTTTAGGATGTGTGCATGCTTTTTGTAACAGATAAATTTCAGAACACTTTAATAAGTATCAATGTGGCAGACCAAATATATAACAGCCTCAAAATTTCTACAGGTAAATGTTAGGATGGAAGAGTGGTAGGTTTGTAAGTCTTCGTGGAGAACTCAAACATCTATTTTATTTTAATGTAATAAAATATATTTCATTTTATCTTCTCAGATGTATCATCAAAAGTCCCTTAAATTTGTGGAAATGGAGAGAGGAAGAAGGAGAGACATAATGATTTGTCCTCTATTCACTCTTCTCACTTAGTGTTTTGTTTTGTTTTTTTTCCAAGATGACCAGGGACGAGAGATAAATTTAAACCTACTGATAGGTTTTTGTTTTTTTGTTTTTTTGGCACTGGGAATCAAACTCATGACCTCTCCCTTGCCAGGCTGATAGTTTATAAATAGTAAGAAATAATTATTGTTACCTTATCTCTAGTAAATAGAAGTAGGGGCATAGTGAAACATAGTAACCACAGTTAATCTACAGTTTAACAAAAAGCCATGCGTAAATTTTGGTGACTTTCAAAAATAAAATAATGATAACTATTTTTCTCCCTCAAGGAAGAAAGGATGCTACATTGAAATTCAAATTTATGTGTAAACCTGTTTGGGGGAATACCCTGTTGATGAGCTATAAGTAGAATATTAGGAATTTAATGTGTGTAAACATTTAAACAGCATGTATTGAGAGTTTGTAATATGTTGAATACAGTTCTTGGAGTCTACATAAAGAATTAAAGACATATAAATCTCCACTCTCATTTATTGTTGGATGCAAACATATGTATATCTAAATAACATTATCAAGTAGTCAAAACCCCTAGGATAAAATGACAGAGTCACACAAAATGATAAGGATAAAACAGTCATACAACTGGGATTGTCTGAGACTGTATTAAGGACTAAGGAGAAAAGACATTTCAAAAGAAAATTCAGAATCTGAGAAAAGAATATTTCAAGTAGAGGGAACGCCTGGTACTATTCCTTGAGGCAGTACAGTGAACGTTCATATTTTTTAAAAAAGAAAATCACCAAATGTATGGGATATGAGAGCAATGTACAAAGTGCTGGTGAAGAATCAGACCAGAGTGGTTGTTAAAGGACAGATACAGAATCTTATAAGCCAGGTAAGAATTATAGATTTGGGATATATGCAGTGAATGCATACTGAAAGACTAGGCAAAGGTGAATATGATTTGCTGTATGGTTTTGAGACATTATTCTGGCTATCGTGTGGGAAGCAGATCTGGGGATGAAACAAATATGGAAATGAAGACCTTCACTAGTTGGTAATGGAAGAGATGTTGAAATCAGTGTTGTGATACACTTGATTAGTTTATTTTTTAAAAATTTAGATCACCTCCTCATAGACTTGAAAGTGGCAAATGATATAAACCTATTTATCACCTGCATGTAGAATAAGGAAAACTCCTGATTACAATTGCTATATGTAAGTAGAAAATTCTTATTCTGAAGGTCATTTTGAAAGTAAATATTTTAAAATCAAATAATCATATATATATATATATATATATATATATATATATATATATATATATATATCATACTATATAAGCCAAAGGAGCATTGAGAGATGAAACCCGATTTAAAGAGCAGTATAACTTGTTCTGAAGAAACTCTTCTCTGATTCTATTCTCCTTTTGCTTCAGTATACTCATCATGGTAGAGAACTTTCTTCTTTTAACTAAGAAACATGAGATATTATAAATATGAAAATTACACGAACCTGTTGATTTATATAATCAATCTGAGATATTGCTAATCATATCCAATCTAGAGTAATAACTATCTAGTGTTCATGGGAGGTATTCCTGCATAATTCATTTCATGAAAGTTCAAAATATACTCTTGGAAATAGCTATTGTTCATCAAATTTTGTTTTAATGTCAACGTGACATCATTACATGTTGAAGGATTATAATTAATCCTGTGCAAGGAAGTAAAATTACTGGTTTTTAAGTTAATTTCATGTCTTGTTCTTATAGTTTAGCCAATGGGTTTTCTTGTGGGTGGGCATACAGTGAGAAAGGCCAGGCGCTGGACATCTGTTCTAGGCTTGACACGTTGGACAGCATCTATGTTTCTTCCTGTACCTTGTTGGCTTTAATTTTGACACAGGATCTAGTCCCACGTGCTTCCTTGTCAGCTTGTTTTTGACTGGATTTCGACTTTCTGAAGTACTAGTAGAATGTTGGAATATGGAAGAGTTGGCAAACCTGCCATTACTTTCTTTCCCTTGGAACAACCATCTTGCCTTGGTTCCTAGCTCCTGCCATGTGATCTGAGACCCAGAACACCCAGCATCATGGCTTCTCTTTATTCCTCTAGTCTGCTGCTGCTGATTGCTAGATTGTTCACTACCTCCTAGTTATTGTAGTCTTTAAATTATATACACAGAGCCATTGTTGTTTATGTGTTTGCATCTTGCCAAATACATCAGTTCAATATCTTAGTTTGGCTCTTCCTTCTCTCTACATTATATCACTCCATGGTCATCACTTTCCCCAATTAAAAAAAAAAAAAAAAAAAACCCTGGATGTTCAGGATGGCAATCTCTTACCAGTGTCTTTACTAAAGAATATGTACAGGGGATATGAATATCAACCTGATAATGATAAAAATGAGATTGCATTTAATCAATGTTTGCATTGTCATCACAGAAGGAAAAATTGAAATGTACAACTTGTACCTGGATTTTCATTTCAAATTATATAAACAAAATGATGTAAATCTTATCAAATCATAGACAGTAGAATTTTCATATTTTATTTTGTTTTTTTGGTTTTTTTTTTTGTGGGTACCGGGGGGTCGACCTCAGGATCTCGTGCGCCAGCAGGCGCCCATGCTGCTGAGCAATATCACCGGCCCCTTTTTCGTATGTGGGTTCCGGGAGTCGAACTCGGGCCCTCGCGCTTGCCGGGCAGGCGCTTAAGCTGCTGAGCCATCTCACCGGCCCAAGAACTCAATTTAAATTGATGCCAGGAGGACCTGGTTTTGCAGATTTTATACATAGCACCTCAGCTCTTTTGGCCATTTATGCATTTTACCTCAGACTTTACCACCCAATACCAGAAACTGAGGTGTAATGGTACTTATAAGTAGGAGATCCTCTGTTTTCTAGACCTGCTGTGTGGTTGAGGGGAGAAATAAATAGAATAACTGACTGCTCAGTTAATATATTGTGACAATTTGTCAACATGCTGGGAAAGACCATGAATGGGAACAATATAATGTGGATATTCAATGTTTTAAAGAATTGAACTTAGTAATATCCCATTCCCAAGGCTCCAACCCTGAGCTGTGATCTGATGAATGGACAGAAACTAAATATTTGAAGAAATCAAGATATTCCAGTCAGGGCAAATTAGAACAGTATTGGCTAAGAGGATAATGACAGAAGGAAGAGTGAAGTGGAAGAGACAAGGGGTAAGGGTACAGGCCTTTGTTCTAGTTAGATGTCATGGCACCAGTTCCTGCCAGGCAACAATCTGCAACACAGCAGCTTTAAGCAATGCCTATTTATCAGCTCACAGTTTTATAGGTCAGGAGGCTTCTGAGCTTGGCTGGATGATCTGTGTAGAGTCTATCTGTGTAGAGTGATCTTACATTCCTCACTGGGGAACTGGCACAGAATCTGCTTTCAGGACCATCCAGTTTATTTGGAAAGTTCATTTCCCTATATAGCTGAAGTATAGTTGTCCTGTTCTCTTGTTAGCTGTTAGCTAACTGCACTTTGTTCCTGGAGGATATCTTGGGTTCACTCTCTCTGTCTCTCTCTGCCCTCTCTCCCATTTTTTGTTGTTTGATTTTTACTCATCACCTTCCAGAAATCATGGGTGAAGGCCCTGTTTTAGTTTGATATTATCGGACTGTCTCTTGGGCTGCTTCTATCTGAGATGTCTGCCATCATCTTCTACTTTTCAACAAATTCTCTGATTTCACTGGGCCTAATCCACAACACTATTCCTATCTTAAAGTCAACCATAAGTAACATCAACAACACCTGCAAAATCTCTTTGCAGCAGTGTCTGGTTAGAATTTGATTAAAGAACTAGAAGATAAAAATGGTGGGGGCATTTAAAATTCTGCCTAGAGCAGTCATAAGAATCTTGCTATGGTACTGAAGGAGTTTTAGCGGAATGGTGATGGTAATAGTGATGATAAAAACTTGTGGTAGTGTGTTAGTATATTCTCTACTGCTAGTACAAGAATAAAACACAAAATTATGTTCATCAAGAGCAGTGGAAGAGAAAACATATGGGAACAATCAAGAAATTTGTGAGAAATTCAAGGGGGTGAACACAGCCATGGCCGTAATTCCAGGTAGAAAGGACTTTTCAAGGGAAAGCAATGGTCTAACTCCAGCTAAATGAGCTACTAATTAAGAAAGCTAAATGAGAAAGAAAAATAAAAAAGAGGGAATTAAACCAACATGTATTGCCACACTTGTTTACTAAGTAGTTCACTAATTAGACAAAAGCTATTTGACCCATAAAATAATCAAATACATATGGAGATAAGATGGGGAGACCTTGAAATTCATGTCTATTTTACAGTATATATTAGGTCAATTAAAATCTTTGTGTTGTAAATTAAATTGGATTTTTAATATAAGTAGTGGGAGGACTGGCATTTTAATAGGAATTGAACCTACTTAATGCCTCTGAAAGCGTATCAGAAATCAAGCCCAGAGAATTATAAGATCTTCAGGAGGATGTAAATCAGCTCTAGCTGTGGCACATACTACCTGGAGGTGAGTATAACTTACATACTCCTGGGGCTAACTGGCGGAACACGGTGCTCTGGAAGAACAGATGTCCTAGATCACAGCAGTGCCTGGTACACAGGAGTAATGGGTATCCTTTTATATTTTGTATGTAGCGTGAAAACACAGAAAATCGAAGAGAATTTCATCTTTCTTTTGTATATGAAGAAATCGACCTCTAATAATTAAGAGTTGGTATTAGAAGTCAGTATTTACAATAAATGCCAAAAAAAATGCATTTCTATTTTCTAGGAAGGCTGAGCAACTAGAACAACTGCCAATGCTGTCAGTCAGATTTCTTGTAAATTAGGACAAACGCAGGTTCAAGGAAGATACAGAAAAATATGGGAGTGTGTCATAGATGGAAGTGAATGTTTTCTAGTGTCCTTCAGAAGCCAAATTATGTTTAAGATTTTCCAAAGTAAAGAGTAATATATCAGAAATTTAAAAAAATGATTCAGTTTAACTCCTTTTAAGGATCTCCAATACATTGTCACAACACAATGTCCCAGTAAGTTTCCTTTCTGATTTTCAAAATTGGAATATTTATGAATGTAGGTTTATTGTCTCTAAAAAAGTAGCTTTTATTTTAAAAATGATTCTATTTTGGGATAATTTTCCAGAGTAACTTTAGAGGCTTTATAATTTTGATTAGAATCGGTTCTCCTCCCTCTTCTATCTGTGAATAATCTTTTCCTTTTCCATGTGAAAAGTAGTTTCACTTCCTCCTCAGAAGATGAGGGGGCATATTTTTGTCCCCCCACCAAGGATGGAGGAGAGGGGTATATAATTTAAGCCTGACCCTAGTGTCCTGTGCAGGTCAATATCCTTAGCCCAGCAGTAGTCATTATTCTGATTTTTTGTAGCCTAGGCTCATTTTGTGAGCCTTCAAACCTCATGTATTGATTATGGTTCTCTCTATATATAGCAAAGGTATTTATTAGATAGGTTGATAAGATCAGAGATGGGAGAGTACACAATGGCCTTCTGGGAGCTGGAGGGCTGGAAAATCCAGGAGTCGCTCAGTCCAAAACGCTGGAAGCCACAGAACAAGAGGCAGCACGGAGAGAGCACGGAGTCCAAAACCGAAGCCTGGGAGCTTCCTGTAGAGTGGCTGGTGTGACTCTGTAGTAGAACGCTAAAGAACCTGGAGACCAATATCTACCAGAGGTGGAAGCAAAAGACCTGTCCTCTCGAGCAGAATGCAGTTCTGCAAAACTGCACACCAGGTGTCTTTCACTTACTCCATCCAGGTTACAACACCATTGATCATGACACTCACCACCAAGTGGGTCTCCTCTACTCAGTTTCCTGGGCCACAGGTCAGTCATTTCTGGAAAACCCACCCCATCACACACAGCTAACAGTCTGCTTTACTAATTTACTAGGCATTTATTAATCCAGTCAAGCTGATATATCACAATTCACATCACACTTTACATGAAAAGAAAAGCAAGATATATGTAGATCTGTGCACATATGTACATGTGTATAATATCTGACTTCACTCAATATACATTTTATGATTGATCCATATAGCACCATATCCTTTTTTAGCCATTGCATATTATTCTATTCTATGAATAAATACCAATCGTTGTATTGATCTTCCTACTGACAGATATTCAAGCTATTTTCAGTTTTTCTGTAGTAATAAATGAAGTTAAAATATACAGTTTTGTGTCAAATTTGGCTAAATATATGGACATGTGCCTTTTAGCTATATGAGTAGGAGTGAATAGTTTTGTCCAAACCGAAGACATACTTAGGTTTAGTACATACACCTTTTCAATACACTTTTGGAAAAACCAAAGTAATTAGTTGGAAGGCCGAGGAAAAGTTTGATGTCTACAGGCAAGGGCAGCAAAATACTCTTTAAATCTCAATGGAACTCTGTAAAAGCCCTGCCAAATTTCCTCTTTCCCTTTTACTGTTTCCAGGCTACAAGACTACTGATTGGTGCCTTCCATAACTGGGGTGGGTCTCTGATCAGGAATAAATGAGGATTCCAGTCCCAGATCCTCGCCATAATGTGAATATTTACAGTTTGATTTCGTATGTAGTGGCGTCTCAGTGTTCTAAACAGAATTTAATTTACATAAGCATTTTCATATGCTTATTAGATACCTACAAATGCCAGCTTTCTTAAATTGACTTATATATTCTTTATTATTAGTTTATTTTGGACTTCTGGATATAAATCTTATATATATATATCTTATTCTAGCTTCTGGCTTTCTAATTCAGTTTTTTTTTTTTTTTTTTTTATGGGTACCGGGGGTCGACCTCAGGACCTCGCGCGTCAGGAGGCGCCAGTGCCGATGAGTGATATCACCGGCCCCTTTATCGTATGTGGGTTCCGGGAGTCGAACTCGGGCCCTCACGCTTGCCGGGCAGGCGCTTAAGCCGCTGAGCCATCTCACCGGCCCATAATTCAGTTTTTTTAATGATATTTTCCCCCAAACATATGTTATTAATGTTAATAAAATCGATTTTATTAGTGTTCTTTTAAGAATAATGCTGTATATATGCTGGCTGCGTTGTTTCTAGTGTGTGTCATTGAGATATTACTGCTTTCACCCTGCATTTTAATCGTTTTATCTTCATTTTAAAAGGCATTATCCAACTAAAACTTATTACTTTTGTTTATGTGTTCATAGAAAGGTCAGTGCTCTTCTGGACATGGAGACAAATGGCCACAGTGTCATTTATTATTTAAAGAAACAAAATATATCATTTTCTTATTATATTCAAGGGTTCTTGTCATAAAATGAAGTGGTTTCATATGTACTGTTAACTTTATAGATTCTTTGTGTTTCTACTGCGTGTGTTCCATGTGTGCGTAAGAGAGAGAGAGAGAGATTTTTATTGATACTTGGTGGCCACCTAATCTTATTTAATATAGATCTACAGTAAGTCTTGAAATTCACTACTAAAACTGTGTGTTTATATTTAAGGTCCTTTGCATTTCAATGTGAATTTTAGGATTGTATTTTCCATTTTCACAGGCTGATAGGGACTTTGTTGGTACTTCAGTAGAGTTTACTTTAACATTGGAGATCAATTTGGTGACGACTGACATATTAAAAACAATAAATCTTTTGTCTTATGAATGTATTTTAACTTATTTTTTCTCACCATTAGTTGATTTTTTAGAGATTATATCCTGCACACCCTATGTTGCAGGTATCTCTATGCATTTGACATCAGTTGATATTTGTTATGTTTCTTAATTTTTAAAGAAGATACCTAATGAGCCTCTCCTCTGTGGCTCTATTTTGTTTGTGGATGAATATTAGATATCAATCTCACATACAGTCACTTGCATATAGTCATGTGCTTAAATAAGGCAGAACTTCTAACAGTTTATGTTAGGTGATTTCAAAAGTTTTCTCTTATGTTCAGATAAAGACAATTTTACTTTTCTTATTCAATACTAAAATGTTCTATTTCTTGTTCCTACCCTATTACGTTCCCTAGGATTTCCAGTACACTGCTAGAATGTCATGAAAGAGAATATTATTATCTTTTTCTTGACACTAGGGGGAAATGTTTAATATTTTATCATTGATTAATGTTTCTAATATTTTAATATACAATTTATCATAATATATGTATTTCTTTCTATCACTAATAAATTCAGAATATCTTAAGCAATTATGGTTTTTTATTGAAACTTTATGTTTACAATAATAATTTTAGAAGTACAAATAATTTAGGATGACGGGGCAGAGTTCTCATATGCCCCACACTTACGTTCCCTTATTTTTAATACCTTATGTTGCTATGGTAATAACAATTTGTTACAATTTATAAGCCAATATTGATGCATTACTATTAAATCATTTCACACTGTATGCAAAATTCCTTAGTTTTACCTAATTTCCTGTTCTGTCTCATGATTCTATTCTATATATTTAGATGTCACGTCTCCTTAGATTCTTCCCCATGCTTCGCTATGGAACTTTATTGGACCTGCCCTGTTTTTGATGATTTTGATAGTGCTGAGGAGTAGTCACCCTGAGAGTCTGCCTTTGCTTTTTGTCTGGGGCTGCTCCCATTTGTAGACTGGTGCTAGGGCTTTTGAGTGGGGACCGTACAGAAGTCACAAGCACTGCCTATCACCTGATACCAAAGTGACTTAGTATCAATAGGATGTTGGATTTCGAGATTGACCTTTATGCCCTGAGTAAAACAATGTTTATCAACTTCCTCGACGATAAAGCTCCTTTTCTTCATCCATCCATTCTGAACATTTTTCAAGGAAGACACTGTACATTGCCACACTTAAGGATTAAAGAGTTACGCTCTTCTGTCCTCTATATACATTACTTGGAAATATTCTGCGTGGCAAGTTTGTCTCCTTTTCCTCAAGTTTTAATTCCTTCATCCACTATTTTATGTTAATATGAACTCATGGATGTATTTTATACTTGGGTTATCCAATATTAACCCATTTGATATTCCCCTATTTTGCATTTTGCATATTTGCTCTTAGCAATCCTTTGTTTTCTGGCACTAAGATGTTCTCGTGGTTTATTGTGTGTGCTTCCTACACATCCCCATAATTATCTTTTACTGCAAAGATCTCTGCTTTATTTAATTGAAAAATGGTGTGATGCATGAGTATCTGAGAGCTAGCCATAATTGTTGTTAGTAAGAAGTCACTTTTTTAGGCATAATTAAATACCAAATAGTATATGTTTGTAGTTGTGGTATATACACATATCTATATATATATTTTTATACATAGCTATCTGTCTCTATATTAATTTCAATATGAATTCTCAGTGATGTTTCCATCTCTAATAAATTATCACTTTTGTAAAGCTAATTTCTTTCCCATGCTGATCTACAAATTTCATCTCCAATAATGAGAAAAATAGCTTTTATCACTCACCACTCATTCCTCTAATTGCTCAATTGTATAAATGTACAGCTAAGTTAAAATTGTTAACCAATGCAGTACAAATGTAAATCTATAATGGAATTGCTGAAGTTTTATTGACAAGACTCTAATACCTACATGCTCTTCCTCTTGCCTTGAAACCGACTCACATGATTTCCACATTTACTTCTACCAGGACAGGTACCTTCGTCTCCTTCAAGGAAGTTTTTCATGCATTCATTTTCAGTGCAATGAATCAGTCATTTGTCAACCTTTATTCTTTCTATGCATATCTAAGATTCACATAAATGTATAGGTACAATAATGTATAAAATACATAAAATTATATACATGTATGAAAAGCTCTATATGTAATAAATTACTGTATATATATATATATATATGTATATAAAGTTCTGTAGTTTTTCCACACCTGTATGACAGTTAAACATAGGGTGTTCTCACTACCCCGTGATTCACCTCCTCTCTCACTAAACTTCCCCAGTGTCTTTTTGAGGCTTGGTACCTCATGGCTTTCCATAGCCAAATAATAATATTTTCTGTGCCCCATGGAATGAACACATCACAATTATTTTACTGATCACAAAATAAAAATCACTTGGTTCTGCTTTTTCTCTTCTATTTTTGCTTTTATTTTTGCAACTATGAATAAATATCCTGTAAATATTCATTTGTAGGTCTTTGTTGGACATTAGCTTCCAACTCCATAGGTTAAGACATGCGATTTTTGAATGGCATGACAAGATTGGTTTTGTAAGATAGTGCTGAAGTGTCTGTTCCGATCTTTTATATTACTGCTCGAAGTGAATAAATGTTTCTGCTACTTTACAGTAATTGTCAGCTTTTGTTATTGTTAGTTTTTTTAGACAAATTGATAGATGCGTAATGTGCATCATTATTTTATTTGAAAATTTTCAGTAATAAGTATTATGTAATCTTTTCACATATTTATTCGCCACCTATATATCTTCTTTGGTGAAGTAAATATTCAGATATTTTGTGCATTGAAATTTAATATTTATTTGTATATTTTAGATGCAGATCCTTTATACATTTTCTTTATCTGATATATATATTCAAATATTTTTCCCAGTCTATGGCTTATCTTTCTTCCCACCAGTGTCTTTCCCAGCCTATACACTAAATTTTTATACACTCCAGCATAATTTCTTTTCTTATGAATTTTGTATTTGATGTTGTATATAAATATCAAAGAAAAAAACAGGGTCACATAATCTTCTGCTACATTACAGAAGATTTATAATTTTGCCATTACATTTAAATATAGATTATTAGTTTTACGTTATTTTTTGGAAAGATAAGAACCATCTAGAATATTTTTTAAAACCTATACCACTCCACACAAGGAAGGTAAACATTATGCACTGCAAACATGTACTAATAAAACAAATTTAAAGAAATAAAGATGGGTAGAAAAGAGGCAAAGAAAAAAAACAAATCAACGTGCAATTTTCCCAGTGTCATTTGGTCTAAAGTCTATCCTTTCTTGCTTTGAATTACCTTTGCTCTGTTGAAAAAAAAAAAAAATCAGGCTGCTGTATTTGTATGGGCCTGTTCCTGAGCTCTCTGTCCAGCTGCTCTGATGTATCTTTTCTTCCACCATCTCCCTGTAAGGATCAGTGTATTTTTATAGTAATTCTGGAAGCCAGGCAATGTCAGCAGTCCCACTTTATTTTCTTCTTCACTATTTACTGGGTATTCTAACATTTTACTTTCTATTTAAAAGTTACAATGAATTTGTGGATACCCCCAAAATCACTTCCAGGATTTTTATTGGAACTGCGTTTAAGCTACTTTGAGCAGGGTAGAGCTAATACCTTAACGACACTGAGTGTTTGGTTCATGAACATCTCCATTTACGGTATTTAGATTTTCTCGGTTTTTTTCCTCTAAATTTCTTTTTTTAGTTTTCTAAACCCTGAACTTATTTGTTTCTGATTTATAACAAAGTGTTTCATTGTGAGATGAATGTAAATGGTATTATGTTTCCATATGAATTCTCGTGGTTTATTGCTGGTATAAAATAAATCAATTTACTTTTGTTTACCTAGCTGTAATTACTAATTAGTTCCAAGTGTGTTTTTTTTGTCAATTCTTTGCAATTCTAGATATAGACAACTATGCCTCCTGTGAACAAAAATGGTTTTATTTATTTTTTTCCAATATGTGTGCCCTTTTTTCCGTTTTGAAAGTTATTGCAGTTATAGTAGTGGATCTGCCTATTTCTCTTTACTGTTCTACCAGCTTTTGCTGATATATTTGCTGATCAATTTTTAAATCTGTAGATAACACAATTCACTATTTTGTCTTGAAAACTTTACTCCTATTTATGTACGTAATGTGAATTTCTCACATTACACGTTTTATCCAGAATGAGAATCTCTGTCTTTCAATTGATCTACTGAGATCATGCAAACGACATTTGTAATGATTGATACCCGTTTTAAGAGATAAGAGGGAGAAAACGTAAATATTGTTATAAGCCACGTCCATTTCTTGTGAATTGATATAGTGTCATTTGAAATTGGAGTTGGAATAATCGTAAATATATATTGCAAACTCTATAACCATTAACTTTTTTTTTTTTAATATAGGTACTGGGAACCAAACTCAGGACCTCATGATTGTCAGGCAGGCACTTGTGCTGCTGAGCTATATCACTGGTCCCCTTTTTTTTCTTTATGTGGGTCCCAGGAGTTGAACTCAGGACATCGCACTTGCCAGGCAGGCGCTTATGCCGCTGAGCTATATCACTGGCCCAACTTTTTTTTTTTTTTTTTTTTTTGTGGGTACCAGGGGTCGACCTCAGGACCTCGTGTGCCAACAGGCACCCGTGCCGCTGAGTGATATCACCGGCCCCTTTTTCGTATGTGGGATCTGGGAGTCGAACTCAGACCCTCGCGCTTGCAAGGCAGGCGCTTACGCCACTGAGCCATCTCACCGGCCCCCAACTTTTTTTTTTTAAGACAAGATCTTGCTTTGTATTACAGGCTGGCCTTGAACTCACTATGTAGCCCAGGCTGGCCTTGAAGTTGCAGCAATCCTCCTGCCTCAACCTTCAGAGTGCTAGGATTACAGGCCTGTGCCACCAAGCATGGCAAGATTTCTTAAAACTTTAGTTGAAGCCAGGCATGGTGGAGCACCCCTGTAATCCCTGCACTTGGGGAGGCAGAGGCAGGAGAATCGTTGTGAGTTAGAGGCCAGCCTGGGCTACATAATGAGTTCAAGGCCAGCCTGAACTGCATAGTGAGGCCTGTCTCAAAAAACAAAACAAACAAACAAACAAAAAATTGTAATTGATATGCTAAGAGAAGAGAGAACATACAGTTATATAAAATGGTTAGTTAAAAGGTAAGAATGAGATTTAAAACAAGTATAAATTAATTTAAAAAAAAGCTGTGAACATAACAGATGATTATGTAAACTTATCGACAATCACTTCTAATCCACTGAGTCCATTTCTGTGAAATCCGTGCTGCTTTTGAGCAGATCGCACAGGTTGAAAGTATTTACTTCTTTTGCACAGTCCTTTGTCTCTGTTTCCACTTTTGCTTTCCTCTATTTCTACAGGGCGCATGCGCCCGCCTGCATTTGTGGGTATGTGTGGCCTTCTTTCTGATGAGTTGTTCGAGATGCTGGCCGTGACTGTGTGGTACTGAATCATCCATCTTTTTATTGTAAGATCCCAAACTGTTTTTCTTTTTTTTCCTTTGGCATTGTGTTTTCCCTTGAACCTGAATTTCTGTTATAGAGACTCTCACCCTTGATCTATCATTTTGTTACTGAAGTGATTTCCATGTTGTGTTCTCTGATTCTTTCTTGTTTCCGCATGAAGTTTTGATTTATTCTCTGGCAGCTTCCTTTACTGTGCCAGGTTATATACTATAAGCTAGAAAATGTTTTGAACTCTATAGTAGACACAGTTCTGGAAATCCAGACAATGGGAGAATAGTTTCCAGTTACTGTACAGAAAATATTTATCTGTCCCCAGTGAGTAGACACAAAAGAGTGAAAGAGCCTGTTATGACCCTTGCTCTAGTCCGTGTAAATGTGAAAATTGGGCTTTCTTTGGGATGGGGATAAGGTCCAAATTAGGCTCAAGATTTCACTCCCCCCTTCCAAAATAGACATGATGAAAAATGTCTGACTTTCATCTTCTGTGTTACATAAAATAATTCCCCTTGAATATTAGCCTGTGTGATTACAAAGAGGACAAAAGCTAAGCTCAAACTAGTAGATGCTTCTAGATCATTACCAACAAAATATCCTTTCATTTTTAAAACAAGAAATGGAGTTATCAGTAATATTTTTGCAGCAATTGCTCATACTCTACAAATGTTCTCAAATATGCTAATGTCTTGCCTTTTTTTAGCATTTATAAGCAAAAAAATCATACAAGAGAAAAAAAAAAAGCTTCAGTCTAAATTCAACAATACCTGTAAACTGCAGTAATGGAAGTAACTGTTTAGACCTGTATGGAGTACCTTCTCTACTGTCTTGATTAAAATTATTGACCTACATTTTCTGATCAAAATAAGACAACTGTTGTCTATCTTTGCAGCTCCCTCAGCCAAAACCATCTTTAAAATGAAGCCACATTTACCGACTTTATCTTTCACTGGGAACAGATTGGTCACTTTTATATCAGTGCACTGATTCTCTAGCATTATTCATTAATTGCAAATACCCCTTTTTTGATTAGTGATACTTTTGTATTTAAGCCATAATTTCAAACATTTCTTTCTTTCTTATACCTATTTCTATCAGACTTATATTTTGTTCTCCTTTTATGCACTGTAATCTTTTGCAACAAACCAAATATTTGGCAATTTACCCCTGCACACACACACATGCACACACACACATACACACTTTTGTTGTGCTAGGATTGAGCCTGGTATTTTTGCACTGAGCTACATGTTTTATATTTTGAGACAAGACCTTGTTAAATTGCTAAGTTGACTGGGCTAGAATTTTCAATCCTCCTGCATCGTCCTCTGAGAGTTCTGAGCATCCTGTACCACCACGCCCAGCACTAATGTGCTCCGACAGTGAGTTTGAAATTCTACTCATGATAATGAAAGCCTCAGGATCTAAGAGCTCTCATATAAAATATATACCTTCTTGGAAGCAGAAGGGGATAGCATTCATACCAATCATTTATATTTTGTCATGAAATATAAGCATTTATAAATATTATAACCTCTAAATACAAAAATATTTAATGTTATAAAGTTATTTGTATAAATAATTAAATAATATAAATGTTATTAACTATAAACATGGAACTAAAGGGGAAACAATTTATGAAATCTAATGTTACTACAGGACAATTCTGTGGCAAGTGGAAGACAAGTTTTTAAAAAGTTATAGTTTTACCATGACTATATCTAAGCTGGTAAATGAGGGTACTATGTTAACTAATATTTAAAGATGATATTCATAAACAGGTAAATGTTTTCTAATATTCTTCAAAATTTCATTAAGTCTAAATAAACTAACTTCATACAGTTAAATGAAGTAGGAAAAAGCAAATATTATCCTTCCATTTAATAGTGCTTTTAGGTAGAGCTATCACGGGACCGGGCAACTAAACTAGAATCTAGAACAAAATTTTATTCTTAAAATAGAAAAAAGAAAAAGGAAAAGTTATAGGTCACAGCATCAAAGGCAGAAATCCAGGACCATGAGTGCAGAAGAGGGAGAAATAACGAAGAATTGAGAGGTGTGTAGAGTCTGGGATCCCAGCCCAGGCAACCCACATGAAAATCTCAGTTTACTCAGATTCCGTTTAGGTCTGTACCCTCCTAGTCTAACTCCAACATCAAGACCTCTGGGCACAGTACAATTTCAGGGTTGTCAAACATGTTGCTGCTAGCTGGGACAGAGCCTGGCACCGATCACCAGGGCTGGTGGCTGAATAAGATTAAGAGAGGCAAAGACCATCACTGGCCAAGTCTCAGCTGAGGTGCTATATAATAAGGATAAGAAGAAAGAGACAAGAGCGTTGATCAGGCAGACCTGGAAAATAACACTGAGAAGAGGGGAAAAGGAAAATGAAAGAAAGAAAAGCCCTTCCTATCCTATCCTGTAACCCAAATAAAGCACGAGGTGTGTACATTTAGTTTTACAAAGGACTGGTCTTGTTCATGATATAGAAAATAGCAAACATTCTGTAGCTTTTTGAGACCACTGTAATTTGACTTCATCTGTTCTAACAGGTACAAAAGTGAATGAGAATATGTAAGTTAATAGAAATAGAGTGATATTCAACCTCTCAGAACGTACAGATTATCCTTCACTCACTGTCCACTAGTGTCACCTTGACACCTGTGCCGAGACAAGATGAATTCCAAGAAGGGTGACTGGGAGATTAGTGTGCAGCAAGTCTGTCAGGAAGGACTCTTCAGAGCCATGAAGCAGGCAAGAGATGAAGACGAAAGAAAGGAAGAGAAGGAAGCAGGCAAAGGCAGGAGAATTTAAGCTCCATGCTGTTCCAAGGAAAGTCTCTGAAAACATTAGAATCTGTCCCAAGTGAGAAGATCAGGCCTTTTTTCTTTCATTAGTCATCAATTCCTGAATGCCATTGTCCCAGAAAGGTAGAAAATCCTTGACTTAGAGACGCTATTTAGCAGTTCTGAAAGAGTCTAAAGAGATGAAGATAGAGCTAGTCTGCCCTTAGCAATTCCAGTTTGGGGAGTGACAAGTCTTCATTCCTGAAGGGATAGGGCTGGGGTAGCTTAGCACATTTTGTGTTGCATAGATTTTCTGCCTTTATTGTATAACAGGAAGAATGGAATATTTACTCAGGCAGAAAGCTCTCCCTGGCTGGAACCACAGATTCAGGGTGGACGACAGCTGGAAAAAAATGTGAAGAAGTCTGTGTCCCCACAGGAAGAGAATACGCTACTGTTCTGTGGGCAGCAGCTTTTAGATGGTGGCTCACTCCTGCAAGCACTTTGGCCACCATTCACCATTGTACCTCGCCCTTCATGGGCCGGGAGAAGAAACTGGACCTTGGAGTTAGGAAAGCAGAATCCTCCCTATGTCTGCTATCGTCTGATTGAATCAGTGCTTCAGCCATTTGACTCCATTTCTTCATATCGGTTAATAGTTCACATTGAGATTTTACTTCAATTTGTACTTTTTTGTTTGTATTTGGTATTTTTTTACTCATCAGAAGTCAGGGTATAAATAACCTCTTAAACTCCATTTTAGAGTCTTGCTAAACACTTTCTCATCCTTTGCATTTGAAAAGTACAGAAGTAACTAAAATGCAGTCTTTTGTTTTGTCTATCTCTCTCTGTCCAGAACACTTTGTTTGTCCTTACAAAAGGAGCATATACTTGCAACTTTATTAGATCATTAATTCTAAGCCTGAGTGAATTTGTGGTACCCTGATAAAACCTTCCACTCTCATAAATAGCAGGAAACTACAAGTTGACTCATGGATCTAACTCTTTATTCTGTGACCTCCAAAAAACTTTAAGCCTCATTTAAAAATTCTATTTGTGTGTTTCTACCACGGAAATTTAATAAAACCTTATTAAAATACATTCATCAGGTATAATTACCAAGGAAAATGATATATGCAGGTATTTTTCCTACTGTTGGTAATACATTTGTAAAACAGTGCTTGTTGAAATGTCTTCCACAGTTATAAAACATTATATGCTTCAGATATCATTTCTGGATATGATTTTCATACTGTGGATATCACCCAACCTGATGCTGTCAAATCCTGTTAAGTAATACCTTTTAAATGTGATTTAGCATCTTACTATTTTTTTTTTTTTCTATTTGGGACTTCAGAGTTTACTCATAAAGCTAACTCTCCACCTGATAATATTGACTGCATGAACCTTGAGATTGTTCAGTGCTGAGAATACGGAATAACACAAGTGAGATCTTATTGAAAGAAGCTGTGAAGGTCAGAACTGGGGCTATTACCTTGAGCGGTTAGGTGTGCCTGAGAAGGGATTATGGAAATTAAGAAACAAATCCCGAAGACCTCAAACTATACAAAATTTTGTTTAAGATGAGTGATCCCTCCTGTTTTGAGTAGAAGGATATTTAAATTTGTTATTTTCTAAATCTTAACTCTATTACCTAGGCAAGAGAATGATCATATTATGAAATCTGCGTATTTCTGACATCTACGCACACTCTTGTCATGCTTGTAATATCTGCAATAAACTATGGAGGCTGTATAATTGCTGTGAGTTAGACTGACCTTTTTTTCTGAGTGATGAACTGCTTTACATAAACAATCCACTCTGATATCTACCCAACTCCATATCGTCCATTGTTCCACAGTCATCCTGATGAATGCACAGAATTGAAAACTTTGTTTCCTGAAGGACAAAATTAAAAGTTGCTAAAGTAGCCAAGGGCTGTGCCATGGACTCAGCTATTGATCATAATTAGTATATTTTCTCACTGATTAACCTGCAAGTTCCACTGGGGCAGAGGATGTATCTTGTTTGTAATTCAATTTTAAGGATTTTAAGTAGACTTTTAGGCTGCATGTCTTAAAATCACACTGTGTGTAGCACAATCTTTAGAAACAGCATCTTTGCAGGGGTAATCAATTTAAGGGGATACTAGTACGAAGATATTGCATTAATGTAGGACCTAATTAAATGACTGGTGTACTTACAATAAGGGAAATTTGGACGTAGAGACATGAAGGCAAAAGAGCTGTGCGATGATGGAAGCATATTTAGCCCATTTGGGTTGCTATAACAGAATACCAGGGACTAGGTGGCTTATGAACAGAAATTTGTCACAGTTCTGCAGACTAGAAAGTCCAAGATCAAGATCCTGGCAGATTTAGTGTCTGGTGAGGGCCTGTTTCCTCATAGATGGTGCCTCCTTGCTGTATTCCATTGGTCTCTTTAGTACCTTGTTAGGACACTAATCTTCAGAAGGGTTTCATTTATGAGATCTAATGATCTCCCAAAGGTTCCACCTTCTAACATCTTACCTTGTGTATTAGGTTATAATAAGCATACAGATTTTGACACATTCAGACCACAGCAAAGCAGACATTGAAGTGATTCGTATACAAGCCAAGGGTCATCAGAAAATATCAGAAAAGAAGGAAGTAAGGAAGGATTTTTGACCAGAGATTTCTGAGAGAGCAGTGAGAACATGACCTTGTCAATGCCTTGAACTTGGACATGTGGCTTTCATATACTGTGAGACTATACTTTTTCTGTTATTTTACATCACCCAGTTTATGCTACTTTGTTATGAAAACCCTGGGAAATTAATCTACTGACGAATATTTGGCAGTTGCAGCAAAACTTCTGGAATTAGTGCAAATCTTTGACCATTGAGAAATTAAGCACCCTTTTTTTTTTTGTCTATTTTTAGTTTTTACTAGTACATGTTTGCAGTACATAATGATTACATTCCTCTTGGGGACTTGGTCCATGTTCATAACCATCTGAATTTTATTTTCATCCCCTTCCTCTCCTCTCCCACCTCCCTCCTTTCATTTCTTGGTCCCTAAATTTTGCTATCATTTATTCCCACCAATATTTTGAATATGTTAACATAGATCAGTGAGGGGACAATTTCCACAAATGCCAGCATGTGCATGTCAAGGCTAAAGAAGAGATTCAGAGCCATGTTAGTATCTCAAGGCAGACTTTGCAAAGCTGGGGAAAGATTCTGAGCCCAGCCTGCACAATTTACCTACTTGGAAGGACCCTGTCTGAAACTTTTAAAAATAAAGACTATGAATGTAGTTCATTGTGAAGGCCCTGAGGCTCTGGGTTCAATCCCAAGCAGGGAAAAACAAAGATGATATATCGAACTGTAAAAATGACTTTGAGTTCAAAAGCAAAGACAATTTGTATTTGACACTCCTGTGAAAAAACAAGCTTTAAGTGAAAATCATTTTTAATTCCCCAGTGTTTCTTTTTTCTCTTCCCTTTAATTACTTCTCAATGAAAGGGAACTGAGAGAGGATGAATATACTGTGAAGAATCTCAGTAATTAAAATGTCACCTAGAAACTTTATGAAGTGCTGGCACGAAGTTTAGTATTTTATTTGGAAATAAGAATTTCACTATCTAGTGCTCACAGTTGGAACTTTCCAGCAGGATTACACAGCTGTGTCTACAGTGAGCCAAAACGCCCTGATGAAGAGTGATGATCCACCCAACATTTACGAAGAGGCCTAGGTAGACAGATGTGAGGTTTTTGATAAGCTTTCAAATGACTCACTAAATGTTTAATTTTAATCATTGTTTTTGCAAGACATCAGCAATGGTTTGGTTAGCTGGGAAGTGTTTTTGATATTTCAAGTGAGCCGTTCAGGAGAAAAAGACTGGTAGAAATTGCTGTTAAATTTTTAGTTCGTCCTTATTTTATTAACTTATTTTACTCACTGAAAGTTCCGTATCATGTCTTTGTCAGTTGCTCATTTATTAAATATTAATTGTGCAGCTGCTACACACTCGACCCTTCAGCTGTGCACCTGTTGGAGTTGGCTCATCTGCAAACTGCTGCTTTACTCGAGGTCATGCCCTTCCTGCTGGTCCTCATCTAACAGATGTTGGAGGTGAAGTTCTCACACCCAAACCCTTGTTTTCATCAAGGGACAACTTTGACAGGACAGCTTTTGGCAAGTGCTCCCTAGAGGTTTGGGTAAACTTGGTGTTGCTCAGAGAGGACTTGGCATCCATGAGAGCTTCAGCGGTGGCTCTGTGAGGTAGGGCAGACTGAAAAGAGGCCCTTACAGAATTAGCCTCATAGCAATCAGGGTTTGGAAACAATAAAGACGGGGTAGTGGTGTTTAACAACCAGAGGCAGGGTTGCAGTTTTTATAATGAGTGGCAATGTTGGAATAGTGGCTGAGGGGCCTGACATGCAGTTATGGAGCTGGTTAATAGAATACAGCATTGCCAGGGATACATAGCCAACAAGGGCGCTGCCGAGCTCTAACAACTCCGCAAGTCAGAAAGACCTGTGATTTTGTCTGCGCTCAATTATTTCTCATCCGTGTGGCGTTAGCCAATTCACCTATTCTCTGAGTGTCTAGTTTTTATAAATCAAGAATAATAAATCATGCTTTCTTACATTCCTTTTAGATTTTCTTTGTATGATCACAAAATATGCACCACCACATTGGCATCAATTTTAATTTTATATATCAAAATATATTAAATAGATTTGGCTTGGAGTGAAGCCTCAATAGTTTGTGTCAGTTAGTATTTTACAGCCAGGATGATGACAGGTGGCAAATCTCTCAAATTTTTTTACACAAAGACCTCTATAGGCAATGGGTCAGGAAAAGTTTGGAAAGACAAGATTATAGATACTCAAATTGGATTATATAAAACAGAATAATCAGAAAAATTCAAGTATATCTGAATCACTTTGCAGATAAATCAATAAGAATAGGCAGGCACTTTTGAAAACATTAATATTCATTAATCAAACAAAATGATTCCCATTTTAATTATAAATTATGAAGCTTAAATATTTTAATGAACATATAGGAAAAAGTCATGGCAGTGAGGAGATATTCAAAAAGACAGCAAAATTCTTTTTTCGTGTACTGGGTGATGGGGACAGAAAATTGAAATACTATGATTTCTAATTTTATGGTTTACAGATAATTTTATATTGTGCATCTTGAAGTAAAGACAATACTTCTTCAGATCTAAATATATATGCATGGCAGAAAAACGAGGACAAAAACATCTTGTCAACATGTGTCAACCAAATGCCAAATTATAAGTGAACAATGGCAGTAAGTAAAGACACACTACATAAAATCTCTTCTAGACTCACGAAGGATTACATTTGGCAATATTACACATTTTTCACAAAAGAATGACGCTAAGCATGTCTGAGAATGTGTGGTATCTTTATATATTCTGAAACTGAGACATCTCTTCAACCAGCTTCTAAACCTGTTTAACTCTCCAAACTTTTAAAGTTAATTTTATCTCTAAAAGGCAACCTTTTTTGATTGTCAAAAAATGACTTTTATAAGTTCACTGGACCACTCTTAACATTCTTAAAACTTTCTAGTTTTTTTCTATTCTATCCCAGATAATTTTCTTTTAGAGAACATGGGACTAGTGCTAATATTTCTTTAGTCCAATAATTTTTCTGAAAATGTAATTCAAATAAAATAGACCACTTGAAAAACATACACCTAAATGCTAAAGTATCAAAATTGAATTCAGTTGTCTTAAATGTCTAATATGCAATTATATGTGGGTAATTTTCCTCTTTAAACAATGTTTCATTTTATGAATAAGAGATTAACCATATTTCCCACTTTTTGGATTTCTAGTTGTTTTTTTTTTCTATTTATCCCCTTGTGTTTTTTGATAAACAAATGGTATTATATACCTAAAAATTTTTCGAATATTAAGATATTTTGTGCATGTGTTTTTATTAGCCTAATGAACTGACAGCTGACCCAACAGCAAAATTAGTTGAAAATATGTTTTTATTTCCTTTCAAGCTTTGAATGTCATGGAGGTCTATTCAAATAAATTTGACATATCACTAACCCACCTCTCTTTATGGCCTTGACTTTTAACAAACTTCTTGGGAGATAAACTTTATAGTCCCTCTCACTACTGATATTTCACTGTTATAATTTACATTTCAGCCAAAAGATTAAAAGAAAATATGAAGAAGGAACAAATTGAATGATTCAAATATGAATAAGGTTTATAGGTGTATAAGTTACAGATAGTAAATTACACAAATTTCTAGTTTTCAGATTGATGAAGTAGATAAATGTATATATGTTACTATCACTCAATCAGTTCCTTCACTAGCATTTATGCTCACGCTAAAACCCAGTTAATCCTCGCACCTATAAAAAACAACCAACTTTTCCGTGTTCTATACTCACATCTTATTTTGTGTATTCTAGCAATTTTTAGAATTAGAATCGCACTGTACATAATTATTTATGGCTTGTCTCACTTCATTTGTTTAAGAGACTGTATTGGAGATATACTAATGTCGACGCCTGTATCAGTACTTTATTTTTAAATGTTGGAAAGTATTTTACCTTATGAATATAGGACAGTGTTTTAATCATTCTGCTATTAATGATATTTGTATTTTTCCAATACTTGTAGATATGAATAAAGCTGTAATCAACATCCTTGTACAATCATATTTGGACATAGGTTTTGATAATTTTAAGTAAATATGTAGTAGTAATATTCCTTAGAATATGTGTATTTTCCTGTGGAAAAAAGGTCTATTTTCTAAAGTGAATGTACATTTTTTTTTTTTTGTGGGTACTGGGGGTCGACCTCAGGACCTCGCGCGCCAGCAGGCATCCGTGCCGCTGAGCAATATCACCAGCCCTTTTTTCGTATGTGGGTTTCGGGAGTCGAACTAGGGCCCTCGCGCTTGCCAGGCAGGTGCGTATGCCGCTGAGCCATCTCATGGGCCTAAAGTGAATGTTCACTGAACACTCTCGTATCTATTGCTTCATTCATCACAAACTTGGTATTTTTACTCTTTTATTAAATATTAGCAGAATAATAGCTTACTGTAGTTTTAATTGTAACTTCTCTAGTGAGTAATGATACTGAAAACTTTTGCACATTCCTAATATAATATATATCATTTTGATGAGTTTCTTCAGATGGTTTGTCCATTTTATTGGACTATTTTTCTTTTTATTATGTTGTTCATGTTTCGTCAAGTCGGTAGATTGAATTTCATTTTCTTAATGGTGACTTTAAAGAAAACATTACTTTTGATAAAGCCGGCTTATCTTTTTAAAAAAGTGTTACGAGTTAAATTGTGTTCCCCTAAAATTCATGTTTAAATCTTAATATCCACTACCCCATTTGTAGTGATAGTATAGGACTGAATTTGTAGATGGGATTTTTGGTGAGGTAATTAAGGTAAAATTATGTCATTAGAGTGGGCCAAAACCCATTAAGAATGATCTTTTTGCTTTTTGTAAGAGGTCAAAATTGGGATAATGAATGAGAAGAACACTTGGCACCCCGACCTTAGAGCTATATCCTCCAGAACTGTGAGATGATAAAGTTCTGTTTTTATTTTTGGGGTTTTTTTTTATGCAGTTACCAGGAGTCGAACTCAGAACCTCACGCTTGCCAGCAGGCGCTCATGCCACTGAGCCATCTCACCGGCCCAAAGTTCTGTTTTTCAAGCAGCCCAGTTTGTGCTACTTTGTTATGTACCCATAGCAGACTAATATAATGGCTCATTTTCTTTTTCTCAATTCCAATAAATTTTTGTCAACTCCAGGACTTAAAACTATTCCATTATGGGTTTTCCCTCTAAATTAAAGTTCGTTGTATGTTTAGGTTTATGATCCATGTTTTTGTGTTAGAAATAATGTAGTATTTCAAATATTTCTTCCAAATAAATGGGTAGTTGTTCCATAATCTTTTGTGGAGCACCACTCTTTTCCCCAATGAATTATCTCAGAACCATTTTAGAAAAAAACCAAACATGCGTGAAAGTATTTCAAGACTCTTCAGTTACATCGATCTATTTGATTACGCTTACATGTACACCACACACGCTGTTTACGGAACTTAGAGGTACAGGCATGAGATTGTATCAGTCAGCTTTCCGTCCCTGGAGCACAGCACCTGGCAACCACAATTTAAAGGAAGAGAGCTTACACCATGTCAAAGGATTCAGCCTGTGGTCAGGCTTATACGCCAAAACTTATCAGCTGACAATGTCTTCATTTATCCATCCTAGCAATTACTCTTCATCTTCAAACTCGTATACCTGTCTAAAGAAATCTCCATGTCTATAGCCCAAAGTTACTTCAATTTAAATTCTTTCCAAATTCTGACCTTTTTATGTAGTCCATCTCCAGATAAAAGGTCCACTTTAATATCCCAATTTAAATTGTCCTAATACTCAGCTTCTCCAAATATCTTAAAAATACTATTAATTCCGGGCCGGTGAGATGGCTCAGCGGCGTAAGCGCCTGCCTTGCAAGCGCGAGGGCCCGAGTTTGACTCCCGGAACCCACATACGAAAAAGTGGCCGGTGATATCGCTCGGTGGCATGGGTGCCTGTTGGTGTGCGAGGTCCTGAGGTCAACCCCCGGTACCCACCAAAAAAAAAAAATACTATTGATTCCAAATAGTTAATATCTTTATTTACTGTTTTCCCATCATCATTGCTATTATTAAGGGTTATTAGGACTTCTTTATTTCATACTACATTTTTGCTCTGACTCCTTTCTGGTCTTTCCAATTTTATTCGTTATTCTTCCTAATACATGTTTTACATTTCTAATAGTCTTTTTTCTTAAAATCAGTTTATTCACTTTCCTAAAATTCAGATTTGTGTCTGAATTTTTTTATCTGTTCTAAATTCCATAGCATGCTATTCAAGACCCAAATTTTCCCTTGTCTCTCTTACAGTACTTTATTTATTTTATTTTTATGTATTTTTAACTTTTTTTTTCTAGATAGAGTCTTGCTATGTAGATAGGCTGATCTTAAACTGACTGCATAGCTCCGACTGGCCTCGAACTTGTGGCAATCCTCCTGCCTTTGCTTCCCATGTGCTGGGGTCACAGGCGTGTGCCACCTCACTTGGCTATTTTATTTAAAGCCATCAGATGTACCACAATTCATTCTTTCACACTTTAGTGCATTCATAAATAATGTTATCCACCTGGAAGTTAATCATCCTTGCTAAATTAATTGTTGTAGAGTAAACAATATCTAAATTCAGTGGTTTATAGTAAAAATAAAACCCGTAGTTTTGAGGTACTACTGACCTTAGTAAGGGTCTAGATTTGAGTTGGATTGAAGTTGCCTATAGATTTCTCCTGCGTCTGGAATCAACAGCAAAGAGCCATAATCGTCCAAGCAGAAGAAAGAATGACAAGGGAGAGAGAAGTAACACATCGTGCTCACTAAGAGCTCAGCTCACAAATAGAAAATGCTCAGCTGTTCATATTTCATTGATCATAGCAAGACACATAATCAACCACCAAGCCCCCAGAGAAGAGAATGTAACCTGTCTATTCCACTGTGAAATACTATGAAGTTATGTGGCGAAAGATGTAGCTGCCACTCCTTTAACAGCCTAGGCAACAACAGGGCGTGCATGACGCAGTCATGCCATCAGGATTAACATTTCTACCTTTATTTAACCACTGGGATTACTTTTGCTTTTGAATATGTTCCCACTAGGTTTTTTTGATATGACTTACTTTCACGATCCCATTTGCAGAGAGGGAAGGAGGCTCATTCTGTGTTCGCCTCATCCTACGCTCCTCTTCACTGTGTATATTATCACTGATGGTCACTTTTCTCTGTCTTTAGAGTGGAAATCTGCTTAGATCATACTGAGTCTGCATCTCAGCAATCAGATATACTCCAGCATTTTGCAGTGGACGTAGCACACCAGTAGTATTTGGAAATGTTAAATAAATAATAGACTAGATTGATTAGTGAATGCCTTATCTATATTTAATCAATTTCACTTCAAATTTATCTGTGAAGAAACATGCAAAAGTACACTGGTTAGAAAAGTCTAATGTACTCAATGCACTTGACTATACATGTGATTAGGAAAAATTAGAATCCTGACTATATATGTATATGGAAGAATTAGACATTTATAATTTGCTTACTACAAATAGGTACAGGAGAATTTAGAAGAAAAGGGAAAAAAGATAAAAGAAAAAGATAATGGAGTACTACTCTGCCATAAAGAAGGAAAAACTTGAGACATTTCTAGGTAAATGCATGCAATTCGAGACCATACTCTTAAGTGAAATAAATCAGACTCACACATGTAAACATAGCATTGTTTCCCTGGTGTGAGAAACTGAAAGAGTAAATAAGGACCAAAATGTAGAATAGATATTGTGAAATGTGAAGGATTTGTTTAAAAGGAAAGAGGAACTGGGTTGGGGGAGGGGGAAAGGAAGGAAGGAAGGGAAAAGGAGAAAAATGATTAAAAAAGGATATAATGGAAACAAAGTTTTGTAAATAGGCATGGGAAGAGGAGTTGAAGGGAGGAGAGGGTTTGGGAAAAAACAGAGGAATCAAAATATATCATGTATGGTTACAAATTCCATATGATGAACATGATCATTATGTATATCTAAAATGTACCAATAAACTTAAAAAAAGAAAAGAAAAATAACAAAATCTGTACAAGGACAAAGATACAAACCAGATATCGAAGCAATGTGACAAATGAAAATTTGCCTTCAATTAGTATATATAAAATGCATTCAGCGTTTCAGAGAGATTGGTTTTGTTTAATCATTTTATTTAGATTTCTCCACTTCTTATGATAGGATGAGGACAGAAGAATAGGAAAATTATATATCAAATTTTAGGTAACGACGCTATGATTTTGCACAAAGAGTCAAAAATCACTTTTGTATGCTTATTGTTTTGCGTTTACAACAAATGATGAAATTTAAAACAACTGTACAGGGGCCGGTGAGATAGCTCAGCGGCATAAGCACCTGCCTGGCAAGCATGAGGTCCTGAGTTCAACTCCCGGAACCCACATACAAAAAAAAGGGCTTGTGATATCGCTCCTGCTGGCATGCGAGGTCCTGAGGTTGACCCCCGATACACACACACACACACACACACATCAAAAAAAAAAAAAAAACTGTACAGCAAAGATGTGTTTCTGTTTCCAACTTACAAAGGGGGATATAAATGTTAGATATCTAACTCTATTTGCCAATAACATTCAACTGTTAATGATAGAGTAAAAAATATCCAATACTTTTTGTTTCCCAAATAGTGTGTGCACATTTAAAAAGGGTAAGGAATTCTGGACCTAAACAAATTTTCATTTGAAATACTGAGAAAAAGTGTTTAGAAATCCCATGAAATCTAAAATATTTATCTTGCTGTTAATTTCTAAAACTCATATTTTTATAACACCAATGTTAATAACCAGAGTAAAGAGGCAAAGTGAGACTATTTCTCATTTAAATATTCCTAGGAGGTAGCTGCTTCCACCCTTTTATTCATTTTTAGCCTTTGGAACTGGTCTTCATCATGAACATATCCACAGCAATTACTGTAATCTGGAATAACATTTTATCTTTCTTTTCCAATGAGCCTTTTACCCAATCCTCATTACTCACCAACAAGCACAATGTCTTCCTCTTGTTAACACTTTTTACCTCCACTCTTTTCCACAGTGATTTATTATCATCATCTGCTATGTATTTTGGCAAAGCTCTTCCTTTGATTTGTCCGATCAGATAAAGCATGATGCATATAGACTTTCAGAAAGACAGCTCCACAGTCATGAGGAAAGTTTACAAAGACAAAAACATTCATGATATCCATTAATTAACACAGTTTTGATAGTTTCTTTTTTGTTTAAGGTGCAGTAATGCTCTTTCTAGTGGGATTTTTATGAAGAGTAGACCAAGTGTCGCCTTTCTGAAATAATTCAGTCTAAGAATACTCGAACATGCATGTGAAAAGGTAGCACATTGTCATAATAAAATACGAGGTATTCTCTCCCTTCCAGGTTCTGTTCCTTTCAATGTGGTTATAGCAATGGACAAAAAAGACAAAAAATGCATTCTTTTATGTGTTTTATATTTTAGTAGGGAGTATAAATGATGAACAAAAATGTGATAAATAGTAATATAGTTGGGAAGTTATAAGTGCTATGGAAAAATATGCAGGCTAAGGTTGGATAGAAAGTGCTGGGATTATATGGGGTTACAATTTCAGATGGATGGATAGGGTGAGGTGTACTGAGAAAACAGCATGTGAGCAATGAGGATATTTTCCTGATGGATGTCCTTGGCAGACAAAGCAGACAAAGCAGTGACACTTATTTTGCTCATCTTCAACAAACAGGGAATACACTTCAAGAAAAAGTGTGTTGCAGCACCACGCGCATCAGGAGAATGATAGAAAATATGGCAAAATTTCAAACAGTGAGAAGTTTTGGTAGGGTCTTTTGTTAATGTAAGTTGTTTTCTGATTTCTTTTGAGGGAAATGGGAAGGCAGGAGCAGAATATTTGCTATCTAGGGGAGCAAAGATGTTTGCCAAATGTTCAGTCAGGACAACACAGCAATAACCCAGGTTAGTGTGATGATAGAGGCTTGAACTTAGATGAAAGGCATGGATGCTGTAAGAAGCTGGAGCTAGTCTTCCCAGAGGTATGGAGAAGTTCTAGATATATTATGAAGATTCAAGAACATTTTATGATTGATTGGATGTGGTGTTTGAATAGTAGAAAGAAATGATTTCAAGTTTTTTCTTTTTTTTTTTTTTTATTAAAAACAACCCAAAACAGGGCTGGGGATATAGCTCAGTGGCACAGTACCTGCCTTGCAAGCATGAGGTCCTGAGTTCAATTCCCAGTAGTAAAAAACAAAACAAAACAAAACAAAACAAACAAACAAACAAACAAAAAACCTAAAACAGAAAATCCTAAAGGAATATTTTCTTTTCTGGAGCAAAGATGGAGAGATATTATTGAAACAATCACATTTTCAGCATTGGTGAGCTTACTCAGAAATTAAAAAAAAATTTACATGAGTTAGGTTTAAAATGAGATTTCAGAAATCACTAGAATTTAGTTAGAAAAGAGCAGAGATATGTGTTTCCAATTAGCCAAATGCCATAAGCAGAATACATAACACTAAATATCTAGATAGAGTTAGATAGACAAGTAGATGGATAAACAGGTAGATAGATAGATGTGCATATTTGTTTAAATCTAATAAACTTGTTCCAAACTAGAAATACATAGAGCTAAAAAATAATTTTTCTTTTAATTAAAAAAAAGCCAAATAAACAAAACACCACAGAAATTACTTAAGGTTTGTAACTATTAACATTCGAATCTGGAGACTGAGTAAGGACCATCACCCTCACAACATGAGTAAGAAGCGTTCATTCCGTTGAGGGTGCGAATTGAACAAAAGGGCAGATTTGCTTTCTGTGATTGAGCTGCCACATCTCGCCCTTAGTAATGGAAGCTCTTGGTTCTCAGGTCTTACCACTCACACTAGAACTTACACCTTTGGCTCCCCTGGTTCTCAGGACAACTTCTTATTCTCAATAATCATGTGATTTAATCGCTGGCCAATTTGGTCACCATTTAAAAAGTGCAACTATTAGCGATCTCTTAATTTACAATGTGTGTTTCCTTGTATTTAGAGTGGTGCTGATGTTTCTAATTTATATAAAAAGCAAATACTCAGGTTGCTCCTAGTAAGATGTGATTAGTTACAACTTAACTGAGAAATGTATCAAAAGAACTACTTTGTTTATTTTCATTATTCATTAATTTAACAGAAGGTGCTGTAAACCAATCTTTATTGCATTATTTTCTTAGAAGATATGGTATGAGACAAGGGCTTCCTGTAGTAAAATGTTTTTTTTTTTTTTTTTTTTTTTTTTTTAGTGAAGACTTCTATTACATATATGTATACTCCTCAGCAAGACCATGTTTTAGAGTCTATGATCATTTGGACACAAACAATAGAAGATAAGGAAGTTCAGTGTGACATTTTTAGAATACATTTTTATCTCTAGAAGAAAAGTACTAAAATCAGTATACTATTTTTGTGCAGACAGGAAAAGTAATGTAATATCAAATTCGCTTACATTTGCAATTTCACATATATATGTAAATGCACATACACATGGCAAAGTTTACATGTGTGTGACTGCGCCCACTGTGAGAATGATTTTTTGCAGACTGAAATAATGATTTTCAAGGATCATAGCTAGAAAACGAATGTGTGAATAATTTGTAAGTGAAGGCCTCCTAAAAGGTTGTTTTCTAAAATTCATTTTCATAGTGGTACATTTAAAACGAACTAAATAACCAACTAATTTAATCTAGTCTCTGATTCAGAAGAAATCCTTTACTACAATTCCCTTACAAGTGGATAAATGTACTCTTCCTAGACATTAGTCTCATTTCTGCATGTTGTTGACTTTTGGGTACCAAAGAACAGATATGGAGAGCTTCTTCAACATGTCGCCAAATTCTATGGTGGAACAGAAATGAGGAATAGTCTATTTACTCACTCACAGTGACAGCCGCAGAACAATGAGAAAAGTAACTGCAGACAAGTCAGTACATCATTTCTCTTTTTCACAGTATTCACCTCTTAACTAAATTATCTTAAAACTGTATTTTCCAAGATTCACTTATCCATATTGTTCCAATGATGCGACTTCATTAATATTTCCCTTAGATCAACACAATTACATACATGAACAATTATACGCATGCTAATTCTTATTTCACTACTATAAGTATATAAATATTAAGACACAAAATGTTTTTAGATTTACCACATTGGAAATAACTTGAATTTGTAGTCTTATATATGTTAGTATAAAGATGGGGTAAAAGATGTGGCATGTTATTTCTAAAGAACATTTCCAATAGCTGGAACATTAATAAAGAGTGTGACCAAAGAAATTACTAAGCAGGATCAGGGGACATCATATGCTCCTCAGAGTACAATATACAAGAATTTTCAGTTGTGAGTAAGAAGGCTATAAGTAGAGTCAGATATTTGGAATATTTTATATTCCAGACAGGGGGATTTGAAATTCTGTGACAACAGATTCCGTAATTATTTTTCTTCCAAGAATAAGTATCTCTATGTATATTTTTTCACTTATTATATTTATATGATATCATAAAACATTTATCATCTATATTACTTCTGTTATAAGATATACTGATGCTATTTAATGAGATCCACTCCATAACAAATATTTACATAACATTATATATATATATACCATTATTGTTTTATGTGTTATGAACATTTAAACTAAAAATAAAAAGCGTACTACTAGATAAACTTAATTATCAAATGCTACAAACCTGGAAACTATCAGAAACATTAAATTACTGTCTACAGTCACAGAACTACCATTCTTATTCATTTATTATAACTTAATCTGCGCTTCTCAGCAGTGACATGATGTATGATGAACAAGGTAAACAAGTTTCTGTTCTTCAGATTTCTCAGATAGATTAATCTTTACATTCATTATAATTATACCTTCTGTTTTAGAACAAGCACACAATCTCTTTTACTCCTGATACACAACATTGCCATTGACGCAACCAGGCAATCATGGTTTCTCTTACATGAGAAACCCAAGTATAAATAAATTAAAGAGCAAGATAAAAGACAGGTACTGTAATAGGAAACAGGAAAATAATTTTTGTTTTTCAAATGGGAGGGGGACCATGAAATGGAGGGACATCAGAGAAGGGAGGGGAAAATTGGAATGTCTTATTGTATTTATTAATTCCCCCACAATGAATGTAACCATTATGTGCTGCAAACATGTACTATTAAAAATAAAATTTAAGGGAAAAAGAAACCAGAATGTGGTATTATGAGAAGAATAGTGTGGAGAACCAAAACTTGGGTGCATAATCTCTACATATCTGAGTGTTTAACAACAGTTACAAATTTTCCGACCCTCAGTTTCTTCATCTGGAATACTAAAGTTTTAATACTCAATTAACTTGAAAATCACTGCCAACTCTATAGCACTATGATGATGTATTTGCTACCAGTATGAATTGTTGTTTTTTGTCAAGTTCTTGACTTCAGGGCTCAATATGGTCATTTTCAGGAAGCAAAATAATTGAGGACTATTGTTAATTTTGGATATGTCATCTTTGTTATGTTTCAATTCTGGTACAGTTAAAAGTAAAACAAAAAGTCCAAATCACATACCAAAGATCAGTCACTGACTGTCATGATCGTGCATAATGTATCTAAAGACTCTCAGAAGTTCAGCTTCTACGTCTGTGAGTGTAAGACTGTCGGGACTAGAAATAACATATTTGAGAGACTGCTCATATCTCTAGCATTCAAGTTAATGGAGATACTCTGTTATGCTATTTAAAAGCACAGGTTTTGACATCAAACAGCATGCAGGTTGGGTTCTCTAACACTGAAGGCATATTGCTCACCACTCTAAAACTTTAAAAGGTAACAATTCTGATTGCTAATAACTCTGATAATAATAAACTCTAATAATGATAACTGATAGTGGCTACTATTGTTCCAATAAGATGTGCTTCTGTCTATACCATTGATATTGTATCCATTTGAAATAAGTGTATAATTTAAAATACCAGTCAATTTACAATTTTGAATGGTGTGTACATCTTTTTAATGACAAAATAAATTGGGTATTCCTTTTCCTAATGCTTTAATGCTGACCACTGGAAATCAGGTGCCAAGTACAGAATGCTCCTAGGAAACTTTTCTGATATGATGTAAATGGTGTGAGAGAGAAAGCAATAAAATTTCTTTGTTTTAGTTCTGAACGTTCAATGTTTTAGTCGTATATAAAAGTTAAGAAAAATTAACAATTTTCTCAACTGCAAAACAAAAACTTATATTTTGTCCGGTAAAGTGACAGTGTTTAAACACAAAAATATTAACAGGTACCTTGGAAGCACATTATAATGATCAGGAGTTTGAGAAGGAAGTGATGTCTTTCTGGTGTCATTTTTCTTAAAATACTACTCTATTCCATCATTTAATCATTTCCACAAGCTTGTTAACTTTGTGTGTAAAATAGTTGGTATTACTTTGCTCGGTACATGACTGTTCCTCCAGTTTATTTATATTTGTCCTAATGTTCATCTTAATGAATGCGTTATCTGTTCTTTCCTAATCCTGCTACTCAGGAATGGTAAGGGATATCCGGCATGGGTACATTTTGACCTTAACCTAAGTGCACTGCAACATTCCTGAAAGTCAAACCAGCGTGCCTTTCACTTCTCCATCACTGAAATCTCATACATAAAGTGTATTGTGTTTGTCTGCACTTTTTGCCTCAGGTTAGAAATTCTTACATTGTATGCCATCCACTCTATCATTCCCATTTGCAGTTCCAGAAAGTTATTTAACCCTGGGGAAAATGACATAGAACAAGAAAAATGAAGATTTAGATTATTTTATAAGTGAAGAAAAGACAGATCAATACAAATCAATAATTCAGCCTATGTTCAAATCAATTCCTATATTATTACTATAATGCTATACATTTATACATGAATATAGTGTATATATACGTACATGTATACATTGACTTACTATTAAATTGGTATATGGATTCTAATTATGTGTTAATTCCAATGTAATTTTCTATTGATGCCTATATTGAAAGGGAATTGGTGTTACACATGCTTAAAAAGCCAAGTCTGTGTCCATCAATAATGATTCAGTCTCACAATTATAGTATCAAGCCAAAGGAGTAAGGTTCACAAGAGTCTACAAGTTATGATTTCGTTTTGTACCAATCTAAGCTTTTGAGATCATTCCACTGCTTAGCCTTGAGAGGCAAGTAATAGTTAAACAAGAATATGAAGAGTATTTCTAAATATGACCTTTGAACAGGTGCGCATTCTCTGTGACAATACATCAAGCTACACTATTATGGGATAATCCTTTATGGATATTATAATTCAATAAAATGTTATTCAAAAACTTCCATCCAGAAAATAAAATGTACAATACTTAATCATAGAAATGCAGACTTCATTCATTTGATTGGTTTCAAAAGCACAGATAAATTGTATTTTATGTAAAGACTACAACAGCAAGAAGTAAAGGAAGACACTGTATTTTAGCACAAGGCTGCTAAAACTTCCTAGCCAATCTTTAAATATTTTTCAACACTTGCTTCTTGTGTGATTTTTATGCTCTGCTAGATTTTGCAGATACTGAGGTGATTAAAAATGGAGCTTCCCTGCAATCATCTTGCAATCTAGTGGGATCAAGAACGAAGACCAAGGAAATGAATTATTCTAATATGGTTATTACTCCAACAAAAGCTTATTCTCTGTTGGTTTATTGGAGTCCCAAGGGCAAACACATGAAAATATCAGAAATAAGCATGAGTGATCTTTTGGTATTTTCACATTTGAAACAAATCTGATATTTGAGTTTTCCCACTGGAATGAATCTGAGCCAAGGAGAAAAAGTAAAAACGATGGCTTAGACATCCAGTAAGAATCTCAGTGGTAACTGGTGATAGACATAAAAAGAGAATCCCCAAAATTTATTCCTTTCAACATTGTCTCAGTTAGGCTCCAGAAGGGCCATTAATGAAGCTTTCTAAATTTAAACAAACAAACAAACTAACTAAACTAAAAAACAAAAAACAAACAAACAAACAACAACAACCAACAAAAAGAAAACAAAAAATGGGAATTTACCTTCTTTGTGTCCCAACCTATGGTCCTCAGTGAAAGGATGTATGAGAAGAAGATAAAAAGAGCTGTCCTGAGGAAGATGGATTAAAGGTAAGTAACCATCATCCTCTGGAAATCTATGGCAGATGTATGATGAAATAGGAAGAAATGGAGGGGGGCAAGGGCAAAGGGCTCTTCTTAACAGAACTATTTTTATTTGTGGTCCAGTCATAAAGTTTCTAGTATTTATATCAGTATCAACACAAGTATATGAGTACCTTGATTCACCATTCTCATGTGTATAACAAGGAGCAATTTCACAGTTATAATTCATTAAATCATCAGGAATCCTAATGTATAGTACTCAGAAAGTTAAGGATATTATTGCTTCAGTCTTGGGTATTAACCATGTTAGGATTAATGGTTCATCAGTAGGGTTTCAGGAGGTAGCCTCAGAAAATACGTTTACCTCTTTCTGTAGATCAAACACAAAGAAGACAAGTATGTGAATATGTGTGGTGTGATAAAAATTAGTGGCAAGAAAACTTTTCATTAAATCACACAAAGATCTTCATCATTTGGATCCTGAATATCTTTCCAAGCTTTCTTTTCTCCATTTTACCATATCGCATAATCCATTTCCACAATGATCACCTTCTTGAAATTCCCATGTTAATTGTGGCTTCTCATGCTTTTCACATCTTTAAATATGTTCTTTAATTAATTGACAATGACCATAGGAGATACAATGCCTTGCTGGGTGTAGTGGTTCATGGCTATAATACCAGCACTTGTGAGGCTGAGGCAGGAGGATTACAGCAAGTTTGAGGCCAGCCTGGGCTACATAGTGAGTTCATGACCAGCCTGAACTACATAGCAGGACCCTATCTCAAAAACAAAAACAAAACAAAACAAAACGAAAGAGAGAGAGAGAGAGAGAGAGAGATACTATGCCTCAACACTTTCACTCAATGCCAAGAATCTGAAAGATTTCAAAAAGTATTTGTTAGGTGGAAAAGTGAACAAGTATTGCATTGTGTAACTTGGAAGGTATCAAGTTTATGAAAAAGGTTGAATTTAGATAATCCTTGAACTTTCAAGTGATGACCTCCACTGCCGTCTTAAAACTTCATCAGAGCTCACTGGGAACTGATGAAAAGATTGTTTCAATGGAAAGGAGCCCAGGGGAGATGCAGTCATTCTTGTTAAACGTTGCAGACAGCATCTCATCCGGAGTGCGGTGGAAGCTTTCTTTCTCGGTTTTTCAAAGCTTGGGCTTGTGATATTCTTATTCTCTAGAAGTATATATTCTGGTACCACTACTGATTTGTGAAATTGTCTTGATTGTAACAATACCAATAGATTATTGGTCTTAGATGTTTACTATATGCTGGGCACTGACTACTGTCAGTATCTCATTTAATACTTTAATAAACTCTATCAATTAGGTCAAAATAGATACACAATTTACGACTGAGGTACTTAAGGCACAGAGATTTGAGATATGATACCCACGGATACACAGCTGATTAGAGATAAAGCCAGCATTTTCAAAGTGGAGGAGCTTGGAATCTTTCAGTGTTCCGACACTTCCATTGGACTAATACTTCCCACTGTGTTTAGGCATGTATCTCAAAAATGTTTAACATCGTGTAATTTGATATTTTGTTCAATTGGATTTACTACTAGAATATCTAAAATGTAACTCATGTTGATAAAGTTTCATGCTTAATTAGTGAAATTTGTTAATTTTTAAAAACTAAACTTTAACTCCTTTTACTGTAATTTAGAAAAAAATATATAAAGCATTATGATTTGCCAGAAAGAGCAAATCACTTCATAAATGTATTGTAATATGAACATAACTTGGAAATTCAAAAATAACATAAATAAAAAGGTGAAGAAACAGAGTTGAAAAGGGTACAACATTCAGGATTAGTTTAAGGATTAGTAGGTATGAGGCATTTTGTAAGCCCACAAAAGTAAATTAGTAACATCTCAAAGGAGTCAAAAATACTTAGTAGCATTAGATACTTCACATGAGGGTTAAGGGAAGGATATCTGTGCCTGATGACTGAGGCTACTTACCTTTTGGTGTTTTGTTTTGTTTTGATACCGGAAATCAAACTCACGATCTCTCACTTGCCAGGCAGGCACTGTGCCGCTGAGCTATATCCCCGGCGCTACTTAGCTTTTGAGAGAAAATTTTCTTTGCAGTTGCTTGGTTCACTTTGAACTGACTACAGTTCAGCTATCATCCATATTTCATATGTGTTTAATTTGGGGTAATTATTTAAATCCTTGATTAAGGCCGCCACTTACCCAAGCTCTATCTGAACAACAAACTGGGCTGTGTTTTGAAGATGCATTTGGGGAAGGGGAGGTTTTGGGTGGGGCAGGTCCATATCTGAGCTCATTGAACATTTTACAGGGATTGCAGGACTGGTGAACGGGGGGAGTTTGGCAAGTGCAGAGCCCAGGGCATGAATCAGTGAATTCTACCAGATGTGTGTTGTTATTGGCAGTTAGGGACTAGGTCAAATTAATAATAATAATAATAATAATAATAGTAATAAAACACTCTACTGGGAGAAGTTATCAGATTTTTTAATCTGATAAAAGTAAAAGTTGCAGGTATTGTTTTGGAAAATCTTTCTTCACTATTTACTTGCTAAGAAAAGGAAAAGTCAGACATGCTGTAAGTTCAGCCACTAACTTTACCCTCAGTTTCCACGTCTTCATTCTACAGACCACAGAAAAGCAGAATTTAATGTCTGCAACTCCATTTTCACACATAAATCTCTGACCACTACTGAAGTTTAAAGCACCAGCCTTTTGTTAAAAACATTTTTATTACTCTTTTATTTTAATCTTTATTTATCATTGAAGAATTCTTATGAAAGAAAAATCATTCTACAGTCCCCTCCTAAAATCAATTTTGGTTTTCTGTTGCTTCTTTATAATGATTTTTGTCATTGAAAAATCAGAGTATTACATTTTAAAAAATGCCAACTTTTGTCTGATGTGTTAAGCTAGACTCCGGCTTTCACCGCTCCCGGAGAAACACATACTGTTCCTCCTCCACATACAGACACAGGCAGACACTTCCGCTTACTCTATTCATTTAAAGTCCCTGTTCTTATGTATTGCAAGCTGTAATTGCTTCTAGCAATATAATGTCTTACCACACTAACATAATCATAATGTAGTTACTAAATATTCTTTACATGGCATTATCTGTCTTTGGATAACTATTATGTTGGGTATTATGATAATTCTCTCTTGGTACCATTGTAGTTTGAAGATGTATAGAATAGACTTGGCTTCTATCTGCAGGGCAATTAAGTGGAGTATTACAAACAGGATGGTCTATCAGTAAAGCCTGCCTGTTTACTTGCGGAATTAGTGTTCAGCTGGGAAGCAGCTGCAACCTAGAGTGCTTTCGGAAAGAACACATTTCATCTAAAATAATGCAAGCAGCATGCTCCCATTATTAGATCTGATATTCACTTCCTCTCTTATTAGAAGGTGATAATAGGGCAGGCAATCCAGCAAGGTCTGACAGTGTTAGAAGACAAGGAAGGACACCAAAACATCCCCTTTAGCGCACTTTCAGAAATTCCGGTGGTCAAATAGAACGATAACAAAAGCTGGCATTTGCATTATGACTTCTATGCAAAGATCTCGATCCATACAGAAATAATCATCCGCCCCTTTCTTTTCAGTGTGATCATTACTGGTTTAGGAGCCAATTACTTCCACAGAGCCCAGTCACCTGCCTAAATGCTCTTATATCCTGAATCATGCAACAACACATTTAAGAGTACAATGTAAGTAACAAATCAGAATGAATTATTACAAGATCTAAAGTTAATTTTCATTAATGTTTTTAAGACCTGTGGTGGCTAAAACTACTATGAGACTTCTCAGATCTTAACTAGTTATGGTCCATTATTGGTCATTAGGTTTGTAGATCTCCAAAATTCGTCATGATAAGAAGTTAGCAAGTTCATTTACCAACTTTCTTATGTACCTTCGACAACTCTGACCAAATAAATTTCTCTTTTCTCCAACATTTGCTTCTATGTCTTGCACAACGAACATTATTCATTTTAATTTTGTTTGTCCTTAACAATAAAATGGTAAAAAAAAAAAAAAAAAAAAAAAAGAATAGAATAGAATGGTTCAAGGCATAGGTTGCTTTTCCATCTCTTAAAAATTACCAGAGTCTGGGCCGGTGAGATGGCTCAGCGGTGTAAGAGCCTGCCTGGCAAGCGCAAGGGCCCGAGTTCGACTCTCGGAACCCACATACGAAAAGAGGGCCAGTGATAACGCTCAGTGGCACGGGTGCCTGGTGGCACACAAGGTCCTGAGGTCAACCCCCGGTACCCACAAAAAAAAAAAATTACCGGAGTTTACAGTTTAGGTAATTAACAATTAATAAATATGAGGGCCGGTGGAAGAATTCTATGCCAGATAGCTTAGTTATACCTTTGAAATACATTGATACATTAATTCATTCCAAGACACAGAAAATGTAGTATTTGAAAACAAAAATGTGTTTCTGTGGAAGTGACAGCCTCTTCAGATCAAATCATATTAATGTTACTTAGATTTAAGAATTCTGAAAATCAGTTTGTTTTATACTATTATTGCTTTATGACTGAAGTTTAATTCAAGGAACTCCTAGATCAAATTTAAGCATTTTTTTTTTTGGAAAAGAGCCTGTACTAGTCAACTTTTCTTCACTACAAACAAGTACCTGACACAGCCTCACTGTAAAATATAAAGAGGCTTATTTGGCTTGCAAGTCTATAAGCTGGAAGTCCAAATGGCTTAGCATGGGTAGATAGCTATGGTGATGTGTGTGAGGAACAAAATACTGCATCTCAAATCAGAAAACAATGAGAGAGAGGGAGCAGCCATGCTTGTTCCTTTTGATGCTACTCTTGCAAGAACTACTGAGGGGGTTGCATGAGAAACTAATCCTTTTAAAGAGCACTGCCCCAGTGACACAAGGACCTGCCACTGGTACTGACCTATTTAAACATTCCACACCTCCCAGTATTGAGACCCTTGGGTCTAATACTTTAACAAATGGACCTTTGAGGGACTCTCAAACCATATGCCAACAATAGCAGAGCCAAATGTACTTGTAATATTATGAGCATTAGCACTAGATACATGTGTAAATTTTGAGCATTTTCTATAGCAGAAAGATATGATTGTTCTGCCAGTTGCTTTGCTATCATGAAGCTAAATTGAATCTTGTCACACAGGAGCCCCACCCTTATATACAGATGGTTGTTGACAACAAACAACAGGAAGGGAGGAGGATTGTCAGCAGCTTATATAAAATTATCAATCCTGCCACCTTAGTCCAAAATATAAATAAAGCTCTGAAAGAAGGATAAGTGCTCCCTTAATCATTTAAGCTAAGTAATAATTAATATACAGCATTATTGATTCAATTAACTAAGCTGCCTCCATACAAAGAAAGGCCCAAAGTTAATTAGTACCATAGCCCTAAGCATTTCAAATACACTGGGAAAGTAATTTGATGATAAAATTCATGTTTATCTATTGTAACTTCAAAGACTTTAGTTCCATGAACAATTTCTCATCATCAACAGTTTTTTTTTCTCAGTGGTATTTCTCTCTATATAGCTATATTAAGTAACTGTTCCTTCCTCATTATATATTAACTATACTGAATGTGATGCTAATTCTACAAATAAATCTATTTAATAAAGCCTCAGACTCAGACCTGCAGAAGGACTCTTCTGCCCTTTCTCCACTCTTATCGTTAGCATTTATCGGGCAGCTGCTAAATAAAAAGTAGCAGTAAGAACACAGAAGGCAACCCATGTATAAGAGCTGGAAATCATTTACCAGCCTTCATCCCCCTCCATTTAAGAAATCCCTACCTGTTGTACTCTGGATGTTAGTATCTTCCCACCATAATGTGTATGTTGAAATTCTAAATTCCAAGGTAATTGTATTAGGAGGTGAGGCTTTTAAGAAGTTATGGGGTCATAGGAGGGACCACTCAGGGATGGCATTATTGCACTCCTAAGAGAGGCCTCAGAAAGAAGCTCATCCCCTGGCATCGTGACAGAGCAAGAGGAGTTATGAGCTAGGACTTGGCACCCCCAAAGTCACTAAACATGCAGTCAACTAGGCCTTGGGATTTTCACTTCGTAGAACTGTATGGAAAAAAAATCTGTTTTTTATAAGCCTGCTGATATGTAGTATTTGTTTTATAGCAGTTGAAATGAGCTAATACACCAGCTTTTGCCTATTCTGCTTCCTAAATGCCTATATTACAGGACAGGTTTGTCTAATACTGGTCTTTCTCCATCTCAGATCCTCCATTCATCTGAACTATTACTCTGACTTCCCAAGTAATCTTGCTTTAGATTCTGATGTTCATTTTCTTCACGGTTTTCAGGAGGATTTTTTTTTTAATTTAACACCTATCAGTCCATATCACGCTGCTGTTTAATTATATCAGTGACCCCTCCATTGTATACCAAATGACTTAACATCGACCTGAAAGGGCCTGGTTGTAAGTGTAAATGAATTTGCAGCATGTCCAGGGTTGCAGATGACACATCAGCAATAGCTAATTTTGGTAGTTCATGATTTGCAAATTCTTCCAGTTTATTCACTTGCTTTCTTAGTCTGAATGCCTCCTCCAACCCCCACCTTACTGCATCACCTGGCTCATTTTATACAGCGGTGACCAACGCTCACTCGTCAGCTTCTCTGAGTCTCCCAGGATGAGTCTTACATACTTTTTTAACCTACAACAGGCTATGCCTACCTCGCGCTCTGCTCAGTTCACACAGAAGGGCATGCTGATGTGTGCTGTGTCCTGTCCCACTAGACCGTAAGCCTTTTTGAAAGACAGGGCATGATTCATTTATCTTTATGTAGTGTCTACTGCATTGCCTGGCTGGTTACTTGGGTTTAAGAACTGCTGTATTAGTGTAATTAACTGTACATTATCTATTTGAGGTGTGTTATAATAGTAAGTTCTTGTTATATAACTTTTAGATTCTGGTCACTTTGTAAATGTTATCACATAATTTTTTGAATCATGAAATAGTTCTCTTACATGATATATGAAGAAATTGAAGTTCAGGGAGCTTCTGCAACTTAACCATGTGTTTTAGAGCAAAAGTGTGAACTAGGGCAGTCGGTGGAACAAATGTTATTAACCACTGCACTGTTAAGAGCAATGGCCTGAATTTATATCTAAAACATTCAGGCTGGGCTGGTGAGATGGCTCAGCGGCGTAAGCGCCTGCCCAGCAAGCGCGAGGGCCCGAGTTCGACTCCCGGAACCCACATACGAAAAGAGGGCCAGTGATATCACTCAGCGGCACAGGCGCCTGCTGGTGTGTGAGGTCCTGAGGTCGACCCCCCGGTACCCACCAAAAAAAAATAAAAGAATAAAAAAATAAAAAATAAAACATTCAGGCTGTTGGTACCATGCTGCACACAACTATAGTCAGTATTCACGGGATTAGCTTGGCATAGCGGTGTACACCTGTAATCTCAGCTACTGGGGAGGCTGAGGTAGAAGAACTGCAAATTTGAGATGAGTCAGGACAACTAAATGAGAACCCACCCTAAAATACAACATAAAAAGGGCTGGGGATATAGATCCATGGTAGAACACTCCTAGGTTCAATCTTAGTACCACAATAGAATGGATAAATGAAAAGCAAAGCAAAGTAAAAAAAAAAAGAAAAGAAAATTCAAAAATCATGGGATCAAGGCAATATGGCAGCATGGATTTACAGATGAGGTTTCAATATGACACTTAGTTTTCTCTGATTTTCCTCTTCTGTGTTCCAATTCTGCTCTTACTTCCTCCATCTGAGTCCTTCTGTCTCTTCCTATACAATACTGACTCACAACTTTATAGTTCCATTTTGGCTATTCTCATAAGCAGCAAAGCCCTGAATGTTTCTTTTTAATCTCTTTGTCTTTAATATCTTAAGATAAAAATGGCTTAATCCTCAAAATACAGAAAATTTTGGTGACCTTGACCTCAAGCTGAGAGTATACATTATCTTTTGGAGAAAATTAACCACATAAACATATGTTCTCATAAAATAAATAGCTGACATATCACATCTTATAGTGACCTGTCAACTGGAAGAGCTACCATAAATCCAAGCATCTGTAAAATGTAAATGCAGAGGGCATAAAAAGCCCCTGTGATAATGCAAAGCAGAATCTAGTCAGAGGAATATGGAGAAGATGGAAAGGATTTATGCTCTAACTATAAACTTGAATGCACTAAAAGTAAAGTACCTGATTAAAGTATCTATACCTCTGTCCTTTGTTTATTGTGCCGTACATTTTCTAAAGAAAAGCAAAAAACAATGAAGTATGTTTGTTTAACAATTGGAAAAACCTCTTCAAATCTTGCCTACAGGAAAAATGTTAAGGGAGAAATAATGTTTCAGCACTTAAAATCCAGAATAAACAATCAACTCTTTTCTTCTCCTTGCCAAGATTCAAGGCCTTCTTCCTAGTTATAACCTACTGGAGAAAACCATTGCAATTATGTATATCTCCATGTTAATCTTTGAATGTTTTAGCACTTATATGAGCATTCACATTTCTGTTGTTTTCTCAGACAAGTATGAAAATATATTTCCAGTTACTTTCCAAATCCTGAGAGTCTAGATTTTGCACATACATCATTTTTTTTTAACTCTGGTCTCAGAATCAAGGATGCCTTAAGGTGAAATTCATTTTGCAGTATTTATTTTTTACTGAAATTGCATAGCCTTTACATCGTGACTTTAAAAACAAAAGTTCCAGTATTGTTCTACTTTTTGTTTATATTTAATCTTGTAATTCTTTTCCTCTGTTTATCCTTTAAATGCCAGGTTTACTCAGTCTTCCTACTTTCTCTCTTGTTCTCATAGATTTTATGGATAACATCACCCAAGCACATCAGCCAAATACATTGCCTAAATGCCTTCTATTTCCATCTCTTACCAGTGGCCCTAAAATATAAATCCTAGCCCAAATTGCTCTCCTGAGCTACAGAACACATGTCCTATCATCTCATGGACATTGTCATTTAAATGTTCTTTAGATATTTCTCAATGAATGCCGCCAGAGTCTAAGGTAAAATACCTCTACCTCCATTTCTCATTACCCTTCAGTGTTTCATGACCCAGTTGGTGACTCCTTCCTCATCAGTCTTTCAAAGAAAGCTGTTTTGTAATTTTTATGTTACAAACTTTATACTGAAGTTTCCCAATGCTTGGAGCATCCTTATAAAAACAAAACCAAGCTGTGCTTTGCTCAACACTACAGATTCTTGGGATGGAGGTAGCAAAGTTCTTGGATAAACCACTGCTGGAAATTGCCATCAATTTGGCCTTTACATGGAGATGGTCAAAATCAACTTGGCAGCTCTAGGGGCTCAATGACCCCAAGTGAAGTACAGGGAGTTTCCTTACATAAGAATTCTTACAGAGCCAAGAGTTCCTGACTTTCTAAGGGAAGTAGGGAGACATCTTTTGGGTTCAAGTTGCACATTACTACAGGTCTAGAGGCATTTAACTGAAGGGCTTTAGGTAGCCTGAGTACCACAGAGACAAAAAGGTTGACAAAAGAGCGAAAAGAGGATCAACCTGCTATTCCCTCAGAAATCTGCCTACTCAGCTGGCACCGTGGGAATTTCATCTCTGCATTTTTGAATATGTTCCAAGGCTTAGAAATGGGATTTCCTGAGTCTAAAATGCCTGGTGCCTATAAACTATTTTGTTTGTCAGAGTTTAACAGCCTCCCTCTGTGAGAACGGAAGGTAAAGGCAGGGAGCTTCTCTGATCTTGATGGCCCATTTCTAGTTTTCTCCCTTTATTAAGGCCTTGGCCTTCGGAAACACCTGCCTGACAGCTCCATGGCCCCTCACACTCAGAAGTAATGCTGGGGATTTACAATGTGCCTTCCTTCTGTATAGCTCCAGGGACTAGAAGGCAAGCTCGAGATAAATTAAATAAAGGAAATTTCCTAGGATCCCAGACTTGGTTGTTCTCAAGTATAGAGGGAAGTTATAGAAAAAGGCTCGTTCCCTTCTTAAAGATGCCCCTGTTCCTGACTGGATGAGCTTTGGATCATTTAATTTTATGCTCCAAAGCTCACTACTGTGTTAAATACCACATTTAAGCAGAATTAAAAGGGTTTTTTATGCCTTTTAATTAAAATTCAGATTTATAAATTATTTATCAATCAAAGATGATATTTACAAAGTTTAATGAGCGATTTTGGTCTTCAAATAGTCATCACCTATTAGGTTGATTCATTGCCTAACATTTAAAGGGTTTTGCTATTTTTTGCCTTATTGCTGCATTGTATTATCCTTCATCAACCCTGAAAGATGAGATTAAAGGGAGAATATTCACAAAGGATTTTAATAAGGATTTTATAAAGAAATGTGCAGAATTCTTCTGCTTCAGCTAAACTCTCAGCTATTCAAGGTCTATCCAACACTGCCAGGGATGTTCTGGTATGGAAGTGAGGCTGGCTACTTAAGATGGCACAGATATTTCCACGTCCAGATATGTGCACTCCACCATGATACTTGATTTTCCATTTCGATGAAAGTATGGTTTTCATACCATTTGTTTTCCAATACTATATCCAGACTTTTTGAGGTTAGGGGTTTGAATTCTTTTTTTTTTTTTTCAGAAGTTGTTTTATTAGTGACTATTCTCCTATTACCACTTCTAAACACTTGTCTGTACTTATTTTATCTGCCATTTAGTTATACTCTTCTTACTTGCGTAGAGAGGGAAAAACCCAAAATGTGATACTTAATTAGTTCTGCATTCCTTCCAATGTTATTCCTAACTTAAAATACCATAAAAAGTAATTTCTTGTCAGAATGCTTTTTTATTGAATTTCCTCTATGCTTAACTTCAGTGGCAATGCCTAGTTTCAGGGTCTTGCTTCAATGTCTACTCACTGGCACAAATTATTTGTATCACATTTCAGGAAACCATCAGTGGAGCTCTCTTGTTTCCTTTGATTGGAGAATCAGATCTTTTGGCCAGATCTTAAATGCTAAGGCTATACAAACAGATATGTGCTTTCTTGGTGAGTGAAACGCACATTTCTTGTATCAGATGCTGTCCCTATTTCATTCCTTCACTTCAGTTTTAAAAAAGTGTAGGAAATTATGTTTTTGGAGGATAGACTTCCTAGAGCTTTGATGATATATGGCTTTGAAATAAAGACCTTTATAGGCCATGTGTAAACATCTGATTCTCCATAATTACTACCAGAGAAGGAAAAACAAGCTCTTGTTTATATAGTAGATAAAATAAATATTAAGAGCTTCTAAGGCCAACATCCAGTTGTATATCATTCATCAACCAGAACATTCACATCTTATATCAGTAGCTCAACGCTGCTATTAAATAACATATCAAATCATACTTACATGTCTGCCTTTTCTAAATATCTCCAAATAATTTTATAAAACTAGGTTATGAATAGACCACTAACTAATTAAGATCTAATAGAGAGTCTGTTTTTCTAAGGCTTACTTATATACCAATTGTACCAATCAACTTTTCCCTTGTATTAAGGATATGAATATAAAGAGAAAGTGACCATATATGTTATCAAAGGTTATCGATAATCTCGTCCATCCTGACTTTTGAGACTTTTGAGAATGAGTATACAATATATTGAAGAGGGCGTTTTGATTACTTAATAATATTAATGATTACTTCAATTAATATTTTAACAGATTTTTATCTTTGTGATTCAGTAGTCTGAATAAGTTCAAACACTATCATAACATCTTAGAAAGTACAATAACGAAAGCAAGTAAAACCAGGAATATATACCTAATTTGATTAAGCAAATATGACAATAACATGCTGTCAACTATGAGAAATAAGAAGGAACTGTAATCTGGAGTCCTTTCTGCTCTATAGAAGCCAAATGATTTTTTAAAGCTTTGCATAAACAGAGGTGTATGAGAGAGGCACATTGTACAGAACATGATCACATGGGAAAATATGGGCAGCACACTCCAAAGGAGAAAGGGAGCAGTGTGGTCACTCAGGAAAGTCTCCTCTGACATTCTGCTGTGAAGAATGGTTGGGTTTAGACAGGCAGGGTGGAAACAGGCCCATTTCTCACCGGGGTGGGTTTATAGACAATAGTGTGAAGACAAGGCTTCAAGAAGAGGCCTGGAATTAAGAATTAGAATAGTAGATTATAGGTTTCATGCTCTTTGACTACGTTTGGGACAACTTTCATGTTACATTATTACACTTAAATAACTATAAAATTCAATAAACATTTATTTTACTCTCAAAATGATTTCATTATATAATTTTTAAATATTAAAAACAAGAACTGAAAGCACCTTAATCCAACATGTTAGCCGCAGAGTTCTGAATTGAAAACTCCAGTACACATACTATAATTTCAATATCATAATTTCCTTCTATGCTCTACTGATGAACACACTTTTACTCTTAATTCTTTACTAGTTTGTTTAACTATTTAAGAAACTCTCTGAATTATGGATACAATGAGTTCTAAAGGGATTCAATGGTTTCTTTAGATACTCAGGGTCGCCAATATCCACAAATGTTTGTGGAACTTCAGACAACACATAAAGCCTTGAGGGACTTTCACCAACTGCTTGCCTCAGTCTCACCAGGGTTGCTTGCAGAATACAGGTTTTGTGCTATGCTTCCAGAGACTGTAATTTGGGAAATCCAGCATAGAAATTACTTACAGTCAAAAAGAGACAATCTACTTTCTTAACCAAATCATTTTTCCTCTTGTTCCTTAAGACCTTGAACTGATTCACCAAAACCCAACTGTACTGTCACTACTGATTGTTGGAATTGACTTGATACATCCCTGAAAAATAAGAAAAGCCAAAAAAGTCCTGATAATAAGTTTTATTTAAATTTGAGATGCAGTAACAATGCCTTCTTGTTCACGGGTATGACCCATTCAGACTACTAGAAGTAAATACATGGCAAGAATTCATTTCTATATATCCATATTAATGTTAATGATGCAAAATTAAGAAAGGATGTCTGACATCTTAATGTTCCAAAACTGTTGTGCAGATAAAATAGCATCCACTCTAGCATCTTTTCAGAATAGAGTTTAATCCTCAGATAAATTGTTTTGCAGATCAATAATCCCCATCACCTTAACACGCAAAGCGAGCACATTGCACTAGACTCCCATTTTAAAAAGGTGAAGTAATTTTATGAAAACAAAATTCATCTATGATTCCTGGGTTTTTAATGAGAAAAATATTTAACAATGTAGACTTTTCTAGATCTATTGCATGCCTGGGGTTTCTCTCCATTATGGATTTTATCATCTTGGAAAAGCTGCTTCTTTTGATTGACGTCTTACCCATTTTCACAGTATTCATTGCATTTATCTCAAGATGAATCCTCTGATGTTGGAAGGGATGATTTCTTAGTGAGGGGTTTCCCACATTCATTATTCCCATGGAACTTTGCCTACATAGATGCTCTGATGTTCAGTTTGACATGAAATGTGTTTAATGTGCTTTTTTTCCATGTGTCTCACATATGTGGGATTTCTTGTAGCAACTGTCTGCTTTGTAATAGGAATTAATCTCACATTAAAATTGATCTCATGTTTCCACAGAGTTCTTTCTCCTGGAGAATTGCAATTTGCTCCAATTTTATGAGTAATAAGCACATTTCCAGAATTCAAATCTGGAGAACTTCATGGATGAATATTTTCCATCAACTCATTTCCGAGAAATGATCTACTTCAATGATGGTTTCTCACTTTCAGATAATCTCTCATTGGGCCAGGGGTATAGCTCAGCAGCACAGAGCCTGCCTGGCAAGTGCAAGGTCCTGAGTTCAATTTCAGGTCCCGGTACCCAAAAAAAAAAAAAAAAATCTCTTATTACTGAATACAATGACTGCATTGAATTTTCAGCTGAGATCCCAGGATGTAGTAGATGTGGATATTAAAGTTATGTGCCAGAACAAAACACAAACATCTAAAGGAAATGATACTTAGAAGACTTTAAATTTGTTAATGGTCCTCAACCCCAGAAGAAGTATATAGAAATACCTAGGAGATGCAAATTTAGTGAACAGTACTTTTTAATGAAAACTATTCTCTGAGCCTTGCTCTTTCCAAAAAGAAGGTGAATAAGAAGGATCCACCATATTAATCTCATTGAAGAGGACCTGTAATGGTAGGAAAAGGGAAATTAATGTATGACTTCTGCACATGAAAAGACATAGAACACTTTAATTATTGCCTGGGACTAAGCACTCTTATTGAATGGGGCCAGTCTAATTGCATGAGATTAAACATTCTAATCGAGACTTCAACTGCAATTTGAAGTTCTCTTTGAGAAAAAGGAGAATGAACAGAATAATTGTGAGCCTCTAGAGATTTCATCCAAAAAGATAATTATATCGAGAGAATATTCCAAAGGGAAAGTGAGGAGAAATAAAATTGTATATCGATGACCTTTTTAGTAGTTTTTTGATTAACATACAAGTTGTGTAAATTTTGGGTATGTTGCTTTTCCTCATCTGTAACAATCCCTTTTTCTGAATTGATGATCAAATCCATTATCAGGAAAGTACACAAAGTCTATTGAGCAGACAGTACTTGGCCTTCTTTCTAAGTGAATAGCACACATGCACATTTTAATGATATCGAGATTCAGAATGTGGCCAACATTACTCTTCTCTAGTAGAATATAAGATTTTGTTTTAATAGAGAAACAGAATTTGTAAGAAATAAGTAAGTCTAAAGTGTCTCTTGCCCTTTTATCTTAGAAAATGAAAGCTAAAATTTATGGTTATGGATTCTAGACCCTGTCAAGAAGTGGGAGTCTTTATTGGTGCTATGGAGAATTTTTCCTTGAAACTTTTGTTGATTCCGTTCTTTGGTATTAGGGGACAGGGTGCACGAAGGGTCCACACTCTCTGGAGGCAGACTCTACCAGTCTAGGGGCAATATCCGCCTAAATATTATTTTGTATTGGACTTAAGAGACGTTTTCAGCCTATTATGTAAGTGCAGGAAATGCACCATATAATTTTTACCAAAAGATAAAGTTTAATAAGACGTGTTTTCCTCTATTAACCACAAATACACAAACTCGCAGAAAAATAATTCATAAAACTTTGTATTGCATCATTTCATGAAAATAAAACACACTCATGGTAGGTTAATTCTTCTGTATCCATCAGGAAGGGAAGAAGAGAAGACAAGTCACTGCCAAAGAAACTACAAATTCTGTGACCATTTTTCTTTCTTTCTTTTTATCCTCAGGGGGAAAGTTGGCTTGTTGAGAAGATCTTTATCTTCAGAAATGGTGGTCAAACTTGCACACAACTTGACCATAGCCTTGTTGTTTGTGTCTTTTGACTTTACTCAAAACTGGTGAGTCTTGGTTCGGATGGCCAAACCTAAGGTATACTGTGGATGCGGATATATTTCTGAAGTACTAGGAATGAGTAAATAATATAATGCTCTAAATCACACAGTGTGTAATTTTTGAAATTAAGTTAAGAAAACTTATTCTCATCATTAGTTCTATAGCATGGATATTGAATAGAGATACTAAAAGCAAGACCACTAAAATCAGTTCACATTGCCAAATGTTTTTTTTTGTTGTTGTTGTTAACAAAACCTCAAAACTTGAATAGTTGCCCCAGTACAGTAAAAGAGCATTCCTGTTTAAATCTCCATTTAAAAATGATTTCTGACTCTCTGATTCACAATAGTACAAACCAATTTGGTCAAGCCATCTACATGGGCTTGGGTCAATGAGACAGAATGATGTTTGAGGGATGATCCTAAAAATAAGGATTTTCTTTGACAATGCAAATCTGATCTCTTCCAGAAAGTCAACAATTTTAAGTTGAACTAAAAGATAGTTTTGCTTAAGCATTTGAATATTGCTATAAAGTTCTGTTCCATAAACCCACTATATCAGAATTCTCCAGAGAAAGAGACCTTTATGCATGTATATGTGTAGATCATTATAAGAAATTATACAGATCATTATAAGAAATTGATTTACATAAATATGTATGCTAGCAAGTCCCAATTTGCAATGTGCCTGGCAGACTATAGAGACCAAGGGCAGCCAACATTTCAGTTTTAGTTTGAAGGTTGCCAAGCTAGAGGATTGCCTTGTGTACAACAAAGTAAGTATTTTTGTTTTCTTTCAGACGCTATTTAATTGGATGAGACCAATTTTATTATATAGGGCAATATGTTTCTGTCAAGATGCACAAATTTAAATGTTAACCTCAGCCTAAAATACCCATTTATAATGTTGTTTCTAATTTTGTTGGTTTGTTTTAAAGGGTGTCTTAGTTTGCTTAGGCTGATATAAAAGTATATTGCAAACTAGGTGACATATAAACAACAGAAATTTATTCTGGTTGCTCTGGAAGCACGGGAAGCCAAAATTGAGGCAATGGCAGAATTAGTGTCTGCTAAGGGCCCCTACCATGTTCACAGATGGCCATCTTTCTATTGTCTCCCCATGTGATAAAAGTGGCTAATAAGCTCCTGGGTGTCTCTTTTAGAAGGCCACTCATTCCATTTCATTAGGTCCCACTCTAATGAGTTGATTCCCTCCCATAGGTCCCACCTTCTAATACCATCACCTTAGGGATTAGTATTTCAATATATTAACTTTGGAAGAACTAACATTTAGATTATAACATAAAGAGAAGCTTGATTTGAAAGATTAGTAAATCTTCCCAGAATCTAAAATTCTGGGAGGAGCTGGGTGTGGTGGTCTATGCCTGCAATCTCAACATTTAGGAGGCTGAGGCAGGAGGATCATTGACAGTTCAAGGCCATTTTAGACTACATAGTGAGTTCAAGGCCAGCCTGAACTACATCACAGTGAGATCCTATCTCAAAAAAATTTCTTTAATTAATTCTGGATAGTAATGAGTTCTGTGCCACAATCTATATAAAAATAGGAAAAAACACATAAGATCATATTAATATAGTTAACACTAAATGGTTTAGAAACTACTGATTCAATTTTCAAATTATCCATAATTCTCCCATCTCTTTTTAACTACACTGTGTATTTCAGATAAGGCACCATTTTTTGTTGTCACTCCCTACCTGCATTTGAAGAATGGGCCAAGAATAAAAGATTAATTAACCAATTTTGCTACTGATGAAATTTCTAACATTGTCTATGGATTTCAATTACACACTTTTGAATTTCTCATTATTATAGATAGTCAGTGGTTTATATATCTATAAGGAATGCAAAAAATGTTGAATTATAGAAATTATGTGAAAATAAAAGAACTTAATACTACTTAGCGGCTCAAATATATTAGCTAGCAAATCTGATTTTTATAAAGCATAAATGATTGGTAAAGAGAAAAAAATCACTTCTTAAACATTGCGCTGTCAGCAATATTCATTCATTTTCAATATAAAAAGTTTTCATGAGACATATTATTATTTCAATAAGGCATGAAATATTTTAAAGGATACAATTTAGATTTACACCTGACTACTTACTTTGACTAAAGTGCCATTTTAAAACATTGGGGTGAATCTTGGAAATAATAGATACTAATGCAGAAAAGAGCTCTTGAACTATTTTTTTCTTATTTGTTGTAAGTTCTATATAGAATAAATTTTGAAAGTTATAAAATTTTTTAGCCTGTTATTCTGTAAGGATAAAACTTTCAACTTGTCCTGTTAATGAGGATTTAATTATTGTATTATTTCTGAAGTTATGTAAAATATATTTTAACAGAACAAAGGTAGCTCTTTATTTGATTAATATCAAAATAAAATAAAGATTATTAAAAATAGATAAAAATAACAAAAAATTGACCTAGCATCTCATGATAACTAATATTGTAATAATCCTAAAGGTATATTATAAAAGAGTCCTTTTAAAATGTATTTTATATTTTCATGAAGGTGTACAAACAGGATGCACCAGTTAGGCAAGATTTGAAAGAAGAAGAAGATAATTCATTAATATCATACAATATATAAATACTTAGAGAACACCTAGAAGTTCATTTAAAAGAATCATTTTACTCTCTTCCAAAACTTATTTTCAAATTGTCAACTAAATAAATAAAAATACTCACCCTAACCACAGTCAAGGACTTTTAACAAATTCTCAGTAACTAATAAACCAAACAGATGCATGATAAATAGATGATAAATAGATAGATAGAAATTATGTCAGCAACTATCAAACACCTTAACCTGTGTAACATTTAAGGACATCCCACAGTGGCAGAGTATACATTCTGTTAAAACATACATGGAGCATTCCCTAAGATACACGCACGCTGGACCAAAAGATAAGGCTCTGAATTAATTTTGATGTCGATAACAATATGATGGAAGAGAGTAACAAATATTTGCCAACTCAGTAACACATTAATAAATGACTAATGAGTCAAAAATACTTCAAGGAATAATGTAGATAAGAAATATGTGGGCCGGTGAGATGGCTCAGCGGCTTAAGTGCCTGCCCGGCAAGCGCGAGGGCCCGAGTTCGACTCCCGGAACCCACATACAAAAAAGGGGCCGGTGATATCGCTCAGCGGCAGGGGCGCCTGCTGGCGCGCGAGGTCCTGAGGTCGACCCCCCGGTACCCACAAAAAAAAAAAAAAGAAATATGTGAGTGTGTGGGTACAGGAATACAGTTTTTGAAAGAACAATTATATCTAAAATTGACTACATTACAAGAAAAGTCACTTGTGACATTAATATGAACTTCTACCCCCAAAAGCTAGAAAAAATATTTAAAGTCAAAGTACATAAAAGAAAAAAAAAATAATCAAATGAAAGTAGAAAACTACAAAATCAGAAATAAAAACTAAAGAAAATTAACACCCAAGTTTATTTTTAAAAAATTAATAGGCAGTAGCAGACTTATTAGAGAAAGCAATAGAAAGAAGGAAGATTCAGGTGTAATCCCAGTAATTGGAAGACAGAAGCAGGAGGATCATGAGTTACAGGCCAGTCTGAGCTATATAGTGAAATCCTGTCTCAAAAGAAGAAACAATGTTTTTCTGTATTTGTTTTTAATGTAGGTACCTGGAGTCGAACTCAGGACCTTGTGCTTGCCAGCAGGCGCTTGTGCCACTGAGTAATATCACTGGCCCTTTTTTTCCTTTATATGGGTGCTGGGAGTTGAACTCAGGACCTCGCACTTGCCAGGCAGGCACTTATGCCTCTGAGCCATATCACCTGCCTGAAAAAAAAGAAATGTTTTTGAGAGAGGAAAAAAAAAAAAAATTATAGCATCAGTAGTAAGGAAAATACTATAACAGCTACAAGGAATTTAAAAAGACAAAATATCATAAACTTTGTTGTCATTAATCAATAATTCTGATAAAATGGGCATTAAGAAAACATCAAAACAATACAAGATAAAATAGATAAACTAGATAGCCTCTATATATTAAATAAAGCACTCATAACCAATAAATTATAGGAAAATCTTCTTGGCCAATAGTCAATTTCATTAAGTATTTGAGGGTTAAATAATGCCTACCATGGGGCCGGGTATATAGCTTAGCAGCACAGCATCTGCTTGGTAAGCACGAGGCCCTGAGTTTGATTCCCAGTACCAAAACAAAAATCAAAAAACAAACAAAAAAATGCCTACCTTAAGAAAAGAGCATATCACAACTCGTGATTTTTTGCACTCATGGGTACAACCCATGAGTTGCATCACAACCTAACAAAGACATGATAAATGAAGTACAGAACAATAAACCCAGATAGGATCACCTTCCAAAAATCAGTCTAAAATTAACTTGAAAAGTGTTTTGCTTTTCTTGAGCGATAGGCAGGTCTGTCAGGTGTTGCTCTGTATCAGTTCTGAATCAACAAATGCACAAATTAACAGTCTTTCAAATTCTAAGGTATTGACATGGAATTGATCTGGAATGACTCAACCTTTTAACCCGAGGTGCTTCTTGGAATTCATTGCTTTTTTTTCCTACTTCCCCAACATTTCAGTCTCATGAACTCAAATGGCATGATAAAAATCAGTTGGAACTTCCCAATTTCAAATAGCCCAGAAAGATAGAAAATGCTATTAATTTTAACCAAATGTCATCCTGATATGTAACAGATCTTATTTCCAGTTGAAGTTATAATCATTCATTGTATATCCATGAGTAGAATTTTGGTTCACATCCATGGTTTGAATTACATCCTAAGTTTGACAAAACATGAATGTGATTCATATTTAAATGAGCTTGTATAAACAATTGTTTAAAAAGGACCCAACTCTCCGTGGGACTCATGTTCCTTACAGGATGGAAAAATGTAATGAGAAAAATATGTATAACTTTACTATGCAAATAATAGAAGGAGTCAAATCATCAGAAACACTTAGTAGGGAAATAATATTTGGTTATATTAAATATTAACGGAGCTTACAATCACTGTTTTGTGGAGATTTAAAGAATGTCATGGACACTCCCTTCACACAGCGCACATCTGCACAGTTGTAACAGTATGCAAATAACTTCCAGCCTCCTGCTGGGTGAGGTGACACATGCCCGTAATCCCAGCACTTGGGAGGCATAGGCAGGAGGATTATCATGAGTTCAAGGCCACCCTGGACTACATAGCAAGACCCTGTCTCAAAAACAAAACAAAACAACAAACAAACAAACAAAAAACCTTGCAGCATGCTAATGTCTACCCATAGGAGACCCAGAACCTCACAGAACCTCAAGGTAAGATATATTAATAATCTTGGGCCTCTGGTAGTAGTTTACACATTTTCAAAACATTCGTCATTATATAAATTTTAAGATATATAAAGAGTAAACATCAAGATTACATTTTTAGGAAAAGCTATGACTCAGTTACTTATAGCTAAATCCTCATTTAGATTAGGTAAACATGGTAAAATGAGCCTAGAAAAATAACACCTTGGTAGTAGATGGAACCTGACCACAAGCCTGCTGCCTGACCTTGGACAGGACCTTGAGTCTGTCCAAGACCCTTGCTTCCTTGTTATTTCAGAAAACAAGGACAACTCTAACACAGGATTATGAAAATAAATGAACGAAAAATTCTCTCGAAACATCTCTCACTGTGATTGGCACATTGATTCTTTCCATAAATATTTGTCAAACCTACAAAAAGCAGATTACAAGGCTCTAGTGCTCATCAACAGTTCTCCAGAAAAGCTGCCTCTAAGCTCACAACTTCTTTCAGAGAAGTGCCTCAAAGACCTTCACTCAGAGGTGTTGACACATCACGTCACTGAAACAACAAGTACGAAAGTATAAACAAACTCAGCCAGCTCCTTGAAATGTAAGGAACTCGATAGATTTGTTTAACCAATTTGAAATCCTATCCACACCCAAAAGACAAAATTATTTGGTCACATATTTCAAGTCCCACCCATACCCAAAAGAAAAATTCTTTGGTCACAAAACAAAAATACATCAGAACAGAGCACAAAGGATAAAATGTGCACATTTTTATGAAAAAAAAGTGTGGCTCTAGTTACGGTGCCACCCCCACCAGACAGTCAATGATTTGTAACAAAAACAAGGCTGAGTCTTCCAGAATAAGGTTTTGATGGTCCCACAGTTACCAGCTGCTTTTCTCCTTATACTACATTGAGCACCTTGGACTGTCGATGTTGTTTTCTACTTCTTTCCGTTCTTCATTCTCTGAACAACACAATGGAGCAGCCCTTGCCTTTGCAGTTATTTTACGTTTCCCAGGTAGAAAAGCAAAAGTGATTGATGATTTTAAAAGAACAGTGTTGTGTTAGTGTTTTTGTTGCAGCAACCAAATATCTGGAAAAAGTCAATTTAGAGGAGGGAAAGTTTATTTTGGCTCACCACTTTAGAGATTTCACTCCATGGTTGGTTGGTTCTATTGCTGTGGGCCCAGCACCGAGTCTCCGATGCACGTTTTTCTGATATCAAAGCCTACAACTTTAATCACTAAGTTGTTTACATACATACCTCACTTGACGACCGAGTTCCATTCCTGTGACTAGGTCATTAAATTAATCAGTCACTAAATGAGGAACTGTATATAGTATGTACATTGCAACATTCAGAACGAAGAAATGGTCAAATGAACCTGCAACTTGATGACTGTGCTTTCATTTTCATAACTCTTACATATGGTACTGTAATATATAACATAACAAAACTATGATACTGTACTAAACAGTACAATCAGCAAAAATTATGGTACTATGTAAACAAGGTGTACTGTATAAAAAGACAGAGAGGCTTTATAAAAAAGATGTATAGTACTGTAGAAAAAAAAAAAAAGATGTGTTGTAAGTCTGAGCGGCCGCCACAAGTTCAAACAGGGCGTCCTGGTCATAAGTCCAATTATTAAACAGGTAAGTTGTTAAGAGTGTCTTAGTTACTTTCCTTTCATTGCTGAGACAAAATATCCAACACCTAAAATTAAAGGGGGAAAGGTTTATTTAGCTCACAGTTTGTGGAGGTTTCAGTCCATAATCAGCTGGCTCCAAGGCAGGGTGGCGTGGCACAGGGGCAACTGTTCAAGGCAGCAGAAGACAGCAAAGCAACAAGAGCAAAAAGGGCCTCTTTTCCTCCCTTATATTGTAAGCAGGCCACCCACCCAGGGCTGATGTAGCCCTCACACCATCTCCTGGCCCTCCTCTTGCACAGGCTCAGGATGTTTACAAAGTAACCCTGGCCCACTGCTGAATCACTTAGTAAAACTTCTGAACTTATCTAGTTGACACAATGTATCAACCATTACAGAGAGGAATAGCTGTACTTCCCCATATATACAAAGTACCATTGTGGGGATACACACAGATATTTCCCCAAATTGAAATATTTGTAATTCAGTAGTGCATGCGTGTGGGGGTAATTAACTATACCAAAACCAACATTAAATTAATAAATAAGAATAACATTGTCTAACTGTTTTTTTTTTTTTTTTCAAAAGTTTAGTGCAATTCTGAAGTGGATCATAGCAATGAACCCAAGAAGACCTGTGTATTGGCCAGTCTTCCCAATGCTAGACAAAACACCTAACTCTCTCAGTTTAAAGGAAGATAGGATTATTTTGGTTCATTTTGGCTCATGCATTCCAGAGCATTCAGAGGATTCAGCCCATGGTCACCTGGTTCTAAGGCAAAGAATGTGGTGGAGAAAAGCTGCTCAGTCCATGGCAACCAGAAAACAGAGCAGGGAAATTTTGCCCAACAGGAAAGAGCCAGGAGCCAGGGGACAGTTATAGTTGCCAAGGTCACACCTCCATGGCCCACCAAGACATACTCAGAAGTGTGATTTACTCATCTCCCAAACAACTCTAACACCAACCAAATTGACAATACAGCTTAACTATCACAACCTGATAGACAATAAAGATAAATAGTGACATTATGGTCAAAGACCCAGGACTATTTATATTCTTTTGTTTCCATCCAATTACTCCTTGCACACTTGTGATAATGAAAGGAAATTAAATGCAATGTTAAATTGAGAAAATAGGAAACTGAAGGCTTCTTAGTTATTAGCTGCAGTGATTAATACTGTAGTGAGATTCAGGCATAAGAAAAGTTTCTTGCCTATTTTTTTTTTACAGGCCCAATGGTTAGCTTTCTATTAACCTTATTTTAAATATTTGTTAAGTCTTAGAGCAGGTGTAACACCCTCAGTTTAGTCTACTTATGTCCACTCACCTTCATATTCACATAGAATTACTGTATAAAAAGAAAATACAAGATTGAAAGAGACCCTGATTCATCTGGTCTATTGGCACACAAAAGGCAGGAACAAGGGAAAAGAATGGAATCTTTCTCCTTAGTAACTGTCATCTTATTAAAAGTTTCAAGATCTGACCAACCACAATAGCAGATATTCCCCTAATGCATTTCTGTAGGCTTTGGGAGAATTATCTAGAAGTGGTGGGATAAGTTCCCTAGTAAGGAGAGAAAAGGATGAATACACCCCTCTCCCCAATATATAGTTCAATCATTCATTCAATCTACAAATATCTATGTGACCAGCACTGTTTCTGGTAATAGAAATTATTATGATATGTAACATGTGGCATCAGCAGTATTATATCTAGGTGCAGATGTGGGGACAATAGGCATTGTTATGTAAATAATGAATAATTTTAGAGAGTTATAATTGTTATTAAAATCAAAATGGAATAAGCAGGGCCGGTGAGATGGCTCAGCGGTGTAAGCGCCTGCCTTGCAAGCGCGAGGGCCCGAGTTCGACTCCCGGATCCCACATACGAAAAAGGGGCCAGTGATATCGCTCAGCGGCACGGGTGCCTGTTGGCGCGCGAGGTCCTGAGGTCGACCCCCAAGTACCCACAAAAAAAAAAAATGGAATAAGCAGAATGTATATACTAGATATTATGAAATAGGAAGAAAATGCTTAATTGGGAAGGGGATCTAGGGAGCGGGGAGGGGAAAGGGAAGGGAAAAGGAAAAATGAGAAAAGAAGGAAAAAATGAAAACAAAGCCTTTGTAAATATGGAGGGAAAGAGGGGTTGAAAGGAGGGGAGGGGAATGGGAAAAAAAAAGAGGAATTAAGATATATCATGTACAGGTACAAAGTCCTTATGATGAACATGATCATTATGTATATTTAAAATGGTACCAATAAACTTAATTAATAAAAAACATGCAAAAATAAAAATGGAAAAATGGAATTCAAACAAGTTTCGTCCAATGAGTGAAAAAGACAAGATTTGGCGTTAAGAAGCCCAACCACTTCAGAAGCACTCCATGTGAGGCTGTGAAGTTAATCTTCCAGCCTTCCTTCTGTTTTCATCTGGGAAATGGAAAGATCAAAACTGTATAAATGCATAATGCTTGCAGGAGACAAATACAAGTTATAGCTACTATTGAGCAGATTCTTTTTTTGTGCACGCATTGTACTAAACACATAAACTAGCATAGTAATTTCAATCCTGAAAACTCTCCTAGGAGGAAGATAATACTGCAATGCCTACAAATGACAGAACTAGGAAAGAGAAAGAAAATAGACACCACACCCCAAATCTTGCATGTTGCAAACATCATAAATTGAATCAATGAAATCTTTTAAATTTGAGGATACCATGCTATAAGAGTTGCTTATCAAAAATCAGTAAAGTTTTATAGAAGTGCTTGTTGAAATTGCTGCAGTTGATCACATTTTGTGGCAATTATTTTTATCTCAGTCTGAAGAAATTCAAGTGGAGATCTATAAGCTCTTAGCTTGTAGAGAAACTCACTGTTTCTCACTTAAGAGAAACTCACTGTTTCTCTTAGCCAAGGTTCTCTCAATTAGTAGATTTGAGAGTGGGTTTTTAAATAGGCAGATGCATTTTCATTCGTATATAAGTCCTAATGAGAGATAGAATATAGCAAGTAAAATTCAAAATCTTCAAAGTCTTGCTTCTTTTTCTCAAATTAAAATGCACTTTTGATTATATGAAATTCACAGTTATCGGATGCTCTTGAGAAATATGATATAGAAACAGAGGTACTGTACTGTATTTTAGGAGAAAGGAAAAAATCAAAACTGGCCCCAGGTTTACCCAGTTCCCAATTCCTGGGAGTATAATAAGGAATAGTGTGGGAATGCAGATGAGGCAGTCACTGCTTGGCAAGAGGTTTAAGTCCTACCACAGGGATCTACTATGGGTATAAAATCAATAGTCCTTTCAAAAATAGTGTACATTACAGGACTAAGTGCATAAAGAGTGCAAAAGAGTCTGGAATTTATAGCGATAACTGGGTTGATGTTGCCGAGCTTTGCACGTTTTCAGAGTCCTCTCAAAGACATGGCCAGGTTAATATTTTGGAAATAGCATGGTGGTGACAGATCAATGGTGATGAGAGCCAGGAAAGATCATTTCACCCTAACTTTAGAAACAACCTTTGGTTTTGGTTATCTTACCAAAATCACATTAACTGCAAACCATAAATAGGATTGGCTTGAGGTGTGGAGGCAAGAATGAGAAAGCATGGGGAAGACAGGAATGCTAAGGAAGTCATGTGGAGTGGAGAATTATTGGTGGGTATAGAACATTGTGAAGTTGTCTTACTATCTGGGGCCATTGCCTGGGACAAAATGATCATCTTCCAAAACAAGTGAGTTCAGAACTCTCTACAGTAACAGTGTGTTGCTTTGCCTTGCTTTAAATGTTGGCCCAGGCCTGGACTCAACCCAGTCGAAGTATTCATAGGTGTTTTTTGTTGTTGTTGCTGTTGTTTTTCAGGCAGTGCCTAAAAACAGAGACAAAGCAGACAGAGGTTCAAAACGAACAGCTTAAACATGCCTGTCAGGTAGCCCGGCTGTGTGTGGTGGCTGACGTAGATGGCTCTGCTCTGTTTGAGCTCAGTCACTTGGGAACAATTTTGAAAGTGTGACTTAAATAGAGTCACTGTAAATGAGTCTGTGCAGGGCAACCACACAGACTGGCATGGGGGAATCAGGCTGTCTGTGTCAGAAAATAGGTGACAACCTAAGGCTGGAGGAAAGGAATGCCTTGTAAAAGGAAAGCACTCAATCTTCAAAGCATTTAGCATTATTCTCCACATTACTTCAGAAGAGGGACTACCCTCTACTAAGTTTGAAAATACTTGGATAGTTAAAATACCTTCTAATTTTGGACATTTAGCATATCTCATTCAGACGAAAAAAAAGGCATGCAGATAACAAGTGGGAATCTAATTCTTCTGGGTCTGGATTCTCAAGTAATATTTGTATATGTTTGATGCATAAAGTAATACATTTTCAAAAAGTGAACTCCTAGAAAAAAGTATGTGTGTGCACATACCCATGAACACCCAATATATATTTAGCAGTAAGTATTGTTAAAAAATATAAGGAATTGAAATCAGATAGGCCTGATTTCCTATATTAAGAGTATCCCCACTAAAGGTTATATCTTTCCAAACTTCACTGCACTGTCAAATAATTATAATAGTATATACCACAGAGTTACTGAGAGTGTTACAGAAGAAAGCATGTAAAGGAAAAAAGCAAAAATCACCAGTACATAATAGAGACATCACGTAAGGCAATATACATATTCATTTCAACAAAATGTTATTGCTTTAAGCACTTTTTGAAATTTCCTCCTAGAGATCTTTCTAAAAGAAAGGATCTCACAAAGAATGATTTACAAAGATTATTTGCTAACAAGTAATATTCTTGTTCTTAATCTTTAGTCATTTGCATGTTGGCAAAATAAATTTTCTATTAAATTACTCTATAAGACAGTTAATAGAGTTATCCAATTAATAATGTCAGATAATAATGTACGTGCTAAGAATATTTGTGTATGGAATGCGTTTCTCACCTTATTTCATAGTCTTTACTCGCAGTGATTTTAGACCACTTCTCGATTTCAAATCTCAGACACAAATCAAAAATAGGTAGAGTACAAAATCTGTCACCCCATTTATTGCTAGGCCTGACTCAAACGATCCACCCACTACATGGCTATTACCTTCCTATATCACAGCTCAACAGGGGTCCCTACTAAAGATGCAGGATCAAAACTGATGATCTTTATGATTGGCTCAGAAAGAGAAAGTGATATTTTTCCATCAATAGCTTGCTGCAGTAGCTGACCTCTGTCCGAGTCTCCATATATGTATGACGGATTATTTGTAGGAGAAAATGAAATTTAATTTTAAAGGACAGAGACTGGGCATAATGACAGGTATTCAAATAAGTATACCTCCCATGAATTGGAGGAAAATATCTGAAACATAGTCCCAGAAATATTTCAGATATCCCTCATGCTTTAAGAAATAATAAACAGGGGCTGGTGAGATGGCTCAGCGGCATAAGCACCTGCCTTGCAAGCGCGAGGGCCCGAGTTCAACTCCCGGATCCCACATACGAAAAAGGGGCCGGTGATATCGCTCAGCGGCACGGGTGCCTGTTGGTGCACGAGGTCCTGAGGTCGACCCCCTGATACCCACAAAGAAAAAAAAGAAAAAAAAAAAGAAATAATAAACAATACTCTCATTTTTAAATAACAAACTCTTAGTACCTTCATAGCAGAGACCAGTGCAGGGAGCCAATAAATAAGTGAAATAATTTTAATATGTATCTTTTTTAAAAAATTTAATGTCATTATTTTGGAACCGTGAATTCCTAGTATTCTTTTTCAGCATTGAATATTCCACAAATGTTACTTGGTAGATACTATTTCCAAAGTCTCTGGCAGGAGCACATTACAATTAAGAGGCGTGTAGAGTCTCTCTTCAGCCGTCTTATGTTCAGCTGGATGCGGCAAGAATATTACCACGCATTTTAGTAGACATTCACCTTTACAGCATCTGAGATCTAATGCCAGATTTCACCCACTGCTTGATACACTATGTAGTCCAGATCTTCAGATTATTCCTTTCAGTAAAATAACCATGGTTGTTGCATAAAAGGAAATGAACTCAGGTGGGAAGAACGTAGACTCATTGTCTAGAATTGCAGTTCTCTTTGTGCCCCTAAGTAGATTAGGACTCAGTTTAGGACACCAAACACCTCTGGGCTTCAATTTCCTTCTACAATAATATAGATAACAATTTCCACCTCATGGATTCGTGGAACATCTTCATGAAACAAACAAAACAAAGTGACTACATAGCATATAGACTATGTAGTAGGCGCTCAAATCAATACACATTCAAGTAAGGTTTGAGCCAATAATGTTTGGACAATTGAATGATAATGTCTGGTATCCTGAATAACTAACTTAAAGATAATAATACGTAATGCATTGACCATTGTTACCCTCATATTATGTTGTTTTGAAAATTTGTTCTTTTTTTGATTTGTTTTGTTTTTTCTTCTCTTTAAAAAAAAAAAAAGAGTAGAAGGGAAAAAATGGAAACAAAACTTTTGTAAATAAGAAGGGGACTCCACTGTTGGTGGGAGTGTAGACTGGTGCAACCACTGTGGAAATCAGGGTGGAGATTCCTCAGAAAACTAGGATTAGATGTCCCATTTGACCCAGCTATTCCCCTTCTGGGTATCTTCCCAGAAGAGTTAAACATTGTACCACAGTGATATATGTGCACCCATGTTTATAGCAGCACAATTTGTAATAGCTAGATCTTGGAAACAACCCAAATGCCCAACCACCAAGGAATGGATAAAAAAAGATGTAGTCTTTTCATACAGTGGAGTACTACTCAGCCATAAAGAAGGATAAACTGGATACTTTTATAGGTAAATGGATGCAACTTGAGACCATATTCATAAGTGAAATAAACCAGATGCACATGTGTAAACATCATATTGTCTCCCTAGTGTGAGAAGCTGAAAGAATAAATAAGATCCAAAATGTACAATAGATATTGTAAAATGGAAAGAAACTGTTCAAAAAGAAAGAGAAACTGGGATGGGGGAATGGAGAAAAGAAGGAAGGGAAAAGCAAAAAAAAACCACAACATATATATATATATATAGTTAAGATAGTTATACTACTAATTTCTCTTAGTTCCTTGAAAAGAAAGGTTTGAGCTTATATTGTTTGCACAATTAAATGCCTATATCTTATACTCTGAGTAACTAAAGATAACAATACAGAGTGTATTAACCATTGTTACTCTCCTATCATCTTGTTTTGAATTTTTTTTCTCTTTAAAATAAAATTTAAAAAAATAAAGGGAAGAACAGTTGAAGGGGGAAGGGGAATGAGGAAAAAAGAACCAATTATATTACATACAGGTACAAATTCCCTATGATGAATGTGATCATTATGTATATCTAAAGTGTACCAATAAAATTAATTAAAAAAATGGAATTAGTAGGACCATATCTTAGTTTAATATTACAAAGTTATTTTGAGGGATGGAGCATGAAAGGAATTTCAAATAGTCTTAGTGAACGAAAGCTGAATCCATGTGCATTATCATCCAAGTCAATAATTGGAATATTAGGGCCAGTGAGATAGCTCAGCGGCATAAGCGCCTGCCTGGCAGGTGCAAGGGCCTGAGTTCGACTCCCAGTACCCACATACAAAGGGAAAAAAGGGCCGGTGATATCGTTCAGCTGCACAAGCGCTTGCTGGCAAGCGCAAGGTCCTGAGATCGACCCCCAGTACCCACACAAAAAAAAATAATAATTGGAATATTAATTCCAGATAAAATAGCTGGGCATTTTCATAAAAAGGAATTACAAGGTAGGATAGTCGCATTGAGAAAATGAACTGAGGAGATTGAAAATAGCTAGTTAATGTGGATGCAAATGTTGGATCACACTGTTCTTTCAAAAAGAGTTTCGCTGTACAAGGCCGTGCAATACTTTGCTTCCACTTATCTACTTCTTCATCTGAGACTCCCCAGATAGATAATGTAGTATTTTAAGGGGAATTTTGGTGAAAGGGGAAGATCCATGCAAATCTTTGCCAAATTTGAAGATTTCAGTAAAGTTAAAATTCTCCCTTCCCAATTCAGGAATCTATTTAAAATTTTATTTCTGAAAATATTGCAAATGACAGGAATTCTAAAAATGATGTGCTGTTCCTCAGCAATGTTCTTGGACTTATATATGACACTCTTCCTATCTCCCAATGACTATCTCCATTACATATGCGACAAAAGATGAGGTCAATACCAAGACATGCATGGTAAATGTACAATAAGCCACTTTAATTTTTCGTTTATTTTGTACTGTGAGTGGAACTTAGGGCCTCACACTTGCCAGGGAGGTGCTGTACCAATGAGCTATATCCCTGGCCCAATAAGCCACTTTTACATTAAAATAGTTTGTTATCTAGAGTGAAATCAAGAATAACAGGGGTGCAAGTGTCCAGTGCTTATTTCACACACTGAAAAACATGAGACTAAAAGAAGGGGGGCAGATAATTTCAATCAGATGTATGGTTAGCATATATCCCACTGCTGAGAAACCAGAACTGGACCTCTGCTAAGTGGTTATACATCCTGCAGCTCTATTGTGATGGAGAAGGAACAGAAATCCCTGTATTATAGGATGTTGATGGCCTCTGTTATTTCTTAGCTTTGTAAGAGCAGACAAAATAATGTGCTTCAGCCTTAGTTTCCTTATCTTCCAAACTACCATGATTAATTGAATAAAATATGAAAGGGCCGGTGAGATGGCTCAGCGGCGTAAGCACCCACCTGGCAAGCGCGAAGGCCAGAGTTCGACTCCCGGATCCCACATACGAAAAAAGGGCTTGTGATATCGCTCAGCGGCACGAGTGCCTGCTGGCGCACGAGGTCCTGAGGTCGACCCCCGGTACCCACAAAAAAAAAAAAATTATCGAAGTAGAATCCCTCTTGAGGGGAGCACTAAACTTATTTAAAATTATTTTGATGAACAAATAAACTCCAAAAGAACACATGCAAAAAAATGTGAAAGAGTCATTAAATCGATTAGCATGAGTAAGAAAATTTGACTTTGCATCTAAGAAACATAGGGATGAAATCAATGAATTGAAAAACTAGGGAGCAGATAACAGAGAGGGAAAAAGAGGTTGGAGGGAGCTGAAAGAAGCAGACACCTTCCACCTGTGCCAGAGAGGTTTTTACAGGAACATTTTTAAGCAGTGTGAGTGGCAGACTGGAAATGCTAGTGAATTAATGCATATAGATGTAGCCAAAGGTCTTGACTACCAAGGTCAGCCTTTGTATCACTCTCTGGGAAGCCAGCTGTGGAGACAACCTGTGGTATTGCTGGGCTCCTCAGCACAGTGAATGCAAGTAGTCCACAGTGAGAACTGGCTCGGCGGCCTGCTTCCACTGACTCCTTTCTTTGCCTTTCTCCTCACTTCTCTCCCAGTGTTCCCTTTGAGGAACACACATAAATTATTGGCACATAAATTTTTGCTTCAGTATCTGCTTCTGGGAAAACTTGAACCTAAATATAAGTTCATAAGTTGAAACCAACAACTGCTATACCCTCCAGGAGTTCATGATTCAAATAACATCATAGGAGAATAAGTTACTGGGAATTTTCAGCAAGTTATAAGGCAGGCTTTGAATCTGCCCAAGACAAGCAATTAGTGGCTTCTGAGTAAGTTAAAATAGTACCATGAGAGGCTCTTCCAACCTCTGATTTACATTCATATAATAAACCCCAATACATCAGGTGGTTGTGAGGTTTAAGATGAATGAGATACGTATGTAAGTGCCTTGCAAACTGTTAAGTTCATGGGCCAATACATATGATGTCTCAAACTTGTGATTTTGATATATCGGTGAAATTAATTTTGATCAAATGCACTTTATAGCTTTGCTCTCCTTTGTCAAGTTCACTTGGCTTTTCTACAAGTCTGAAAGAGCTACCATTGTTACTATTAACTTCTTATTCCCAGCCTCTAGTCTATTCATTCTCTTCTACTAAAGCAGATTTCATGTGAAATTCTTGTGTTAAAATATACAGCTTGGGAGTAGGTCACATAGGTGACTTTTGGAAATGAGAAATTATATGTTATAAGGGTCATATAAGACAGTTTCTTACTCAGTGAGTATGAAAAGGCAAAGCTTGTATTTGCCATGGTGAATTTTTGTGTCAAGGTTTAATTTTCTGAGGCAGACACCAATGATGCAGAATTGATGGGAGACCGTTCTATTGGTTGGTTTTGTTATCAGGGCTAGGTTTCTTAATTGGTGATTTTATTCTTTCTTGGGGTGCATGCTTTATAGTATTGCAGTGCTTAGTACTGCATAACTTTTGACACTGGCACACTTAGTGAAACTGGGGTTGTTTTGTAATAATTATGTGTAAAGTAGTTTACTGTGGATTCATGACACCATTAAAATATAGATATTGTGGTGTTTTTTTCAGAGCTATTATAGGCCCATCTCTCTTGATGTCCATGTAATTTCAAGGCAAGATGAGAAAGAAGAGGATAAATTGCTACCAGAATTCCCTTTTACTGCCCCCCACCTTGATATGGCTTTGTTATTTGCTGATTGGCAATATTGTCCAAAGCTTATTTGTAAACTTAAAAAAAATCACAGGTAAAAAGAATATCAAGTGATTAAATTCTCAATTTACAAGATTTAATGCAGTTCACTGTGGAGAATGTGACCCAGAGAGTTCATATAGAGGCCAGCGAAACATTTGTCTTTTGGCTACTTTCAATTCCCAAAAAGGAAAGACAAGAATTGAGATCATGGCCTTTCAGTATTTTGTTGTGTAAAATCATTACTGCTCATGTTCTTCTATAATAATGTATGTAGGTAAGTCAGCATCACAGGTACACATTCTGGAATATTCCTCTGGGAGACAAAAGAGTGGGCACTGGGCTGAACTCACTCTACCTCTTGTGTGGTTAACAGCTGCCAAAATCAAAGATCCAAGTATTGCTACCTGACCGTAAAGTTGAAGGCACAACCCCTACGGACTATGCTAAGCAATAGACACACATAGAATTTAAGTGCACACACAAAAAAGAAAACTTTTAAAAAGAAATAAATGAAAGAAATTTAAGAATCATTAAAAGGAATTAGAGTTCTACAGTATAGTTGTTAAGACTAGAATTAGTCTTAATTAGTTCTACAGTATAGTTATTAAGGCTAGAATTATGCTTTATATATATGTATATGAGAGAGAGAGTTCATCACTCTGTAAAGTAAGAATCTCTTATCCTTACAACGTATTCACTTATTTATTTATGTATTTATTTATTTACTTAATGTGGATACCGGGAGTCAAACTCAGGACCTCGCGCTTGCCAGCAAGCGCTTGTGCCACTGAGCAATATCACCGGCCCCTATTTTCCTTTATGTGGGTTCCAGGAGTCGAACTCAGGACCTCGTGCTTGCCAGGCAGGTGCATATGCCACTGAGCTATCTCACTGGCCCTCATTTATTTATTTTTACATAAAACACCAAACAAGTAGAGTTTCAATAATTAAACTTCATGAGTGTAAAGTCTGTAATAATACCTAAAAAGAAAGTCCCAAATCCATGGTGATTATCAGTCTGAATATTCAAGAATTTTTTCCAGAATTTATAATCTGAATGATTCCCCAAAAGGAAACCATCATTTGCATGTTAATCTAGTTCCCTCTTAGGAACCAGTGTTATTGTGGGAGTAGACTTTAAATGATCTATAAGACCACTAACCCATAAATCGGTATATTTGGAAAAAATGTACAATGATAATTTATTTTATTTTATTTTATTTTATTTTATTTATCACAGTAGTGGTGACTGAGCCCAAGGCCTTTGCACTAAGCTACCTCTCTAGCCCTTTTGTTTTTGATATTAGTCTGCACTTACTGAAGCTTAATTCAAATGAGAATATGGCAAAAAATGGAGAAATGTAATATTAGTAATTCCACCAATACATAGCCCTCTTATAAAATACTGAGAAGCTTTGTATATTTTAATATATGCCCTTGCACTAAGACACTTGGTGAAATGATCTTGGCTTTATTACTTCTTGTACTATATGAAGGATTCATATAGATAGCACTTGCCGAATCTAAAGTGGCATGCTTACAGAGCATCCAAAATTTGGGAAACTAATAAATGAGTTCCAAAATAATAGTTTTCCTGAGTTATAATTGAAACCAACACTGAAAAAAATTACATAAATTTAGATGCGTTTTTAAAAGTTACATGATAAAGCACTGGATATGTTAAGATATTTATAGCACCACTCCGAAGTTCTAGGTGAGGCAGTTCCTGCTACGACACTCCCTGGACATTTGGCTCTAAATCTGTGCCTGCAGGTCAGTGAATGATATTGGACTGGGGAGGAGGGGGAGACAGAAGAAGATTTTTCTACTCTGCTGAACACTGGAAATTTGCCTAAGATGGTCCACTAAATGAATACGCCATAGTCCAGTAATTGTAAAAAAAAAAAAAAAAAAAAAAAATGATGCAGAATAATATAGTTGCAACTTATCTTCAGGCTGCACTACCAAAATCATTTTCTCCTGACTATTCTGAGGAGTGAAAAATTATAGAAGACAGTTAATTTTTGTAGTTTTACATTCTGTAAGATATTTTAACACTTGCTGAAATTGCAGTGGCAATCAGACCAGCCAACAGAAGCATAAACACATAGGATGCTCTAGTGGAATGCATGAGAGGCAGCTTACAACCCATTTAAATTTATGCATTTGGTGGAAGTAATGTTCTTAGGCCTTAAAGCCTCGATCCGGGCTACAATAAAACTAGCCACATCATGAGTCTCTTCATGTGCTCCCATTGCCTCTCAGCTAATCTAAAGGACTGGTTTTCATATGCATAAAAGTCTGTTCTTTTACTATACAACTAGGCTACTTGGAGTTATGTAGTAGTTTGGGGGCTTTAGAAAAAGTGGATTATTTCAAAAGCTTACACTGCAAAACAAACCAACACTCTGTTCCTCAGAGAACGAAACTCACTAAATGTTTGTCGCTGGTAAATGGATATGCTCTGAAGCCATCCCAGGAGTTTGCTGTGACAGATGTCAGCTGATGGACATTTACACAAAAGTCTCTGAAATGCCTTATTTTACACCCAGATTCAGTTGGCACATTTCTTTGTTATACCTTCTGTGTTTCCATTAAATTAAGTTGGAAACAAAGCCTCCTATTTACTGAGCAAATTCGTTTCTATGTGAAATGGTGAACAATTACAACCATTACCCTGTCAACCACTTCCATCAGCTCAATTAAAAAAACGCCTACACGCTGCTTTCTGAATCACAGTCACTCTGAGTGGAGCCCGACTCTGGCGTGCACGTCTGGTGAAGTCTCCGATCACACTGGGGAGAGGGTGGAAGGTTCTTTCACTTGCAATCTTTTTTCGGATTCTGAGAAAATGAACCATGTGCTATGGATTGTTAGCAAATTGTCATGTCTCCATGCAAAGAAAGAACTCTCTGTCACTTACTGAAAAAGGCACCAGGAATATCAAACAGATTCTGCAAAAACATGTTTTGATGAATTAAGTATCAATGAAGGCAAAATATACCAGTTAAGATGATATTTTTTAAACTAAGATTTGAGTGTCTATGTATTCCAGATATGGTCAAATTTGAAAATATGGAGAAATGAAAAAACATGATTACTTTTAAAACTTTATCATTTTCTGTAATATGTTTCTGTAGGTGTTCTTATAATCACCATAAACCAAGCATTATATTAATCTGATCAGATATTTTTCAACTAATACCTTAGATATGACTCATAGAAAAGTTGTCATCAGTTTTTAAACACAATTATTAACTTATTATTAATTTATCCTTCATTCATTCATTTAATATTTTACTTAGTAACTATGAAATATATATCAATTTGCTAGATATAAAAAAAATCTAATTGTGAAGTCCAGTATCTACCTACTAAACATCTTGGTGATGAGCAAAGTATTCACTAAAGAAACAGTAAATATTAATATAAGATAACAGATGACTATAAGCTCAAATTATTTGGTCAGAGGACAACTCAATGACTCTTATTTTTTGTTTGTTTGTTTCTTTTGTTTTTTGTGTTTTGGAACCAGGAATCAAACTCAGGACCTCGTCCTTGCCAGGCAGGCAAGGTGCCGCTGAGGTGTAACCCTGGCCCTTCAATTGACTTTCAGAGGCATGAAGCAAATGGCAGTTTAGAGACGGGTGATAATAGGCATATTTTAAGGTTTAATATAAACTAACAAAGATATTTCAATCTGTATTTGTCCAAAGGGTTTTGAGAACAGCATGTGATAGTTTGGAAGAAAATAGCTTCAGAATCAATTACACTTTCACCAGTATCTCATTACATTGACATGTGGTAAATTTTGGTAGCATTGTTCAAATGGAAAATATACCCTGGATCAAAATAAAACATCATCTTTTACTGCACTTGATGAGAAATAAAATTTTATTACATACTGATTCCACAGTGTGTCTCTATCAGTCAGTGGCTAATAGAAAAACAGATTTAAAGAAAGATATATGAATATATAAAGATTTATAAGGTAGGCTACAATGGCCACCCACAGAGTCAGGTGTGGGAGAGTGCAAAAGGGCTGTCTGTGTGCTGGAGATCCAAAGGATCCAGTCAGAGGAGGACGGCCTGGAGCTCACTTTAGTGTCCCATGTGTGCCCCTATCAAGAGGCTGTAGGGTCTGGGATGGGAGGCTGAAGGGTCTGCGCTGGGAGCCAGGAGACTACGTTCAGGATGAAGGCGAAGAATAGAGCTCCTCCAAAGAAACAGAAGCAATCCTTCTTTTTCATTTCCCTTTTATTCCATTCAGGCTAGAAACCTAAAGATTGGTGCCACTCACACCTGGGGTGGGTCTTCTGTCTGCAGTAAATCCCTTCAGCCACACCCAGAGCTATACTGATCCAATTTAGCTAGGCATTTCTTGCTCAAATTGACACAAACAGTTAGATATCACAATGTCCAATACCCCAAGCTCTATTTTTCTGTAATATTTTGCTACTTTGGATGTGGGTCTCAATCTTAGTGACTTCTTTGTTTATAATCAAGAAAACATTTCTTAATTAAGAAGAAATAACAAAATGGTTTAAAGAATTCTCTGTATAATGGAGTCCATATTTCATTGACACTGACCCTTTAATTCTTTGAAATTTTCAAGTAACACTTTGAATTAAAAATATAAACTGAATTTGACCAAATGATTACCTGTTGTTCCCTTAAGAAGATTTTTTTCCACCAGAACAGCACTGACACTGACCAAAGAGAAAAAACCACAAGCTTTATCGCTCATAGATTTTTAAGTTTTTCAATTTCACATACTCAGGTATCTTCATAAAACAAATATCCAACCTAGTTAGTGGTAAAATATACACAAAAAAGTAATAAAATTTCAGATCAGTATATAAATGTGATATAGTCATACAAAAGTAGGGCTATGGAAACTCAAAGTGAGCAGTAGTCAGAAAAGCAGGTTGTAGTTGAAATTTTTTATGAGAGAAAAATTGGCAATACTTACATTGTCAATTGTTACGAACAGGAAACATGTCGAGGCTTATCATATGGGAACTCTGAGTCATCATACATGAACTGGGACAGGTTCTCCCACACTGTGTAGGAATGTGGAAGAGTATACAGACATTTATATCCTTCAAAGGACAGTGAAACTCAGTTTTAATAATACGAAGAAAATACTTGCATGTTATAATTCATTACAAGACATTAAGATTAATTACAATTATAGCCAAGGCTCCAGTGTGAGGAGTACTTTGTCTACCTGCCATAAAAAATTGGACTTACTTTAAGTGCTGAGAGCTAAGAAGAAATAGGGTGCATTACAATTTACCATTAACATGCATCAAAATTCTAGCATTATTCTCTCAATAGTAGTCATGAATCACATATTGAAATTTAAAAATTAGTTTTAATTTAATAAAATTAATTGCAATTTATAATTCAGTTTTCATATTATAATAGCCAGAGTTCAGGTGCTTTATCATCACATACAACACACATCAGCCATATTAGACCACACATACTCAGTTCGTTTCCTTTGTCACAGAAAGGCTTCCTTTATTTTTCTGTCTTTTTTCTTTCCTTCTGGCTCTCTCTCTCTCTCTCTCTCTGTTTCTCTTTCCTTCTTTGTTTTTCTGAAAGGAGCCATGTTTTGCACTTTAGTCCTCAATTTATGGAGCAATTTTCTCTCAAGGGTAAATTTGGTAGTGTCCATAAATAAGTTCAATTTTCACAGATTGAGGGGAAAGGACAAGGATGAGGCAAATTACTTCCCAATACACAAGACAGGCTACCACAACAAAGAATTGTCCAATTCAAAATGTCAGCATCATCAAGATTAAGATATCCTTCTCTAGAGTAAACAGAGCAAAGTTTCAAATATAATTCCTCAGGTTTGCAAGGCTTGAGGGAATTGAATCACATTGGACAGAGTCACCTAGGTTTTTAACATTGGTCATCTTTTTGAGAGAAGCTCAATGTGTGATGCTGATTTGTCACCTAACATAACCCATGGATCAGAGAACTCTGGAAAATAGTTGTAGGAAACGTGTGAATGAAGTCAAAGAAAAGCACACACCATTAGGTGGAGTTAGAATGGTGCATAAAGAGGTATTATTAAGATTAGGAAATAGATATCAATATTATTGTGTTTAGACTATATCAGGTGCAGCAAATACAAAGAATTAAAAAGAAAGTTGTGCCAAAGCAACCATATTGCATTCACTTGGAAAACCAGGACCCAGTGCCAAAGATGAGTTAATAGAGCTGGCATTGAAAACCCTGACATTTTTGTTTGAAATGAGGAGTAATAAGGCATGTATCTACCAGTGTAGTATGACTGTCTCCTTCAGATATTAAACCGTTTCTTTCACCCTGGAAAAGAGGATAAATCATACCCATTACGGCAGAAACTGCCCATACTTCCTTAGATCCCTCTCGTCAGTTCTGCGCCCCGTGCACACACAGTCTATGCCTGACTTTCTCAGAAACATGAAATCTCTGCTCTCTTGCCTTGAGGCTGAACAAACTGAGTGTCATTTGCACTCATGAACTCGGCAGAGTCACAAAGAATTTAGAATTTTGCCTGAAAATGCATCTTTGCTTAGCTTTTTGCCCTTTTCTGCCCTGCCCTCTACTCCTTGCGTTTCTCTTCCTTAAGCATTTGCACTTCCTTAATTCATCACTTGTAACACGCTTCGGGGCTGACTTAAAGACAGCCTGTCCTAAGATCACAATGCGCAGAGGTCATTCTCTTTATTGTTCCTGCTTCAAATTCCTTGATTTCTGCTCTTAGCATGGTTATTTCCTTCCCTGGGACTGATTTGGGATAGCAATTATGTTTTTTCTTTGTTCTTTAGTTGGACGTTTCGAACATAACTTGCAATTTGTCTCTTATTTTCCTGATATATACATCTAATGCTGTATATTTCCCAAAACATTGTATTAGCTGTATTTCACATGTTGTTTCATATGTTGTCTTTCCATTTGCTTTCAATTCAAAATATTTGCTATGTTATTTTGTGAATACCTTTTGTCTTGTTTAATTTACACATGTGTGGAGATTTTCCAGATATCTCTATTTTTTTATTTTAATTAGTTTATGATGTAAAAAATATTTTGAATGATTTCAATTGTTTTAAATGCATGGATATTTCTTTTTTAGTATATATTGGTTAATGTTCCAAGAGCACTAGAAAATACTTTAATTTTTATGTTGTATGTGTAGTTTTCTATTAGTATCAAGTAATTCAAATTGATAGTGCTATTTTGTCCTAGATACCCCTTACTGATTTTTCTGACTGCTTTTGTTTTTAATTTCTTTCCATTAATTACTGAGAGAAAAGTGTTGGAATCTCCAACTGTAAACATGAATTTGCCTTTTTTTTTTTTTTTTTTTTTTTTTGGCTTTATGGTCTAACACTTTTGTTTCTTCTCTTTAAAAGCTTTGTTATAAGATCCATTCATACATAAAATTGTTATACCTTGCTAGAAAATTATGTAACTGCTTTTCAATTATGTGTTCTTTCTTTTTATTTTGAGTAGTAGTCCTTGTTCTAAAGTTGTTTGTTTTTGTTTTTTTATTTTTTGTTGTTTTTTGTTTGTTTTGTTTTTTTCTGACAGCATAACATTCCAGCTTCTTTTTCAGTAAAATTGCAGCTTCTCATCAGTGATGCCTAGGTTGGTGGACAAAGTGATCCTCTACTATCCTGATCTATTTTTAGTCTGAAGTAAATCTTTTTGCCTTGGGGGCAAGGATGGTTTTCTCAATGGCACAGCCCAACTTGCAGCTTGTAAGTTTTGTAGGTCTTGTCCTAAATATTCCTAACACTTGTCCAATGGTAGAAGACTTCTCATGGCATTGGAATAGAATCCTACACAAAAGGCTTTCCTGGAGTGGCGGTCAACTCACTTTTTGATGTCTGCACTACTAAAGAAAGCTTTATCTGGTCTCATCTAATTTTTTATATTTCCTTTTTAGCACCTAATACATTAAATATTTGTGTGTGTGTGTGTGTGTGTGTGTGTGTGTGTGTGTGTGTGCGCTTAGTATCTTGCAGCAAAGCAGAGGCTGATGTGCATGGGATTCACACTTGGAAATGAGCCGCCTCCTTCTCAGGTGGTTACTGTGGGGATCAAAGTAAACCTTGTCTGTGGAGCTGGCTTGAGATTTCTCAATGCACGTATTCCTCAGTATACCTTTGGGATTTAAATGATCTTAACCAAGGCTTCATATAGCTGAGCCTTAGAAACCCCACTCTCAATTTCTAGACATCCCTGACCCCAAAGAGAACCTCTCCTTATTTTCACATCTTGCTATCTTGATTCACTCTCAGATTTAAATAAGTTCTACATTTCTGGATCTCAGAATAAGATCTTATCAAATTAGAAAGGCATTTAAAGCAAGGATTTTGATGTTTATACCATTATAATAAAAGCTGATTATCTCCAAATAAGCTTCTGGGAACTACTCTCTAAATAGCATCCAACATTGTCCTAGCAAGGTGCTGAACCGCTACATCTCACTACATTGGGAAAGGTGAGACATAAAGAAGCCAGTGTCCTGGGTATTGACTGAAGGTTGCAATTTCTTAGCTCTGAGCCAGAGGTTAGCTTGCAGCTTCCAGATTTATGGATTCCAGTGCCACACGTGCCTGCTAACTCCACAACAGCAAAATGCATGTTTCCTGTGTGCTGCCTTTCCTCCCAATAATTTAGTTCCAAGTTTAATTTGGTCACATATGTTTTATGGATAACACTGAATTATGCTAAGGGTAATGACAGCACACAATTTCAGGAAATACAGTTTCTTTGTGAAGAATCATTTATTTATAAGCAAAAACATTAACTTTTAAAAAAAGATTAGAGGAGGAATTAAACAAATTTTGCTATCATATCTGCCACGGAAACCAACTATCCCCAAACTGATCAATGTATTCTTATTCAAAATTTTTTTAAAATCCCATGGACTTTAATGGATTATGAAATTTATGGAGAAGACAAAGGAGCAAATATAGCTAACATAATTATGAAGAACAAAATGGTGATAGATTTACTCTGCCAGATGATATCATTGTAAATTAATAGAAATTAAATAAGACAGGAGAGGAGTCATGAATATAAGACAGGAAATGAGCCAATGATGCAGAATAGAATTATTTATTAAATATAAAGTATTACTTTATATATACACAGAAACACTCATTTCCTAGTATTGAACTGTAGAATACGTAGAACTCTAAACTGTTAGGAAAAAGAATATCATTACATTTTTGAAATTATATGGAAAAGGAAAACATACTTAAAAGCAAAAAGTACTAATGCTAAAGGAAATGTTAATTCCAGCTCATTTAAAATTACCAGTGTTTCTTAATGTTTATTTCACTACAAAGTGAAAACACTAAATACAAACTAGAAATAAGTACTTTCAACATATATAATGAACTCGTTATTATAACATGCTTAAGAAAATCATTTAAAACATTAGACGATAAAATAGACAAATGGTTAAAACAGATAAGCAAGTACTAAACAAAAAAGGAAACTCTAGGGTCAATAAACATAAAATCCTCCACTTCATTAGCAAGAAATTAAAGTAATATGACACAAAACAATAAAGTATCACTTTTTACTTATCTGATTGACAGTAAAATCCGATAATATAAACCCATAGACATAACGTGAATTAATGGAGAAATCAGAACACATGTACACACTTATAGAGGGAAAACAAGTAGTTACCACTACCTTGTAAAATACTGGATAATACCTAGTAAAATATAAGATGGATGTCTTAGCCTGTTTTGCTAAAACAAAATACATTACACTGGGTAATTTGTGAAGTACAGAATTTTATTTCTTACAATTCTGGTGGCTGTAAAGTTGAAGATAGAGACACTGACAAGTTGGCTTTCTGATGAGGGCAGTATGTTCACACAGTGGAAGGGAAAAAGTGAATAAGGAATTTAACGTGGCATCCTTACATAGCAGCAGAGATGGAAGACAAAAGGCCCAGCAGTTCTCTGAAGCCTCTTGTGTGCAGCATTAATCCCATTCCTGAGGGTTCTGCCCTGAAGACTTGATTACCACCTAAAGACCCCATCTCCTGCTATCATCATAGGTAATTAGGTTCCAAATTATGAACATTGGAGGGACATGTACCTTCCAAACCATGGCTCAAACCATGGCTCAAAAATTTCTAAGTATACACTTAACAGAAATTTTTGTACTTACGCACTAGAAAACATGCACTAGAACTACAGCTAAACGTAATAATGTGCGATTACAAGAAAATTAACTTTGAATAAAAGTAAGAAACGCACAAGGCCGGTGAGATGGCTTAGTGGTATAAGTGCCTGCCTGGCAAGCGTGAGGTCCTGAATTCGACTCGCAGTACCCACATATGTAAAAAGGGTCAGTGATACCGCTCAGCGGCACAGGCGCCTGCTGGCGCGCGAGGTCCTGAGGTCGACCCCTGGTACCCACAAAAAAAAAGAAACACACAAAATATTTTTGAACTATATTGCTTATATAATGTACAAAACCATAATATATAAATAACTAATCAACATGTAGTATATCCATAAAAGACAACGATAAATGAAATTTGACATAGTGGTTTGCTATTAGATAGAAGAAGATGATGAACTTGAATTATTCTGCATACTCGTCAGCATGGTGGACAGAGTTTTCCTTATTTATATATACTCAGATATTTACATGTCTTTTGCTATTCTTATGCATTGATTATTTTATTATTTCAACAATGAAATCAGTTTGCAATGTAAGTACTGACAAGCAAAAACTGTCATTGAAGTTTTGATGGCAGATTAAAGAGGGCTCTCTATTTTACACATCACTTCATATGTTCCATTCTGCACATCATCCTCATGCATGAACAAACAAGAAATTCTCCTGTTTTTTTCTTCCTCCCTTATCTTATTCCTTGCATTAGTTAAGATCTAGTCAGAAAAAGAAAGATTGGAGTGTTTCAAGTAAAAGTGTTGTAGGAAAATGTTTGATTACAAAATATCCCAAATAAAAGTGATGTAGTACAAAGATTGATTGCATGGGTGGGGCAAAACTTAAAGAGCAAATCAGGGAAGGGGAGATCAAATACAGGTTAATAATTCCAGGAAGACTGGGGAACCAAAGGAAGAAGGTGTTGGAACCAAGGAAAAGGGGGAGTAGAAAACAGTCCCCATTTCTCTCAGGGCTGCCATCTGTAGCACTGAGATCAGGAAGGAAGGGCCACTCCTTGGATACTGGGACTGGAGTTCATTAAGCCACTTTCAGAGACACTATCAAGGAGAAAAAATGATGAAGAATACGTGGAGGAAAATCTTTCTTTCTCCTTCTGCTTCGTACCCACTCATATGGATACAATGTAAAAATAATTTAACTGACAAAGGAAAATGGGAAATGCAGTATTCAGAACCCCTAATTCTCCAACTTAGTTTCCCAACATTTACATAGCCATATCAAAATTTTCATACACAATCTATCATCTGCAGAAGTCAATGGGAAATTATACACAAAAAACTTGAAGATATTCTAATAAGAATTGCTAAATCTAGTCTAAGTAAGTTTATGTATCTAGGTAAAATTTTCATTTTTCAATGATTAACTCTTAAAAAAATGTTAAGGATCTTCTTTAAAGACAAGGACTGGAGGGTGAAAGAGCATGGTGGCTTATAATTTAATGAGGCTACCCATTGGCAGACAGAGGATTGAGGCGCTATGGTGCTTTGTGACCAGTTCAACCCTGAGAGTTCCCTTTTGTGGGATAAATTCAAACAACAAAAGCATGAACTCAACAAGACCCAAGTGAAACTGCACACTGGACAGGCAGTGAAATCCAGATATATAGACAACAGTCTGCATCCAGCACATCTCCAAAAGAGTGGGGACCTTTGATTTGGGATAAGGGTTTGGTACCTTTATTTTCTATCCTTCTCTTTTTGCCCTTTTACTTAATAATATTAAAAAGTGTCATTCTTAAGCCAGTAGTTGATATTTTTGGATGGTGAAAACATAAGAGTTACCGTTTTAAAACCGTACCTGAGATGTTGGTTTTATTCACTCATGGTGAGGGCGACAGATCTGGAGAGAGAGTTTATTTCTGAAAAGAGAGTTTATTTCTGGTGATTCCCAAGAGAAAGAAGGCATGCTGTTTTAAGCAGGGCTATGGGACACAATACCAAGACTGGTCCCAGCAGAAAAAGAGAGCAGGGAGGAAGACCAGAAAGCCTTCTTGGGATTTTTCAGGGAAGAAGTGGCTGGCAGAGGTTAAGGGAAATGGGCAAAAGAGGATTGCTTAGTTTGAATACAGTAAGTCCCTCACTTAAAAATGAGTTCCATTTCAAAAAAATGTTATTAATTTATCCTTCATTCATTCATTTAATATTTTACTTAGTAACTATGAAATATATATCAATTTGCTAGATATAAAAAAAATCTAATTGTGAAGTCCAGTATCTACCTACTAAACATCTTGGTGATGAGCAAAGTATTCACTAAAGAAACAGTAAATATTAATATAAGATAACAGATGACTATAAGCTCAAATTATTTGGTCAGAGGACAACTCAATGACTCTTATTTTTTGTTTGTTTGTTTCTTTTGTTTTTTGTGTTTTGGAACCAGGAATCAAACTCAGGACCTCGTCCTTGCCAGGCAGGCAAGGTGCCGCTGAGGTGTAACCCTGGCCCTTCAATTGACTTTCAGAGGCATGAAGCAAATGGCAGTTTAGAGACGGGTGATAATAGGCATATTTTAAGGTTTAATATAAACTAACAAAGATATTTCAATCTGTATTTGTCCAAAGGGTTTTGAGAACAGCATGTGATAGTTTGGAAGAAAATAGCTTCAGAATCAATTACACTTTCACCAGTATCTCATTACATTGACATGTGGTAAATTTTGGTAGCATTGTTCAAATGGAAAATATACCCTGGATCAAAATAAAACATCATCTTTTACTGCACTTGATGAGAAATAAAATTTTATTACATACTGATTCCACAGTGTGTCTCTATCAGTCAGTGGCTAATAGAAAAACAGATTTAAAGAAAGATATATGAATATATAAAGATTTATAAGGTAGGCTACAATGGCCACCCACAGAGTCAGGTGTGGGAGAGTGCAAAAGGGCTGTCTGTGTGCTGGAGATCCAAAGGATCCAGTCAGAGGAGGACGGCCTGGAGCTCACTTTAGTGTCCCATGTGTGCCCCTATCAAGAGGCTGTAGGGTCTGGGATGGGAGGCTGAAGGGTCTGCGCTGGGAGCCAGGAGACTACGTTCAGGATGAAGGCGAAGAATAGAGCTCCTCCAAAGAAACAGAAGCAATCCTTCTTTTTCATTTCCCTTTTATTCCATTCAGGCTAGAAACCTAAAGATTGGTGCCACTCACACCTGGGGTGGGTCTTCTGTCTGCAGTAAATCCCTTCAGCCACACCCAGAGCTATACTGATCCAATTTAGCTAGGCATTTCTTGCTCAAATTGACACAAACAGTTAGATATCACAATGTCCAATACCCCAAGCTCTATTTTTCTGTAATATTTTGCTACTTTGGATGTGGGTCTCAATCTTAGTGACTTCTTTGTTTATAATCAAGAAAACATTTCTTAATTAAGAAGAAATAACAAAATGGTTTAAAGAATTCTCTGTATAATGGAGTCCATATTTCATTGACACTGACCCTTTAATTCTTTGAAATTTTCAAGTAACACTTTGAATTAAAAATATAAACTGAATTTGACCAAATGATTACCTGTTGTTCCCTTAAGAAGATTTTTTTCCACCAGAACAGCACTGACACTGACCAAAGAGAAAAAACCACAAGCTTTATCGCTCATAGATTTTTAAGTTTTTCAATTTCACATACTCAGGTATCTTCATAAAACAAATATCCAACCTAGTTAGTGGTAAAATATACACAAAAAAGTAATAAAATTTCAGATCAGTATATAAATGTGATATAGTCATACAAAAGTAGGGCTATGGAAACTCAAAGTGAGCAGTAGTCAGAAAAGCAGGTTGTAGTTGAAATTTTTTATGAGAGAAAAATTGGCAATACTTACATTGTCAATTGTTACGAACAGGAAACATGTCGAGGCTTATCATATGGGAACTCTGAGTCATCATACATGAACTGGGACAGGTTCTCCCACACTGTGTAGGAATGTGGAAGAGTATACAGACATTTATATCCTTCAAAGGACAGTGAAACTCAGTTTTAATAATACGAAGAAAATACTTGCATGTTATAATTCATTACAAGACATTAAGATTAATTACAATTATAGCCAAGGCTCCAGTGTGAGGAGTACTTTGTCTACCTGCCATAAAAAATTGGACTTACTTTAAGTGCTGAGAGCTAAGAAGAAATAGGGTGCATTACAATTTACCATTAACATGCATCAAAATTCTAGCATTATTCTCTCAATAGTAGTCATGAATCACATATTGAAATTTAAAAATTAGTTTTAATTTAATAAAATTAATTGCAATTTATAATTCAGTTTTCATATTATAATAGCCAGAGTTCAGGTGCTTTATCATCACATACAACACACATCAGCCATATTAGACCACACATACTCAGTTCGTTTCCTTTGTCACAGAAAGGCTTCCTTTATTTTTCTGTCTTTTTTCTTTCCTTCTGGCTCTCTCTCTCTCTCTCTCTCTGTTTCTCTTTCCTTCTTTGTTTTTCTGAAAGGAGCCATGTTTTGCACTTTAGTCCTCAATTTATGGAGCAATTTTCTCTCAAGGGTAAATTTGGTAGTGTCCATAAATAAGTTCAATTTTCACAGATTGAGGGGAAAGGACAAGGATGAGGCAAATTACTTCCCAATACACAAGACAGGCTACCACAACAAAGAATTGTCCAATTCAAAATGTCAGCATCATCAAGATTAAGATATCCTTCTCTAGAGTAAACAGAGCAAAGTTTCAAATATAATTCCTCAGGTTTGCAAGGCTTGAGGGAATTGAATCACATTGGACAGAGTCACCTAGGTTTTTAACATTGGTCATCTTTTTGAGAGAAGCTCAATGTGTGATGCTGATTTGTCACCTAACATAACCCATGGATCAGAGAACTCTGGAAAATAGTTGTAGGAAACGTGTGAATGAAGTCAAAGAAAAGCACACACCATTAGGTGGAGTTAGAATGGTGCATAAAGAGGTATTATTAAGATTAGGAAATAGATATCAATATTATTGTGTTTAGACTATATCAGGTGCAGCAAATACAAAGAATTAAAAAGAAAGTTGTGCCAAAGCAACCATATTGCATTCACTTGGAAAACCAGGACCCAGTGCCAAAGATGAGTTAATAGAGCTGGCATTGAAAACCCTGACATTTTTGTTTGAAATGAGGAGTAATAAGGCATGTATCTACCAGTGTAGTATGACTGTCTCCTTCAGATATTAAACCGTTTCTTTCACCCTGGAAAAGAGGATAAATCATACCCATTACGGCAGAAACTGCCCATACTTCCTTAGATCCCTCTCGTCAGTTCTGCGCCCCGTGCACACACAGTCTATGCCTGACTTTCTCAGAAACATGAAATCTCTGCTCTCTTGCCTTGAGGCTGAACAAACTGAGTGTCATTTGCACTCATGAACTCGGCAGAGTCACAAAGAATTTAGAATTTTGCCTGAAAATGCATCTTTGCTTAGCTTTTTGCCCTTTTCTGCCCTGCCCTCTACTCCTTGCGTTTCTCTTCCTTAAGCATTTGCACTTCCTTAATTCATCACTTGTAACACGCTTCGGGGCTGACTTAAAGACAGCCTGTCCTAAGATCACAATGCGCAGAGGTCATTCTCTTTATTGTTCCTGCTTCAAATTCCTTGATTTCTGCTCTTAGCATGGTTATTTCCTTCCCTGGGACTGATTTGGGATAGCAATTATGTTTTTTCTTTGTTCTTTAGTTGGACGTTTCGAACATAACTTGCAATTTGTCTCTTATTTTCCTGATATATACATCTAATGCTGTATATTTCCCAAAACATTGTATTAGCTGTATTTCACATGTTGTTTCATATGTTGTCTTTCCATTTGCTTTCAATTCAAAATATTTGCTATGTTATTTTGTGAATACCTTTTGTCTTGTTTAATTTACACATGTGTGGAGATTTTCCAGATATCTCTATTTTTTTATTTTAATTAGTTTATGATGTAAAAAATATTTTGAATGATTTCAATTGTTTTAAATGCATGGATATTTCTTTTTTAGTATATATTGGTTAATGTTCCAAGAGCACTAGAAAATACTTTAATTTTTATGTTGTATGTGTAGTTTTCTATTAGTATCAAGTAATTCAAATTGATAGTGCTATTTTGTCCTAGATACCCCTTACTGATTTTTCTGACTGCTTTTGTTTTTAATTTCTTTCCATTAATTACTGAGAGAAAAGTGTTGGAATCTCCAACTGTAAACATGAATTTGCCTTTTTTTTTTTTTTTTTTTTTTTTGGCTTTATGGTCTAACACTTTTGTTTCTTCTCTTTAAAAGCTTTGTTATAAGATCCATTCATACATAAAATTGTTATACCTTGCTAGAAAATTATGTAACTGCTTTTCAATTATGTGTTCTTTCTTTTTATTTTGAGTAGTAGTCCTTGTTCTAAAGTTGTTTGTTTTTGTTTTTTTATTTTTTGTTGTTTTTTGTTTGTTTTGTTTTTTTCTGACAGCATAACATTCCAGCTTCTTTTTCAGTAAAATTGCAGCTTCTCATCAGTGATGCCTAGGTTGGTGGACAAAGTGATCCTCTACTATCCTGATCTATTTTTAGTCTGAAGTAAATCTTTTTGCCTTGGGGGCAAGGATGGTTTTCTCAATGGCACAGCCCAACTTGCAGCTTGTAAGTTTTGTAGGTCTTGTCCTAAATATTCCTAACACTTGTCCAATGGTAGAAGACTTCTCATGGCATTGGAATAGAATCCTACACAAAAGGCTTTCCTGGAGTGGCGGTCAACTCACTTTTTGATGTCTGCACTACTAAAGAAAGCTTTATCTGGTCTCATCTAATTTTTTATATTTCCTTTTTAGCACCTAATACATTAAATATTTGTGTGTGTGTGTGTGTGTGTGTGTGTGTGTGTGTGTGTGCGCTTAGTATCTTGCAGCAAAGCAGAGGCTGATGTGCATGGGATTCACACTTGGAAATGAGCCGCCTCCTTCTCAGGTGGTTACTGTGGGGATCAAAGTAAACCTTGTCTGTGGAGCTGGCTTGAGATTTCTCAATGCACGTATTCCTCAGTATACCTTTGGGATTTAAATGATCTTAACCAAGGCTTCATATAGCTGAGCCTTAGAAACCCCACTCTCAATTTCTAGACATCCCTGACCCCAAAGAGAACCTCTCCTTATTTTCACATCTTGCTATCTTGATTCACTCTCAGATTTAAATAAGTTCTACATTTCTGGATCTCAGAATAAGATCTTATCAAATTAGAAAGGCATTTAAAGCAAGGATTTTGATGTTTATACCATTATAATAAAAGCTGATTATCTCCAAATAAGCTTCTGGGAACTACTCTCTAAATAGCATCCAACATTGTCCTAGCAAGGTGCTGAACCGCTACATCTCACTACATTGGGAAAGGTGAGACATAAAGAAGCCAGTGTCCTGGGTATTGACTGAAGGTTGCAATTTCTTAGCTCTGAGCCAGAGGTTAGCTTGCAGCTTCCAGATTTATGGATTCCAGTGCCACACGTGCCTGCTAACTCCACAACAGCAAAATGCATGTTTCCTGTGTGCTGCCTTTCCTCCCAATAATTTAGTTCCAAGTTTAATTTGGTCACATATGTTTTATGGATAACACTGAATTATGCTAAGGGTAATGACAGCACACAATTTCAGGAAATACAGTTTCTTTGTGAAGAATCATTTATTTATAAGCAAAAACATTAACTTTTAAAAAAAGATTAGAGGAGGAATTAAACAAATTTTGCTATCATATCTGCCACGGAAACCAACTATCCCCAAACTGATCAATGTATTCTTATTCAAAATTTTTTTAAAATCCCATGGACTTTAATGGATTATGAAATTTATGGAGAAGACAAAGGAGCAAATATAGCTAACATAATTATGAAGAACAAAATGGTGATAGATTTACTCTGCCAGATGATATCATTGTAAATTAATAGAAATTAAATAAGACAGGAGAGGAGTCATGAATATAAGACAGGAAATGAGCCAATGATGCAGAATAGAATTATTTATTAAATATAAAGTATTACTTTATATATACACAGAAACACTCATTTCCTAGTATTGAACTGTAGAATACGTAGAACTCTAAACTGTTAGGAAAAAGAATATCATTACATTTTTGAAATTATATGGAAAAGGAAAACATACTTAAAAGCAAAAAGTACTAATGCTAAAGGAAATGTTAATTCCAGCTCATTTAAAATTACCAGTGTTTCTTAATGTTTATTTCACTACAAAGTGAAAACACTAAATACAAACTAGAAATAAGTACTTTCAACATATATAATGAACTCGTTATTATAACATGCTTAAGAAAATCATTTAAAACATTAGACGATAAAATAGACAAATGGTTAAAACAGATAAGCAAGTACTAAACAAAAAAGGAAACTCTAGGGTCAATAAACATAAAATCCTCCACTTCATTAGCAAGAAATTAAAGTAATATGACACAAAACAATAAAGTATCACTTTTTACTTATCTGATTGACAGTAAAATCCGATAATATAAACCCATAGACATAACGTGAATTAATGGAGAAATCAGAACACATGTACACACTTATAGAGGGAAAACAAGTAGTTACCACTACCTTGTAAAATACTGGATAATACCTAGTAAAATATAAGATGGATGTCTTAGCCTGTTTTGCTAAAACAAAATACATTACACTGGGTAATTTGTGAAGTACAGAATTTTATTTCTTACAATTCTGGTGGCTGTAAAGTTGAAGATAGAGACACTGACAAGTTGGCTTTCTGATGAGGGCAGTATGTTCACACAGTGGAAGGGAAAAAGTGAATAAGGAATTTAACGTGGCATCCTTACATAGCAGCAGAGATGGAAGACAAAAGGCCCAGCAGTTCTCTGAAGCCTCTTGTGTGCAGCATTAATCCCATTCCTGAGGGTTCTGCCCTGAAGACTTGATTACCACCTAAAGACCCCATCTCCTGCTATCATCATAGGTAATTAGGTTCCAAATTATGAACATTGGAGGGACATGTACCTTCCAAACCATGGCTCAAACCATGGCTCAAAAATTTCTAAGTATACACTTAACAGAAATTTTTGTACTTACGCACTAGAAAACATGCACTAGAACTACAGCTAAACGTAATAATGTGCGATTACAAGAAAATTAACTTTGAATAAAAGTAAGAAACGCACAAGGCCGGTGAGATGGCTTAGTGGTATAAGTGCCTGCCTGGCAAGCGTGAGGTCCTGAATTCGACTCGCAGTACCCACATATGTAAAAAGGGTCAGTGATACCGCTCAGCGGCACAGGCGCCTGCTGGCGCGCGAGGTCCTGAGGTCGACCCCTGGTACCCACAAAAAAAAAGAAACACACAAAATATTTTTGAACTATATTGCTTATATAATGTACAAAACCATAATATATAAATAACTAATCAACATGTAGTATATCCATAAAAGACAACGATAAATGAAATTTGACATAGTGGTTTGCTATTAGATAGAAGAAGATGATGAACTTGAATTATTCTGCATACTCGTCAGCATGGTGGACAGAGTTTTCCTTATTTATATATACTCAGATATTTACATGTCTTTTGCTATTCTTATGCATTGATTATTTTATTATTTCAACAATGAAATCAGTTTGCAATGTAAGTACTGACAAGCAAAAACTGTCATTGAAGTTTTGATGGCAGATTAAAGAGGGCTCTCTATTTTACACATCACTTCATATGTTCCATTCTGCACATCATCCTCATGCATGAACAAACAAGAAATTCTCCTGTTTTTTTCTTCCTCCCTTATCTTATTCCTTGCATTAGTTAAGATCTAGTCAGAAAAAGAAAGATTGGAGTGTTTCAAGTAAAAGTGTTGTAGGAAAATGTTTGATTACAAAATATCCCAAATAAAAGTGATGTAGTACAAAGATTGATTGCATGGGTGGGGCAAAACTTAAAGAGCAAATCAGGGAAGGGGAGATCAAATACAGGTTAATAATTCCAGGAAGACTGGGGAACCAAAGGAAGAAGGTGTTGGAACCAAGGAAAAGGGGGAGTAGAAAACAGTCCCCATTTCTCTCAGGGCTGCCATCTGTAGCACTGAGATCAGGAAGGAAGGGCCACTCCTTGGATACTGGGACTGGAGTTCATTAAGCCACTTTCAGAGACACTATCAAGGAGAAAAAATGATGAAGAATACGTGGAGGAAAATCTTTCTTTCTCCTTCTGCTTCGTACCCACTCATATGGATACAATGTAAAAATAATTTAACTGACAAAGGAAAATGGGAAATGCAGTATTCAGAACCCCTAATTCTCCAACTTAGTTTCCCAACATTTACATAGCCATATCAAAATTTTCATACACAATCTATCATCTGCAGAAGTCAATGGGAAATTATACACAAAAAACTTGAAGATATTCTAATAAGAATTGCTAAATCTAGTCTAAGTAAGTTTATGTATCTAGGTAAAATTTTCATTTTTCAATGATTAACTCTTAAAAAAATGTTAAGGATCTTCTTTAAAGACAAGGACTGGAGGGTGAAAGAGCATGGTGGCTTATAATTTAATGAGGCTACCCATTGGCAGACAGAGGATTGAGGCGCTATGGTGCTTTGTGACCAGTTCAACCCTGAGAGTTCCCTTTTGTGGGATAAATTCAAACAACAAAAGCATGAACTCAACAAGACCCAAGTGAAACTGCACACTGGACAGGCAGTGAAATCCAGATATATAGACAACAGTCTGCATCCAGCACATCTCCAAAAGAGTGGGGACCTTTGATTTGGGATAAGGGTTTGGTACCTTTATTTTCTATCCTTCTCTTTTTGCCCTTTTACTTAATAATATTAAAAAGTGTCATTCTTAAGCCAGTAGTTGATATTTTTGGATGGTGAAAACATAAGAGTTACCGTTTTAAAACCGTACCTGAGATGTTGGTTTTATTCACTCATGGTGAGGGCGACAGATCTGGAGAGAGAGTTTATTTCTGAAAAGAGAGTTTATTTCTGGTGATTCCCAAGAGAAAGAAGGCATGCTGTTTTAAGCAGGGCTATGGGACACAATACCAAGACTGGTCCCAGCAGAAAAAGAGAGCAGGGAGGAAGACCAGAAAGCCTTCTTGGGATTTTTCAGGGAAGAAGTGGCTGGCAGAGGTTAAGGGAAATGGGCAAAAGAGGATTGCTTAGTTTGAATACAGTAAGTCCCTCACTTAAAAATGAGTTCCATTTCAAAAAAATGTTCCTAAGTTGGATTCATTAATAAGTCTGACAAAGTGAGTATTATACAACTTTGACACGAACATAAAATGTCAACCATAAAAAAAAAAATACACACAAAAAGAACAGGCGATGTCTACCGTCTTTTCGCCTTGGTCCAGTCTCTCAATTATTTTCACTTCTGTTTCCGTGGTTATTGCTCTGTGCTTCCGAGTCATCTCCTCCACATCGCCACTGCTTTTCCTCTTGCTTCCGGACACCCTGGGCTCTGACCGGACACCGTACTGCTGCACGCTATCGCACCGTACAGTAAGCACACAGCAGCACAACTGTGACAATGTCCAGCCGACACGTGAGATGCTTCTGCGATTTGTTCACATCTAGGTAATGCAAGGTGTGTTCGTATCTGTGAAAGTTCCAAAATTGAATCTTCATAAGTTGGGGACTTACTGTAATTATTTAGGCCTCTGGCCTGTAAGATCTGTCTCTAGTGTTTTATGCCTGACTCTGGGGCCAATTAGCCAATGGAGGTAGTGTCTCGCAAGTATAAAAGGCCAAGATAAAGCAGGCAGCTAGGAATGGGGACATAGTCTCCAGACAGTTTGCTTAGCATACTAAAGGCACGTTCACAAAGGAGTTCTTCATTATCTCTGGGGATTAACTGAACTGGGAGAAGCATTCTGTCCTGAATCAGCAAGGCCCTATGTAAAAGCATCATTAAAAAAAAATACAGAAGTGGATAATATAGTCATACATTAGGGAACATTAGTATAATCCATAAATTAATGAAGGTGGTGCCCTTCAGAATAATTGCCATACACATGGAATTTATTTTTATTTTGATGGGTGTTCATATTCATTGTCTATCATTTAAAGCCTCTACACTATTGATTCCAATCCTTCATGTAGCCATGGCCCATGTTGCAATGTTAATTAATCATCCCTATGATGCACACTTTTCCTCGTTTCTTTTCCTCTCCTTAAGGGCCATGTGCAAAGCAATGTTACTCCCAGCACACCACCACTAAGAGCAAAAGTTAGAGAGCTTCTCCTCACACATAAGCAGGTAGATGCGATCCACTTCTGTTGGAAGTGATTTATTTCTCTCATATCTCTTCACCACTGCATTCATTTGGTTTCTTTGATAAAACATTGAGAATTCTCTGGACCTTGATACCAAGCCTGCACTTCAAACCCAGAAAAAGGAAGTAGACTGAGGGTGGACTGATAGGGATTTGAAAAATTAGTCCAGTGTTCAATTCACACAACCTGCCAAAGACCTGCTGGATAATTGCACATTTTTTCTTTTCTGGGGATAAGTTTGGAAGAGTGAAAATATGAGAAAAGAGCATCTGATGCATTACTTAAAAAAAATAAATTTGGTAGAGATGTAAGAATAACAGACAAAAGCCTCTGGGTTTAGCAGAATCATTAGTGTGAAATAATGTACCTGACTCCAAAAACACGTCAAAAAGCGTTGCGGAATATAAGCCAATTCCCAGCAGTCTGGATTTATTATTTATGATGCCAGTTAAACAAGGCTAATGTGCTCTGCAAAAGTGGTTATAGCTGTTATGCAGTATTAGTAGAAATTAGTCAGATGTTACCAGCTCAATACAAAATAAATTTGCAAAGGTTTCTGCAAATGACAGTTTGGCTGAGTTAACATGACAGTTGAAAGCATCCAAGCTGTTTCAGTATTGGCAAGCAGGTTTAGTACCAAAGTCAGCATTTATCAGTGGAGGAAACAAATTAAACCAGAGAGGGAAGGACCAGTAATGGGCTTCAGCACTTCATCCATCATGCATAAATGTCCCTAATATCCTCGTCTTCTCCAATGCTACACTATCAAGCTTAAAGAGAAGCTACGAGGGTCACCTCTGTACTATTGCTCTGTATCTTCTCCATCCAGCTTCCTCTCCTAAAATTGTGTGCCCTAGAATACACTCCAGCGTGAAGGATATGGTTCAGAAGGACAGTGCTGTGCAATTCGGTGTTGATTAATAAAATTACTGTGCTGCTCAAAATACAGAGAATCATACTACTTTATTTTTAATTTATGAACATTTTCTCATAAATATATTGATGATTTCTTTTTATAAAAACCTCTTGAGGCAATACAATATTATCTCCTTTTGAAAAATTATACAACTCATCAAGCACCAATGAATATACATATATTCAAAAATTCTGAGCAAGAAAATGTTAGTCTGCCTATTTGAAACTTCTTGTAAGAATCCATAATCGGGCTGGTGAGATGGCTCAGTGGCGTAAGCGCCTGCCTGGCAAGCGCGAGGGCCCGAGTTCAACTCCCGGAACCCACACATGAAAAAAGGGCCGATGATATCGCTCAACGGCACGGGCGCCTGCTGGTGCGCGAGGTCCTGAGGTCGACCCCTGGTACCCACCAAAAAAAAAAAAAATAAAAATCCATAATCGATCTTCTGGAGATATAAAAAAAATTATTGAGTCTTGAAGAAGAAACCAATATACCTTCAGTGGAGATACAGGCCAAAGGAAACCCATCTTCTGGTTGAGTTTAAATAATTCCTGCATCTTTCATTTCCTCTTCTTAATGTCTTTTCCTTTCCTTTCCTCTCTTCTTTGGCCTTTGACCCTCTCCTTTGGTTTTCTTCCCCTCCTCTTTCTCTTCCCTTTTTCCTTCTTTCTTTTCCCTCTCTCTTTCTCTCTCTCTCCCCTTTTTTCCTCTCTCTCTCTCTCTGACATATAATATGCTTTTGTATAAATTCCCTTTCCTTAGTGTAAAGTGTATGGTCCACTATATATGAAACAATCATTGGATGGGTAAACTATGGGGGCTATAAAAATACTTTGTAAGCGTCACTGAATATAAAGATAACAGTGTAATTTCTGTGATTAATTTTACACTTGAAATACAGGACTCTGCAATCTTTATGAAACTATATGTGATGCAGATACAAGTAGAGATTAAAATCAATAACTCAAGCTCTTAAAACAAACACAGGATTGTTCAAGTTGCATTCATGATAATTAACTTTCTTCTATCTTTAGAGTTTGAATATTCTGTGAATACGTTTCTGAAATAACTGAATCCGTATTATATTGCAGTTTCCATTTCTATATCTGGACCCTTCCTTTGGTCTCTAAACTATTCTTAGTGTCATTCTGAAAAAATATTTGTAGTTTAATGAGGTCTCAAACCATAAAAACAAATAATAAAAATGCAGTACTTATGCAGTAAGCCGATCATTTGAGCACCATACAATTTATTGCTAATATCTAGTTATGATACGTACCTCAGATAGTACACTCAGTAGAATAAACATGTAGCTGTTTCTATAGCCATTGTCCCACTTGAATTTTTCCATTATCATTAAAATCGTTGAAGCAGCATAATTACTGTTGTACTATATTTAATAAACAAAGGCCTGAAGGCAAAAACTGGCATGCCCCAGGTTACGTAGGAATTGACTGATAGTTACAGGCATTAGATTTCCATGGCTGCTGTAACACAGGACAACACACTGGGTGGCTTAGACAACAGCTACTTACCGTTCACACGTCTGGAGGCTGGAAGTGCGAAATCAAGGTGTTCACAGGGTTGCTTTCTTCTGTAGGCTGTGAGGGAAGGATTGCTCCAGGCCCCTCCTTGGCTTTTGTATGCCATCTTCACTTTCTCCCTGCCTAAGTCCAAATTTCCTCTTTTTATGAGGACCTCGGTCAGTTTGGGTTAGGGCTCTGTCTAATGATCTCACCTTGACTTGGCTACCTCTGTAAATGCCCTATTTCCAAGTAAGTTTCCATCACAAAGTTAAGGGAGGGTTGTGACTCAAACATATGGTTTGTGTGGAGACACACAATTCAGCCCAGGATATTGTGCAAACTCGTTCCTAACTGACTACTCAGTTCTCCCAGTGCCACGCCTTGTTACTAAGAGAGATTGGAAGCGTAAGGAAGTGTCAGCAGGGATGAACCGAAAGCAACCTTAATGATACGAGAATAAAGTCTGGGTGGGTCATCGCAGGGAAAATTCTTTTAAAAACCCAAGAATGACTGATTAAATTCAATCTGCAAAATTATCCCAAGATGCTCCTCAATTTAGTAATACGTATATTTCCTTTTATATTTTGAAAGGATTAACTAAAACAAAAGTAAAGTTGAGGAGGAAGTGAAAAAGCACTCGCCTATTCTATTTAGTTTATGGTAATAAATTCCAATTATTTTGAATTGACATTGTTTTGTACTATGTAAAGTTGACTCCAAGAACTTCTTTCCCTGCTCTGTTTAAGTACCAGAGACAAATGACTACGCTGAATTCTTTGGCATGGCTCCACTTACTTAACACTCATCTATGCCTTTCTTTGGGGTCCTTTGGGGGAAGAAAATGCTGGGCCTGTTGTAAAGGCTGTGATTTCAGAAGACATGTGAGCTAAGCCTCAGATCCAGTGCTTCTTTTATAGCAGTTTCTGTCAAGAAATTATTTTAATAAGAAGAGATACCAATTTAATGTATAAGCCTAGATGGAGTCGCTCTTCCCAGCTTTTCCTTGCCTCACTGCCATTCCAACCTCATTCCAAACTGAAGCTATTGACTCAAAAGGTATATTCACTGATAACACTTCATCCTGCCCCAAATCTTGCTTTCATAAATAACTGAAAATTATAGCTAACACCAATTGTCCTCACATTCTGTAACCACATGCTATTATAACAGTGCAATTCTTTAAAGTTCCTGACGGAGGGAAGTGATGAAATTTGGGGACAGTTTATGTGAACAATTTGTTATGCGTCCAAGAGGAATGGAGAGTTAATGACAGATTTGCTTCTTGGTCCTGAACCTTAATTAACAAGACCTTCCCAGTAACGCACTGAGAAACAATAGGACAATTCTTCTGAGAATTTCACTGATTATTTACTTCTAATCTCCGGGGATTTATTTTACTATTATTTTTCTTTCTCTGCGAGCTGCAGCTTTGTTGCCTTGACATTCACACTCAAGAGTTATTGGTATCAAACCACGCCATATAAAAAGCTATCAAGCACTTCTCAGATTTTCCACAGTTCAAAGCAGCATTGGCAGCCTGCCAGCCTTGAAAGATGAACTGAACCCCAATGGGGGGAGTGTGCCTGCACGTGCACTAGGGAGCTTGGGGTGAAGTGGGAGAGGCTGCCAATTCAGAGCTTCCCAAAGGGAAGGCAGCTGGATAGGTTGCCAAAGACCCGAGAGGCTCACATTCTCCCCCTGCTGGGAACAAATGGAACTAATATTTGTTGAATAGGTGTAACCTTCATAGAAATATCACACTTTTGGAATAGGTTTTATTTATTTATTTATGTATTATTTTTATTTTTCTTTAAAGGAGAGAGCTAGCTATATTAATCAGAAAACTTATTCATAAGGATTTCAGCTTTTTAAACCTTAGATAGATCAATGACCATAAATTTTGGGAATCTGAGGAGGTAAAAACAGCAATGTCTACATCCAGAAGTCATAATCTCTTCTTGCTGTTAGAGAATGTGAAATTAGGAAGTTCAAAGAAATTTGAGGACACTGTATGTACCCAGATTCTGTCCCAGTCACACGTTTCAAATGTATTTTTAAATTTGTGGTCTGTATTTTCTAATCCTACCCAGAAAATGGAATTGAAAACACAAGGAGGACTTTGTTTTCATTTTTCCAAAACACCGTTGTATTCAGTGTCATTATGGGGTAAGATGGTAGCCAGTGTTGTGATATTTCAAAAAGGAGACCATTAAGACCCAAAGATGTTCAATGGTTGCCAAAGCGCTCATAGGTTGCAAGAAGAAGGACTGAAACCTAAAGTTAGCTCTCTCTACTTCCCCCTTGTAGTCTGATGCAGGAATATCTACCCCTGCTTATTGGTACATTCACATATAAATGCAGGCATTCCACCAGGCTTTGCGGAGAGTAGGGCCCCCTACATTTTCCTTTTCAGTCATCTGTGGACACTCTCTGAAGCACCAAACTAACTAAAACACAAATTTACGGGAAAAAGTTTTAATTAGAAATTAAGAGAAAATAGTTACCCTTAACATTTTTCAACCTTTAGCTTGAAAAGTGACAAAGATCAGGCTAGCCTCCAGAAAAGAAGAGTAAGAAAAATAGAAAAGGACTCTAGTCTGGGCAGCTGGAAAGGACACGACCCGATGAGGGGATTAGATTGGCCCCTGCTCCATTCTTTAACTTGCACTTTTGTTGTCTTTCTTTCCCTTACTTTTAAGAGTGCTATTGCACTCAAAACAAGCAAAATTACACCATTAACTTCCATAATTTTTATTCACCACACCTGTCAATGAACCTTAAATCTAAAGATCCCAAAAGAATCAGAAAAACACTCCTGGACCCTTGGTTTCGGTATACATTTACCTGTGTCTTCTGTTGACATTTTCTTTTTAATGTAACCATTTTGACGACATGATATTTTAAGAAAAATACAATCAAGTAAAAAGAAAATAAATATCCACATATGTTTGTATGTCTGTTTACAAAATACAGTTTTTGTATAATGTTCTATACCCTATTTTAGTTAATATATAAACATATATGAGTCTTACATTATTTTATAATATTGTATTTATGACTACAGAGATTTAACCTATACACAAGATTTTTTAGTAGTATTACAGGATTTTCTTCCATTTTCTATTAAATGAAACATTTTTAAATTGAAGAAATGTTCTTGCCTGCGGGTTGGTACATGCCCGTAATCCCAGCACTTGGAAGGCTGAGGCAGAAGAATCGCTATGAGTTTGAGGCCAGCCTTGGCTACATAATGAATTTAAGGCTAGCTTGAACAACATAGTGAGACTCCGTCTCAAAACCTCTCTTGGAAAAAAAAATGAAATGCTCTTATTTATACTTTTCACAGCGTAAGTATGAGCTTCCATAGCTTCACCACGACTGAGCAATATCCAGTGGTAGCTTGGTTCACGAACGCTTTTGATTGCAAATAATTTGGCTGGCAAACAGAAACATTTGGCAATTTTTTCTTTTGTTGTTTGTGAATTTTGCATCAGATGACACACGTGGCCATCTTCACCACACAAACATAAATCTGGCCATCTTTTCCAGAATTGTAGAACAAATAAAGTTCATGAACTGAGATACCACTGTATCCTCAAAAAATGTGCTAATTTGCTACTTGACAATTTGGTTTTCCCACTTTCAAAAATATTTGTCCATATCTGGTGATCTTACCCTTGTGTGATTTTTTTCTGGACAAATGTATTTTGAATTCTATGATTTTAATAAAAATGTCTGTAATCATTCTTAAAGTTTATAAGACATTCCTTCCAACTTTTGACATACCGTATAGCTACATTTTATATCTTCTTATACATACAACCAAATAAGAAAAAAACTTAAATTGAAAAAGAGATGTAAGCACAAAATGTTATCAATGACAGTTTTATCTGATGACTCAAAATAAATAAAAGACCTAAATGTAAGGCCTGAATTAGTGAAATTACCTAAACAATACATAGGGAAAACACTTCAAGGCATTGGTATAAGCAAATATCCTTTGGCTAAAACTCCCAAAGCACAAATGACAAAAGTAAAAATAGACAAATGGTATTATATCAAACTGACAAGCTTCTGCGCAGCCAAGGAAAGAATCCACAGAACTCAGAGAAAAACTACAGAATGTGAAAAAAGTATTTATCCAACAAAGGATTAGAATCAGAAGTGTAGAATGAGCCAAAAAATAAAAACTAAACAACAACAACAACATCAAAACAAATAGTCTAATTAAAATGGGCTAAAGATTTCAATTATTGTTGTAAGTATAAGAGCTTCCTTTTTTGAGAACGAGAAAAACTTTGTTGTGAACTTTTCAACTTATTTTACTTTGCGTTTGAAACATATCCCCAGCAGCTGTCTGTGAATTTCATCTAAAGCAGCTGTTGAGGTACTAGGAATGTGCCAAGGAATTGATGAAGTAAGGAGATAGGACTTTCTTGAGGTATTGGGCATTGAATTTCAACAGGATATTTTCTTGTATGTTTTTTACTGTGTGGGAGAAACAATTAAACACGTGACCTTCCTGTAACATCTAAGTCAACAATATCCTGTCTGTCTCTAAGCAAAACTCCCTAAAAGAATGCAATAGAGCTGTATATGAAACCAACTTTATGTAATCTTGGATTTCCCCTCTTACAAATACTGCCACGACTTTCATGTCTTTTAGAGGGGTATGAGCTTAGTATCTGCCAAGGAAAATTTGAGTGATTTCAGAGATTTAGAGGAAAATATCTCTCTTCTATCTGTGTAGTCTGGCTTCTGATTCCCAGCATTTAAGCTAACCACAGTGTCAGAAGAAAGTTGTTTGAGTGAAAAGAAGTATCAGACAAGAAATAAAGATAGAGGGAGAGGGAGGACAGTTGGAGGGAATGAGAAAAGGAGAGAAGGGAAGGGAGGGAAGGAGGGTTGGTCTCTATCTAGTGGCAGGCTTCTTGTGTCACAGGATAATTTGGAATGTCATAGTATTCCACCAAGAACAATTTCTATCACCACATCCCAGGGTGATAAATATTTTCCATAAGAAATAAGGGAGTTGCCGAGTAGGCTTCTAATCCAAGCATTCTGGGAGCTGGAGGCAGGAGGATTGGAAGTTTGAATCCATCCTGGGCAAATTAGTGAGACCCTGTCTCAAAATTTAAGAAATGAAGAAGAGCTAAGGACATGATCCAACGTGAAGGCACTGAGGTCAATCCCCAGCATTCTAGAAACAAAACAAACAAACAAAAAGTAACACCAAACAAACAAACCAAGCAGTGGGGGGAAGCTGTGCTGATTTCCAGCCTCTGCCATTTTGCTACAGTTGATGGTGTCACTGGGTGTGCCAGGTACATGGGATATTTATGTAATTTGGACTAATAGGGGTTGCTTCGGAGACAGATTCATCTCTACATTTTCAGTCAGTATCATCCAGGATCTTTTACGTGCTTATTGATGAACTGTAGACATCTCTCTTAGCCTGTGCTGGACAAGACTGAAAAATAAACTTTCCAATGTAGCCCATTGCTATGCCTTTTTAAATAGGATTCATAGCACTGGAGAGAAGAAATGAATACAACTGTCATTCCATATAGCAGCTCTTGCCTTCAGAATACGTCCTTCAGTGGTGACTTTACCATTTTTTTCTCCTTAACTCTTTAACCAGTTAAGCCAGTCTGGCTTCAGTTCTCCTAATGCCTTGGTTAAAGGAGAGTCAACAGCACGATTTCAGTTTTCATGGTGTCTACAGACACATTTTTGCCTGGAGAAACTTCCTGTACCCAACATACGTATTTTAGGTTCGCTGAATAGTTTTTGTTATCCTTTGGATGGTGCTAAGTACAGGAATCAATTATGCAACCATTCAGCCATCAGTTTTGGTCTCTTCCTTTTTATATCCCAACTGAAGCTCAATTGTCAGAAAAACGAAAATTACTGGATGAGGACCTGAGGAGATATTGATCTTTCCACCAGCTTTAAAATGCCCTGTAAGCTAGTGACATTGTACCTACGATGAAGTAAGGGGCAGCTCCGGGACTCAGCAGTGGGTAGAAACACTGAATCAAAGCTATGTTAAGAATCTTTCCATTCACTTAGCAAGAGTTTGTTAAGTGTCAGTACGTGAAATACATGGAATTATTTTATTAATTCCAGAGAGTGATTGCAGGGACTCCATGTGTCATGTACTTTCCAAAAATCTGGAAATATTGCTGTAAACAACCCTCTTTTTAGAAAAAAATTACTATTATTCCATTCATAACATAGATTAGTAAATTGAATTTCAGAGACTTCAGTCATTTGCCTCACGTCAACCCATCAAAAAACCAGCAGAAGGGAAATAATCTTACTGTTCAGTGTGGGCCACAGCGAATCTACCCTGCAATCACAGGAATGGTCCACACTCAGCTTATTTCACTCTGCACCTAAATCACATCTGAGAAAGGAGAAAATCTGTGCATACTTCTTTCTTTCCTTTTTTCTTCTTCCCTTTTCTTCCCATCCCTTCTCTGATTACTGCGTTCTTTTCCATTTTCCAATTATTTTCCTCACAATACAAGAGGGAGTAGTGCTTGTTTTTCTTAAGGAGCATGATAAAATGAGGACTAGGGTTCAAGCATCTTTATCCTTTTTACCTTTATGTCAAAGTATCCCCACCCCCATAATGCTGGGGATGGACCCCAGGACTCCATGCATGTCATGCAAGCTCTCTAACATTGGCCATACTCCTGCCCTAAAATATTCATTTTAAATCTGCTTTATTTTCATAAAGGTAGAAATGCTTACATAAGTTTGGTGTGAAAGACTACCAGTTTAGACCCAGAAACTGCAAAGTACTATATGTTAGGTAGATAGAAACATATAATGTAAAAACAAGGCATCCTGTGGCTACAGAGGAAGATAATTTCATAATTGTGCAGAAAAATAAGAAGTGCTTTAACTTTGTTGAAGTGTTCTTATTTTAAGCAGAGTGGAGATTTGTTTTTTCAAGAGAACAACCAAAACACCCCAGTATTCCAAATGATTGAGACAAATATCTCCCACATCCCATAAATCAAGAAGGATGTTTATATTCTCTGAAACATTCTGTAACAGTTTTCTTCTTGAATGATAAGCTTCTACAAGAGTGTTAGATTTGGACTACAAAAACAGAAACGCTCTTGTTTTGGTTAGACAGTCACCATCTTTGAAATAAAATGTGCCTTGCTATTCTAGGAACCGTTTTTAAATGATTTTTTAGAAAATGTGATAAATGGTTTTTCCTAAGATGTGGAAATGTGCTCCAGAAGGATCTGAAAAGAGAAAGAGAAATGTAGGAAATAAAAAGCAGAGCTTTAGTTTCTTGACTTTAAAAAGTAAAAAAAGGATGTCGCAGTGTTGGGTTTGCTGTTTGATTTAATTTTGAATTAATGTATACTTGGGTTCTATAAATAAGATTCACTTATAAATTATATTTGTGTCTTTCTATGTAGCTGTTTTGAAGTTCAAAGACCAAACACGACTTTTAGAAACTTTCATTTTGTATGACTATCAAATTAAAATAGAAATAAAATAAGCACACATGCTCATGGGCACAAACACACAATTCCATTGTTTGGTAAACTATGCTGTAAACATTTACTATTTCCATCTTGGCTCAGTTTTAAATTTGTTGTAAAACAATGATATACACAGAATGTCAGATCACCTATTAAATATGCATAGGTGTTTAATGAATTATAGGGTACATCTCACTAGGAATCAGAGGGAAATAGCATGAATGTTAAATATATATTTTTAACAAAGTAGTACTGGATCATACCCTGAAGGAATGTTCCTGTTTTGCATGCTTGATTTCAATTTCTTTTTAACAATATTCATTTACTTATTCAAAGTTTAAAAGTCTAGTAGATAAAGGACATGTGTAACTGAAATCAGTTACACATGTTTAAATATTTTGAAAATTTCTCCTATAATTGCCATCTGTACGTCCTTGTTAGAGTCTCAGTTACTGACTTAAGCCTTCTGGTATATCAAAAGAAATACTACATAAATTACAGGGTTGTTAATGGATTCGAACCAGTTAACAAATATCATTATTGGGAACACAGATATCATCTTAAAAATGCTATAATACTTGAGGTTCAAGTAATCTTTTTTGATGCTAAAAATTTCATTGACAATGAGACTGAAGAATGCCACTGGCAATTCCAGAATATTCCTGACCATTTACTTCTTCATGACCCTCAGTTTTTCAGCTGTTTTATCTTAATGCATTTGTTCAGGTTTGTTCTTGTTCGAATGTGTATAAAGTCTATGTATACACCTTTTATTTTAAAAATCTTTTAATGAATTTAGTGATATATTAGATTTCTTACAGTATTTTGCCAATTTCTAAATCTACAACCATATTGTCCCTTAAACCATGGAAATAGCCTAACTTTTTTGGCTTTAAGTCACATTTCACTTGTGGTCAAATCTCCTTTTCTGCCTCAAGTCCTTCCCTGAGTTCATAAATAGGATTGCATTAGAATTTTATATAGGAAGATATCTGATGGCAGGAATTGCAGTTTTACAGCTTCACAGGTTCTAATCCTCTTCTACTCCATCTAGAAAGAGAGCAATCTTTAATAAGTTAAATCCAGATCATAGTATTCCTGTATTCAAAATCACTCAATGGCCATAGTTAATCATTAGTATGATATCTTAATTTTTAGTTTAACATTAAGACTATGACATCCAGCCCTGATTTTTTTCTGTCAATCCCATTCACTTCTTCTTTGCTCATGACACACCAGCCCAGTGGTTTTCCTCCAGACTTAGAACGATTACCTTAAAGTAATTGTTATCATTCTCTCCTCAGTCTCCAGCGTTGATCACCTCAGTACACTTGTACTTCACACTGTCTGGTATCCACAGGAGTTGGTTCCAGGAGTCATAAATACCAAAATCTGCAGATGCTCATGTCCTTCTAGAAATGATATAGTATTTAAACATAAATATGCACATTACTTATAATACCTATCAGAATATAAATGCCATGGAAGTAGTTGTTATACTGTTTAGGAAATTGTGAGAAGAAAAAGGTCTCTATGTATTTGGTACAGGCACAATTTTGATCCTTGGTTTGTCGAATCCACAGATGCTGAAATTCCATATGCTGAGGGCCAACTACAGTCACATCTCAGTTGAAAAGTATGCTGCTCAGAGAATCACTGGTACCCAACTCTATCCTCTTATTCTTCTTAGCTATTTCTCCTAGTTTTACCAAATAACCAAAGTTTTACAATATAATATGTGGATCAGTTTATTTATTTTCTCTCTCACTAGAATTTAACATCAGTGAAGGAAATTATTTTTCCCTGAGTACAAAATAAATACCAATTAAATTGACAAACAGAGAAAGATCAGAATTAACCTAAATGAGTGACAATAAAAGTCTTAAATTGAACCATGTGTTAAAATTATACTCTGAAAATTTACTGATATAAATAATTATTTAATGTTTACAAAATTGCCATGACATAATGTTTACAGTGTTTGATTCAATTAACCAAGCATTCTTATATCAACACACAAAATCTTAAATTTCAGTGCTTATTTCTGAACGGTAGTTTTAGGGATGAATTTTTATTTTTTATTTTATTAGATTTTTTATTATAAAGTTTATTGGTAACAAGATATACATAATGATCATATTCATCATAGGAAATTTGTACCTGTGCATTATATATCTTGATTCTTCTTTTTTTCCCATTCCCCTCCCCTCCCTTTACCTCATCTTTTCCTCCTTATTTACAAAAGCTTCGTTTCCATTTTATCCTTCTTTTCTCATTTTTTTCTTTTTCCTTCATTGCTTTTCCCTTCCCTTCTCCATACTTCCTTTTCCCATTTGAACAATTTCTTCCTATTTCACAATACCTATTATACATTTTGATCCTTATTTACACCTTCAGTTTCTCACACCAGAGACACAACGAGATATATACATGTGTGTCCAATTTATTTCACTTAAGAATATGGTTTCAAGGTGCATCCATTTATCTAGCAATGTCTCAAGTTTATGCTCTATATGGCTGAGTAATATTCCATTGTATAAAAAAGCACATCTTCTTTATTCATTCCTCAGTTGATGGGCATTTGAGCTATTTCCAAGATTTAGCTGTTAAAAAGTGTGCCTCTATAAACATAGATGTGCATATATTGTTGTGGTATGATGCTTTTAATTCTTTCAGGAGGATAACAAAGAGGGAAATATCTAGGTCACATGGAACCTCTAGTCCTAGCTTTTTGAGGAATCTCCACACTGATTTCCACAGTGGTTATAACAGTACACACTCCCACCAATAGTGGGGAAGGATTCTTTTCCCCCCACAGCCCCACAAGCATTTTTTATTGGTTGATTTCTTGATAACAGCCATTATTTCTTAGGTGAGATGGAACCTCAGGTTTGTTTGATTTTGCATCTCTTGAATGACCAATGATGTTGAACATTTTTTCACATATTTATTTGCTGTTTGCACTTCTTCTTACGAGAAGTGTGCATTCATCTCAGATGCCCATTTTTGGAACTGAGTTTTAAATTTGGGGTTCTGAATTTTCAGTTATTTATGTGTTCCAGATGTTAGTCCTTTTTCTGAGGAACAACTGCCTAAAATTTTTTCCCACTCTGTAGGTTTTCTCTTCACTCTGATGGTGATTTCTTTTGCTTTGCAAAAGCTTTTTAATAAGATGAGATCCCTGTACTTTATTCTTAGTAATATTTCCTGTGCAATCCGGGTTTTGTTCATAAGGTCTTTGCCTACACCTAAGTCTTCAAGAGTCATGCCTGTTCTCTCTTCCACTAGATTTATTGCTTCTGTTTTAATATTTAGATCTTTGATCCTTTTGGTTTTAGTTTAGTGCATGATGAAAGACATAGGTCTAGTTTCAGGCTTTAGCATATGGAAAGCCAGTTTTCCAGCACTATCTATTAAAGAGTGAATGTGGTTGGCCCCTTTGTCAAAGATAAGATGGCCGAATGTGTTCAGAGTTGTTTCTGCATCTTTTAATCTATCCTTTGATCATCAGGTCTGTTTATTTTTGTTTTGTTTTTTGTTTGTTTGTTGTTGTGTTGTTTTTGCCAGTACCATGCTGTTTTTATCACAGTGGCTTTGTAGTATAATTTCAAGTCAGGGATTGTGATGCTCTCAGCCCTTTCTTTGTTGCCCAGAATTGCTTTTACTATTCTAGGTCTCTTTTGTTTCCAAAAGAATTTTAGGAAAATCTTCTCTAGTTCTATGAGGTATGCTAATGGTATTTTGACTGAGATAGCATTAAATCTGTATAACAATTTTAGGAGTATGGTCATTTTCACTATGTTTGTTCTTCCCACCCAAAAGCAAGGAATATCTTTCTATTTTCTGATATCCTTTTCAATCTCCTTTTTCAGAGGTCATCAAGAATATTATATACCATGACTAAGTAGGATTCATTCCAGGGATGCAGGAATGGTTCAACATAGGCAAATCAATCAGTGAAATACACCATATCAACAGAGCCAAGGACAAAAATCACAAGATCATCTCAATAGATGCAGAAAACCTTTGACATAGTCCAACACCCATTCATAATAAAAACCATACAGAAAATTGGAATAGATGGTCTTTATCTCTATCTGATAAAAGCCATCTATGACAAACCAACATCCAATATCATACTGAATAATCAAAAACTGAAAGCTTTCACTCTAAAATCAGGAACAAGACAAGAATGTCCACTATCACTACTCCTATTCAATATAGTTCTGGAAACATTAGCCGGAGCAGTTAGACAAGAGAAAGAAATAAAAAGAATAAAGATAGAAAAAGAAGAAGATTAGATGATCTGAAAGTCTACATAAAAGGCCCTAAAAACTTCACTAAAAACTTCTAAGTTTAATAACCAAATTCAGTTGCATAGCTGGATACAAAACCAACATGCAAGAATCAATAGCATTCCTGTGCACAAATAAGAAACTCACTGAGAGAGAAATTAGGGAAACTACACCTTTTACAATAGCATCAAAAAAATGAAATACTTAAGAATCAATCTAACAAAGGAAATAAAAGATCTGTACATTGATTTTGTTTTTATTTTTGGCAAAACTTTTTTATTTAACAAACTTTCTAGTTTTAATGATGAAAGATTTCTCAGTCAGAGTGTAAAGTTGTGCTTAGCCTCCAGCAGCCCTGTCTTCTGTAGAATTGGTGAGTATTACTCAAGATTGGTATTTGATATTCAGTCAAATATGTTTATGAAGTCATCATGCTAGACAGCTTTAGTTTGCTTCTCTGGGTCCGATCTCCCTGCTCTCTGCTTCAGAAGCATGATGTATTGAAGTGACCGCATCAAATATTCTCAAGCCCTCTTGGTTGCCAGTTTCTATGAGTAGAGAATCTCTGTGAAGACACTGAGAGTCACCAGAGAGATATTTCTTACTCATTCCCCTCCCAGCTATGAAGTCTAATGTCTATGATCTTTCTTGGGAGGACATTGCTTCTCTAGAAAGAGCCAAACCTAATCATCTCTTCCCGCCTGAATTATCTTACCCAATGAATCTCAAGGGGCATGTGCTCAGTTGTTACTGAGTTGTCTTTGTTGTCATATCCTTGTGATCCTCCTATATCAACTCTTTATAAACGGAAGGTTTTCAGATTCTTGTAGAACATTTACACTATTTATTTTTTAGGAAGACTCTGAATGCGACTGCTCTGGTGCTTGTAACTTCTCATCTTACACTTGTACATCAGACATCGTTGAGGCAATGGGATGCACTAGGCCATCCTCACATCACTTCACCTCAGTTGCATTACCTGTTTTCTTCTTTTAAATCCTGGGCTCTGTTCTTTCCTCCATAGAAGAAGATCTCCAAGAAACCATCTAACCATTCTGACGCATGAACAAGCTTTGAAGTAAAAACGGAGAGAGAGCTCTGGTGAAGAAGAACCAGGAGCTGGCAAATAAATACTTCCCTCCTTCTTTTCCAGTGACAATTCTGAGGTACATATTTTACCTAGATCTTGCAGTGTCTCAGAAGTATTAAATCCAGGTTTCCCCAGGCAGCGAACTAGCTTAATAATATGTCTTTGAATTGGCTTTGCTCATTCCTTGCCTCATTCTTTCAAGCCCCCAAACTCTGTACCTTAGAGACTCCTGAAGTAAACTACCTCTTGCTAACACCTTTCTCAGGGTTTGTTTCCCGGAGAGATCCCAGCCTTACAGCCTTAGAGATACCGCAATTGATGCAATCCAATCTCTCTCTTAATTTTTATTTTATACCAGAAATGTTTATTGCATAGAATGATTAAACATCATCATTGAGGACTGCATGATGTTTGTTGTCCATTTGCTATGTCATTTCTAACTTGTTCCTCATTCTCATCCTCCCCCTCCACACAATTTCACCCCCTCCCATTCCCTCATCTTTACCATCTTTACAAGAATGGGAACAAAGGAACCTAAGTGCACACTGGGTAATCCATCAGTAAAGTTTTTCAGTGTGGTTCCCTGACAGGTCTCAAAGAGGTTCATAATAGCGTTTCCCCTGAGGACAACAACACCATTAGTCAGAAGTAATAAAACCTTTTAGTGAAGGGGAAATTGGAAAAACCTTTATATTCTCTGTACATTTTCAAAATTGAGCAAATTTAAACTTTAGCTTCCAGACTTATAGAATGAATTCCTAGTTTAATTTCCATAGCAAAGCCATAGGCAAACAGGTGCAGGAAAGAATTCTAATTTCTCCCTATCGTAACCTGGTCTATAGGAGCCCTGACTTGTATTGGGCATTTCGCTAAGACTGTGCAAACCAGGATTAAAGATACGCATCTCACTGCAGTGAAGCTGCTGGACTCCTCTACTGCAGTGTGATTTTAAAGTACAGGAATTTGAAATATTTTCATTTGTAAAGAAGCAACACAGCAAGCAAACCAGACTAAACATCACAACTAGGATTTGACACACACAAGCTCTGTGAATGTGCTCAAGTATAAACTCTTAAAAAGATAAACAGTAGATAAAACATCAGCACAAGAGAAGTTTTTGCATTGAATAATAGTTTTGATTTTCATTTTTCTTTTTTCATAAATTAGTTTCCATGGATTCTGGGTCCAGATAAAAACAGGGAAATAGATGTATAGGAACAGCAAGGGAAACTAATTTTGGGCAATTTTCAGGCAAGACCTAAAATAAGAAATTACAGAGAGGAGGTAAGAAAACCTATACTCTTGAGATTTCCAGGGAGACTTTGCATCTGAAAGTTTCTCAATTTGCCAAAGATTCTAATTGATAGTGCTACCTGGCACGCTAATGCAAACCTCACATCATTTGAGGTTTGCTTTTCTCTCTTTAAAAATGCATCTTGTACTACAAATTAGTGTAAATATGGAAGGTCATGTTCTCCCTCCTTCTTAATTCTGATTTACATTTACAGGAAAGTCAAGCAGAAAAACATGAGCTGGGAAATACCCAAGAGTCATTACTGTTCCAGGCCTCTGGGCTGAATTTTGTAAATTCAAAGCCCTATACACCAACCTTCACTGATACTCCATCCCTGGCACAGCACACACATCCTAGATCTAGTGCCTTTTGACTCACATATCTGACTTTCTAAAGAAAATTGGTTTAAAAATACACTGAGGTTGTACCATATATGAGAAACATCTGTGAGAGGTTAGCATCCAGGGGGCCAGGAAGTAGCTCAAAGATTTTCTGTATTGTGTGGTCCTTGGCTCCGTGCTAGCTCTGAAAGTTTGTTTCTGTTAGGCAAAGAGTTAATCTATTTAATTTTGTTCACACTTGCTTACATATCTGAAGTCTTCTCTGACTACAAAATTCCCATGTAAAATATAGCCTGAAGCTGGGCGTGCATGGATATAGTCTCAACTATTTGAGACACTGAGGCAGGAGGCTCAGTTGATCCCAGGAGTTCAAGACCAACCTGGGCGATACCACTGAACACTGTTCTTAAATAAAACAGGATATATATAACATTCTGCTCTCTACTTGCTAATATATTACCTCCTCTTATTCTTCTCAAACAGCTAACATTAGCAGTATTATTTTTCTGTCCAAGTATAAGATTGTTATACACTAAGTACAGGGGCATTAAAAATACATGAAACACATATTTACAGTCATATGTTTTCCTTTAGAATTCCTGTTATTTCTTGTTAAAATTTCACTGTAAATTTGCAGAACTCATTTCCCATTTCCAAAGTGTCATGTGGTCAAGAACTTAGCAATTCCAATTATAAATGTTATTGATACATAGAAAATAATATGGATTAGAGCCCTCATTTTTCATCGGTTATAATTTTGTGAATAAAGAACATTTTTTTCCTAGCAAAATGTTTGCTTTGTGATACAAGGTCGTGGGAATGGGGAAACAATAATGTGTCAACCGAAATAAATGAATGGGTTCAATTGTTTAGTCACAATATGAAGAGAACAGATACATTTCCACTCCCTTTTCAAAGCACAAGCCTGGTTTTCATTATGTCTATCATGTCAAATAGATTTTTTCTCTTTAATTAGGAAATATAAGAGTAGACAGATTTGATGCCACAATATTTTATGAAGGAAAGTTCAATATTTGAAAGTAGTATAAGATGGGGATTTCATTGTTTATTATTATTGCTTTTTGCCTTTTAAATGATAGCTGAAATTTATTGGAGGAGGTAGTTATAATCTTTCCCATTACTAGCATGCTTCATTATTTTGCAGCTCTGTTATTCAGACTATATGATAAAAAAGAACTTTATATGTTATACCACATATTATAATTTAGCTAAGAAGCTATTTTGGACATTTGCTCACTTCTTTTTCACCAAACAGTTTCTCTTTTTATTTGAGTGTTACAACAATTTCTGTCTAACATCCATCCAAACCCACACCTCACTCTCAATCTTGTTCTAGTAGAACTACCTCTCTTTACTCACCCAAAGCTGTAGCATGGCATATAAGTTATAGTGATCCATTCCTGTGGCCACAAAGACTTATTGAGTGAAAGATGCTTGACCAAAGTCTACCAAATAGGGTCATGGAGACACCATACCAGGACCTTTCTTTGAACCACAGAGCAATAATCAAGAATCTTTTACTGCACTTGGTTTTGTAACAATACTTTGGGCTGTGGCTTGGATTCAGACTGGCCCCCAAAGACACAGATGTTGAGAGGTGGGGCTTGGTGGAGATGGTGTGATCTGGAAGGATGTGTCTCCCTCTCCAGCTCCTTCCTTCTCACCCTGCTTCCTAGTAGCCATGAAGTGAGCTGCTATCCTTCCTCCATGCCTTTCTTTCCTGCCTTGGAGCCCAAGGAGTATGGACTAAAATCTCTGCTAACCAGGAGCCCAAAGAAATCTCTCCTCCTTTAATTTGTGGGTGTTGGTATTGTGTCTTAGCAGCAAGGAAAGTGACTAAGACAATAAACTTGAAGGTCTTAGGGAACACAGTGATAAACCTGAGGATGAAGGACATATTTTTAAAACATGTAGGCAAACAATCATCTCTTATTATTACTGTATAAACAACTCAGATCAAAGGTCAGTGGATTCATCTACACATTTTAACTTCAAACTACAATGTTACATTAGCTTTTATCAAGTCAGAGATGCAATTACATGGAATTAGAACAAATTCTAAGCTATTTATATAAGTAAATCCTGAAGGTGTTGTGGGACAAACCTTGAAATTTTGTAAAGGAAATTTGAGTAGCTTCAATATTTTTAGAAATATTTCTAAAATAAGTACTTTAGAAATTATATACACACAGTTATGTATAATAACATACACAAATAACTCTCCCATCCTTGGGATTCTATTAGTAACATTTCTGTGGTATTCTCACTGTAAGAAAACCTCCCAATTCACCAAATGAAATATAAACGAATATAAAATTAAATATTCTAGACAGGATTAAGTAATACACCAAATATTTCAAAGACCATAAAGTTTAATTGAATTGACTTGTGTAAGTAATGTCATTGAAAAAAATCAGTGTACTTGTTTTGTAACATATATCTTAGAAGTCACTCAGATATCTATCATTTCATAACTGTTGGCCAATAAGAACAAGCAAACCCTCCAGAGAATTAGACTAGTAACTGTTCTTCATGGCGTGATTTTCTGAGTGACAAATAATCACTTCTTTCCAAACAAAACTTCCTTTGGACTATACAGCTTTCTAGAATTTAAACTATGGAAGTCAATATAGTAAATGAAACTACAAGATGTAAAGTTTGATATACAGACTATTAAAAAGATATTAATCAAGAAAATGCATTTGGAACCATTTTATTAGTTTGTATTTTAGTTACATCAGAACAACTCAAAGAGGCAAAGAACTTATGGAAATCAGGAGAGATAATTTTTGATTAAGGGAGAAAAGATCAAGGTTTACATCTAGGTTTGGGAGCCTTTTAAGCATGCCTGCCTACCTAATAACTTTCATGAGGACACTGAATCTACAGAGAGTGGCACGAGAATTGGGGGGAATAAAAGAATGATGTGACTGTATTGAAGAGTGAAGAAAATGAAAATAAGTCTAGTATATTTTAGCATTTCTCCCTTAGTAGAAGTGCAATGCTCGAAAATTTATTTGGAAGGTACAACCATAGCTGAAAAACAATCAGTCTTTTCAGTTTTTAAGAAACTTTCTGAAATCAAATGTGAGCTGCCACATCTCATTACCTGATTCCTCAAAGGCTAAAATATATGCTTTCACAATTAAAATTTATTTTATAATTGGGGTAATTAAAACTCAGACATGACTTAAAGGCTTAATCATGACTACTTACCACACCCAAACCTGACTCAGGATTCTTAACTTCTAGGTTCGTCTTAGCCTCAACTCAAAGCTCTGCAGGCACACAGAACCACAAGTTGAGAGTTCCAGATCCCTGGAATACCACCTGGAGAAAAGAAAGGCTGATTTAAAGTGTTATGATGATTATAATTTGTGTGAGGAAAAAAAATCTCATCTGTTATTTTTGGACTGTAATACAATTTATTGTAATGAACATGTAAGAACAAGTACTGGTCATCAAAATTTCCTTGATATTTCTTCCAAAGTCTTGGTTCAAGATCTAGTTCATATGGTAGTGTCAATTATATTTTTCTTTGTACTCACTTGCTATTTTGTGTATACTTCAATTGTCCATAAACTGGTAAAAAAATAGCACAAAACATAATTTCATAATGCTGAATGTATGCTGAACTTTATCTCATTCATCAGTATTTCCTCCTGTTACTTACTCATCCTGAGCAAATGACTTAGAAAGGATAGATGGTTATGTGCAACATAGAATAGATTCAATGTACAAACTTCGAATAACTTGTTTTTATTTATAATGGTCCCTTTTTAATAATCATTATTAAGTTATAAAGCTTATATTCAGTTGCTACTTTCATGCCTTTTTATTTGCAACTTACTCTGATAGAAAAAGAAAATCTAAATACTTTAATTATTTTTTCCCTCTTTAGGAATGCTTTGAGTTTGGGAGCTACCTGGTATCAAAAAGCTTTTGCTTATTTTTTTTTTTTATAGTTGAAAAGTAGGAGACATTTAATTAATTTCCAGTATAATAGTCAAGGTAGTAATCAGTGGATTTAGATTGTAATATATTTGTAGGTACCTTCTTATCACTGGGGGTATGGGATAAAAGGAGAAAATATCTGTTTAATTCCAGTTATTGCATTAATTTAATCAAATTTCATCCCATGTAACTATATACAGAATGTATTCAAATTGACAAAAGAAATCTGAATTAAGGTCAGAACTTTGAGAAACAATCCCTCAGAAGTTTGTACCTAAGAGTGTCATGAGGATAGCATACATTTTAAAAACAATGATTAGGAGGGATGTGTGGATAAAGAGCTTCACTGTCTTAAAGAGAGTGTACAAATTACGTTCCTGCGGAGAAAAGTGCAATATGTGGTACCCCATACAGACAGCTGCTGAGACTCTGTCAGGTGGAGGGTTATTTTTGTAGGAAAAATCTAAAAAAAAAAAATTGAAATGGCTGTTTAGTCAATTTTTTTGTTTTATTTTTGTTTTTAAAAGTATTATTTTCATTGTTTAGTAGGGGAAGAGAATAGTGTGTCGTAAGACAGCAAACAGCAACTCCCTTACAGTTCATTTGATTTCTTTGTGCTAAAATGAATGCATCTTGCCCACCTGCACCTGAAGTAAGTGAGATTTCTTCTGAATCACATTCAAAAGAAGGAAGCTATATCGTGAGACAATTGCTGAAGTAACCTTTGTAAATGTAGTATTAACTATTTGAACAGAAACTTTTGGGATTGCTGGGTACTGCAGGGTGCCTGGCAATGTCACATGGCAAATGAGCTAGGCTGGTGTTGCGATGGAGTCTCTTTCATTGTTAAGGATACCATTCTCTGAGTCTCAGTTGTCAGGTGTCATCTAGAAACTCTTCGGGACGTTGGCTGGAGTTAAGTGATACGTATGTGATTTATGGATGCAGCTCATGTCTTATTCTGTTCATGGGAAATTTCATTCTTTGATTCCAGTACAGCACTTGCTTTACAAACTAGATTTTTCATGGTCATCTGTAGAAATCAGTTTATGGATTGGTTTTCTTTTAGTGTGTTTTGTGTTCACGTGTGTGTGTGCCCTTCCTCTAACATAACCTTTTTCTCTGCCACCTCAATCGCTTTTGTTCTCTCTGGCCACTGAATGGTGATTAGGTGTTTTTTCTCTGACAAGACGTATCGCTAAGGGGCTGGTAGCTGGTGTAGATTGCTTTTGATTTATGAACAAGGCTCCAAGGAATGTATTACAAGGAAGCAGAAAAACAACTCATCTTGTCTTCATTAATTAAATGATTTATTAACAGAATTTGCAACTATGCTTGATTATTACCAAATATGAGAGGACAGAATTTTACATAATGGTTCTAGTATCAAGTATCTTGTTACAACAATGAAATAACGTTGTAACTTATCCTGAATAGCCACTACTTTCAATATTCCCCTTGGAACCTGCTCACTTTCTGCCAAATCTCAACCTAAAGGAAACATTTTATTGGGAAATACACTGAGAAAAATTCATAATCTCTCCTGAAAAACTGCTGTGTAATTGCTTATTTATATGTGAGATCTGCTGATTTTGGTCCTTATTGCCTTCCAAGTGTTAGGTAGTATGGTAGTTAAAACACTGGGTGAGTAAATGGAAACAATAAATATCTTCCCTTACTTTGATTATTATTATATACCAGGGAGAAAAGATGGAGCTCAACTTAGTGAAACAGAACCATTCTGCGAATAGTTTACACGGGTATTTGAGAATAGAGATATATCACTGCTCCTCATTGCCTAACTAACTGTAGTGAATATTCTCCCCCCACTTGCAAAGTGTTCCCTTTTTAAATGGAGATTTGAACTGAAATCCTGAGCTGAGTATATAGAAAAATTTGCTTGCTCTTTCTTCTATCTTTCCTTCGGTCTCCTCATTATTAACTTGTAAAACTAAGTCTCAATAAAAATCCAAATCCATTTACCAATAATAGGTATCAACTTTAAAATTATACATCCAAGCAATCAAAAAATCATCCACAATTTGACAGAGTCCTTTTTCCATTAAAAACAAAACAAAACAAAACAATACAAAAACCTTCAGGACATTTATTTGAGAACATTTCAGCTAAGTTATCAATCAAAGAATGTATTAACACAAATCTTCTGCAGTATATGTGTCCTATTTTCTCTATAGCTAAGTAATAATAGTTACTTAGACTAATGGCCTTAAACAACACCTGGTACAGGAAGGAAAGAAAAACTATAGTAGCAACCAAAGGTTCATGTTGAGTATTTCTTGTCCAAAAGCTTGGGACCAGAAGCATTTCAGCTTTCTTCAGAGTAGAATATTTGCATATACACACTGAGATATCATTGGGATGAGATCAAAGCCTAAACACAAAATTCATGTATTGTTCATTTACATTTATAGAATATTTTTAATAAATTTGTGTATGAAACAAGATTCATGATGTGCAGTTTTCCATTGTAGTGTCATTATAGTGCTCGAAAATTTGAGATTTTGGAGCACTGCAGATGTCATATTTTTAGAATAGGATGCTCAACCTGTGTGATCAACCATGGATTGATGAGAAAGCAAAGGGAGAGGGAGTATAAGGATACAGCAGCTTACAGTGAAGAACCTAAAAGAAATTAGGAACCACCTAAGGTCTTTCTTTTCCACAATATGTCAAAGATTCCATGGAATACACTCAATTTGAATACATTTGTTGAAAGAAAGTACTTTTTTTTTTTTTGGGCCGGTGAGATGGCTCAGTGGCGTAAGCGCCTGCCTTGCAAGCGCGAGGGCCCGAGTTTGACTCCCGGATCCCACATACGAAAAAGGGGCCGGTGATATCGCTCAGCGGCACGGGCACCTGTTGGTGCGCGAGGTCCTGAGGTCGACCCCCCGGTACCCACAAAAAAAAAAAAAAAAAAAAAAAAGAAAGTACTTTTTTGTCCAGCTTCATCTGCTTTCTTGGTTATGAAATTACAATTGCTATGAAAGTATTCATTCCAAATTTAAAACTGAGGGCCCTGAGTATAGGAAATTTTTTCTTTGAACCAAATTGTTCTTTCTTTCCAAGTTAGGAGAAGGAAGATTATATTAAGTGCACAATTCTATATTAGTTTCCTATGGCTACCTTGACAAATACCACAAACTGGGTCATATAAACATCAGAAATATATTGTTTCACAGTGTCACAATTTCTCTAAGTCTAAAATCAAAGTGTTGGTAAAGTTGGTTACTTTTGGAGGCACTGAAGGAAGAAGGGGCTGTCTTCTCCCTCTGTGTTCACTTTATCTGTGTTTTGCATTTCTCCTGCTCACATATCTTCTTTTGATTAGTTTAACAGTGATGTTGGAGTAGGGTCCATCCTTATGACCTCATCATGACTGGATCAACTGTATTTGAAATGAGTCTAATTCCAAATCAGTCACACTGCAAAGTAGGTGGTATTAGAACTTTGAACATTTGAATTTGGAAAAGGGCATAATTCAACCTATTACATAATAACTTTCTCCATAATATTTTCCCTTCCTGTTTTCCTTGCTACTTTTCCCATTTTCTCATAACTAGGAGACAACATGAGTTAAACACCCAGTGGAGCAGAATTTCTGAGGAAAATGATTTTGTTGTCATACTCACTGTTTCTGGTAGAATACCACCTGGATTTGCATCCTGGCGCTACAACTTTCTATCTCTGTGGCCTGTTTCTTTATGATAAAATGGAGGTAGCTGTATCTAACATGTTAGGTGTACACTTTTTTCCCCCTCTTTTTTGATACAGCGAGTCGAACTCAGGACCTCGCACTTGCTAGGCAGGCGCTGTGCCACTGAGTTATATCCCTTGCCCTAGGTGTACACTTTGTACACGTTACATTTGTAAGTATGGTTTATAAAAAGTTATCAAAGAAATAAACTGCCTTCCAAGTCCAGGTAGTAGTCCATACACTTTGGCTATAAATGTTTGCAATCTTAGCCAAGAGCACACAGCTAGTTTGTAAAATATGGAGACAGAGTTTCACCTTTGTTTGGAAAATGAGCATAATCCTGCCAAAGAGAGTATTGAAGCAAGCTTTACATATGCCTCAGGTAATCATGAAAGACATTTACATTTCAAATGGTTTTGCTATCTGAAATTAGGTGCCAGCCACATTAGTGAGCTGGATGATCTGTTTTCATCTCTTCAGCCTGGTCTCATGGGCCAAAACAGGCGTAAGACAAGGAACCAACCTGCAAGAAGGAAATAGAACATAGAGCACATAGCGCTGTGCGTCTCCACTCAAAGTCCTTTCTATGTTATATTTTATTTTAAACACACAGAATGTTAATATTATCATTAAAAACTGGGATAGGAAGCTTGAGGAGTTCATCCTGTTTAGTTTACAAAGTAAATGGTGGGGATAGAGGTTGAACCCAGATCAGTTGACTCAAATGTCTGAGTTCATTGATAAATCCTCTTGCCTGCAAATATAGAGATGGAAGACATATATCTAACAGTGCTCTTTAATGAAATGCCACTGTGTCCAAACCAGTTACTGAACAGTTTTATAATGAGAGTGATTCACTATAGCCTCCAGTTTTGGACTCTTAATCCAAATGTCTCAAGCCTAGCTGGTGTGGTTGTAAACCCAGCACTCAGGAGGTTAAGACAAGAGGATTGCCCTGAATTAAAAGCCAGCATGGGCTGCATAGTGAGTTCAAGGCCAGCCTGAACTACATAGCGAGACCCTGTCTCAAAAACAAAGCAAAACAAAGTGAACAAAACAAAACAAAACAACAAATAGTATCAAGCCTAAGATGGATATATGGCTAAAAACCCAGAGGACCAATGGGTGATTATTTTTCATACATCTGGAATACAGCATTGCACTCATCAAAAAGCATAAAGAGGATGTAGGTAATTTTAGATGTATATTCCAAATATATCAATGATCATATACACTAAACATAAAGGTACTCCTTCAGGTCCCAGCATTATGTTCTTTGGAACTTGAAGCTGAAATGACACTTTGCCCTTTGTGTTCACAAATATATTTGATTGACCCCAAAGAAGTTGTTTGCAAATTGGATTTTCAATATCTAGTTACATATTATGTTTCCAGAAAGGTTCACCAACTCTTAATCTTAATACTCTTTGAATAGCACAACCTAATTTAATTTCTATAATTTTATATTTTTAAATCATGCTTTCTTAAAAAAGGAGTTATATTAAAATGCAAACAGAAAGGCAGAATCAGGTTCAAGTAAACAAATACATATTGAGGAAGTACCATGTGCCAGATGTTGAAGATATGGCTAAAACGATAGAAAAATATTGACAGATGTAAATATACATATGTATCTGTCCATGTGTCTATATTCATTCAGTCAGCATTGCAGTTTAGGCAGGTTTTCCCATTGTATAACAGGAAAGCAATGTTACATGAAGGAAACTTTTAAAACATATCACAGGAAGTGATACTGTATAGCACAGAAACATTAAGTACTCATTAAATTGAAAGGAAAATGAAAAGATTTTATTAAAACTTGAGGTCCTTCTGACGCTAATCATTTTCCTTTTAAAATCTGTGCAGATTAGTGACCTAAAATTATTTTATGAGTAAGAATATAATCTAAGATTATTATGACCTAGAACTTCTTTTTAAGCAAAAAAACAATAGTGATGGAAAGTTAATAGAGAAAAAAGAAAATCCTAGCACTACCTTTCTTAAAACAATACATTATGCTCTTGTTATTATTTTTTCCTTGTTTGATTGCACTGTAAGCTAAAAGGACACTCATTATTTCCAAAGTAATAGCAAACTACACTTAGGAAAATACTTAGAAATGATTTTCCTATGATTGTGCTTTTCATTTTTTTTAAGCAAGTTCTAGGGATTGAACACAATACCTTTGCCCTGAGATAAATCCCCAGCCTTTTTTTTACAAGGTCTTGCTAAATTGCTAAATTGCCCAAACTGGATTTTCCTGCCTCAGCCTCCATGGGGGTGTTGGAAGTACAGGGATACACCACCATCCTGGCTTTTTCTTATTTATAATGCTGACTTCCTAAATTCTGAAGGCATATGTATAATTAAGAACCTCACTCTTCGGAGTTTAATCAACACATTTCAAATCTTTTATGTCTGAATTGTTTACTCTTTGACTTTTATAGTATGCCTTTGGGATAGGGATTATGAATGTAATGATTTATATAGTGATGCAGACTTGGAGTTCAATAAATAATAAACAATAAGGAAATATGGCCTAGCAAAGATCCAACTTTCATGCTAAGAAAAAATTGGTTAAGTGACTTAGAATTATTTTGCTTTTATGTTGAAAAGCAATGACACAACCTGTCTTTTTGGAATGAAGTAATGCTTTTCATCATTTTAATATCTCAGACTAATCTAGGCGTGTGCACTCTCTTTTACCAGCATTTGAAACTTTAAACCCAGCTTCACACACATTTTTAAAAAGTGCTATGATTTCACTGAATATGAACTTTGGAGAAAGCTTTAATAAGAACATCAGTAAATTGCCAAATAACATACCCTATGTCATCTGCTGAGTGCAGTACATACAATATTTGGAGCTATTTCAAAGGAAGCTTTTATTATGAAGGCGAAGAAATTTTACTTGGACTTACCTGTATTTCTGGGTTTTGCACACACCATTACCATTCAGATCATGAACTATTTAGTGTTTTAATTGTTATCAGTGATTAATCTTTTGGCATGCCATACTTCAAAGATCGCTCCAGAATCTCAAATCAAAGAACACCTTGTGTTTCCTGTTTTTTTTGTAACCTCCATCTAGGCTTAAATCGAGTGGAAAAAGAAAATCAGGCAGGAACTGCAGACTGTCTTGTTTATTCCCGCCTCAGGGCCTCTGATGAGTGTTCTCTACCTGCTGCACTCCTTCCTCACAGACCAGTCTTTCATGTCATCTTGAGTAAGTTATTACTCATCATTCCAGTTTCCTCTACCTTCTACCTAAGTTAGGTACCCTATTAATGTTATCCATAATCCTCGCTCTTCCCCTAACATCATATTCATTACATTTGTCATTATTCATGTCAGTTACATCTCCTCAGCCATATAATAAACACTGTAAAGATATGAACTTCCTGAATTAATTATATTGCACCCAGAACATGAACCTGGGTGCCTGACACATGGCAATCAGCAAATAAGTATTTCCTGAATGATCCGAACCTCATTGTTTGAACTTTCATGACCACGGCACAAGAGCTCGAATTCTCCTGAAGCAAAATATAGCTTACTTTTGAATCTGGCTTATAAATCAGGGAAAGCATTTTATATTCACAAATACCTTTGAGACTTAATCTGTGTTTGATACAAATCACATGCTTTCCTTGAGCGAAGCTCATATACCCTTAGAAAATGTTCTATAAATTTTCATGCAAGGTAGACATATCTAGTTTTATAAACTACTGTTAGTTGAACAGGTAAATTTAGCCTTTTTTCTTAAAAATAATGTAGGCTGACACTGTATTGGCATCCTTTGTAGAAAAACAAGAAGACACTAATTATTTGCATTTAAACAGTATGAACTGAAAAGAGTCCATTGCAAAGGTTTAATTTTATTCTTTGAGACCTCCTTAAGCAGGACTGAGCAGGTTGAAAATAAAAATGGCTATAGAAGGTTGGAAGATAGGGAAAACCTACAGTCAGGAGTTTTTCAAAAGGTGAAAGAATCAGAACTGCAGCATGGAAGCAAATGGGCTTAAATTCATTAAGACATTAAAAAATATTCACTACCGGGGCTGGTGAGATGGCTCAGTGGCTTAAGGGCCTGCCCGGCAAGCGCGAGGACCCGAGTTCCACTCCCGGAACCCACATACAAAAAAGGGGCCGGTGATATCGCTCAGCGGCACGGGCGCCTGCTGGTGCACGAGGTCCTGAGGTCGACCCCCCGGTATCCACAAAAAAAAAAAAAAAATTTCACTACCAAGTGGGACTCAAAATGTTGGCAGGCTATGAATACCTACACATACTTTGGAAAGAAATATGTATATCATGGTATGATTTACTTATTTGCTTTAGTGAATCAAGCAATTCTTGTGTTACTAGAACTTAGAAAGTTCTAAATAGCTTTTTCTATATAAATATGAATAAACATGTGCAGTGTTTAATAGGTATTTCATGATGCAATGAGATCAGAATTATCTCTACTACCTGGGCCTTCAAATTTTCAGGAATTTAATCACATTTGTTAGTTTAATTTTTTTTCTAATGGATCCAATATTTCCTACACTCAACTTATGACATCTTATCTATCTATAAAAAAAATCTAATTTAATTTAATGACCTTAAAGGAAAATTAAATTATCCCAAGGCTTCCTGTAATTCAAATTAGTTGTTTAAAAAAATGTCAAGTATAGCTTTAACATGAAAAAGCTTTTATTAATGTGAGAGTATGAATGATCCATAGATTTAATCTATCTGAAAATAATGTATAAATTTTTCACTTATCCTCATGCTAATCCAGCAAACAGTTATTTTAGAAGAGAAATCCATATTTGATTTATGGATCATCATGATTTAATAATAAAATCACATTTTGAAGTTTAAAAAATGGAAAACAACTGGCTGATCCAAGAATTAGAGCTATTTACTCTTTTTATCCCCTAAAATGTTTACTTTGATTAAAATCAGTGGAGAGCCTATCTCTCTTCTCTTCATTTCTCTTGTGCAACTTAATAATTTCACCTGACAATATTTTCACTAAAATGCTGTAAGACATATAAATGCATTGGAATAGGAATATATTTTACTGACTCATCTCTTTGTTAGTTATTCTTTGTAAAACCTCAAAGAGTAGAATTTTTAATTATGTTTAACCAGTTTATGCTTTCTTAGATTTCATCTTCTTCAACGACAAACATATACAGTAATAGTTCTACTGGGTTGTGAGGATGTTATCAACATGGATACTTAAAATTTTCACCACTGGCCACCCCCAATGCTCACAAAATAAAATACAGACTTGAATTTCATTGCATGTTGCAGTCTCTGTATCACTTTGTATAATTTCACAATACTCGATATTGTGTGTTTACAAAGACTATTTCTGAATATCCCTATAATTCCAGTTTCAGAGTGAGATACAATTGGAGGAAAAGTAAAATTTATACTAATTACTTTGAGGTTTAGATTGTTCCAGGAAAACGTTATTCTCTGGAGGAATAACAGCTTCCAGAAAGTTGAATGCAAGGCTAGGCAAGCACAAAGCCTTTTATTTCTGTTCTTCCATGCACTTGGGAAATGGCACCTCCTGGTTTAGCTGTAAAGTGTTTTAAACAAACTAACTCAGAAAGAAATTGAGAATCCCAAATGCTGTAGAGTCTATGAAGAATCTTCAAGCTCAGGGGTCCTGGAATTCTTAAGTATGAAATCAATTATTCTCTAATGATTAAGGCAGTTCATCACCAATTACTGGAGTGTGTTCTTAGGTAATCAATGGAGGTTAAAGAATTCTTTATTTTCTTTCTAGAATTGGTTTACTAATTAATAAAAGTGAATTTTAAATGGTCTTCTGAGGAACAGCTGCATTATCTATTGTTATGAAACAGCCTTGCAGCCATGCTTGTTTTTTGGCATTGAAATAGAAATGAGAATGATTTGCATAAGTGGAATATTATTTGCTCTGTTGATTATGTTTCTCTCCTTTTCTGCATCATTCATTTGTCTTATTTTAATGATAAGTAATTTTCAGGCAGAAAACAACTGTGTGCTATTTTTTGACCTCAAAAAACAAGCTAAAAATATGTTCATAGAAAATTACTATTAAATTAGGCTTTGTTTTAAATTAATCACAAAATGTCCTTTGAACAAGAGTCAAATTCAGCCCAACTCCTTTTAAGATATACGGATAGCATACAACATTAACATGTAGACCACTAAATCTTTATTTGAAAATAGACTTGACAGTGAAGCTTTTAAAATCAAACTATCATTTTATTTATGTCACATTTTTGAAACTATCTTAGAAACAAAAAAGATTTATATATTGTTCATCTAACATTTTCAGTGACTATTTCTTCATGTTTCTTAACTAAAACCAGTACCTTCTTGAAAAGAAACAAAATTTACAATCTAAATTTCACTGCGTTGCTTACTTTTTATTCACATACATTGCTGTGAATTCAGTTGTTTATCTTACATTTCATACACTGCAGTAGAATCCCTGGTCCCTAGGAATGAGACTTCATTTGGACACAGGGCCTTTATAGAGAAAATCAAGTAAGGTCATTAGGGTATGCTTTGCATGACTAGTGTCCCTAGTGTCTTTACAAAATACAAAAGAGACAGAGAGAAATTATATGTGTGTGTGTGTGTGTATATATATATATATATATATATGTATATAATTATTAAGTTATATATATTCATGTATATATATGAAAATGACAGATGGTTTGAAGAGACATTGGAATAAAGACAGCCATTACAAGGCAAAGAGAGGCGGCTGGACACAGCCTTTCCTGCTGGACCTCAGAAGCAACCATGTCTGACAGTTCCTCTCTCCAGACTTCTGTGTTCCACAACAGTGAGAAAATGCATTGTTGAAGTTTAAACTTCTCTGTTTGTGGTATTTTGTTAGGCAATCTTAGCGCACTAATAAAGAAATATATTTACTGTTAAATAGTTTGTTTTAATCAAACTATTTCAAAATCATCTAATCCTAAATTATACTATTCAGGACTCCTACTGATATATAGAAGTAGATTTCAAGAATTATAAGTATCTGAACTGCTTTTTCTCTAGCTGTGAAACAAAGGGAATTGTGTAAAATTCCCTTGTGATACAATTTTATCATTTAGAAAACAGACAGAACAGTTGTTCCCAACTCATGAAAATGGGATTATTGCAATATTTGAAGTGCATAAGATGCCCATCCAAGTGCCTGGCATCTAGTCAACACTCCATGAAATTTCAAGGCCATAAAGTTGATGATTTACTAACTATTTTTGAAGCATTAGCTATCATAAATAGAAAACATACCTAGGGATCTGCTACATTTCTGAACATTAAGTGTTGTGGAATACATACATATAATTATGATATGTATCATAGCCCAGGGGAAGACATTACTAATACTCTACATCAAGTTCATGACTTCAACCGAAACTTCTTCAAAACCTTAAGGGAATAACGTGGGTGCAGTGTCCTACATGCTCCCCGGACCTGATGACGAGATGCAGCTGCTTACTTGAAGAGACAGCTCATGGACACACAAGGCTCTTTTGTAAAGGAAAAATGACTAACCCAGGAACACAGGCAATTAAGATGTATCCCGTGTCTAGATCATACATTTGCCTGCCCTCTGACTTCTCCAGTCTTGTCTGTGCTCCCCAGAAGAAAGTGTTTCTAACATATGCTAGAAACTTCAGCGAATCATCAGTTTTTGAATGAATATATTAATCTGCCACATTTTTATTTCTTGTTTTGCGTAGGTTAGATTTTATTCGATGTCCTCAGTTAGGCATGCACAATGAAAGATTAAGGGAGGGGACTGTGTTTAACACTTTCCCCCTGAGTAGATTTTGCATACTTCCCCTGATTAATAACTATGGAAATATTGTCGCACAGCAAGGGCTTCTTAGATGCACCCAAACAGAACTACTCACACTTGTTTCTGTTTTCATAGAAGCTATGCTTATCTGAGTCATTTCTTTTAATCATCCTGTATTATTAATGATTCACTAAATATCTGTCTAACCCATCTCCAACATGTGAGTTCTTATAAGAATTATATTTTCTTTTTTATATCCTCAGAGCCTAACGGAGTGGCCACTATGAGTCAGGTAATAGATAAATAAGAAGAGTGCATTTGTTAATCTAAAAGAGGAAAGAGGAGGAGGAGATAAATACTCATGAAGACCCAGTATTCATTCAGAATCTTGGGTGAGGGGAGGGAAAGGACGAGAATATGGTGCGAGAAGAAAATTCAAGACATGAAAAATCAAGACCAAAAGTACACAAATGGGGAAAGGAATATGTACCGAAATTACAAACAAGTCTATTTGGCTAGGGTCTATTGTATACGTGCAGAAATAAGGTATGTTTAAAAGGCAAATCTCATTTGATTGTGGAGGCTCATAAATGTAAGGCGAGGTAATCTCAACCGTGATTGTAGCAGCTTTGCAAACAACATTCCATGATTCTTTATTGCCTTTGGCATAATCTGTCTACACTGTGTAATTTGTAAAAAGAACAGAGAAGATATTTTCACTGGTGTCCAGAGTCATTAACTCAAATTATTCTATGATTAACTCAATGTGAATATATACTTTATTACACTAAGACCAAAAAATTTCAGTCATATTGGTTCATTTTGACTGTCATTAGTTGAACATAACAGATTTCATGTCCTGGATTCTTTTCCCTTAAATGGACAGTAAAATTTATCTCCTGTGTTTTATAGACACTGATTGCTCCTATCAACTTCTGTCCTTTGAAATGCCCTTTGAAAGTGCAGGAATTTTGTAATATCAATAAATAACCGGTAATAAAGTAGGAATATAAGATTTGACTCATGAAGTTAAGATTATCAAATATCTAAATATTCATCAAATTTCCTGTAAATCTCAAAGTAAAATAGAATCAGAAAACAAAGTTTGAGCTAATGCTGTCGAGTGCCAAAATAACTTTAAGAAAATTTAATAAACAAATCCTGCCTATAGTTTAATTTCATTCTGGGCATTTGATTTGAAACACATACGTACAACATGTAAGTAAGGAATATTCTTCTTTCAAAATGCTGCGTACCTCAGACATTTGAAAATAAATACATTGTGTATTCCTATATAGAGCAAAATTTTGAAAGTTATGAAAAATACTCAAAATAAGTTATCCGTGGGGCCGGTGAGATGGCTCAGTGGCATAAGCGCCTGCCTTGCAAGCGCGAGGGCCCGAGTTCGACTCCCGGATCCCACATATGAAAAAGGGGCCGGTGATATCACTCAGGGGCACGGGTGCCTGTTGGTGCGCGAGGTCCTGAGGTCGACCCCCCGGTACCCACAAAAAAAAAAAAAAAGTTATCCATTTGTGTCAACAAGAATAAATATCAAAAATGCATGAAAAAGTGACAAAATTGCTCTTAAACTTGGATGCTGCATGACATTTAAATTAATTTTAACATACCTCAAGTTAAATGCATATTATTTATTGATACAGATATGTGTATTAAATTTATAAAGTTCTTCTTAACGCTAACCTCTGATTTTAGTCCTGTCATCCACAGAAAAACTAATGCTACTAATTAATAATTATATATTTTCTATAAAAGAAAAATATATTTCCTTAAAAGATAAAATATTTATAGTATTTAAATGGAGTACTTAGAGAGTCATAGACAGGGGAAATTAGCAACAAAGCAATCAACGCCATGATATCCATTAGGCTAGATTGATCTATCTCAGACATTGTACAATTTTCCTTGTGGTTGTCTTAAAATTTTAGAAAAGATAGCAATTGGAAGATGTGAGAATCTGGTTAAATCTATGTACTCTCAATAATGTTATATGTACTCATATACATATACATTAGTATATGTAATTTTGGAGATTCTATCTATCTTCTGAAACCCAGAGGTATATGGACAGAAGAGATCCTAAGAATTTAATATATCATGGTTCAGGTCATCTTCTTACTCCTTTAGAAAGAAATATCCAGTTGCAATTTTTGTCCATCTGTGTTATTTACTAGATGACAGGTGAGAAATTATCTCAAAGCCTGTGGCAAAGCACATTCAGTTATGTACTGGGGATACATTCTGAGAAATGCATCCTTCGGTGGTTTTGTCAATGTTTGAACATCACAGAGTGCTTACACAAGCCTTGTTACCATGGCTTTCTGCACACCTCAGCTAAATAGCTTCTCTATGATACAGCCAATGCACCTGGAGCCATGACCAAAAAAATAATAATAATAAAATTACACAGGATTAAAACAACCACAAAAAGAAAGTGATGCTGTCAATAGATAATAAACCTGAGATGTATGAAGCTGCTGCTTATACATCACAGCATTTTCACAGTAAGCCTTTCTGTGATACGTAGAAAGAGTACACTAAAATAACCATTAAAACGGTATACCATATACATAAATGAGTAACACAGTTGGTTATTATTATCAAGTATTACATTATTATACATAGTGCTATAATTTCAGAAAACTGGGATGGTATTAGGATTTTTTAAACCAGCATCACCAAAAACATATAATATGTTGGGCTTCCACATTAGTAAGGCTGTGACATCACTAAGTCAGAAATTGTTCAGCTCCAATGAAAAATTATGAGACAATTGTCATATGAGTCCATTATGCACTGAAACTTTATATGGTGCATGAATGTACTCATAAAATCAGCGAAAAGGAACTTTTTTCCAAGGAATTTGAAACTCTAATTTTTTCTGACTTTTTACTTATGTCATTTATTTTCACTCTCCTTCACTACTCGCCAACATTCTAGGTTCCACTATATAACCATTGAAAGAAGGAAGAAAATATCTTCCCTCACTGTCTATAAATTGTACATCGTAAGCTATGAAATATTCAACATACAAAATTTTGATGCCATTCATTCTGGAAACCCCTATTTTACAAAACAGATGGTTAGCAACTCTGTTCCCTTTCTGCCTAACGGCTGCGCTGGGACAATGTTGTTGTCTTTGAGATTCAACCACATCTTTTCAACAAATAACGGTGTTGACGCCAATGAAATCTGATAGCAGCAAACATTATTCAGTGGTCTCTTAATGGAATAGGTTCATATTTCTCTTCCCTTTGGGGTATGAGGCAAAAGGACACACTGGGCTGTGTGAGCTATGGCCACATATAAGCAAATGATTTCAAAAAGTACTAGAGCATTTCATGTTCTTTGGAGTCAAATGGGAGTCCTAAACTGTCAGGCTTAGCAGCAGTTGTAACCGGTTTCTCTTTGGGGACAAAAATACACATTCATTTGCTTCCCGTTTGGTTTGCTGATAGAGCAGTCATACCCTGGCAGTTGCTACCTGGGACGGCAGAAGGATGAAAGCAGAAATAAATCACATTGCTCTATTGGGTTCTCAGACCAATAGCAAGAATTAATGTTGTCCCATGAAGATCAAAGTGCTTCTTGGTAACCTGGGAAAACCAGTACATCACTAATGGTGCTAGCTAGCATTCTGTATAAAAACAAAGCTTATACAGTAGCAAGATGAGAAAAGGTAAGTAAGAAAACTGCTAGTAAGAAATCAGAAGCATCTGGACTACCGGGATTTACAAATTTTAACCAAATTGAATTATCTATGTTAAGATCAATGTAAATTTAGCTCAAAGTCATTTTTAAAAATTTAAAATCTATTTACCATGCACCTACTGTGTGCCATGCATTAGGAATACAGTGCACAAAATATAATTTTGGTATCTAAAGGATAGAGTCTACTGTGCAAACAAAAGTGACTAAATAGTAATTTCTAGGTGATCCCTTAAGAGATAGGTTAAGCATGAAAGGCTGTGAAGACAAGAGGATCCTTCTCAGAAACAAAGGAAGATCACAGAAGAAATCCAGACCCAGGAAAGGTGGATGCTGAGTCAAATCTAATTGAAGAGCAGGAATAATAAGCCAAATAAAGCGTGTGTGTGTGTGTGTGTGTGTGTGAGAGAGAGAGAGAGAAGTAAGGGAATGATGGAAAGATGAAGGAGCTATTACTATGGCACAGCTGACAGAGCATGTAATATGATTGGATGCTTAAAGGAAAAGAGAAAGAAAATGAAATGCCAAGAATGACCCAACTGGTTTTAGGGCTACAATCCTGCCTTGGTCTTTATACATGCTTTAACTTCTGGGAAAAAGCGGGGAACCTCAAGGGCTCTAACCACAAGTTTGTCTCACCAGTGCATTTCCTAGGCAACGTCTCCCAGCTAAACAACCTCCCTTCATATGGAGACCAAGATGAGACCTTCTAGGAGACCAAGTTCCTAGAAGCCCACAGAATTACTCAGAGAAGCCAAGCACAATTACATCTTCCTGTAGGAACCAGGGTTCACCCCTTTTTGTTACTACAAAGCCTACCTCCCGCTGTGCCGGGTAAGTCACTCATTTCTGTGTTCAGTCGACCGGTATAAGTGATGAATAAAACACCAGTGATACATCGGTCCCGTTATTTAATGCTATGGTTTGAAAGTTCTTTCCAAAACTCACATTGAAATTGATTTGCCCTTGCCACAGTATTAAGAGGTGTGACTTTTAAGAGGATCTGTTTGTTGAGGCTCTCTCCTCATGAGCTGATGAATGCTGATAGCACAGGATAAAACCTTGATAACAGGGGCCGGTGAGATGGCTCAGCGGCGTAAGCGCCTGCCTTGCAAGCACAAGGGCCCGAGTTCAACTCCCGGAACCCACATACGAAAAAGGGGCCGGTGATATCGCTCAGCGGCACGGGTGCCTGTTGGCGCGCGAGGTCCTGAGGTCGACCCCCCGGTACCCACACACACAAAAAAAAACCTTGATAACAATTATAAGTACAGCTCAGTTTCTTCTCTGCCTCACCTATGCTCACTGGCAATCCTGCTTTGTTATGGTGCAACACTCGGCCGTTGTCATTTATAAGTACGATACTTTTCTGCTTCCTAGTACCCAGAATTGTGAGAAATGTTTATTTTCTTCATGAATTATGCAGTCAGTCGCATTTTGTTATAGCAATAGAAAGTGGGCAGAGACACTGGGCAATAGAATGTTGAGTGAAGAACGTTTTTGTTTGTTTGTTTTTTATGCTTCTTAAAATTGAGAGTAGGGATGGAGGACAAACGTGGTAAATTCAGTTTTGACAACATAGTGTGTGTAGAGCCTAATAGAAAAATTTTAAAAATGGGGAGGCAATCTGCTGTATCGATGTGAAAGGAAGAGGTAAAAAGGGAAAGGAGCATGCATCTGTTCGTGAAATATGTTCCCAGAGAACGGAATTCCTCTCTAACAACCTCCAGTTTCTGGTTGAGGAAGGAACAGTGAAGTCCCAGAAAATGATGGAGGATGTTGTTAGGCAGGAGATTTGCAGAGCATGAAGCAAGTTGGAGAAAGCTAAAGAGCTATGAAAAAGAATAAAAAAGGTGCCACTCGGAGAAGCTGAGCCACCACTGCCAAAACGCTTTTATTCTGTTCAATTTGAAATTAACATTGAGTATTCATTCTATGTACAAAGTAAAAACATTAGATTCAGAATCCTTGTAAGATAAATTACTAGGATATTAAGATAGTTGTTAAAAATTGCTCAAGCGAGGAATTTTGGAATTGTGTAGGGTAATACTTATGTGTATATATGTGTGTTTATATTGATCTGATGCATAGTAGCTTATTTGTTAGTTTGTAAAAAATTCTCAACTTAAACACTTGTCAGATAGACTAAATTGTGTTTTCTGTAGAAACAAACTCATGGAAAATTTCTTGGAGGTAGGAATTGAGTAAGACAGAAAGAACAAGAAGAAAAAGGGAAATGGGTGCTTTATTAAATGTCATATATATATATATATATATAATATATGGAAAAACAAGACAAGGAATGTAAGAGCCATGATTATAGAAATTTTTGATATGGAGAAGAAATATCAAAAGTGCTGTAAAGCAAAGTAATGTGCTTCATATTTTTCAAAGTTTTTCTTAATTTGTCACTACTTCAAAAATATTCCCTATGTAGTCCTATGAATCTGCTGCATATATTTGAATGGTTAATGAGATCTTTCTAATTTAAATACAAAATACCAAAATCAAATTTTTAAAAAATCCCAAGGAAGGGCCGGTGAGATGGCTCAGCGGCGTAAGCGCCTGCCTGGCAAGCGCGAGGGCCCCAGTTCGACTCCCGGAACCCACATACGAAAAAAAGGGCCGGTGATATCGCTCAGCAGCACGGGCGGCTGCTGGCACGCGAGGTCCTGAGGTCGACCCCTGGTACCCACAAAAAAAAAAAAAAAAATCCCAAGGAAAGTGGCAGTAAAAATAACAAAAATAAGACCGATTTCAAAAACTTCTGTGAATTAGTTGTCAGATGTGGTGGATTGAATTGTGTTCCTCCAAGAGTTATGTGAAAATCTTAGGTCTGGTTCCCTCAGATGAGCCCTTATTTTAATTTAAAACTAGAGGATTTTCAGATATAATCAAATTAAAATGAGTCCTACTGGACTAGGGGAGGCCATTACAATAATTCAGATCAGATCACAGAACAGATCATCTCACGAGGAGAATGACCCCTAAGGGAAGCAATTCCCCATTCCACCATTTCACAGTGACAACCGAATTATCCCCTCAAGTGAGGATGGCTTTCCCAGAAGCAAAAATGGCCCTGAGACAATGATCAACCAGACATTGGTGTGATCAGGGATACCTACCTTGTCAGCTCTCCAAACTATTCTGATGTTCCAAACTATACAAGCCCTCAACTCTTGCATTTTCCCCTTTCCATGAAACCTCAAATTTCCCCATAGCTCCATGAAGACATCATAAACCTTTATATGTGTCCTTCTCAGAATGGCCATGCTGATTAAAGCTCCATTTCTTTCCCTCCACCACTGTACATCTCCATGATGGATGGGTGGATGAGGCTGATTTTTGGGACCCATCCCTCCCCGCACCAGAGCCAGGGCTTTTGTCCTAAATTGTTGGTAACATCCTCATCATTCCTCTGTGTCTTAGAAATGCTTCACACCAAGTTCTTCAGTGAGAGCATTTTAAGATCAAACCAACATACAGATCATCTTTACAGGCTCAGAAATGGTGCGTGTCTAGACTTGAAAGGGCTTTTACACAGAATGAGCTGAGGTCATTAGAAATCTTTTTTCTCCTATCTACTGAGCCTCAATTCAATACATCTTACCTCATAGATTTTCTGCATTCCCTTCCCATGGCCCCAGATAGCTGTATACACTCGACCCAGATAAAAAGTGAAGTGGGCAGCAGGAGTGGGAGTGGTCAGGCATGGTGGTGCACGCCTGTAATCCCAGCACTCTGGGAGACTGAGGTGGGCAAATCACAAATTGCAGTCCAGCCTGGGCAAATTAGGAAAAGTGAAAGGAAAGAAAGAAATTACTTTAGAAAGTTAATGAACAGCTGTGGCTAAAACAAGGCACTTCTTTGTTTAAATCTTGGTCAGTTAGACCACAATAGCTTTTTTATTTTAGAACTGGGAGATAATGGAGAATGAAGTTGAGGTAGGAAGCATAAGACATCTTGGTTCCTTATATACTGTAGTACATTTTTAAAGCTGTTGTTAATAAGACCCACAAAACTAAAATTAGAAATACTTTCAACTTAGGTATCCTTTGATAATCTCAGCAGCAGGTTAGCCAGCATATCACAACCTTGCAGTATTTCCTTGGATTCAAATATGTCTGGGTTCAACTGTTCTAAAGTATCCTACCTTTTTCCTTTTCTGATATCTCTTTTTTTTTTTTTTTTTTTTTTTTTTTTTTGGGTACCGGGGGGACGACCTCAGGACCTCGCGCGCCAGCAGGCGCCCGTGCCGCTGAGCGATATCACCGGCCCCTTTTTCGTATGTGGGTTCCGGGAGTCGAACTCGGGCCTTCGCGCTTGCAAGGCAGGCGCTTAAGCCGCTGAGCCGTCTCACCGGCCCCTGATATCTCAAATGCATCAACCAAAATCTGGAAAGTGCCGTTATGCAATGTACAATAAATTATTGAAAAATGTTTAAACCGAGGAATGCTACAAAATGTAATATCCAATAAGAATTTATTAAATCCTGGGTTAATAGGACAGTGTACCCTATGCATGAAGGCAAAATGTAAAAAATATTTTTAAAAACTTTCATTTCATTTAGAGATCCCCCACTATTCCTAGTCCTATTTCTTCCCTCCTTTCACTGAATCAAGCCATCCTCAGGTATGAACATTAGGTAAAATTAGGTTTGTTTCAACAGCATGAGAATTTAAAAAATTTTCTTATTGCCTTAAATACTTAAAGTGCAACATTTCCCCCAAAACACAAATGCTTTGTATTGTACTTATTAGAATTTTGAGGTTATATCTGCCGAATCTGTATGGCATTGACCATAATTGCAGGCTAAATTGTTGACACGAAGCTAAAATTTCTTAGAAAGATTAGTTGGAATTTAATTTAGTTTTTCCTACTCAGCTCCTTGACCCCTACTGGGAAATGTGTGTGCCTTTTTAAATGAGCATAAATTTATGAATCACCCACTTGACACTTAATCATGTAAATTAATGACACTTGATAAATATGCCTTTTGCAACTGCAATGATGACTAAACTGTGTGTTTTGTTAACTGAGCCATTTATAGCTCACTAATTTTGGATTGCGAAGAATACCAGTTTATTTGTTCTACCAGAGTTTTCAATGTCATTGCTCTGTTTTTGAGTTTAAAATAATTCTGGCAATCTGAAGGATTTCTTTATTGAATACTTTTTTTTTAACCCCTTCTCTGAAATCAACTGTTACTTATGTAAATATAATTTATATTTTAAATAAAATTTTTATTTTCTATTCGATACAAACACAGCCTGACAAGTTAGAACAGGAAGTCCTTCAACTACAGTCTAAGCTCCGACTAGCTGAACATTACTACATACTACGCAGGTATGCTGGGGTAGTGGGACAAGATGCTATGGAGATGGAAGAAAGTACCTGGAGGGTGGTCATGAGAAATAAGGCTTATTTATGCAATAGAAAGAAATTATAGAGTTTACTGTGATTTCCTAGAAAGGAAGGATCCACGAGAAGTCCATAAAATTCAAAAATGCTGCTAGGCAAAATCCTACAAAGGATACAATATTCAAAAACAGCACCACTCATAAAAATCTAGGAGATGCGTGTACCTGACAACAGCACCACTCCACAGGTACAATAGAAGCTGCTTAGATGAGTTGCTTGGCACCGGGTTCCTGCAGGGAAGGGCTTTCTATTTATTAAATTATGTAGGAGTGAGATCATTAGCTGTCTTTGTTCATTGTGTGTCTAGCGTTTCAAGGCACAGCTGACTTCATGTACGGGCATGATGGCAGCTGCTAAAGATAACACTAGTTTCCCCAGTCCACAGTGTCCCTCAGATAATGCTTACGTAAACAGTTTGGTCTCTGTCTGCTTACGGTATCCGTTTGACTTGATAGGAGCCTTGGGAACAGAAAGGAGTATATTCTGGCCGTGGTGCTAAATGCCTCAGTTTCTCTTGGAAGAAATAGGCAATTTTCCTCCTTACAGAAATACCGAATAAAAGCTGAAACACCACTATAGGTGGCTGGATGCTATCTGGCGACTCCCTTATAGAAAAGTTGAGCCCCCTTGCACGGAGTCTCAGGCAGTCTGCTCTTGGCATTTGCTTGCTTACCTCCTAACAGCAAGGTCCTCTCTTCCCAGTCATAAGCTGGCTTTGGCTTTAGAATGGGAGCTTTCTATCCCACTGTGGTCATTTTTCTGGGAGATTTCTCCACTGGTAAAGATAACATGGACAGCTGCCTCACCACATTGTTAGGAATCTCAACAATGGTTTCCTTGCCCTGTAATTCTTGCTCAGAGCCACGACTGACATCCCCATCTTTAAAATCTCAAAACTCCAATTTTTGGTTACAAGCACTTACCACACAATCCCATTACTCACATTAATTTTTTTAGATTGCTATTGATAGTACTTTTACTAAACATTTACTTTCATCCACTGTTTTTGTCAGTGGGCCATTTTGCTTGTACCAATACTTTACCTTTAGGTAGAGTTGGCCAATAGTAATCTAAAATTTTTAACAACATCATCAAATTCAGAGTTTTATTAATTTTATGCTTAAAATTTCTGATGTTATATGAATCCTAAAATTTCCTTCTCTCCCCCTCTCTCTCTCTCTGCCTCACTAGACAGAGAGGGAGTTAGTTGAGTGAAATTTCATTTTTTCCTCTGTATTGACATCATTAAAAATGTTTCTTTTCTAATCTCAATGGAACTTCAGTGTCATATGGCCATATTCTTTTTTTTTTTTTTTTTTTTTTTTTTGTGGGTACCGGGGGGTCGACCTCAGGACCTCGCGCGCCAACAGGCACCCGTGCCTCTGAGCGATGTCACCGGCCCCTTTTTCGTATGTGGGATCCGGGAGTCGAACTCGGGCCCTCGCGCTAGCAAGGCAGGCGCTTACGCCGCTGAGCCATCTCACCGGCCCTCATATGGCCATATTCTTATATGATCTTGTCTAACACTTCTATTCTCAGGGGATAACTTTCTGTCACACTCTTCAAAGCCCCATCATAAAAGTTGGTACATTAATATGAAATTTATCTGCAAGAAATGATGAAAATATCATGATTTTATACATTAATTTTCCTGTTCTTACATTCATTTCCACCTTTGCCAAGATCTTGATAGAATCCGTACATTCTCTCTTTCCTCTTTTTGTCTGTGTCTATTAGCTCCTTCTTTCTGAACATGAAAGCAGATTCATGTCCCTTAAATAAAAAACATGAAATCTGCTTTGAATTTCATGCATCCTGTGCTGATTGATACTTTTCTTACCTTTGGAACAAGATTCTTATAAAGTTTAGATGACATAACACATCTCAATTCCTTTTTTATCCCATATCACCCCTTCCTCCCCCTCCCTTCATCTCTTTTTCTTTTTTTTTTTTTGTGGGTACCGGGGATTCAACCTCAGGACCTCGCGCGCCAACAGGCACCCGTGCCGCTGAGCGATATCACCGGCCCCTTTTTCGTATGTGGGATCCGGGAGTCGAACTCGGGCCCTCGCACTTGCCGGGCAGGCGCTTAAGCTGCTGAGCCATCTCACCGGCCTCCCTTCATCTCTTGAGCCCCTTCTCATTTGAGAAAAATCTCCCTATCTCCTATTATCTATCTTTTATTTTGCTCTTTATTTGTATTTTGGGTTTCTCATATAAGAGAAACCATGGAGCATTTAAGCTTATGTGTCTGGTTTATTTCACTTAATATATTGAACTTTATATTTTCCAAAGAATTTTTGGAGTATGATTTGGTTATTCTATTTCTTCCTAGAGAAAAACGATGTCAGTATAGATTTTAAAATTCCCTGAACACAAAGGTTTTTGTGCCAGTGCCTTTGACACCGCTGATGTTTCATTTCTCCTCAAAATTCCTCTTTGATTTTCAACAGCAGACAGGGTTTATTTTTATATTAATGACTGCTACTTTTTAATAAGTATGTAAGATTTTCTATCTCTATTCATGGGCTTTGTATGGTTGGCTTCAGGGTACTTTTGTCTCTGTATATGCATTTATCTACTATACATCATTAACTGGGGGTGTACATATCAGTCGAACTGCATCATCATTTCATGTTTGTACCTTCTTTGAAGCTTCATTGTGAAAAAAATACCTTCCACCTTCTGGAGTCTGTATATATTTGACACAATGATGTAACTGTAATGTTAACCTTAGTGGCAATGTCCCGAGAATTTATCTCCATGGTGGGAGAAGGAAGTGACTGGAAGGTGTGCAGGGCAAGCAACCAGTCACCTCTTAGTCTTTTGTGTTATGAGAAGAAAGCATGATATTCTTCTCTTGTTTACAAATTAGCTTAGTTCCAATTTCCTATAGTCTGTGGGAAAGAGGTCATTTCTGTCAGAATAGTCTTATCTCAATCAGACCTAAAACAGAGCTGGACTGAGGTAGTACTATAAATGTTGACATTTGATTTTAGTTGTTCCAATTTGGAAATATCCTTTCCATTAGAATAAATTCTCTGTAGGAACATCTGCATGTTAATTTAGTCTAGCTGATGGATACAAGCCCCAGATTCTTAACAAGATCCCTGATTTTTTTCCTAATTCTTGCCCACATTTTAATTTCTTTTACATTGAAACTTATTCTTTGTACCAGTTATCAGGTAGGTATCACTGGGTTGATGCCAACTATTGAGTATAAATTCTAGCTTCACGTGCTGTTGGGAAAGAAACTTTTAACTATTTTGGGATTTATTTTTTCTGACTGCTGCCTAAGTTTTTTGAAAGGCTTATATACACAATTTGGGATAAAAAGAGAAATATCAACTTTTGTACGAAGCTTCAAATCTTGGTACAAGAACCAAGAAATGTTTTATAAAATTATTGATTAGATACATTGTAACAGGTGTAGTTCTTGAGCATCTTGGAGATACTTAGCAATTATATAAATATGTCTTCTTATAAAACTTTGATATTAGTCATTCATAACAAGAAGGTATTCAAGGTCTTAAAAAAAGAAGTTAGTTTAATAAAACAATTTAGTGCCAGAAAAACATTTTTGTAGAATTACATTTGAAATTCTATTCATAATAAACATTTTCTTGAATGAGACAAGAATCCCCACATAAGCAGCTTTTATTTAACATAATACTAAAAGCTTAGTCAAAGCAAGTCGACAAGAAAGATTTGCAGTATCCAAAACAGAAAGGAATGAAATACAATTTCTGCTGTTTGCAGATGATATGGGTATGATTTTGTATAACAAAATCTTTACTATTCCACCAGAAACTGTGAAAGTAATAAACAAATTAGTAAAGTGGTAGAGTAAAAATATCAATACAGAGAAACCAAGTGTTTCTAAGTGATAACAAAATATCTAAAAGCAAATAAAAATAATCTAATTTAAAATGTTATAAAAAAGACTTAGGAACAAACTTATTCAAAGACATAAAGATGTGTACACTAAAGATTACAAAGAAATCTTTCTCTGTTGATCAGAGAAATTAAAGACACAAATAAATAAACCCAGTGTGTTCATTGATTTGAATTTATATTTTCAAATGTCCGTATTATCTATATATCCAATATAATTCATATCAAAATGTCAGTGATGGTTTTCAAAAAATAGAAAAAATTCTAAAATTATTGTGGAACAAAAAGAGATCTTAGTCAATTAATTCTTGAACAAAGAGAATAAAGATGAAGGCATCATACTACCTGATTGAACTATACTAAAAATCTATTGCAATCAAAACATTATAGGGGCCGGTGAGATGACTCAGTGGTGTAAGTGCCTGCCTGGCAAGCGCGAGGGCCCGAGTTTGACTCCCGGAACCCACATACGAAAAATGGGCCGGTGATATCGCTCAGTGGCGCAGGCACCTGCTGGCACACGAGGTCCTGAGGTCGACTCCCGGTACCCACAAAAAAAAAAAATTATAATGACAAAGAAACAGAAAAAATACTAATAGGACATAATAGGTTAGAAATAAATTTACCAACTTAAATTCAACCAAATTTCAAGAAAGATGCTAAGAACACACGACAAAGGATTTACATTTTCTTCAATAGTAGATGTTGGGGAAATTGGATATTGATATGCAAAACAATAATAATAGATGCTTTACTCACCCCACACACCAAAAACTAATTCAAAATTTATTCGCGATTTGAACATAAGATTTAAAACTATGCAACTGCTAGAATAAAACAGGAAAAAGGCTTCTTTTTTTTTTTTGTGGGTACTGGGGGGTGGTGTCAACCTCAGTATCTCGCGCGCCAGCAGGCACCCGTGCCGCTGAGCGATATCACCGGCCCCTTTTTTTTTTTTGTATGTGGGTTCCAGGAGTCGAACTCGGGGCCTTGGGCTTGCCGGGCAGGCGCTTAAGCCTCTGAGCCATCTCACCGGCCCAGGAAAAACGCTTCTTAAGATTGAACTTGTCAGGCTGGTGAGATGGCTCAGAGGCGTAAGTGCCTGCCTTGCAAGCGTGAGGACCCGGGTTCGACTCCCGGATCCCACATTCGAAAAAGGGGCCGGTGATATCGCTCAGCGGCACGGGTGCCTGTTGGCGTGTGATGTCTTGAGGTCGACCCCCGGTACCCACAAAAGAAAGAAAAAAAAAAAGATTGAACTTGTCAAAGATTTTTTTTTTGATAGAATGCTGAGAAGTATATAAGGAAAAACTACACAAGTGGAATTACATTAAATTAAAAAATTTCCACACAGCACAATAACAGTCTGTATTATATAAAGACATCCACATAATAGGAGAAAACATTGGCACATCATATACTTGAGAAGAGGTTGATATCCAAAGCATGTAAGTAACTCAAACAACTCCATAGCAATAAAAATTATAACCTGATGAAAAAGTGGGCAAGTGAACAGAATATACACTTTTGAAAAAGAAATATGTTAAGGGCCAACAAATATATGAAAACAAATAACTTCGACATCACTAATCATCAGGGAAATAAAAGTATAAACCACATTGACAGGTCATTTCACGTCTTGAGAATGAAAATAGTGAAAAAAAAATAGCCCTTATGGAAAATAAACTGGAAGTTGCTCAAAAATTTAAAAATAGAACTATCATGTAATCCAGCTATTACACTTCTGGTTATATATTGAATGGAAATATAATCAACATGTGAAATAATTATCTGCACTCCAATGTTCCTTGCAGCATTATTAAAATAGCTAAGATATGGAAACTTCCATCAGAGGATGAATAGAAAAGAAAGTGTGGCATGTAGAGAGAATATTCTAACTCCTGTTATTTCTGAAAATCTTGTTTTCTGATAATGTGAAGGATATACTTTGTGAAGTAAAGTAGGCACGGAAAGATAAAAATTGTATGATTTCACTTACTGTGGAACCTAAAATAGTTGAATTCACAGAACCAAAATTTAGAAAGGTAGTTACCAGAGAGTAGGAGCAGGAGATGATGGGAAATGTTGGTCTAAAGTACAAAGTTTCAACTACACTGGAAGTATAAAAATAAATACATATATAACACACAAATGCATACACAGGCTCACATAGTACAATCAAAAGAAAAATTTGAAAAAATAATTTGAAAAAAATAAAATCTATGCTTTGGAATAATTAAAAAATGAATGAAAAAATTCACCTATCCATGAGTTTATCACACATTACCCTTCAATAAATATCGTATTTGGTGTTACTCGGCAAACAAACCACAGCGTGACATTGGCATTACCTGCTGTCCGAAGATAAAACAACCAGGTAAAGGCCTAAAATTGGAAAACTGTGCCAAAGCAGAATTTTGATGGAGATTCACAGATATATTTATTTATTTGGAGTCTGAAATTAAAGTTCTTGTTCTTTTTCAAGTCTTCCACTGGAGTATTTTTAATGTCTTGTGTATATATTTAAAATATCTTCTTTAAAATTTCATCTGACATCTTTTAGTGTAGTCATAACAATATAACCATCCCTGAGACTTAATGAATATATATGCTCATTATCTAACCAAAGGATCATAACCCTGCTTTCAAACAATTATAGTTTCTCAAATGAATCTTTCTTTTGGATGCTATTCAACTTCAAGGCTCTCCAAGCCATTTGAAGTAACTTATGAGCTCAAGATATATTTCTTAAGGAAATAGGTATCTATGTTTACTGGTCTAGAAAAATCCCACTTAAAATAATAGCATTGAGTGATTTCTTGCATTTTATATCAGAGAAGACATTTCCCTTACCTAAAAACAAACAAACAAAAATGTAGGCCATGAAAATTTGTTGCATGTGATAAACTTAGCTTTTTAAAATCAGTAATAACACTAGAATTACGTGAATAAATTGATAAAATCTAATCAATCAATAACAAAAGATTTTCAAAATATTTTGCAATTAATTATAATGGAAAAACTATGTTTTCAAAGATAACATACCATCTTTAAAAATGCATTATTTACCTATTTGGTAGTAATGCAATCTTTGAAAGTCCTGTAGGTATTTTTAAATAGACCTAAAAGAATTTAAAAATTGATCTGAAATAATTATTATGATGCATGAGAGGAATAGCAATATTTGCTTAAACTCTTAGGTTATGTCAATTAAAAAAAGAGTGAAACATATACAACATATTGGAAATTGAGTTTTAAGTCAGTTGATTTTTGTTTCTCTAAAATACCCCAAAGGTACAAATGTACATTATACAACCTCCAAATTGTCTTTTTGGACAATGGAGTAATTTGTGGATTTGCAGAGTACCATGATAGGAAAAAGGTAACAATGAGAGAAAATTGGCTAACTTTCAAAAACTCAAAGTAATAAATATGGCTAAGCCAAATTTTTAAAGTGTGAATCTATTATTACCAAAATCATTAAGAGGTAGCAAATATTCATAAGAAAATTTATGCAATGCCATTTAATAGGTGCAGGGAAATTTTAAGGAAATAGTTGTTGAGTTCTTTATACTTGATGTACGTGTTCACCCTTCCCTAGCTACACAAGAAATAGGTTCCATAATTCTCTTGACTCTCTATTCTTCAGCTATTATGATCTTAATCAGTGAAACATTTCTCATAAGTGATGTGTAGTATTTATGAATAGCACTATTTTTATAGTAATTTTTCATTAAAATATACATTATGAAAGTTTTTCCTTCTCTTCATTTAATAGGTCACTTTATTTTTAAGTCTAATTCCCAGTTCTACCTAGACTGGCAATAATTTTTTATTTTCTCGATGAAAACTTGCCACTGCTGTGGAACTATTGACAGGTAACTTGAACTCTCCATATCTCAGTTTTCTCATCTCTAAAATAAATGCAAAAACATTAATACAATCCATCTTGAGATATTTTGAAATTTAAAATATTTCCTGTAAAATACTTCAACCATTGGTATGTAGTAAAAGCTCAGTTAGTGTTTATTATATTTTGTTTTGCCAGATATTTTGCTAAGAATATCAAATTTCTCATCTAATCCAATAATTGATGAGAGGGGTATCTTTCCACAGAATTATTGTGACAGTGCAGTTACTTACTTAGTACAAGTGCCTAAAAGAGTACCTGCCACATAGTGCAAGGTTATGAAATATCAGTAGCTAGTCCCTCCAATACCTGCACACAAATTCCATCTAGTCATATAAATAAGGCTAATTACAACAATATATTAGCTTTCAGAATTTGACTATTTATTCTCCTCAAAAAACACCATGAATTGGCTACTTTCCTAGTAATTATACGCATCTGTGGCTATTTCCTTTTGTTACAGCTTGAGGTTTATCACTGTTAATGTTTGAGTTATGTTTTCTAGACTTCTTGCAATTTCAAACACTATTATTTCATGGATACATGGGACATTCAATTTTTCAAAGAACTATGATTTTACTATAATCATGTGAAACATGTTTAATTAAAAAGTACCCTGAGCAAGACATATAATTTATCCATTCATGTAAATTCATTTACATGTATTAATTTTCAAGATAGATGCATAGATGTTCATATTGGAGTTTTATGCCATATTAATCAACAGGCATCTATTTACAGTGGCTAAAAGGGATACTAAGTGAACACCTCTTTTTATTTGTTTACTATTATAGCAGTTTTATTGAAATGAGATTCAGATACCATAAAATTAACTCTTTTAAAATGTACGATTAAGGGTGGTTAGGAAATTCACACAGTTCTTCAACATCACTACAAACAATTTTAGCATACTTGTGTCATCATAAAAAGGTATCTTCTATTCACTAAGAGTCCCACCTTATTTTTCCCAACCTCTCTAGCTTCAGTCTAATGTTAATATATTTTCTAACAATGTTAATCTATTTTCTGTATGAACATATTTTATATCAGATAGTACATATAAATTGAATAATGAACTATGTGGTTTTTCATGATTGTATTTTAATTTAGCAGAGTGTTTTCTAGAGTCATTCTTTTCTTAATTTATTCATTTTTTTTTATCCGTACATGTTTGCAGTATATAATATTACATTCCTCATGGGCAGTTGGTACACGTACATAATATATCTAAGTTTTTTACATCCCCTTCTCCTCCCCTCCCTTTTCTTTCTTCCTTCTCTTGTTCAATACTCATTCATGCCATGGCATGGATTAGTGCTAATTTCTCTTGATTGCTAAATAATAGTCCATTGAAAACACATACATTTTATTTTTCCATTTGTCTGTTAGTATACATTGGGGTTTGTTGCTGCTATGAATAATACTGCTGTGACCATTTTTATGTTCCCATCTTTATGTAAAAATCTTATTTTCAAGTCTCTTGAAGTGTTAGTGATATGTAAACTCATTGTTTAAACTTTTGAAAAATTGGCAGACTATTTTTAACTTAGTAACGGCACTTTACATTCTCACAAAAAAGTATTTAATACCTCAATTTTTTCATATCCTCATCAATATTTGTTATGATCTTTTTAATATACTCATGATAATGATAGTGAAGTAGTATTTTGTTGTAGATTTTGCTTTACATTTTCTTGATATCCCGATATCTGTTTGACCATTTATACATCTTATATGGAAAAATGTCTATTGAAATTTGTAACTGGAAAAAATGTCATTTTATTATTGAATTATAAATGATCCTTAACATTTTTCATATAAGTGAATTCCTTTAAGTAGAGCTTCAGTGTTCTCTGTTCTTATGAAATTTCTCTTTTGGTACTATCTCTGAGCCAGTGATCAGAACACTTGATAAGGTTTGGTTGCAGCTACCTTTCTCACCTTCTTTCTGCTGCATAAAACATCCACCCTACAAGAAAACTGGATTGAGAGTCACTGGGCCTAATTTTTCTCCAATATTCATGGCTGGAGTGAAGCCTGTATCCCATAAGTATGGAATAGGTGGGGAAAAGGCGCCCTGAACTCTGAGTTGCCATCATCATCAATATGTTTTCTGCAATCTAGAGTTTAAGTGAATGAGAAGTACCTGCCATGTGCCCTTCCAAGTGAGAATCCATATGCCTTGATTGAAACAGAGAGGAGAGAAAGTTTAGCTTTCTTAGCCACAGGGTTTCAGGTTAAAGACTCCATCATTCTGATCTACGCAGGGACAGAGTGAAAGGAGCAGATTTTAGCTCAAGTACTATAGACTTTTGCTGTTTTCACTGAGATTTAATAAATTTTTTTAAAGAAGTGATTTTTTTTTTCAGATGCTAAGAACCCTCCACACTACTTCCAAGGATTTTTCCGTGGCTTTTTTGTTTCTGTTTTATAATTTTTACTATTTATGCTATTTTCTGGGAAATGAATCATACTTCTCACACTGCCATTTTTGGCAAATATAACTGTAGAAATGGAACTTCTGGATAAGAAGTAATCTAAAGTTTAAATTTCAGTAGATGCTCAATTTACCACCCAAAAACATGAAGCCATTTGTAATCTATTAAAATGGGAGGTTGGCAATTTTTTGTTTTCATTTGCTTCTTTTGCTTTTTTAGGTTTTGATCTTTTATATTTTATATAAATACAAAATTTATATACTTTATATATTTTATATAAAGTATATGTTGAAAATAGATTCATTTCTGAGTCCTTGGCAAGTTAATATTAGAGAGAAACTGCTTAGAGATAAAAAAAATTAAGGATCATGCTAGGTTAATGTTTTTATTTGTTTTTTGGATGGTGCTGGAATGGATGAGGCATCTTGGGGTGAATTTGGAAGTGAATCCTAAGCATAGAACACATAATTGATCTTTGGCTGGAAGAATAAAGGGATAGATACAAGTTTACAGACAGGACATAAGCTGTGCCATCTAGCTCTAAACATTTGTTGGTTTTGAATCGATGTAACCACATATAGATTATATGCTTATGCAAATACTATACAATTCCTGTGGTTTTGTAACCTTAGTATATTTGCATATCACTGACCTTAGATGATTCACTTCACTAGCAATAAATAAAGTAAAATATAAGACTTGTCCATATGATGGACTGTATAATAAAGCTCTACCAGATTGTTAAAGAATTGAAATTTTTCATAGATATTTAATCATTGTTGTAATATTTGTGTAGCTTTCATTAAAAACACCCTCTAATTAGATTCTACAGATGTGATCTACAATCATAAAACTAAAGATAGCAAATAAGGCCAAATTTTAATGCACAAAATGAGACATAGCTTTGTTATCTAGTTCTCAGCAAAGCCACTTGTCTTGGACTTTCGTTGTTGTTTTAGTGTGAGTGTATATTAGTCAGATTTCCCATTGCTGAGACAAAATGCCTGCCATACACAACACACAGAAGTTCAATAGGCTTATAGTTTCATTGGGATAAGTCTGAGGTTTTTGGCTTTAGGGCAGAAAGAGCACGGCAGAGGAAAATGGCTCAACTTTTCCAGCCAAGAAGCAAAGATAGTGGAAAAAGCTGGGAATAAGAATATACCCTCCCAGGTCACAATCTCAGTGACCTAGCATTTTAAACCAGACCCCAACTTAGAATAACACATTCAGCTATAAACACAGGGATGGATTAACACACTGATGATTATAGTGCCATCATCCAATCACCTTCCAAAAACCCTACCTTGGAACACCTGACACTTTTGGGGAACGTTTTAAATTTAATCCTTAACAGCATGTTTTTCTCAAACTCTTTTTTGCATTTTGGTTATAGAGTATTTGAGTAAATGCATGAAATTTTGAATGGAAACACTAATTAAAGCACTTTGCAAGAGAAAATAGCATGGAAGTATACATTTTATCAATGAGAAACTGAACTAGTTATGACCTATGGTGTAATAGTCTGCTCATATTTTTCAAAAATTGTATATAGAGCAACTAATTTTCTGCTTTTAAATATACTATGCAAGTCAGTGCTTCATATTATGTAGTTGGGTAATCATCAACTGGAGAATATCCAGGAAAAGGCTTTCAGAATGATCTGGAAATAGTTTCTTAAGAGTAAAATTTTTAAAATAGCAAATATTTGTGATCGAGAAGAGAAGGGTAATTGCGAACATTAAAATTGTTGTTTTATTATATAAGGGAAACAATTCATTTTAATATTCATAAAACAAAAAATATCAACAAACAATGATAAAATGCTTTATTATGAGATAAAAATGGCAGGATATCTTTTGCTAAACAGCTCTGTGCCCTTGGACAAATGCTTCAATAAGTCTGGACTTCATTCATCCCAGCCATCTCATTTTGCTATATTGAAAGGCACATGCAGCTCTAAATTGTTCTATTTTTGTGGAGGTTTTCATATATCACCATTAGGAGTATTTTCTAGGTCCATGAAGATATTTGGAGAAGTAGAAATGCTTAAAATCATCTTTCTTCTACTTCCCTTAAGAGCTGTATGCAGTGACAGATGCATGAGGAGCATCAGGTCAGTCGTTTTAGTATTTCAATATTCAATCCCGTCCTCCTCCTTTTAAATTCTTTCCAACTAGCTGCCTTTCTGAATAAATGGTTATGCATTTAATGAGGCACTGATAAAACATCATTTCCAAATTATTAACTCAGCCAATGCTAAGGAACTATGTATGGATTAATGTCAAACTAAATGAAGGTTAATAGTGATAAATATGTATTCCTGAAGGTTATTTTAAAAAATCTTCATATATATGGCATGAAGAAAACATTATTTATTAAAAGCCACTAAGGAGAAGACCTAAGGGCATTAACTGATTAAGAAGTCAATGGAAATGTACAGTGGAGTGCAGTAACCATAATTAATCTTAGATTTTATTCATTCTGTAAGAGAATAGTGCTTAAAACAAGAGAAAATGCTAGTCATATTTTGCTCTTAATTTGTCAGAGCAATCTGGATTATTGTGAGCAATAGAGGATCCTAAAGGTAATAAGCATAGCAAAACCAGGTCTCATAAGGAAAAATTGAAAGAAACAAGATGTCCATCAACCAGTGAATGGATAAAGAAGATGGGGTGGGGTTCTGTAATGGAGTACTATTCAGCCACAAAGAAGGAAATACATAAGACATTTATAGATATATGGATGGCCCTTGACACTCTACTCTTAAGTGAAATAAATAGAACACACATACATAAATATTGCATTGTTTCTCTAGTGTGAGATATTGAAAGTATAAATAAGGACCAGAATGTATACAAAATATTATGAAACAGGAAGTAAATGCTCAGTTGGGAAGGGAAGTTAGGGAGGGAGGGAGGGGGGAGGGGAAAATGAAGGAAGGGAAAAGAAAAAAAAAACAGAAAAGAAGGGAAAACAAGATTGTTTGACTAGCACATTGATAGATAAGAAAGAAGTTCATAGTACCTATTTTTGTGAAGTAATGTAATAATTGATTCAAATATTGTTTGCATAAATATCCAGATGGAGAAACTATTCAATATAAAATTATGTAAAAATGAAATTAGAAGTTCTGAAATACCCAGTCAGAACCAGAAAATGTCATTCTGTGATTTCTTAGTGGATGTGAAAAAATGAAATTTTAAGTTTAAAAATGTGGTAGGCTGTAATTATAGAAGAGGAGCAGCAATTAGAGGCGAAAATATATTAGTTGTTTAGTAAATAGTAGCTCCGAATACATAGACTTTTAAGAAATGAATTATTGGGCCGGTGAGATGGCTCAGCGGCATAAGCGCCTGCCTGGCAAGCGCGAGGGCCCGAGTTTGACTCCCGGAACCCACATACGAAAAAGGGGCCAGTGATATCGCTCAGCGACACGGGCGCCTGCTGGCGTGCGAGGTCCTGAGGTTGACCCCCGGTACCCACCAAAAAGTAAATAAATAAATAAAAAAGAAATGAATTATTTTCATAGCAGTTTTGGAGTCATAGCAAAATTGAGCAGAAGTAGAGGGAAGTCAGATACCCTCATTCCTTACATCTGCACAGCCGTCCCCACTATCAGCATTCAGCACCAGATGGGTACATCTGTCACAGTTTGAACCCACACTGTGCAATGTGCCACCCAAAGTCCATAGTACTCACAGTACTATGTGCATTCTTTAGGTATCAATAAATGCATAACGGCCGATAGCATACAGAATAGTAATCAAAAATCCTTTTGCTGTCACCATACTCTTGCCTTTTCCAGAATGTCAAATAATTGAATACCTACAGTGTGCAGCCCCATGGAGTGTTTTCCATAGCTCTTCATGGCTGAAACAATTCATTTTTTGTTAGCACTGGATAATCCATTTTGCAGTCTACCACAACTTAATTATTCATTATTCATTAATCTACTGAATTGCTTCCAGTGTTTGATAATTACAAAAGAATTTGCTACATACATCCATAGACAGGTTTTTGTGCAGAGGTACATTTTAGGTGCATTTGGGTAAATACCAAGGCACATCATTGCTAGATTGTCTAGTAAGAGTACATAGAGTTCATTTTATGAGAATCTTCCAGACTGTCTTCCAAAGTGACTATACCATTTTGCTTTCCATTACTGAATGAGAGCTGATTTTACTCTACATTCTATTAGAGAGATAGTGAAAAAAATAAATGGGAAAATAATTTGTAAGATAGCACATATTTTAAAAATAATTTAAAGATTTTATATTATATTTTAAAAATAAATAATGTTAATTTGAAGTATGAATAATACAAATAATGACATAGCTTGTACAAAGCCTCTTGGAAAGAATACAGGGAAAACAGCTTTAGAAATATGTAGATTTGACTTGTAGAATTACACATATATGATTTTTACTATTGTGCAACTTGAAAATCAAGGGGTCTGTGTGTGTTTAAAGAAATAGACTACTAAAGTGATTTTGTATTTTTTGTGTTTTACAGATATAAATAAAAGGGAATTAACCTGTTTAAAAAAAAGACTTAAAATGCAAGAACTGTCATTCCTTCCAAAATAATTTGTTCCACCTCCCATAATCTTGTGATGCAGACAGAAAAGATAATTTCTCCTGAATTAATGACTAAGAATAGTTATATGTTCTCATCTATAATCACATATCTAATAATAAATAATTAAAAGCAATCTTAGTTTCTCTAGGCATGTATAAAAAAATCATTTGCTTATCTACTGTCTTAGTTTCTTTTCTAGTTGCTGAGACAAAATACCCTACAACCAAAGTTAAAGGAGGGAAGGTTTATTTAGCTCATAGTTCCTAGAAGTTTCAGTTCATAATCAACTGGTTCCAAGGCAGGGTGGCATATGCCAGTTCATTGCGGTGGAAGACAGCAAAAGCAACAAGAAACAGACAAGTCTCTTTATGTCCCTTATATTTTATGCACGCTACCCACCCTAGGGCAGGTGTAGCACTCACACCCTTAATCCTAGCGAGAACTATGCCAAACCAGTCAGTGGAATGATTTACTAATCACACACCCTTAATCCCAGCATCACACACTCTAGATTCGGCCACCTCTGAAAAAGCCTTATGACTGCATGAGGCTTGGAGAGGACATCTAGATACAAACCATAATATCTACTTAATTCTGTTCAATATTCAGTGTCATTTTCCCAACTTCCTTCCTTCAATAACATAATTTAAGTAACTGAACTTACTGTATTTAACTGAAGTATACGAGATTGTTACAACCTTGTTGATATTTAGAACAAAGTAACTTGATCAATTTTAGCACAATGGTAGGAAATGCCTAGAAGGAAGTTGGATGAGAATGATGCTGATTCAATGAACACCCTATAAGGATATTATACCAAGTAAGCAAAGATTGGCAAGACTACCTCATTTATAACATTTATTCTTTTGAAAATGGAGTGCTGGAAACCCTCATGGTAGTGATATATTTTACATTGTTTGAAAAAGGGACTCTTTTTTTATATTCATTTGTATATTACTTTTTCTTTTGTGAAAAATTAAATAAAATTTCATAAAAAATTAATAAGGGAATAACAATAGTTAATATACTGTGTATCATAATGTTAAATGTAGTTACTCAGAGCATGAAATATGGACAAGAAAAGACTTTTAGAAAGAAGAAACAAATACAAATATTAGCTCAAAACTTTTTAGTGAATAGAAATGAATTATATAAATGAAAAAATTAGCATATATATTAAAATATTTTTGAAACAATGGAATATGTAATTTCAGGAACCATCTGAACCTCTCCCCACATCCTGTTTACCTGTCTTCCATTTTGGCCCTCATTTGCGTGTATAAACTTTGAGTTTCATATATAAAAATCTTATGAACTTGATATGTAAGCTTGTGTGTCTGACTTACTTCACTTAAAATTATATTTGCAAGTGGATCCATTTGCATATTAATTCATGAAGTTTATCTTTCTTTATGGATGAGTAGTACTCCATTGTGTATAAATTTCTCATTTTCCTTATCTATTCATCTGATGATGGACATATATGCTGTTTCCAAGATCTGGCTATTATAAATGTTGCTGCTACAAACATGGCTATGCATGTATCCATCTAACATGTAAGTTTTAAGTCTTTTGGGAAGGTATATAGAAGGGAGGTAGCTGGGTCAAATGGAACCTCTACTTTCAGTTTTCTGAGAAATCTCCACACTGATTTCCGTAGTGCTTGCCCTAGTTTACATTCCCATCAATAATGTAGAAGAGTTCTTTTCCCCCTCCATCTTTACCAACATTTGTTATTATTAGACTTTTTGATGATAACTATTCTTTCTGGGGTAAGATGGTATTTCAAAATAGTTTTAATTTGCATTTCTCTAATAGCCAGTGAAGTTGAATATTTTTCATGTATTGGTCACATGTACTTCTCCTGAGAAGTGTCAATTCCTTTCATTGTCCACTTTTTGATTATGTCTTTTTTGGGGGGAGACCAGCTTTTTGAAATTTTATATATTCTAGATGTTCATCTTCTGTCTGAGGAATAGAAAGCAAAATTTTTTCCCATTCTGTAGGCTGTCTCCACCCTTTTGGTTGTTTCCATTTCTGTGCAGAAGGTTTTTAATTTGATATGTTCCAATTTGTTGATTCTTGGTATTTTTTGTGTGTGCTATTAGTATTCCATTCAAAGTTTTTGCCTATGCCTATGCTTTCTAGAATTTTACCTATTTTATTATCCTGCAGATTGTTTCTGTCTTCACGTTTATATCTTTGATCCATTTTTATTTTATTTTAATACATGGTGAGATATATGGGTCTAGACTGTATCTTCAGTATGTGGATATCAAATTTCCCAGCACCATTTATTAAAGAGTCTATCTTTCCTCCGATGTACATTTTGGACCCTTTTTTAAACATTAAACAGTTGTCTGTGCCCTGAGTTTTTCCACTGCCTTTATTCTCTTTCATTGATCCATATGCCTGTTTTTGTGCCAGTACCCTGCTGTTTTAATCACTATAGCTTTAAAGTATAACTTCAAGTCTGGGATTGTGATGCTACCTGCTTTGTTTTTGTTACCCAGATTGCTTTTGATATTCTGGGTCTTTTCTGGTTCCATATAAATTTTATGATTGTTTTCTCTAGATCTACAAGAAATGCTGTTGATATTTGATTGCAATTGCATTAAATCTGTATGACAGTTTTGGAAATATAGCCATTTTGATTATGTTTCTTCTGCCTTCCCAGGAACAGGAGGTATATTTTCTGATGTCTTCTTTGATTTTCTTTTTCAAAGTGATGTAATTCTTTTGAAGCTATTGTGAATGGTATTGTTTTCCTAATTTCAATTGCAGTGAGTTTATTAGTAATGTATGGAACTGATATTGATTTCTCCATGTTTGTTTTGTATCCTGCTACAGGGTTGAATTTTTTATTTTATTTTTTTTAGTTTTGTAAGTAAAGGATCGAGTCATCTGCAAGTAATAATACTTTGACTTTTTTCTTTTTTATATATACCCTCTTTATTCCTTTCTCTTGCCCGATTCCTCTGGCTAATGTTTCAAGGACTATGTTGAAAAAGAGTGGTGACAGTGGTGATCCTCGTCTTTTTTCTAATTGTAGAGGGAAAGCTTTCAGTTTTTCACCACTTAAAATGATGTAGGCAGTAGATTGGTAATAAATGGCTTTTTCAGATTTACACATACAAATTTTTTTCAGGGTTTTATCATAAATGAGTGTTGAATTTTGTCAGAGGCTATTTCTGAACCTATTGAGAAGGCTGTGTAATTTCTTTCTTAGCTGCTGTTAATGTGATGAAAAACATCTATTGATCTGTGTATTTTGAAACATGCTTACATCCCTGGGATGATGCCTACTTGGTCAAGGAGCATGATCTTTTTGGTGATTTGTTGCACTGTTTGCCAGTATCTTGTTAAGGATTTTTGCATTTGTGTTCATTAGAGAGTTTGGCCAGTAGTTCTCTTTTATAGTTGGCTCCTTTTCTGGTTTGAGGATCAAGATGATGCTAGTTTCCAAGAATGATTTTGGCAGCACTTCCTCCCTCTCAAATTAATGAAAGACTTTGAGGAATTCTGGTATTAGATCTTCCCTGAAATTCTTGTAGAATTCACCAGGGAATTCATCAGGCCCTGGGCTTTTCTTAAGTTGATAGTGTTTTCATTACTGCTTCTGTTTAATTGCCTGTTACTGGTTTGTTCAAGATTTTTAATCCTCGGTTCAGTTCTGGTAATTCATATGTATCTAGGGATCTCTCCATTTCTTCTGAGTTCCCTGATTTTTTGACACATATGTTTTAGAGTTAGTTGCTAATAATTTTCTGGATTTTGATGTTGCCTGTTATGATTTCACTTTTTTCATTTCTATTTGTTCTGATTTGTGTCTTTTCTTTTTTGGTAAGAATGGCTGTTTGTCTATTTCGTTTATTCTTTCAAAGAACAAGCTTTTCAACTCATTGATATTTTGTATTTTTTTTTTAGTGTCCATTTCATTGATATCTGGTTTGATTTTAATAGTTTTCTTCCTTATAAAATCTCTGGATATGGATTGTTTTTCTTTTTGTAGGAACTTGGGAAGCATCATTAGGTTATTTATTTGGACTCGTTCTGTTTTTTCTGGTGTAGACATTCACACTTATAAACTTCTCTTGTAGGACTGCTTTCGTTGTTTCCCATATGTTTTGGTATGTTGTACTGGCTTTAAAGTTTAATTCTAAGACTGTCTTATTTCTTCCTTAATATCCATCCATGACCCATTGGTTATTCAAGAGTGTGTAGTTTAATTTCCATACATTTGTATAGTTTCTGTAATTTCATATAGTATTGATCCTGGTTTCTGTGCACTGTGATCTGATAATATGCATGATAAAATTTCAATGTCTCATGTTTACTTAGGCATGTTTTATTAGCTAGTATGTGGTCTATTTTGGAAAAAGTAACATGTGCTGTCAGAAAGAATGTGTATTCTGGTGCTGTTGGGTGGGACACTGTATTATCTATCAAGTCCATTTGCTCAATGGTTTGATTCAATTCTGATATTTCTTTATTGATTTTTTTTTGTCTAGTTGATCTGTTTGTAGTAGGGAAGTATTGAGGTCCCCCAGTATAATTGTATTGATGTTTATCTGGTCATTTTGTCCATAAATGTTTGTTTTATGAAGTTGGGTGCACTGTGGATTGGTGGATATATGTTTATGATTGTTATCACTTCCTGATGAATGATTTTGTTAAGCAATATGTAATGTCCTTCATTGCCTCTTTTGATCAGCTTTGGCTTGAAGTCAACTTTATCTGAAAATAGGACAGCTACTCATGCTTGTTTTTGGGTTCCGTTTGCATGGAATATTGTTTTCCATCCTTTCTTTTTCAGTGTATGAATTTCTTTTTCTGTCAAATATGTTTCTAATACACAGCATACAATTGGATTTTGTTTTGTGGTCCATTTTGCTGATCTGTATCTTTTGATTGGTGAATTGAGTCCATTTACATTGATGGTAATAATTGATAGGTATTGATTTATTCCTGTCATTCTATTATTTTCTTGTTGTTTTGATTTCTTTAGCATCTACTTAATTGCTGTCTCTGCCTGCTGTATTCATTATATTGAAGATTTTGGCATTGGTAGCGCCATTGTCTCCTTCTAAGATATCCTTGATAAATTTTTGGAGTGTTGGTTGGTGGTCATGACTTTAAGTTCTTTTTAGCATAGAAATATCTTATTTCTCCGTCAGTTTTGGAAGATAATTTTGCAGAATATATTATTCTGGGTTTGAAGTTGCTTTCTTTTATAGGTTGAAACACTTCATTACAAGTTCTCCTTACCTATATGCTAGTTTTGAGAGTTGGTTGTAATTCTGATGTGTTTTCCTTTATAGGTGATTTATTGCTTTTCTCTATCAACATTAAAGATACTGTTCTTGTGTTAGATTCACGGTATTTTAATTATGATGTGGCATGGAGTGTTGCTGTTGTTCTTGTTATTGTTTTATGATCATGGCTATGTGCAATTCTATATGCCTCACTTATCTGTATGTTACATTCTTTTTATGTCTGGAAAGTTTTCTGCTATTGTTTCTATGTATAGATTTTTCATGCCTTTGTGCTGTCTTCTAATTTTTCATCAATTCTAATTACTCTTATATTACTCTTATATTAGTTTTCCTTGACTCATCTAGCAGCTACTGGATTCATTTTTCTGTCCTCTCATTTTTAAGATATCTCTCATTAATTGTTTATTGACTGCAGCCCTCTCCTCTAGGTCTGACACTGTTTTCAAATTGGTCTCTTCTGCTGCCCATAATTTTATAGTTTTGCCCTCCTGGATTTATATTTGGAACTTTTTATGGATTCACATTCTTTTCTATAATGTGCAGCCTTGTTTTGGATCTCTTTCTTTAGCTCATTAGATTTTTAATACTGTCTTCTGTAGACTAGCTGATGATTTGTTTCATAAGTATCATTTTCTGATTAGTTATGTCTTCTTTAAATCCACCAAGCACCTTTTTGAACTACTTTAACTCTATTGATAATCTTTCAGACCCTTCTGCTGTGTGGCTTATGATTTTCTTCTGCTTAGGGCTTCCTGATCTGCTTTTAGGGGAGTTGGGAGGTATTTGGAAGTATTGTGATGCCTTGTCTTTTCATGTTTCTATGCATGTGTGTGTATGTATGTGTGTGTGTGTTTGTTTGTTTGTTGGGGTTTTCAGCTTCTTTAGCCCAGTGTCCTGTTCTTTGGGAGTGAGCCACAGCATTGTTTATGACCCACAGGAAATCCAGATATGGGCATTTGGAGAAAATTTTAATGAGCAACAATTATATCACCTTGGCTACAGTAGTAAAGTCATCAACAACAATGGAGTCAGATATCAACTGGATCCTGAAAAACACTAAGGACCACTTATGAACTGAGCTTAACAAGATAATGGAAGTCTATGATTTTAGTGGAAGCACTTAGGCCACCTATATATTGACCTAGAATAATTTAGACCATTAATTTCTGCTGGATGTAAGAAGTGGTGCAGGAGCTCAAGCAGACCATTGGACTAAATGCCTTCAAGTCCACCACCTCTGAATGGTGCACCCACCAAAACTGCTTCTCAGCACTGTACACAGGCCCCGTGATCCTCCTGGCCTAAGCCTGAGCCTGAGCCTCCCAGGGGACCCCAGGAGACCCCTCTTTTGCTCTCGCCTTCTTTAATCCTGTTTCTCAAGTCTGTCTCTCACCTGGTTTCTGTAGTAGGGTAACACTTTGGAGTAGAACTCTCCTCCTGCGTGTTGATCTGGTCTTCAGTCATGTGAGTATTTTGGTTGTCACTTCTCCCGCCTCGTATAGTAGGGAACCCGGAATCGAGTCTGGCTGGGGGATTTCGTAGTCTGCCTCCTTTCCTCTTGCCTTCCAGACAGATTTCATGAAGCCTTGGCCAGCATAGGTGGCATGGTGTGTGGGGGGCACTGTTCCTCTGGGTTCCTCCATCCTGTGTGGATTGTGTGTAGTGGGGGCCAGCTGCATTGTCTATGCAAGATTCTTTGCCACAACCTTGCCTCCATTCTTTCTGGAGTAAGATCGAATCCCAGTGTTTTGATTTGCATTTCTCTAATAGCCAAAGATGTTGAATATTTTTTATGTGGTTCCTAATTTTTTTTGAGAAGTATATATTTATTTCGATCGCCCATTTTTTAAGTGGGACATTACTTACAATAGTACTAAAGGGCATACTCCTTTGAAAAATATAGAATATTCACAATAATATTACTAAATACTTATTAATAGTATTTTTGTATGCAATATATTAAATATTAATAATATGGTATATCATTGCAAGTCAGTAGAAAATGATCTGATATATTTATTGAGTAAATATAACATAATTACTTTTTATTAACTATCTTATTGTTACTAAATGTTATTGGCCTTTGCAATAAGTATTAGTAATTGAACAGTTACAGAATTTGAAAAATATATAATTTTTAAATGTGGAATATTGTGTAAATTAGTTGAGTATGAATGTGCATTCTATAAATTATCTTCTTTAATCTAAGGATTTAAAATTTTCTGATATAAAATTTATAAAATAGTGAAGCTACACTTATACTCTAACAATAATAATGTCAGATTTAAACTCCACATGACTTATAAAAAACTGAAATCATATCATTTCATTCATAGCTTAAAAACATGAATAATTTTATAATCATAATCCCAGAATCCTATAGATCGAAAACACATAAAAATTCTATGTGTTTATTCAAGCCACTGTAATTGAGAGCAGAGATAGGGAGCTGCTGTTAATATTTTTCTAAATTTTTAGTGGTTTGTTTCTTTAAACATCGATGAGTTACACATCGTCATAAAACATAGATTTACAAACAGCAATTTAAGTGGCATGCACCATTGTTCCTTGGTCAGATGCAATTTACATGTGGCTTTACAATTTGTCAAATGTTTTTATCTTTCCATTTTAAGAATACATTGATTTCAAAAAAATATACTGCAGTACTCTGAGATTTGCGAAAATGTTGTGTAGATTTTTAACAGTTTTCTACTTAATGAAATATAATTTATATATCAAAAAGAAATCTAAGTGATATTACCTGCAACTATAGTTTAATGACTGGCTTTAGCTTTGCATAACAGCAGTTATAAATGTTGGGTCAAAGGAAGTGTGTATGTACATGTGTGCACATGTCCCTGTAGTTAGGGGAACCGGAAAACAATTAAAAAAGGCAAAAATTGGAGGAATTGTTCATCTTTGAAAGAAGAGATCTCAGCTAATATTCCCCTTGATACAGTTTTGGCCTGAGGCATACATAACATTACTTGATATGGTAATCATAACATCCAAAATGTGTTTCAGATTTTGGATTTTTTGTTGAAAAAAATATCTATGAAGAAATGACTTGTGGATGGGTTTCAAATCTAAACACAAAAGTCAATTATATTTTATATATACCTTATAGCTGTGCCCTACCCGTAATTTTATACAATATTTAATAATTTTGTACATTAAACATAACATGCACATAGCAAATGCATTCTACTAACCCTATTAAAGTTATATATTATTTTCAAATAATTTACTAGATTTAAGATAATTTGTTTTATATGATCATAACATTAGGTTACAGTAAAGTGTTTGTAAATTACAATAAAATGGTAAGTGTGTAAATAAAAGCGCTAGTGTAAAATATGTCTAAACCACAAAATAGGATGAAAACCATTAACAGTGAAAACCCCCTGAAAGACAGTGAAATACGGATAATGACTATATATACTTGAAGCAATACTACATAGATTTTTTTAAAAATACAAAAACCACACATACCCAGAGTTTTTTAACTTCTGAATTGATATTGAACATTTAAGCCCAGTATTAAATATTCTTTCCTAATGTGGTTTCTAATGACAGCACACTTTTTTTGTGTGTTTGTTTTTTGGTTTTTTGAGACAGGGTCTCCCGATGCAGTGCAGGCCAGCCTTGAACTCGCTTAGGTAGCCCCAGCTGGATTCAGACTTACGGCAATCCTCCTGCCTTAGCCTCCTGAATGCTGGGATTACAGCTATGTGCCACCATGCCTGGCATAACAGCATAATTTCTACTTTAACTCATGTGCTATAGTCTTAATGTGTCCCCTAATAATATGGATTTCTAAACAGTAATAACATTAAGAAACAACTGTAAAAACACATATTATTACGTGATAAATATAAGAAATTGTATAATAATAAAGTAATGCATTGACTTTATTCAATAAAATAATTAATGTTCAAAGTATATGGCTATTTTTTAAATTTTAATATAATTAAGATAATTTTGAACAATTGTTTCTATTTATATTTCTATTAGGAACTATCTGCCCCAATACTAAATAACTTATTTTTTTTCTTCCTCTGCCCTTCCTCCTTTTTCACTTTCTTCTCTCTCTTGTAAACACACACACACACACGCACACACACACACACACACACACGCACACACACACACACACACACACATGCACACACACACACACATACTGGATCTCTCTTTTCCTAGATTCTGTATTTGCAAATTTACTGAGTGATAAAATTATTTTTAATCACAAATCAACACTCTAGATGTATTTGTAGTCACTCAAGGCTGAAACTTGGGGTCAACCTGTGTGCATTTCCAGCTGAGACTGGACAGGGCAGCATTCCCATGCAATTTCCATACTGTAAGTAATTTTCTCTTTCTATTTACATGGTGTCAAGTATTTGTCCTTTTGTGCCTTTCCTTGGCAAATTTGCTGTTTAAAATGCCCCCACGCACAGTGCTGAAGGGCAGTGTTGAGGTGCAGAATGCGAGACACCTCAAGAAGGCACTGATGTCTCATAGAGAAAATATGCTGGATAAGCTTCATTCAAGCACTAGGTAGAGTGTTACTGGCCATGAGTTAAACATTAATGCCTCAACAATATGAGTTTAATAATGTGCGGTTAAAGAGCAAAGCAAAATTATGTAACTCAAAAAAGATTACTTATCGATTGATTGATGAAAATGTTGTGATCAAAGTTTCATAGCAACCTAAACCTATATTTTTACTAGATATGATGGTTCAATATATATTCATATGTACATGTATAATTAATCAAGTCTGTCTTTTTAAATATTGTTTATACTTTCCTTGATTTTCATTTATAGTTTATGCTTTGCTGCGGGGTAAAACTCGTTTCTGTATTTTATTTTTACTTTGTATATATAAAACCTCTCCTTGTCCCCTGAATTAAAAATGTGTGTCCATATTTTCTTAAAATGAAATTTTTTATTCAACTCATTAATACATCTGGATTTTGTTTTTGCCATAAAATACACAACACCATTGTTGGAGAAACCTGTTTTCTATTTAAAATGTTTCCTTTTGTTTCACATACCAAAGACAAATGAAACTAATACTCCTGGGTCCTGTCACATATTGAAAATATATTTCTGTTAATTAAATAATATACTATGATCCATAAAAACATGGCTTCCAATCTCTCTTTTGCCCAAAAGATTAAATTGAGATTTAACACTAACGTTCAAGCAACCAGGTAAAATATTTTAATATTAGTTTATTCTTTGTGTGGACATATTTTTATTGCTTGTTTTGCTTGGGTTTTGTATTTATAATTTAATTGTATGGCAAATTCTTTTTTTTTCTTTTTTTTTTTTGTGGGTACCAGGGCTCCAACTCAGGACCTCGTGCGCCAGCAGGCGCCTGTGCCGCTGCGTGATATCACCGGCCCTTTTTTCCTGTGTGGGTTCTGGGAGTCGAACTCAGGATCTCGTGCTTGCCAGGCAGGTGCTTATGCCGCTGAGCCATCTCACCAGCCCTGTATGGCAAATTCTGAAGCCATCCTTTGCATTTTAATGAATGGACTTAGTCCACAACAGCTGAGTTCAAGCTTTTTGCCTATATAGTGCTTGGAATGTGATACCAGGCTGTTGCCCTAGACATCGAAGTGTCCTTGGCAGGAATTGACATTAGTAGCATCCTTGCATCTCACTACAGGGCATGGGCAAGAGCACTCTTACTCATCCACCTAGGGCATGGATTACCCCATCTAAATTCTGAGTTTACTGTTTGAAATTAAAAAAAAAAAAAAAAGCCTAATCCATTTAATTCTAACCTCATCTTCTCCTGAGTCCTTTCTTTGGAACACCAAGGATAAAATGAAAAATTATTTGAGAGAAGCCTTTAAGACATACTATTTTCAAACTCCAAAGAAACAAGGTAGTCTCCTTTTGAATATATGTCAATTTGCACTAGCTATTCACTATAAATAGTTCTGGGTGCTAAGAAACTGGTCTTAGGAGAACAGCAAGAACCTCGGGATAAATGCTTCACAGGACATGAGTTTGTTTGTAATGCATGGTATTGTCAATATCAATCCAGAAATCTTCTGAAAGATAATTTATTCTTACTTCTGTAAATTTTAGGCTTGTGGTTATAAAACAGGGATTCTTTTAGTGTTCGTGATCCTTTTGTTCATTTCATGAAAAGAAAAATAAAAAATAAATATGCTTTGCCTCACATTTCTTTTTTTTGTGGGTACCGGGGGTTGACCTGAGGACCTTGCGCACCAGCAGGTGCCTGTGCTGCTGAGCTATATCACTGGCCCTTTTGTTGTATGTGGGTTCCAGGAGTCGAACTCAGGCCCTCGCACTTGCCAGGCAGGCTCTTATGCCACTGAGCCATCTCACAGGCCCTGCCTCACATTTCTAAATTATATTGGATAACAAATACTACTAGGAACTCAAATTTCTACAGATGCACACATCGAAATTCTGGTAAATAATTTTGTATTTTTCACAGAAAAAGAAAATCACCAAATTATTAGACCAGAGTATCAATTATAGATATTTTAACAAGATAGCTAACAGTGTCAGTAAGAAACTGTCAGTTACATCCAAAGACTCTCATATCATCTAACATAACTTGGACAAGACATATCTTTGAATTTTATCTTCATTTTTTCATACGGGATTTACCTCCATACACATCTTGCTGACTACGTTCTCCTTCAGACTCTAAAACTATTGTTACCAAATATCACATTTTTTGTGTCATCTCACTACTTTAAAACACCTCAGACAATTTCCTAGGTCATCAGTTCTAAAATCCTCTTTATACTATACCTATCACAATAGTGGCCCACTTTACCTGATGTCTTAGTCATTTTGTACTGCTCTAAGAGCGTACCATAAACTGGATGGATTGTAAACAACAGAAATTTATTTCTCATAGTTCTGGAAACTACAAAGTTTTGTGAATGTCCAAAGGAGCTTGTTTCCCTCCTTCTGCCTTATTAGGTCCCAGCAAGATGGTACCTTCATGAGAGCCCCACATTCATGAGTTCTTCACTTCCCAATGACCCTACCTCTTAATACCATCACACTGAGGATTTGTTTTTCTTGTTTGAATTTGGGAGCAAACAGAAATATTTAGCACATAGCAATTGGAGATGAAGTTTCGACAAATAAATCTGGAGTATGTAAATATTTAGTCTGACTATTCTAATTTTCTGTACCTCCCAAACTGTTCCCTCTCATTTAGCTCCCTCACTGTTGCATGTTCTTGCTTTACTCATTAATATCTTCTCTCTCTGGAAATTATATTCATTATGTTTTATTAGCATGTTAATGTTCCTGCACATATTTACATCCACAGACTAATCCACTTACAATTTATAAGTTATAAGATTTGTTTTGTTATAAAATTAGGCTTGTTTCCCCAAAGAAAATATCAGTCTTCTGAAGGTGTTAAGAAGCTGTATAATTTCCTATTTTTGAGATGCATTGGCCCAGACAATTTGCATATAAAGAAGTAAAAAAACAGGACATACTATTGATACTTATCATGATAAAGATGGTGGTGAAACCTTACAATAAAATTTTACTTTGATCATAAGGTTATCATCAGTTACAAAACCTTTGTGGAGATAGCTTTTCAAAAATCAATTTTGATGCATTAATTCACTACAATCTTATCAAAAGATCTTTGGACAGGATTAGAATAAGGTATTAAGAGCTTATTAACAAAGGTTATGTGGGTGAAATGTGGTGGAGGTTTTATTTTATTTTATATTTTCTCTAAATTAATTGTGTTTCTGTTTGTCACTAACAAAATGAACAGATGTTTTGTCCATAAATGAGATTACTTTAACCATAAAGAATATAATGCACAATATTTAAGGTACTGTCTACCTGGTTGTATCAGCAACCTCAAGAATAAGAGGTGGGCTGAGAAGTTGTGCACAGGGCAGCCTTGTAGCACTTGAATTCATTTGTCCCCCACATTAAGTTCAGTCTTTCACAGAGTCTTCACAGGGATGACTGGCCATATTACCAGGAAAGAATTAATGTAGCAGGGTTAATGGCAGAAGTTTCTTCCTCAAACTACAATTGGCTTCACATTCTCTCTCACACAGCTCCACCACTGCCCCAATAGAAATACCCCAGAAATTTAATCATCGCCTGGTGTGGGGGGCACGCCTGTAATCCCTGCATTTGGGAGGCTGAGGCAGGAGAACCACCACAAGTTCGAGGCCAGCCTGGACTATAATGAATTCAAGGCCAGCCTGAACTACATAGTGAGACCCTGTCTCAAAAAAATTTTTTTCATAATCAAGTATTACAAATTCTGAATTGCTTTGCTCTTCTAAAGCTATAACTATTGCAATTGATTTTTTTAGTTATTACTGGATTTTGAAACAACAATAGGTATATGCTGAAGATACATACTGAAACTTCTGGGTTCCAGAGGAACTCTTTGAAGTCCCTCTGTGAATCAGCCACTCTGCAACCTTATAGCAACAGGAATCTTTAAGGTTCATAGGGGTTCTTTGTCCCTAGAGCAAACATGCCCTGAAATATGAGTATTTAAACAATTAAAAATATTGTAAGCTGGCATTGTGGTGCATGTCTTTAATTCTAGCATGCAGGAGAATTATTAGCTCGAGGCCAGCCTGGCCAAGTTAGCAAATTAACAAGACCCTATCTCAAAGAATTGATTAACTGATTAATTAATTAAAATAGCTGAGGAATACAGCTCAATGTGAAGTTCACTTGGGTTCACTTCCCATTACTACAAAAAAGTTGTGAATGATGGTTCAGTGATTCACTGAAAATAACATTTTTCTCTTCTCTTTTGTGTCTAATGTGTTTAAGATTCTTTTCTTTCCCATTTGTCCTTTTCTTTTCATTATATTTCTTCTCCTTTCCTCTCTTTCCTTTATTCCCCATCTTCTTTCTCTCTTCCTTCCTTTCTTTTTTTTCCCTCTTCATTTAAAATTTCTTTATTAAAATCAAAATTGAAACATAATGAGTGTGAGTACAAAACTTTCTTCTGGCCACTGCCTTGCCTGTTTGTAGAGTTGTAAGCAATATTGAGTCACATTGTTGGACTGAACAGGGTGAGTATAAGTACCACAAGCACTCAAAGCCAGAAGGACCTATATGGCTATCTTAAGCATCACCAACTCCCGCTTCTCATCCAATCCAAAAACCTCAGACAGACAATGAAATCCTACTGCTTTGCCAAAATACTACTTTCATTATGTTTTGAAATACAATTATATTGGGAGTAGCTTCAGTTCTAAATTTGTTATCTGACTTGAAATCTACAGTCTTGAAACTATTTTTCACTGATGCATTATTCATGTCTTCTGGAAGGAAAGAAAAAGAAATATAATCTCAAGTCATTTTGTCCATCAGATATTTCCATGTATCTCTAACTTAATATGTTTTAAGAAGCACACTACTGATTATATGATATTATTTAAACTTCCTTTGCAGTCTTCCCTGGAATTAGTGGTAAATATTTGAGAAGGATTTGAAGTACAATAGTACCTTGGTACTCTTTATATATTGGTTCTGGAAGGCACAATAAACACCAAAAAGCATGACTACCAAACAAATTATTTTGGCTGGAAAGGGTGGCAAGTCATGAGGCAATGAATACCTAAAGTTCTAGTTTTCTGTTCAGTACCAAACAACCAACCAGTATCTGAACAAAATTTTTGCAGCAAAATGCCCCAAGTACCAAATTCCAAGAGTTTCAAAGCAGTTAATTACAAAAGTAAGACTACAGCTAACAGTGAAAATTCCATTTCCCCACTCAGCCAACCCCTTTCTAGAAGAAGCCACGACTCTGAATCTTAATGTAATGTATAATACATATCCTAATCTGTTTAGACAAATTGTAGCCTATGAAATTACAGAGTCAAAAAAATGTATTGTAAAATCTTGCAACCATCCTACTTAACCTGATAATTCACTAGAAAAATCTAATATGATATGTTTAAGCAAGGAAGACCATCAATGATCATTTAATGCACGTTTTGAAAGAATTGTTATTAATATAGTTTTGAAACATATTGGTGGTTCAATGGGCCAAAACAATTGGCGGCATCTGATCATATTTTTTAATAGATCCATCAGAATTTCCAGCTTTTATTGCTCTGTTAATAAAAAATAAACTTAAATGTATATTGTTGGGCCGGTGAGATGGCTCAGCGGTGTAAGCACCTGCTTGGCAAGCACGAGGTCCTGAGTTCGATTCCCAGAACGCACATACGAAAAAAGGGCCAGTGATATCGCTCAGCGGCATGGGTGCCTGCTGCGCGTGGGGTCCTGAGGTCGACCCCCGGTACCCACACACACACACACACAAAAAAATTCATATTTCCCTCACAATTACTTGTTCACTTGTTTCTTCTATACTTTGTTTTTTCAGACTCAGCTTTTAATGAAAATAAATCACCCCAACACTTAATTTCATATCTTTGTATATTAAGTAAATCATTAAAAAATGTAGCTAACACTGTTATGTATTGGAGGTAGATGGTAAGCAAGGCCTGAAAGTCTCCTGTTAAGAGATGTAATGAATTTATTGGATTCTGTTCAGAAATTACAGCCAGAGTTAATAATGTGCATCTTCGTAGCTAAAAAGATTCTGTCTCCCCCAATTGCTTTTCAAACTATGTTCTGGAGACATTTACTCCTTCACTCTGTATGATTCTACCTTAAAGTACTGAGAAATCGTGAAGGAAAGAAAATAAAATACCAAAAAAAAAATTTAGTTGACCTTTTTAACACAATATTCACTAAATTATTTACTATGAACTCCATTCTCACAGAAGATATGACAAGATCTCACAGAGTTAGTTTTCTAGAAAACACGGTTCAAGTCCCCGGCTCATACAAAGTTCTTTGAGGGTCAGTAATACCAACAAACTCATACATGGTCACATAATCTACCTTTAAAGCATGAACAAGTATGGGATTGCTAGCATTTTGAAAAGATGATCCCTGCCCTCAACCAAATTTCCTCTAAACTCTCTGAAAGCTTGACATTTTATCTGTAGAGCAAAATGGTAAGGTCACTGTTCTTGAAGATTTCTCCAGTGAAAGCTAGAAGAGCAATACATGCTGGCTGTCCCTGTGCCTTTTATTTTATTTAATTATTTTTTTACAGCTCTATTCTCTGAATTTTTTTTGTGCATCCCATCAATAGTTAAAAGAAAAATAAAATAGAAAATGAATCTATGCAGATTAAAAAGCCAGAAGGATAAATATGCATGGCTTCATTTGCATGATGTCTCTTTATTTTCCTGCTTTCTCTGACCCCTTCAGACACAGCATGAACTAGTCTTTGAGTTGTCAGGACAAATCTCTTGTGGCCATCACCTTGCTTGTAAAACTTGGAAGTTTAAAGACAACACTGTCAAGTGATTATGAAATAATACATTCAGCTGCTCTAACCCTGCCAGACTTCTGAGCACAATGGTTGGAGAAGAATGAAAAGAGGGGACTGGAGCTGCCAACTAATGCCTGCTGTGAGCAGGAGGCCTTTTTTGGATGGCTAACAACAGGGACTGTGCTCAGGCATATGGGGTTTTATGGACATGGTTCTTTCTCTGGCTTTTATAAAAATATGTTATACAGGTGAATCAAAGCTTCAAAATGGAAAAGAAGAAATGAGGAGGAGCTGGCACGAAATACTGCGGCAATATTCAGAGGAAAATAAAAAAAAAAAAACAAATGACAGGCTGATGCCTTTTACTTACAAGAAAAAGGGGGGAAAAATCAGTGTTATTGGCCAACTGTACCTGCTGGCAATAATTAGGTCAGGCAGCTGAGAAAATGAAACACTGTGTTTTGAAATTTTATATTTCTTAATTTTTCATGGAATAGGTGACTGAACGTGTGCCTCCATTCAGCATGCGGCTTCCACGTGCCTGGATTTTGAACAGGAATTTTGCACCTCTGGACGCAAGGAAACTGCTGGGTTCTGGTTCTGTCCCTCAGCCAGTTGGAAGTACGTGCTTATTGATGTGAAACTGATGTGGCTACTTGTGGCATGTGAGGCTGGACCAAGAGTATGAGGGAGCTCAGGTACAATGGTGAATTGTTTCATTCCCCCAAATGCAAAACACAAATGAAAACAGAGAACATGGAATGAAACAAAACAAACCCCAAATACAGTACGTGTATTGAGGTAGTTCTCAGCTCCAAGCCAAGTAGAGAATCAAGGGCAGATGTTTCCTATTTCTTTACATGAAGACAATAGGGAAAATATAGCTTTTTTAAAGACTACTCTAAAGCCCAATCTTTGGCTACCTCACCAATCTTTCCTTCCCAAACACATTGAAGAATTTCAATTTCCTGTACAACTCTCTGAATTTACGATGCTGCTTTTTCTCTTATATATTTGCCCCTGTCTTCTTTGCAAGGTAGCACCCAGAACTGAATATGGCATTTAAGGAATGTTCTCATGTGGTTTTCCTCATGATTGCTTCATAAATAACTTTATCTTTCCTTATCCTCTAGGTATTACTAAGCAGCATTAACTCCGCCACCCACCACCATGTATAGAAATTCCTTGTAAATCCTGTGAAATTTAATTGCAAATATTTTTAATGAATCTGAAATTTCTGGAAGATGAGAATGCACTTTTTCATGTTTATTCAGCCTCTTTCTCTGTGCCTAGCACAATTTAAGCTCTCAGTTTGTATTGATGAAATCACAAATTCTGTTCCATTTTTTGAAAAAGTTTGTCTCACCAGCAAGTACAGCACAGAAGCCAAAGTCTTTTTAGTAGACTCGTATGACACTTTATCCATCCCCAGCCTACATTCTTTCAGATTACCGTTAGCATTTCCTGTTCTCTTCCCATGGGGGGGTCTTTGGTCCTAGAGAAGGAGATTAGGACACAGTAGGAAGTACAGGTACCCTCAAACAATGAGGAGCTGGAGTTCATGGAGTTCATGGGTGAACACCTGAGCTTCTTCTGTCCTTCACGTAATTTTTTAGATGTATGCACTACACAGTCTTTTGGTCTCCACAGGGATTTGTCCCAGCTCCCCGCAGCAGTAACCTGCTCAGGAAAGCATACTTTATTGGTTGATATCATTTTGTCTTTTATTTTTTTTTACTTCTTTGTTGTAGTTTCTATTAATATTCATAACAATGTTACCAAATAAATACAATCTGTAGAAGATACACTGGTGCAGAAATCTATTCTAAGAAACTGGACTAAGCAAAATGCAGGAGCTGGCTAAAATGCTAGATATCACAGGGTGTGCCACCAGGAAAGGAACCTCATGAGCTGGCTGGAACTCCATGGCACAGGCCTGGTGGAATTTCTTCCCTCTCTGGAAAACCTCGGTCCTGCTTTTACGGTCTTGTTTTTATGGGCTGTAAGGGACAATGTCTTCTAAAGAAAGCCAATTGATTACAAGCTTTAATTACATATGCAAAATCCCCTTACTGAAACAGCCATATTAATATTTAATAATTAGTCTTCAAATAAGTGGGGACTCTTTCTTGATGAAGTTGACACATCAACAGTGCCATCAAATAAATTACTTGCACCTATTCCCAGTCTCAAAGTCAGCTTTGGGAGAACCCAAATGAACACACCATTTCCAGTGACCCAGGGCCATTGTACTTTTAACATATTTTCCCCACTGCATTTGTCATCATAAATTAACTTTTGGTCATATACAAATATTTTCACTTTAACAATTTTGCTACCAGCTGTTTCCAACTTTACTTCTTCACTACTTTGAGGGTTCTGAACCTGACATGATTTCCACTCACGAAACTAGTCCACTTCATATTGCAAAAGTCAACAGTAATAGGCATTAGGGCCTAGCATTCCTCGTACTTATATCTCTTACACTCTATATTTTGCCAAGGTCTCAAGAGTTGATTTTCCCAGATAATTTGAGAAGTAGCAGAAGTGATGTATGACCTTTTTGATTCAAAGTTGACGAGCCATTTAGTGGCTGCCCATGTTTCTTTTTTGTGGGTATTGGTGGTTATGGGACTTGAGCAAGGCTCCCTACAGGTTACAAGGAGTTTAGTGCACCTTTCTCTCAGCTGAATCACACTGAACATGTGTTATAAAAAAAGAACAAATACATGTGTGTGTATTAAAATGCTAAAATTTTGGAATGGCTAGTTAGCCTTGCCTAACCTAATCTAATTCTTATGTCTTCTGCTTCTCTAGTCCAGACAGTGCAAATGAAGACTTCTTTGACTTTGTTATACTTGCATTTATACTTTGAGTGTACCATTTATTACAGAATACTTGACAAGCTGGTTCTACAAGGGTATCTATGAAAATTAAGGAAATATTTCATGCAATTTTGCTTTACTACCTCAACATGAAGCAATATTTCAAATATTATAGAGATTTGATACATTGTGGGTAAAATTAATGAGTTGAGACAAATTTACTCTGACTTCTCTGTGAGTTCTATCTGGCCCTATATAAAGTCAGTACTTTATTTTAATTTTCTCTTGTTAAAATGTGCTTAGAGCATCCCGGCATTTTCTAAAGACTTGTGCATTTTAAATGAATTATCTCATTATTAGACTAAAAATTCATGACATTTTATCATAATCACAACCCCGTAGAAAACACAATTTTAAAAATGAGAAGAAAAATTTATTACTACTACTCAGAATTGTAACATTTCATAGTATAAATTGTATTTTCCCTTTGCCTTCCAATGTAACATAATTGCCTAATGATCTCACTTTCTCCAGAGAAGCATCTTGACATCTTTATTATATTTGCCCTTTTCTGGCATGGGATCTGTTTAGGCCACTAATGTCTCTATTTAATATTTTAGTTAAACATATCCACTTAAACTTTCAACTGACCTTTTCAAATTAGGGCATCTCAACTGGTTTCAAATCTGTGAGCATATCTGGGATGACTTCTTTTGTCCTTTCTCCTTATGGTTTAAAGAAAATTTAGAGGTAGAGAATGTTTGAATAGAAATTTCCATCTTAAATTTTGAACTTAAGTTCAGCGTTCCTCTGCAGCTTTGACAAAAATAAATGTTGCTCAAAATAATAAAAGGGATGGTTACATTGGTCCTGTATCCTGTTGCTGTGACAAAATACCTGACACAACCTAAAAGAAAAAAGGTTTGTTTTAGCTCACAGTTGGACAGGGTTCAGTCCATGGTCAGCTGGCTCCAAGACAGAAACATCATGATGGAAGAGCATGATGGACCACGGCTGCACACTTCCTGGTAGACAGGAAGCAAAATGCAGGGGAAGAACCCAGAGAGGAAGGGGCCAGGGACCAGATAAAGTCCCCAAGGCCACACACCTGTGATCCAACCAGAGACACTCAGAGGTGTCCTCTACTAATCTACTGGCCATTTTTAATACAGTCCAGTTGACAATCAAGATTAGCCATCATAAAAATCAATCAATATATAATTATTGATCATTTCTTTGTAAAGCAACCTTATAATACTGCCTGTTCAAAGTCTATTATGAGATAAGTTGGGTCCTCTATACCCCCGAATATTGTAATTTCTGTACTTCAGAATGTGACCTTTTTGGAAATGAGGTCATTACAGATTTGATAATGTATTCCCAGGTCATACTGGAGTAGGGTTCAGTATCCATTAATTATTTATGACTGGAGATCTTATGAGAACCTCGCTGTGTGAGGACAGAGATACACAAGAAGGAGGCCAAGTGATGAAGGAATTGTTGGAGATGTGCACCTGAATGCCCAGGAGTGCCACAGGTTGCCAGCCAACCACCAGAAGATAGGAAGGGGCAAGGACTACTCCCCTTCAGGTTTCACCTGAGCATGGCCTTGTCACCACTGTGAGCCTACAGAAGTGTGAAAGAATAAGCATTTGATGATTTAAACTACTCAGTTTGTGACACTTTGGCTTAGCCACCCCAGGACACTAACACACAACTTCACCACCTGAAGCACCCACAGTGAGGTGGCATTAATGAGAAGCAACTGAGCATAAGAAAAAAGTAGGATGAGGATAAGGGCATTGCCTAATAAATGACAGAATTCATGCTTCAGCGTGGTGGTACTGCCACCTATTAAAGTATGGAAAGATTTGGACTCAGAGACCTCTATGAAAAAGTATAAGCCATGGAAATAGGGCTGGGTGGCAAGGAGCCTAGGAGTTCTTAAACTATGGATTGGTATGTCTCTCAGTCTCTATGTGCGAGCCCCCTATGTGTGTTCGTTCACTTCCTGTGCTTAATTCTCAAAAAATATTTACAGTTTACACTTCAGTGAAAAGTATTCATTAAGCAATTAAATATCCCAGTGAAGATCTGGAAACACAAGGTCCTTTGTATTTTTACAATGGATTCCTTCCTTCCTTCCTTCTTTCCTTCCTTCTCTCTCTTTCTCTCTCTCTTTCTTCTTTCTTTCTTTCTTTCTTTCTTTCTTTCTTTCTTTCTTTCTTTCTTTCTTTCTTTCTTTCTTTTTTCACTACTGGAGATTAAACCCTGGGCCTTCACACTAAATGATATCCCCTCCCCTTTTTTTGGCAGGATCCCACTAACTGGCCAAATTGGCTAAACTGGGGTTGAACTTTCTACCTTTCCACCTCAACCTCCCAGAGTGCTGGGTGCTGGGATTCACATATGTGTGAGCTTCTAAGCTCAGCTTCTATCATTTTCCCTCTCTCCCTGCCTCCCTCCCTCTCTCCTCTCCTGCCCTCCCTATTTCCTTTTTCTGTCTCCCTTTCTTTGTCTTTCTTTCTTTCTTTTTCTTTCTTCTTTTTTTCTTTCTTTCTCTTTCTGTCTTTCTTTCTTTCTTTCTTTCTTTTTCTTTCTTTCTTTCTTTCTTTCTTTCTTTCTTTCTATTTCTTTCTTTCTTTCTTTCTTTCTTTCTTTCTTTTTCTTTCTTTCTTTCTTTCTTTCTTTCTTTCTTTCTTTCTTTCTTTCTTTCTATTTCTTTCTTTCTTTCTTTCTTTCTTGCCCTTTCTTTCTTTTTTTTCTTTCTTTCTTTCTTTCTTTCTTTCTTTCTTTCTTTCTTTCTTTCTTTCTTTCTTCTTTCTTTCCCTTTCTTACTTTCTTTTTTTCCCCTTTCTTTCTTTCTTCTTTCTTTTTTAGAAAATTTCAGATCAACATATTTTAAACATTGTTCGAATTCAAAGACTTGGTCTCTCATCTTTCATTTGTTTCAGGTATTCCTAATCAGCTTGATACACTTATTTTCATAAAAAGAATTTTCCATAAAATGATCTTAAAACTTGAATAGTACTAAGCATAAGATAGAGAGAAGGAGGTCAGATTTGGATAAAATATAACTACTAAAAATAAGACCAGTTGAGTTATGAACAGCTTACTTTAAACATATTTATTATTAAAAGAAACTGCTTAATAGTCAAACTCATTTAAATAAACTGAATGATTATTCTTCTTCTTCTTCAAGTAGCTTTCATGAATCAACACAAGCCACGCTTGATCTGTTTCATAAGGGCATGTTTGATTCGTAAATACAAGGCAAAGGACTAAACACAGCAAAAACATCCTAGTAAAAGTCAGACTAATTGGCAAAATGCCCTTTGAGCTCTTTCAACATATTTTAGAATCTTAAACAAGAATCTGAATTTATGGTAGTTTTATCTTTCACCACTATTGTTAGGTTATCTTCATTTCTATGCCCAGAATTCAGTTCTGTATCAGATTCCGAACTCTACATCACATCAGCCCTTGAACTTGGTCATGAAAGGACGTTTGACACATAATGTAATGGAGAGACAAAAATGTGTCTCTTCTGTGGCAATGTTTACTCTGCAATGATATGTAATGCTTCTTCTTCCAATTGCTCACATGTTAATTTTCACTTTGTTTTTCTAGCCTCCTCCTCCCCACCCTTGAATGACAGCTATATTAGCTCAGTTTGTCAGGGCAGTTGCCAGCCCCCCTAGAGAAAACCCAGGAAGGGTTGACCTCATGCTCACAGTATGCACCAGCCAGCTCAGACTTCTCTATCAGTCAGCGCCTGGGAAGGCCAGGCAGGGTCCCAGCTGCCTTCCCCAGTGAGCTTGATGATAAAGTTTATCCCATCAGGAACGAGAGTATTGGTCAGAGTCCAGTTGCATGGCTTATGTTGAGAGTGAATTTTTCGACATTTCAAATCTGCCATATCAAATTAAGTAGAATAAAGCCGGCTGTTTGCCCGATTATTTATAGCATCACAGGAAACTTGGAATGACTTACTAAAGAATGGAAATATTTCTCTTTCTTTAGAAATAAGCTTGCCTCTGCCAAGATATACAGTAATTGCCTGGGCATGGGAATGGTGCAAAAAACTTCCCATTTCCAAGGTTATTAAAACATACCTGGGCTCACTTAAAGACCCTAACCCAGTCTGAGGATGAACAACCTGGGCCCAGCTTGGGGTGCCATAGCTTGGGCAGCCCCTGTTTCAAACCCATAAAAACCAAGAGCAACGGGTGCATTTGATTTTGCTGAGAATGTTGCTGACCATAAGCTTTGGTCTAAGGTGTTTATCACCTTAATAAGCTCTAAGGAATGCAGCTGAAAGGGTGACTTTCAAAGTAGTTTTAGCTTTCTTCGCTTATTTACTAACCCTATTGAGACAAGAAATCACTGATGAAAGCTAGTAATGTATTTTAGAAATATAAGTGCTGTATACAAGAGAATTTCTTGAGTGTAACTTTACTTTTTCATTATTGACAATATATGTTCTATGTGAATAATTTAAGAATGTAGAAATATGTGAAGCTTGTAGTTACCCAGAATTTTATCATGCAGAGACACCAATTACTAGCATTTTTCTATACTTCCTTCCTGCTTTTATTCCATGAAAAATTATGTTCACATTCACAAAAATCTCCTTAGAAAAATTACATTCTTTAGTAATGGGCATTTAATTAGATACATTATATATATATATATTTACATGTGTCTACTTACAGTTTTACTTATTATTAAAGTTTAATTTGAAAAGCTGATATTTAAGGACTGCATAATATTTAAGTGGATATTTCATTACTTTTATCAGATATCTTTTTATATTGGCAATTTAGGTTCTTTATATTTATTAATATTGGGTATTAAAAATGCCACAATAAATATTTTTGAATAGAAGTTGTCCTTCTCTTTGAATACTGATTTAGGATAAATATAAAAAGTGAATGTACTGCAATTGGGTCAAAGAAAATCAGTACTTTTAGGATTCTTTATATGTACTGCCCAACTTCTTTCCATAAAGTTTGCAAATTAACAGTCTCCTAGGGATGTGTGTGATTACACTAAACAGTAACTGTTAATGGTTTGAAACAAGATCCCATTCCATATTCTCCTTGAACTACCTAAATATGTTTTTAACCATCTTTATTCAATGCAAACTTTAATAAAGTTTGTGAGACAGATTGTCATTCTTCATTCAGTGCTAACATAACTGTATATCATACAAACATGCATATTTACATACTTGCCTATCCATACATATTTTTGTGTGTGTGTGTGTGAGTACGGGGGTCAAACTCAGAACCTTGTGTTTGCCAGGCAGGTGCTTACGCCACTGAGCTATCTCACCGGCCCTCCATTCACATCTTTGAGCCCCCCAATATTTTTTTTTTACACTCACTGCACTTCCTAACCTTTCTGATGATGAAATGACATAGAAGTGTTTAAACTTAAATATACAAACTTTAAAAGGTACATTAAAATATTTTGTGAATATTCACAATATTTGCTGGCATAAGCAGAGAATCCAATATTCCTCACATTCTCTGTGTAATTCTTAAAGACAGACATATGCCTGCTCTAGGTAAAGATAGAAACTCTTGTTACGACTGAATGACAGCTAAATGAGAACAAAAGCAGCGGCAAGATCAAGGAAAATGAATGAATAATTAATAAATAACAAAGTAAATAAGTTTATTCATTTGGTAACATAAAACATAAGGTAGTAAAGAAGATTTTTAAACAGAATGAATTAAACACCAAAGGATAGGAGCCTGAGAGAAAGCAGGAATGAGAGAGGGGCCCCTCTGCCTGCCTGGGGTTTTAGATAGCACTTTTTGACAAATTTAACATTTCCTGTCTTTTTCACTGTTCTAATAGCAACAGATTGAAGGACAGAAAAAGTATCTACCAGAGTAATTCAGAGTAATTTTAAGAATTTTCTGTTTTCTTTTTTAGTCATATGTCCTCTAGGGTAGAAAGAAGGTAGGTATGTATTATCAGTTCTTTGATAAATTTCAGTATTGTCTGGGGGCAGTGGAGTAAAATAGATCACAAAAATCAACCCTTCAGCCATACTATTTTCTGTACACTTTCAACATCCAAATTACATTTCTCCTTAAAAAGTAATAGAACATAGATGTCATATATACACTATGTTTAAAGCATCTTAAGAACTGTGCTATAGGGCCGCTGAGGTGGCTCAGTGGCATAAGCGCCTGCCTGGCAAGGGTGAGGTCCTGAGTTCGACTCCCGGAACCCACATACGAAAAAAGGGCTGGTGATATCGCTCAGCGGCACGGGCGCCTGCTGACACGCAAGGTCCTGAGGTCAACCCCCGGTACCCACAAAAAAAAAAAAAGAATCGTGCTATAAAATAGAAGATTTTAAAATTACTCTTCTAAATTTATTAAGTTTATTATTTTGTTTTCAGTAAGAAAATTGCTTCAGGATGGAGAACCCACTTCTTTGGTTGCTGAAATCAGTAAGAATATTCTCTTTCATTACATATAGATAAGCACAGAATGAATATTATATATATATGTATATGTATGTATACATACTTAAAATAGGAAGATAATTTAAATGCACATATATTCAAAATTATTCATTGATAAGTTATTTTTTTCTAATAAAATCCAAGGATGTATTGTTTTAAAATATCCCCATTAAAGATTTGCACATATGATTCTTTTTATTTTCTAGGCATAAGCTTATAAAACAATACTGTGTTTTTTAATATTTTTCCATGTTTTACACCAAGAGCTTCATTGTTTGGAAAAATTATGTTGCAGAGTTACTGTAGAGTTAATATGAAAGTTCTGTTCATTTATATTTTTTAACAAAATCCACTATTAGCTGAAAAGGCTTTTAAAATGTGTGGCCCATTTTTTAAAAAAATCAAATATCCAAAAACCAGTGCCAGAAGGCTCAGAAACCGGCCCTGCCCATTGTGGCTACTGGGATCCAGGTGAAAAGCATCATGGGAAGACAGAGACCAGCGGGATCATCAACCACACAGTAGGGCACAGTATGGGGACCTTAATACCCCATTGTCACAAAGAGATAGATCAACTAGACAAAAAATCAGCCATAACAGAACTGAACAAAACATGTGGACAAATGGGCTTGGTAGACATTTACAGAATGTTCCACACAACAACATCAGAATACACATTCTTCTCTGCTGCACATGGGATGTTCTCCAAAATAGACCATATACTAGCCCATAGAACACGCTTAAGTAAATGCAAAGTAATTGAAATTATCCCATGCATATTATCTGACCATAGTACAATGAAATTAGAAATTAACAACAATAGAAACGACAAAAACTCTATAAATACATGGAAATGAAATAATACCCTCATAAACAACCAATGGGTCACAGATTAAAGAAGAAATTAAATAGTATCTACAATCAAATGAAAATGCAAATATAACTTGCTGGACCCTATGGGATGCAATGAAAGCAGTCCTAAGCGGGAAATTTATGGCAGTGAATTCTCACATCAAGAAAATAGAATGAGGGCGGGGGATTTAGCTCAGTGGCACAGTGCCTGCCAGGCAAGCATGAGGTTCTGAATTTGATCCCAGTATCAGAAAAGAAAAAAAAGAAAATAGAATGAGCACAAATACACAACCTAATGCTTCACCACAACAATCTAGAAAAAGAAGAGCAAGTCAAACCCAAAGTCCATACAAGGGAGGAAACTATAAAGATCAGAGCAGAAAGTAATGCAATTGAAACTAAGAAAACAATACAAAGACTTAATGAATTTAAGAGTTGGTTCTTTGAAAGAATAAATAAAATTGATAACACTCTAGCCAACCTTATCAAATAAAAAAAAAGGAAAGATAAACCTCAAATTCATGCACTAGGCAATGAAAAGGGTGAAATCAGTACAGAGCCTGTGGAAATTGAGAAGATCATCAATACCCACTTCAAAAAATCTTTACTCGCATAGGATGGAAAACACAGAAGAAATGGAAAGATTCCTAGAAACGTATGAATTACCAAAGCTGAATCAAGAAGATATAAAAATTCTGAACAACTCAATATCAGTTAATGAATTTGAAAATGTAATTAAAAATTTACCAACAAAGAAGAGCCTAGGTCCTCATGGATTCATGGCTGAATTCTACAAGAAATTTAGAGAAGATTTAATGCCAATATTCCTCAAATTCTTTAATGAAATTGAAAGAAAATCAATACTCCCTAACTCATTCCTGGAGGCAAGTGTTACCCTGATACCAAAACCAGAGTAAGACCCTACCAAAAAAGAAAACTACAAGCCAATCTCCCTAATGAACATAGATGCAAAAATCCTCAATAAGATACTAGCAAACAGAATGCAGCAAATCATGAAGATCATGCACCATGACCAAGTGGGATTCATCCCAGGAATGCAGGGATTGTTTGACATATGCAAATCAATAAACGTAATACACTGTATCAACAGAGCCAAAGACAAAAACCACATGATAATCTCAATAGATGCAGAAAAAGCTTTTGATAAAGTGCAACACTCATTCAAGAAAAAACCCTACAGAATATCAGAATAGATGGTCTTTACCTCAATCTGATAAACGCCATCTATGACAAACCAACAGCCAACATCATACTAAATGGACAAAAACTGAAAGCTTTCAGTCTAAACTCAGGAACAAGACAAGGATGTCCACTATCACCACTCCTACTGAATAAAGTTCTGGAAACATTGGCCAGAGCAATTAGACAAGAGAGAGAAATAAAAGGAATAAAGATAGGAAATGAAGAAGTTATCATTATTTGCAGATGACACGATACTCTAGAAAGAAGACCCCAAAAACTCCACCAAATGACTTCTAGATTTAATAACCAAATTCAGTAGCATAGCAGGATACAAAGTCAACAGTCAAAAATCAATAGCATTCCTGTACACAAACAACAAACTCAATGAGAGAGAAATTAGGGAAACCACTTCCTTCACAATAGCATCCAAAAAAAAAATGAAATACTTAGGGATCAATCTAACAAAGGAAGTAAAGAACTATACATTGAAAATTATAGTACTCAAAAAAGAGATCAAAGAGGATATCAGAAAATGGAAAATATCCCTTGCTCATGGATAGGAAGAACCAACATTCGGAAAATGGCCATACTTCCAAAACTGTTATACAGATTTAATGCAATCCTGATCAAAATACCACTAGCATTCCTCACAGAGAAACATTCCTTAGAGAAAACATTCCTAAAATTCATCTGGAAGCAGAAGAGACCTAGAATAGCAAAGGTAATCCTGGGTAACAAAGGCAAGGCAGGGGGCATCACAGTCCCTGACTTGAAATTATTCTACAAAGCTACTGTGATAAAATCAGCATGGTACTGGCAGAAAAACAGGCCTGAGGATCAGTGGAACAGAGTAGAAGATGCAGACACAACTACAAAGACACTCAGCCACCTTATCTTTGACAAAGGGGCCAAACATGTTCACTGGAAAAAAGATAACCTCTTTAATAAATGGTGATGGATGTGTACATCCTGAAGACTAAAACTAGACCCATGTCTATCACCATGTACTAAACTAAAGTCAAAATGTATCAAAGATCTAAATATTAAAAGAGAAACACTAAACCTATTGGAAGACAAAGTAGGTAGAAATCTTGAAGACATAGAGATTAGGTAGAGAGTTCATGAACAAAGAACCAAACTGCACAGGAAGTGTTTCAAACAATCCAGAAGTCGGATCTCATCTTATTAAAAGTTTTTGCACATCAAAAGAAATCACCAACAGAGTGAAAAGAAAACCCACAGAGTGGGAAAAAATTTAGCCAACTGTCGCTCAGACAAAGGACTTCTATCTAGAACATATAAAGAATTGAAAAAAATCAGCCCCCCCCAAATTCAAAGACCCAATCCAAAAATGGGCATCTGAGATGAACACACACTTCTCAGATGAAGAAATACAAATGGCAAATAAATATACGAAAAAGTGTTCAACATCATTGGTCATTCAAGAAATGCAAATTAAAACAACACTGAGTTTCCATCTCACCCCAGAAAGAATGGGCATCTTCAAGAAATCAACCAATAACAAATGCTGGTGGGGCTGTAGGCGAAAAGAAACTCTTCTCTGCTGTTGGTGGCAGAGTAGACTGGTGCAACCACTGTGGAAATTAGTGTGGTGATTTCTCAAAAAACTAGGATTGGTCCCATTTGACCCAGCTATTCCCCTTCCAGGTGTCTTCCCAGAAGAATTAAAAACATCGTACCACAATGATAGATGCACACCCATGATTATAGCAGCATGATTTGTAATAGCTAAATCTTGGAAACAACCCAAATGCCTATTAACCGGGGAATGGATAAAAAAGATGTGGTATTTTTATACAATGGAGTATTACTCAGCGATAAAGAATGATGAACTCAAGACTTTTATAGGTAAATGGATGAAACTAGTGACCATAGTCATAAATGAAATAAATCAGACTCACATGTGTAAACATTGTATTGTCTCCCTAGTGTAAGAAACTGAAAGAGTAATTAAGATCCAAAATCTACAATAGATATTGTGAAAGGGAAAGAAACTGTTCAAAAGGAAAGAACTGGGATGGGGGAAAGGAGAAAAGAAGGAAGGGAAAAGAAAAAAAATATATATATATACACAAGATAGCTAAGATAATTATACCACTAATTTTGTTTAGTTCATTGAAAAGAATGGTTTGTGCTTATATTGTTTGATCAATTCTTCATGCCTGTATCTTGTAATCTGAGCAGCTACTTTGAAGATAATAATACACAATATATTAACCATTGTTAATTTTCTATTATACTGTTATGAAATTCTGTATCATTGTTTTTATTGTTTTTTTCTCTTTAAAATAAAAAATCTCTAAAAAAATCATACATGCATAGAAGGAAACATTTTCTTCAACTATATCAAACTAAACTGTGTATAACTGCAAATTAAATCCAGAAGACATAAAAACATGTCTTTATTAAAAGATACACTTAAAAGTTTGCAGAAATGTAAATCTATAAAGCAATTCTCATTAAGTTATTTTTTGTTTTAGAAAGTATTATTATTTTAACAAATGTATGATTTTATTATACAATGGTATTGTTATTTCAAATTATTTGCTAAACATTAATTTTTATTATTTGATTTTTTTGTGTGTGTGTGGGTACCGGAGGTCGACCTCAGGACCTCGCGCGCTAGCAGGCGCCCATGCCGCTCAGCGATATCACCGGCCCTTTATTCGTATGTGGGTTCCTGGAGTCAAACTCGGGCCCTCGCGCTTGCCAGGCAGACGCTTATGCCGCTGAGCCATCTCACCGGCCCCTATTTGATTTTTAATACAATCTTATTGACAGATTGGAGAATCACTTTATTTTGTTTGGTGTATTTCTTGTTATCTTAAAAAAATGAAAATTCAGTGAGATTTTTTTTTTCCCTCAAAATGAAGCCCAAAGATGAGCCATGGCACATCTACTTGAAAAGCGTGTTCATCTAAAAATACCAAGACCTTCCTCAGACTCACCACCTCAGAATCTATGAAGTAGAGGGCTTCTCTGTGAGGAACCTGGGTGATATTTCAAGTTCCATAAAATGCGAGTGCTGCTCATTAGATGACCTCTGTTGACACTGCTTCACTCCCAGTTCCAGGCATTTAAATATCACAACCCCTGAACCCCAGCTACTGCAAACACGAACTAAATGCTTCGATTACCTGGTCCTCCTATCCATGTATATGTGTCTCCTTTTTAGGGTTGTTGAATATTATATAAAGTATATATTTTTAATATAGATATGTTTCATACTACCTTTAGGATATGCATATGTTGAAATCTATATTCATCATTGCTTATGTAAATATTGCACGGGACATATTTATACTAAAAGTTATCCATTACATATCTGCAATTCAAATGTAACCGGTTGTCCTATTTTTTGTTTGTACTTTCTTTTGCTAAATATGCCACGCCTACCTCTTACTGTGCTGTCATTATTTCCAGGTGGTAATATCATTCATAGGCAAATGTACAAACCCTGACAATATAATTTTAAGTGAAATAAATCAGACACACAAGCTTAAATATCACATGGTTTTTATTATGTGAGAAGCCCAAAATATAAATAAAAAGCAAAATAATAGATATATAGTAGGAAATAGGGAGAACTTTTTTTAACGGGAAGAGGAACGGATAGAGAGAAGCCTGAGAGAGGGAGGTAAGGGGGATTTAAAAAAAAGAATCGAAAGAAAAAAGTGGAAATAGAGATTTGCAAATGAAAAGGTGACCAAGAAATGGAAGGAGCAGGGAGAGATAAGAGGGATAGGGTACAAAAAGAGAATTAAGATGTGATATGCACAAGTACCTGCTCCCCAAAATGAACGTAGTCATTATGTACTGTAAACATGTACTAATAAATAAAGATTCGATGATGTGACTATGTCTTTCCTAGCGGATTTATTAATTTCAGGGACTTAGGTAGACTAGGGGGAGAATGGCAGACTCCAGAAACTCTTGAAGAGTCAGTTAAACTTTTGTTCATATTCTCACATCCTCAAGGAGGAAATCTCTCTAAACCTTCCTCAGAATCCCTTCCAAAAATGATCTTCATGGAATTCACGTGGCTATGCTTACTCTCACTGTTTACTTCATTTCAGTGGGAGTTTTTCTCGTTTTAAACTCATTAGCACATTGGAAACAAGCTCATTACCAGAGCAACTGGTCGTAGAGATTGTTCAATATCATTTCAGTGGAAGCCTCTGTTCTATAATGTTGGAATTCAGCGCCGATTTTGGCTGCCTTTTTTTATTTGTAGCTGTAAAAATGTGAGTGACCCATAGCTTTTGCCTTCTTATTTTTTCTGTCTCTTCAGAAAGTCCCAGTGACCTCCATACAGCCTGATACGTTTACTAGCTTTTTACTCTACTTCTACAAATTTCCCTGTGGGAAATAACCTCTACACAATGTGTTTTTGAATCTTTTGTTGATTCTACTTTCCAATTGTACTTATTGCAGAAAAAAATAACTCAAAATTTCTTCTTCAAAGAGGACTGAGTCTGGTTTTAAGAAAACTGTAGTATTTGGAACTATACATGGGCAACTTGTAAACACTGTCTTTTATTTTTATGTCTGTAATTAAATTGCAGTTTTCTAATGGCTGGCATTTTTTTCGTATTATTTTCACAGTTGATTTCCACTTAGTTACCAAGGTCAGGTTTTGGCTGGTGACGTTTGACCTCGTTTTGTTTCCAAATGAGCAAGACTCTGAATTCAAGGAGTGACATTCTAGCAAAGAGGGGCAGTCCATAAATTCCAAAGAGTAAGTGTTGCTTTCTCCATGCAAACCAGCAGCTTACACCAGAACTTAAATTAAGGAAATACCTCACTTGAAAACCAAAAATAACCTTAGTGAAGGATAGGTTTATGATACGGTAATTTTTTCCATTTTGTTTCAGGGAATTAAATGACTCCCTCCAAGAAATCCCCTGTATTATTTTCAGATTTTGTTTTAACTAATATTTTAAACTAATGGAAAAGCAAAATCAGGTTCTCCCAATCAAGTTGCTTAAGTAAAACTAAATGGGTCATTTATATTTGTCTATATTACATACGATGATTAAAAGAGCTATGCTGCTTTTTCCAAAACAAAGTTTCTTTTTTCATTATCTACTCTCTAAACCATTCCTGTGTGCTATCATTATCCATGTCAACCTGTTTGCTATTTTAGATGTAGAAGAACCGTATTTTCAGTATGTGTGATGTTTAACTGATTGTATCAACCTGAGTAAGAAATGCCCAATTAAATTGGATCAGCATAGTTCTGAGTGTGGCCAAAGGGATTTACTGAAGTCAGAAGACCCACTCTGGGTGTGAGTGGCACCAACCAAGGCTTGTTGCCTGAATGGAATAAAACAGAAACAAAGAAAGAAGGCTTGCTTCTGTTTCTTTGGAGGAGCTCCAGTCTTCATTTTCATCTTGGATGTCATTTATTGGCTTCCATCACAGACTCTTCAGCCTTCCAGTGCAGACCCTTCGGCTTCCTGACACAGGCTCACCTGGGACACTACAGTGAGCTGCTGGCCTTCAACCTTTGACTGGATCTGTCGGATCTCCAGCACACAGACAGCCCTTTTGCGCTTTTCCACACCTGACTCTGTGGGCGGCCATTGTGAGCCTACCTTGTAAATCCTAATATATTTATATACCTTGCATTAAATCTGTTTCTCTAGTGAGCACTGACTGACACACTATGCTTACACTTCTCTATCACTAATTTTTCTTATACGATAAATATAAAATTACAAAAATTGTAAAGGGAGTTTGAAAGGAAAAACAAATGCTATTCTTAGCAGCACAAAGCAAACCTATTTTTTTTTACATAGGTTACTGGTGAATCCTTTTTGTGAGCAAATATTTATGTATTGTTTATCATGGTTTACAATAAAATTTAGCATATGTTTCAGTGTTTGGACATTGTTACTTTATTTGCTTGTTTTAAGGATTACATGAAAAAAAAGATTACATGAGAATATAAATGTGAATGTATTTAACAAAATGCTTGTCAAATAGCTACATAACACCATCTATGAATCTGCCATTCACTCAAAATAAACTCTCCATGCTGTAAAATGCATAGCATCTAATCAAGTTGATGCCTCAGAATTGACAAAAACATTGCTATTGTAGATTTCTTCCTTTTCTTCTGCTCTTTTCCAGTTACTATTATAGTTAATGATGTAATGAAGGTTAGAATTTTTCCTGTCATTAATTTTTTTGGGGGGACTGGGATTCTTATATCATAAGATCTGAATATGGGATTACCAAAGTTTAAACTAATTCTCAATGCCATAAAAATGATCAGGGGATGTCTTTATGTCATCAAATTATCAAAATTGTTTAATATCAGATAAAAATGAGGGCCGGTGAGATGGCTCAGCGGCGTAAGCGCCGGCCTTGCAAGCGCAAGGGCCCGAGTTCGACTCCCGGATCCCACATACGAAAAAGGGGCCGGTGATATCGCTCAGCAGCACGGGTGCCTGCTGGTGCACGAAGTCCTGAGGTCGACGCCCTGGTACCCACAAAAAAAAAAAACTAAAAATGAGTATTTAAAAGTACTGTAAAATACTGTTTATTTTTATAAGTTTTTTTTTTATTTCTTGCATTGCCATGGGGTTCAAACTTTTTTCCCAAATTGAATGCGCTACTTAATTTTGTAAGCTATTATCTGTGTCTGTTATCAATTTCCATGTGTTTTTAATTGGATTTATACTATACCTGAATATTAAATATACATATTTTTAATAAAGGTGGAGAGAAACACAATTTAGTGAAACCTGCACAAGATTAGCATGGCAGTGGTCCAACCAAGTGGGCTCAGGAAACTTACAGTGCAATGTGGAGGGTGATGAGTTCCTAAATGAAAGTTGTTGAAGAAAAGTCGTCAAAAGTGACAGATGAGCAAAAATGGCTAGCAAATGACAGTAAACAAATGGTTTCCATATTGAAAATGCTTTTTTTATATTAGCCCATTTATTTCTTGCCATGTATCAATTTTATTTTTCAATTTTGATTCAGTTTAAGAGTTATACTGTGAAACTTAGTTTCGTTCAATTATATTGACACCATACCTCATTAAAAGACAGTTGATAGAAAGCAAAGAAATTGAAAACCTTAAAATTTATGCTGCTGGACAGTCATTCTAGCCTAAGAAGAATAACAATTACTTTGACTTCCAAAAGGAGAAATAAATGAGTAAAGCATTATATGATTCCTTTAATGGGAGGAAATGGTAAAAAATGAAGAGAAAATCCTAGATATGAACAATCAGCAGAAACCTTAATATTTCTCAGACTTTTTCCACACTAATAGATTACTGTCTCACTCTTCTTCAGTGAATCAAGTCAAAATCTAGGAAGGATTTTCTAACATTGCCCTGAAATAAGTCAAGGAGAAGAATGTGAACAAACAGCCCTGGCTATTCTTCCCCCAGCTGATTACATTAAATCACACCTACCATATTTGTCCTACCATATTTCTTCATGACTGGCCATCCTCTCTCTATCAAACTAAGTATAACATACATAGGTGCAACCACTTCTTCAGGTTTTCATTTCCTTATGAAGACTACCATCTCATACAAAACTTATTTTAAAAATTGTTTGCTTTTCTCCTATACATCTGCCTTTTGTTGTAGTTGCCTCAGCTATGATACAAGGATGGGTAGAGAAAGATATTTTTTCTTTTCTATATTTCTACAAGTGAACCTAGGGAAATTACAGCAACTATTATTTTGAAAATAAAAACGGATACAATGAATTCAGCCACCAGAAGGATATAGATGTTTCAAGAAATACTGAGCTATCTCAAGAATTCATTACCTAACAATTAATTAGTGTGTGGACTATTATTACAATCAATTCATTTGTGCGTTATTAAATTCAGTTGAATTTCAAAATATAAAAAGAAGAAAACAAAATGTGATTTTTTTGCTTAATTTTCACTGAAAAAGAGGAAACAATATTTTTCTCTCTCTGTTTTAGGTTCTCCAACTGAGTCCCTGTAAGTGAGACTAGCTGAAGACCTACTGAAGAGGGAAAATCCAGAAGTTTATTAAGATGTGCATCATGCATGGTAGGTGGCATGATTTCTCAATTGGCAAGAGTTGTTAGGCGTCCTCCTCTTCTTCTACAAAAGGAAAAGACATCTCTATAAATAGAAATTTCCTTCACAAAAAGAAAACTTGTACCTGATTTTAGAGCTTTTGCTTCATCTGCTGGTTCTCACTGGCCTTTAGCTCAAACTAATCTATTTGCCAAAAAGGCATAGTTTGGGTGCCACAGTACTGGGCCCTTCATGACTTTTCACAGGGAATGCCAAGTACAGTGACATAACTTTCCCTTCTCCTGGTCCACCGCCCAAAATAAACAACAACAACAACAACAAAAACACATAACATTAGATGAAATGAAATAAATTTATTTGATATGAAGAGGGAATTTTGTTGAGAAACACAGCGTAAAAATTTACTTAAAGCTATTTCTACTTACAGCATTTTCTCCATGAACTGTAATAAGGGTTACAGTGCAGTAATGGTTTGCTTACGGGCAAGTAATTAAGCACCTGCAGTCACTCCGCAGGACGTAAATTTCACATGAACAGCTATTTTATAAATAAACAAAAAGGAACACATACATGTAATGGCAAAGGCAAACACTGTGTAGGTATTAAGTTTTCAAAAGACAGCGGCACACTTTTTCAAAGGTCATTTGTTTCCATTGGAGCTCAGAGAATGATACTAAAGTGGTCTTTTTGTTATGCTAAACAATTGATCAAAAGTAAACTAAAGCACTTTTAGGGACAGACTCAGAATCAAGGTACCTCTACCCTTGTCTTATGCCCCAGACCCCATCACCCCCAAGCACAGAGAGGAGAGAGTTTCCTACAATGTTCCTTTAGCTCCCAAAAGTCTAGACCCACAAATGAAAAAACAAATATGTCTGGTTCCTTTCTTGATCTACCATTAACTAAACTCATACACCTGGACAGACTTTTGTCACAAACTCTTTCCCTGTATTTCTGTACCATAGAGAATTACTTATATTTCACTGATTGATTTCATTCTAAGCGACTGTATGTTTTCTAAGTCCCCTGAAGTCCCCTTGAAATTATTTACTGTTCTTCTAAAACTCATCTGCATTTCCTATTCTCACCCTACCCTACAGAAAAACAGGAATGTATAAGTTCCAAATATGTTGAGATAATGGATAACCACATTCCCATAATTTTCTCCCATGCTGCTTTTTTCCACTTTGCACATTAATAACTTTGTATGCCATCTCTCCTATTTAGTATATCTATTGTGAATTAATTTCAGTGGAATTTCAGTGAAACTTCAGAGGGCAAAATGGAAATCTCCTTTGGTCCTATATTTCCATATATATAATCATATTCAAGAGCTTTTTGTTTCTCAGAATGATAATTACTGGTATCTTTATTGTTCTTTTAGCCCTCCACAGAAATCAAATAATAATCGAATTCTTCTTGAGTAGTAATCATATCATTCATATACAGTACTATTAACAATATTCAGGTAAATATAAGTAATGTATGACCAATGTACATGGTACATATAAGCATGTAATTTTCAGATGTAGGTGAGAGTTTACTTTTGATCATTCATCTATCTTCATAGGTTTGATCGTCTGTCCTAGAAAGGTAAAACTACTCCCTCAACCCTTATCTTATGACCTCTGGCTCTTAAGTGTTCCTTCTTTCTACATGTCTGGTGTGGTATAAGTAGTTCTTTTGACTTTATTCAAATTCAGAAATAAATGGTGCTATAGTTTTGATGTAGGATGTCCCTTTAATACAGTCCCATGTAATAAAGAATCAATTTTTATTGGGAAAACATTAAGAGGTGGGGTTAGTTGGGAGGTTTTATTTCACAGGAGATTTATTTTCAGAGGGGATTATAGGATCGCATTTTCTTCTGCTTCTCATCACAGCCAAGAGATGAACAGCTCCCCTCTGCTCTGTGCTTCTACCATGATATGCTTCCACAGTCCAAAGGAACAGGGCCAATAGGTCATGGGCTAGAATCTCCAAAATCATGAGTCAAAATAAAAATGTACTCTTTATATGTTGATTGCTTTGGATGTTTGTTACAGTAAGGGACAACTGACTAACAAAACCAATATTGAATCTCCCCTTTGCCATGTTACACCTAAGGGACACCACACAAGCTGAATTACCTTTGTAAGCTTGACTTTATTCATGTGAAAATGGGGATAGAAATAATAATCACCTCTCAGATGAGTATGAAGAATCTCTCCTCAGAGAGTAGGGGCAATTGGTCTCATAGCAAGAACTTCCAGCTAAGTTCATCTACTGCTTCAAGATCCATCTTGGAATGGATGGATCCATTCAAGATCCAGCTAGGAATGAGCTGCGTTCAAACTGGACTCAGTAGGGTGAGACTTCTTCATCTGTGTCTTGGACTGAAAATTCCTCAGTCTCATTTTTCTGCAGCAGGGCTGGCGACAAGGCTACAATTTCCAAATGACTTCACCAAAGCCTGGGGATAACAAAAGGAAATTTGTTTATATACCCTATGACCCTATGACAATAGAACCTTGTAAGCTTTAAGAAGAGCTAAGTAGCTCGAGTAGAGGAGATTGCATAAATGAAACCAGAGAAAGAAAGAAGATGATAATTTCTTTCATTTAGATCTAAGTTATCTTATTTGGAAAGTTCTCAGATTTTATGCAGATAGTGCATTAAAATTAGGCTGAACCTTTTAGAATATAGAATCATAAAGCAATAGAAACCTAGATTTTGACAACAATTTTATCTGAGTTTGAAGATTTGATTTACCATTAACTTTGAGACACTAGCAAAGTTATTTATCTTCTCAGAGATCACTGTCCTTACAGGTAAAAGACAGATAATGGTAGCACCTATTTAGGGTCTTAGGTGCAGTAACATATTACTTAGTACATTATCTGGAATGGAAGGTGTAGTATAATACTGAGAGATGCATGGTATAAAATTAAGAACATAGGAGAGAGTAGATGAAATTGAAGGACTCTAGAAATATAGACAAACAATTTCTAAAGATAAATTTATAGCAATTTAAGGAGGAAAGTAAATTGGACCATTGCTTTCATAAAGACTTAAACAACTCTGAAGTCTGACTTTCTGCAAAGATATTTATCAAAGTCTACACCCCCAAAATTTACGGAATTCCTTGACCCTGATGAAAGAATTCTTGTAATTTACTACCTTAAAAAGAAGGTAAGATTTATGAAGGAATAAGATAAAAACTTTGTATCATAAAGTATAATGTGAGCTCACATTAGAATAAGATTTGTGGTTGGTTGTTATTGCATGTGTTTAGAAAATTAATTTCACATGGTATGTTTGCTATGTCATATAAAACCTTCATACAGTTTTAAGGTAAAATATGGTATTGGTAGTAGTTTCTAACCTGAATATCAGGTATTCATTCTGGTTTCTATTACAATGTAAAATTCTTTCTTATGAGTATTCTAGGTATAGGTTCAAATATTTCTGACCTAGAGTAAATTTCAGGGACACAATTAATTACTTCATTTTAAAGCCTGAGATCTAGCTTTCAAAAGCTGAGTCCCATGCTGAAAATATTGGATAAAACATTGCTATCATTTATTATTCCTTAATTATAGTAAATAGATGAAAAGATACTATTGTATTAAAAAAGCATACAGACCAAAGAATTAACAGCCTATTTCATGGAGACACTTACCTCCTGCAAACATTTTTTCCTGGACTGTTCTTCACCTGAAAACTATACAGAACTTGCTTTCAGCAAGAATCTGAGCACGTGTCCTTCCCACAAATAACAATTGCAATTGATGTCCACTGGCCTCTTAGTTGTCTTCACTGCTTCCCAAAGGAATTCAACAAAAGCAGGAGAGATTAATGAGGGTAGTTGAAGCTTGTATTTTGTCACATATGCAGTACTCAAAAACTTGCCAAGTTTAAAGTCAAATTAGGAATTGACATTAAACCTTGAAAAGTTGGTTGTAAAGAATAGGCTAGCAACTAAAATTTACAGCAGAATAAAATGTTAGAGTCCCTAATAAATGTCCAAGGAGAACATATACTCTGAGAGAGTAGACTCATTCCAAGGTTATCTTAGATTTCACAGAAACATTTATATTAAGTTCCTACATAAAAAGTGAAGAAAGAGGAGGATATTTTAACAATTCACATAATAAATTTTATTCCTTTTAAATAGTTGTAAAATTGCTAAGAATTTCTCAAGTCTAGTATTCTATTTATGAAATTCTGAGAGTCACTGTATTAAAAATGGAATTGTGAAATGCATAAAAAACAAAAAAAAAATCTATTTTATCCAAAATAAAACCACCATAACCAAGATGAGACTAAAATTTTTGGATAGTTCATTTCTTTCTGTTTCCCATGACCTGACTACAGAACACTAGAGCCACACCTACTGGCACATTAATATAAGCCAGGGCATGATAAAATGGTAGCATGAGGTAGATACATCAAGAAAGTATGCTTGATGGCCTTGTGTAGAATTAATATTTCAATAATAACAATAATTTCAATCAAGTAAAATAAGTATGCTTCATTCAGATTGTGATAATAATTCAGAAAGTTGTTCAGTGTGATCTCAAATTATAAAGCAGTTTTTCCCTCCTTTAGTCAAGGGTGGAACATAGATACAACACAAAGTAGAAAGTGTGTTCAATTTCATAATATAGTACCTGCCTCTGGTATTTTGCAGAGCATATAGGAAAAAAGCTTCCTGCACTCTTGCACTGTGCATTTCTGTCTAAATAAAATTAACATAGCACGCATTATAGAAATTGATTTGGTAAGAACCGAGCTGTGTAAGTTGGAGCAATTGTTGGATAAAGAAATTAAGAATCTTCTGCAAGCAGTGACAAATGTCCTAACTTAAGAATGTGGCCTTTCAGCATAAACTGGCAGGGGCACAATTTAGCACCTCTAGAAAGCAGTGAGCACAACACAATAGCATAGCTTGCTGGGGACCTTTCCACTGTACCTGGCTAGTGATGAATGTCAAATACTGTATCACACTTCTTAAAAAACTTGCTGTGTGGCATTTGCTAAGCAAAGTCCATTAAAAATATTAACTGTCACCCTCCTCACAAAATCCTATGACATGGAAAGTGTTATTACCCATGATTTGCAAGTGAAGACTCTCAAGGAAAATATTCAAGCAACTTCCTCAAGGACAAAAGACCAGTGAACACTTTGTAAGAATCCGGAGCAGCACTTCGTATTCCAGAATCCGTGCTGTGCTGTAGACCACAATAGTAAGGGTTTGCAGAATGCTAAATGGGACTCTACCTCTCTACCTCAGTGTTATCAGAAGCCTCAAAAGACACAGCGGGGGGGGGGAGAAAGAGAGAGAGAGAATGAATCTGTACAAAGTCTCACAGGTTCCAAAGGAAACACTTTGCTGTGTTTGCAGAAATTCTAAATGAGCCAAGAGTGCTTAGATTGTGGTGCAATAAATAGTGAGCCAGAAGCTTTACCAAGTAGTATTACTTGCTCCAACAATATGGTCTCACATGTTGAAACTTTAACGTCTCTACTCTAAAACTTAAGCTGGGGCAAGGGCTTCATCTGTATCTTTACTTAATCTCAATCATCGTGTCAGAGAGACAGAAGGCCCTGCACTGTATGACCATCACATGTTCCTGCCTACATATGACACTTGTCACTTCTACTCACAACTCCTTGGCCAGAGTTAGTTATACAATTCTGCCAAAGAGAATGGGAGCTAGGAAGGCAACCCTAAAAAACCCATGGAAAGATATGGGGGAAGCCAGGACCATATGGGAGAGCTGGAGAGCTAGAATATGGTGCAAAGAGCAGCAGTCACTAACCTACCAAGATGGGTTAAGTTGCTTATAAAATACTTCACACCTTACGTACTCAATGATACAAACATGCCTGAGGATAGCAGTCATGGAAGTAAAGTTTGTGAGAGAATATCCTTAGAAGACCTATGGGACCGACTTTGCATTATCTTTATTCCTGTCTTAGGGAGAAGGAAGGGAGATGTTAACTCTCTTTCAAGACTGAGGCACCAATTGTAGAGCTTGATTAGTGTCCTCTGGAGGTTGGGGCCCAAGAAATGATGCTTCCCAAGTAAGGGGCTCACTGTAGCAATCCTTCAACATGGGAAGTGGTGCTTGTTTCATTCATGGCCAGACACAAGTTTCCTGTGGACTAAAGCGAAAAGGCAGTGAGTCTGAGAAAGAACAAGGGGAATGCAGGAGCAACTGAGTATTCTAGAAAGTTTTCCAAGTGTTTTTTGCACAACAACTGCCTGGGGATGTAATAGAACCGCTTCAAAGAAAGCCTGTGTGGAAATGGCCTGAGAATCAAGGTCAACAGGGGAGTCCTAAGGAGCTAGCCAATTTATTTCTCCCCCTGCAGAGCAAGAGCTCTCAGCAATGGGAATCCATGGAAACATGAAACCACTCCACCAGAATGGGTCTGCTTTGAACCCTCGCTGGTCCAGAGAACGCCATGCTTTCAATAGTGAATCTAATTTCCTCTCCTCAGTAATACTTCTGCCTACTCCTTCTCTTCTACCGTGGAGGGATCAGAACACAGTTCATGCTCTGGGGCTAAGTGTGCATGTGTGTGTGTGTGTTTCCAGCAGTGTGAAAAGCAAAAGAAGCATGCCAAACATACATACCTTTTCCGTTGACCCCTCCTCCCATCCTGAGGTGTAGGAGGGATCGGCCCGGAGAGATGGGAGAAGCAATTGGAATGTACCTGAGTTCAACTCTTGAACTACGTGTTAGAAACATGGGCCACAGGGTGGCAGTGCTGAGAGGTGGAGCCCAGTGGTAGTTCTTCCTGTAACTGGAGGCATGACCCTTGGAGGGATTTTGGGGTACAGGCCTCTTTCCATCTCTTGTCTCTTTTGCTTGCTGGCCATGAGATAAGCAGTTTGCTCCATATACTTTTCCTGTGATTGCCCCTCATCACCCACCCACTTCACAGGCCCAAAGCAATGGTTCCACCCAATCTTGGACTGCACTCTCCAAAACCGCAAGCCAGAATGGAACCTTTAAAATGATCAGTTAAATATCTTAAATAGTTCAACATAGTTACTAACAGAATGTAATGCTGAATGAGATTTAGAATGTTTTTTGTAACTGTGAGTTAGACCTATTAACTCCAGAATGGAGGCCGTTTGGTGACTGAAATACGTAACTGGAAAACATTTATACTGTGTGAGAATGAACAGACAACCTACAGGCCTATCTGTAATCTCGTTTATTGCCAGGCAAGAACTAGGCAGGCAGAAAAAAGTTAGCATTTCTTCTTCACGGCTGTAGTATAGTACACCCTCCTATTCACAGTTTTAGTGACTTTCAGTCATCCATGTCCTGAAAATATAAAAGGGAAAATTACAGGATCTTCAGACAGTGTATATACACTGACACTTTCAAGTTGCAATTCAATGCAATGCAATCAGCTAGGTGTGAATCTTTCCACATGCGAGACTTCTCTCATATGCAGATGATTTTCTCATTCAGTTGGATGCCAACATCCCTTTAGAAAAACCTTCTGTGTTTTCATCTCTTTCCCTTACTCTGTGTCTAACCTCTTGGGCCAGGCCACTGCTGCTCTTACCTTTTATTGCAACTATAGGGAACCCGTTTCCACCCTGTTTGGGTCCAACTCTATCAGGCTGCTCTTCCATTCACAAGCCCTTGTATTCACACAAGGGATCCAAACTTGAGTACCTGCCTTCCACTGTCCTCAACTGGAGGCCTCTCTCACCTCACTGGGCTTCAAGGCTCCCCTTCTGGTGCCGCAACATCAGTGCACGCCTCTGGGTCTCCCACACCCTGCCAGGCCTAATGGTTTTTGGGTGGAAATTGTTCCAGAAATAAAGATGAAATTGTTATGAAATTTTGTTTTACCTTTTTTTCATAAAATAAAAAAAAAAAAAAAACGGAAGGAAAATGTAAGGAGAGAGAAAAAGTTCAATTGATTGTTTTTAATTGCCTTAGTTTGTTCTAGGAAAAATTGACATCTTATTGAAATCAAAATAACTTTTGTTGTATATTTTACTTTTGTCATTGTCATTTTATGATTTCCAGTAATAATAAGTGTCACATCAAAGTTTGCCGAGAACTATAGAGAAAAGTGAAAAAATAATGTAAAAATTTAATTCTAATGAGTTTAAATTTCAGAATTCTTCCATTGCTCTTCTTAGGATATTATTAATTCATAGTCATGATGCTACACTTTGTATGACTCTGTCATCCTAAGGAATCGTGATATTACTAGTTATACAGACCCACCTAGTTGTGGCCTTCAGGAGTCAGCTCCCCTATATGGGATTTGTCCTTAGTACTTGAGAAAGGAAAGTGTTAGCCTTGGTGATCTCAAGGTCTTTTCCAGCATTAATATTCTTTGATTTGAGGATCAAGTAAGAAGCAATTTATTTTCTTCCTTCCAAACACACACACAAACACACACACACACACACACACATATATGCATTTTATATGTTCCAGTACAATGCATCCCTTGTCTCACTGACCAAAAAAGCCATTAATGAAAGCATTGTGACCTTGAGCACCGGCCATTTGCATTTCCATGAGAAAGTTTTTAAGCCCTAAAATTCTACACTTATTATTTACTTTAACTTGCTATCTTTCGATGAGCCAGACAAGCCCTCTCCATCACGCATGAGAACACTTTTATGTGATTAGATTTAATATTTCAATGTAATAAAGGAAGGGAAGATTTTTTTTTTTAATCATGAAATTATTTTAAAGTTTGAGTTTTACTTTTGGCTACAAAGCAGGTTCATCCAAATTGTGAATCTAGTCACCATATTTGTAGTGTAGAGATCGTCAATTACTTTCAAGTTAAACTGAAAAGATGCATGTACCTTTATCAATTAAAAAAGTACAGTGAATATTTAAATTTTTTAAAAATTTATTGTGGTAAAAGACATATTGCCTTTAGTGTCCCTCAAAATATTCCCCCCTCACTTAGAACACATTTGCCATTCTTGATACTTTCAGCTGTTTAAGATGTCTTCTTTCATGTCATTAGTTGCACTATCACAGCTGCTTCCAATGTCATGAACTGACTCAAATTATTCACCTTCCATGGTCATTGAGATACTGGGGAAGAGTTGCAAGTCGCATGGTGCCAGATGCATTGAATAAGGTGGATAAGCACACACTGTAGTGTTTTTTTTTTTTTTTGACAGAAATTACCATACATATTTTGAATTAATTCAGGATATCGAGACAGCCATGAAAACACACTCACAAAAGAGGACTCCCAGAGCTTCTTTCAAAAGTGGCAAGAATGAGGGGATAAATGTGTTCCAAGAGAGGGAGAATGTTTTAAATGGAGTCATGGCAATGTGTCTTTCACTGAAATGTAGTTTTTGTTTTCATTTAAACATTCACCATATTTTGTGATCATTCCTCCTAATAAGAATCAAAAGAAAAGCCAAACCAAATGGTTTTTACGAAGGAAGTTATTTGTGGCTCACATTTGAGCAGTAAGAGACATATTCTTCTTCAAAGTATCTCATGTGCTTGTTTAGAGAGTGGGACTTTCAATCTAATAAGCTATTATCTGTGCATGTAGAGAAACATGACAGATATGAAGGAGAGAATTCTCGCTACTGCTAAAACATGAGCAGTCTCACTTATAGAATCAAATATAACCCTAGTCCAATGGAGGAATAAAGTGACCACCCAGACATCATCAGTGAGAGTTTAGAAGCTCTTGCGGACACCGATAAACACTCTGGTAAAGAACTTCAGACTCAGATCTGCAGTCCTTTCTCTTAAAAGTACATATTATTTTGCTCTGTTTTTTAATCATCTGCTGGCAGTTTATTCACTACATTTGAATAAGTATATACATAGAGAGAGAGTATATATATAGAAAGAGACTATATATATGAATATGAATATATATGTATATATATATATAGAGAGAGAGAGAGAGAGAGGGAGGAAATGAAAATGGAGCAGAAAAGAAGGGAAGATATATTTTTTCTCCTTATAACATGGAACGTCACTTTGTTCTAATAAATGCAATGCTATTTTGAAAGCTTGACCCCATTACATTTTGCTTAATTTCACACATTTCCCAAATTCTAAGCTACAGTGTAGAAGATTCTACAGAGCTGTAGGATATTTTGTGAGCACTAAAATCATATCACATTTTGCAGCACTCACATGCTGAAGATGCTGGTGTAATTTTATCCCTGATATATACATATATCTTTCCTTCTTGTTTCCTGCTCCATTTCCTCTAATGCCAATATGAATGCAAAATGTTTGATATATTTAATAAAACAAAGGCAGCAAGAGCAAGACCTCTGAAGAGCAGACTAGATAATTAACCACTTTCAGTGCTTAAGATTGTCGAAGTATATTTTATCCAATGATGCTTCTGATGACCCAAGATATCCTTTCTGACCTCCAAGTGGATACATGCGATTTTGGTGTGTCTGTATTTAAATTAATGAAACTCTTAAACATCATAGCTTCAGATTTCTGTATAAAAAGAGTTTATAATTATTTTGTCTTTGAAATGAATAAAACACTGTAAACCCAGTGAGTTTCAAACATGAACTTATTGAATTGGAATGTCCTTGAGTATTTCTCCACTTCAGAATGCCAAAGAGCTTTGAATAGAAGCCCTGTTTCTCCGCTTACAATCGTTGTCTTGATGTCTTACACTAGGAATGTTGCGTGCTCATTCACTGCTCATTGATCCTGATACTGAACTTTGATTTCTTTTACCAATTCTACTCACACTGGAAGGACTTGGAGGACACAAACTTACTTAAGCAGAAAAGCACACTCTTTGACCCATGTACGGAAGTCTGAGGCAAAGAATAAGAGACACAAACACAACCAGGAACCCACTTTTCTCTCCTGTTCTCTTTGGTTTGGCTCAAATATCTTGCTCTTCAAGTGTGTTTCTCTCATTTTCACAGATTTTATAAGAAAGACCAAAAGCTGAAGGGCACTTCATGCGTCACCATGGATCTTTTTGAGTAGAAGAATTTTAACTCTCAGCTGGGGATCTCCATGCAGCTGCATTCTGAAGTGAGAGGCCTAGAGGAATACCTAGTGCTATTGTCCGTGAGCTCAGAAACTGAGTTCTAACTAGGATCTGATGGATGTCCCATGAATGTGGCATATTAATTAATATGGTGTGTTTCTTGGCATCAGAAGGTCACTAAAGTCCAGAGGCTGACTTGAGAAACCTGTGGTACATGGATGAAAGAAGTGTCACACCCTTCAACGCACATGTACGATACCTGAACATCCTTGGAGCCAAGGAAACAGGGTGAAGCAGGGTATCGTACTCACCTCGAGGACTGCCTGACTCGTAAAGAGAGGCTATGGGCATAGATAGAAGATCAGAAATTCTCACAGCTCGAAGAACGGTGCTGTGCAGAGGTCTCAACACAACTCACACATCTAGTCCCTGAGAAAGCTCGGGAGAAAAAAGTGTTATCTGCTGAGAGAAGATGACAATGTCACCAATTAAAGAAAAAAAGTATTCATCTCTCTCTTTAATCCTTTATCATCTGCCCTAAAACTGAAGAGGGGGAGAGACAAGCCTGTGGATCAAACTTGACCTAAGAGCAAGGAGGAGAGCATTAAACAGACAGAAATTTACAAATGAAACTAAAGCAGATTTTCATTAAAATTGACAGAAGGTGTGGATTATATTCTTACTAAAATGTTCCAAAGAGGAAAGATATATATTAGGCACAAGATACTTGATTCTGTGGCAGTGATCAAAAATAAAGAAAACTCCACATTGTGTTCTAAGATGCTAGTTTTATAAATCCATGAATAATACCCTCTTCTTGAAGCTCTGATGCTCTTACTTTTGATGGTCACCAGCAGAGAACAGTTCTGCCTCATCTCCACTAAGAAAATATTTGAACTGGATTTTGACTGACCCAGCTTCATGCAGAAATCCACATTCATACCCGGGGAACCAACTCTGCTGCTTGCTTCACATTCAAGCCCATTGAGCTCAGGACCGACTTCTCCTGCAGCAGACACAAGGTTTCCTGGAGAGGTGCAGCGTCCGTGGCGGCAGCTCTGCCGAACATGGGAGGTGGCTGCTGGACTGACTGTTGTCTTGACTCTGTGAAAACTGTGGGGCTAAAGGTGGGGAAATTTCCGGATGGTTAGCTACATTAACCACAGATTATTGGATTCGGCAAGGTTGGGATTGTTAATAATGGGCCCGTATTCCCCCCTGATCTCTGACACATTCAGAACAGTTTCCCAGCAATTTCTTCAGAGATAGGGTGACAGCATTTGGAGCAGTGAGGTGGGGAGGGGCACCGCAGCTGACAGTCAAGTAGAATCTCCCTTTAAAAAGCAGCTCAGTTAGGGGCTAGGGGTGGCATGGGATGGCACTGGGGGCAGTGGCCCTAGTCCCTTCTCAGGGGATTGGTGGGAGTAAAAGGAAACAAGGGGAAGGCACATGACAGCTGTTGGCCAAACCACACCAGCTATCCTTCCGGGAGGGAGTGGGGAGTCAGATGCTTATTTTCTTTTTTCTTTTTTTTTTTTTTTTTTTTTTGGTGCCAGGAATCAAACTCAGGACCTTGTGCTTGCCAGGCAGGTGCTTGTGCCACTGAGCTATATCCCTGGCTGGATGCTTATTTTCTGTCTCATTTTTGCTCATATTTATGATATTTTCTTTACTTAAACAATTTAAACTAATCAGAAAGGAAGACGTTTCAAGGAATATATTCATTTTTTCCTTTAGTTTTATTTTTCCACTCCACGAGATTGTTCTTATGATGCCTATAAATCACCCTAATTTTTCTCAGGACATCTTTTTTCCTAAAATATTTAATTTAACAGTAATGTCCATGGGCTGGTGAGATAGCTCAGCAGCGTAAGCGCCTGCCTGGCAAGCACGAGGTCCTGAGTTCGACTCCTGGATCGCACATAGGATAAAAGGGCGGGTGATATGGCTCGGCAGCACGGGTGCCTGCTGGCGCGCGAGGTCCTGAGGTCGACCCCCAGTACCCACCAAAAAAAAAGGAAAAAAACCCAGTAATGTCCATTATATAGACATATAAGAACTGTACATCCATTTATATACATATACATATACATATACATGTATAAACATGTATGCTAACATACACTGTGCAACAGGTTGTATACCTGCAGGGAGACTTCAGATTTACTGCAAGTCATGTATGAAAACACTAATATGTTAGGTTTCCTACTTTCTGTTTGGTGATTTCACATAGCTTTTGGTTATTTCTGAAATGGAAATGCTTAGAGATTTTTTCTTCTTTCTGCTATTTATTTATAATTTATTATATTATAAATAGTGTATTACATTGAAAATATCTTTCTTAAATGATTTTTTTTCAAGTTATCTTGAAATATGCCATTAAGGACTGTGTGGGAATCATCTGAAAACAGTATCTTCTCGATTCCAGTCTCCAATGCAATGGTAAGGGTGGGAGTGACCCTTGCTACGGGTCTTTTGTTCATTTCAGGCCCATATGTTGCTGTTGAGAAGGTGACCTTTTTCTAGATTGTTTCATGTTCACTTCCATGGGCTGCATGCTATCCTAGCAAAAACTCCTGCCTTCACAAGAGCGCCTCTTCAATGTGCACCTCTTCCGTTTCATTTTCCTCAGGGATGAGATAAGAGAGAATCATGCCCTGAGCAGCCACCTTGTCCCAGCACATCATTCCAGGGACTGTTTCCATTGTCCTACATCACACATCTTTGAACATGTGCTTTCTGATAACCCATAGTAGTTGAATTTAATCAGTGTTAACTCTGTAACTATCTCAACTTCTGGTATACAAGAATTGATAACCCTTTCTATGTGGGTAAACTCCTAGCATAGAGGGGAGCAAGGATTATAAAAATGTTTTAGCTGACTTTTTTTTTTGTGGGTACCGGGGGTCGAACTCAGGACCTTGTGGGTCAGCAGGCGCCCATGCCACTGAGCGATATCACCAGCCCTTTTTGCGTATGTGGGTACCAGGAGTCGAACTCAGGACCTCACACTTGCCAGACAGGCGCTTATGCCGCTGAGCTATCTCACCAGTCCTAGATGATGTTTTGATAAAATTCCTCGCATACTTTCACAAGCAGGAAATCCCTTGATGAAAGTTTAGAGTGTTGCTCAGCTCAGTACCAAAATTTTAGAAAACCAGAGTTATAGAGTTGTAGCACTAGACGTGTTCTTAGAAATAAGATTTTAGCCTTTTCTCTTTTCAGAAGACAAATTAAAGATGTTAACTTGCTTACAAATGCAGAAAAACCTGCTGGCCAAGGCAGGACTAGGGCAGAGATATTTTCACTTCCATCAAAACATTCTTTCACCCTCACTAAACTATGGTACCTCTTCATTTTCAGGAGTCCTAGTTAATTCCAAATGTACCCAGTGGAGGAGAAAATGAGGCAATTTTTTGCTTGCCTTCACTAGATTTATAACATAAACACTGATATGCTGAGATTGAATCTGTATGGTGGATAAAAATTCGTGGGGACACTACTCCATGATGAACGTGCATTGAATGAATTACAGTGGAAGAATGTTTATTTCATGAAACACCTGAATTTATTCCCTTTAATTGAACGTTCTCTTGGCAGTGTGTGCACCAAACAGCTAGTAGATCGACAGCACCTGCGCTGTGCTGCTTCTCAGGGGAGAGTCGCAACTCAGCACCAGACACTGGGAAAATATTAGTGTTTTTAGAAGTGAATTTGGCTCACTGTGTCCCTGAGTGCTGCATGCACAGATTCAAACAACTATGGATCAAAAATATTTGAAAAAATGTTGTGTCTGTATGGAGCATGGGGAGACATTCTTTTCCATCATGATGCCCTAAACACTACGTAGAGCAACTATTTATATAGCATTTACATTCTACTAGGTATTATTAACAATCTAAAATGACTTAAAGTATATGGGAGATATGAGTAGGTTATTTGTAAATACTGAGCTGTGCTCTTAAGCATCTATAGACTCTGGTACCCATGGGTGATGCAGGACCAATCCCCGGTGGCTACTGAGGGATGACTGTGGTGCAGAGTGGCACTGATTGTGGCTAATTGTGTTGAGGTAAAGGTGTTTGCTGGACTTGTTGAAACAACCCATCTTTGCTTCTAGACTGTATCCTCTGTGACTTTCTCCTTCTACACTCTTTTCTGTGTTTACCCATGGTCCCCGGTCGTTCCTCCCACCCTATTATTATGCTGATCCCTATCACAAGTCTTCAGGAACTCTAGTTCCTTCTCCTCATTTGTCTTGTTTCCATCTTGCAGTGTCTTGCCACTGGGCTGGCGATCTAATCTTTGATTATAAACTTCCTGAAGGCCAGGAACAGGACTCTTCATATTGGGATGTCAGCCAAGAATCTGGTCCTTAATATTGCTTATTAGTTGCTTTCTTGCTTGAAGAATAATTACTATGACATGAGAGTAAAGATTTTCTTTTCAATTTAAACAATTGTGCAGCAGAGATAAGACTAATGGTTTCTCTTTAAAGTATCATTCTTTGAAAATTGGCATCCCACATTTTCTGTTCTGTGTAAAGGATATTCAGCATGTAGTAATTTGACCACAGCTGCTTGAATGGTTTCTCCATGTCTTCCAAAGTTTATAGTCTACCTTAAACCTGGCCTCTGTTTGCCCTAATATATAGTTCTGAGTAATAAGAAGTCTGTAATAACATCATCAGTACTCAGGATGAGTGCTATATATGACCCCATTACCTAAGGCAATTTTTGATATCTGTTTTTCCTCTATCTTAGCACGTAAATAACAGGAATCTTTGTATATGAGGAAAGAACCATACAGATAAGATCCCATGGATCTGTATCTGCCTCATCCAAACCATAATGATCTGTTAAATTTTGCAACATTTCAAAAACTCTGACAGTATTACAATCCAATATAAACCATTATTTTTTCCTGAAAGGTTTGGGCTCCATATGCTAAAACCACTTATACTAATAATTTTTAGCTCAGTAACTTCTGAGAACTATAAGGTTTAGGTTTTTTTTATTAAAATAAAAATGAAATATATGACTTTTACCTCAATAAACAAATCAATGGATATTTATAACTCAAAAAAATAAATTCCCAATCTTGATAGCTATGGAAGGCATGGAGATAATATATGGCGTTTCTGCTAGCTGGAACTTTTGGAAAACCCATCTGCTTGAGACTTGCCAATTTAGAGATGGGCATGGTGGTACCTGGAGGTATTAAGTGACTGACTTCATGGGCAAAGCAGTGAACAAAAGCACTAGGATTTCCTGTTCCAAGCCGAAGCTTTCCCTCATTCGCATATTTACTTCTGAATGATTTGAGGAGCTCAGGGTGAGCAATTATTTATGTATACCCAATTCTGACATTCCCTTTAGTTACACAATATTCTATAAGCCTTCTCGAGTTATCTACTGCAGGTAGGCCACACTTGCGTGCACCTTGAGGATTTTGAAACGTATCTACAAATCCCACTGAGGTGTACTTTTTGTTGTTTTGTAACCCAGTGATGGCGTATTACTTCAGGACTCTGAGGATCCCACAGAGACAAGCAGCATGCAGTAGTCAGATAAAATATGTTTGTGATACTGCTTAAGCTTTAACAAAACAGTCTCCCTGCAGGATTACATTCTTCTCTTTCTATTGGAGGGAAACAGGAGATTTTAGATAGAAATGCACATTAACAGTTGAAAAGGCTTTTAGTAAACCAGAGCAGAAAAAGGATAGTCATATAGTAAAACCCAGCCAGTAGCAATCTCAGAAATACGTGCACTGGGAGTCGCTGATGGAGAGAGCTATTCGAATGCAATAATACGTGGTATTCAAGTACAGGGCCAGTGCCAAAGTTACTCTGCAATGAGGAAAAAACCCCAAAGCTCACTCATGACTTCATACTGGGTCGATTATACTTTTGGAGAGAACTAAAAATGCAATACTGAATGGGTCAAACAATTGCAAAAGGATCATCACATTTTTATTTATTAATCAGGTATTGAGTTTATGCTTACTTCCTCTCTGAATTCTAACACCCACTGTTACTTCGTAAACCTTATCATTTATATTGTTACTGAAGTCTCAAAAATATTAATTGAATTCTTATATTCAGTTAAAGTTGAAGACTTGAGCAAGATAGTGTCTCCTAATAAATTGGCAATTTTTTTAGTTATAGATTGCATTCTGGAGCCTAAGCACAATATCAGACTAATGAGATGGGTTCAATGAAATCATGTGATCATATTGTGTTCTAGAATAAAAAAGGCGATTTTGAGTAATAGAAAAATTGTTAGAATTTAAATCAATTATTTATAAGGGAGTCACATTCTCTGAACCTAACTTTCCCTTAGCAAATGCTAATTTATTATGAGTATTTCATGTCCATCATTGATAATTGGTCCCACAGAATTGTTGAAAAGAACCTTGTTATCATGAGTAGAATTGCCTCTCCCCAACATTTACATGCTAAAATCCTAACCCCTAGTAATTTAGAATGTAACCTGTTTTATAAATAGCGATTTTTAAAATATAATTACTTGTGATTAAAGATGAGGTTCAACAGTGGGTTCTAATTCGTTAAGTGGATCCTAATCCAATAAAGTGGGTCCTAATCCACTATGACTGGTGAAATGTGGAGATAGACACATGCACATACCACGTGGGTAGCTGAAGGCAGATAATCAGGGTAATGGTTTCATAAATACAAACCAAGGAGTGCAAGGATTGCCAGCAAAAGACCAGAAGCTAGGGGAGACACAGACCAGGTTCTTTTTTGTAGTTCTCAGAAGGAACTCATTAGACTTCTGGTCTCCTGAACTGTGATATTAATTTCTGCTGTTCTAAGTCACTCGTTTGGAGGCTTTGTTAAAGCAATCCCAAAAAACTAAAATGCTTGCAAATCCAAGGTCTATGTTTAAAATATTATACAACTGGAATGTCTCTATGAATTTAAAAGAACATGGTTACTCATACCTTGGCGGCAGCAGTGTGAGTGAGAATCATGCATCAACACACATAACACAAGTCAAGTTTCACTATTTACGGTTTAGCCTGAGACTGCAGAATTTTCAGGACGAGATGCCTTTCTGTCTGCCTGGATCTGCTAACGTAACCAATGTCTTCTAAACTATGCCAACCATGTCCTTATATCTACATTCAACAAATACTGTCTGGACTTAAAAAAAAAAAGTATAGCCCTCAATATTTCAGTTAGCTGAAAATTCTCCCTTTTCTTTCATATTTTTACCAGAGAGAGGATGCAAAGTATGTAGCATAATAGCTTTCCTGAGGTTTATTCATACACTGGTGCATGCCTGTTTTTGTGTGGAACCATCCATCCATTTTTACTTCTGGAACAAGAAGGACAACAGTGAACCTTGAGCAGGCAAATGTAGTATGATATTGTAGTTCTATCCATTTTTGCCACAGATAACTATGTGACCTTGTACAAGTGCTAAATATATATATATATATATACATACATATATATATATATATATATATATATATATATATATATATATATATATAATTCTGTCCTAGTTACTTTTCTCTCATTGCTGAGACAAAATAGCCAATGCCCAAAATCAAGGGAGGAAAGGTTTATTTAGCTCACAATTTGTGGAGGTTTCAGTCTGTAATCAGCTGGCTCCAAGGGAGGGTGGTGTGGCAGAAGGGTGACCATCCACAGCAGCGGAGGACAGCAAAAGCAACAAGAGCACAAGGAGAGAGCAAGCCCCTTTTCCTCTCCTATATTGTATACAGGCTATCTGCCCTACCCTAGAGTGGGTATAGCACTCATACATTCAATCTCAGCACTAGACAATGAGCTAATCACAAACTCTAGATTCAGCTGCCTCTGAACAGCGCCCCCCCCAACCTAATGAGGCTTTGGGGGGATACCCAGACATAAACCATAATATTCTTCCCCTGGCCCCCAAAGACTCATGCACATCCCTTTATACAAAAGGCATTTAGTCCATCTCTAAGAGTTGTCAAAACCCTAACAGTTTGAGCATTGCTGAAAAATCCCAAGTCCCAAGTCTCCTCCAAGATATAAGGCAAACTCTTAGCTGTGAGCCCCTGTACAAATGAAAAGAAAGTTAAATACTCACAACATTCGTGGCACCAGACAGACATTTCCATTCCAAAAGTTACAAACAGGGATACAAAAGAATGGAACCAAAGCAACTATAAAATCCAGCAGGGCAAACATTACATCCTGTAGCTCCATGTGTAGCATCCAAGGCAATTTGTGGCAAGTTGTGAGCTCCACAAGGCTTGGACCCCTATAGCACTTCTGGTAGTTATAGCTCCCAAGGCTCCTCTCTTGGGCCTGTTCTGCTCTCTCCTTGCAGTTTTCCTCAGATGATCCATGTTCCTGGTTTTTCCAAACTTCTGGGGTCTCCACTGCACCTTTGGCTTCACCCTCACAACTTCACACACTGCCCTGTTTGAAGGCACACTTCCTGGCCTCCCAGGCCTTCTTCTTAAATTGTGGTGGAAGCCTTCTTAACCCCACAACTCTTGCATTCTGCAAGCACCTAAAATCAATGCTACATGGATAATGCCAAGGTCTGCTGCCAGCTGGAGCAATAGCCAGGCTTCCCTCTCTCTTGGCTGTAACCGTTGAGTGCCTGAATCACTGAACACTCTGAATCCAATTCTGAGGAACAAATTCTCTATGTCGCTGCCATTCTGGAACCCAGTGCTCTGCAGCTTTCTCCTCAAAGCAAAGGCTTTCACTTTTGAAATTTTGAGGCTGCAAAAGGTGGAGACTTGCCGCTTCTTGTGATTCCTTCAGGCCATGTTTTCTATTCTCTTGTTCCTTCTCAGCAATCAAGATATCCTCTGCTCTACCTTTGCAGACCACAGCTTTACTGGAGCTTCCTTTCTGGCCAAACTTACTGTTTTTTTTTTTTTTTTTTTTTTTTAATGTGAGTACTGGGAGTCCACCTCGGGACCTCAAGCTTGCCAGCAAGTGCTTGTGCTGCTAAGCGATATCACTGGACCTCTTTTTCCTTTATGTGGGTACCGAGTGTCGAACTCAGGACCTCACACTTGCCAGGCAGACACTTATGCCACTGAGCTATCTCACCAACTCCAAACCTACATTTTAAATCATTCTGCTGGGCTCTTCGCTCTTGATTCTCAACATAAATCTGCCTAAGAGCCCCCAACAGTAGCCATGCCATCACCTCAACATTTGACAGCCTTGAAATTTCTTCTGCCAGATTAATTAGTCTGCTGTCCTTAACCTCAGTCTCAGGCAAAGTCTCTAGACAGGAGCAAAATGCAGAGAAACTTTCTGCTAAGCCATAATACACATCATCTAGAGTCCAGCAGCCAATGCAGTCCTTCTTCACAGCAGAAACCTCCCAAGCCTGGTCTTTACCTGCCAGATTTCTATCAGCCTTCTGGTCTGAGCTCTGATCAGAATCTCCCAAACAGAACAGCCTAAGGAATTCCAGCTCTGCTCTTTTAGGCAACATCTCCAAACCTTTCCAAACTGTTCTAACAAACTTTTCCCAAAGGCTCATGTAGGACATGGTCAGGAAGTCACAGCAATGACCCCACTTCTCTGGTACCAAATTCTGTCTTGGTTATTTTTCTCTTGTTGCTGAAACAAAATACCTGATGCCCCAAATTAAGGGAGGAAAGGTTTATTTAGCTCACAGTTTGTGGAGGTTTCAGTCCATAACTGGCTGGCTGTGAGGCAAGGTGGCATGGCAGACAGACAACCATTCATGGCAGCCAGAATACAGCAAAAGCAACAAGAGCACAAAGGGGAGATCAAGCCTCTTTTCCTCCCTTATATTGTATTCAGGCTACCTGCCTTAGTGCGGTTGTAGCATTCACATCACTAATCCAAGCAATAGACAATGAACCAATCAGAAACTCTAGATTCAGCTGCCTCCAAAAGGCCCACCTCCCTTGACCACATGAGGCTTTGGGGGGACATCCAGACACAAACCATAACAGATTGGATCAACTCTAAATGATTGGATATCACTGCTAAAGATATATATATATATCTTTATATATAATATATAATATTATATATATAATATATAATTTTATATAATATATATATATATTAGGATGAAATTTCTCCAAGTCATTTCTAATTCCAACTTTTAAAACATTTTCAAGTATTTATTTATTTGTGCATTCAAGTAATGAAGACTGATCACCTGCTCTATAACAAGCATGTTTCTAAGATCTGCTTTCCCAGATTCTGCACTCCAGAAGAATAGAAAAATAACAAACATAAAGACAATAAATCTACATGAGACTATTAGGTAAATAACTTATATGAAGCAAATAAAATAGGATGCAGTCAGAGCAATGGGAGACGTTGACTTAATCGACTTTCACTTTGACTGGATGGTGAAAGAACCTAGGTCAGTGATGCTGCAGCTGATACTAAATAACAAGAACAGTCAGCCAGGTTAGGATCCCAGACTGCACAAAGATATTAAGACAAGAGTTTTAACAAGTTCCTTTGGTATAGGCACATAAAAACAGTCAATGTCACTGGCTTACATGTATGCAATCAAGACGAGGGCCAGTTGAAATATTGTTAGAAAGACTGATGCCACTGGAATACATACAGCCCTGGGGCTTTGTACAGGAGTATAAGTTCTACTGCTCAGAATAATGGCAGGTTCTGGGAGGATATTTAATTGGAGAATGATATGATCTTATTTTTTTCTGTAGTGATATTTAATGCCTGCTTCAACAATGTGAATTAATTCTTAGTGAGAAAATAGAGTTTTTATCCTTTTGCTTGTAGTTGATTTCTTTGCTTTCTTGCTTACTTGTGCTCTTCCTTTTTCAATATTTTTCTTTCTTTCTTTTCTTATTTTGCTTTATTTTTCTTTTCTCTTTATTTCCCTACCTCCATCAAGCAGTGCCTGAGACATATATTATGGCAGAGATTATTTTTGTTGAAGAGAAGAGAGCCACAGACCCCACTAGGGGTCACTTCTGACCCACTGATGAGTCTTTAACTCTGCAGTTTGCCTTGGGTATATAGCTAGCCCAGGAGACAGTTTTTCTTCTGTCCCTGTCTTTTTCCACCTTTATGACCCCCTAAGGACCCAAGTCAAAGGCATTTTCATCCACATCCTCTCTGGAATCAAGCCACTCCAGGAGCCAGGCAGGCTATCAAAACAGACATACCCCAGGTGCTGTGCTTTGTTCAAAGTGCTGGCATTCTTGGCTGGGAACTTGGCCTCATGACAAAAGTGGCATCACTCTGTAAATTGGAATGTCACCGGAAAGGCCATGATTGTTCAAGGAAGGCCTGGCTGTCTGTCTGCCTCTTGCCAGTGCCCTGGAGGGTCTGCATCCTGGCTTTCTGGAGCTTCCTTCAATTGTCTTCAAACAGAGTTTAGTACCCACTTAAAGACACAGATTGCCCCCAGCCTTCTGCTGAAAAGTGAATCTTTCTGATTTATTTACTAGTTGGTAGCTTCCATATGGACAGTTTTACAAATCAGACTAATTTTAGAGGCCTGAAGGACAAGCAGATCTCTTTGGTACTCTTCCTTGTCCACGGTAATGCATATGTTTAAAATGCCCATGCCCACTGGCTATACTCACACCTGTACTGCTTAACATATCTGAAGTGAAAAGGTAAAGCGAACCTTTAAACACATGTTACTCCACAAATTGGTTGCAGATGCTTCCCAAAACAACAAAGCAACAATTTCACTTGTTCTAGATATATTACAGTTGAATGGGTAATTTGTAAGATTATCTCTTTTACTATTTTTTTCCTTGTGCTCAAATAGCTTTTCATATATGTTCATGTTGCGGAAAGTCTTGACCAAATTATGATTGTTTTAATTGCCTGGTATAAATAGTATGTGCATTTAACTAAATATGCAATCTTTCATTTCACGTTGTTTTAGTTTACCCTGCACTTTTGCAACTATTTTCCAACATTTCAGATTTGCTATTTCTCTCATTTTATTTTATTTCTCTCATGATTAATAGATTTCCCATAAGTAACATGTCTAATATAAGTAAGATCAAGGACTAGGCCTAATATTTCCTGAATTTAGTTCAAATGCAGTGCCCTATATACCAGTGTCTGTAAGCTTTTTCTGTACATGGAGAGATAGTAAGCATTTTAGGGTTTGTGAGTCATATGTTCTGTGTGACAACTGCTTTGCTATTTGAGGACAAAAAGAGCCACAGGTGATATACAAGTGAACCAATTATGCTCTGTCATACAAAATCTTTATATTTGGGGCTCTGAAATCTGAGTGTCATATAATTTTCGTGTGTCATGAAATATCATTCTCTTTCTATTTTTTAACCACTGGATATGCAAAAAACATTCTTAGTGTAATTGTTCTGACAAAATAGGTAGTAAATATGGGCAATTGTTTGGTGAACTGTCTGTGAAATAAATTATGATCCCAACAGCTGAGACCTGACTTCATTTTAGACCCCTATGGAACGGGCAATTTAAAGTCTACAGGACAGTTCTCATCATTATAAATCATTAGCTGGGTCTTAGGGAGTTGTCATCAGGGATTAATTTCTGTCAAGTTTCTCCTGAAGGAAAATAAAGTGAAAATGTTAATTGAATAGATGCAACATAAAAAGAGCAACTGAATGTATTTTTAAAACAATATAATGAAGAGCATGATTCACTGTCTTACTAAAAATTACTTTTCATAAATTCTATGAGTTTCTGTAGAACTGTCAGAAAAATGTCAAAGAAAAATATTAAAATTTGCCATTGCTTAGTTCAATCATAATAGACCAATGAACGACATTGTGTGCACAAATAAGAACACCACTCAGCAAAGAATACCCCTCATTTTTTTGATAATTTAAGTTAAAATTGTACCCCATAGAGTTCCAAAGGTCCCAATTCTCACACCATAAGCACAGTGACACCTATATATAATCCCAGAACTCTGGAAGTCTGAGGCAGGAAAAGCACAAGAGTGAGCCTATCCTGAGCAAATTAGACGTAGTGAGAATCTTTCAAAATAAAAAGTACAAGGGGTGGAAAAGTAGCTCAGTGTGAGTCCCTAGTACCAAAAGAATAGACAGAAATGAAAAATACCAAGTCAACTGTATAAATGCTCCAATCATCAGTATTAAAAACTGTACACACACAAACACACACACACACACACAAAACAACACAAAGGATTACAAACCAGACAAATTATTTTTGCATTAGCACTCGGCCCCTGATGCAAGAGAGGGCTTCCATCCCAAATCTGTTCCCTGGTTGAGCAACCACAGAGCGTAAGTAAATCTAAACTGAAAACCAAGAAAATGGAAACTATCTCACTGATATTTTATCTCAGTCATTGTTCAGATAACATTTTTGAGCTCTATTTCTCTTCACGTTTCCATTTAAAAACATTAATATAAGATATGGAGGTTTAGATGCTCCTCTAGGTCAAGAGCAACTACATTTTACAGCGAGCTGTGCCTAGAGGAATGAGGACATAGGGACACCAATGGTCCCTTGTGGTTGTGGTCATCAGGTCTGTCCAGCCACAAAGGACACTGGGATGCTTTGGTTTCTCTTCTCTGTCACCTTCAAGCACTGCTCAACTTCTCCTCCGAATGTGGTTTCCCTAATTATACCTTTCAATGAATCTTTCAATTCCAAGCAATGCAACGTCAATCTAAGGGGTCCATGTAGATAGATGCATCTGAGAACAATGTGTCAGAGAGTTGCATGTGACTAAGAACTAGGAGTGGGACATACCTTAGCATTCTCCTCCTGTGACTTCCACAGTAAGTCACTCTTGGTTGACCTATTACTTTTCCAAATCCTGACAGAAGGGACAAAGCTCCCTCCCACACTATTAATGGAGACCAGTCTCCTTGGACCTCACAAACAATCCTCTTGCAGATGACTCATGGGCTAGGGTTTCCAGTTAGACTTCCCCTTGAAGAATCAAAATTATTTTTAGTATTGAGTACGGGTGGAAAAGGAGAAGAGATAGTTGCCTGCTAATCTGAGTCAGGAAACACTTGCTAATGCATATGGAAATTGTGCAAAATAGATTCCTCAGAGTTGCAGCATCTCGTTTATTCCCCTTAGCCCATGAGCATTTTCTTCATCCTTGACATAATATTTGAAAGTCAGTCCTGTGGATTACAGTGAGCATAGGAAGTCAGAGCCTAGTCTGTTTTAATACCAGCTCAGTGGTCACTCAGAATAGATCCACAAATCAACATCTTTCAAAATACCTAGCTCTTTTGTCTTGTTCTAAGAATGATGAATCTTATGATGATCTCTATATTTGCATGGGGTCTGTGTCTCAGGCTTTCTGGACACTAGAAGCTACTTTACATAACTAAATATATGTAGACAAAATTTAGAATGAATATATGCTTATATAATAATGTGAACAGTTACCATTTATTGAATGGTATTGTATTATCAACTTTGCTTTCATAAATCAGCAAATGAAGGGTCAGGCAGACTAATTAAATTGACAAGGACAAGACGGCTTTTCAGAGGCAAAGAATGAATTTAAAGTCAGGATAGCAGACTTTGTAGCCTTGTAGAATAAAGCCACGGAAACATTTAGAAATAAGTGATGAAGATATTAAAAATGGATATGACAAATCACTACAAATGAGGCAGTTTTTCACTTGGCCTGGTTTAAAGAGGGTTTTTTTAAAACATGGATTCAACTGTGTAAGAAATGAATTTTATACTTCCATGTGATTTTTTAATCATTTAAGCATGTTCATTGAACACATACTGGCTGACAAAGTTAGCCAATAGTGAATAAAATATGCTTGGGTCTTGTTTCACAGAACTTTTTGTTCATCTTTGAAAAGACTTTTCTTGAGTTTCAAGGCCCGGCTGTTTATGACATTATAGAAACTTCAAGTTGAAAGGAAATGTGAAGACCATTTCTTCCAAACCCCTTTGCTCTCTTATCTACAGAGTCAGCATTGAAGAAAATACACTGACTGCACTTCTTTGTAGAATGTGAAATTTTGCACCTTTTCCTCTTTCTAAAAAGACTGATTATCCAGTCTTTAAGTCAATAATTCCACAGAATAAATGTATATTAACAAGAAGGCCATAGGTTAGATTGGCAGCACAGAGCAGTTACAAAAAGCTTGGACATAATACAACTTGTCCCTTTTTATAATTCCCTTCCCCTTCCATCCCACCTCCCTCCTTCCAGGTATTATAAAAAATAAATAAACTGAGAAAAAAAATCCTGGTTAGCTAGGTGTGATGGTGCATTCCTGTGATTTCAATCCTCTGGAGGCTGAGGCAGGAGGATTGCCATGAGTTCAAGGGCAGCCAGGCCTACATAGTGAGTTCAAGGTCAGCCTAAACAGTGAGAACTTATCTCAAAAAAGAAGAAAAAAGGCTGGACATAGGGGTCAAAGTTAAATTCTGACTGCATTCTATGATAAGTATGATTTTGGACACATAATTAGACTTTAGAGTCTCCATTTGTTAAAAAAAAACAGAACAATAGAACAACATAAAATGGTTGTAAAAATTCAATAAGACAGAAAATTCCAGTTTGACTAAGACACCTTTCTTTAATCTATATATATTTATTGAAAATAATTATCAATAATACTCTTTTTACCATCCAAAGTGAACTAGGTTGGAAAATAAATACTGTGGTTACCTGATTTATAATGCACTCTGAAAACTTTGCTTATATTTATTATAGCTCATTTCCCCTGCACAGCTATAATTATATGTTGTTGGTGTGTTCTGTTTCCAGAGAACAGAACTGAAGACTAGAGTTGGAAGTTACAAAGTACCATCTTTACATTCAATAAATAAAAACATTTTAAAAAATTTTGTCATATATTTACAGGTTAACCCTTTAAATGTTGGCAAATCCTTGACTTCTAGCTTGAGCCACCTAAATCCTCAGCCTCTGCAGTCTTTTCCCAGATCGGGTGTCTCCAATCCCTACACCACCCTGGTAATTCTATTCTGAAAGGTCCTCATATTCTCAGTGTTACTTTTATTTTTTATTTTATTTTATTTTATTTTATTTTATTTTATTTTATTTTATTTTTTTGTGGGTACCAGGGGTCAAACTCAGGACCTCGCGCTTGCCAGGCAGGCGCTTATGCCGCTGAGCTATCTCTCTGGCCCTCAGTGTTACTTTTAAAATGTGGTGCCCATATTTTAAGTCTTGGTGTTTTCTATTCATTTCTGACTCTACTTAATGGAACTGTGTGTGCCTTTTACCTAGGTTCTACTCATTATTTACTGATTTCCTCTGTGTGTAGTGGTGCTGGCTGTGGTCGGTATACATACCTTGCAGTTAGTAACATTTCTAGGTCTTTTGCAGCAGAATATTAAGCCAGTCTTATCTGTTCTCTGCTTGTGCAGATTCAACACGTTCTAATTTCAGCAGGGTTCCTCCCTTTTTTGAGAGACTGGCTAGGTTAAATAGCTATGTATAAATGCTCACCTGTGTCCACCAAAGTTATTCATTGATATTTTGAAGAGGACAGAGTCAAACACTAGAGCCATTCTCCAATTTATCATTGATCTGCTAATTAGCATCCTTTTTAAACAGTTGTTCAGTCATCTATTGAAACTCTAATTCATAAATGAAAAATTGTAAACGAGGATATAATAATTTAAATATATGTTTAAAATAAAGATACCATTTATTTATGTGTACATCTAACTTGCCATCAATTCTGGGTAAGAAAACACGCTCTGAAGTCCTGCAGATTTGGGCCCTAGCACAAATTTATCTACGTAATAAATGTGTGATTTTGGACAAGTCATTTCAACTCGATCATATTAGTGTCTGCCTTAAAATTTGCATATAAGTACAGATTTGACAGTGCATAGTAATATAGAGGACTATTCCTGACACACGGTTGGAAATAAATAGTTGGTGATTATAATTATTGCTGTAGCTGTGATTAACATTATATTTAGAAATTAAAGCAACCTTAGATTTAAACTCTCATTTTACAGAACAAAAATCTGAATTTGAGATAGATGAAGGTGCTTTCCTAAGGGCTCAGACTGTTGAGATTTATTGCACTATGTTTATTAAGAGAAATTGAAAGTTGTACTTAATACCTTCACTTCTCATCCATTGTATTCCTTATTCACGATCTAGAATCTGAGTATCAACTTCAGTCTTCTTCTAAGCTTTTTCTTTGGAAATATTTCCCTATACTCACACTGGAAAGATCCAAATGTCTCCTTTTTACTGTTTCTTTGCTGCACTTGATATTGCTGAATCTCTTCCAGTGGTTTGAAACTTCTTTTTTGACTTCCATGGAAGTAGTTTCCACACTTTCACCCTTGTCTATTTCAATTTCCTCCATTGGGTTTTCTTCCTATCACAAAAATAGATACATTTCACTCTCTTCTTTTTCTGGCCATCCTTCTCATTGTAAGCAATCTGTTTTATTCTCACAGCCACAGCAACAACCTTTGTGTTAGTTACTCATGAAATAATTCCTCTAACCATGGTTTCCTGTGACAGAAATATGTTCAGTTCCCTGATAATTCATGTGCTTTTCTGACAGTTGCCAACCTTCCTTAAGTTAGGCAGAGTCACAGGACTATATTTGGCCCCTGGCCTGTAAAATAAAGTGACATACACACCAAAGCTTGGCCATGAGCTTAGAGTCCCTAAATTCTCTCTTTTCCTGATGTTGAATATTGGATGCGTTGTGTCTGCAGTGGTGAAGCTGTACGAAACTGCATTTGCCATCAGCTCAAGTGCTCGACCACTTAGAGCAGATTCTCTCACTGACCTCTGTTAGGATCGGTTAGAAATACACTTTGACGTGTGAAGCCATTGAGATTTGGGGGTTATTTGTTTTGTTTGCATAAACCTACCTACCATAATCAAAACAACTTGTGTGACCTTTGATTCCAGTAGTATCCTAGATGTTCCCACATGGATGGATTGTCTTCAAAAGTAACCAGATACAATTAATTTCCATGTTCTATTTTCAATTCTGGAAAATATCTCAGTGTGTTGCCATGCTTATCATTGTGTCTTCTTTCATCCTCCTTCTGCAGGTAGTAATAGCCTTCAGTATTGGTTACTGCCTCTATTTACCAAGTCCAATATTCCCGTTACCGCACCACTCTCTCTAGAACACTTTGCCTTCCTTACCTATATTTTGTCACTCATCCTACTCTACAAAAAGAGGCCTCTCAATCAATCTGTCCCCACTTCCTTTTTTGTACTATTTTATAAAACAATAGTTACAGACACTCTAAAAAACATATATTGGACATTTACCCATCACTGTGTACTTTAAACCTCAGTGTATTTTTATGGTAGTATATTTTAAAAGATAATTTAAAATTTGTGTGTGTGTGTGTGTGTGTGTGTGTGTGTGTGTAGTGAAATCTTCCTTATCCTTCAATTCTAATCCAAATTCTAAGTGATGATGCATGGAATCTAAATTACAGAAAAAGTAATTCTAAGAATATCAGAGAAAGTTTCACAAAATAAATGTTACTTTTTACAATTATTCCTGCAAGCAATACTACTCATATTATGCATGTGTGATCTATCATCTATTCATCATATATCATTATCTCAAGAAGATTGTGCCGTCATTACAGGAATAATCCTGCCATTTTCCTCCTCATGTCTCTTTCATTTATGCTGTACCTAGAACAATGACTTTCAATACATGTTTTACAACTATTTGAAATAAAGACTAAATTTCTATTATCCTATTCACATCTTAATTTTCTTTGCCAACTACTCCCCAAACATCTACTTAATGAGTCTTTGAAGAATCTTTGAGATACTGACAACAAGATTACTGGTTTAAAAAGCTCCAAGTTAATCTTTTACTACTTTATTAAAATTTGGTATATTTGATTATCTTTGGTATTTGAGAATGACCTGAAATATTGACAGTGTGTCAGTAATCCCAGCACACATTATTTGTATGTGATTTGTGCTTGAAACTTGAACTCATTAAAGGCACCTATTGCTCTCTTGCAAACACTTCTCTAATGCTGGGATTAGGTTTCTCTTAAGTATTTAATTTACCGTTTTCATTATGAGGGACATTCTCTTAAAAGCAATAGGAAAATCAGAGATAAGCAGTGCTGCTCTCTTCGTCAACTTATTGTATTCATTTCATGCTCCCAAAGCAGTCAGTGCCCTTGTGTTTTTATCTTCTCTCTTAGGCTCCCTTTCTCTCTCTCTGAACTACAAATGCAATTTTGGCTTTTCTCTGTAAAAACTGACACTTTTAGCCAAGTAACTCATGTCTACTTGGCATAATGCAATAAAGTTTAATTTCCCTGCAAAACAGGTGGTTCACCTTGTAATTCTTTTATATCTACTCCTTTGTGTATAGTTCCTCTCCAAGTGTCTGGTTGCATAAAAAATCTGAACAGACCTATAGCAAGGAAAGAGATTGAATTAATAATAAAAAATATTTCTTTACAAATAAAAACCCAGGACAAGATAATTTTGTTGTTAGATTCTACCAAACTTTTAGGGAAGGCATAATACCAATTCTTCTCAAACTATTCCAAAAAAACCAAATTGAATAGGAGTGAAGTCTTCCAAATTCATTCTCCAAGGTCAGTGTTACCCTCACACCAAAACCAGATGAGTACACAACGAAAGGCAAAATCTATAGGTTCTGTATATCAAGAGTACATACATGCAAAAAGTGTCAACAAAATACTAATAAATCAAATCTGGCAACCTATAGAAAAGATGTAGCATAATAACATGAGGTTTATTTTAAGGATGCAAGCATTATTCAACATACATAATAAATGTGATACAACATAGCACCACAAAAATAAACAAAAGTCATAGCAATATCTCAATAGATACAGAAAATATATGCTAAAATTCAACATTCTTTCCTGGTAAAATGTATGAACAAATTAGGCTTCTGAAAACACAACTCAATATAGTAAAGCTATTCTACTGAATGGGGAAAAACTGAAAGCTTTTCTTTTAAGATCTCAAACAAAGCAAGGACCCTCATTCTCACCACTTTTGTTCCATGTAGTCCTGAAAATATTAGTCAGAGGTATTAAACAAGAAGAAACAAAATATATACATATATATATATATATATATATACAAATAAGAGAAGAAGTGAATTCATCTGTTTGAAGATGATATGATCTTGTATATAGAAAAACATAAAAAGTCTACCAAAGTCTATTAAAATGGATAATCAAATGTAATAATGTTGCAGGATACAAAATCAGTATGAAAATCAGTAGTAGTCTTATACACCAAAAACTATAAAAATGTGGTATGTATGAAAAAATTTATGCAAGGAAGTGAAAGATCTTTACAATTAGTATTACAAAGAAGAAGTTATTGTACTGGAAGATGGAAAGACCTCTCATGTTATTTGATTGGAAGAATTAACATTATAAATTTTTCCATACTACCCAAGACAACTTACAGATTTAATACAATCTCCATTAAAAGCACCAATGACATTCTTTCATTAACTGGAATAAACAAGAAACATTACAGATGGCACGGAAGAGCAAAGGACCATGAAACAATATTAAGCAAAAAGAACAAAGCTGGATGCATCACATGGAAAACTTACTTTGGAGAAAGAACAAAACTGGATATTCAGAAGATTTAAATTTGACCCATATCTCTAACTCTATAAAAATTAACTGAAAGTGATCAAAGGTCTAAATAAGACCTGAAACTGAAATGGCTGTAAGAAAACAAGGGGTAATATTTCAAAATATCCACTTAGGAAAGGAGTTTATTTTTGTGACCTTAAAAATACAGGGAATAGAAACAAAAATAGACAAATGGTATTATCAATGTAGGAAACTTCAGCACAACAAAGGAAATAAAAAATCAACATAGGGAGGAGACAACCTACAGGTTGGGGAATTTCCTTTCTTTTTCTTTTTTGCAAACTATTCATCTAACGAAGATTGATATTCAGTACATTTAAGGTGCTTTAAAAACTCAATAATAATTTAAAAATACCAAATGATTGAATTGAAAATCAGCAATGAATACAAATAGATATTTCTCAAAAAAAGAATTTCAAATGGCCAAGAAATTCAAGAGAAGATGCTCAATTTCATTAGCTACGAAAGAAATGAAAAACACAACTACAATGAGATATCCTCTCCATCAGTTAAAATCATTTTATCAGAAACGCAAAACTTAACAAACGTTGGTGAGGATGTGGATAACAGTGAACTCTTACATGTTATTGGTGGTATGTAAAATAGATCCATTATCAAGAATGCTATAAAGGTTCCTCAAAGCACTAAAAATACATCTGCCTTAGATCCAGCCATCCCACTTCTGGTTTACATGCTAAGGAAATGAAAACGGCACATCAAAAACACACCTTCCTGCACATTTTATTGCTTCCTTGTTCACAATAACTAAGATGTGGGATCAGCATAGATGTCCATCAATAGATGAATAGATAAAGAAAATGTGACCACATTACTATCCAACCTTATAAAGAATAATAACATATCATTTGTAGCCAAATGGAAGACATTATATCGAGTCAAATAAGTCAGACATGGATAGACAAATGCTGCATGTTTTTGCCTATATGTGAAAGTTATGAATAGATTACTGAAATGTATAATAGTGATTACTAGAGCTTTGTTAGTGAAGGGAGAGACAGGGGAGGCAAGATAATGGGTACCAAAACACAGTTACAGAATTAATAAGTTCTATCACTCTGCCACACATGGGGAGGCTGTACTTCAAAATATCCTATTGTATATTTTATGGATAATTAAAAGAGAGAAGCACAAGTACTCCAAAGAAAAAATAATGATGATGAGATAGAAACATGAATTATTCCAATTTGATCAGTATATATTTTATAGATGTATGGCAATGTCACACTGAATGCCATGAACATGAATAATCAGTATGTGCTAATGAAAAAAATAAAAGCAAATAACTGTTGCAGGAGATGGAAGTGTTCACTATTCTATTAGATCATTACACACTGTATACATATATAGAATTACCACACTGTACCCCTGAAGTGGTATAATTAAAATAATAATTTTTAAAATAATAACAATAACAAAATGTCTCATTGTTTTTGCCTGAGACCATATTCCTGAATAACATTTTGCCATACGGATTTGCCATATTCGTACAATCTATCTAAAATTAATAATAATTTAAATCATGTATAAAATTTTAAAACATTTTCATAGACAAGTGAAAATCATCTTTGTGTAATTATGTTTATCAGACTGCTATTCAGATACACTCCCAGCAGTAGACTTTCTGAGTCAAAGTGTATGTAAATTTAATCGGAGGTGCACATTGCCAAATGAACAACCAAAATGATGAATAACTTCTTTCTTATCCTAATTCTGTCCACTTCTCACTTTTGTCAAAAATGAGTATTATGATTAAAGTGTTTACCACTTTTATAGGAGAAAATGCCAAGTTTCTTTTCAATACTTTTGTCATTAACACCGAAGCATTTTTATGACCTCAGGTATTTTCGTTTAGTTCTGGGGACTTAGTATTTTTGTTCTTTGTCTATTTATCCTTCGTACATTGTCTCTTTTGTAACGGTATACAATAATGAGCTATTTGTAATCAAAGGATATTTAATCATTTTCATATAGGTTATATTTTCCCACAAATTTCACCTGTTACTAAAATAATGCTGCAAATATGTGGTTGGTATATTAACTAAGCTTTTAATGGATTTTTCAAAACTTAATAAAGGAAAAATTAAACATTTCAAGATTTCTGGCCTATGCATCATTCTAAAAGAGGTTATCCCACCCTTATTATATGAAAACATTTCCTAATATTTTATTCTACTGTATTTATTAGCCCTCACATAAAAAATTTTAGTATGGCCAGACAATACTGTAATCATCAAAGTATGTTATAGCTTTAAAAATATGCCTATCTATCCATATAAATATTCACATTGTTCTGAAAAAAGGTTATATTTCAACATATTTTGTTGCTATCTAGTATGATTTAGTCTTCCTTCTTGTAATTTTATAAAGCTAATAATTCATACTAAGTTGCACTTGAAATATCATCTCAATCTTTGATTCAACCTTCTTTTACATAGAACATTATTTAAGAAGCCCTTGAGTTTTGACACTTTTCACACACGAACACATACGTTGCATTTTGCACCTGTATGTCTGACTGACAGCTGCTCATGACTCTCTTGCTCCAGGCTGCACATAGAGCTCTCCCAATGCTGTGGAAGTGAAGCCGTGTGTGTTTCAAAACAAGAGAGATGGTGGGCATTGGTGGCAAAGCGGCCCAGTCCCTAGTCCCATCAGTCTTCTTTTCAGAGCCGTTCTACAGATTAAATATAAGAATGGATATGATTAAATCTAGAGGGGTACCTAATTATGAAATGTAAATAAAACATAGCAGAGACAATCATAAGAACAAAAGATCCATATATAATAAGGTTATCAGAGTCTGATCAGATGAGGTGAAAAGATGCATGTTGAGAATTTCCATGAAAGATCCATGTTCCAATAAAGCTGTAGGAGGGAACTGCAAATACAAAGCTCTGCCATACGAATGTCTACTCAACCAATAAAGCAAGGTACCAAGTTTTGAACCAGGTCTTCTGATAGTAGTTGGTGTTCTCTGTCAATTACTTATTTCGTTTTTCTACCGCTAGCAGTATTTATAGCAAAATTTATGTCTGTACTACTGCATGCAAATGCGTGTGTATGTGAGTATTTGTGTTTGTGGTAAGTGACAGGTGTGTTGAAAAGAGCTACATTTTACCCTAAAAGATAAAAAAAATTGGCATAATCACCAAAGTTTCAAAATTTAAGGTCAGCTGGGCATAGTGGCACACACCTGTAACCCCAGCATTTGAGAGGTTAAGGCAGGAGGATCGCCATGAGTTCGAGGCCAGCCTGAAATGCATAGCAAGACTCTGTCTCAAAAAATAAAATAATTAAGGTCAGATTTAAACTAAATGCTCTTTTATTTGTTGAAATTCTTCTTTATACATAAGAATAGTGCTAGAAACCTGGAGCCCACTGTATTTTTAATTCACTGCATCATCCTTTTCACTTAAATGTCATCACTGAGCATCTTGGAGATGTCCTCCCAAGCATGTAACTAATATTTAATGTTTAATGCGTAACTATTGCAAAGTAGTTCTAGTACAGAGTTGTGATCTTGACTTTGATATCACAAAAAATCCTCCATTCAATGGCTTACTTCTCTGCCGTTCAGAGCCTTCTAGTGGTTACTGTCTTTTTATATCCCTCAGACTGCAAATTGGGCCCTCCCAATTTGGCTTTAGACACTTTTTTTCCTTCTTTCTTTTTCCCATTCCACAACACTTATATAGCAGTGAGTAATTGCTTTCATCCAATAATGCTATAAAGTTTGTGATGGCTCACCTAATTGCACGATTAGGCACACTCAAGATGGCAGTTTATTTCTTAACATATACTTTCCCCAAACTACCATAGTAAACTGCAGAGGAAAATGCCAGTTAGCTAAAAGTCTGGAAAATCAGCTGGCAAATGCTGAGCCTTTTCTGCCAAGACATTCATCTGCACTTGGCTTTGCGTTCTCGTCTGGGGAGGGGGTCATGAAATGTACCCAAAGTATTTATATGCTGGACTGGTTTTAGTATTAAAATATATTTATAAAATGGCCTTTAAAATAATTTAAAAAATAAAAACCCAAAGTGATTTTTCTTTTAGAATTACTTACGTCAAGGGACAGTTTTATGTGTTATTGCTGACCATTGCTCTGTCACAACTAAAAATAAATACATCTAAATGAATAAGCAGGAAATATCACCAAGGAGAAATTTATTTGGAAGCTCTCATCCCGGTTTTTTTCGGTTGAGTCAAAGGCACTTTCCCTTCATTTTCTGGCATTACAGATCACAGGACTTCAGGCTTCAGCTAAAACCAGGCTTGACTAGAATAACAATGGCATTACCTCTAATGCAAGAATGAAAAAAAAAAAAGCCTTTTATTGAAAATATTCTATGCCATGCCATGGCAATTATTGCTATGTTTATTTTACCCTTGAGAAAAATGTAACCAAATTAAACTGAGTAATATCTTGGAAATTACTCATATCTGAGTACAGCTTTGTTCCGGATGTACTTTGCATCCTTCAATAACTTCTTCCACTCTTTGCTGGGTTGAGGCTGACTTCGAAGAAAAGTCAAATTTCAATATTGCACAGCGAATTCAAAACCATATTGAAAACAAATGTGACCATTTACTAGAAAAACAGCCTGGTGTTATTTTTCCATGTGCATTTTCTTCTCTAATTTTCCTCTATTCTTCTACCCTTAAAACCTGAAGTTTGCCTTGTCTGACTTTATTATGTGTATAAAAAGACTGCCTAGGTTTTGTGAAATGAAAATGTGGAACATTGCACAGGTGGCCGAGGAGATGCCAGATGTAGAAAAACAAAGAACTGGCCTCAAAATTGGAAGAATGGACTTCTGTGGCACAGAAGCTTCTATGAAATATCCAGTATTTTCATTTCAGGAAACATAGTGAAACATATGGTAGGTGAAAATAAGTTTTTTTCTCTGTGAATTTTAAGTATCAGCAGAGAGATGACTTTAAGCAACATTATGAAGAGGGCATTTCAGCATTAAAATGCAATTCTCCACTATTGATCTTCATACATACATAACTTTTCTTCCCAGAGCCTCTACTCAGCAGGCCACCTGACCTCCAAGCTCTGCAGAAGTGTCGCTGTTCTCATATGGTTTTGAATCCTAAGTGAGGTGTAAATTAGTCTTGGCTAAATGTCTGCTGACCCTCAAGGGATGTGTGCATGATAATAAGTTACTCTCCATGTCAGTGAAAATCCTTCAAGAGTCAAGAGTCAAGGAGTGAACAAAGAGTGATTTATATAAAGAAGGCTTCACTTGTCTATGGTTATAAAATAGTGTCACCTCTGCATTTTTTTGAATGACCTCGCTTTGTCAATAGGACTCCACTTCTTTTTAAAAAAAGCTAGAAATTAGATTTTATTCAAAGCATCTAATTATTCATTTTAAGATGTTGCTCACTTCCTCCCACAAACTAGACCATCAGCTGGAAGCCAACCTTATTGTCCAGGACATTATTTTGTTTCCTGCATCTGCTTGGACCACTCATTATTCAAGAATACTCTGGCCAAAACCACCAGTCCACGCACACTTCAACCAACCTCTGGCCTCAATGTTTAAGAGCATTTTTGATCCTCTATAAACACAGGCAAACAGCCTCCTTCTTAACTCTGCTACATTTTTTAAGTTATTAATTTTATTGGTACCTTTTAGACCCACGTCATGATCACATTCATCATAGGGAATATGTACCTGTACATGATCTATCTTGATTCTTTTTTTTTCTCCATTCCCCTCCTCTCCCTTCAAGTCGCTTCCCCTCCTCATTTACAAAACGTTTGTTTCCATGTTTTCCTTTATTTCTTTCCTTTCCTCCTTCCCCTTCCTAGTTCCTCTCCCCACTTGAACATTTTCTTCCTATTTCACAATAGGACATGTATCTAGAATACATAGAGAACTCCAAAAACTCAGACCCCCCCCAATTTAAAGACCCAGTCCAAAAATGGGCATCTGAAATGAATAGACACTTCTCAGATGAAGAAGTACAAATAAATATATGAAAAATGTTCAACATCACTGGTCATTTATAATATGTAAATTAAAACAATGCTGAGATTTCATCTCACTCCAGAAAGAATGGCTATTATCAACAAATGAATCAATAATAAATGCTGGTGAGGCTATGGGGAAAAAAAGAACCCTTCTGCACTCTTGGCGGGAGTGAAGACTGATACAACCACTGTGGAAATCAGTGTGGAGATTCCTCAAAAAACTATGACTAGAGGTTCCTTTTGATCCAGTTACTCCCTTTCTTGGTACCTTACTGATAGAACCAAAATCATCATTGCACAGCAATATACACAAACCTATGTCTGTAGCAGCACAGTTTGTAATATCTAAATCTTGGAAATAACCCAAATACCCATCAACCCATGAATGGATAAAGAAGATTTTTTTTTGTTTGTGTGTTTGTTTTGTACAATGGAGTATTACTCTGCCAGAAAGAAGGATAAACTTCAGACATTTCTAGGCAAATAGATGCACTTTGAGGCCACACTTTAAGTGAAATAAATCAGACACAAATGGTAAAATATTGCATGTTTTTTTTTGGTGTGAGAAACCAAAAGTGTAAACAAGGACCAAAATGTATAATATTCTGCTGCATTTTGTTACCTACAACTTGAATCACTCTCCCTGGACCTCCCTGCACAAAGCTTTTCAAAGCCTCTCTTAAATAGCTGTATAACTGCTGGTTTCCAATCCCAAGAATAGATGGCCAATGGATACATTTTGAACATAAATGACAATGAATGAACAAAAAGTATGAGATTTCCAAAATATAGTTATTTTTGCATTACAACCATTCAAAACAAGTCTATATATTGTTTCTGAAAGTGTGTGTATTGTACTTACACTAAAAAGTATAAAGTGAACTAAAATTTAGTAGGCCTAAACCATCAGATTAGTTCCATTGAGGAAGTGGAGGAGGAGAGTCTGAGGGCTATGGGCAAAACTATATTTACTTCACCTTTAATACTACAGTGCTTAAAGACACCAGTAGCAACACTTTAAAACCAGTATGTTTAAATGTTAGGTGTAGTTCATTCTAAATTTTGGGTTCATGATAGCCTATGACTTAATGGACTAGGAACATGAAACACCTAGGGTTTAACATTACCTTGAAAACACAGCAGCTGTGTACTTAACCTCTCTATGCTTATTGTGTAAAATGGCTTAGTATCTACCTCAGAGGTACCATGAACCAATCATCAAAATGTGTCAAATTCAGAGACAAAAGACAGAATGCTCATGTATAGATACATGGAAGTATTGTTAAAATAACTTGCTTATAAGATTTACAAACCAATGACATTTTCTGTTAAGAGAATGCAGTAGTTTTTATCTAGATGTGACTTTTGTGCTTTGAAGATGAAATATGAGCACTGAAATTCAGCTACTCACATTATACTCACATTATAATATTCAGAGGGAAACTCTAAAAGTTCTGCTCAAGAAATATTTTTTGAGGTTTTTTCAATCTTAACAATAAGCAGGGAATACTAAAAATACAGTAAACATGCCATTTGTATGAAATTTTCTTTTTAATCATGTCCATTCAAGAGTCTCTTCCTGCTTCTTATGTGTAGAAACTGACCTAAAAGGCTCAGCTACTGGATTTCATCTAATGCCAGCAGGCTCACCCACCCGTGCTTGTCATACTCCTTAAATCAAACACGTAGTGTTCATAACAGTTGGTCTTTTACATACCACAATGTATCATCCTATGGCTAAGCCACACATTGTCCAAAAACAATGAATTTTTTTCAGGTGATTGAAATAATAGAGACATAGCAATTAAAAGCAGCTTTGCCATTGGGGAAACTTGTATGAACTTGGATGAGTCACATGAGGCTCACGTTTGAGATTGTGGAGAGTGCCCAGGACATATACCATTTAGGGTAGTGTTACCAGCAAATCCACTAGTCAGCCACGACACCTAATTGGTAATGCCTTAGTAATCAAAGACAGCTGCCTTGTCATTTTCAGTAATTCAAATTCATTGCAAATTTAAAGCTAGATAGATCATGATGAGAACAAACAGTGAAAAAAACGAAGGATGGAAAGAACGAGGGGTGAAGAAGGGGGAGAAATGGAGGGAAGGAAGAAGGGGAAGGAGGCAGGTGTGGTCCGGAAGGAAATAGTCTTTATGGTTTGTGTAGAAGATGCATGCAAAGGAAATTCATTTCAATATGGCAATGAATAGAAACCTATTGAAAAATAGGGTGCTTATAGGGAAAAAATTTAAATTTGATGGGGGAAATATGTATGAAAATCAGTGTAATAAATATTTATTACCAGAAATGCTACAGGTAATAAACATTAACTTTTCATTCTTAGTCACCTAGACAAACAGTAAAATTATTTGTCTATAGATTGGGATGCTCAAGCATAGAAGTACAAGTATTCTTAGAGAATGGAACTTGTAGAATCAATGTAACCTGCCTTCTCTTTAAACATCCTTAGGGGCTGGCTATTTCCCAAGGCACAGCTAAGGAGTGAAAAGAAAGTAAACTCTGGCCCAGTAAATTGACTAACATTTTTGAAGAGTGAATGTATCAATATCAATGAAAGCAGGTGCTCTGCATGTAATTTTGAAAGAGAAAATAAATAAATAAAAACTGAAACACATGCAGGCTTTGGCCGCTTTTATCCACCCCTTCCAAGGAAAATACTCCTAACCACTTTGGTAGACTGGCCACTCCGTGAGTATCCCTTAAAGTTCTCCAGCACATTTTAGTTTCTCTTTGAATTGAACAGTACAGTGCTTTGGATATAGCTATGAATATTAATGTAACAGTAAATACACAGGCAGTACAAATATTAAGCTGAAATAATTTCATTTTCCTTTTTCTACAATTTGTATTACAATCTGAGTCACAAATTACTGAAAAGTATAATGAAATTCATGATCATTTAAATATACCACGATCCAGAGAAAATTACCAGCATTTGGTTCATGTTTCTAGCTTTTTCTATTATTATGTGTCCTTACTGTCATATATTTTATGCAAAGATACCTGTATTATATGTGGTTTTATGTCATGCTTTCTTGTTTATCTCTCAATATTTGTTTCTATGTTTTGGTACTAGGAATCAAACACAAAGCCTTCACACTGACCTACACCTGCAGTCCTTTTTAATTGTTTATTTTATTTTATTTTGAGACAGGGTCTCCCTAAGTCCTGAAACTGCCCAGGATAGGCTTGAACTTGCAATCTTGATCCCTCAGCATCCCAGAGTGCTGAGACGATAGGTGGGCATCATCATGCCCAGAAGTTTTAAATTTTAATGTTTTTCCTAAAATGTTATAAAATAGAGAAAATGCAATGAAATTCAGTGCTCTGATCACAGAGCTTCAACAGTTGTCAATGCAATCATGTGTCACCCAGACCTACCGAATTACCTCCAGCAACAATCCTTAATTGTTGCAAATGATTGCCAGATATTGCACCAATCTATTGACAACTATCTTTAAACGTATTTCAGAACAGTTTTTTAGTTGGCCTTGGACAGACCTGCACCCCCGCTTTTGTTTAATTTCTCTAATAACTACAAAGTATGTAGTAATGTAACACCTCAAAATAGGCAAGGACAAATCAGAGTAGCTGGAGCTCTCTCTCAGTGTCCTCTGGAAAGATGTCCTTCAACTCTTTGGCCCGGTGATCATGTTGCTCTGAGGATAAAATGCCCAGGATAGACTTTCCAGAGTTCCACAACTACAGGTTCAAGTGGGCATGGGAAAATGAGACTCCATCCACCCTGTGGAGATTTCTTGAGTATAGCAGAGTGGATGGAATTGATTCCTAGTCTTCTCCCATCCTTGCTGCCCATCTGTAATTTTTAAAGCCCCTTTATTAACTTGCACATCTCTTGGGACTTGACAAGCTCCTAATCATTGTACGGTGACCCTGCTTCACAAATGTGGATCTTTTTTTATTTTAAAGCATAACAATACCCTTATCTTAACCCACAAACTACTTATAAAAACTTATTATAATGAAGGATCATTTGATGTTTAAACCCCTCTACTTGTTTTATCCATCCTTATTTTTCATTATTTGCATCATGACTCCAAAAAATTAAACATTGCATATTTCTTAAACTCTTTTTAGTTTGTTGGTTCCTACTTTCTTACTCCAATTTTCTTTCTTGTAATTCATTTGATGAAATGCCTGGATATTCTGTTCCATGGAAATTACTCAAGAAAGCCTTTTTTATGATTACCTCCCTATGATATTATTCAATATATTCCTGTAGACTTGCATTCCCTACAGTCTGGAATTTAATCTAGTGCATTGATTAGGTTAGGATTAAATTACATAGTATTTCATTGTATAAAATTTTTAACCATTTTCATATTAATGGATATTTTAATATTGACTAGTTTTATGTTATAAATACTGCTACAATGAAATTTCATATGCATATGTCTTTGCACATTTCTTTGATCACTTACTTAAGATAAACTCTTAAAAATTACATTGCAGAACCAAAGATATGCTTTTTAGATGTGTGTTGGTACATATTGTTAAGTTGGGCCTTCAGTAAATGATCCTGCTTTTGAATTATACTTGACATTCCTAAAGATCTATTTCTACACATTACTTTTTTAAAAATACTTAGGATTTTTTTATTTCAGACAGATGCAAATTTTAAGTTTTCCTTCATTAACTTGTATTTTTGTTATTGATGAGCTTAAACACTTTTCATTTTAATTACATTATATAAAAGCTTCTACATTGACATTTTGATTCTTACATCTCTCTTTTGCGTGGTGATTAGCAGGACTTTGTCACTGAGACACTAGTGGAACTATGAATTGTTAAATTGAGAGATTGGTTTCTAGAAATGGAAGACAAAGTTCTGATTCTTAGTGATGATAAAATGACAGTTACAGGATTTGTATCCTTGAGATTTTTTTCTTACTTCAATATTAACCCCATAGGGATCAAATAAAAAATATAGTTTTAAGATAATATGAAATGGTTTTCAATTCGTAAATTTGAAGAACTATATAGAAAATGCAAAGCCTAGTGGTTTTACTTTTTTTCTCCCAACACCTAATCTTTACTTCTTTCTATTTTGTTAAGGAGAGAACACAGAAGTTGTCTTATACTTCATTATTCTTGAAAATTGCTCAAATGCTTCCAATGGAGTATAATTTTCATTACCCGGCATCATGCTTTGAGCCTGAGAGATAATTTCTTTCTGCATATAATTCCCCTGTGGCTGGAGTGGTCTTGAGTGTCGTTGCTGAAAATGATCATTCTTGCTTTTAGAGGAAAATTTCCATGGCAGAGGATCTTCCCTTGTTGAATTTCATATTCTTTAGCAGCCTATGGGATGTTGTCAGGATAATATATTAGACTATTTTGTATTATCACCTCTGGAGATTTGCTATACTTTTGGTATTTTTCTGACAAATTAGCAGCAAATGCAAGATAGAGCACAAACTTCAGGGCATTTTTCTTTTTTCATTTCCAAATTAAATATGAAATCAATTTTTTTTGAAAAAATATATATCATGTCTTTATTAATCCATATGTTCAATTTTTAAAAAGCAAGCATTGTGCTATGGTCAAAAGCAAAGTGTATGAGAAAAAGAACTTGAAAAAGACAAGCATATGTCGCTTCTCATTAGGAAGTAAATTATAACACCTGGAGCATGGATCAAAAGAGCAATGCCATGTTGGTCTTTTGCTTTTGAAGCAAAGAGGAGTTAATCAATGTTTTGAGTTGAATTTTCTCACACTTCGCTCCCAATAAAATTATATTGAAGTTCTAACTCTCAGTACTTGTTTGGAAATAGGGTCTTTGGAGACTTTCAAAAAGGTGAGATGATGGTATTACAGTGGGCTCTAATTCGCTTGTAACCTTATAAAACTAAGATTATAATAAAAAAATGTGGGCAAAGACGCAGACACGCAGGGAGACTGTAACATGGAGGCACAATGCGCACTGCACAGAGGGAAATAAGACAGCCCTTTGAGGATGCAGACAGAGATTGGAACTAGGTTACCACAGACCGAGGAGCTCAGTGAGCTATAAGAGTCTACAATGGGCAGAAAATATGCTCAGCAGAAAGATTCAGTGAGCACAGCCCTGACAATAACTAGATTTCAGAATTTTAGCTTCCAGAACTGTGACATAGTTGATTTCTACGTCTTAAGCCACCTAGTTTGTACTCCTTTTTTTTTTTACAGCAGGCCCAGAAAATTAAGATACCAATTATATTTACAACTATGGAGAAGATAGTGTTTGAATTAGAAAGAGGAGGTTAAGATATTGGGATGGAGCTTAAATATAAAGTGCAGTAACACGTCTGTCATTTGCTTTTACATGTTCTTTGGTTATTACTAAAATACTTGAGGGGCTCATACTATACACACTTGGTCCTGCATATTGCTAGTTCCACACTGACAGATTCAACCAACTGCAGAAGGAAAAATTTTTTTAAAATTGTATCTATACTGAATATGTAACACTTTTTCTGTAATTATTCCATACACATTAAAACAACAATTCATACTGTATTATGTATTATAAGTACTTTAAAGTGATTTCAAATATATAAAAGGACAGGCGTAGGTGATATACAAATAGTTCTCCATTTTCCATAAGGACTTTTTCAACCATGATTTTGGTATCCATTAAAGATCCCAGAACAAATTCTGCTTGGCTGCTGGAGGACAACTCTATTCCTCTGGCATATTATAAATTCCGTTATAGCCTATGAACATTTATTGCAGTTACTTAACTCATATATTTTTAAATCATTTTCTCTGCTCTGCTATGAATTCTATGAGAAAAAAGGATAAATTTTATTTTGTTTCTGCTTGATCTTTCCCATTGATAAGAAGGAACAATTTCTATCACAATTGTGTTACGTCTCCCCATATGATCAAATACATCTCCAGTTTTCCCACTCGCAACACACACACAATCACACACACACACACACACACACTCAGGTAATGGTTCACTAAATAGGTGAACACAGAACACCAAATTATATGTATCTATATGAAGTCTATCAATAAGCTAAAGACCTGCCTCCATACACAATATTAATAGCATGGTGAAAATGATGTACCTTCAAAGTAATTTTTATGTCATGGGTTAGACAACTATAAAGTAAAGGATTAGTAAGAAACTTGATAGATACATTTATAAATACTCTTAAAGAGATACAACTCATAGAATGCACATAAATTTTCCAACTAGATAAGCACATAGTAGTATAATTATTCAGTCATATTGTTAACTCAGGTATAATTTTATCAGAAACATGAAACCTACCCTTTATTACAAATAAAAAACAGAAAATAAGTGAGGCATTCACAGAACATAAGCAATTATTCTGATGTAATTCTCTCTTATATCTAAAAATTGGCTTATTTCTTGCAAAGAATTAGTTATTTCAAAGTTAATGCACGTATAGATCTCCAGCAACATAGTAGAATACAGTTCTTTTTTCATTTTACAAAAATTTTAAACGTAATAAGTTTTGCTTCAAGGTACCCTTGCCAAACTACTTGTCCTTCCTGGGTTTTATTATCACTACTATGCATGAAGTCAATTAACAATAGGTAATATATGAATAAAACAGTTTAATTGCCTTATTTTCTACGATAAAGCTTTCATAATTGAGCTATTCCGTTTTCCTATATTAACAAATAAAACATGTAGGTGTTCATTTGCTTCCCATGCTTTAGGAATGAGATAGAGGACAATTTTAAGAATAAAAATAAAGTTCGAAAATCTAGATAAGACAACTATTACTACGTTATGAAGGAAAGCTTCGTGCGGTTTCCTGCTGCTGACCTCTGCATCCCTCCCTCGCCTTCGGTGGGCGGTGAGGTACTGTGGGCTTCGGCTGTGAGTACCAAAGAGCAACTCTTTCATCCTGAACGCTGCACCAGGAACTCCCGGTGGCGACAGAGCGAGGCCTGGCAGCCAGTGACCGTGAGGAGGTTGCCGTGGGACTCGCCGCTCCTGCCAGCTCCACAGTGGTGATGAGTGAGGTCAGGGAGAGGAGAGCGAGACTCCGCTCCAGCAGCAGCTGTCATCGACAGAGGAGCCAAATGTAGCAGCATCCGACCAACTCCCTTACCACGGATTTCCTTCAAATCCAATGCCACGTTCTATCTCAAATTTTACAGTGACACGGCAGCTCTTTACAGTCAGTGTGCCTTCCTCTTCTTGGGGCTGCCAAGCTGTCTTTGGAGAAAGGCTGTGCTGCTCAGTGGGATTTTACTGCTTCCCTGTGTGTTCCTGTGGTGAGTGCTCTGGGAGAAGCGTAATGAGTGGTGATAAATCACAAGCAATGACCTGCCCTGGGGTTTATGCAAATGGCTATGGGCTCCCATTGATAAGAGCAAGTCCTTCATTCAGTGTCCTCCCTGACGTCTCTAGTAAGTTTATTATTTAACTTTTCAGTTTTTAGTTTGAATTTCAATGTTAATTTTTAGAAGAACAAATACAAGTGAAGCAAAAGTCATTTTTGATAGGATGAGGAACATGGATAAAACCTGATTTTCATATTATATATATTATATATACACATTATATATACATAATTTTGCATATATATACATTTAACACACACACACACACACATATATATATATATATATATATATATATATATATATATATATATATATATAATTTTGTTCTTTTTTTCTAGGTTTTTACCATCCTTGGTATATCATTCATTGCCACAGATAACTGACAATTGATTCTTTATGGATTAGTCCTGAGCCAGACCCCAGGAGAGATTAACTCCACAAGAGATCCATGTTTTTACTTTGTGAAGCCAACTTTAACCATTGCAGGGAAAGTGAGGCGGTTCCTACAGCTCGGGGTGAGCCCTTCCTTTGCAGAAACATGGGAATGGCAGAAAACAAGACAGACAGGTGGGAAGTACTTTGCAGAAAATGCTAAGTGCATATTGAGGAACCCTGAAGCAACTGGAAAGCAAAACAAGAAGGAATTTTGCTGTGAGTTACTAAAAATGGTTTAATTATCTATCTGCTCCATTAAGAAATATCTATATGTAGAAACTGTCCAAGTGTCCTCAGCAGGGGACAGCAGAAGTAAATAATGCCATATTCATATCACTGAACACAATATAGACAAAAAATTCCAATTAAGGGAACATCCTTAATTAATTATACGAAGGAGAGCACAGAGTAATGCGTATAATATGATGGCTTTTTGTTAATAAGCTTGAACGAATAGACACCTGAAATTTATAGGCTACTATACACATTCATTCATATATTTGTTAATTAGTTTATCTCTAGGAGTATTGGATCAAAAGAACCTATCAACGATTGCTAGCTTTGAATGAGGTGACAAGGAAATAATATATTTTTTAAAAATTGTTTTCTGTTTGCCTTTTATGAATTTGTATTGTTTTTCTTATAGCAATGCCATAACTGATTGACTGCACAGGTGACAATTAGTGGTACTGTTCACAGACAGGCGTCCTTCCTAACATTTTTTTTTTTTTTTTGTGGTTACTGGGGGTCAAACTCAGGACCTGGTGCGCCAGCAGGCGCCCATGCCGCTGAGCAATATCACTGGCCCTTTCTTCATATGTGGGTACTGGGAGTTGAACTCAGGACCTCGCACTTGCCAGGCAGGTGCTTATGCCGCTGAGCTATCTCACCGGCCCCTTCCTAACTTTTTAAGTAAAACAGCTATGCAAAGCACTTCAAATTTAAATATATACAAAAAGAAGTTGCCTATCCCTGGAAATAAAGTCCAAATTCACCCATATTATACAGCATTTTTCTATACAAGGCAATAGAAGTGATAACAAAACTGAGTAGACAGTCAATACCTAGAATTCAACTCTACATTCAGAATCAAATATTTCATTTCTACCTTGATTCTGAGCTTGCTTTTGTAGCCCTTAAATCACATTGCAGAGACTACTGATTAAAATTCACTCAGAGCATAACATTTTAGGAGGTAAAGCTTAGTGATTAAGCATGCAGATTATAAAATATTCTCAGAGAAAGCATTAGTCATTTTAAATGCTGAATATAAGTGACCACGAACGTTGGCTGTTTGGTCCCATCTCGTCCCTGTTGCATGTTCATTGCCTAGAACACAGCCACAGAACTGGCAGATTTTCAGTAACTACTTGTTGAGTGAATGAATAAATTATTCCATGACTGCGCAAAATAGTGTATTTTTTCTTTGCTTTTGCAACTTAAGCCAAAGTAAACTTCAAAATTGCAATCATTTAAAAATGTTTTATATTGAGAAATGTAGAAATGGCACTATCTAAGCATATATAGGTATGAAAAAAGCATTGAGAGTTCAATCATTATATTTTACTGATTTGGAAACTTAGGTATGGTAACTATCATAAAAATAATAACTACTCTGAGTTAAAAATATTTTACTACACATAGCTGTACACAGGGTGTAATTTGTGTATAACAATAGCCTGGAATCAGGTATATCTGAAATGCAAAAGACATCAAAACTAAAGAACAATCTTGGGCTCAAGGATTTATGTTAGTTTAAGAATTTAGTATAACACGTTAAATAATTATTATTGCCTATTATCTTTACAACCCTTTTCCTTCATCCAGACCTAACATATTGGCAAAAGTACAGTGACAACTCTAGCATTCAAAAGGAAAAGATTTAAGGAAAAGATTTACTTATGAATCTGGAGGCATAGTCCAGCTCCAAATCATTCCTCATGGCTCAAAAATTATCACCCCCCAAAAAGCAGAGACAACAATGCCCAGCACATGAGGAAAATATCTACCAAATAACATTTCTGAGAGTGTGTCAGAACAGAGAAGGCCTGAGGCAGCAACACAAACAATTGTGCAGAAAATGGACTTCTGAAACAGGTAAGAGGATGTTATTAAATTTAATTTCCTTGAAAAGACAAGGGCAAAACTAAACAAACTCATTCTTTACAAACTTGTGGAGACCACTCTGATATCTAATGTAAAAGTCTGTTTTACTTTTTCATAAAATAAATTTTAAAAATAAAGAGGAATTATGCTATGGAAAACATGCATATTATATATCCTGTGGAAAAGAAGGGCATAAACATTTCTAAAATATGTTCATGCTGTGTTAATAATGAATATGTATGTATTGATAAGAAATTGCATACACACTAAATCATTAATAGTGGCTAGATGTGAAAAAATAAGATTAGTAATGAACTTTTATATTTTCTTTGTGTTTCTGCTACACCAATTTTATATAACGCTCATGTATTACTTCTGTAATTAAAATTGTTTTTCATGAAAAATTAGCAAATTCCAGATCTGTTAGCTTTATTTTACAATTACAAGAATGCTCAAGAAACACTTCACAATACATTTTGACAATTAGGTCCTTGGTGTCTAATACTGCCTAGTATAGTCGGTGTGTAGACATTCCATGTTTACCAAAGACCTATGTTCTTATTTGTCTGCTGGGAAAAATACCCTCTTGTGTAGTCTACCCTAACTGATTTGGCTGGATAAACAAAGTGCATTTCTCAGAGAAACTGCACAAGACATGAAGCACAGCTGTTTTCTCTCTACCAACAGGAATTGCCCCTAGGGTACTTATTCCTCAGGACTGTGATGTGTCATCTCAACCCTTTGATTATTCCACATCTGAGAAGGATTTTCTCTGAAACCTGTGAATTTCTAGTAAGAGTGGCTGGCCTTCTAAAAAGTTGAAAATAGAAGTTGAATATTCTAAGTTGTAATATTTTAGCTATTAAGTATTTTAAGTATTTAAAAGTATTTTAAGTATTAAGTATTTTAAGTATTTGTTGAGCACCAAGTATGCCCCAAGCGTGGTCCAGCACAGGCAGTCACCTCTTCAATGGCTGTGGCCTGGGGTCCATAAGTGTATTGGCCCTAAAAATATAGTGTGAGTTTCCTGTCCTAGGACTGAAAGGTGTTCAAATTCTGTCGTATTTTTGTATACTGAAAAGTAAAAGAAAACAAAAACAAGCTGAAGAGTCATTTCTTAGTACTTTTATAAAATGTCATTTTCATTTTGGCATTTACACGTACCAAACATCTGCTGTGCACAAGATCCTGAGTTCAATTCCTGTTACCAAAAAAACAAAAACAAAAATCAAAAACACAAAATTTCCTCTTCTTCATGGACTGAAATTTTTGTAAAAATATAGGACAATATAACGAGCTGTTAGAAAAATTAAATATGGGGAAAAAAGACATGTAAGATCCAAATCGGGTACTTGAATGTCCTAGCAATGTCAAATTTCTTTACATTATTTGAAATTCTCACTTTAATTTCTGCATTTATCTCACTGGAGGTAGTCTATAAATGAAAAGTGCTCTTCAAGCCACATTTTGAGTAGTTCCATTCTGTAATAGTCAAAATCAGAAATGACGAAGATGTTCCACGTGCAAAGAAATATATGTTTTTGTTTTTGTTTTTTGGTAACGGGAATTGAATTCAGGACCTCACACTTGCCAGGCAGGCGCTGTGCCACTGAGCTATATCCCCGGCCAGAAATATATGTTTTAAACCACATTTTGTGCCGTGGTTAAAGTAAGGCTTCCATTAAACCAATTTTTGCCTAAGATTCTGGATAACTATTATAGTTACTGAAATTAAAATACATTTAAAGCAGAGCTAAGTGAAATTATCTTTGATGTTAGATACTGACACCGCAGTTTTACTAGTAACAGTGATTTATTACTTATCTTTCAAACTCTATAGTCTAACTGAACTGTTTTTCAGAGGGCCTCTAAAAAATACTATAAGGGAGTACAAATGTAGAAACTCTAATACTATCAAAATCATATCTTTCACATGTTAGTACAATGAAAACTATTATTTTCTTTGGAGAGTTGTGTTTATTTTCAAACTGATTTTGTAGTTACATATTTACCTTTTAATATCTATCACTTGATATTTTATATTTCATTGCTATCAGCAGAATATTAAGCTTCCCAAGGCTGAGAAACTAGACTTACATTGCAAAACATTGATGTTACTAAATTACAGTGTTTGAGGAATTAAAGAATGAAGAGAAAACTATCTTTTTTTAAGTTATAAACTCTCAAGTGCAAGGAGGGGTAGACCAATATGAGAGACTTTAAGTAATAATTTATGTTAGGTAGATACTAGCTGATGATGTAAGCTATAAAATTATAATGATTATTAATGTGAAAATACATAACTTAATTAATGTAATGATGCATAATAAATAATTATAACTATTCAGGTCATTATAGCCAGATATAATACACTAGCAGACATATCTACCCTAATTTCTAAAACATCCAAAGAAAGTAATGAAAATGTTTCTAGAAGCCTAATATGTAATCAGAACAAAGTATTTATTTTATTCCGAGTTAAAAAGGAATTTAGTTACATTTCTTGTAGAATGTAGAAGTTTCAAATGACAAATGTAAATTCTACAAGCTAATTTACGAAAGAGAGGGAATATCCTTAAAAAGCAGTAATTTAACTCACAGTGGGTCATGAGTACATTGTAGAAAAATGTAAAGTAAAAGATCACTTTTACTCTTCCACAAAGAATTCCAAAACCAAAGCTATTGATTGTGAAGAAAGTACGGTGTGAATTACATTCTATGTGAGGTCAGTACTCTCCGTAACGTAACCTACTAGGAGTTTAGCATCTTGGATCCATTATCAAGTGTTACTAAGTGGCATAATCCTCTGAAATGAGTGTTGCAGCTATAAAGATATATACAAAGTGATGTTTGTATGTGTTTGAATAGTAGATAGCTATAGATCATATTATGAGCAACAGGAAAAAATGAAAAGTAATAGTATGTATGTGTAATTTTAATGAATGTTTATAATCCCTGGATGATAGATTACAACATGATCATAGAAACAAGGCTTGGTGAAGAGATGAGCACGGTGAATCCAAACTTTAATGAGGAAATCTCCCCACCCTGTAGAAATTATGTTCTATGACCTTGGCCTGAGGATCTACTGGGAAATTCCCTTTAAGTTCAGAAACACTAGCATGTTCAAGAGAAAATGGAAAGAAACAACTGCAGGATTGTACCATACTAGGGCTGATTTGCAAAATGTCATCTGGATGTGATTCTTTCCACATCGTATTTTCAGTTGCACTAACTTCGAACTTGAGGATGTGGTTATGTCACTTGCAATGAAACAGATTCGTTCATTCATTGTACCATTCAACTATATGATCTCAGGCAAACAGACTGGATTACTAGTTTGCCATAAAAACAAGAAATAAAGTATCCCAAATAGATAAAAGAGAAAATACATATTTTCCCCCTTTCTTTCATAAGAGTCTCACCTATACCATTTTCAAAGGACAATTTAGAAATAGAACCTACTAGGCATTTCTTGTTGATGATAACAAAAGACCTATTGTGCACTGAAAAATGAACATCCATGCATGCTTATCGCTATAGCTAGAAAACCAGGTGACTTTGTACACTATTTAGATCTTTTACTTTCCAGCCATTGGAATGTTTATGACAAAACAGCATGATAAATATCACATTAATTTGGCCTGTTTTGCTTCTCTGACCTCTGTCATAGAAGTATTAAGTTTAATACTATGGTTGAAATTCAGGTAGTTAAATTATAAACAGTATCCTAAAATACCATTGTGCAATATCAGCGATCTATAATAAGAAAATTCTCTCTTGAAAGTTATTGCAAATATATAATTCCTCTGGAGAAGGGATTTCTCCATTTTATGATGTTAAGAGATACTTTTCCTGAGCATGAGATATAGATTTATCTGCCACTTACAGCCAAGATTTATAATTGGGAAGGAGAAAAAAATCATGCATTGTTAAAATTTCTGGAATTGTTATATTCCAGGACAACATCAGCTTCAGAGAGTGGTTGAGAGTGTTCTGTCAAACTTTTCCAGAGTTTCTGAACTCATTCTCTCTAACCAAGCACAGCACTAGAAATGTATGCCCAGGTGAGAATATAAGCACATCTCTCCCAATACTGACATTGTACAGGGCTTGTACAAAGTAGGGGAGCCTGTCCATATGAAACAAATGGAACAAAGATTCTATACTTTTGCTGTCTTTCTAGGAATTATTTCTAGAAAATTTAACAGTATTAATCATCTTTTTTGTGACAAATCTTCAAAGGAGAGCTGGAACCTAAAAGATCTTTGTTCTTCACTGTTTCTTAGTTGAATTATTTCCTAGCACCTTCATTGTTCTAATCAGAAAATAAGGTTTCTAGTGGTGGATTCTCTTGAGATGACCACAAGAAAAAGAACATGGCACTAGATTTCTGCCTCCATTTTGCTCAAGGAAAGTTAAGGAAGACAACACAGAAGATGGAACATAGGAAGATTTCAGGTGCAATGTATTCAATATCAAAAGAAATTCAGGGAACATTAATGCCTACACACACTTATATACAAAGATCTTGGAATGCATTCAGCATAATGTAAATTTAAGAGATAATTACTTTACCATCTATACAGGAAAAACCTACTTTAAATTTTAATCTTATTCCTAATCTTTTAAAAGAAAATAGCAGAAAGAAAAATAAAGTAGACTTGAGTATGGTCTTAAGTATAATTAAAACTGTTTTAAGGTATAAATAGTAAATCTTTTTCTAGTCTTAGTCCAACCAGTGGTACAAAAGAGAATCTCATACCATCCAGTTCTTCATTTGCAGTTTACATCAACATGGAGACATTAGATCAAATCAGGCATCAGGTTCATAAGCTGCTGATCAAAAGAGCCTTAATCATTCAGGTCTACAGGCTCATGTTTGTGGTCTGTGATTCTCTTGGTGTACTGAAAAGAAAACATCTGAGAGGTATACCAAACCAGTGCCAGCCAGCTGACTGATTGGGTTTGAAAGGAGAATATTGGAAGCAAGACAAACTCCTTTGTTCACAAATACAGACCCACCCACCCACACATACATCCCTCGCTCCACACACAGTCACGGACCCTAGTCTTATGCACCTTATCTTAGAGAAAAGCTAGTTGTTTGTGGTGCAATCAAGGAGTATCCACTTAGAAACTTCCCCTGTTTAATCTAGTCTTATTTTCTGTATTAAAAAGAACAGAGTGCAGTTGGCTTTCTGTACAGTTATCAGCAACTGTTCCTCTTGGGTGCTCTGAATTGGCAAACATTTCCACTATCTGATGGTCCTGAACTTAACAATGCACTCCAGATTGAATTCATCCTGTATGTTGCTTCTTTATTGTACAATTTAGAATCACACTTCACTATAATTAGCTACTGAAATACAAAGATGTTGAACTTTTCAAAAGTTTACCTCTTCAAAGCATGCTGATATCAAATGTCTGGGATCCAATATTGTTTTATTCTGTCCAAAACATTTCTTGCCTTTCACCTCCCTTCCCCCAAATGATATGGAAGTAAATGTCCAGAAAATGTTTATATCAGACAGAGTCTCTTCATCTTCCAGGAGTGTGCTGTGATTGCAAACATGGTTACAGCATGCTTGCTGGACCTTTCCACAAAAGCCCAAGTTGCATAATGTTGGCCCACCCAGGGGTCCCAGAGGAGATTTTCACAGGTGAGGTCCCAAGGTTAAAGAAAGCATGTGTGCAAGACATCAGCAGAAACGGCAGGCAGGGTGAAGCAGAGCAGAGAGCCAGAACACAAGAGCCGCCTGCGTCTTTATTGTATAATTCCTATACAGGTTGTTATCTCATATTTACATTCTTGTATAGTGCCATAAGCAGTGCATGTGTGTTTACCTGTGCTGTCATGGTTACATAACTGTATCTCACTGTGTGCCTGTGCTAGACAAATGGGGTCACGTCCTTAGATGTCCTTAGATGCCCCTGAGCTTTAAAGCAGTCTGAGTGGTTCCCCACACATAACTAGGTGCCCCAAGAAAAGTGAGTCTAGGAGGGATAAAAGGGAGTGGAAAGCATGACATTTAATTTCCAAGAAACAATGTGTGTGTGTTATAGGGAGAGTCTCTTTCATCGCCATAACTGTCCTTCATGCCTAGAAATCTTACCTGGGTTGGCGTTAGGTTCAACACAGATCTTGTAAAAGGAATTCACAAAGAACAATTACCTGTGGCATCTCTTAGCATTTAGCCTCCCCTTTCTCTTCCACCATTCACCCTTACAAGAATGGATAAAACAATCGACAGTAGCAGTAGCACTTGTGGGAAGCTTTTGGGCTTGTAAATGTTGTATCCTTCCTCTATAAATGAACACATCAAGACAGGAATATGGCAAAATGTTATGGTTAAATTCTTGGTTTTTAACCTGGATATCTGTTCTGTGCAGAAACTGGAATACATGTTTCTTCATTGATATTTAAAGTTATTGGGCCGGTGAGATGGCTCAGCGGCGTAAGCGCCTGCCTTGCAAGCGCGAGGGCCCGAGTTCGACTCCCGGAACCCACATACGAAAAAGGGGCCGGTGATATCGCTCAGTGGCACGGGTGCCTGTTGGCGCGCGAGGTCCTGAGGTCGTCCCCCTGGTACCCACAAAAAAAAAAAAATAGTTATATATTTCCAAAAGGGAAAAAAAATGAAAACCTCAGTTCCTGTTTTTGCTCATGCACAAGGTTGAATCTTTCATATTACAGCAGCCAATGGTGTCTTAAACCCAGTAAATGCACTCTCCCACCACGTTTGAGGGAGGAAGACGAAAAAATAGTACACACGCAAGTACTTGTACCTCTTAAAATCTGACCTGCTCTCCTCTTCACTCTCTTATTAAATAGAAGCATAAAATGTCATGCAAAAGTCTTTATCATGAACCCACACCATTCCTGGGCAGGAGATGGTGTGTGTACTCAGCCTGTGAAAAGGCACCTTTGTTTTTGATCAACATTCAGCAGATCTACAATAAACCTGGCTGATCTTCAACTTCTCTCTCTTTCCTCCTGACTGCTTCAAAAGAGTGATTTGTCTGTAGGTGGCACACCGGCTGGGGCTTGGCAACACCCGTCTTTATTTAACACACCGATACCTTGCAGTTACCTCTTTTTGGTGTCAGTATTTGAAAGAGGTTAATGGAGCTGGGCAGCACTATTACAATTAAGATTCTGCCAGTATTTTTACAACAAACTGTAGATTTACAAAAACAATCTGTGAATGCTTGATGAATCTAGTTTAGAATCTAGTAGTAGAGATTTTTTTTAAGTAAAAACGACAAAATATATATTTTGATATATTTTCTGGTTATCAGGATAGCTGCCTACTATGTCTCATGCTTGTTTATGGAGGAAAACAAAAAACTAGCATTTGTTTTTATTACTATTTTTTTTCTATTTTAGGTGAACTCACTTATCTTTTGTGATTAAACAACAGGAGATATAAGATCTCTATAACTGAATACATTCTTTAGGCATATTTTCTCCAAATATTCCCCAAAAGTGAGATCCTAGGTATCAGGGTGTTAAATTGTATTTTTCTGTTTTAGCATTTGTGGCTAATGCCCAAAGCTGAAATCATTTGCTTCAAAGTACCAACAATTGTTTAAGCAAATTGTGTGGCATACCTGTAAGACACACCAAGGAAAAGCAAAACCATCTCTCTTTAATATCCACTTGCCATATGTGCTTTCAGGTCAGAAATTTACTGGGGTAAATAAAATTTTTTGTCGAGAGTGTTAAGTATTGATGAGACAAACAATGAGATATCTCTTCCCACTTTTCCCACATCAAGGGAAATGGGCTTCCATAAAACCGTGTGGAGAGAGAGGGGCTGCTTGCCAGGAGGGAGACCAGAAATGCTCTTTCCAGCTGTGTGCTTTTCTAACATTGCCATACATAGTCCCTCAGTTTGAAAGAACTTCCTGAAATTTGAGGGATATAGAAATGTTCTGAATCCTACATGAAAATACTCATTATTTTTACATCTTCCATGAAACATTACATGTAATCAACACGTTAGTGTGTCAGTTGAAGGAACTTGTCATTTTTTAAATCTTTTCACACTTCTTTACGATCCTTTGCATAAAGAACCAGAGTTGATACAGCCTGCTGAAGTGAGTGTGGCTGAAGCAAGGAGAGGGCAAAATACACTCTGAGATTTCTACCCTCACCTGTTTCTCCATTATGAACATCTTAGGTAGGATGAGTTTTCAATTGGAGAAAGTGTGAGACCTTTTTTTTTTTTTTTTTTATTGGTTTTTTGAAACAGGGTCCTGCTACGCAATTCTGGCTGACCTTGAACTCACTGTGTAGCCCAGGCTAGCCTCGAACTTTGTGAGGATCCTCCTGCCTCAGCTTCCTGAGTGCTGGAATTACAGACATGTGCCACCACACCCGGCTAGCGTGAGACTTTAAACTGGATGTGATGTAAAGGTGTAGGTTAAATGAATGTTTTAGGATTACCAGTTAATATAATTCTAATATTCAGATATGGTTCAAGATTGCTGAGATCTCTTTAAATGATATTTAACACTAGGACGTGAAATCTAATATATTAGATATAAGTAATGAGCCTGGTGAGGTGATGGAGGCCAGTAATCGCAGCCCTCTGGAAGACTGAGGCAGTAGCATTAAAAGTTTCAGCCCGGGGGCCAGGGATATAGCTCAGCAGCACAGCGACTGCCTGGCAACTGCAATGTTAGGAGTTCGATTCCTGGTACAAAAAAAAAAAAAGTTTCAGCCCAGTCTGGACAATTTAGTAACTTAAAAGAGAGACCCTATAACAAAATAAAAATAAGAGAAATTGGGAATGTGAAATGTGCAGGCCTGGGTTCATCCTTAGTACTATAAGAAAGAGTAGGGGAAGACAAGAAGAGTAGAGGAGAGGGGGAGAGAGAAAAGAAGGAGCAGGAGAAGTGGGAAGGAGGGGGGGAAAGAAAGAAAGGAAAGGAAAAGAAAAGAAAACAGAAGAGAAAAGAAGAGAGCAAGTTTGCATTCAGTAGACAAGTTTCATGAACAGGTCATAGTAAAAATTCTGTGCATGGTCTGAATGTGTGTACCCAATGTTACACCTTTATATTATTTTACAAGTCAGTATTCTTAAAAATCAAGTTTACAAATAGTACTAGATTTTACTGGATCTGCTACTTCAGATCTAAGTAGAATTTTGAAGCCAGAGTAGTTTAGAAAAACTACCACAATCAGAGGACATTAAGAAGAATCATCTTGTAATTATCTTCTTGAATTCTTGAGGAAGGCTTATAGAGTAGAAATTGATAAGGAAATAAGATAAATACAAATTTGAGTTTTTGCTGCAACATTTAAAATATTCTTGGAGGCCAATTATTTAATTCTAGGCATGTCTAATTATTTGTGTGTAAAATTAGAAAAAAAAAAACCTCATAGTTCCCTATTTGTTGAAAGGATAAAATGAAATAATTTATAGTAAATTTATCTGGTGAAGTTTTGATGTAATTTTTTCTCATTTTTCTCTCTTCTTCCATTTTTCCTTTCCTTTATTTCTTTGTGCTGTCCATCTGCTTTTCAGGAATTGTTAGCTTTCTGTGGATCTGCGCTCCCTATATTAACTGTATTTGAGTAATTTGATTATCAATTTATAAATCTCTCCTTTGAAGCAAAAACAACATATTTTTTAAATCTCTAATCAGGAGGGATATTCTATGGTTCAAATGAACTAGACAATAGACAAAGAGGTTACCACGTTTCCTGGAGCCACTCAGATCTCTTTGTAGCTTGGTTGTAGGACTGTATCCATTGCACTATGTGTTGCAGATATGGAGTTTTTATCCCGAATCCAAGACATTGGAGTATTTTTCTACCTTAATTGTAAGTCTCTCTTTCCTTGACTTCAGCATCTTCAGAATAAAAGTTTTCTCCAGGATCTGAAGTTTTATCAACACACTGTCTAGGAATAGGAAACACTGACACAAACCTGGTGTCATTGGTGAAATGGAAACAATTTAAAATTTGTCTTTATGGGCCCAGTTTTTATATTGAACTTCATTTCATCTCCTTAAAGGTCCAAGTTCCCTTCTTGACCATTAATCTGAAAAATCCACAGCAGGGCCAAGTTTAACACTGGGCAAAGACTGGGCAAAATCTTGCATGAATATTTCCACCAGTAACATCATTGCAAAAAATCTAATTCCTATAATTAATTCTATTTCTATATCATTTCTAATGATTCTGTTTCTTTTCTTTTCTTTTTTTTTATGTGGGTACCGGGAGTTGACCTCAGGACCTCGCGCTTGCCAGCAAGTGCTTGTGCCACTGAGCGATATCATCGGCCCTTTTTTTCCTTTATGTGGGTTCCAGGAGTCGAACTCAGGACCTCGCACTTGCCAGGCAGGCGCTTATGTCGCTGAGCTATCTCAATGGCCCCTGATTCTGTTTCTTTTGGGGAACATGACTCATGTATAAATTAAGGGCCTTTTTATATTAATTTCTAAATATTGTATCTTTCTCTTACAATAGTGAATGAATTTTTCTTTTTGCATAATTATGGTTTAATTCCAATCCTGAAGCTGTGCATTTGAGAGTTTCCTGATAAGTTTCTTGTTTTATTGGTTCATTTTAGGTATACATAGTGATTACATTCATCATAGGGGATTTGTACCTGTACAAAGTATTTCTTGATTCTTTTTTCCCCTCAATCCTCTCCCCTCCCTTCAACCCCTCTTCTGCTCCTTATTTACAAAAGCTTTGTTTCCATTTTTTTCCTACTATTCTCTTTTTTTCTTTTCCCTTCCTTCTTTTCCCCCTCTCTCCTCCCTTTTTCCCCTTCCCATCTGAACATTTTTTCTTCCCATTTCCCAATATCTAGTATACATTTTGGTCCTTATTTAAACTTCTGGTTTCTCACACCAGAGAAACAATGCAATATTTAAATGTGTGTGTCCAATTTATTTCACTTAAGAGTATGGTGTCAAGGTGCATCCATTTAACTATAAATGCCTGAGGTTTATCCTTTTTTATAGCAAAATAGTACTTCATTGTATAAAAACACCACATCATTTTTACACATTCATCTGATGATGGGCATTCATGCTGATTCCAAGATTTAGCTATTACAAACTGTGCTGTTATAAACATGGTTTTGCATATAAGTTTCTAACAGAAAATTAAAATGAAATTTTCAGCACTGAAGTTATTGTTATATAGGCAAGATCAAAAAGCCCTAGAGGGTTTGAAATTTTCCTTTGAAGTTTTAGTGTATCTTACCTTTTCATTTTATTTCATATCATATCCATAGATGTTTAAAATTCTGAATTCAAAGTCTTAGATTAAATAAAATTTCCAGGAAGATATATGCCTATTCCATGGTACTTGATGGCTTACTGCAACTTTTAGGGTAGACATGTTTGGACTGTACTTATCTGTACTTTTGCCTGAAGGTTCCATATTATGGAAAGCTAATGTTTTAAACTAAAAATACATTGCTAATTAAATTTTTAGGAGCAGCATTTCTAATTTAAAGCAATTATATTATTAAACTGAAGCTTCACAAACTCCATTGTTACACTTTTCTATAGTAGAGAATGTATTGCTGTAGCTACAATTACTCAGTTAATTACATCATTTCTTCTCTTTCTCACTGTGTGGCAAGACAGATAATGCATATTTGAGATAACTTAGAAATTTTGCTGAAGAATCTCTTTTATGTTTAGTTTGCTGAAGTCACTTCATGTTATATTTTTATTTAAAACTACCAATTTTCAAGACAATTCTGCAATTGCAGCACATTAATGACATGATTAAATCATCTGATTTTCACATAGCAGCACTACCAAAGCAAAGGTTATATTTTACAGAACACGGGGGACTAATCCTGGTAATAGATGGAAGAGAAAGACATTTAACCAAGTTATGTAAGTTCAAAACAGACTAAATAAAATCATCAGCACTTTAGAGTTTATTCTCTAACAAGGAAATCTTTAGAGACTAATAAATACTTGGCATAGCTTTTGGCTGTCAGTAAGTCTACAATCCCAAAATCTCAAGAAATTACAAATTTATTTGCCTTTTTGAAGGTGTTTGATTATTGGAAATCAGAGTGAGTTGGGGAATGAAAGAATCTGCTATAATGGAAATGTATAGATGCATGATAACTACAAATTTCTTATCTGCGACGCTTAGTACTTTGACTTTAGTCCTCTTTTCTCCTGACAAAATAATTTGTATTACTTAGTGGCCAGTTCAAATATTTTTGATAGAGCTCACTCATTTTCATACACAAAAGTAATATTGGTATCTCATATATCCTTAAAATATCAACATTCCTTCAGAAAGATAGTAATTAGGACTGCTAGAAATTATGTAAAAAGAGAAGAAAATTAATCTAACTAGATTAATAAAAATAACATCAAGGTAATGGGCTCAAAAGTGAGGCATTAGCAATAGAACAATAAAGGATTTGCTTCCTGCTTTTAGTTTTTGTTAAACATTTGCAAAGCAAAGTTTGTCATTTGAGAAAGCATGCAGCTACTTTGCTGGTTAGAAGATTAAAGCTGGAAAAAAAGAGGGGGGCACCTCAGCATCTTCAAACCTGAGGGTCAGCAGGCAAAACAAAGGAGATGGAAGAAGTGAAGGTAGTTGCAAGAAATTGACAGCCATCACCACGTCTGCACCCTGGAGCTTTAATTTCTTGAATCACTGAGGAGGTCACAAGGAGGGTGTGGCAAATCACTGAACATAGAATAATCCACTTAAAATTTTTGGTTATATCCCTGGAAGGACAAATATTGGGTTTCCAAGAGGTCACACAAAAGGCAACAGAAATGATAACATGATCAGACAGAGAAAAATCAAATTTTCATTTCCAAGCTTTAGCTTTCCATACGAAAGGGGCCAGTGATGAAAACGAGTGAGGCAGACACGGGGACGTCTATGGCATGGCTGTGGTGATTCTGCACTGTGAATGCTGTGCACACTGTAGAGTGAATGGGTGTGATCAACAATTAGGCACAGGCCTGATATTCAGAGAGGGTGGTAACATCAGGGAGGGCTAATAGAGACCAAACTAGCAGGAGGAGGTCTCCGGCCTCTAATAGTGCTGAGAAACAATGTAAGTTCCTTAAGTAATCAACTGTATCAATGACAGACAACAGAAGGATGCTCAGTGGAAAGAGGCCACCACTCCCACACCCACAGACACCATCCAGCTTGAAGACAGGGAGAAGGATGAGCACTGCTGTCCCCTCTTCTCTCACCAAAGCCTTGAGATATGCAAGACATGCAGGGGACTCCACTGTCACCTGATAGTAGAACTAAGAGAACCTTCTCAAAGACTAACCCTGTAATTTAAAGACACAATATTAAATTTAAAATGCAGTACAAATACTAAATATAATGAAACATTATCAAGATTGTACTTTTTTGCTGTTGTTGTTGCGTTTATTCTATGCCACCCAACAGTTATGGTCATGGAGAACCTAAAATAGCACCCTAAAAGAGAATAGAAACTTCACATTGAAAGTATAACCAAATATAAATATACCATACACATATAAAGGTTACGATATTAAGAATAAATTACACCCATTGAATATGTTAAATATTTTGGGAAGCCATATTTAAATTATGGAGAAATGATTATATGTTTTAACCCTTTTGTACCTTTTAACCTGTGATGGGTAGGTTCTTCCCATCTCATGAGATGCCTTCCAGGTGTTGTTCCCATTGTCCTGACACAAAGTCCGTGGCTTCTTTGTAATGCTAATCTTGTCAGGAACCATGTTCTCATTGGTCACAGGTTCACAAGTGCTTGATTCTGGCTAAGCTGCAAAATTTTTACATCTTCGGCTCCGCTCTGTGCTGTTGATTCTCACTATAGATTTGGTGAAAAGTAGCCATCAGTACCTATGCTCGATCCTGAAGATTGGGCTGCTTTGCATGATCCAGTCTTCCCCGAAAGTCCCACCTCTGAAAGCATGATACTTTTGGGGGCAATTTTTTATTTATTTATTTATTTATTTATTTATTTATTTATTTTCTGTGGGTACCGGGAGTCGACCTCAGGACCTTGCACGCCACCAGGCGCCCGTGCCGCTGAGCGATATCACCGGTGCTTTCTTTTTTTTTTTTTGTGGGTACCGGGGGGTCGACCTCAGGACCTCACGCACCAACAGGCACCCGTGCCGCTGAGCGATATCACCGGCCCCTTTTTCGTATGTGGGTTCCGGGAGTCGAACTCGGGCCCTCGCGCTTGCAAGGCAGGCACTTACACCGCTAAGCCATCTCACCGGCCTTACCGGTCCTTTCTTCCTATGTGGGTTCTGGAAGTTGAACTCGGGCCCTCGCGCTTGCCAGGCAGGCACTTACGCTGCTGAGCCATCTCACTGGCCTTGGGGGCAATTTTAGATCTAAAATGCAACATATATCTTAGGAGATCAAGGTATCATGGAATAGATTGCAATCTGTGGTAAAAGAAACAAATTGTATTGAAAATACGCAAAGGAACATTATTGGAAATTATGTTGGATAAAATGCTAAAAATAATTTTTGAAATGTATGTGTATAAGAGTATATAAGAGTATATGGAGTATATAAGGCTAAAAACAAAAGTAACTATAAAACAGGTCCAGGGTCTGGTGAGATAGCTTAGCGGCATAAGCGCCTGCCTGGCAAGTGCGAGGTCCTGAGTTCAACCCCTGGTACCCACAAAAAAAAAAAAAAAAAAAAAAAAAAAACAGGTCCTACAAATTGTACTCTAGTGAGTAAGTTATTCCCACAGAGTTAAGGTAGACAAATCTGAAACAACTCTACATCCATAGTAGAACTGAACAAGCGAATCAGTAACCTCTGGTGGACATCAGATTTCTCAGTCTCCTAGGAGGAGTTTAATCACTTACAGTCCAATCATTAAAATGCAAGATGGCCAAAAATTGCATATTTTTCATTAATTTTATAAGACAATGTAGCAGGAAATATAAAAACTTCAGTTCGTCAAATTTATTCAATCATTTTTCTGTGTATGGTATATCTTAAAACATACAACCAATGTTACAATCTGGACAGGACTCTCTCTGGTCTCCTTCCGAATTCTTTTTGCCTTTTAGTCTTTCTTTGAACAACACACTTTGCACTGTCATGTTGTCTTTTCTTTTTTTCTGTGAGGGGTATGATTTCAATAAAATGTCTACCCACTTAATATAATGGTGAAGACATTACTGATGGACGTCTTGGTTGGCGTTTCTCTATCCAGTATTTTTCAATTATTTGGTCTATTAGACCTAACATAAACTGTAAATTACTTTTTGAACCCCCCGTTGTTTTGAATAAATAACAGATAATTTCCATACTGTTTGGTCTAGAAAGTGCACAAATATTTTATAATAAATTTTCCTCGCTTTTAAATTATAAGATAGCTTTTAGATGTTGGTCAGTTCCATCAACACCACCATAGAATTATTATAATCATTGACAACTATTGGAATTTTTTAGTTTCATTTCTTCTTTGAAGTTCTATAATTTCTGTATTATGAATAATTGACAACAAGGAGGCATCTTTTTGTCTTTCCATTTCATAACACAGACCTTTCCTCTCTGATACACTAACATTTCTCCCTTTTTCACATTTTTCTTTTGTAGATCTTTTGATTTTTCCTTCCTATTCAGTCTCAGTGTCCCAGTTGTGCCTGTTCTGTACTATAAAAGAATATTACTGAGTTCTGGAGAAGTTTTTATAGATTGCAGCACAAAATTATGGGCTATTTTTCAAAAATAAACATGAATTAGTAAAAAAATTATAACCAGAACTTATTTTTAGATTTCATTAGAAGTAGACATCAAAGGAGATACAATGATCTAAATAAAAATTATGCAAAAAATAGTCAATACAAAACAAGTTAACAGATGTATCAGTGTAATTCATATTTCATGCCAGCAAGAATTGAAATGACACCTGCCTGAGCATTACTTGGGATAGTCAGTACATAAACACGCTTCCTGAGTGTTGCTTAGGGTAAACTGTTAAGTGGTTAAAGACAGACAAAGGAAGAAGACATATGTAGGGCTATTTATGTCTGGGGTGTAATATTAAACTATGCTGAATATTTAAATTAAGTTTTTTATTGCAGTGAAAGACACATTAACATTTATCTCCCCTTATAATACTCCCCCATGCTTTCAACACACTCATTCCATCACTTTTGCCACATTCTGAAGCAATTTTAAAAGACTTCTTTTGTGAGTGTCTTCAGTGGTTCTGTCCTGGCTGCCTCAATGTCTTGAATAAATAAAAAATATTCACTTTTCATGGTCATTTTGAGTTTGGGGAAAAGCCAAAATTCACAAAGTACTAGATTCAGTGAATAAAGTAGATGAGAACACATGTTCACTTGTTTTCCCTATAGCCTGCCTCTACTGAATGGCACTTGGGATAAGCTTCTACTGATTGTTTTTAATCACATTTCATAAAGACACTCACAAAAGAGAACTTCCAGAACTGCTTCAGAAGTGGTTATGATGATGGGACAAGAAGGTTTAGATCAAGAGGGAGTATGTTGAAGGGGATTAATGGCAATGTGTCTTTTACTGTGATAGTTTCTTTTTATGTATCTAAACAATCACCTTATGGGCTGAGGATTTAGCTTAGCGGCATAAGTTCCTGCCTGTCAAGCAAAAGGTCCCGAATTTGATTCTCGGTATCAAAAAAACAAAACAAACAAACAAACAAAAATCACTTTATATGTAGAATACCCCTCATGCATATGTTAGTATAAAAACATATATGTCCTTCCCCTCTCAGCTGAGAGGGCCTTAGAGGGATGACACTGCAGAAGCAACAAGCACATTTTCTTACTCCATCTGTGCAGGGATAATAAAATGAGACTGGGTAATATCTATGCCAAAGACAGCCATACCTCAGTGTGTGTTATGCAAACTGTGGAAAATCAAAAATGAAAGCTATCTTGAACTATTTCTTACAGATCAAGGTTCCAACACGTGCAGTGTCTGCTGATGATCCACTGTCAGCTTCCAAGGTGACTCCCTGTGGCTGCTTTCTTCAGATTGGATGAAAGCTGTGTCCCCATATGGAAAAGATGGAAGAGCAACAGGGGTGAATAGTTCCCTCTCTTCTCTTAATAAAGTTACTAATCTCATTCATAAGGGCTCCATTACAGGCTTCACCTTTTAGAACTATTACATTAGTGTTTCAATTCCAACATAAGGTTATTCAGTGGAAACATACATTAAAATCATAGCATATACCTAGTACCCATGCTTGGCTTCCAATGTACTTCTTTTTCTAAAAAAGAAGCAGGGCCTCTTGCAGAAATGTTTGATTTTTAGGACTGGGGCAAGAAATATATGTGTATAGCATATTATAGTACAAAAACGAAGTATGTAGTCAAAACAAATCACACTGATGTAGAGAGGAAGAAAAGAAGACAATGTCAAAAAGACACACCTACTACTGATAATGTTTCCAAGGAGCAAAGCTGGAACAGTTTTAAAAACATAAATAAATACATACATACGTACATATTGGATTATAGTACAAAGGATAAAATAAATATTCATGAGTCCATAGTGATACAAATTATTCAATAAAAAGTAAAATGATGAGAAAAGGTGAATCTTATATGCAAAATAATATAAATATTTTATGTAGATATTCCTGCCTCAAGGAGTTATTGCAGAACTCCCTTGTCCCAAAGTATGAGCTGTGAAATACTGCCTTTCATCTGAAGAGTTCAGAATGGAAAGCAGAAGATACAACTACTTCCTGTGGAGAAAGTTTATCAACACTGCTTTAGCCTGGTGACTGAAGTAACAGTGAACAACCATGTTGCCGCTATATACAATTAATGTGCTACCATACACTACTGATACACTAGATTGATATACCACGGTGTGACAGGAATGATACTTTATCTATGTAATCTTTCTCCCCAAAACCTACAATCTCACCCTGAAAATGCAAAAGCATTATCCAAATACCAATTGTCAGATAGTCTACAAAACATTTCACCAGTATTTTTAAAAACTATCTACAACATCAAAAGCAAGAAGAATCCAAAACATCTTTGTGGCTAAGAGGAACCTCAGGAAACCTAATGACTAGAAGAAATGTGTCATCATGAATGAAATCTTCGAAGAGAACAAAGATATTAGGTAAAACTTAAGGTAATCTGAAGATGAGTGGCTTAGTTAGTAAAGAAGTGTCACCACTGGTCTGTTTTTAACAAATGGTCATGTTATTGTAAGGTATTAACAACAGAGGAATTTCAATGTGAACTATTGGTTCCAAATTCAAGGTCAGCCTATTTGTGAAAGTTATGCTTAATTGTCAACTTGAGTTGAAATGAGGTATGATACACTGATCAGTGGATTAATCCATTAATAATCACAGCTGAATGTGCTGTTAGGAAGCGGCTGAATCACCTGAAACCATGAGCCAAATTACATAAACTTCTTCTCCTCGAAATTTTGGGTGTTTGGCATTTTGTGTGGCAACGGGAAATCTGACCAATACTGCAATTCTTTTGAACCAAAAATACTGTAATCAAGCTAAACTTTCTCTTATACTCAACTTAGCTACAATGCATTCAGACCTAGTAATAAAGTCCTGAAAGAATAAAATGAGATAGCCCTGTAGTTAGTCTTATGTAAAGATGTTTATGATAGGTTTCTCAAAGCAAGAAGCAAATTTTGTCGTAAGTTTTTGATATGGTACTGTTTCTGGATAAAAACAAAAGAGAAAAAAGAGGGAAAGAAGAGAAGTAAAAAAGATCTTACATACTTTTGTATTTTTATGAATATAGTAAAGTTAGAATAATATAAAAAACTAAGATCGCCTTCCTAAATTGAAATTGCTAGATTGAAGGAAAGAATACTATTGCAAAAATACAAAAGGAATTAATAAAATGAAATAGATATTATTATGCATAGAATTTTTAAATAATGTGAAAAAGTTGAAAGTGTTTAGATTTTCATTCACAGTGATAAATGTAGTGAAGCAGAAATCTCTACCTGTTAAAATCTCTTTGAGCACAAATGCTGTTTTTTATTTCTAACCAAGAATTGCTAAACTATGTTAGAGGGAGTCTTATGACTAGTCTAGGTGGATCCATTGAAAATGACTTCTCTTTCCACTGAGCAATTCTATGCAACCCTTGTATTCACTCATGGTTGAATTACTATACAATTTCCCAGAGGAGCTATTCTAAAACATGCACAATTTACCCAAGCCCCCAAATTCACCTCTGTCTCCCTCATTCTCATCTGATAACATTGTCAGATACTTCACTCAAATTAAAACTGGCAGGCTTGAACTTCCTAACTCTCTGCTAGACAGTACTTGAGGGTAAGAAAAAAATAATTCCAGATGAAGTAAAAGTAATAAGTTCAAATTCAATGGTAAATATATTGTACTAATATCTAATATACACTTCCTTCACATTTATTTTCACCCTATTATTCTCTGATCTATTCTGGCTTAACTTGCTGCTTTATATTAAATACTAAAAAAAAAAGCTCAAACGTAAAGAAAATTGCTATATAAAATCTGTGAAAATAATCATGAAGCCAAATTAAATGAATCATTGTGGAAAAATATAGAGATAGCATAGATAGAACAGGCTTGCTTTTGAGAAGACAGAAAATTGTCCAAAATTACTGTTATTAGTGGTGTTATTGATAATAGTAGGTAATGTGACACTGAGTTTTATCTTTTATTTATTTAGTTTAATCCTCTAACAGTGCAAAAAAGATTGTATTATTATTATTATTATTCCTATATCACGAAGGAAGATTCTGAGCTTTAATTTTCCTGTTTATATGCTCTAGGTGATGAGGTGGTTGAATGATAGAAGGAAAAATTCAAGTTTAGTTCTGTCTGACTGAAAGCATATAGTATTTATCACTGTGCTGTATACATTATTAATCATAAATTTACTCTCAAAACTTTACTAGGACTTTACATAAACATAAGAAATTTAGACAATGAATATTTAAATGTACTAGCTGAGGAAGATGTTTCAATTATGATACAACAGTGGAAAGCATATTACTTGACATGGCTATGAGGAAAAATTCCTTGGATTTCAAGGATCTATAAGAAGAAGAAAAGGAGGAGGGAAATAAATAAATGAATTTCTAAACAATATATCAAGTGCTGTAGGAATGAATTTTAGTGCAAGGTCTTTTCCTAGCCCTTCCCACTTTTCTTCTGCCTTGATCTTTCCCCTCGAGCTTAGTATTAGTCTCATATATACAGATCTGGAATTTGTATTATGCACTGCCCTGAGTTTTAAGTAATATCCTTGTGCATGTTGTAAATCATGAATCTTAATATGTTATAAAGTATACTTGTCTATGTGCTTTTAAGAAATCAAAGGCAGGAATTTGGGTCTAAGTGGGTTATGCATTTATTATCAAGTGCAGATTTAAAGTCTGTTGAATGATATTTGACATATGGCATTGCTCTCGTGGTTGAACATGCCGTCAATTAGCTTAAAAATTCTATGGACTTCAGCCTATGGCTTCCTAATATCAAATGCTCATTTCTTCCCTAATACTACACTCTGTGTAACCCATACTTGTTATGTTGTGATTTAAAAATTTTTGTATGTATATCTTAAGTCATGTTTCCTGAAATAAAATTGTAAGTACCAGATCTTTATTCTTGCTTCCCTCAGACCATCAATAAATTCCTATTTAATTAACTTTGATATTGGGAAATTCTCTGAATTCCTTTCATCTGTTGTATAAAATGATCAGAAAAGTATTGGACTAATATTCAGAAGATCTGGATGCCAGGAAAATGTTGTTATCAGGTATCTTTGTTTTCTTCTGTCAATTATTGTGCTTCTCTAGGACTCAATTTTCTTGTGTCTAAACATGGTGCTGTATTGGGTGAGTTGGAGCCATTTGACTTCCAATTTAGTTTTCTTAAGAAGACATATCCTAAAATTTAAGCACTGTTTATTAAATTCAAGAAAAGAAAATATTTTTTTAAAAAAGAAAAGAAAAATTAGACCCAGAAAAATGATTCATCTCAGATGCTTTTCTCTCCAAGAAAACCCATTTGGGGCTTTTATCCCTATCTTCTGCTTTCAAATTTCCTTGGACATACCTCTCTGATTAAATCCTTAACACTACTTCCAAATTATCTAATTATGTAGCTATCTCTTACACTAAAGTGTAAGTTGTTTCTGTCTTCTTTCTCCACTCCATTCTCCATGTATGCCCAAGATTAATTACAATATTTGTTTATGGGGAACCCTTATTTCTGTTTGCCTTGTGCGTTGCCCTGGTGTTTGACTGTCAATCTATTCCAGCAGCTGTCTCTCACGTGAGTCCATGAACATAATCCCATTTCCCTTACCTCCTACCTCCCGTATGTTTAAATTTGAAGTAACAATGCAGTTATGAAAACAGGAGTACAGCTAAGTGATGCTGATCATCTACAGAACTGCTTCTGAGATAACACTCTGAGGACGCACACTGTTCCCAGCCCTTGTTTCCACTTTGTTAATCAGAGTCATTCAGTTTTTCCTTTGATTTTTTTCAAAATCATAAATATGTCTTTTATTTCCTTAAGTTAAACACACCAAGTTTGTATTGCTTATATCCTCAAAGAAATTCATAGAATTCCATGGTGGGGATAGTTTCAAATTTAGTGAAACCTGAAGCTTAAATAACTTTGGAAATTCATTTTATGAATACGAAATCAGATAAGAAACTGTGCGTTTATATATACATTTATATACATTTACAGAATGAAAAATATATCACCATTTTAGAAAATTTAAAAAGCTAACAAATACCACAAAATAAGAAATCCAAAAGATTCCATGATTTTTCTGACTAAATTTTAGACATAATTTTAAATATTCCTTTTAATGTACACTTTTTTGCATGTGCTTATCTCGTGGTCTCATTTGAAAGAATTTAATGTTCTATGTATAGTAAGAATAGAGAGATAGTTCAGTTTTGTATGGCATGATTGAAAATATTTTATTGATACTAATCATGTTGGCACAATTCTTTCAGCTTCACATTTAGTGCTCAATAATGTCACCTAGGTCTTAGCATTATGGTCAGTTTGGGGTTTTGATTGATTGCAGAGTATTTAAAGTATGTGCATTGACAAAATTTAAATTTTTTTGATTTTTATGATTCGCATTACCGTTTTTTTGTAATGGAGCTCATTGTATTCACATATTTTGAATTTTGTGTTATTTTTTGTTAATAATTTTTTTTCAAAATAATTGGAAAATCAATGAAAATTTTCACTTTATGTGTATGCAATAATTTCCTCTTTATTAAGCTGATGATTAACACTGAAAAAAGAATTTATTCTTTTGACACTTATCTCTTTTTCAAAATAAGTTATTTCTTCTAATGTAATGTAAAAAAAATGCTTGGCTGGGCCGGCGAGATAGCTCAGCAGCATAAGTGCCTGCCTGGCAAGCACGAGGTCCTGAGTTCGACTCCCTGTACTCACATACGAAACAAGGGCTGGTGATATCGCTCAGTGGCACAGGAACCTGCTGGCGCGCGAGGTCCTGAGTTCGACCCCCAGTACCCACATTAGAAAAAAAAAAAGCTTGGCTACAAGTTCCTCTCAATATCAAGATAAATGTGTTAATTAATTTCATTATTCCTATAACTATGACTTATGCTTCATATTTCATTCACTATATCTGAAAAAATTCCATTTTAAAAATAAATCTAAAATGATAAAGAATGCATGAATCATGCAGCTCCAAATAAGAGGTCTTCATTTTTATCTGGATTTAGTGAAATGTTCCAACACATCTATCCACTGAAGAAAGTACATTACAATTTTACAAATATGTTATTCCCATTAATTAAAAAAAGTAAAATGTATTTTAATCTATGTCTGCCAAATTTTTTGCTCTGTTGTTAGGAGGAGAAAATTTTCACTTTCATTGGAGATCATCATAAACCCATAATCTCCATTAACTTTGTGTATATCAGATCATTGAAAAATTTTCCACGGACTCACATCTCATTCCATATATTTCAAATATTTATCTATCCCATTAAGCTCATGTTTGCAGTGCCAGATGCTGTGGGACACCTTCCTTTACATAGTGACAGGCATAGGAGACATGTGGCCAGCAATAACTACACATGGACATTATTATGAACCAAATACATGCCCAAACAAGCAGACTAAATGCACATTTACCTCCATCTTTCCTTTGCCAATTTCTAAATTGCCATGACATGACCACTGGCATAAGAGAAAATGTGACCTAAGAGGCAATGGAGACAGAGTGAGGTCTTGACCAATCCTGATGAAGTTGTCTTACAAATTTTACAAAAGCATGAACATATGAACACACGCATAGATCACTCTTTCTTAGGGCAGACTCTTATAAGTTAAAATTCTTTCAAAGGAAATTTTAGGTATGATGGTGGGACTGAAAATCATAATTAGTGTTTGTTATTACAGAGAAGAAAACAAATTTAGTATGCTAAGCACACCTAGAGAGGAAGTGACAGCCCCAAAAGAGAAAAATTACTATGTTGTCCTCATTTATAAACAGACTTCTGGAGGGTCTGGTTGAGTGGAATCTTCATTAATTATATCAGAGGGGATGTTGGCTACCAAACCAGGCAATTCTCCAATGTGGATCCTGGGATATAGTCTTGCCCCTAAGGCAGCAGCAAAGCCCACCTTCATTATTCATGAGGAAAAATGAAAAAATAGAAAAGTCCAAAGAATGAGGTATGTTCTAGATCACCACTACATCAGTTAAACCTTCAGGCATCTTTGGCTGCTTCATCCATTTTCATTTTCCTTGACATTGATAAATTGAAGGATTAAGTGCCTAATTCCAATTGTTTTACAAAGCTTTAAGAAGACACCAGGATGCTGAATCTCAAAGCACTTTAAAGAAACAAATCCCCCACCATGTTAACAATAGTTGTATGAAAATGTCACCTAGTTCTTCATTTTTAATATTCTTAGAGAGTGTTTTGCATCTGCCCCAATCCCCCACCGCCTTGCTCCATTTCATAAATGTATTTGACATTTGATGTAAAGGTACACAACTCGAATGATCATACTTGCCACACGCGTAAATTTGACACGGAAATATTGAAATAATTGAGTTTTAGAAATGGCAGAAATTCATCTTGCATTTTATTTTTTTACATAAGTCATCACCTAACAGTATCGGTTCAATTATAGGGATATGGGTGTGTATTTATATGATGATTTTTTTTAATTGGTATTACCAGGGCTTGCTTCTTGACATGCATAGAAGCCAACACTAGGACTCTGAGTTTTTGCAAGAAGAAAAGACTTTATTGTGTAGTCAACAGGCAAGGCGAAGGGTATAAGCTAAGATCTGCTTCCCTGTTGTTAGTAACATGGAGTAAGGAGCAGTGATTTATAGGAAGGGAAAGGGGAAATGCTGCTTGTTGATTGGATAACTCGAAGGAGAATCTTAGGGTTCTTTTGTGCATGTGTAGTTGGTCATCACGACCCTTCAAAACTCACATGCTTCTTTTTGGAGAGGCTATGTTCTACTATCAGGTTCTGTAGGGGAGATTTCGATATTTGATTTTTAAAGATCATGGACCTCGCAAGCTGATTTCTTCTCCTCTTACCTATCCTCAAAAGCCAGTTGCAAACTATCTTTGAGTAGATTCCAGAGGCTTTTGCTGAAGAACACCTTAAACACTTCTTCGTTTAAATAATTTATGGCTAATACGGTCCAGGCCTAGCCCAATTTCAAAACTAGGTTAACCAGTCTACTCCAACGTAGGAATATTTGTGACACTACTGTAAATGAGTAGTGGAGAAATCTAGAAAAACTTCATAGTTGATTTTTCTAGTAATTGTCAGAGACAGGATTTCTAATTCTGTTCCTAAAGGCAATTCTATTAGAACTGCATGGCCATAAAATGTGGGAATTTTTTACCATTGTAATACACAGGAAATAAATGCATGTTACATTCTTCCCCTACCCCAGAACATGGAAACAGAAATGGGAAAACAATTTAAACTCTAAAACATCAGCAGTACACTAAACAACGCTGCACTTTAATTCATCAACGAGTCTCCAGAATTCTGATCATAGTCAAATTCAGTGGTATTTTAAACCACCTAAGTATGAAAGAAATACAAAATAATTTCCTGGAAAAAAAAATCCATTGTATCCCCAGGGCATTTACGCTGACACATGGAGAATTTATTTTTCAGTGTGTCTTGGCCTTCCTACTCTCTCCCGCAGGCCTTTACTCACACACATGCACGCATACCTACAAATAATAGTATTTATGTGAGTTAACTCACATCTCTAATTGAAATCTCCCTTCTCTTCCTGTTAACCATAGCCTGGCCACCCACAATGCTTATTCAATTCCAGAAGTTTCCTGCTCATTTAAGCAGGATCCTGGAGGCAGAATTCATGGGGGATTAGAACTCTAAAGCATCCTTTCACCAAGAATCTCAAATCATTTTACACATTTTAATTCATTCTTGGAAAGCCACCAATTGCAGAAGTTAACTGCCATGCCTCTGTTGAAATAGGAGGAGATTCAAATAGATTGAATATGTTTAATTCAAGCAGATCAAATCAAATATAAAGCACTTTAAGAGGAAATGTTTGAATTTTAACCTAAAAAGTTACTCTTTAAAAGAAGTAAACTAAAAACCCCAAACAGAATTGTAATTAGCTGTTTTAAGTAAAACACACACATACTTTTACAAATAAATGCTTCATTTAAAGAACTCTTCTGATACAGGCTAAAAGAAAACAGTGAAGAATAAATCTGTTTAAGATTAAAGGCTAAATGTATATTTTACATGTGGCTTGTAACATAAGGGTCAACAGGATCCTTTTATTATGTGTACAAAAGAATATAACACACGGTAAACTGAAATGAAATGTGGTACAAGTGAATCTGGCTTATCCTTTCTCATAATCTAAAGCATGAAATATGTTTTTAAGTAAAATAAAATAAAAATCAATGCTTTATGAAGTATCTAATCTATTATGAGATTAAAGAATCCCCAACATCTTTCCCTGGAGCATCAAATATTTTGTTTAACATTTCATGGTATGGCTTTAAGAAAATTAGAATGTAAATGTTAATATCATAGATAGAGAACACAGTACTTTGGTTTAATAAGGCAGCTTTTCCTGTCAAATTCCAGGCAAACACCAAGGCAGCTGAGATCGCAATTTACTTTAAAAGATAAGTTGCTTCAATAAGAAACTCCACCCCAAACTAAATTCTCTACTGTTTCCACTTAATTGAAAACAGATTAATAACAGAAAGGCTAAATGAAAAATATTATAGTTTACTGTATTTTCATATATAATTCAATATTTTTTAAAATAAAAAGACAAATTAGGATTTTTCAATGACTAATTAGATATATAAATTCAGGGATATACAGTCACATGATACCTATGTGTATTTGTGGAACAAACAAATCATGTCAAAATTATGTCATTGTCAATTGTGTGTAATAAGCACGTCACCAAAAAACTGTGGCATGGAAGAACTAATAAATTCATGTGATTAAACAACTTCGAACATTGATTTTTGAACCTTTCCATCACTCTGAGATGACTTTTTGTACCCACTAGAAGCTTTAACCAATAAAAACATTTAAAGTGATTTGTGCGCTTTCTCTTTAGTTACTAATATGACCACTCAGATATTCTTAACCGTTATTTATCCTTTGCGGTTCCACCTTTCATTAAGCACAAGATGGTGAGTTATCATAATACTGTGGTTTAGAGTGTTATGTATGCATCCTGATTTTATTAAAATTACCCTGGCCTCTCTGGCACATTATTAAACCTCTTTGTGCCTCAGCTTTCTCATCTGTGGATTGGAAAGGAAAATAATCACAGTATCTTTGTCCTAGCACTTTTGGAAGAATTAATTTAAATAAGAAATGTGAAGTATTTGAACTCCTGGCATACACATTAACCATTTTTATCCATGCGAATGATTTTAGATTCTGGTCTGCCTTATGCAAAGACAATTGTGCTATCAGATTTCAGTGACAACATAAAGATGGAAAGAAAAAGTCATCTGTTTCAAATTTATGTGTTTTTAATATAAAAAAGAAATAATTTTCCTAGCCAGACATGTGAAATGATTCAAAGTTCTTTTTTAAATTATGTAAATCATGCTGAAACTGTATAGTAGACGATAAAGATAAGAACATGTATTTTGGTGCCATTTAATTCAATTTATGTTGTGGTTCAGGAGCACATGAATGGTGACTTTTAAAATCAGAAATATCTGTTCACAATGCAGATAAATACTGAGTTTGGAGAATTGGTCAATTTATGTTTCGTGTGAACCAATAGTGAACAGTCTGGTCAGAAAAGCGGTTGCTACACTTATCCTCAGGTGGCTCAGATGAACTGCATGTGGAAGGATGTCAGTCTCTGTGGAAGCCCAAGCCCGTATCTGTTCACGTCACAGCTCCTCTGATGGGTGCTGGAAGATGTGTGTCCCGCCCACAGCAGCCATGACCCTGTGCCCAGCTGCACACCAGCGTGAACTCACTGAACTTTGGGTGAACCTCCCTTTATAGTCAGGCACATTTTTATTCCAATCTACTCTAGTTAAGCCTAATTTGTATTTCATTGCACAACGTTGTCATTTAACAGAAACCTAGCAAGACAGATTTCAGGGCAACAGCTTCTCTAAAACCTCAATGAGACTCATTCCACCCGTGAAGCACAGGCTTTGTGTTCCTGAAACACACGCTGAGGAGTAGCAACCATGCAAGCTTCTTTGTGAATGGAAATTTTTCTACTCCTTGTTGCATGTCTTCTCTTACAGTGAAAATCACTAATACTTTGTTTTTAAAACTTTTTAAACTTGTGTTTTTCCTGGACAGTCATTTCTTCTTTCAATAGTACATAACCGGGAAAATATGACCCATCTTGTAAATCTCCAAGAAGTATTAGTTTTATTTAAACAATTACCAGTAGGGAATTTTGGCTGTAGTGGCTATGATAAATCATATGCGAGGGCAACTTTCTTGTCAAGCTAGAGGTAATGTGCTTGCGAAGTTTAATTTTTTTTTAATTCAAAAAAGAATTCTTTGCATTCCCAAATGCAGGCTTCTATTAACCCAATTGTAGGGAAGATAAATCTTAACAGAGCAATTATTTCTTGAAGTTCAGATAGCCACACATAAATTGTTTCCTTGGGTTTGGCACATTTTTTAGTTATCTGGTAGGAACATTAAGTCCTTCATCATAGATAAGCTATTTTTAAGAGGAAGGGAATTCTTCCTTTTGTCTTCAAATGTATTTCAAATTTATTTTGTTTGATTAGGTCCTTGGAAATACTTGCCACTTGTTTATAAAGTACTTCTAGAAATATGACTTCTAATTAGGTACAAATTATATAGAATAAAAGTATTCTATATGGGATACAAAATTTTAGATAGATTTAAGCAACACAATTGAGCAGAATTCTTAGACTAAATTTGTCTGCTGAATAAGTAATGTATAGAATATAAACAATATATAAGGTAGTCTAATTCTCTATGAATGTGTTCATCTTTAAAACAGGTAACAATAAACAGTGATATTCACTAAATATTTGTAAGCACCTGACACTGTGTTGTTGCAGAAAACAGACCAAACATGGGCAAAATGGCACTGAGAAGGTTTAGGAGGCAGTTTATTACACTGGTGGTCTCAAGACTAGGATTTCTCCATAATAGTCAGAGCCCCGCCCAGCGGGGCTTTAGGGCTTTTAAAGGGAAAGTAAGTGGGGAGGTATAAAGGCAAATTCGGTGCATATGATTGATGGGTTGGGTGACATTATAGGTTGCTAACAAAGTTTAGACATTTCTGGTTACATCATAAAGCTATCAGTTATACAAAGCATGATCTATACAGAGGAGAAATGTTCTGTTACATTTTAAGTTACGTTGCAAGGCATTAGCACTAGTTAAAGGCAGTAAAAACGGAGTTATACAAAGGAACGTTTGAAGTTACATTGTAGGGCTGCCAGTTAGACAAGCTTACACAAAGAAGGAATGTTCTGTTATCAGGTTTGTCTGGACACGTCCACTTGGTGTTGGCGGGCATTCTGGCAGGCTTTACTTAAAATTTTTAACTTTTCCCTTTCAGTGTGTTCTAAAGTTCATATTACAAACATGAGCATGCATCTATATTTCTATAAACTAGACATTAGTGCAGGTCAAAATAATTTTGTTGAGCTCTTACTAGGTAATGAGCACTATGATGTTTATGGTGCCAATCAGCACAGCGTCCCTGCTTTCATAGAGCGTACATCTTCTCAGTATTGTAAGAAAGTACTGTACTAGCCTGTTTTTGTTTTATGGGTTTCAGTAGAAAAAAAGATTATTATTTCACTCTGTGTGAGGAGGGAAAGATTTGAAGAAAGATTTGGTTTTGGAAAGACGGACAAAAGGTTGGAGAAAAATCAAGATCCCTGAATTAGTTTTGTCTTCTACTGTACAATGAGACTGCTTTTAAGGAAAAATTGTAAAGATGAGGAGCTTTAATCAAAAGATTAGGAATTTATATTTCTTATTCTTAAAATACTTGAAGCTAGGGCCTGGGATATAGCTCAGCAGCCCAAGTGCCTGCCTGGCAAGTGCAAGGCCCTGAGTTCGATTCCAGTACCCCCCCCCACAAAAAATGAAAAAACTTTAAGCTATTAATTCCATTCAAGATTATACATAGAAGTCTTAAACTTATAAAACAAAGCTGTTTTAATACATTTATAGACTCATCAAAATTAAGAAAAAGGAAAAACACTTTAAATCAGATAAACTCAGGGTATTTTTGAGAGATTGCCAACTAGAAATTCCTGCTGCAAAGCTGTCCATGTACGATCCACCTGTATGGACAGGGTAGCCAAAGTAAACCTGAAGATACAGCGTGGTCTAGAAATTACTGCAGCAAAAGGAGCCTACGAGTAGAATAGAATGGTTTTCCCTTCATAGTCAAGGTAATACACTACTGATTCCCAAGGAAAAGTCTAAAGGTTATATATACATTATAAAAGGTGTATATAACCAAAACGATAGATGTAATAGCTGCCAAACACATTTCTTAATCAATTTTTCATCGCTATAACAAAAAATCAGAAGTTTTCTTGGACATTATCAGTATTTTTTAAACTACTGCATCTTAGGGTTCTTGAGACATTTTTAGTTCCCACTTAATGCTCACAAATTATGTTTATTTTTTGACCTTCAATAAAGTTCTTCATTCTGTCTATCCACTATTGGGAATGTGAAGATAGCTGTCATTTTTTTCTCTGCAATGATGTCTGCATTTCAGTGGCTAAATGATTCTTAGGTGTGGTTTATATTTCTTTTTCTAAAGAGTTGGAGGATTCACCGTGATAGGCAGCATTGTATAATTGTAAGTGTAAAGTGCTATAGTAACTATTATAATTACTATAATTATAATTATATTGTTCCCCTGCAATAAAAAATAGATTTCTACGTAATAGAAGTGATTTTTATAATCTAACAGGGCAAGAGTCAATTAACTATCTGTCTTAAGTTTTTAATCAGCAAAATGACAGCATTAAAGAATTAAGTAAAATCTTCCAATGCAAAGAACTCTTGTAAAAATGTATCATCTTCAAATTGATATTTATATATATTCTTGATGACACTTGTGATCATTACAGTATAGTTCCCTTGTTGCAATTTAGTGCCATTATTACTAATTTATTATACCGTGAGTGAAAGGACATATGTACACAAACTAAGACAAATGTAAACCACAAAACTACAGAGTGGCTTAGCATGTGTACGCAGAGATTTCTTGGCTTATTAATATCCAATTATCTTAAGGGGAAAAATATCTGGTCTTAAGCTGGCTGCATTAAAATAATCTGGATACGTATGTAACAGTAATTCTTTCATCTTACAATAGAAATAAGTGGAAACTAAATTCACGTTAGGCAAACAGATCACTTCAATAAATTTTTCTCTGTATTTCTCATAAACTATCTACTGTATTCTACGCTTGTATTCTGTAGTTACTATGCAATTCTTCAACTATAGAGGTTAAGAAAAATACCCATACCCATATACCCTGTTGTGCTTCTAAATATTATTTTTCATGATAAAAATAATCCATATTTTTGTTCATACTGACTTATGCTCGAGCATTATGAAAATTGTTTGGATTGATTTTGTATTTAAAAAAATACTCTGCTTATAATGGTACTGCTGCTAATGAGATCCTCACACTAATTCCATGAACACAAGGAGAAGAATGAAATGAAAAAAAAAAAAAAGATTGGTGATAGTAATTTGTAGCTCAATGTGAAATCTCTTGGCAAAATGCATATTCCGGTATCCCATAAACAGAGTTAAAAGCTGCATTGTACTCCTCCAGAGGGAGTAAGGTAATGTATTAGCAAATTATAATGAAGGAGGAAATGGAACGAGAGAGCTAATGCTGGCAACTCAGAATCACAGAAATCAGACAAGTGCCTATTATATGTTGGTTTCTAGACTAATGGATGCTAGATTTAGCTAGCAATAGCAAAATTACTTGAAAATGGTAATAACTGAATTTTGAAAGCAAATTTTCCTAAATAAACCTTTTATGCTTGTTACTTACTTAAGTGTAGCACATTGTCAGTTTGGATGTCCTGATTTCTTTGGTTGTTAAAGGTGTAAAGTGCTTGAAATCAATAGGAGATGTTGCTCTCATTATGCTTATAATGCATGACTAGTGACACTGATCGCATTACTATTAATATTCTAAATATTTTATTCATTCATAGTAGCATTGTATGTAGGCGAAATAGGATGTATCAGAAGCACATAAACAGAGAATATACAAATGTAAAGTAAATATTACCACTCACAGGTATTTTTTATTCTTCCTCGGGCATATAAATTACACCATGTTGTAAATAAGAAAGCCCGCTCACTGCCTGATTTGGGAAAGCATAGTCAGTTTGTCTTGCTTCCAGCTTTTACTGGGAATGGGGCTGATGCTAAGTGTTCATGCTTTGTTTTTCCTTCACAGGGTGCCCTTTCTCAAATACAAGGTCCTGTTCGCTCTTCTGCTATGTAGTCAGTAGACAGTGCACAAATACTTGATTTTGCCGTCTTTCTGGGTACAGGAATTGGCCTTTCCCACTACACTGAAATTATGCTAGATCATGTGTCAAGCATAGGCAAAAGAAATATAAAGCGCTAGATGTCATCTACTGGAAAGAGATTTAAAGAGCTAATGTATACTTTGCCATCTTCAAAGGAGTCCTTTTTACATGTGTCAGAGACAAAAAGGACCTTTCAGACTAAGTCTTCTGAAAAGGAAACAATGAGGAGCATAGCATAGGTCAAAAATGAACATTTGTTGGCTTAACCTAACGACATATCGGAATTTTTAAAATCTCTGTGTAATTTAACTTACCTTGAATGATTCATTTGGTTATATCAGCTCATCTAAGTCTTGCTCAAAAAATGTCTCAGAGCCTTCAAAATGCTCCATTCTTCGCCTGCTCTGCAGTTGTTCTCATTTTCATTCCATTTTTGAGCCAGATGTATAAAATCAGAACTGCTCTGCATACGATTTGTGCTAATGACAGACTGATGACATGATCAGGGCACAGATTTTAGAAAATCCTTAAACAGACCTAGTATCAACCATCCAGAAAACATTGAAGTGATTGAAATGACTGCATCACAATCTTAAGAAAATTGTATGTTTACCTCTTTCTATATATAATAACTTTTTTCCTAAAATATCAAGGTTTGCTATCTAAAATGTTGTATTTTGCCCTATTGTGTGTGTTCTTCTGTTTGAATAGCTATAGTTAAAATAGCATGTTTATTATTTATACAGTTTTTAAAAATATAATTTTCTAATCAAATAGTAATTTAATTGTATCTGATAATTCAACAATATCTATTGTGTGCCTTCTACATTCCTTGCATTTGTCTAAAGTGATGGAAATAAAGCAGCAAACAAACTAGACGGTCTCTGCCTTCATGGAATACAAGTGAAGGACATTAAGTGAATAAATGTATCATATATCAAGTGTCAACAAGGGTTAAGGAAAAGCACATAAATGGGAGACAATGAAAATCCGTATTAGAATTCTGAAAGGAGAAGGATGGTTGATTATTTTATAAAGTCACTCTGAAAAGTAACAGCTAAACTAAATCCTGAAGGAAAATATTTGGAAATTCTGAAATTTTGAAAGAGCACAAATAAACAAGTAAAATGAATTAAATTCAGAAAAGTAACAAATTATGAATTAAATTAAGAATGACTCATTCTGAAGCTACTACTAAAACATTCTTTGTATTACTATCAAGAGTTTTAAAAACAAAAATGTATTCTCTAATATAAAACATCTGTATTTTCATTAATAATGTTTATTAATTGTCCCCATTTATATTAATACTTTTCTTTAAAAAGTCCTGCAATTCATGCTAAATGTTTCTTGAAGGCAGAACACTTTTTTATTATGCAATATTTTAAATCAGAAAATCCATAGATTGAAAATATTTTTGCAAAATAATCATTAATGACTTTGTATTGCTGATTTATATATAAAGTTAAAACAAAATTTATTTTATTAATCCACTATTACTGGATATTTAATCTTTCCAATTTTTGGTGAATAATATGATTTTAACGATTTCATGGTAAATACATAATATACCAACTACATTATAAGCTAATTAGACTTTCATGAAGTAGCCTGGTAATATATAGTTTTGTTTTCTATGGGAAAATTATATTATGCATTCCAAACAATTTATATAAAGTGTGAACTGTGCAGCAAAATCCATATGCTAATTGTGTGCTTTCTCTATAATTAAGCAGATTCACAATTTTAGTGATTTACACACATTACTTAAATATGAATATGATATTTGTTAAGTTTTAAATGTTCTGGTTTACTTTGGTCATCTTATGAAACAACAAGCATTATTTTTTACTTGAACACTTTATAACACTGTTATTAATAATAATTTAGATTCTCAAAGCAATTCCTTGGGGCAGAGAGCAGAGAGATGAAGTAAGAGAACCCATCAGGTAAAGTCTATGAGTAAGGAATGGTACGATAGGCAAACCCAATGCAATGAATAGTTTTTGTTAAGAGCAGCCTGCCACGCCCCACCTCAGGCTAATTTCATGGCCCAGGTTTGTGTTCCAGTACTCCTGTGACAACTTTTTATCTGCTGCTTATCATACTTTTCTGAAATTGCTGTCTTGTAATGGCTTCTACTTATCTGTGAAATTCTTAAATTAAGAGACCACATATTTTCTTTGTGAAATCATTGCCTGTTAGCTTAGTATCCAGTGAATATTAGATCCTTAGGAAATGTTTGCTGAACTAAAATTAGACAGCTAATGGAAGTCAATAGGAAGGCTGATGTTAGAATATCGTGAATGGCTGCCCAGTTTAAGAAAAAAAAGAGAGAAAGTGTAACTAACAGCATTTTCAGGTCCAGAAAAATCCATTCTCAACACTCAGGTTGGATTTTCCATAAGTAGCTAGGAAAAGGAGAGTTAAATCGAAGTGTGTCTATGTTGCGAACACTGAAAAGTGAGATAAAGAGATCCCTTTTCCAACATTGATATTTTAGTACCTTCCACTAAAAATATACCTTGTGTGCCTTATATGAGAAACAGATTTAATTCATAACTAAACACAAGCTCATACCCTGAACACTCTACTTTGTGCTTAAACCCTTCTCTACCTCCATTCTATCTGGACAAGTACAGGATGGTTAAGAAATATGGAAAATTATTTCACTCAAATGGTGGTTAAAGAATTGCTGCTGGGCATGCAGGACTAATGCAGGGTGCACACTATCATAATCTGAGTAAGGTAAGCGTGAGAAGACAAATCTCAGATCTCCAGGAACAGTAAAGGATTGACAATTCCCAGTGCTACAGTCCAAAATCACTGTTGCGTGGAGGTTGTGCTTCTCAAGGGCTGAACGTGACAGGGATACTAAAGCAAGCACTTTCCTGGGAGATGAGAAATTCTTCCAGGTGACTTTTACTAGAGAACTTGGAGTGTCCTTTCTGAACTTTCCTTAGATTGCACAACAGTTTAAAGTTCAAACATCCTTCCTTCTCTCCATTTTTCTCTCTTTTATTTAAGATCATATCCAAATCTTGGGCTTATGTCTCTCTGTCTTTCTATTTCCTCTTACAGGCATTTCTCAGACTGGCACACTTAGCCCTGCCTGACAAGTGCTTCCTAAACACCTTGAATAATGAAATAATTATATATAACATGGATTTCTACCATAATCTGTCATCTATCCATCTACCTAGCTTTTTAAGTACCTCCATGATTGATTTATTGGCAATGACGGATTTACTGTACTTGCCAATTCTTCCCAGGTATGTGTATGAGTATCCTAAGATGTTTTTTGCGGTAAATAAGTACCACAAACTATGTGCCCAAAGCATTTTTTCAAAATTCTAGAAGCTAAATATTTGAAATCAAGTTGTTGGTAGAGATATACTCTTTCTCTTTCTGAAAATTCTAGGAAAGAATCACTTCCAGCCTTTGCATAGTGTCTGATGGTTTCCAGTAATCTTTGGTGTTCTTTGGCTTCTAGGTGTACTGTTCTCATTTCTACCTCGGTTTTTACTCTGCCTTCTTGCCTGTGTGTCTCCTATTTCTAGATCAAAATTTCCCTTATTTTAAAAAGACATCATTCATTGGATAAGGATCATACTTATATAAAATACAGTCTCATCTTAACTTGATTATATCAGCAAAGACACTGTTTCCAAACAAGGTCACATTCATGGGTACAATCAATCAGGACCTGAAAATATTTTGAAGTCACAATAATAGTCATTTTACTATGTGATATGGTTTCAGTACTGGTGCTGATATTGCTCCAATTACTCTAATTGGCCACTCAAGGATTCTGTACTCTCCTGTTGCTCACAGCCCCTTCTCTCAGTTCACCAGATAACCCTCGAGTCCCAAAAATCGATCATAATTGCCTTTAATTCTGGCATGGTCAATATTTGTTGTCTTCATGTAGATCATTTGAGAAGATAACCAGACAGTGATAAGAGTAAGTCCCTTCTGAGCTAGTCAGCTTAATTAACCTGTCTCCTTACATCCCTGCATCGGCTCTCTAAACAAAAGGTTCACCTGGAACACGGTCTGAGCAGTTTCCATGACGTTCTCCTCTTGTTGCTATTTCTAAGACTGATCATTAGGAGAAAAATAAAGAAGTCCATAGGTTTCAGGCAGATAGGCATTTATGTTATGGTTTGGATGTTAGGTGTCCACCAAAGACCCACATGTTAAATGCTTGGCTGCCAGCCTAAGGTGCTATTGGGAGGTAGTGGTCTTTTAGAAAGTGGTGTGTACTGGAAAGGACTTAGGTCCCTGAAGGTGGGCCCTTGAAGATGGTGTGGGAACCCTGCCCCACCACGTGTCTTTGCTTACTAGTCTCTAAGAGTCGAACAAGTTTCCTACACCATGTGTTCCCCACCAGGCTGTACTGCCTCACCGCAGGCCCAGAGGTAATGAAATAGAAGGACCAAGCTACCATGGACTGAAATCTCTGAAACTAGGCAAAATAAACTTTCCCTCCTTAATAATTGTCTATTGCAGATATTTTGTCACAGTGATGGGAAACTGACAAATTAGGAAAATATATGAGATGATTCCCAACTACTGTGAAAAGTTCTCCTGTTCTCTCTAAAGTTGCTCATTGCTGGTCTAATTTACCTCATATAATGCCATCATTATATGAGGTAAAACTAGATGTGAAGTGTCTACATTGGTTTCTCTCTTTCCTTGCACCCCAAATTCCAATCCGTCAGCAATCCAACTGACTTGAAAGCTAAAATGTATTATTAATAAATATGACTACAACTCAACCTGACTCATGTCATTTTTATTATTATTCCAGTATTCCTACGACAGCCTCCAAACTGATTTCTTTTATAACAGCTCCTTTTACAAATCAGTGTGGTGGTATTTCAGAAAATAAAACACACGCTCAAGAAATGTGAACATTATTCACTACAAATATATACCAAAAAACAAAACAAAGCAAAAAAGGGAAGGGTCAAGAGATGGGCACATGGGGAGGGGATGAAAAAAGGAATTACAATGTGTTATGTACACAACTTCCCACAACAAATGTAAACATTATGTACTGCACAAGTGTACTAATAAAAAATTTTAAAAACCTCCTTAGTGCAATGCGAACCATTTACTTTCCAAGGTAGTATGTGTTACACCCCAGATCTTTTCCTTGAACCATAGGGTCCACAGACTGTGTTTCTGACCCCACCTCCCTTTGCATGTTAGCTCTATAGTTCAGCCACTTTTGCCCACTATTTGTACATCAAACCTGTGAAGCTTTTACTTGTCTTAGGGAAAATTGCTGGCTATAGATTATAATTCCTAAATGCACTCATGTATTAGCTCATCAGAAAGGGCTTCATTCTTACTCTACTAATGCAATCCTTAATTCTTTACAAAGAAGTTCTACTGTGGGCCAGTGATATAGCTCAGGGGCATAAGTGCCTGCCTGGCAAGCGCGAGGTCCTGAGTTTGACTCCTGGTACCTGCATATAAACAAAACAAAACAAAACAAAAACACGAAGTTCTACCTCATAAACTTTTTCAGTCTTCATGGAATTATCGCTGTCTGAAATTAATTAGATCACACATTGATCTTGTTTTCCCTATTATCTTTTATTTCTCTACAATAAATAATTTAAATTGTACAAAAGCAGGCTTATCATGTTACTTTTTTCATCCTCAATATTGTACCTATGTCTGTTCAGAAGTTGTTTGAAAAATATTGGTTAAATGTCTGGCTTGCAAAGTGAAATACAAATGCAGAGATGAAGAACTGACTGCCTGGGGCAATCTGGAGATATTGAATACTTAAGCTTAGTTGGGAAGGACTCATCCCTTCAACAAATAAGTATTAGAAGTCTATTATGTGTCATGCATTGCATTGGGAGGAAAGAGTCATTCAGCAGATTCAGGCGTTTCACACATCAAACAATATGCATAGACTGCCCTAAAAACTGGAAGGATGATTTTAACAGTAAATACTGAAGCTCAGAAAATGAAGTGATCATAACATGCTGGCGTAATCAAGGAATATATGCCAAGGAACCGAGCAATATACACATAAAGAAAACACTTAGCAAGTGAAAAAAATAGAAGTGTACAATAGTAGGAGAAAACTTCAGGGCCGATGATATCAGCGGCATTTGCCTGCCTGGCAAACACGAGGTCCTGATTTCGAATCCCAGTACCTGCGTATAAATAAAAAAGAAAAAGAAAACTGCAAAGACTCAGTACATAAATTTGAATCAAGTCTGGGTTTTAGAAGGCATCCTTACAACCTTACCGTAAGAGATATGGTTGAATTTGATCTGGAGTAGGCTCTAGAAGAATACGAAAGCCAGGGTCTCCAGAAGAATCTCATCGGAAGTGCCCTCTAAAATGTCAGCTTTTTCAAGCGTCAGAAGAAAGTCACTGAGTGCCATTGTATTGAAAATTTAGCTTATTCCAACTATACTGACAAAGATGAGAAACACTATTTTTAGTTTTTACTCTGTTAAGCTGTACTTCTGAAAAATAATAGTAGAATTAGGACTAATTGCATAAAATTTTTCTCTAGTCTTTTGAATGAAATTTGAAAGGTTTTGCATTTCTTCTTTATTTACTACATAGATTTGGCCCCTGGACTATAGTTTACTGATCTGACAGCTGCTCTATCACTTTTTTTTTTTTTTTGAGTTAGGGTCTTGCACTGTACTTCCGGTTGACCTTGAACTCCGTATATAGCTCAGGGTGGCCTCCAACTCATAGCGATCCTCCTGGCTCAGCCTCCCCCGTGCTGGGATTATAGATGCACGCCACCACCCCTGTCTGCCCTATCTTATTTATTTATTTATTTATTTATTTATTTATTTATTTATTTATTTTAGTACTAGGATTGAACCTAGGGCCTTTGCACTAAGATACATTTCCAGCGTTTTGTTTGTTTGTTTGTTTTTGAGACTTGGTTTTATTAAATTGTCTGAGTTTGACTCAAAAGTGAAAATCCACTTAGTCTTTAGGTTTCCAGAATGCTGAGATTATAGGCATGTGCTACCACTCCTGGCTTCATCTTATGCTTTTGTTATTTTGTTTTGTTCCTTTTTAAAACTAGTACACAAGGGCCGGTGAGATAGTTCAGCGGCATAAGCACCTGCCTAGCAAATGTGAGGTCCTGAGTTCGACTCCCGGAACCCACATACGAAAAAAGGGCCAATGATATCGCTCAGTGGCACGGGCGCCTGCTGGCGCAGGAGGTCCTGAGGTCGACCCTCGGTACCCACAAAAAATAAAAATAAAAAAATAAAACTAATACACAAACATTATACACATTTATGGAGTAGTAGGTTTAAATACCTGTATACATTACACAGTGTTCACATCACTACAAAGATATGTATCCCCTCAGACATTTATCATTTCTTCTCGTTAAAAATATTCAAAGCCACTTCTTCTAGCTCTCTTTGGTATACATAGTGCATTCTCATTCTGTGTAATCAACTCACTGCATAATAGAATATCAGAACTATTTTTTTCCTGTCTAACTATAGATCTGTACCCATTGTTCAATCCTTTCCATTCCTCTCTCCCTGCTATTCTTCCCAACCTATGGCAACCACCATCTTACTTTGAACTTCTATAAGATTGTATCTTTTAGATTTCGTCTGCAAGTGAGAGCATATAATATTTTTCTTCCTGTGCTTAGTTCATTTTAGTTAACATAATGTTCTTCAGTTCAATCCTTGTCGTTAATGACAAGATTTAATCCATTTTATGGTTGAGCAGTATTCCACTGTGCATATATACCACCTTTTCTTTATCCAGTCATCAGTTAGAGGGCACATACACACACACACACACACACACACACACACACACACACACACAGAAATCTTGTTGCTTCCCAAGTTTCAAAGTAACTATAGATTACTATAGGTAGAAGAGATACGTTAAACTTTTTAGTTAAAATTATGTGATCTAAAGACTAGATTTCATATACATTAAATCCTCTTCAAACTACATAGGAAGAACTGTTACTTTTTTTTTTTCATATGCGGGTACCAGGAGTCGAACTCAGGACCTCATTCTTGCCAGGCAGGCGCTTATGCTGCTGAGCGATATCAGCGGCCCTACTGTTACTTTTGAAAGCTCATGGAGTAAAGAGGAAATCTAGCCTTCTGATTGAGTGACTTCAAGTCTCAGAGTTTGGAAGCCCCCTGGTGTTAAAGAATTTATTCAGTAATAAGTTATTCTTAGCTTTCGTTTCTTCCAGTTTAATACAGAAGAACAGTGGTCAAAACTATATGTACATTTACTCATTAACACATTATATTTATTAACATGTTCTTATCTCTGCACTATATATAAATGTATGTGTGAATATGTATACTACAGTTAATGTGTATGAATATGCATGGATAGAAAACAGACACATAAAAAGCAAAGATTTGAATGGGTGACCAAAGGGATCAGTTAACAAAAATTTAAATTATGTAAAATTTAAAATATATCTGGATGTTAATAGTTTCCCTTGCTTTGTTTTTTAACTTACTGTACAGATCCTATAGTTATTAAGAGAAAAAATATGAAATGCCCATGAGAATGAATATGTGAGTAAAAGTTATAATACTTTACCTTCCAGGCTAGAAATAAGACCTTGCTAGCACTTTCTGTGGGCTTGGCTTGTTTGCAAAGGCAAAACAGAATCCTTATGTCCTTTCAGCTGCATATTCTTTACAAATATTTCTGGATTTCCTTAGCTGCAGAGCTGGCACAGATGCTTGGGAATTTAGAACAGTTTTTACTCTTTCCATTTAGACTCATGGGTTTAATTCCCCAGAACTGCCTTGAATATTGCAGATTTATTCACCAGATCACTGTCTGGTACCTTCAGGAGAATTAAATGGCATTTGACCTTTGAGAAAGAAATGTGTTAGTCCGATTTGGGCCTCAAACCCACACCACAGTTACTCAGTAATTAATTTCAGAAGATTAACAGAAAAAGAACTAGAGAATTATAAACAAAATTTTCAGTGTTTTTTCAGAGAAAAAATTATAAATATGTCTACTCAGAATATAATGACAAAAACTACATATACATATTAAAATATCAAAGTTATTTTTCTATGCAAACGTGTATGACAAAAAAGAGTAAAACTTAAACTTATGCTAATACTTTGTAAAATAATTCAGAACCACCAATTCATAGTCCATGCTAAGCAATTTTATTTCTAAATGTTTTGCTGTGCATAATAAAATATGTCAACTATATCAAAAGAATAATTGCTTGCCAAGTCTCTGGGCAATAATAACTTTTTAAAAATCTGTCAAATGACGTTTCTTTTTTTCTGTTAGATAACCTCAGTGCCCTGGAATGTGCATCAAATTCTAAAAAGATTGGTGGCAAATGGCTTAAGTATTATACCACCAATTAAATAAAATAAAGTTTACAGGAAGATATAATTTCTCTGTTTATAGGTTATCACAGCTGGTGAAAAAGCGCATGTATGGTATCATCAACAGACCATCAATTTGTGCTGTGTCAAACATCCGTAGAAAGAAAAAAGTGAACTGTAATGCAGATTTGATGTGGCAGGGAGACACAAGACCTGGTGCTCCATTTTACTTCATCGAACAGAAGTCTGTTTTGTAAAATGAATAGTAAGACTTGTACTCAGTAGTGAGCAGGTTAAAGCTTGACATAATGAAAAATATCTTGTAAAATGTACTTTATTAGTTCTTATACATTTTAGGCAGGGAGAGAGCAAGTTTGAAACAAATATCATAAGTAAACATTATTGGTTCTGTGGCCCAAAGACTCTCCACATTATATCACCTGTAATATTCTCAACAAAGTGTTAATATTCTCAACAAGGAGATATCTGTTATTGTCTCCACTTTATGGATTAGGCCATTGACTTACAAATTATTCAAGTTAATACTGAGTAGTGTTAAAATTCAACTTTGGTCCTTTTAGAGTAAAAAATAGTATTGTTTCGCCCAGATTAAAATTCCCCTGCAAATCGCCTGGCTAAATTTTTCCCTCTGAAGCCATGCTTCATGTTAGCTTAGACTGGGCTAAGCACAGCTGTTTGGGAGCCATGCACATACAGCCTAAAGCAAATAGTAGTATCAGAAATACATGAGTTGCCATGGATTAAACATTTTATCATAAAGGAATGCATGAATTTGAAAAATTGTTTAATTTGTACATAATCAATGTACAAGCTGTTAGTACAGTGATACTGAAATCAGGATTCTTAGCTATCAGACGATGTTTGAAAAACTTGGCTTTTTGGCTCTTTCATTTTTTGAATATTGATAACATCAAAATATAGTATTTAAATAATTGTTAACTTATCAAAATATAATGTATGAAGTATATTTCTTTGATGATATTGTAGAGCATAACTAAATGTAACATATTTTAGGAGGACAGAGTAGCAGTTAAAGAAAATAATTTTTATTTTAATGTACATGTATAAAACACACAGTAATGAGAGAAATTATTTGTTGCTCAAATTTAGTTCCACATATTTTGTTGTCCTTTTGACTTATGCTAACCTCATGATAGGATGTGAGGAAAAATATGTCCTTTCTTGGGAAAATCCTTCAGTGTTACAAAAACACAAATATGGCAGAGATTTTAACTTAACTTTGAAAGTATGCTGATAAACTTTGAATTCTTTATCTGCAAAATTCAAAACATGTGTGGGTAGCTGCTTACTAGACAACTCCCCTAAATCTTCAGTCCAGTATCACCAAGCTTTGCCCACAGTAATTTGGAGAAATTAAAAGGTATGATTTCTGCTTACTGGAAATAAGTCATGAACTGGCTTTGCACATCTCTATTTTGGTCTGGCATGCACATTTACTGGAAGCCCTAATGGTAACCTCTGAAAAAATTCAGAATAAGGAAATGATGTGATATTATTTCCATTTCAAATATTGGCCTGAATGACATGGTAATGATACCTTGTTGATCCCATAAGTGTGTGTCTATGTATAGACACACCATCTATGGATATGTAATGTATCTGCACAGATTGTAAGGATATGTCTGTGTGCATTTCAGAATGCGATGCCACCCAAATTACGACTCTATGAGGGAGCAAAAAAAACCCTTTTGAAACATTCAGGGAAAGTAGGAAGTAGATATCAGTTAAATATTTTAAAAAGAGGTTATTTTACTGGCTTCGGGTTTGATATAAGTGTTTATTTAAACAGTTCAGTTAACATGGACAGAATCAAAAATACAGAGTTATAGTCAGGGATACTCTTGCTGCATAACTGGCCCCTTGGTCCACGTAGTAACATCTGGACTCTATGAACAGTCAAATGTGGGAAACTTCTTAACGTGTAAAATGTCATTTGCCTGGATGCTTGGGTCTATTTGGTATAAACTGAGACTTTTCCCAACCATCACTCTCCCTTACAAAATAAAAGTGTCTAAAAAAGAGCCAGAGTCACAGACCCCTAAATTTCTGAAGAGGTTAAATCCTTTTTGCTGTGTTTCCTGCAAAGCTTAGGGTTATACATATGAGTTTACTTCAGTTTCTCTGAACTTTATGTCCTTTATGACAGAACAAATTTAGACAGGAATGATTATCAAACCATATATCAAAAGAAAAAGAGCAAGACGAGATGAGGGAGCCCAAGGCAATTCCATTATTGGATGCATCCGCACCACTCCCTTCCACAGTCTTTCATTCACCCTCCAAATGTGTGAATGTTTGGATAAAGCCTAGCAGAGTTCTCAGTGGCCAGCCTATTTCGTAGAACATTCCAGTTGTTTAAAACTCTGTATGGAACATGAATCACCACTAACTTTCGTGTATTTTATTACAGATTTTTAAGTTTTTCTCTTAATTGAAGAAATTGAGTGCTTCAATGTGACAAAATGAGTTTGAGTGAATAGTTAATAAAATTAGGAAATGGAAAGAAAACTAATCTGAAGCCTTAAGTTTATTTTGACCATGTCACTGCTAAATTTCATTATATATTTCACACTATAATTCTGTTGTAGATGAGGAAAAAGAGTGGTCATTTTTGAACACCAGCTATGTAAGAATGCATAGTGTTATGGTCTAGATATGAAATGCCCCCCAAAGACTTACTTATTGCAGGTTTGAACCCCAATATAGCATGCTTACAGGAGGCACTTTGGAGAAGTCATTGGATTTATGAGGGCTCTGACCTCATCCGTTAATGAGTTCATAATGTGATGAGCTATTGGAAGGCAATGGAAATGCAGGAGGTGGGAACTTGTTGAAGGACCTGGATCTTTGAGGGTATTCCCTTGGAGACCCTATCTTGTCCCCTGCCCCCTAACTCGCATTCTTTTCCTCCTCTTCTTCTTCCTCTTCCTCTTCTTCTTATTATTATTATTCTTCCTTGTCTCCTTCTTCTCCTCCTTCTTCTTCTCCTTCACCTTCTCCTCCTCCTTCTTCCTATCTCTCTCTCCTCTCCTCTCGTGTCCTCTCCTCTCTCTCCCCTGTCCTCTCTCTCTCACTTCCTCACTCTCTCCTGTCTGGCCTCCATGAGGGGGACATATTTCTTCTGCCATACCATTCCATACCATTTCTGCTTTGCCCAAGGCCTAAAAGCAACAGAGCCAGCTTGACATGGACTGAATCCTCTGAATCTGTAAACCAAAATAAACATCTCCACCTTTAAGTTGTTCTTCTCAGGAAATTTGTCAAAGTGACAGAAAGCTCAATAACACAACTATGAAGTGATCTTCATATATTTTACAAGCGGAAAAAATGTGAGACTGTCACCTAGCTTCCCACAGAGTGTATGAGAAAATGATACCATGAATTCCACTTATCTGACTTGGGCTTGTGTCCTTCCCAAGATGGCAAGCAGGCCCTCTGATAGTAGATATCAGGCAAACACAGGATTAGGAATTGATTACCCCTGTTTTAGGAAAGGTTAAATGGAAGTCAGTGTGTAGATTTTTTGAAAAACTAAAAATAGAAATCCCATTTGATCCAGCTATTCTCTTCGAAAGAATTAACCTCATCATATTACAGGGACACCTGTATACCCATGTTTATAGCAGCAAGACTTAAAATAGCTATATCTTGGTAACAATGTATATGTCCATCAACAGATGAACGAATATGAAAATGTGGTATTTATACACAGTGGAGTACTACTGTGCCATAAAGATAAACTTGATGTGTTCATATGCAAATGGATGAAAGTCAAGAACATATGTAAAGTGAAATAAGTCAGACACATAAGCTTAAATATGGTACGGTTACTCTTATATGAGAAAGTCGAAGTATATGTGTGTAAATAAAGTGCAAAATAGAAGGAAGATAAATAGAAAGTAGGGAGAAGTTCAAATAATTCTCCGAATTACCTACTTTATTCAAAAATGTTTTAAGATATAGGCTAATTTGTTTCATTTATAGTATTAGTTTCTCTAGTTCATTGAAAAAGTTTTGTGTTATTATCTGCTTTTTCTTCGTAAGAGAATAATTTTTGTCTCTGAGTAAGTACTTTAAAGATAATGATACATAATGTATTAACTATTGTTAATCTCTTATTTTGTTATGAAATTTGTTTTGTCTTTTCAAGAAAAATAAAAGATTAAAAAATGAGAGATTATTTTGGTGCTATTTTAGAAATGTCTACTGGCAGGGGATTATGAATCTCAGAGTTATATAGAAAAAACATAAATACAATATATCACACCTTAGTCCTGCCTTGATCTTCCTCTTTTAATATAAGTTCATGTACAAAATCAAGGTCATTTTAACCTTTAAATTTTCTGATCCCTAAGAGTACATGTAGTCAGTGATGGTCTAAATATCTCTCATGTGCTAGAGGCTTTGCAGTGCTTTTATTGTTTCACTTAAATGTAATTATCTTTCCCTCAAGGGCCCTTAATTAAATTTCTTTTACATATCCTTCTTCACACTATGATAGGTATACAATAAACATATAGAAAAGATAACAGATACTATTTATGTAAGTTAAGCAATATGAATATCATTGATAATTTTGTGTAATTATTATTAGTGTTTGAAAAAAAACAGATTTAGGATAAATGATTTCTTACCGTGGCTATGCTGCTAATATCTAGTGAGGGTTTCAGAGAAAGACATAAATTTTCATAGCTTCACTTTGCTTGTCTGTGAAATGGAAATTCTCTTAAATTGCTTATTGCTGTGAACAGTGGTATGAAGGTCTGTGTCCTCCCATATTCATGTGTTGAAATGTAATTCTCAATTTGTTGATACAAGGAGGTGGGACTTTAGGAAATAGTTAGATCAAGAGGGCAGAGAACCTGTGAACTGGATTAGTATCCTTATTAATCAGATGTGAGGGCTCGTTTGACCCTTTCGTCATGTAGAGACATAGCTGAAAGGTGCTATAAATGAACAATGAGTCCTCATCACGCACCTAATCTATAAGAACCTTGATCATGGACTTTCCAAATGTCAGAATTGTGAGAAACAATGTTCTGTGGTTTATGTTACCTAGTCGGTGGTGGTATTTTGTTAAAGCAACATAAATGGGGTAATACTCTCATCCTTTGTGACATTAGCATCATCAGTCCATCTGCTTTTTTCCATTGCGTCATCTCCAATTTGATGCTTTGTATAAACAAGGGGGAAGAAAATCCAAATGTTTTCCGGAAAATATATTGGATGTGAGCACAAATTCCCAGGGTCATGCTTTTTTTTTATTCAGGGTGTTTATGGCCATCTGACCCCGAACAGGGCAGTTCATCATTTCATAGTTCTATTTCCCCCTAGAAACATGGGAATAATACACATTTTCCCCTCATGTACAAATTAAATAAAATCAGGTGACATGAAAATTTGTTTCTTCTCACTGCTATAGTCATTTACATGGCTGTTCCTTAACTTTCCAATGATCTCTCTACTCTTTCTTACAATGTTAATACAGGTTAGTATTTCTTATTTAGTAATTGTACATATGTCAGTCTTTTTTGTAAACCATCAGTCCACGTGAGTTAAAATTTATCTCAGTATCTGTATGGTAGTCTCCCTTAGTCAAATTTCTGGGTTTTTATTCTACTAATCTTCTAATATTTTAGAAAATTTGCTTTCTGAGATTCTTTTTTTAATTAATTAAGTTCACTGGTATATATATATAATGATCATCATATATATAATGATCACAAATATATCACAAATATATATATAATGATCACATTTGTCATAGAGATTTTGCACCTGTATATGATATATCTTGATTCTTTTTTTCCCCATTCCCCTCCTCTCCCTTCAACCCCTCTTCCCTTCCTTATTTACAAAGGCTTTGCTTCCATTTTTCCTTCTTTTCTCATTTTTTTATTTCCTTTCCTTTCTTTTCCCCTCCCCTCCCTAGTTCCCCTTCTCATTTGAACATTTTCTTCCCATTTCATAATGTAATTAAAAGCCTAACAACAACAACAAAAGCCCAGTTCCGGATGAATTCACTGCTGAATTTCACAAGAAATTTAGAGAAGATATAATGTCACCACTCCTCAAAGTCTTCCACAAAAATGAAAGTGAAGCAGTACTCCCAGAGTCATTCCTGGGAGCAAGTGTCACACTGACATCACAATCAGAGAAGGATCCAACCAAAAAACAGAACTACAGGCCAATCTCCCTAATGAACACAGATACAAAAATCCTCAGTAAGATACTGGGAAACAGAATGCAGCAAATCATCAAGATTATACACCATGAGCAAGTAGGATTCATCCCAGGGATGCAGGGATGGTTCAATACATACAGATCAATAAATGTAATACACCATATCAACAGAGCTAGTGACGAAAATCATCATTTCAATAGATGTAGAAAAAACATTTGACAAAGTCCAACACCCATTCACCACAAAAACTCTACATAAAATTGAAATAGATGGTCTTTATCTCAACAAGATTCTTTATTCATAGAAACAAATATCAAATTCCTTTATTAAATTGGAAGAATCTCGACAGGCTTATCCAATATGTCTCTATATCCTGACTTCATTCTGCTTTCCTATGTATTTCTAATTTTATAACAAAACACTTGGCATTGATTTTATCTGCCATGCTTGACACCAAAAAAAATCAAGTTCAGAACTCAATAGCATTCTATGATTTTTCTTTAGCATTTTTAGGAGTACCTTGTTATATAATTCCCAAAATAATCTAATCTAACCCATTATCATGTATGTTGTTCACAGATATAAAAGCTCACATTTTTATCTTTTTCTAGAAGAACACCAAGAGTTAAATAAATCAAAGTTGTTTTCTAAATTGAGTCAAGGCCTTTAGTACAACACTAACACACAAAAGACAGTTTGGTTCTTGGCCTGCCTGCCCTCGACTGCCCCAATCATTGGCCCCTAACTGCAATCCCAACCTCCATAGCTATAACCTCCCAAAAAATTAAAAGCAAAAATCTTTAGTATTGCCTATTTCCCTGGAATAAACTGGCCATTTTTATTCTGCAGACAATAGAACAAAATGATAATTGGGGTTTTCCATAAAGTGTGATTGAGAAGCGATAATGATCATAGACAGCTGCATCATTTTTGTCTTTAAAATCTCAACAAATTGGATCAGACTTACATACTGTGTTTCATTTTCATCAGAATATTTGGGATTGTATAACTTCTGTTAAAATTTTTTTTCTCTGTTTTCTTTCCCTTCAAACTTTCATTTTCTCCTCTTTCTATTTCTTATCTTTCTCCTCCATGTTTGTTTCCTCTATTTTCCTCTTTCTCCTCCTCCTTCATCTCCTTCCTCTCTCTCTCTCTCTCTCTCTCTCTCTGTCTGTCCATCTGTCTTATGTGGAGGTATATGTCTGTGTGCACACATATATTTTTGTCATTCAGCCACGTTAACATAAACACAAAGCTTTCTAACTAAATAAAATATATCCAAAATAATGAACTGGGGCCCACCCTCCTGGCTCTTTAATCAAAATCTATTATGTACTTTGCACACTTTTTAAAACATTCTTCCATTTTTATTATCAGAATTTCTGGACTTAAAGTGTTGATCCTTCATACTACATTTGTAGTGGAGCAGATGGGTATGCGCTGTGGTGGGATCAGAATGTATTAAGCATTTGAAGGGATTAAATATTTTGCAAAGAGCCAAAACTCATATATAATTTCTCCTGAACTATAGATGGAGATTTCCGTTTTTCCAAACTAACTCTCTCTTTAAAAACCTGTCAAGCAAATTCCAAAGTACCCACCTATCCTCCAGTCTTTCTGGAAAGAGATTCAGGACTTGAGAGAAAGAAATTTAGCCAGCCCCATAGCAGAGAAGAACTGCATAAAAATACAAAAACAGAGGCCACCTTTTTACTTCACAAATTTTATTGCAGAGTATCCTAACACATTTCAACTTTCACCAAACCATTGTAAAAGTTATTTCAATTTGTAGGACTTCTTTACTTGCTATAAATCACAGAGAGCTAGCCATTGTCTGAGCCTAAAAGAATACATTAAGCAGAGAAGCCAGACATTGCTTACTTGATTTCCTGAAAACTCAGACTTCTCTAAAGTTTGGCTTTCTTTCTTTTCATGCTGGTGAAGTTCCAAAACTTTTAGATTTATATCTCTCACTGAAGATAAAGTAACAGCATATCAGATTATTTATCCTCTAAAGAAGAAAAGTTTGTAATTAAGAACTTTGTAACCATAAAAACCTTGGAAAAGATTTAGGCCAACTTCTGCATTTGGCATTTTTCCTTCTGTTCAGATTAGGCTTCCTGACTTTAGGTGCATAAATACTATCTCTGCTCTTGAGTGGAGGCTCCCTTCCAGGCTCTGGGACTTCCAAATCCCATTACTATAAAACTTGACCCCAGTCACACTCTTCCCAGGGATGCTTTGCTGTCTTCTTCATATTCTCTCTTACATGTCAAAGGGACATGCAACTCCATTCTGGCACTCTACACGTATCCCTCTTCTCTACATATGCGGAAAAAATTATTATCATTTATCCTCATTTGTGGTTTAATATTTATCTTGAAAAAGACAACAAAATTCATGGATACACAAAGGTTTTATGGGGGTAGAGAAGAAATAATAATAACTGAATTTATCGATCATTTTCCCTGTGCCAGACACTGTTAAGTCTTGTATATTAACCCTTCCTTAATTTACAAACTACCCTTCAGTCTTATGAGTCAGATACCATTTTTTCTATTTTCAAGCTAGGAAAATTGAAGCTTAGAGAGTTTAGGGAATTACTCACAATTTACCCAACAAGAGAAAAATAGAATCAGAATTTAAATACAAACTGGTTTGATTTCAGAAGCTTTGGTTTTAAGTACATTATACTCTTTCCTACCCAGTAATTGAAAAGTCCATGTACTGAGATGATATGGTTTCTATATTAGACAACGAAAGAACTAAATGAAAAAAGAAAATACCAAGTTTGACAAATATTGTCCTCACTGACATAAAACATTTAAAAAGCTAGAAAAGATGTTGAAAGAAAATGATAAGTAAACTTTAATTTGGCAATATTTTACTTAATTCTATATAAAATCACATTATATACTCCATATATAGAAATTATATTGCTATCCTATTCCATGATAAAGCAATATCGGTAAACAAAACATTTCAAATCACTTTAAAAACATTCAATACAAATGTATACAAGGTTTGTGGTCATCTCATTGCCTTCTGTCAGATCCATTATGAAATTTAAAGTAGGAAACTACCTTTGCTCTCATAGAAAAATAGGGAAAAAAATGCTTTCAAGATAACAAGGAAAATGATCCGATTTTAAAAGTTATTTTCAAAGTAAACACTTACATGAAATCAATGGAAATGTACTTAGAAACATAGAGGGTCAAATAAGCAGTTTCGGAAGGACAGTTTTGCTTGACCGGAGGGATTCCCACATTATTCACATATGTAGAATAGAGTGCCCAAGAAATGGCAGAAGTGTTTTTAACCTTTTTCTCTTTGCAATTTTCCTTTTAGCTTTGAACTTCTCCAATCCTTTCTGTGAATATTTTAAGATCCATTACAGAACAGCTGACATTGTCAGCACTTAGCAGCTTTTAAAGAATGAAATTATCTCTATTCATCAATTAAGTATACAAAACAGTAGCACCCATTAGAAGATTCTGCAGAGAGAAAAGATAAAGAGGATGCCACCTCAGAGATGGAACCCAGGTCACCAGCAGGGTTCTCAAAATTTGTCCAACAAAGTCCACTGCCAACTCCACCTGGATAACATATTGATCAAGCAAAGCTGGGTTTATTACTCAGTAAAGGGAAATGATTCACACTGAGTCTTAGTAGTATCTCAGAAATGAGGCCAGGGACTGATATTAATATACCTACTGGTTTGAGGCAGGTTTTTCAAATTGGTGATGTGAGTAGGATTATTTACAACTGGTGGACCCAGCAAAAGAGTCATTAGGAGAGACCTCATCAGTAAGTTTATTACTCAGATAAACTCATTTTTTAAGATGCTGTTGAAGCAAAAAAATGAAATTATTGTTCTGAGAAGAGGTTTACAGTCTTATTTTTTTGGTTAAGTGTTTGAACAACAAATTGTGCAGTCATGTTGCTATAAATGGCCTTAGATAGCTAAGTAATGTGATTTAAAGCAATCTTAGCGAGATAGGAGATTAGGGTGGGGCAAAACTGGCTGGGGAAGTAGGCCTGACGTGTTAATTACAAGATCCTGGACACAGGACAGAACAATTCGCAAAGTTCTGCATGTGGACTTCTCATAGAACTTGAATACGTTTTCAGTAGGAGGCCTGGACCCGACATCAGCTGGAGGTGCGCGATCCCAGCAATGCCTCTCAGGGCCCATATCTAGTTCTCCCAGATTTCCTTGAGATTTGGACAATATATAGGGATGCAGATGCCATGAGGAGCATGCTATGATAACTCTCCTCACAGTGCCTGCCCTGCTTTCTCTGGGATGTCCTTGCCTCTTGCTTTTTCTTCTTTTACTATGCCCAAGCTTGCTCTGCAGAGACAATTTCTCTCTCACTCTTCACTTTTACTTTTCAAATAAACTTTGCCACTGATTTTTACTCATTTCATTCAATTCTTTGTTGAGAATGAGAAGAATCTGGAATCTAATTCCAGAAGGAAAGGGGAGCAACCCAAAACCTCATAATATTTAATTGGCGAGCTGCTTTTAGTAGGAGCTATAGGGTAACATTTTGGTGTAGCCAGGAGATTCTGGTAACATTAGGTCACAAGATTAGATCCCCCAACAACTAGAGAAAGAAAGCAGGAGAGAAAGAGAGAAAGAGAGAAAGAAAGGAAAGAAAGGAAAGAAAGAAAGAAGGAAAGAAAGAAAGAAAGAAAGAAAGAAAGAAAGAAAGAAAGAAAGAAAGAAAGAAAGAAAAGAAGGAAGAAAGAAAGTCAAAAAGAGAAAAAGTAAAGATAAGCAATTGCAAGGACCAACTCAAAGTAAAAGAAAAGATTCATGGATGTTAATGAATTGATGCGTAAAAGTTCTTCCCCCAAAATGTAGGAATTCTATCTGTCTCAATATAAGATATCTGGGGTCACGGTACTTCATAAAAAGCAGGTAACTAAAGACATCATTATGTTACTGTTGGTGATGGGGTCCTAGAGAGGTTTGTACATCCTTATGTGCAATGAACAAAGGATTGGGCATGGCAGGAAATGTGAAGGAAATAGTAGCAAAGTTTAATTAGGGGACAGTACTGCACAGACTGAGAGGGCTCTTGTGTATGAACAAAAAATGGCACAAACGCAGAGGGCATTACCTTTCAGAGATTTAAAATGTTGTGCCAGCTTTAATGGGCCTCCCACTGGGTCTTCCAGAGCATGTTTGACAGGATTTGACAGCTGAATCGGGTCAGCGGTGTCTACTGCGTGTTTTTTCCTAAAATTTACTCTGTGGTAATTGGATGTATGAGACACGGTCCGTATGCAAGAAACTTCAACAAGCTCAAAGTGAAGAAACGTTACTGTACGTCATGGAGGACAGCATGGTAAGCACGGGTCCTGGCTTGGGAGTTTGGAATTTTCCAGGGCAGCTTCGAGGGTCTTCGTTTTTCTTATTTCTGCCACTGGTTGTAAGCCCTAGGGCAAAGGTTAAAGGTTTGTCTCTGAGAGATTGCACAGATTTGGGTAAGTAGAAAGGAGTAGCCAGTATCTCCAATTGTGGTATCTACAATAATTATACTCCAGTAACTCAAAAATTTTAATTTTTAATTCAGGAAGCTATTGCTGAATTGCTTCTAAGTATGTGTAAAAGTAATATCGTTATTCTTTGTGACATTTACTCACATGATCCGAACAAACTATTTAAGAGTTTTGTAAAGAGATTTTGGAGTTGGTTAAGTTTGTTTGTTTTGTGTTGTTTTTTCACAGTTCAGATTTCTAGTCAACTCTAGAAGACATTCTGAAGAACCTTAGAGGAAAGCAATCAGGGCCCACACAACATAAGAAAAATATTAGTAAAATCTAGAAGGCAGATCTCAGGATTACGAGCAAATAGCATATGAATCATTACCATCTAGTAGACAAAATAAAGACATTTGGACCTCCTGGATAATTTTAATGTGAAGAATTAGAGAAGTAAAAAGAAATAAAACAGTGATATCTATTTCTCCTGGGAAAAAATCTTGGAGATATTTATTAACACAACCCTTGTATCATAACTATTGTAAATCACACACAAAAAAAGAAAACATAGACAGTCAAAACTAAGAAATTTGTAAAAATAAGACCAGTATATCCATCTATTAGACTTGAACATGTAATTTGTTCTTGCCCAAAAAGTGTATCATCTTTAGTGTACAGAAACTGATGTTTAACAAAAGCTATTAATAATATAAGAACTGCACAACAAACTATTCAACTAACAGGCTGCTATTTTAATAAATTCAATAAAAATAATCAATTAATATCCTCAAGGTTCATGAACCAGAGTTAATTTATATTCTTTTGACAGTTTGTATGAATTCAAAGGGCCTAAATCCTTTTGCTTAAAAGCAAATAATTATAAAGTATTTAATGAATTTGTTTTTAATGGATGCTTTCTGATTACTGTTACGAGAATAAGTTTAAGCATCAAGCTAGTAGTATTTGTCTGCTAAATTTGTAGTAATATACTTTAAATATGTTCTCTTCTTGCTTTAATAAATATAAAAATTTACTGAAAGAAGGGAAAAATTTAAACACTTCAGTTATTGCTGGGCCGGTGAGATGGCTCAGTGGCATAAGCGCCTGCCTGGCAAGCGCAAAGTCCTGAGTTGACTCCCGGAGCCCACATACAAAGAATGGGCCTGTGATATAGCTCAGCGGCACGGGCGCCTGCAGGCGCACGAGGTCCTGAGGTCGACCCCTGGTACCCACAAAAAAAAAAAAAAAAAAAAAAAGATATTGCTTGCCATTCTTCAATTACTCAGACATGGGATACATTTAGAGCACTTTTCCTCCAAAAGTTAATGCACATGTTTGTTTGGAGTAATTAAAAACATAGAAGATGACAGCATAATGAATAGGTCAACATCACACAGACACAAATACTAAAGAGCATGATGGAGGACAGGACATTACTTGGTTTAAGAATATATTACAACTAGATCCCAAACAAATTAACCTGAAAATAAATTAGTGCATGTGACTGTATTATCAAACAGTCTTTATCAGCAAAAATTAACAAATGCAAAAGCATTTACCAGCATGCAATGATCCAGCGTTCTCTAATGTAGCTTCTGGGGGATTAAAAGAACACTTTAAATAAATTAATATGTTAATTTCAAGGTATTTAATAGCTATTATTACCCCAATGGGGAGAAGAAATGCATACAAAATCATTTGTCTCACTTTCCAAATAATTCTCCAAATTTTCTAAATGAAAGTTTCCTTGGGAGAGATAAAACTGAATTCTAAGACAGTCTGCTTTTGAGTTTCTCATTCTGAGAAATAAATAACTTTATCCACTGAAAATGAATAAAAGTGGATTAAATTCTGGTATTATGCTAGAGAAACATCTCCCAAAGTCCCAGGTGTTAAAAGATTTGGTCCCCAGCCTGTGTCACTTTTGGGAGGCAGTGGAACCTTTCAGAAGTGGGTCCCTGCAGAAGGAAGTTAAGTCACTAGAGCCATACCCTTTTAAAGGTATTTTGCCACTGCAGCCCCTTCCTCTCTTCTCACTTCTTGGTCAGCATGAGATGAATGGCTTCCTCCACTGCACATTTCTAACATGATGTATTGTGCTGCCACATGCCCAAAGCAATAGAGCCAAGCAACTACGAACTGAAACTCTTTCTGGGTTTTGGGGTGCTGGAGTCTTCTTTTAGAGGTGGTTTCTAGGTTCTTTCTGTCCTAAAGAATTGGTCAAGAGAAGTGCAAATAGTAGCAAAGTTTTATTAAAAGTAGGAAAAGAAAGAGGCTCTGTAGAGTGAGTTTGGGCCAAGGTAAAATAGGAAAAGAAGTGCACCCTACAGTATGAGGGTGAGCAACTGTGGAAGAGAGAAGACAGTGGCAAAAATTCTATGTGTACTGTCTTTTTGTATCATCCACTCCTCAGGCTGATGTCAGGCCTAGGCCATCCTATCAAAAACCTGTGCCAGTTCTTGTGAGAAGTCTACATGTAGGGCTTTAGGAACTGTTCTGTGCATGTGTTCTGGGATTTTGTAATTAACATGTCACACCTACTTCACCAGCCAGCTTTGCTATACACTAATCTCCTGTCTCAGGGGCACTGTATAGTTCCAGGCTTCACAGAAAATATGATTTGGGAAAAAAACAAAACAAAACAAAATAAAACAAAACAAAATCAAAGACTGACAATGAAGTTGCATGCAGCTACAGCACAGTGTAGGAGAATATTGCTTCCAAAGACTTGGGCAATATCACCTCTTCTGCTTTCTCTACGTAGTCTACATGGCCACTGCCTCAGCTGGCTCCTTACAACGCCTGCAGCTTCCTTCAGCAGATATTCAAATTTCCTGGGATCTCTTTCTTCCTGAGAAAGGGGAGGTCTCCATTAAACCTTTGTCTCCTCTTACACAGCTTCATCCATCACTCTGTCATTGGCTACTTGAAGAGATACTGGCCTGCCACATCCTGCCTGATCTCATAGTCTTTCCTTTGAAATTTCATTGGAGGTCTCCATGACCCCATAACTCTTGCATTCTGCATGCCTGCAAAACCAGCATCACATGGACGTTGTCACAGTCTATTGTCAGTGTGAGCTCTACCTTGACCAGCTTGAGTTGTGGAAGCAGTGCTCTCTGAGTCCCTTACCAGCCAGTAGTGTTTCCCTAGGAGTCCTGGCTAAGCAGAGCACCCTGGGGGAGAGTTCTCTAATGAAAGTCATTAAAATAAATTTGTAATTTTATACCGCTGATCCTATGATGGGTGTAGTGTTACAGATTCCTGACATGCACTCAAAGCATCTTTCCTTGACGCAAAGTACTTAGTTTATAGTATTAGTAGCTTCTATTGCACCCTCCTCAGCTGAACTTCATATGTTTCTATTCTGGACAAGTAGCAAATTCCCCAAATTTTCCACCATCCTTCTGTTTGCTCCTGATTCTCATTGTAAGTTTGACTAAAAACAAGTGATACTGATGCTGTGCTACCTTTAAATTTCCTCCAACAGGAAAAATAATCCACTTTTGTTAGACTCAAAAAGTGTCTCAGGGCATGGACCATACTCAGCCAAATTCTTTGCTGTAGTGTAATGGTGTGGCTTCTAATTCAGTTTCCAATACAGTATCTATTTTTGTCTGAAACCTCAGCATCACAGCCTTCACTGTCTGCATTTCTTTTAAGTTTCTGGTCTCCCGAGCTCCCATTAAAATTACTCAGTAAGCTCTGCTTATGACATCTTAGGCATTCTTTAGCATACTTCTCCCAATTCCTCCTAAAAACCAATTGTAATGATTTCTTTCTAGGATCAAGCAGTGGCAAACAAAACATCTTATCTCTTGATCCCAGTTTTCTCTGTCAATTAGCTTTCTGTCGCTATAATAAAATACTTGAGACAATAAACTTAAAAAGTTAAAAAGCTTATTTTATTTCAGAGTTCTAAAGGTTTTGGTCTATAGTCAGTTGGTCTTATTGCTTTTTGGCCTAAGGCAGAATATCATGGCTGGGAGCACATACAGGAACAAACAACTTATGTCATTGAAGGGGAAAAAGGGGGGAGAAAATGCAAAGGAAAGTGTCCCATATTCTTTTTTTAGGGCATGTTTCTAGTGATGAGAATAACTTTCCCTAGACCTCACCTGTTAAACATTTGCTTCCTCCTACTAGCATCAAGCTGGGGACTGAACATTTAACACATGAACTTTGGGGGACATTCCAGATCCAAGCTACAATAATCAGCAACAATAAGCCTAATGGCATAACAATAATTAACAATAGGATTCAGTCCATTCTTTGATCAAAATTATTAAGCAATGGGCACAATATGAATTCAAGAAATTGCAGGACTAGAGTTATACAAATGGAAATAAGATTTCAGGGAAGAAAGGAAATAGCCTGGGCAAAATAAGCAAGAACTACAATCAAGAATTCAGCTCAGGATTGTATATAGGACCCACTGCAATGCGCAAGTCAGGAGAAAAGAGTTAGGTTGTTAAGTTACTATTTTTAGTTTGTCAGGTCATTACAGAGTGGTTCATTTCTTTAAAGCAAGGTGAGGGCCGGTGAGATGGCTCAGCGGCGTAAGTGCCTGCCCTGCAAGCGCGAGGGCCCGAGTTTGACTCCCAGAACCCACATACGAAAAAGGGGCCGGTGATATCGCTCAGTGGCACGGGTGCCGGTTGGCGCGCAAGGTCCTGAGGTCGACCCCCCGGTACCCACAAAAAAATAAATAAATAAATAAAAAATAAAGCCAGGTGAAACATTAGGTAAATAAAGAAATGCCATAGGTCAAGTCAGAAATTAATTATTTCATCAAGGTATGGTAGAAAAGAGAATGATTGAGTCCTTCAAAATTTTGACCGCTATGTAAATTTTTGCTCTACCTGATGTGAAGCTTTAACCCTGGGGCTATTTCCCTTAAATTCTGTACAAAATATTGATAGTGGATTTGAGGAGAAAAATACATTAATGTATTCTTAGATTTTTCAGATCACTGTCGGTGTAGACATTACATGAAATGAATGTGTTTCCAGGAATCATTCAATATCTTGATAGATTCAAAAGCAGAAGGCATTGAATTGACAGCTAGGAAAATGAAAGAGGGATCTGTAGAATTCAATACCTTTGAATGTTGGCAATCACTTCAGCATTTATCTCCTTCTTGACACAGCTCTTTCAGATGAGCCACTGCATATGGAGACACTGGCAAATAGAAAAACTACATAAAGGAATCAGGTGGAAATTTTTCTGAATAGAAAAGGAAGGGAAAATAAAGCAATCTTTATAAACTGAAATTTCTCCTTTGTCATATAAAATCAACCAAATGAAGCAATCAGTTGTAAGAAAGAGTTATGGTGTAAGAGAAATATGTATGATGAGCGTATTAAATGGAGAATAATGGCATTTTGTACATGTCTCCCTAGAAGGCTTGGGAAATAAAGTTATCTCTATATCTATATCTATATATCTCAACATGAGATTATTAAAATTACTAGAGTTGGTTCTCTATCTTATGCATATGATAACATTGACATTTCAACAATGTGGAGCTAGGCGCAGCTATAACACATTTACAGACTGTGACCCAAATGTTTATGCATATTGTGTGTGTACTCATTTGCTACAGCTGCTATAAAAATGACCATAAGTTAAAGGCTTCAAAAGTAATTTATTATTTTAAGTTTTGGAGTTATGAATTCTAGAATGCTTTCCATAGAGCTGAAGTCGTAGGCTATATTTCTTTTGGAGGTTCTAGTAGAATCCATTCCTTGACATTTCAGGCTACCTCCATTCCTTGGGTCATGGCTGTGTCAATTTGGCCTCAGTTCCATTGGTAGTTAGTTTCCTTGCAATTTCTTCCTTTCCTAATTTCTTGTAAGAAGCTTTTCAGGTTATAGTATCCTCACCTAGACAATGCAAGTTAGTCTTCTCACCTCAAGAATCTTAAATTATTCACGTCTACCAAGTCTCTTTTGTCTTATAAGATAACATATTCACAAGAGGTAGAGATTAGCATTTGTAAATCTTTGTGTAGACATTATTCTGACTTTACACTATATAAGTTATACCTCAGTCTAAAATAATTAAATTCTATTTTTTAAAGAAACCATGCTTTCTTGGTCCCTTTGGTATTAGTACAACAAAATATCTGAGGCTCAGTAATTTATAAGGAACAGAAATTTATGCTCACAATTTTGAAGATTGGGAAATCTAGGGTCAAGGGGCAGGCAGGTTCAGCTGTCTGGTGCAGGCATGTTTTCTGCTTGAAGTTGCATACTGTGAAGTGAGGTATTTTTTGCTCTCACATGACAGGGAGGCTCAGAGAGAAAATATTCCATGTCTTCACATAGCAGAACAGTGCGAAAGCCTTTTCTGCACTGGTATGAATCTATTCATGAGGGCAGAACATTTATTATCTAAATGATGACCAAAGGCTGCACCTCTAAAAACTTCCACACCGGTGATTAAACTTCCAACACACACATGTTGGAGGGCATATTAAAACTATGCAGCATACAGCAATAGTTAGGATATTTCAGTAATCAAATTGAATACTGTAGCATGAAACAATCAGACTTAAAGTTCTTCAATGTATATAGAACAAATAAAAGAAAGGAGAAATATTTTTGTGCTTATTTATCTATTCTAGTAATTTCTATTTAGAGGAAACTCTGCCTTCTGCCAACAAATCCAGTAATTCTTAATATCATATAAACATAGTGTCCTCACTTCTAGCTTTCTGAATAACCAAGCAAATTCTAAAAATTATGGCTTCCAAAAAGAAAAATAAAAGTGTTATATCTTAAGCAGTTTCGATTTTCAAGTTGACGAGTTAAGTTTTGACACTAACTCATCAAAAACAGTGAATTCACATGAAAGCAAAATGTAAAAAGTGGGAAATTATGTTTCCCACTTCTATTTTCACTTGTTCCTGGTAAGCTTCTTTTAAAAATTAGCATTTCCTAAGATTTTGAAAAGTTAAATAAATTTAAAACCACTGCAACAATGAACAATATACGTTAAGTAATACATACTCATAGATCTTAGCCCCTCACCCTGGGGAAGGCAAACATTGAAGAAAAGAACCCTTCTGTCAGTCAGTCTTGCTTTAACATCTTGTCCTGTAGCGAAATTTTTAACAAGTTTTATGAGGAGAAGCTATTTTCCTCCACTTTATCAGTTAAAATATATTTTCATGAGCTCCAAAGGACAACTGCCAAGACTAGTACCTATAAACTTTAGTACTGAAGTTTTGTTTTGCCTGCTCTGGAAGTGTCAGTACCTATTTTATCCCTAGTGTGAGGAAAATTATATGACGCTTCCTTTTTATTTATTTTCTATTAGGCTGATACACATATATATTCTTCTCACCACAAGAGCACTTGCTTGCCTAACAAGTTTAGTTCTGTGTGTTTGTGTCTCAGCAATAGAGAATCCTGGGATGTTTTATATTATGTTTTCAAATTTTTACAGCTTTGCAGGAGAATTGTATGAATTTTCCATAAATATTGGAGAAAGAAAGCAGTAACCTTGATATTTGAGAGAACTGGTGAATAAAACAAAAAGTAGACAGAAACATTTGCTCAGGACATCTTTTTGCTTTCTTTCTCAGATTGCATTGGGTGACAAATCAAATATTCTTGACACTGTGTCCAGTGTCTTTCTCTGGTAAGAGGCATTACTCATAGTCTTTCACTTTGATTCTTGAATGAAAGTACTTTTACCAAGAGCATAATAATTTCAGTCTGTTTTCATTGCTTCCTTGGGGTAAGTGTATGTGTGTGTGGGTGTTTATGCACGTGCTTTGTAATCATTCACCTAGTAGGAAATATGTATTAATTCAATCAGAAAAGTTCACCTTATAGGACAGATTTGTTTATATATGATTTAGGGTGGATCTTGTTAGTTTTATAATACTTTTACTATCTCAATTGTTGTAACACAAAAGAGATAATAAACTTACCATGATCATATTGCTTTATATGTTTAAAAAAGACTAGGTTCAATATTTGTAATAGAAGACTCTAAAATACTAGTGCTCTAAAATGATCAATGCATGCTAATTTTTGTCCATTTTTTTCACATAACTACTCCCCAGAAGCAGATATAGAATATTTACATTAGACAAAATAAAGACTTTCAATATTACTAAGTAAGAAAGGGTGTCAAAATATCACTAAATAAGAAAACATTATCATGAATCCCCAAATAGAAATGAAAAAATGGAAAATTTGCATTTCTCAAAGGGCCTGAATATTGAACATTTTTTATGTATTATTGGCCACTTGTTTCTTCATCTATGATGTGTATATTCATTTCAGACACTCATTTCTGAATCGGGTCTCTGAATTTGGGGGGATCTAATTTTTTTGAGTTCTTTAGGTATTCTACATATTCGTTTACTCTCTGAAGAATAGCTTGTAAAATGTTTTCCCCATTCTGCAGGTTGTTTCTTTCCTCTCTTGGTGGTTTCCTTTGCTGTACAGAAGCTTTTTAATTTGATATCACCCATTTGTAGATTCTTTGTATAATTTCTTTTGCAGCCCGGATTTTGTTAAGAAAGTCTTTGCCTATAGCTACATCTTCAATAATTTTACCTATCTTATCTTCAAGCAGGTAAACTTTTTCTGTTTTAATATTTAGTTCTTCGATCCATGTTGATTTTAGTTTACTGCATGGTGAAACATATGGTTCTAAGTTCAATCTTCAGCACGCGGAGAGCCAGTTTTCCCAGCACCATTTGTAAAAGCAGCTATTTTTCCTCCAGTAAAAGTATTTGGCCCCTTTGTCAAAGATAAGGTAGCTGAGTGTGCCTGAAATTGTTTCTGCAGCCTCTATTCTGTTCCACTGATCCTCAAGTCTGTTTTATTTTTGTTTGTTTGCTCATTTTTTTTGTTTTTTGTTTTTGCCTATAGCAAGCTGTTTTTATAGCTGTAGCTTTGTGTAATAGAGTACTGTTCTACCATAGAGAAGGCTAAACCTGAGACATTTTTAGATAAATGGATGCACTTTGAGAGCATGAACTTAAGTAAAATAAATCAGACACACAAGATTAAATATTGCATTTTTTTTCTTATGTGAGAAATGCAAAATATAGATAAAGGCCAAAAAAATAGATAGATATTAGGAAGTAGGAAGATCTTTTACAAATGGGAAGGAGACCAAAAGTAGAAGGAGTAGGGAGGTAAGGAAAGGAAAAGGGATTTAAGAAAATGATTTGAAGAAAAAGTGGAAATAGAACTTTTCAAATGGGAAGTTGATGGGAGAAGGAAGGGAGGAGAGGATAAGAGGACCATAAAAATGAATTGGGATGTGTTATGTACAAGTGTAAACTCCCTGCAATAAATGTAATCATTATGTACTATAAACATACACTAATAAAAATGTCACCTGTGAGGAAATGGGAAAAAAAAAGAAAAAAAAATGGAAAATTTAAAATTAGCATGGCAATAATGAATGAAATCAAAAGGGTATTAGACATAGCTGGAAAGAGATTTAAGGAGGAGTTTAGGAAAAGTAGCAGGAAAAATAAAAAATATAAATGCAAGATTGGCAATGAACTATATAGCTCAGTGGTAGAGTACTTCTCTAGCATGCATGAAGTCCTGGGTTCACAGTGCCATTAAAAAACAAAACAAAAACCACTGCAAGTAAAAGAATCAGAAAATGTGATAATATAAACTGGATCAGGTTCTGGAAGGAAATATGGAAAATGAGAGGAATAAAAGCATTTCTCTAAAGTTAATGGTCATAATTTTCAAGAACTGATGAAGGTTGCACATTTTATTTTCTAGAAATTTAGCTGTACCTAAGCTATGTAGATAAATGTAAATCTTCACCTAAACTCATATTAAACTTGTATTAATGAACTGACAGAACAACAAAGTAAAAGTGAAAGTATAGAATTTAAAAAATAGTCCAGGGCCGGTGAGATGGCTCAGCAGCATAAGCGCCTGCCTGGCAAAGTGCGAGGGCCCGAGTTCGACTTCCGGAACCCACATAAGAAAAAGGGGCCGGTGATATCGCTCAGCGGCACGGGCACCTGCTGGCGCGCGAGGTCCTGAGGTCAACCCCCAGTACCCACAAAAAAAAAAAAAAAAGTCCAAATGAGACAGTTTCTGTAAAAGAATCACAACTTCAGAACATGTTTTTAAAAGCAAAAATAGAATCCAGATGACAGTAATTTAATACTTTTTAAAACATGAGGGAGAAAACAATTATTAATCTATTTGGAAGAGAATTTTCCCACACCAGGACCTCCATGTTTAGCCTCAGCACATAGCTAAATTATATCTCTTTAACTGCTTGAAATTAGGTGATAAAATTTGAGTAGATCTAGTCAGTGGGATGTTGGGCAAAGTGAGGCAAACCAATTCTGGACACAGCCTTTTTTTCCTTTCTTTTCTTTTTTTTTTTTTTTTTTTTGGCACCAGGAATCAAACTCAGGACTTTGAGCTTGCCAGGCAGGGGCCATGCCACTGAGCTATACCCCCAGCCCATGGACATAGCCTTTTAAGAAGTAACCTCTTTTACGCCTTCTCATCCTGTAGAGCATCTCCCTATGTACACTAAAAAGACCCTAAAGAATATACCAGGAAATGAACAAATGATGGGTCTGCAAAGCAATGAAGTAATATTCATGATGAGTATTTATAAAATTATGAAAATAGTGGTAATCTGTTGAATAAGATAAATGTTAAGGAAGTTAATGTATTTTAGGCCATTCTCTAAATTCTCTAAGATAATAAATGAAAAGTTTCACTTTATTTAACAATTATTATCAAGAACTTACTATGTTATGGGCACAAATTTAGGCATGAGATATAGCATTTAATCAAATAGGCAAACCCTTTGTTTTTAATCCACCTGATATTCCAGCCATAAGTTAAAGTTCTTGATACAATCACCAAAATACCAGAAATGTGCATAACTTTGAAGTAATGGGGGAATAACAACATGGATTGAAGTTAAAAATTCAGTCATTTTAGTCTATACTAAATAAGAAAAAAAAGAAAAATTGGGGAAACTATAAAATGATAAGTTGAGCAAAATAATTTCAAAATATGAATAAGCATAATAAATGTAAGTAAAATTTCTCATTTAGCAATGTCAAACTTTATCAAATCAACATGCAAAATCATTAGTATTTTTAAATAGGAAAAGCAAAACATCTGAAGAATAAATCACGAAAAGAATCCCATTTAAAATTGCTACAAAAAGGTAAAATTCTTAGCAATAGATTTAAGCAAGGAGGTAAAAGAGAAATATCCTGAAAATTAAAATACTGATGAAAGATTTTGAAGAATAAATCAGTGTAAAGATATCCTGTGTTCATGGATTTGGAAGAATTAACATTGTTAAAATATTCATACTATCTAAAAGGATCTATAGATTCAGTGTAAACTCTATCAAAATTCTCATGTAATTTTTTCACAGAAGAGAAACAAATCCTAAAATTTGTATTTAAGCACAGACAACCCCAAACATGCAAGGAATCTTGAGAAAAACAAAAAACACAAAGCTGAATATATCACACTGATTTTAAGCTATATTACAAAGCTACAATGATTAAAATAGCATGATACTGGCATAAAAATAGACACATCTATCAAAGGAGCACAATATTTTACTCAGAAATAATCTTGCATTTACAATCAGCTGGTTTTTGATAAAGACGTCAAGAATTCACAAGCAAAAATGGACACTCCTCAATGAAGATTGTTGGGAAACTGAATATCTACATGGTGAAGAACGCAATGGGATCATTATAACACGTAAAAATTTCAACTCAAAATGTATTAAGACTCTAGCATAAGCTCTGACATTTAAAATTTGAAAAGAAAATGTAAGTCAAAAAGATTCATTACAATAGTCTGGACAATGGTGTTTTGGACTTAACCTCAAAACAGGCAAAAAAGAAAAATATTGACAAATGTGATTCCATCAATCCAGAAGATTTCTGAAAGGTAAAGGAAATTATCAATAAAATGAAGATAAAACCTATGGAATGCAAGAATATGTTAATAAACCATACGTCACAAAGGGGTTAATATCCAAACTATATAAGCAGCTCATGAAACTTAACCAAGAAACAAACAAAAATCCAATTTATTTATTATTTATTTATTTATTTTTTTGTGGGTACTGGGGTTGAACTCAGGACCTTGCACACCAGTAGGCTCCTGTGCTGCTGAACAATATCACCGGCTCTTTTTTTGTATGTGGGTTTCGGGAGTAGAACTCAGGACCTCGCGCTTGCCAGGCAGGCGCTTATGCCGCTTAGCCATCTCATCGGCCCCAAAAGTCCAATTTAAAAAAACAAACTGGAGGCAGTTTTCAAAGGAAAATATATAACTGACCAAGAGATGTATGGAAAAAATATTAACATCACTAATTACTGACAGGCAAATTAAAACCAAAAGGTGACATCACCTCATAGCTGTCAAGAATGGCTATCAGAGGCCAGTGAGATGGCTCAGCGGCTTAAGCGCCTGCCCGGCAAGCGCGAGGGCCTGAGTTCGACTCCCAGAACCCACATACGAAAAAGGGGCCAGTGATATCGCTCAGCGGCATGGGCGCCTGCTGGCGCACGAGGTCCTGAGGTAGACCCCTGGTAAGAAGATATTTAAACATATATAGGCCAAAAGGCTAAAATCACACAGTAAAAAATGCACAAACCCAAGGCATATATGAAAAAATGTAACAGAGTTATATTAATATTTGATAGTATGGGTTTAAAGACCAAAAAAGGCTTTTCTAGAGGTAACAAGGGTCACTGTTTACATATATAACTTTTCCAAAATTCCAAAAAATGTTCGATGGCTGTACGTGAATTTAGAACTTTGAATACAGACATCTTATTAAAAATGTACACACATATAGAAAACTGGCAGGCTCACTGTCTCCCTACAGGGAAAATATCAGGATATTTTATAAATAATTCATATTGATATGATCACTTCATCATAAGAATTCATATTACTCTTTCACTGAGAAATCTGGTATCTCACATTTATTGAAGTATTTATTTTAAAACATTGCCTTCATACAAAGTCCCTGCTCCATTTACTATTTGTATGATCATAATCGTGTCATTAACACATCTTAGTCTTTGCTCCCTCATCTTTAAAATGATAATAATCTTAACAAGATTTATTGAGTACTAAACAAGACAAAACATATAAAATCAGTACAGTGCCTCATTTCAACATTAGTCGTTTTTAGTATTTCATTTATTTTTCCTACAAATGAGATTCCACATTTCTTAAAATAACATAATTTAAAATAACATAAAGTCATTTCTTCAGAAGAATAAAAGTCAAAACATTCAAATAAGATTATGTCAAAGCAATGCATTTTAAAGAAAAAACCAAATGCTAAAGCTATTATAATTTTTTAAGGGCTGGGTTTATAGCTCAGTGCTGGAGCTGTTGCTTAGCTTGTGTGAGTACCTAGGTTCCCATTTTTTAAAATCGTATTAAGCTATTCAACATATATTTGTAAGGATTTATTCTCCTCTATAAGGGTACAAAACTGATCATTGTAACTATACAAATTTGCCTCCTTTAAACAGATTATTTTCATATGTAGAGCTAGGCAACAAAAATTATATATATATATTATAAGTAATGCTCAGATGCCAATGAATAGGTTTTACCAGAAAAGACTTTTTCCAAAACATAGCACACATTGGACCAGCGAGATGGCTCAGCGGCATAAGCGCCTGCCTTGCAAGCACGAGGGCCCGAGTTCGACTCCCGGATCCCACATACGAAAAAGGGGCCGGTGATATCGCTCAGTGACACGGGTGCCTGTTGGCATGCGAGGTCCTGAGGTCGACCCCCCGGTACCCACACACAAAAAAAAAAAACAACATAGCACATGGAGAACGCTATGTTTGCCAATAGTATTACCACCTATTTGTATGCCTGTTCTCCCTTAAAGCAGGAACTAGTTCAATTTTAAGGGATGTTGAATCTTCTGGCTCTGGAATAATGCCTATTCTCATGTACAACTGCATTTGTCAAGTGTGTGAATAACTGAATACAAATTATTTATTTTTCTCAATTATACCATTCAATTTAATTATGTTATTAATTCAAGTCCTTTGAAATACACCTTCATTGGTCTTGCTCAGAGAGCAAAGACTATTCAAAGTAAGTTACAGAACTGAGGAAAAGCTACAAAGTATGAGAATAGAATAGATCCTTTGTAATGCATCCGAATAGGAGTGATGGAACCTTGTGTTTAAATACTATATACTGGAACATAATCTTTAAACATATGTGACCAATTTGGAATTCACCTTTTGACACATGCAGAATGATGTTGGACATTCAAGATCACGTACATCTCAAATACATTGATTCCTCTTTTCTTTATTTAAAGTATATTCCAGTTAATTTAGTTATTGTCTAATTTTTTTTTTGAGACAATTTTTCTGTGTAGCTCAGGCTGGTCTTCATTTTATTATGTAGCCCAGGCTAGCATCAAAATTGCAGAGATCCTTGTGCTTTAGCCTCCTGAATGCTAGGATTACAGGTGTGCTCCACCACACCCTGGCCTATCTAGGAATATTTGTAACCTGATACTATCACGTGGGTTGTTGTAGATTTACTAATATTTTCTTTAAATGCAGGAATAATTGCAGCAGATTTTGGTGTACACTAGTTTTTTCAGTAATGATAATTTTTTTTTCAATTTTTGTCATAGAACAAAAAAATTCAACTTCTCTTTGGATGTAAGTTTTGTAAATAAAGTTGTAAATTTGAGCAGATATGGTTCAGTTAGAATCAAGATGTCAGGATTAAAAAATAGTGTCTGTATTCCAATAACTCCAAAAATCGCTGAACTTTTTAGATGCTTCTTAAGTAATAAAAACACCAAAGATGCTTTTCACAAAACACTTTTCCTTTCAGACACAATATTCTCAGTGTAACAAATACATTGTTACTGGAATCTTCTGCCTTATTTCCTAACAGGAACTCTAAATCATTCAAATGGCATTTCTGAAGACACCATGCAATAGCCAAAAAGCATTATGAAACTTTTTATGTCTAGTTTAAGCACTTTTGAACATGAATAGAAACCACTAAAATCTTTGAGTTTTGGTTTGAGTCTCTGAACTCATGAATTTCAAGTGACATGAAATTGGCCTGTGTAGATGCTACCCCGCACTCAATCTTGCCTGCCATATGGTGTCTTTATAGCTTCTTAATCTCTGTTTCCATGAAAAGATCTCATCCTGGTTCACAACAAAGAGCTCTGATCGATTTTTATACTTGATCTTGAATACCTATCTGTTTTATTGTCTTTTGATCCCTAAGAAAAAGCTCTTACAGGAGACAGACAAAGAGACCTGGGAAAGCAACAACCTGTCCTGTGTTAACAGCTGATGACAAGGCCTGTTCCCCACTAACCTGGCATCTTCCATGTTATAAAAGTTTAAAACAATGAGTAATATTTATTTGACTGCCAGTCACATTGATCTGTCTATAAAGACTTCAAGGGTAATGTACTTTGTGGCAATAATTAAATTCACTTAAGAAATGGGCAACAAACAGTATTACAGCTAAGTTATAAGAGTCTAGTCAACATCAAAATAAGTGTATTATAAATCAGATGAAAGTTTATTAAATCCGTGTACATCTTTCAATTACCTGCCATGTCAATAGTAAGTTTTTGAAACTGGAAAATAATATTTCCAGTGTAGAAAACTGTCGAGGAGAAGTACATTCGAAGAAGTAAATTTAAAAATCAGAATTGAGGGGTCGGTGAGATAGCTCAGTGGCATAAACGCCTACCTGGCAAGCACGAGGTCCTGAGTTCGACTCCCAGAACCCACACAAGAGAAAAAGGGCCAGTGATATTGCTCAGTGGCACGGGCACCTGCTGGTGCATGAGGTCCTAAGTTCGACTTCTGATACCCACACAAAAAAATCAGAGTTGATTTTTAATGTCCTGGATTTCATTGATAGAACCATTACCTTGAGTTAGCTCACTGTACTACATGCTCCCTCCGCTCTAATCAACGCTGAGAGAATGTCTCCACTAAAAAATCATAAACAAAACAAAATAAAAGACTACCTACAACAACATAAAACAAAAAACCCCACCATTTCAGGGAAGGTTTGTCCATACAAAGTAAAACAAATAGAAAACTGCTACATCTTCCTGGTCTTTTAACTGCAGGGTACTGTGGTTTTGGAGTATTCAATAATATTTGCAGAAATTTTTCTTCTATTTTTCTATCCCTCAAGTTCACAAGGGTGGGTTAGCAAGGATAGATGAATGAATCTACGTTTAAGCAAGGCTCTAAATGTACATACAAAGATGAATATTGAATAAAGCAGAATAATTCACAAAGGAAAAATCATTCTTCCGTTGGTAATCAATGATCTGGAAATTTCACACATAATAAGATTTGAAATACTATGAACTCCCTCTTTAGTTCTTTCTGCTATAAAAGACTGGCACAGACATAGCTGGGCACCAGGTCAGTGGATAGCAAGGACAACGGTGATGGCTAAGGTTGAAAAGGACAGCAGTAATGAATTTTTCACTTTTAAAAAAATTAAACAGGACTTTTTAAGTAAAATTGGCATGGAATAAACTTGGTCAGTGATTTTCTGATGAATGAAAAATCTGTTCTAAGTGTGTGATTTTTTAATCTAGATTACTGATCTGTAAATATATGCCTATTCTTCTACTCTTTGTGTTTGCAAACCACAGCATGTGTCAAATTCAAGGAGAAGGTAAGTAGGAAATTGTTGAACCTCTGCAAATATTGTATCCAGAAATAAGGGAAACAGCTTTAGAGTATTTGAACCTGTGGATTGCATGGGAGAAATGAGGTAGAATTTTCCAGTTACAGTATATTTCCTATGATTGTGCTAAAAGAGAATTCAAAATATGATCACTTAATGTTTTAATGAAATGCAGTTACAAAACTATTTTAAACACATGATGTCATTGATGGCATAAGACAATGGACTTTGGTATTCCCTTCTAAAGATGTGAAGGTTGAGGCTTATCTGATTTTAGTCACTAAATATTAGCCGTCTCTTTTGTAGTTACTTGGTTTATTTTTTTAATCTCTTGTATGTGAGCAATTCTAAATAATATTCTACTGTACTGTTACAGAAGCATACTTGAGGCAAAAACATTAGTAAACTTAATTACAAGAAAATATGCACATTAATGTTAACTATTAGTTTTGTTCAAAGTTTTTGGAGTTTAATCTTATTATCAGAAAATTCAGGGGCTTGTGAGATGGCTCAGCAGCGTAAGCGCCTGCCTTGCAAGCGCGAGGGCCCGAGTTTGACTCCCGGCTCCCACATACGAAAAAGGGGCCGGTGATATCGCTCAGCGGCACGGGCGCCTGCTGGTGCGCGAGGTCCTGAGGTCGACCCCCCGGTACCCACAAAAAAAAAAAAAGAAAATTCAGAAATAAAATACATAGTAATTATTTTAAGCATATCAGATCAGTGAACAAATTTTACACATTTAAGAGGCATTTGTAGGAGCCGGTGAGATAGCTCAGCGGCATAAGCGCTTGCCTGGCAAGCGTGAGGTCCTGAGTTTGACTCCCAGAACCCACATATGAAAAAAAGCACCAGTGATATCGCTCGGCGGCACGGGCACCTGCTGGCACACAAGGTCCTGAGGTTGACCCCTGGTACCCACAAAAAAGAAAGAGGCATTTGTAATATGTCAAAAGATATTTGTGAGTTTTATGTAAAAATAATAATGTGTGGATTCCCCAAAACAAATACATTTATAGTATTGCTCAAAGTGGGCTGTTATGATGATCTCCTTGTTCCTTACATCTGTGTTTATCTGTCTCTCAGGAGTCTTAGCTTCACTGGTCATGGATTTTCATCTCATGTCTCCTGCTTATTATTGCCAATCTATACTAAAGTGACTCAGTCTCTAACCCACTCCAAACTTTCTCTTCTATCTCAGTAACTAACTCTATGGTCAACAGAAATTTTCTTTCAGAACTTCCCATATAGTTATGTGACTACAGCTGAAGTCTGGCTATCTCCTTGCATGCTTTGGTGTCATGAGCTTTTTATTCCTTTGTTTTGTTTTTTATTTGTTCTTTCAGAATTCTCTTGACTTAGGGACAAGTGACAGAAGACATTGTATATTAACCAAATCATTGTTCTTTTAGAATATTTTCCTCCTTGCTTGTAGAAAAAGGGTAAACCAAAGCACACGTGCATGTGTATCGATGGTGTCTTATCCAGCTGCCACCATGAGGTCTGGCATCTCCTCCTTCCTCCCTGTACTCCTAGAACTTTTTAAAAACTAGAATCTGTGTTCTGCAATTTTCTTCCTCAAACTTTCTCTGATTTTCATTCCCAGTAAAAGTAGTATCTAAAAAATATTTTCATGTCCCCAGTTCTTCAATATTTTTCTCATCCTCTGTATTCCAAAATTTACAATTTTCAAAAGAATAGCTCCAAACCTAAATTTTTACCTACATCTCCTTTCCTTTTAATTCACTGACAATAGGAACCTCCATGCTATATTTTTTTTCTGTTATTTAGAACAGAGGTAAACAAACTTTTATTTAAAAGCCACATTGTGAATATTTTAGTCATATTGTAGCCCATATCGATTTTGTCACATTTACACAATTCTTGCATGTCATATAAAATTTCATGTATATGTAATATATGTGTAATATACAATAAGTGAGAGGTGGGGACATAGTATGGAGCCAATGTCTGCCATGTAGGCACTGAAATTTCATTGGATTTTATCATGAAAAGGTATAGGCAAGAATGACAAGAGGTCACATCATTGAAGATGACAAATGTGTTTAACTTAAAAAATGATTATAGTAATATTGCACTAAAACTAGTAGGTGATTGAATAAAACTCAGTGGGTTTTATGATAGGAGCGTTCATATTCAGAATCGAAAGACCGAATTTTGTAGTTTCTTAACCAGTTAAAAGCCTTTGAAAAGATGGTTTAAGCCTTCCCTAGTGGCTTGGGAGAAGCCCATCATCATGAATTTTTCCGTAGCAAGGAAATGAATTCTGACAACTACTTTAACGTGGAAGAGGACGTGAAACTTCAGATGAGATTACTGCTCCAGGTAACACCTTGACTGCAGTCTGTGAAATCCTAAGTGGCAGTTAGCTACATGTGGCCAGGACGCTGGACTCATTGGAGTTAACGTATGTGCATATTTTTAAGATGATACGTCTGTGCACTATAGTATACAGCATCTTCCCCCCGGAAACTGATATAACTACTAATGCTTCGATAAAGAAATGCTCTCACTGAACTAGTCTCTCATAATCTCTTGTAGCTTCACCCCCATGAGGAGTCTTCCTTCCTCATTGTCACCTCACTGTCACCCCATATTTCAATAAGTAAAAGGGAAATTAGCACAAATAAATTGTCACCATATTCTATCAAAAGTTGATAATTACCAGTGTTTAAAGAAATCTACTTATCTCTTTAATTGTAGGAAGTGTCACTCTTCATGGAAAACTCAATATTTCTAATAGTGCTTCACCATTGAGCTTTCTTTCACTTTAACTATCACTCTTCTCTCTGGGTGCTTTATATGTCCTTTTTCAGTTAATTATGTTCACATACGTCTGATTTATATATGCATACATATATACAGATATTTGTATATTAGTATATGTATTAATATGTATATATACATGTACACATTTATAATACACACATGAATTGAATTATCCACACATGTACATATATGTGTATGTATACACACATATTGCATATGTCTACATATATGTATCTACTGCAACTTCTTTTACTCTGCTATACTTACTTGTCAGATCTTAAAATCATGTCTGTATCCACCATCTATTTCCCCACTTATGATTTCTGCAACATGCTTTTAATATGCACTCAAACAAAGCTGCTTTAGAACATTTCACCAGGGATATTAGTTTTAAATTTAAGGCAGTGTTTTCTGATGTCATGTTTTTCTTATGGAGAATTTGGCAATCATGACCTGCGTTCCTTCATCTCTAGTTCTTGACATGGTTTTTCTTTCAAAGAGCATCATACCATTAAATACCCCTGAGGTTTAGTCAACTTCCTTAGCTTCTCTTCCTTTGTTAGGATTTTTCTTTTTACCCCACTGCTAAACGAGAGGAGCTCTTGGATCCAGCCCTCATCCTCCTCATACCACTCTCCTCACTGTATTTTAAGTGATCTCATTAATTCTAATGTTTTTACTTACCAGGACAATTGTACCAAAGTATCTCCAGCTCTGGTACTACATCTGAACTTCACACTCATCTTAAGCCTACTTGACCTACACTGACCTCAAAATTTGCACCCTTCATGTAATATCTTTTACACACACACACACGCTCTAAACACTAGTTACGAACATAAAAGCAATTGCACAACTTTCACACATTTCCTCATATGCCCATAAATGGCTCACATTAGGTTGCCAAACACAGAAAATGAAAGAATGAAATAGAAAATGAAGTTATTTATCATGTTTTTCATTCATCAAGTAGAGTTTTTGCTCTACCTCCAAAATAAATCTCAGCCCTTAAAATGCCTTTATTTGTGCATCAGCTTTGGGTGTTTTCATTCTCCAAATCTCTGTGGCTCAGTCTACACTAAATTTGAATTATTCTAGAACACCTACCCAAATGCACATCGAAACTGGTGTATGAATGTCAGCTTGTGTGTGTGTGTGTGTGTGTGTGTGTGTGTGTGTGTGTGTGTGTGTAAAGAATGTGAGTGTCAGGGAATTTGTATTTCATTAACTGCAGGTTCAACTAATTTTTTTTCAATTATAGTACTTTACCAAAGGGATAATTTTTATTATATTAGTTGTAAGGTATTGAAATAATAGTAAGGATCTATACATGGCAAATAGAAATATGTGATTGATAATCGTTCCTGAGAACAGAGTTTTAAATAAGTTCTATATGACCTTTCTAAATATGTTGGTTATATAGTCTTTCAAGAATATCGGTTATGAGGTACAATCATTTCTACCTAGATATAGTCATTGATTTTTCAAGTATTCTGTTATGCTAATGTGCTATGTTCCTGGTTCTCTCAAGTTATTCTAAGGATCACTTCAAACAGTGATGAGCCAAATCAGGCTTCTATCAAGTACTCTATGTGGGAATTTAGAGAAAGACAGAGAAGGCGAAGGGTTCATGATTTTGTGATAAAAGAAGCTTCACTCACCATCAGAACTGGAGAGAAACTCATTCCTGAAAGCAAATGATAATGAGATCTTGCACTGAAAATCTGTAAGTTAAAAAGGCAATTAGCTTGTCTGTCTTATTCACCTACAGGGGCAAAAACAATTCGGTTCTCACTGTTAAAAAGGATTGCAGTCATATTGGATTTGAGAACCTGACTTTTTAAATATTTATGAGTATGAAAACTCTGCATAAGAGAAGAAAAGAGGGCACATACCATTTAGAAAACTTTCATTCAGCTAAATGGCTTCAATGTAGAATTTTTATTTCACTTGAAGCACAGATTTGAATATAATGTTTACTATCTCTGTTACAAAAAATCAAAATAAAAACCTTTGAGATGAAAAAGTTGCCATGTACTATTATTTTTGTAAATGGGATGTCAGAGCAATTTCCTAAGATTTATTCATTTATTAGAAATTTTTAAATTAGAAATGCTTTGAGAAAAGTGTTTTAGATTATGCATTCTTAAAATCACCCTGAGTGAAACATGGTTGATAGCATTCTCATACAGCTCAGAGAGAATATTTTGTTACATGAACTCAAAGTCAACTACTAGGAACATAATTTGATAAATGTTGATGAAAATATTCATATTTGAATATGCATATTGGTTGATTACATAAGAGTATTCCTTAAAGTCACTTCAACATGGAAAGAACTGGTGAAAAACTTGGTTATTTATGGGTAAATTAGGCACAAAAGTCATATATGTCCAAATTCATATTTTTATAAAATAAAATAATTATCATGTTTATGGGACGATGTGTTTGAATAATTTGTTGAAAGTCATATCGATAGTTTAAATATGTTTCTCAAACAGAATCAACAAACTCTTTCTGTAAAAGGACAAATGGTATACTTTCTTGGCTTTGTTCACATAGTATCTCTATGGAAGCCATTTAACTATCAATATAGTTAAGAGCACAGACAGCACAAAAACAATTATGAAGCTACACTGTAGTACTTTATTGCAAAAACAGATAGCAAACCCATCCTGTTATAGACTCTCACTAATTACTTTTAAACTACATATGCTTGCAAAGTTTCAAAGGGAGGTAGAAAAGTTCTGTCATTAACACACAATCTAATTGGTCTCTGATTTTTGGACATGGAAAGAGAATTTAGTAAATGATAAAAATACAAGTGCTAAAAGGAAATTAGAAGCCATTTCATTGATTCTTCCATTCCAAAGCTGCCTTACTGAGCCCTATCTTCCAAGATTATCACCTCACTTTGGCTGGAGTACTTTGATGGATAACGCAATGCTTATAGAGGTCTGTAAATACTGTTTAATTTTTGAGCATTTCTAATTTCTAAATGCTTTTCGTTTAGGTTGTGTTTAGATGTAATTTGCAGTAATTGAACAGTGGCTCCATATGCATTTGCTTAGATAGGCAAAGGCTAATTTTAATTATTCAGCATTCCTAATATTAATAGTGGGTTATTGTTCATTAAATAAATGTTTCAGTCAATAATTTTGGTCAGGATTTCCATTACTGTTTCACAAAAGAGACTCACTAGTACTGTTTTTTTTTTTTTTCTGGGACACATGACTACATAGTCCTTTTGGATCGAGGTGGGTACAGGACGAGCATCGAGAGACAACCTACAGGAATATAGTGACATTGGGAACCTATGCCAACCCGGATGCAAAATGATTACCTACTCACATATCCCAGAAGAAAATTCTTCTCTAAAACGCAAATATTCGTAATGTACATTTTACAGAAAAATTGGTGAAGGAAAGAAAATAAGATTTACATTACAGACTACAAAGTAAAATTTGATAATTCATCATGGCTGTCTCTAATTCTTGCATAAATCTTTTTAAGTGGTATGCACTTCATCTATTGTTTAATTCCTGCCTTAGAAGCCTTTGAATACTATTATCTTCCACTATTTAGCAATACTCTCTACTTTAAAAACTTATTTAGCGAAATATTACCCTTATTATTTTTTATGTAATTTATCTTAGAAACTTGGTGATTCAAGATTTCTCTTGTGGGTACTGTTATTTAGCATGTCTTATTTAATGTTTATGATGATAATAACATGATATTGACATTTGTGAAATGAAACAGTAAACTCTTCTATTCAGTGATTATAAAAACAAGCAACATATCTCCCTTTGTTTTGCAGGCTTTCAAAACATACCAGCAATGAAATAGAAAAGTTGACAGGCAAGTGTAGGTAAAAAACTCTAAAATACAAATCATTCACTAGAAACCAGACTTCATCTTTTCCTTCTGAGGTGAGAAAATTATTCAACAGTATGGGGAGAAGTCAGCAAACTATTAATGGATGAAAAAAAGACTGGACTCTACGTGTGTTGTGAACTTTCAGTTTTATGGATATCTGTTTATTCATTTTTGTTCATTTTTCCGTTAATGACATATTTTAGGTATTACCCATCTACTCCCGGTTTGTTAAAAACTAAAGGGAATATCATATTGTCTTGCTTTTGAGTTTATACAGCAAGCTGACAGGACAGCGGTGTCATTACAGAATTTTGTGCACTTGTATAGGGAGTGGAATGGGAGAGGAATATGAAGCATTCTATTGAAAAAAAAATCGATTAGCTATTAGAGCTCAACTGTCATCTTACCTAAACCAGGTGGACCGGATCCTTGATGAGCCGGTAGAACACATTGAAAACACTGGAGAAAGAGGATAATGATAAAATTGTGTGAAAGAATGTAGTGATTTGCAAGAACTGCAAATAAAATTGGTGTATGTGAGCAAAAATATTGCAGCAGGCACCCTCCAGATTTCGTTACTTTTGAGCTGCGTTGAAAGCCAAGTAGCTAACAAGAAGTTACTTAACATATCTACTCCTCAGCGACTCATTTCTGAATTGAGGGTAACCATAACAACTCCTCCAAAGCATTTGGTTTAATTTAAGCATTTGGCACTGTGTTTAGCATACTGAGCACTCAATAAATATTAGCACTTTTCCATTTCTCTTGATATTTAAGTTTTCTTTCCTTCTTCTGAAGGTATGAATAGAGATAAAACTTTCAGAAAAAAGGATGAAGGTCATAAGGAATATTGTTATCTATTCAAAGGAAATTGAAAAATAGCATAGAAATTTTTTTCTGGAATTTTTATTCTTTCAATTTTTTACAGAAGTAATTTTTTCTGGGTCACTAGAAAGCAGTAATTCAGACATAAGAAAAAAAAAATTAGCTAGTCCAGGGAAAGATCAAGCGTGGCTTCTCTAATATTGCCACAAAATGAGGTCATAGATTAAATGTATAAGAAATTTTAAAAAATTAAAGAAAAATTAACGTTTTGGTTGCTTTCTCTCAAAGCAAGGGGGAAGAGTTATTGAACAATATTTTATTTTGAATTATTCTACGAGTCAATATTATCAAATTTAATTATAATATAGAAGGGTAAGAAACTAAACATTATCTTGTTATTTCTGAGTATTGTGTATTTTTACCTTTTTATTCTGGAGATCTTTTAATGAAAAAAGTAAATAAAATTAGGCTTAAAATATTTCTTTCACAATATTTCTGTATTTGAAGGTTTCTTAGATAAGAATTATGAACAAGTACCATTCTTTGCATATTTGGTAATAGCACTGGAAAAACATTACTCCAGTCTAGTTCCTGTTGGGAGAGGTCTACATTTAACAAGGTCATTTGATTACAGTCAACAAAAAGGCCTTGGTTACCAGTTTGGTTCTCTCCTGGAGTTTGTAGGTTGAAATGAGGTAGTCACACTGACTATTAAACTCTCTAAGTGGTTTACAGTGTTTGGTCATTTCTTGAATTATCAAGTAAAGAAAAAAATGGCAAGAATAATGACAGCTGTAACTTTACATTACATATGTGATTTTCTTCTGTTATTTTTTAACTCTTGCTTGATTATTTTCCCATCCTTAGATCTTTTGGTTAGCTACATATGGAAATAGAATACACTTATATTTCAGTTAACTAATTTGGGAAATTAATCTTTGAGAGACAGGCATGGTGGAGCACACATATAATCTCAGCACTTAAGAGGTTAAGGCAGGAGGATTACTATGAGTTGGAGGACAGCCCGCTTTACATAATAAGTTCAAGTCCAGCCTAAACTGCAAAACAAAATCTTGTCTAACAAAACAATAATCTTTGGATTTAATATTCTTCATTTATTCTTATAAATTCAATGACATTTTAAATTTAAATTTTATTAGTACATGTTTGCAATGCATGAAGTTTACATTCATCTTGGAAAGTAGGTACATGTTCATAACACAGCTTGTTTATTTTTCTAATCCCCTCTTCCTTCCTCCCTCTCTCCCTCCATCCTGAATAATAATAAGAGCAAGAATGAAAATGAGAAAGGGGATTTAGTAATCCAATAACTTATTCACAAATTTTATTTAAGAATCTAAAGCATATATTTCCATTCTCTTCAATGGGCTGTTTTCCAAAGAATTTAAATAATGAATCTTCTTTGACAGAGAAATGCACACTTATTTAACAGTTAAAATATCTGTGGAAGAATACTGTTTTCGAAGAGATACCAAGTCAGTATTTCGCTATTGATGTTTGAAAAAATATTGCACAAATATTAATTAATTTTCTAAAAATCTGTTACCAGTTAGTTCCCCTTTTTATCCTCCATGAAGTTTATGAATAACTTCTAACTAGGATATATATATATAATCCATCCTCCAGGAGCACGGAGATTCTAGTGTCCCTGTGTGGAATAGACTGACTGTTGCTAGTGTCTCCTTGAAGACTGTTCTCCTCAAGTTAAGAGCTGATGGGAATAGGGAATATTGGAAAGAGGTTCACAAACAGGTGGTGGACAGTGCTTATGAAGTGATCAAACTAAATGCTACGCATCCTGGACCATTGGGTTGTCTGTGGCAGATTTGACAGAAAGCATAATGAAGAATCCTAGGAAGGTGCATCCAGTTTCTACCATGATAAGGGAATCTATGCAATAAAGGGTGATGTCTTCCTTAGTGTTCCTTGTGTCCTGGAAAAAAATAGGATCTCAGATGTCGTAAAGGTGACTCTGACTCCTGCGGAAGAGACCCATTTGAAGAAGAGTGCAGGTGACCAGTGGGAGATCCAAAAAGAGCTGCAATTTTAAAGTCTTCTAGTGTCACCACTTCACTGTCTAGGCTACAAGAGGATTTAGTTGGAGGTTGTGCCTGCTGTCCTTTTTATCTGATGTGTGGTTGAAGCAGTAGTATTAAAATGGCCTGGGAAAAACATCAGTTTCCCAAAGTTAGAAATAGAAATAGAAACCCCACAGTTCTATCCTGATGCCGGATGGTACTTAACTTGTGTACTCCTAAACTGGTCAGTATGAAGTAGCCCCACCGTCTCTGACACACAACAGCCAGTGTCGCACAGGCACCAGTTGCATTTCAAACCAGGTGTATGCTACTCTGTCATATAATCTCACCAACAAAGCCTGGCTTTTTCCCCAGTTGGTCACAGCCCAGGATCCAGGGTATAAATCCAGCAATGCATGTCTTGTGCTTAACAGTTTTGAAGCATTTATTTTGTGTATTATACATATCAGTATGACATTGTTATATAATGTAAAAAGGAAAGCTCTACCTGTGAACAATGCAACCAAGTGTCATACCAACTACAACACCAAATAAACCTTGAAGAGTGAAAAAAATAATGCTTTCAGATGTACAATTTTTAACTCAAAATAGAGGGGAATTTGATGCAAGCATTACATGTATAACCACATAAATGAATATAACAATTGAATATTAATATCACTTTTAAGAGATTTTTCTTTGGTTTCAGTATTTGCATTGATCTATAAGCTAGAACATTTTTCGATTTTTTTGCATTCCATACAGTAAGAAGGGGCCAGTGAGATGGCTCAGTGGCATAAGCACCTGCCTGGCAAGCGCGAGGTCCTGAGTTCGACTCCCGGAACCCACATACGAAAGAAGGGCCAGTGATAACGCTCAGCGGCATGGGCACCTGCTGGTGCGCGAGGGCCTGAAGTTGACCCCTGGTACCCACACACACAAAAAAAAAAAATACAGTAAGAAATTCATGAATAAAAGAATCATCTTTTGAGAGACACATGAGATGAGACATTGGTATTGAAATGCACAGACACAGCGGTATGTATATTTGAGAGTATAATAGTGTCAGGAAACTCTTTCACACCTGCTTTAGAGTATATAATTGCCACAGATGGTAAAATCTAGACAGCCCAATGAACTGTTCTTCTTAGCAGTGTGATACCTGGTTACCGATTTATAAATAATTGCTGTGGGGACGATAGAAAATGGTTATTGTAGATATTGAGGAATCTAGCAACTGGCATTATTTTTCCTAATAAGGAATGGAATAGCATAACATGCACAGAGGGCTTCCTCTACCTAAATAGCTGAATAATGTAGTTGTAGCATTTTGAGACAGTTATTAACAGGAAATTGTAGGGAGAGATAAAATCAGGAATTCTGTGCTCATGTGTGTGTGAACATGTGTTCAGGTGCTAATGCACTGGGAAGGCAATGGTTGGAGAAGACAGAGGAGAAGAAAGGAAAGAGTAGGTTAAAGAGATTCTTCTGAGTTCGCTCACAATCTGTATTGTTTTAAAAGCATCTTTCACTTAAAGTCTTGAACAAATTTTTGTAGCTGTAAGAGACCAACTCACTCTTCCCTAATTCTTACATTGCTTCAAGCGCAATGGAGGTATTCTTGGTAGTCACCAATATATCTGTGTAATTGCCATGTACTACAACCGATGCTGAAAAAGGACAAATACAGTTTAGACACCAGAATAAAAGATATTTTGTAGATAGCATCTTCGTTAGAAAAATGGTTGGTTCTTCTCGATCTTCCTGCAGAACTTAAAGGAGTATCTTTGGCATTTTGAAAGAATATAGAACCCATAAAAATATGTGACACACAGGTGACTAAAAAAATAGTTAGGTTTTCCAGAAAAAAGAAGCAGGAACAAAAGGAACCATGAAGCAGTAGGAGGAGAAATTTAATTAAATCCCACAGAGATCCTTTACCACACATTGCACTTCAGAGCCAAAGTTTTTGCCCTTATAATCCAAATACAGAAATAAAGTATTGAGAAGGAAATGCCCATTTCCCCATTTTAAGGTGTGGACTGCACTTAATGCTTCCTTTCATGTATAATATAGAAGGAAAAAACTTTAACATTTCAGTGGAGAAATCCAAGACACACTGACTTATCCAGATTAATCATTTTGATAATAAGTACTCTTCATAGGATCTAGTGAAAAGCATCTACCCTCTCTCTGGTCTTCCTCAAAGTAAATCACTACCTCAGTACTATTATTAGAAAATGATTATTCTTATTCTAATAAGGGGACATATTTTGAAATATTTAATGAATATTTAACATTTTAAAGTTATTATAAACACAGTAAATGTAAAATAATGTCGGTCATAGAAATCATTAGGGGTGTGAGAGATAAATGTAATGGGATGTCCTGAATGGGATCCAGGAACAAAAAAACGTATTGGATAGCTTAATAAGGTAAATAAAAACAAGGGAATCTGAAATGAATAGTTAACCCAGAAAAAATAATATAAATATGACTAAACATACACCACTTTCTTTAACACCACTATTTTTGTGTGTGTGTGTGGGTACCGGGGGTCGAACTCAGGACCTCACGCACCAGCAGGCGCCCATGCTACTGAGTGATATCACTGACCCTTTTTTCGTATGTGGGTACCAGGAGTCGAACTCAGGACCTCACACTTGCCAGGCAGGCGCTTATGCTGCTGAGCTAACTCACCGGCCTTTTACTGCCACTGTTAACAAGGAAATGCAAAATAAAATAATTTTGAGTTTTTGTAAGAAATATAAGTAAAAATTTAAGAATACTTTTTAGTCTTGCCAACATGTACAGGGCAAACACCACTTCTATGAATTCTGATAGGATTATAAGTAGGTATAAATTTATTGCAGTCCAGTTTGGGAGATTATGTCAAAATTTAAAGATTATCTGTTCTTTTTTTTTTTTTTTTGTGGGTACTGGGGTCGACATCAGGACCTCGCGGGCCAGCAGGCACCCGTGCCACTGAGTGATATCACCGGCCCTTTTTTGGTATGTGGGTACCGGGAGTTGAACTCAGGACCTTGCGCTTGCCAAGCAGGTGCCCATGCCGCTGAGCGATATCACTGGCCCTTTTATCGTATGTGGGTTCTGGGAATTGAATTCGGGCCCTCGCGCTTGCCAGGCAGGCACTTATGCTGCTGAGCCGTCTCACCGGCCCAGATTATCTGTTCTTTGTCACTGTAGTTTCTTTCCTAAAGATCTATTCTATAGAAACAGTCAAACATGTGCACAAAGATATAAAAGATATGCTTTGCTACAGTATCTCCTGTGACAGATGGATACCTTCCAACATTTATTAATAGTTGAGTTATTTTTCTGTTTTATCAACAGTATGGTAAATCACGGAATATCATACAGCTTTCATAAAAAGTACAGTTAATTTTGGTATTTATAGGAAGCAATCTCTGTGAGATTATTTTTAAGAAACAGATTTTAGAACCTGCTGTATAATTGGGTTTTGTTTGTAAAACTAGTGTAATTTGTGTGTTCCTTTAAATACACATCTGTGTGTATGCACACATACATTCACATAGAAAGAGAAAAAAATTAAAAATGCAAATACCAAATGTTTGACATTGGCTAACCCCAGTAAGGTTTATGTTGGAGAAGGAGAAAGGGGAAAGATGTAAAGTTTTATTCTTAGGCTACAGATATCTCTGAATTACTTGAGCTATATTGTAACACTAACATTTTCTATCTGAAGGATGAAAAGAAGCTTATTTACATACCAGGCTACAAGTATATGTAATGTAAAAATCTGTTTGTGTATATAAATCTCTCTCTGCATATATATATATATATATATATATATATATATATATATATATATATATATATATATCCTCTTTCTCAGCACGTTGATGTCTGATTTTTAAAAAGGTGATTTTTTAAAAAGATGTATGTGTTAAATCATGTTTTAGGGCTGGTGAATATAGCTCAGCGGCATAAGCACCTGCCTGGCAAGCACGAGGTCCTGAGTTCGACTTCCGATACCCACATATAAAAAATTAAAATTAAAATTAAAAAAATAAATCATGTTTTATTTTTCAACTTAGAATTGAAAATAACATACACAATATATTTTATGGAAATTTATTTCTAGTTACCAAACTAAAAATACTATATTTTTGAATATATAGCTGATGATGTCTTATAATTAAAAGAATTTTTAAAAAATCACTCCTCTCTGTCGTGTTCATTTGATAATTCTTTAAAACATTCTCTAAACATTTGATAATTCTTTAAAAACATTTGTGTAGCTCAACATGTGTGTAGCACTTGATCAGTGCTAAAGTAGGTATTTTGTTGGGGGACATTTTACTGAACACCTATTACTGTATTTTTCACACTTAAAGAAGAAAGTGCATTCTCTGCTCATTTCTTTCTTCAAATATGTTACAAAAACAAGTAGTTTTGTATTTTGGGGTAAAACTCATATTATATCCTTGACCCTTGTGTATACAGTGATAGAGAGAGAGAGAGAGAGAGAGAGGAGATGCTTGATGCTTGTTATTTCTTTCAATCTTATTTCATTTAAAGAAAAATTTGTGATGACTAAAGCTTACACATTATTTTAAAATATCTGCTCTTTCCCATCAGCGCTGCTTTGCTGAACTCTCTTATCTTTCATGGACTCAAGCATGTGGATCAACATGTCCTCATACCAGGACCTTTAAGAGAGCTGTTTGGAGACTTGACAATGGGCAACAAGTTGCTTTTATTGTCAGCTTTACTGCAAAATAAATTAAAACTTCTTGCCTCAAAGAGGAGATCTTCTCTATTCACTGTCGAACAAATCCTCCTCCCACTCTTTATCTGAAAGCTTTAAGGTCTAATGTGTCCTCTTACTGCCAGGCCTAAGAATAGAGTTCTGTGCTCCCTGAAATAAGCCATCTGCAGGATTATTCACAGCCAGCCACCAACCAAAGCCCAAAGAATTCCGAGACATAAACCATACAGTTATGAAATTACAGGTGTGCTGTGCAGATAAAAATTCAATCCCTGGGGCTTCTTTCTGTACCTCCTGGAGGATCAAGTTTTTTTGTTTTTTGTTTTTTCTAATTCCAATTTTTTTCTATATCCAGTGTAGCTATGATTACCCCCAAATATTCAAAAATGGTTAAACTAATATGCTTTGTTACATTTTAAGTATTAGAAGTAAAAGTGAAGATTCCATTTTCATTTCTTTCTGGAGTTTCCCAATGAAAACATTACCAATAATGTGAGTTGTTTCATCACAGACTTCCTCCTATTCGTAGATGAAGGGACGGATTAATAGAGAATTTCAGATTGACAACACTTGGTACTTAGAACTCTGGCACCACTGAAGGAGAAAGTAAGGTGGAGCTAAAAATGGTAGACTTAATAAAAATCTGAAAGGTGGAGACTAATCACCTCCCCACTTTGCATCTGGAACAGACAGCCCAGGAAGACACAGAATATTTGTTTGGCAACTTAAACACACACACACACATGCACACACACACACACATGCACACACACACACACACGCCCCAAGGGAAAACATCTACCTATACCACGTACAGATAACACCATTTTGTGTGATGGCCAATCGAAAATATTATTCACAGCCAAAATTCCACTTTAAAACAGCTGACAATTTTTACCTGTCCACTGAGTTTCCAGTCAGATTTATCTCAACTAAATTTTGTATTTTCTAAATGTTTTTCCTAAGCCCTGTGTAATTTTTCACTGTTTTTATTTTAGTTCTCATGGTCACACTGGAGACACAGACTTGGTCCTAGTTCCTGCAGGATGTCTTAAGCACAGACGCTGCACAGAAACCATAAGAAATAAGCACCCAGAGGAATGCACATGAGGAAGCTGCAGGAGGCTCTGCTGCCCCTCCTGCGGCTACTCCTCTTTATCCATTCTTCTGTCCCCTGCTTGATGGACATAGCAGAAATCCATTCAGTCCACTTAGTAAGACGACGTCCTCCTGTGGAATGGTTTATTATCTTCTCATTCTTTTAAACAAGGCCATGGCACAAACGATTTTCTTAAAATGCAACGTTTGGTTGAAGATGCAAGTGCAAGCTTTTCTCCAACCTTCTGTATGTAGAATAGAAGGGAAAATCTCTAAATGCAACACTGTGCTCCCTAAAGAGCAGGGCACTGTGTCATCCTCGGTTCCTCTTCCCTTTCCTCAGGTACCTCTCACTTTGAGTCAGATTGGAACGTCAGCTTCTCAATGGACAGGTGGCGGGAGGGATCCTGGCTTCATTTAAAATGTGTGGTTTTGGAACTGCTTATCTCTACTCTTAGTCCTTATCTTGGGGCCTTAAGACAAGTAGACTAATTCCATTTAATATTCTCTTAAATATTTTAAGAGCGAAAGCTGAAAGTTAGATTTGGTAAAAATCTTTCAGTATCTTCCCCAGATGGTTTCTGAAGTTAATATTTGGATATTGGTAGTTTATATAGGAGTCATCCCAGCAAATATAAGGGAGAGACAGGGTGCATCAGTCAGCAGTGCAAATAAACCTACCTGTGTTCATTAAGATGTAATCTATTACAGTGGGGATCACAACCAATGAGAGCTTCTATGGATTTGGTCACAGGTATTTCAGTATTGTCACACTGGGGAACAGACACAGGGAGACCAGTGTGTGGTCTTAATATCATTTATTTCTCATTCTTCATTAAATGAGAGATGCCCATTGGGTGCTAACTTGCAGCTTCCCTTAGACTGCCTTTCCCTTTTGCTTAGCAAGCTACCCAGGTAGCAAAGTGCTCAGGCAGAGAGACACAGGGCATGGGGAATTACATGAAAGAAGCTCTTACATTTCTGTCAATTCCCTACCCTGCTACAGGTGAACTTGGAGGTTGAGAGTCCTTGCGTTGTCCCAGCAGCTAAGGTAAAGCTAATGTTGTGCATCTCCGTTTTCTATTTCAAAATTCAGTGTTTCTAATCATGTTTAATTACAGGAAAAAGTAGCATGACCTCCCTGAACATCTCAGGTACAAAAATATAGAAGTATTTCAGTCTTTCAAGTCTTCTACTTTTATTTGAGGTTGACTATCAGCTATTTTCATTTGACCAATGTGCATCTAACTATGCAAAATCCACAGTGGGATGAAATAAAATATTTCTTCAGTTCCAATGATCATGTACTTGCAGACAAGATGAGAAATTTAATAGAATGTCTTATTTTTTTCCTTAAATAATCTAGGCTAATAACAATTATTGTTAAATTATTATAAAAGATGCTAACATAGTTAAATTACAATAAATTCACACACAGTACAATAAAATCTAAATGGTTTCATGATAGATTTTAGCCTTTGGATACAGCATTTGAGGTACTACACTGTACCTTATGGTTTCACTGTATTTTCAAGTGAAGATGTTTTGTAAATACCTTTGAAAATTAAGGGAAAATATTTTGTGGATAGTATATCTTATGATAATTGTAGATAAATTCACACACGGGGGGCCGGTGAGATAGCTCAGCGGCATAAGTGACTGCCTGGCAAGCGCGAGGTCCTGAGTTTGACTCCTGGTACCCACATGCGAAAAAAGGGCCGGTGATATCACTCAGTGGCATGGGCTCCTGCTGGCATGCAAGGTCCTGAGTTCGAACCCTGGTACCCACAAAAAAATAAAAATAAAATAAAAGATAAATTCACACACGGTACAATAAAATCTAAATGGTATCATAATAATTTTTAGCCTTCGGATTCAGCATTTGAGTTACTACACTGTACCTTATGATTTCACTATATTTTCTAGTGAAGATGTTTTGTAAGTACCTTTGAAAATGTTCTTGAAAATTAAGGGAAAATACTTTATGGATAGTATATCTTATGATAATTGTAGAGTATCTTTTGGACTGAAAACTAGAGGAAGAGTTAATGAAGTTTTATATTACGTATTTTCTAGAATAAATGTTCTAGTTGCCTGTAAGATCAAAATGATTTAGAAAAATAAGCAGCAGAAAATCATCAAGTTGTATACATTAAATGTCTACAGCTGTTCATATGTCAATCATATACAGTGAATTTTTTGTTGCTGTTTTCAAGGAAGTGGATATGACTAAGTTGCTAGTAATGAAAGCAAGAAAAAAGAAATAATGCCGACAATGCTGGAAAGAAATTAAGTGACTCATATTGTGGGTATCTCGAGCATTCAAAGGAAATTAAGCCAATGTAGGACTTTATCATGGAGATGAACAAAATAGCAGGACTGGAGAAAAATACTAGAAAAAATAAATGAAAGACTCCCTTGTCTACAGTCCTCCCTGTCTGAGAAATGAAGAAACCCCTTGTTAAGGAAATCCCCCTTTTATGAGGCTCTTCTGACAATCTGCACTTTCCTTTGTAAGAACCAACTTAATTGAAGTAATTCATGTATATATATTTTTGTTAATCATGTTATCTGATGGTGTTTGAGTTCTTAAGAGACTGCTGGGAATCTATGTTGTTCATTGCCTCACAATTTCTAACAAGCACCTCAATAGGAAGAAGTGAAGTAGAAGGGGTTAACCAGTGAATGGGATCTTCAGGTACTGGAGAATGCTAGGAGACTCGTGGACTGGGAAATGGGGTGAGTTCAGAGGCAAAATTAAAGATACATATGGTTTGAAGGTAGATGTGGAGAGGAAATAGGACCACTTTGTTATAAGTAGCTAACCTGTACTTAGATTTGTAAGTTGAAACATAGATGGTAATTATTCTACTCAAATTCCAGAGGGCAATTATTAAATAGGAACATGGAGCCCCCCCTTCTCCTAAAATAAATAATGAGAAGAAAATTTTGAGTCTTCGATCAAAGGAAAGGTAACTTAAAAGAAAAACACAATTGTTTGTCCACAAAGCAAAGATAATGCATTGTGGACATTCTTAAATAAATTGGGCAAAATTATTTCTTATTTTTATTAATTTATTCATTCTATAAACATTAATTAAACAGGTGAAAATTCTCATTGAACAGATCCAGAAGTCTATAAGTAGGTTAATAGTGCTTTCAATTCTATAATTGCTAACATGTTTATAGTTTATATCATGATAAAATTTTATGTCCTCAAATATAATCACTTGGTTTACTCAAGTAAATTAACTTCAGTGGAAGTAACTGTAAATATAACAATTCCAATAAAGAGTAATTGATAGAAGCATTATGATCTAAATTTTCTGTATGAAAATCGTGTTTTCATGGATAATCTGTATTGTATTTAACAATAATTCTCCAGAATTAAAACAGTATTTATTGAATGGTCACCAGGTCACTGGCATTTAGCTAGGCTAAGTACCATCGTGCCATAGATTTTTTTTAAAAAGAGTGACTTACGGTTTCTTCCCTGAGAGAATTCAGAGTATGTGAGATACTTAGGCAGATTATTTTGTTCTACAAAATTCGAAGTATAATGATGGAGATTTGCACAGGATACAAAGAGATCAAAGTACATTGTGAAATATGCCAAAATAATATTATTATCCTATTTACAGATGATAAAAATAAAATGACCAGATTCTAACAGAGTCACAAGGGTTAAAAAACCAAGAGCCTAACAGCAAAGATAGTACAGGTGACTCTGCTGTCGGAGTACCAGTGTTGCGTATTGGAATAAGAACCATGTTGAACCCTGGGAAGCTTACTGGTGGAAATAATGTAAGCCAGAGGAAATAACTGGATAATCAGGAAGCTTGAGTTGAAATGTTGCTACCTCCACCTGTTGGCAAGCTGTCTTCCACTTCCTTGTCATTATTTCTGCTTTCCCATAGTGCAGTTTTGGTGGAAGAAAAGAAGATCACGGATAGAAGCCATATTTTTAAATACTATGGATATTTCCTGCCTTCATTTCTTCACAGTGGTTTGTATTAGGATGCAGCATACAGAACAAATCTATAGAACATCTCTGTTTGTGGTCCAGTCATATTTTAATAGGTCAAAAGTCTTTCTTTTAGAACCAATATATATGGTCTCTTCTGAACATTATTCATTTAATTCTTATATATAATTGCCTAAAATATTATGTACATATACAAATACATTAAATACTCATTCCACATATGCATTGGGAACTTGGTGCATATCAAATATCAGAGCTTTGCAAAGTACATATTTTAATTATCTTGTAAAGTATCTGGATCCTTTATATTTAAGATACAATATGTATTTAAGATACAATATGTATTTAAGATACATAAATGCTATCTTAGATGCAGTGCTCTTCAGTAAACACATGAAATTAGAGTTTTGGTTATTGTGCATCTATTCCTTTTTTGTAAAATGTTTCTAATTGTGAAATTATGAATAGTAATGAGTTGGTATTTACCCTTAAATTTGCAAAATGTTTTATGAGAAATTTTCATAATTGTACAACGCATATTGATATGTAAGTAGCAAATTTACATGAATATTTTTCTTGGATTTAATATTCATATTTATACTGCCCTCTAAGATTTAAAAGATGGTATGATTTTGTTAATAAAATTTTAATGTACATGATTAAGAAATATCAGCAAAGGACATAAAACAAAAAGTAAATCTGAAATCTGTTTTTTCTCAGAGAAACTTAAGGGCAGAATAGGGAAGACTTACGAAAAATATCAGATTTATGGCAGAAACCTGCATCAAAAGAGTTATAAAATACTTCACTTTTTCCCAACCAATGAAAGAACAGATATGATGATGTCCAAGTGACTGATATTGGTAGGAAAGGATCCAGAAATTAGTGAGGTTGTGTATTTTAACGGAAGTCTAGAGATGGCTAATTGAGGGTTTTTTTTTTTTTTTTTTTTTTTTTGTGGGTACCGGGGGGTCGACCTCAGGACCTCGCGCACCAGCAGGCGCCCATGCCGCTGAGCGATATCACCAGCCCTTTTTCGTATGTGGGTTCCGGGAGTCGAACTCGGGCCCTCACGCTTGGCAGGCAGGCGCTTATGCCCCTGAGCCATCTCACCAGCCTGAGAATTGAGTTTTGAATAATCACTCATGTTAGAGTGCTTAGACAAAGTCAGAGCTTCCAAAACATTTAAGAAAAAATTTCAGAGCAAGTGTACAAGACCAAAAAGATCAAGATTTGGACATCAATTAATAATCAGTACCAGTGGCCAATTCAAATAAAATTTAACAGTTTAACCCACTAATAAGGTATAACTGATAATTACTATGGAAAAATAAAGTACAAACTAATGTAGATTGTTAAAATATTTCTTGAGTTTCTTTGCTCAATAAAGTTCTAGAAATCAATATTTTAAATGAGTGTTTGTGGACATGATATTGATTATAAAATATTTTTTAAGAATTGCTGACCATTAGAGAAACACAAATTAATACAACACTGAGCTTACATGTTACCCCCCAAAGAATGGCCATTATAAAAAACAAACAAACAAACAACAATAAATGCTAGAGTAGGTGAGAGGAAAGAAGAAACCCTTCTACACTGTTGGAGGGAATCTAAACTACTACAACAATGATGGAAATCAGTTATGGAGATTCCTCAAAAAAATAAAACTGTATATTCTACTTGACACAAGTATTCCTCTTGTACGTATCTTCATGGATGAATTAAATAAAACTTATTATAGAGATACATGCATAGTTGTGTTTAGAGTAGCACAATTCATAATAGCTAAATCTTGGAAGAAGCCCATATGTCCATCAACAGGTGAATAGATAAAGAAAATATGGTATTTATACACCACAGATTACCATTCCATCATAGAGAAGGATAATCTTGAGTCATTTGCTGGAAAATGGTTACACCTTGAGATCATAATGTTAAGTGAAATAAATCAGATACATAAGCTTAAATATCACATTATTGCTCTTATATAAGAAACTCAAAGAAAAAATAAAGAGCGAAATAAAAGGAAATAAAAGGTAACAGGAAGTAGGGAGATAGATTGTTCTCAAAAGGGAAGGAAATCAAGAGATGGAAGGAGAGTGGAAGGAAGAAAGGGATAAGGGATGAAAAAAAGGAATTAAGATGTGTTATGTACGTATACCAACTCCACACAAGCAATATAAACATTATATCGTACACACAGATACTAATAAACTAAAATAATAACAAGGATCTCATGTTTTGAATAATTTTTATCTTTAACCATTACTTGCTACTTAATATATTTTGAAGCTTAAATATGTCCTTGTTTTTATCACTTAGTAAATATCCTTGGCTAGATTGTGAGCTCGGATTTTGTTATTCTTTGAAGTGCTTTTTAAAGTACTGGTGCATGCAAGATAATTTATGACAAGAAGCGTTAGAGTGTTATTGGTGCATTATGTCTGTCCTCAGAATTATAGTAGTATAACAGGTTGATTTCCACATATTTATTGTGGTTAGATGATATAGAATGATAGAGTAAGGTAAAAATTGAAAAGACTCTACAATTCACAGATGACAAATGTATTGCCTTAAATCATCAAGGAATACACCTCAGAGAAGATATGATGTGGGCATAGCAGTTTAACTGATTTGCAAATCAGCTGCCAGATTACAATGAAATATAATTCAGAGGATTATTGAAAGTATTATTGAAAGTAATATATTCATAGCACTGTCAATATTACTTTCATTTTTTTCCTTGAGCATTGATGATTAGCAGAAAATTTATCATTTATCTTTATGGAGATTAATATAGGAAATACCACTTGTATGTAGGTTGTCAAATCAACTCATTATATACCTAAATTGCATAGATTAAGTAAAATCTGTGGAAATTTTTTTTCATCATGAGAAAAATGAATAAATACAAGAAGCCTTCAATTCAACCCAAAATTACCAAGGATTACTGGCTGAGTAGAGCCCTTTTCCTTAGGATGGAAATTAAAATGGAGAAAGCAAAGACACAAGGACTGAAGTTCTTCAGCATTTAGTGAGTGCGATTAAAAAAAAAGCTATTAAAATGAGAATGATCAATAGATACTAGTATTATGAACAGTGTCTTTAAACAGGACTTAGTTAGAAGCTTAAATTTGACTTGAGTGTAGAGGGAAGGCATCAGAATTCCATGAGAAGGAGTTACACTAGTTTTACAAGACAAGATATTTAGTTCACTGGAGAATTGTTAAAAAATTATACAGATGGGGAATATTTTATATAAAGAAGAAATACGAAAAAAATTCAGAATTGAAAGAAAATGGAGGTGAGAAATAGCAAACATTCTATTTTGTGTTTAATACATGTACAAATTTAAATTACATTACTGAAAATTGGGAATATTTGGCAAATGTTTTTTCTCTGAAGTGGAACTTAGATTCTAGAAATTAATTTTGTTTTACATCTCTTATATCCATTAAGATCTTTCCAGAGTACATCTTAAAATGGTAACCTTTCAAATTTACATTTTGTTTAGCTACCTCAACAAATCTGCTGTAACCTTCATTTCTTAATTGTATTTGTACACATAATTTGTGTGCATTTGTACCCTTGAAACATTGCAAAAAGTGTGATTAAATTTACAGTCACAGGGCCGGTGAGATGGCTCAGCGGCTTAAGCGCCTGCCCGGCAAGCGCGAGGGCCCGAGTTAGACTCCCGGAACCCACATACAAAAAAGGGGCTGGTGATATTGCTCAGCGGCACGGGCGCCTGCTGGCACGCGAGGTCCTGAGGTCGACCCCCCGGTACCCACAAAAAAAAAAAATTTACAGTCACACAAATGATACACTAAGATAACATTAGCTCTATAAATGGAAGTATAAATGTAAATTAGTAGCTTTCAGTTAAAGAATTTTGCTCTGTAAAATGTTTTTTGTCCCAATTTTTATAAATTTTAAACCTCTTCATGTGTTTATAAACATTGCAAAATGTTCATTAATGTCATTAAGCTCTAAGCACAAATAGAATATAATGTTCTTATCATTGAAAGACAAATATTTTGAATGAATAGATACTACCTAAATAACACAAAAACACATCTAAACTTGCCTTAAAACCTCTTGCCTTGCTTATTTGACCCATTTTGACTTCTATTTTTGTGTATTAATCTTTTCCTCTATCCTCAGAAACCCTCTGTCGAAGCACTTCATTAATGTGGGTAGCTCTGCGGTGTAGAAAATGAGGATGGCGGTGCTTCTTTTCCCCAGAAATGAAAACAAGTCCAGATTCATTTTTGGATTTATTTAATTTTACTATTAAACTACTGTCACTTGCAGTACTTGATACAAATTCAAAGCAAAGGATCCTTCAACCCTTCCCTAGAAGCATCTTACAGCCAAAATGTCAATATCACAGAAACACAACAATGCCCTTCTCTGTGGTACTTATGTTTAGACTTGCTCTGATTGCCACATAATAGATGCAACTTCCAAGCCTCCAATTATTTTAAAGAGCACTCACTGGGCCATGGAGAATAAAGAAAAAATCTATGTAGTATATATACCGTACATAATTCTATGTAGGACAATTTCCAGGGTCCAACCTTGGATATGCAAACACTTCAACATTAAATCCTGAATAACAGAACTTAGCAACCAAAAGCTGCAAAACTCTTAAGTCCTACTTGATGTTTTTTAAATTATCCATAACGCTAAAATATATGTGAGAGAATTATGCTTTCTATGGGAAAACATAAACAAAACAATGTTGAATAAAATACTGAGTCACCTCTGTTTAAAGTCTTTCTGAAACTTTTTCTGCTTCTGTGGAACATGATTAAGAGCTTAGGTCAGTATCATGATGGATTACCCTAATTCAGCAGAACTTGTTTCCCCAAACGGCCACCCTTGAGAAGTTACATAAATTCATATTTAAATCAACAGAAAGTTGAATTGTTTGTACTGGAGACATTTGTTCTTAGAAATGGGTACTTATTTGCTAAGGAGATTTCCGTTTTTTTTTTTTTTTTTTTTTTTTGGTGGGTACCGGGGGGTCGACCTCAGGACCTTGAGCGCCAGCAGGCGCCTGTGCTGCTGAGCGATATCACCGGCCCCTTTTTCGTATGTGGGATCCGGGAGTCGAACTCGGGCCCTCGCGCTTGCCGGGCAGGCGCTTATGCCGCTGAGCCATCTCACCGGCCCTGCTAAGGAGATTTCTAAAGTATCACATCTTAGTGGGAGGTAAATACAGGTTATTGTCCTGTCAGTGGCTAGAAACCTGCATTAAAATATAAGCTTCTTGATTCTGCTATATATTATTTGCAGAAGTGTTAATTGAATAGAAACTGGTAAGAGTAAGAGGACTTAAGCAACTATATATGATATATGTGTATATAAATAATTCTAAAGGAGAAAAGAATTAACACAGGATTTGAAAAAAACATGATCTGTAAGCACTACTATGTCAGCTACAATGAAATCTATAAGATAGTGTAAGTTTCTCCCCTGTCACAAATACTTACCAGACTTGAAATAAAGTAGCACATAAAATACAGTAATATATGACAGAAAAACAGTAAAATACAACACTGTACACTGCAGATTAAAGATGTAGCCAAACAAGAAACAAGAAAGAGTTCTTGTAGATTGGGCTAATGAGGAGAAGTCATCAAACATCAATGGACTCTCAAGAAAAATCTTAAAATGCAAATTGAATTTGATTGGCATAAAAAGAGTGAGAAAGCCAGTGATGCTTCAAGGAGGTACAAGAGCAGAAACAGGAGGTGTAGAGAGTAATTCATAGGGAGGAAATATTTGCTCAGAAAAGTGAAGGATGAACTTGAAAGATTGGATTACCATTTCCAAGTATGGTAAAAGCCAGACTACATATTCAGTCTACAATCCTTGATAGTGAAAAATCCTTCTACAACTCTAAGCAAGAAGGTGATGTTGGAAAAAATTATATGCACACTAGCATACATATGCAGATACAGGCTTTATACACATATACATGCATGTATGCATACATAATATACATCTACTATATGTGCATGTGTATTATATATAATTGCTGTGTTTATGCACTCATATTATATATAGAATATTTGTATGATACATATAGTTGAATAAGGAGGAAGGAAAGAAGGAAGATTTTAGAGAATTTGGCAACTTGAGAGAGAGCCTGAAGGGAGAGAGAAATTAAGAACCTCTCAAAGTAATTCAGATAAAGGAATTGATGAGAACCTAAACTAGAACGGTAAAATTGTGAAAACCTTCATTGGCTGGACCTTTAGGTCATTTTGTTGAAATGAACCAGTGTGTGAGAGCTAAGTAATGCAAATATAAAGTATTTCTAATTCTTTGTTTACTTTTGTATTTTTTCCTGGAGGCATGAAGCATAATTTTACATGCTATCGAAAAAATCTCATTTAAAGAGAAATATGATATTTTTGTATTCACATAGGTGCCATCTGACTTACATTTAGAGCTAATTCACATTTAAGGTAATCTTCCTGCTACTTTCTAAGGATGCCTACAACCAAAGATAAATGTCAATTTTCATTACAGTGAACAAAAAGTGATTTTTGCAATTAAAAATAATTATTTCTTTTCAGTTTATAATTTTGCAATTTTTATTTTTGTACCTGGAATCGCACTCAGGATCTTGTGCTTGACAGGTAGGTGCTGTACTGCCGAGATATATCCCTGACCCTTCAGTTTATAATTTTGAAATAACTTTAGATTCATGACAAGTTACAAGATTACCACAATGTTCTATGTTACCCTTTGCCTACATTCCTGTAATACTCCTTTATGTGACCAAGCACAATTATCAAAAACAGGAATTTGACATTAGTGCAATACTATTCCCTAAAGTATTTGCTTTGTTTGGATTATTTTACTCTTACATGCATTCATTTTCTTTTATATAATCCCATGCATTTTTCTTTAATGTATAAGGTTGTGTAACTTGCATCACAATCAGGACCCTGAACTGTTCCCGCAGTTCACACCAAAACATTCATGTTACTCCTCTGTAACCCTCTGTAACTCTGATCTTCGGTGACAACTGATACATTCTCTGTCACTGTTATGTTACCATTCAGATATCACTTCCATTTTTCAGTAAAAGAAAGAAGTCAAATAATGATAATTTGAAAATTACAGAAGGAAACTTGGAAAGACAATGATTTTTGAGCTATAACTTAAATCTTGGATAACTTAATGACAAAAGGATTATGTTCTTCCTTTTTCTTGTACACTGTCCTTAGGTAATATGGAAAATTAGCAATTATGTAGCTTCATTTTACCTGTGTTACCCCCTCACCTCAGCCAGCACAGCTCTATGTCAAGAAAGATTTCCTTTGCCCAAGCTTTCTCCTCTGGAAGAATTGAGAACAAAATAAGTACCCAGCTGCCCCTGCTTTCAGAGACTTGCTGAAGAGACCCACTTCTGTCTCAGACCAGCCTGAACACTGAGAAAATTAGCATGGTTGCATTATTTAGCGACAACTATGAAATGATAATAATAAAAAAACGAAACTATCAATACTTATTTTACATGAAAGTCTATGAAATTCTCTAATCAAATGTTACAGAGCAGTTGAATAGACAACAAAATTTAGATCCAACTCTACACCATCTACAAATGACGCATTTTATCTTAAAGATTCACATGAGCTTGCAGTATAGGTATGGAAAAAGATACTCAATGGAAGTGATTCCCAGAGCAGAAAAGAAAGAGCTGTTGTTGCATGAGAAAATACAGACATTAAAGCAAATACTATCACAAGAGATGAAGGAGGCCTCGATATAATAAAAGATAAAGGAGTCAATCATCAAGAAGATATAACAATTATAAATAGATATGAACCTAACATCAATGAATCTATGTATAAAGCAAATATTAACTGAAGTGAAGGGAGAACAAACAGCAGCAGAGTAACAGCAGAATACTTCAATAGCTCGATTTCCACACAGAATAGATAATCTGAAAAGAAAATCAGCCAGACTCAGGAAGAGAAGAATTGCATGTTTTCTTTCACATGTGGAATCTAGAGGAAAAAAAGATGATATGAAAGTAGATTGGAGAATATTACACAATATCAAAGAGATCAGAGAAGGGGTAAGGGAGGGTGAGGATAATGACAAGGGTGGATATGATCAAAGTATGTTATATATATGTATGTAAATGTCAGAGTGCAACCCCAGTAGTGTATATAATACATATGCACTAACAAAAATGTGTAGAGAAGGAAACAGTGGATTTGAGGCACACGAAAAATAAAATGAGCCTAATGGACGTATGTAAATTCAACAGTAGAAATATACACATCTTTTTCAAGTACCCACAGAAATTATATAGGAAAGACCATATGTTAGGTCAAAAAATAAGGCTTAAGAAATTTAGGAAAATTGAAATCGCATCAAGTATCTTTTTAGGTCACAGTGTAGGAAATTAGATGTTCACCATCAACCAATGAATGAAAGAGGGAATAAAAAGATATTTAAAATGTATTTAGGCAAATAAAAATGTTAACATACCAAGACATATGTGATATAGCAGCTTTGGCAATGAATGACCTTATTAATAAAAAAGATAGATAAATAAATGTTCTAACTTGTGTATCAGGGAACTAGAAAAAGAAAGACAAACTAAACCCAAAATTAGCAGAATAAATGATAAGTAGTACAGCAGAAATGAATTACAGAAATTGAAGAAAGTAAAAGAAAGGATCAATGAAATAGTTAATCTTTTGAATAAATTTAATTGACAAACTTTTTGGTAGATTAAGAAAATATAAGAAGACTCATAAAAATTATAAATGAAGCAGGAAGTATTGCACTTGATTCTACAGAAATGCAAAATGTTATTTAAAAAACACTGTGAAAAATTGTATACTAAGATATTTGACACTATAGATAAAAAGGAATAAGTTCTTGGATATAGGCAAATTACCTAGACTGAGTAAAAAGGAAATAATAAATTTTCACATACCATTGACAAGTACTGAGACTGAATCCGTAATCAAAAATTATTGTAAGAGATGCCAAGAACAAACAGCTTCACTGCTGAATTATATTAAACATTTAAAGAAGTAATAATTCTTCTCAATCTCATCAACAAAATGAAGAGGATGAAGCATTTCCAAAATGAATTTATGAGGCCCAAATTACCCTAACCCTAAAACAAAACAAGGACAGTACAAGAAAAGAAAATTGGGGCCGGTGAGATGGCTCAGCGGCGTAAGCGCCTGCCTTGCAAGCGCGAGGGCCCGAGTTCGACTCCCGGATCCCACATACGAAAAAGGGGCCGGTGATATCGCTCAGTGGCACGGGCGCCTCCTGGCGCGCGAGGTCCTGAGGTCGTCCCCCCGGTACCCACCAAAAAAAAAAAAAAAAAAAAAAAAAAGAAAAGAAAATTGCAGACTAATATGCCTGTAACTATAAGAGCAATAATCCTCAGGAAAATACCAGCAAACCGAATACAACAGAGTATTGAGGGGATCACAGACCACAACCACGTACACTTACTCTCCGAGATGCAAAAATGGTTCAACATACACGAATCAATAACAATACTGTATCACCTAAGCATAATGAAGGATAAAAATCATGCTATCATTGCAACAAAGGCAGAGAAAGCATTTGGCAATTTCCATATGCATTTAGGATAAAAACTCCACAACTTAGATTCATAAAAATGTAGTTGAACATAATTGAGGTCATTTATGAAAATCCCACAGCAAACACATGCAATGCTAGAAAGCTGAGAACTGGACATGTTCAGTGGTAGAGTACTTGTTTAGAATTTGTAAGGCCCTAGGTTTTAGCTTCAACATCAGCAAAGAAATAAAAGAAAATAAAAGAAAAGCTGAGAGAATTTATTCCAAAATCAATAATAGCACACCTAGTCTCACCACTTCTATTCATTTCATTCATCATTAGATGTCCTAGCCAGAGCAGTGAAGCAAAAATGAGCAAATAAATAGCATCCATATGAGAAAAGAAAAGCCAGGAAAATTCTCTGCTTGCAGGGGTCATGATCTTATAGATAGAATATATGAGACTCCACACACACACACACACACACGCACACGCACACGCACACCTGTTAAAATGAGCAAATGAATTCACTAAAGTTGCAGGATATAAAACTGACATAAAAATATCAGTTGTATTTCTATTACTCACAATAAGATATCCAAAAAAATTTTTAAATCCTCTTTACAATACTATAAAAAACTACTTATAAATAAAGTTAACCAAGTCAAAAAAAGAGCTTTAAAATGAATATTTTCAATACTGATGAAAGGTATTGAGGAGTGCAATAATAAAACGTGTCACATGTTTATTGACTGGAAAAAATTAAGATTGTTAAAATGTCCGCACTATCAAAAAGTTATCTACAGGGCTGGTGATATAGCTCAGCGGCATAAGTGCCTGCCTGGCAAGCGTGAGGTCCTGAGTTCCATTCCCGGTACCCACATAAAGAAAAAAAAAAAGAAAGAAAGAAAAGAAAAAAGTTAGCTATAGTTTTCATTCAAACTTTATTAAAATTTCAGGGATGCTTCTCATAGAAATAGTAAAAAGTTAAAAAATGTATATGAAACTGTGGAAATGTTTAAATAGTTAATGTACTCTTGAGTCAAAAAATGAAAAACAATAAACCTGAAGGTATCAATTTTCCTGATTTTAAATTATATTGCAAAGCTATCATAATCAAAAGAGTATGGGACTGGCATAAAACAGATACATTAATTAATGGAACACAAAATATATCCTATAATAAACATATTTCTATAGTCAATTAATCTTTGATGATGCCTCCTAGAATAAACAAAACTGAAATGATAATCTTTTCAATAAATGATACTGAAAAAATTGCATATCTATCACAAAATGGGCAAAATCAGAATTTGTCTTACAATGTATACAATAATTAACTATAATGGATCAAAGATTTTAAGTAAAATCTGAATGTTAAACTTTTTTTTTTTTTTGTGGGTACCGGGGGGTCGACCTCAGGACCTCGTACGCCAACAGGCACCCGTGCCACTGAGCGATATCACCGGCCCCTTTTTTGTATGTGGGATCCGGAAGTCGAACTCGGGCCCTCGCGCTTGCAAGGCAGGCGCTTACGCCGCTGAGCCATCTCACCGGCCCTGAATGTTAAACTTTTAAAAGAAACTACAAGGTAAAAGTACCTTGGCATTGATCTTCTAATGACCTTTTTGGGGTGTGGTCCTAAAAGGATCAGCACCAAAAATAAACATATTGGGCTACTGAAAACTAAAAGCTTTGCACAACAAAGGAAACAATCTACAGATAAAATGAAAAATCAATGTATAAATGGGTCAGAACATTTGCAAGCCATGATCTTATAAAAAGCTTAAATTCAAACTATTAAATAAACGTACACAACTCAGTAGCAAAAAAAGAAATAACCCAGTTAAAAGGCCAAAGACCTGAATAGATTATTTGATTGTCATTTGAGACAGGGTCTCACTGTGCAGTTCAGGCTGGCCTTGAACTCTCAGTGATCCTCCTGTCTCAGGAGTTCTGAGATTACAGGTGTGCGCCACCATGCACACCTGAATAGACAATTTTCCAAAGAAAATATACAAATGGCCAGCAGGTATATAAAAGGATCCTCAACAGCACTTCTTGCCAAGGGAATTTTAATCAGAGTCAAAGTGAGATATCATCTCACATTTGTTAGAATGTTTACTATTAAACATACACACACACACAAAAAAAAAAACAAGATTAGAAACTCTGGTGAGGATATGGAGAAAAAGGAAACGCTGATACACTGTTAGGAGAAATTTTAACTGGCATAAACATTATTGAAAACAGGATGGAGTTTCTGAAGAAAATTAAAATTCAATTTTCATACAATCCAGCAATCACTGCTTCTGGGTATTTATCAAAAACAAAACAAACAAAACCCAAAACTAAAAACTAAAATCAGGATCTCAAAGACACATCTTGTATTCCCACTTTCCTCAATTAAAAATGTGGCATGTTTGTGTGTATCCTGGGCCGATTATACGAGAAAAAATGGAAGGATGCGTACAGTGTTCTCGAAGAGCTCCGTCCTGCTCAGGTGAGGGTATCTGTCGCCATTGCCTTTGGAAGTTGGTCTCCCATTTCTTCAGATTTCCAACACAGACTCACACCAGCGACTTTCCAGTGAGATTCCAGGCCCTCGACCTTGGACTGGTGCTGTATCCTTGTGCCCTCCTGTTCTGCAGCTCCGTCTTCTTGTGATGGGCAGCTGCCAGACCCTCTGTCTCTCCACCATACCCATGGCCATTGTGGAGTCTCTGGCCTCTGCTTCCATAAGCCTACCTAATAAATCCCCATGCACATATATTCTGTTCCGCTAGAAAGCCCCGACAAATACGTCCTCCTTAGTATGCTCTTCTCCCATCTTTCTCAGTCTTTTCTTATTTTTCATGACTGATCGTTTTGAAGACTGCTGTTCAGGTATTTTGTAGAATTTTCCTCACTTTTGGGTTTATCTGATTCTTTTTTGTGATTAAGCTTGTCTACAGTTTTTAGTAAGAATTTCACAAATCTAAACTTCCTACCGTTTCCTGAAACTATGGAAAAACTTATCAGTGCAGTCATCTTGAAGGCGCAGTAGAACTTGAAAATTATGTCCTTTTCTCAGCATTCTTTGACTACTAATATGTTTGATTTTTCTTTCATCAATAAAGAATGTTAGGGCCGGTGAGATGGCTCAGCGGCATAAGCGCCTGCCTGGCAAGCACGAGGGCCCGAGTTCGACTCCTGGAACCCACATACGAAAAAAGGGCCGGTGATATCGCTCAGCGGCACAGGTGCCAGCTGGCGCACGAGGTTGACCCCTGGTACCCACAAAAAAATAAAAAATAAAAAAATAAAACAAAGAATGTTACACTGATAAACCAGTTATTTGTGATTTTTCTTTTATACACACAAATGGAAAATTGCCTTTTAATCTGAAGACATTTAAGTTTATGTCCAAACTTTGGATTGTCCTTTTAAATGTATCTTCACTGAATTTTTATTCTACAGAAGTCATTTTTCCTCCCTTTTTAAGCCTCTGTTAAAGTTCTCATAGCGTGTGGAAAAATCATAGCTTTTGTGTCATTAAACACGGATTTTTATGTCGTTTACACTTTGTAGCCCATGTGAGAGTAATCAACTTCCTTCTTTCATGTATAGTTTCTTAATTTAACAAATAATGTGAATGTGAACTGTACTACAGACAGACTTACACGTTCTCATCCAGAAAATGTATGTACTATAATTTTCTGTATATTGATGCTAACAGGCAAACTATTGTATTTCCAGTGGTAGGCAAGTCATCTGTCCCTTAAGAGTTTTGTGACTTAACATGTCTGTGTTGACATTCTTTCCCTAAGAAAATATCATATCACAGTGTTTCCTCTGTTTTAATATTACCAGGTTGAATTATTCTTGACAGTAATTTGTCTTTTGGAATTTCAATGCTCCCAACTTTAAAATTCCATCTGTCATCATACCAATATTGTCTCTTTAATTTGATCTTTCTTTAGTTTGAATAATATTGTAGATTGTTTCCTATGGAGACTTTTAAATTATTCCCTTCCTTTCCTATCCTTCCTATCAGTTTTTCCAAGTTGAGTAGACATTACTGAGTCGACTTACTTATCAGCCATGAAGTATATGTGGATCTGAGAAGGCACTGCCATTCTTTGGCACCTCTCACTATAACAGTATTATTCTGTGAGACTTTTCCCTCTCTGGTATTCCTTAAAAGATTTGATATTCAACAACTTGCAGTTATCATCTCAGAAAGAAAAAAAAAAGTATAAATTGTCTTCAAAATATAGTTTGCTTAATTTAGGAGGGAAAAAGGTAAACCAGATCAAAAGCAAAAAAAAAAAAAAAAAAAAAATACAGAGACTGAGCCTGACATAGCTTGGAGACTTTGCCAGACAAGACATAATAATGTATATCATCAGGGCAAACTCTTTCTGAGTGTGACCATTCTCCCCAATTTAATGTAGATTTAGATGCTAGTTAGGAACTGTACACAGTTTTCACTCTCCTATGATCATGTTGTGCAAATGGGATGTGTAGTTTTGTTTTGTTTTGTTTTGTTTTCCCAAGGGGTGTAGGGTTCACAGAAACTTTCCTTTTGGTAACCTTTCTTATTCTTCCAAAAAGGAATGTAATACGATATCTGGACTCCACGCTAAAGATTTTAGGCAAAGTGAAGAGAAGAGACAAGGTATTCAATCATGACAGTCTTTACTTAAGGATATAGGTGATCCTATAACTGACCATGCACTTTGAAAATTACTGTTAAGTTGGAGAAGAAAGCATGCCTCTTCCAATCTATTTCTTCTTGATGATTATACAGTTTTAAACTTAAAAGGCCAAAATGATATTTAGAAGCGTGAATTGGTTAAATGTATACTTCATCCTGACCGTGGATAAGTCGTAAATGATTTATGTGTGCCAAAGAAACCATTTAGAAAGCATATTCCTCGCTGAGTCTGAGTGTTGAAGATAAATCTATTAAAAGAAAACTTCGAGTTGCATAATGGAAAACATTACACCACTTAAACGGAGAGCTATGTGACCTTTGTTTATCACTTCATGTCTCTGGTCTGTGTGCTACAAGATCCCTTCCAAAGCCAGATTCCTAGACTCCAGAGCAGTACTATTTGATATGAGGCTCCAGGAAGCACCCTCAGAGTCATCTGGGACCTATATGGAAATGTGAGATTTTAGTACTTGCTTTAGATCTATTAGATAAGGTTCACTAGGGATGGGATCAAAGGGCCTCTTCCTGCAATTCTTCTGAATATTCAAGTTGAGAAAGAGTGCTCCAAGCCACTTAGGTCAGTTTGAAATTAGTAGAGACAGAAATATCTAAGCTACAAGGAAGAACATAAAGGTATTCTGGAGGAAGGGTTTCTCTTCATGTATGGAAGGAAAGACTGGAAAAGTTTATGATGATTTTCTTGCTATGGTAAAACTTAGTTTGGCCAAATCTAAACAAAAATGATCAAAGTGGCTGCCCACTTTGCAGTACTCTTCCTCTTTCTCTTGTAACAACTACTGTCACTGGAGTGCAGTCCTCACTCTGACCCCCAAAGAATCAAGAAGGTTTCTACAAAACCCTGCCAAAGAACATGTGCTTACTTTCTGTCAGTGAAATTTTCCTTACATGGCAATCTGGAAGCTAATATTTCTGTGGTAAACCTGCTAGTATTCCTCAAGTGCAAGAAAATCCATTTTTCTTTGTGACACACAATTTCACACTACAGTCTTCCAATTCTCTGCCACTACACAGGACCCCAGGAGGAAAAGACCCTCTGTTATAACAATCCTCCGTCCTCTATTGAAAAAGGGAAACTTATGGTTAATATACTACTTTCCCCTGGCACGTAAAATAGAAATTTTACTATACCTATGGCCATTAAAAAAAAAAAAAAAAGGCAATGGATCAGGAACATAAATGACCAGGAACATGAAGCAAGAACAAAAATTTAAAAAAAAGGACAATATCTCTCATAGGCAAAGGAATTGAACTATCTGAGAAAAACCATATAATGATGAATAAATACATTTGGCACACCTGGTATCAAGTAAAAGGGTCACAGTCATGCTTTATTATTCCTGCATTGTTAGGTATTCCAAGTGCTTTTTAATACTTATAGAAACTATTCACTAAACCAGTAATTGCAGAAGTTAATTTTAGCATAAAAGTAAATAATACAACCCAGAAATTGTCAAGGTGGCAGGAGTAATAAAGTATTACTACAATGGAAAACGAAAAATAAATCCTTATTGAGCACATAGATGGATGAATGATTATACAAATGAATGATTGAAGTTTATAACAACACGTGCAAAAGCAATACAGAGATTGAGACTCAATTGATTGTTCAAAAAAGATAATTATTTTTATTTTTCTAATTAATTTGTTAGGGCAAAGGGGACTTTAAGGAGAAATATAAGTGAAGAAACAGTTTAAATGTTCTCAATAGAAGTTGGCAAATTGTCATTGTTTAAATGGTCAGGTTCTAGTGTAAAACTATGTGTGCTCAAATCTTGGCTTTATTGCATGCTACATGGATACCTTAAGCTCAACAAGTCTATAAAATGCTGCTATATTTTGGATCTTTTTAAAACTTTTATTTTTATTAGTACGTGTTTGCAGTATACAATGATCACATTCATCGTGAGGAGTTGGTACATGGATATAACACATCTTAATTCTTTTTCCATCCATCTTCCCTTCCCTCCTTCCCTTCGCCTGAATGTCTCCCAAAGGCCTCTGTACTGAGGGCCTAGATTCTGCCTGGCTCTATTGGGAGTGACAGGAATTTTAAAAGGTGGGCCTATTGCAAAGTCTTAAGCCACTGAGGTTGTGGCCTATAAAGGAATTGTGAGACCTGAGATTCTTCTTTTTCCACTGCTTCATTTCCTCTGCCACATGCGCCCTCACATTCCCGCTGCATTCCTTCAGAAGCCCAAAAACATTGGGTGCAACTGGTCATAGAGTGGAGCTTCTAAAACCATGAGCCAAAAGAAACATTTTCTCTGCATAATTTGACTGTCTCAGATATTTTTATAGTGACTGGAAGCTCATTAACCCAAAAATTCATATCAAGAGGTGGAATCTTTCTAGTTACTATATATTTCAAGAAGCCTCTGGAATTTATTTCCGGTGTAGCAAACTTTGGACAAATTTGGAGAAGTAGGGTAGAGGAAGCCTAGAATGCTGAAAGCAGAGTTTAATGGTGATTTAATGGGTTGTTTTGGGCCAGTGATATAGCTCAGTGGCATAAGCACTTGCCTGGCAAGTGTAAGGTCCTGAATCCTGAATAATAAAAAAAAATAATAATAATAATGGGTTGTTTTAAGGCCACAATTTTACGGATAGAATCGTGTATAGTAAAATTTATGCTGATGATGTTGTTAACAACAATGAGGATTGTGTTAGGAATTTGACTAAAGGCTATACTTTTTACACCAAAATAAAAAAGAGGATGTATTTTTTTCCATGAAACTTTGTGGAAGGCTGAGCTTAGAGATCTTGGGCTAGTTTACTTCGCAGAGAGAGAATTTCAGGGCAGCACAGCATTCAGGCAGTATCATGGGAGTTATTGGTTGCTTCTAGGCAAATGTACAGTGAGAAGGAGGAGCAAAGAGGAGTAGAGCAGAGGATTTAAAAATTTGCATTGAGCCAGAAAAGGAGCACATGAAATTTTTGGCTAAGGACTCTTCAGTTATTAGTGGTGATAGCAAGAAGCCAAGTGCTTTGCAGGTGGACAGGAGGAAACATCTCTCCAGGGTATCTTGGGAACGTGCAAGGCCATCCAACTCATCATAGAGCTTCCTTTCAAAAACTTTCCTTTGAGAAAAGAGCCCTGAAGGCCCTTCCTGCTCCAGAGTACCATGGGATCCATTTTCATGTTCAGTCAGCAAGGCACTCACTTACTTCACCTTGGTTAACTTCTGATATATTCCTATCACACTGCCACAGAATTAAAATTCTTAACTTTTTTGAAAAAAAAAAAAAAAAAACTATCTCATACCATTGTTTTTTGTTTTTTTTTGGTGGGTACCAGGGGTCGAACTCAAGACCTCGCGTGCCAGCAGGCGCCCGTGCTGCTGAGCAATATCACCGGCCCTTTTTTCATTTATAGGTACTGGGAGTAGAACTCAGGACCTCACGCTTGCCAGGCAGACCATTGCGTTTTATGCTGGTGGTGTATAAAGTAAGTTCTATAATCTGTGTTTATGCTACTTTTTTAATAATATTTAACTTCTGGAATTTCAAAGACTCTCTTTTGGTAACAATGAAAGATAATTTGAACAAATAAAAGAGTTTCAGCATCAGAATCTTCTATTTTCTATAAACTTACAAAAGTCTCTTTACAGACTCAAAGCCAAAGGTTTGCACTAAAAGTCCCCAGACATCTGCCCCTGAGGTTAACCTGTGGAAATCATTTCTTACCATCTGTACTAAAAGGAAAAAAGTAGTAAAAAGGACAAAGAAGAAGTGGGGAAAGTGGAAAAATACTAATTTGTGAATGTTACCAAATATTATGCTTCTACAATTATATAAAAATTGCTAAACCTCAAAAAAAAAAAAAAAAAAGAAAGAAAGAAAAGAAATCATGGCCAATGCTGCCATGATTCAAGCAAGTCTAGATACAGAGAACAGTGGCAGTAGAACTTGACATCATCTACATGACGCTGGCTTGACAGGCATGCAGCATGCAAAGGTTGTGAGAGTATGGTGGCTTCTGCCACTATTTCAAAGGAAGGCTTGGGAGGCTCAGCAGTATGTGGGAAGGTTGCAGTGTATGGAGATGTGACAGTGAAGGTGAAGCTGCAGTGGACAGCAAGTTAGACACCAGCTACTGTAGAAAGCCTGCCAGGTACGGTTGCAGAAGGCTGGCAAAGCCAGCCCAAGCAAGTAACTATACAGGCCGCAGCAGTTAAAGCCACAGGGGCAGGGGTGCCAAGCATCTCTTGCAAGTCCACACACAGTCACAGAATGTTCTGGATCCTGTATGTGGAGGTTTTAGGATTTAACATTAGCCCCGATAGGTTTCAGTGTTCCTTTGGTCCAACTCTCCTTACTATTTCCCTATTTCTTCTATTTGGAATAGGAATAGTTACCCTGTGCCAGGTTTCAGTATTGCTTTGGTCCAACCCTCCTTACTATTTCTCTATTCCTTCTATTTGGAATGGGAATAGTTACCCTGTGCCTGTCCCACCACTACGTCCTGGAAATATACATTTTTTGTTTTTTATTTCTTAAGGAAGATCATAGCTCAGACTTTTGAGTGAATCTCAAAGGAGACTTTGGACTGGATTTTCAGGAATACTGCAGCAATCAACACCTGGGGTTGGACTGATGTGTTTTGCACTGGGAGGTGGGCACAGATCTCAGAAGCAGAATACTATAGTTAAGTCTTGAATGTCTTTCAAAGGCCAATACTAAGGGCTAGGTCTACAGGTTTGTGCTATTGGAAGGCTTTGGAAACTTTCAGAGGTGGGCATAGTGGAGGGACTTTAGATTACTGGCGATGTGCCCTTGAAAGCAACTGTCAGACCCTGGTCTCTTCCTCTTCAGCTTTTTTCTTCCCTGCTTATGAGAAGAACAGTTTTATTCCCACACCCATTTCTTGTCAATGCCAGCTGACATCACCTCTACAGGGGTCAAAAAGTAATGGTTCCACCTAATCATGGAAAGGAACCTCTAATCCTATGAGTCAAAAGAAAACTTTTTATCCTAGAAGTTCATTATTTCAGGTATTTGTTTTAGTGGGAGGAAGCTGACATAAATGGGGACCAAAAAATAAGTCCATATCCCAAGGGTTTTATTTTGTAAATTAGGCTTGTATCTATATATAATTTGATATAATAATTATTAACTCATAGTTAAATCACCCTTGTCAATATTAAAAGCTTTATTTGTTTTGTTTTGTTTTCTTTTGAGACAGGGTCTTGCTATGTAGTTTAGGTTGGCCTTGAACTCACTATGTTGTCCAGGGTATCCTTGAACTCATGGCAATCCTCCTGCCTCAGCCTCCTGAGTGCTGGGATTACAGGTGTGCACCAACACACCTGGCAAAGACTTTATGTTTTTACAAAAACCCAGAATGGTGTGTTTGTTTGAGAGATTCTAAGCACTGCATGGTTCTCTTTCACCTAAAGTTTCATTTACTGACTAGAAATAACGGTGAAGAGATTAAGAATCTTAAGAAGATTCTGTCACCCATATGACAGTGAGCACTAAATATTTAAGGGGTTAAAACTTTAGCAATTCTAGATTGTGTCTTTGATCTGTAGTCAGTTTTATCTAGTAATCAAAATTATCCATATCCAATCAAAATTATCCATGAGATAATTATGTTTTGGCTAAGAATATGCAGTTGGGACGCAGAAGTCATGATCAGAGCATATGGAAAATACAGGACAAAAAGATAAAAAGCAAGGGAAGAAGGAAGGAGGAAGAAATGGAGGATAAGGGGAAGAAATAAAAGAAAAGAAAATTGCCGGTCTGAGAAGTAGACAGTGTTTTTCAGTGCACCGAGGAGGGAAGCAAAGCTCCCTTAGAAATATTTTGGATAAAAGCTTGCTACTTAAAGAGATCTTTTAATTAAATAGGTAAGCAAAAACTGAACTTTTTTGAAGAAAAATGTTTAGGGTCTTAATGTAAAGAAGTGTCCTCATGCAACAGAAGGATGTGAGAAAAGAGCAGAGTCAGTGAAAGGAAAAAAAAATCAGAAATTGAATGGAGGAAAAAACTCACACTAAAACCAGCAATTTTGAGAACAAGTATTTCATATAGGATAAATATGTACATATATTATGTATATGTATTTATTTACAGATATTAGCACATGAAACGATTATCTAATAATACTATGGTACCCATTCTTTGATGTTTATTCAGCCATTCTTTACTAATTGTCAAATATGTAGGTCATTTTGCAATAGAAGTATCTTCTAAATAATTTACATATATATATGGTCATAGGTGGATCTCACTTGACAATTACAGACACGGGTCTGTTGTCAAGAGTCGGGAGTGAAGCTGCCGCAAAACAATCCATAGATGATGCTGCCTCACTGCGCTCAATTCCAAAATTTATTTATTTATTTTACTACATAGGCTGCTCCACATGGAGAATTCAATTTTTGACCATAATTTAGCCTGCCATTTTCACTGCAAACTTCTGATTCCATTGTATAGAAATAGATAGATTATCAAAATTTGGTTCGCTGCTGAAGGAAAATTTAGGCTAAATACTATCTCAGGATGTAATTTGATAATTAATGTTAGTAGTAAAAAGTACTCTAAAATACACTTTATGCTTCATATAAACCATTAAATTTAATTCTAGCAAACATCTATGTTTTGGTAAAATTCTTATCCCTGTATTATTGACGATGAGTCAAATCTTCCTTAAATTAATTGCTTTGATAACAATCCTGAAAAAGGAAGAGCTAAGTCCCAAAAGCACACACTTCCCATGCTTTGCTTAAAGGCATGTCAAAGTTCTGTGTTACTTTGTTTTACTCAGTTTTACTTAATAGCTTTCACAGAATAGATAGTAATTGAGTAATATAAAATAATTCTAGTACATACATGTTGAGAACCACTTAGATTTCTTTATTAAGTAAAAGCTGGATGGCTCAGAATAAATTAAAAATAAAAATAGACTATGCAGTAAGTTCGAGAAATACAGAAGTTTAATATGTGTATTCATCACTGCAAATAATTTTGGCAAGCAAATCAAAGAAAATAAAATGGCATTCAGAAAACATCATGGTAAAATTTTGTCTTCGAACTTTCGTTCCAAGGAAATGGATTTGAGCCTAGAAAATAGATCTACTTGTGTCTAGAACTGGTGTATTTTCTGGTCTCAGAAGAGTTTCCCCTGTTTTAAGCATTTAGGCCAAATGAACAGCATTACCCTTCAGCAGTTAAAACCCCTTACTATATTTCTGTTGGAAACATAAACCACAAAATGTTATCTTGTGGTTTAAATTAGGATTCCCAAATTGGGAATCAAAGCACAGCACATACAGTTAATTTTAAATTTTAGAAAATGAATTTTTTCAATGATTTGCATGTGACACGTAGTATTTGTGAAGAGATAGAAAATGTTTTTATAAAATTATTATTCACCAAAAATTCAAATTTAACATGGTAGGCAGCATATATTTTATTTATTGGCCATAAGTACCTGAAATAATTGAATAACTCATACATTTTTTAAAGATAGATATGTCTAATGAGTCTTCTCAAATGATAGAATCAACCTATGATGAAACTTAAAGCCAGAGAGGCAGACCTTTTTACTGTGAACCAAATATTTTCTTATGGTAGTTTCATTACCTGCTTAAAGGCTTTTAAATGAGCTTTTTTTCTAATGTTTCTTTCCTTCATTCTTGAAAAATAATATTTCTCTTTTTTCTTCTAGATTATCATATTTAATATGGTTGCACTAGGATATTTTATTTCATGCTTAAGAAGAGAATTAGTGTGACAAATAATTAAGTCTACGTGGGATGTGGAAATTTTAGAATGGCCTTAGGAAGTGGCAGTGCTATGCCGCATGTCAGTCCACAGTTGAAAGGGTCCATGTATAGACATCAGCTTTTGTGACTCAGATACTATGGGGAGAAAATGAACAAAAAGAAAGTCAGAAGTCCCCCTCTTCTCTCCCACTGGAGATGCTGCTCAAAAAGCCTGAATCCATCATTTGCAGAATATTTAGTCTAAGAGTAGGGAAGGGAACCAAGCAAAATAGACCAAATTGAAAGTTCTCTATCTGGAACACAAGGCAAACTGCTGTTTCCAGAGCTACTGTCTCGTAAGAAAAAGAGAGAATTTCATTCTCTGTATATCTAACAAGAAAATCTGCATTTTTGCAACATGCTTCATTGAGAGTGATGGTAATTTAATAGCTAAAATAAAAAACATAAAAATACACCTTCAATTTGTCTCAAAATGTATAAGTCTAGCTTGGACTCATGCATATAATATTGAATATTTATTGAGTCCTTGTCTCAAAATATATAAGTCTAGCTTGGACTCATGAATATGATAATATTGAATATTTATCCAGTCCCTATTTTATGTTAGTTTTTCCTCTGCTAATTAGAAGACTTTCTTTCAAGCTATCGACACTGTGAAGCAGGTAGAAATATTATCCCCATTATACAGATTAGCATAACTGCCTGAAATTGTACAGAAAATAAGTGGCAGAATTTCTTCAAAATATGATCCTAAATGATGAAAAACCTTTGATTCTTATATAATGGGAGTGAGTGGCATGATCTACAGAAGGTCCTGAAATAATCTGATTTTTCTCATTCTTATCTTTTGATCGATTAGTCCTAATTCCAATAAACGTGAAAAACAGTTTCTTTTATCACAATCCAATAAATTGTCTATTGGAAATAAAAATTAGTTACTGAAACAAATATATTTAACCAGGTGTTCTGTTCTGTTTATCTTTAGCGATTAGTGCAAAATCACTCTACTGTGATTCTCAACTTTGGCTGCCTGTGGAAGCTGTAACCTACGTATTTGGATTTTTAAAGATTTCCAATTGTTGAAAAATGTTACACTGTTTTTATTTGCAGACAGCTTAATACCGATGAACCTTACTGTAACAATTTACCTGTAACAGAAAATACTTAAAGTCACTTTTTTAAATGTGTGAATAAAATGGGTCTTGCAACATTTCTAACTGCTATGCACTAGCTATAAAAAATACTTTTGACAGACATATAACTCAGCTTCTCTTTTGAATATAGAATTAGAAGAGTAGGTTTTATCTATTCCCAGAGGAGGATCAAAAGAAGGAAAAGGGAAGTTGTAAAATATATAGGGGTACATGTAAAATTGCTTAAACTTACTACATCATCGATGATAATAACAAAGTGGCAGTATATATTTTAAAGACTAACATTTCAGAACACTGCTTGGCTTCTCAGTGTTTGTGGGTTATTGTGCAGTGATCCTGGTCCCCAGCCACTAGTTACCCAGCTCCAGCTTCTTATACCAATTTGCATTCTTCTGAGAAAAGCAAACATGCCCATGCATAAAGGCTTTAGCCCCTTGTGGTTCCCAGAAATCAAATTAATCCACATGGTGGATTAAAAAAGTGGGACATGGGAGCGTGGTGACTCTTGGTGATGGCAGGAGTAGACCCTCAATGATTTAAGAACATGTAAGTGCCTCTTGGCAACAGGGATTGCCTGGGCTGTGAGCCCCTCTGGACTTGTTGGCTGTGGGGGTCCTAATTATGAGCATAATAGATAAACTTAACGTGGTCACAACAAGCTGCTTAATCTCATTCTGCTAATAGCAGCCAATTAAGTTTACATTATGAAATCATTTCTAAAATTGGAGGTAGGTGGACTTTTTAATTATGAATTGTTTGAAAACATTAAAGATTTTGAATCAAGGGCTTGAAGCATTATCTTTGGCATGTGGTAATAATTCTGATATTTCTAAAATTGTCTTCAGTGCTTAAAATAGCAAATCATTAAGAAATGGAGTTAAAGTGTTGTATAATTCAGGTATATTAGTGCTATATATTTATATGATTGCTTTCTTCAGTAAAATTCATTAAAAATTTTGATTAATTTTAATCAAGGTTCCAAATAGCCCTTTATCTATTTTTAAGCATTGATTCTAACTATCTAACACTGATTTTAATACATATTTAATAAATTCCTTCTTCACATTGAGTGTTTGAACTAGACATTTAATGGTGAAGATAGTATATAAAAGTGGGAGAAAAACATTACAACTACATGTATTAGTTCTTCAGTGTCCAAATATGCAATGCTTTGATTTTATACTAGCTGTCTGTTTGGGTCTAAAATAAATAAATATTAAAAAACTTAAACCATCTGAGATATAGGGGAATGAGCCACAATTTAGTCACAGGTTTCTTACTGTAAACACAATTTCCAGTCAGCAAAATCAAAAGAAGTACTGCTTCTAAATGCACATTTTAAAATCCCTTTACTTATTTTTGTTTGCTTGCTTGCTGTTTTTTGCTAGATGTTTCCATCTTTACATGAATATGGAAAATAGAAAATTACGTTTTCCCATGGAGGTTTTTTGAGGTTTGTATCAGTGCAGGCATAATTCGGTGTGTATTGAGAGCATCGTTTCTCAGGCTCTGGTGAGATCAGAGTCGCCCAAGTGTTTGTGCAAACACAGACACTGGTCCCTTTCTTGTTTCCTGATCCGCAGGTCTCAGATGAAGCCCAGGAATCTACATTTCTAGCAAATTCCCAGGGAATTCAGCTGCTGCTGAGTTAGGGGTCAAACTTCCTACCACAGTTTAACACTAATAAAAGTGCAATATACTCCAGAAGTGCACAGCCAATTAATTCAGGTTATAAAGTCTCATTTGATTCGCTCTAAGAATATTATCCCACATGAAGAAGAAGAATGTCAATGACATCCTTCAGCAGGGACATCATATTTTGTAACTTTCTCATAAGCTAATTTTATACATTAAATTTATTTTGTAATAGTACCTAGTTTTATTCTTCTGTCTAAATTTCAATTATATTAATGATATCTATATTCTATATTCTCCCATTTTGATACACTTATTACTACTGATACTATTACTATTACATCACTATGAAGAAGAACTAAGTAAACATTGTTTTTATTACATTCTACAAAGGAACACTTAATATTAGTTCTCGTGAATCTTTTCTTAAATTCCTAAATCCAGGGTTACTAGGTCATGTTAACATCATCCTCCAGGCCTGAAGATGGTGAATAACCTGAAATATCAGGTGTAGTAAATTCTCCTCACTGTTCTTAAAATCGCATTTTTATAGAAACCTCGTATTATTGATCAGAGTTATTGTGGAACTAGAGGAAAGGTGGTCAGAGAATCCATGACTGGATACCAGTCTAAATGAAGAAGGCAAACCATAAATCTCTGTATCTCCAACAGTGACCTGATCATTAATGAATCTAGAGCTAACACACCAATCAACCAAACAAAAGCACCAATAACAAAATCCTTCAACTGACAATGATGAGTACCAGGGTTCCTACTGTTTATTGCACTTTAATGAACTGATCTAATTTGCTTTAGATGCTTATGTAGTCCTTATTCATATACCCTGCATACTCCTTACCAGTTTGTGTCTTAACATATTTCACAATTTATATGTTCAATCCAATTTCTGCCTATATGAGCCATATGTTACTGGAAGGGTGTCTTCATATATCTCAGCCCTTCTGGAGATGGTAACTGCCAATTATGACTCATGGAGATTATGTAGCTTAGAGCAGGAAGGGTGTGCAGAGGTGAGCTAAATTAGTTTTGTCATTTAATAGATGAATAATCTTAGGCGTTATTTGGTGAGAGTCACATGGGTAGTCAGTGACACAGATGATGAGTGCTGAACCGATTCCCTACATGGTGCACTTTCTCTTGATGATTATACTTAAAAAATTCAGCGATTCTAAAAGATGCCTGCCAAAGTCTAGTCTCATGTGAAGTGATGGATTTTGAAATATGATGTACTTGTCATGTGTACTACATTGTAAATTAAAGTTCTGCCTCTGGGGGAGCAAAATACTACATCTGTCTGTCTATGTATATCTATTTGTCTATCTATCATCTATCTATCATCATCTATCATCTGTCTATCCATATCCACCCTACCTATCTATGTCTTAAAGAGGTTTGTTTTCAGACGTAGGCTTATGTGATTCTGGTAGATGAAAGGAGATGAAAAGGTGGAGAGAGGTTTATTACTTCCAGCAAGTAAAGGGAGCATGGAGAAAAATTCCCAAAGCAGCGTTCACCCAGCCTGTATTAGAGAAATTTATTCATATTCATATAGAAACGGCTCTTTATCACATGTAGAGGCAGGTACATTCTTAAGCATGATTTTCCCCACATTCAGACAAGGCAGATACAAAGCCTCTTGGCAGAGAATTTAGCATTATAATGAGCCAAGATTACTCTAAGTCACCCAAAAAGAGTGAGACAGAGTAACTCAGCTATTATAGCGGGCTCTTTGTAAGTTTCTCTGGAGAACCTTATGTGTAATAAACAAACAAAACAAACAAACAAACAAATAAAACAACTTTGAAGCAACAGCTTTTCCATCACCTCAAATAGAAAATGACCCCTAGAAGTTTTGCCTGGTGGATAAGAATATTTGTCTTAATACATGTAACCTCCTCCCCAGAAAATGCCTACTTATTATTTAATGCATCTCAAAAAGTTTTGGATTTTTAAAATAAATCTTGTTGTAGTCATTTGTGACTTGCAGCATGATGTTATAAGATACATATATACATTAAAATGGTTACTGTAGTGAAGCAAATTAGTATAGCTATCATTTCAAACAATTACATTTTGGTGAAAAGAGCATGTAAAATCTACTTATTTAAAGAAATTCCTTAGTATGGTATAATTTTATTAACCATAGTGTTCAGGTTGTACATTAGGGGCTGAAACTTGCTCAGCCTACTTTTCTGCATCTTTATGTCTTTGATCAACATCTCCTCATTCCTCCCCATCCCTGGTAGCCACTGTTTTATTCTATATTGACCGTGTCCTCCCTTAAGATCAACATGTAAAGAAAAGCATGAAATATTTATTCTTTCTGTGTCTGGTTTGAAAAAAGCAAGTAGTTTACCTTAATGAGGACACCTGTAATTCTACCTGCTACAAATCTTTACTTATTTATTTTCCTTGATCACGTTTTATGCCCCAACCTAAAGCTGCTATAGGTTAGGCATTGCTGTATGCCCAACACTTGAGAAACATGATAATATTTAAACCTCACAAAAAGTAGTAAGAAACCGAGATAGAGATCCTCATTTTACAGATTAAGAATTTAGTGGCAAATTATACACAAGACTCAAGATTCTATAGTTGAAAACATGTGGAGAAATGTCCTAAACTGCTTACTAGATTAGAGCTCTCTCAGAACTGTTACTATGTCTTATTTATGTGTTAACCCCCTGTTCCAAACATAGCCCATGGCACAAAGTAATTAATGAATCTTGAGGGACTGAATGGATAAATAAATGAACGAGTGAATACCTTTCTTCTTTTCCAAATTCAAGTCTTTTGCAGTACATGTATAGAGAGATACAAGTGATAAATATCATACTGATAATAACATTTATTTAAAGTCCTTCCACACCTCCTATAGCAAGGCTTCTATCTAGAGCCTAGCAGCTTTTTCCCCTTGGTAACCATGTATATATTCCTCATTTTGAAAAATGATAAAGTTATCATGACAATAGATAGGAAAAGTCAATTAAAAGAATACTTACTATAAAACACAAGTCAGAAGGATAGAATAAATTGTGACTCATTCTGCAACATACATTGTAGTGAATACTTAACACTTTAAGTTTCCTTGATCTCCACTTTATAAAATGAATTTTCTCCTATCCAGTGGAGGGTGTAGTCATCTTGATCCATTTCTGGTTCTGCAGTGCTCCTCCCACCTTGATTTCCCCAGCGTGGGCGGTGTAAGTTATCTGCCTCGTGGGGCTGCCCCCGTGACTGCTGCCTCATAGGTCAGCTAGATGCAATTTGCTTTGCTGGCCCCTGACTCTCATATCCCAATGGCCCGTGCAAACGTTGCAGTGATCACTGTTCAGTTCCCGTGTCATCTCTTAAAGCTCATGCCTGCTGGCTTTTAAGCTCATAAAATATCTTCCAGAAAACATATTTAGATAACTCTTCACCCAACCAAAACATTGGTCCAAGGATCCCTGCCTCTATGCCTCGTATGAATCCCTGTCCTCTGTATGTGTGGTCTGCAGGCACACTGTGAATTTCCCAGGATCTGTAAGAACCAGGAACTCTTAACCTTTTACTCGTGAATGTCTCATTGAGCCATGTAGGGCAATCTGACCCTTTAAAGTGAGGCTGCCTCAAAAGTACACATGCGGGTGGGGCCTCAGCTAGAAATCCTCTTTTCAGGGCTTTGGTGGCTGCTGGGGACGATGGCTACCAGCTTGGTTGATAGAGAAATTGAAAAATTTGTTTCCAAACACACAGGCAGCCACATATAATTAACACTTATAAAACCCATAAAAACTTACCTGAAACTTTGGGCAGGTAATTAGTAGTAGGATGAGTTGACTGATGTACCACTAAACCATTTTTATATCATTATTTTTGCCTCCCTTGCACCCCTGGAGAAAGATATCTTTAGAAGTTTAGTGTCATGTCACGTCCAGGTTCCAGAAAATAAGATATATAAACTTGTATAGTTATAATGATGATTCAAATGAGCAAGTATCCTTTCAAACATAATAAATTTGAGACATAAAATCTAAAGACCTATGCAGCGTAAGAATTTCGAGTTTATTATGGGCATAAAATGATTGAATCTAAGAACATATATGTTTATTTAAGATAAAAATTATAAATAATATGTTCCTTATCTTGTCTCATTTCGAGCATGTAATCTTTACAGTGCATTTAAGATTCCACTATCTGTATTTCAGGGACAAATGAATGTTGTCAGGGCTTTCCTGGATGGGTCCCATAGCAAAAAATGTTTTTTGAAAGCTTCTAGCCTTCCCAGATATTAAAGTTAATATTTGAAGGCTCCTTTAGATGAGCATAAAATACTTTATGGGCAATTAAGTTTTCATTGAATGGATTATTTTAAAAAAACCTAACATCTTGACTTTGATAAAAATATGAAATAAACATGGGCCAAAGATTTTATGAAGTCGTTAATTAATCAGAGAAACAGTAAAATGTCATGGTTGTTTTGGAAGGGGATTAAAAACCACACATATATAGATAATCAGGAATGACAATGAATTTATGACTAGATGCACGATTAGTCAATATCTGTAGGCAATAATCAAGTACAACCCACCAGGCAGACTCATTTGTATTTCTGGGAAATGGAGTTATTTGTATGGTTGTGAGAGCTCACAACTTGGAGGGCTGTCAAAAGCTCAAGGACAATGAAACATAAAGTCTATCATAAAGAAAACCTTGACAGAATAGGATATTGTGTGAATTTTTGAAAATTCAATTTAAAATCTTTTGCAATGTGCCCTAGGTACCTAAACAACAGGTTTTAGGAAAGTGAAAAGTATGTGATTATATAATTATTTTTTTTAGTTGCGTCTTTGTGGCATGGGGGATCGCAGATGATATTAGGGCACCAGAGAAGGGAGTGAGACTACTTATGCATGAATGAGGGGGGTGGTTGTCTATGGCCTCTGAAATGGAGTGCGTGAGAGGAGGACTGCAATGTTCAGTACGCGCCCCTCACCAACTTTCCTGAAGCCTGAGCTACTAGTACCCCAGAAACAGCTTATGATTGGCTATGCAATATATTGGCTGGTAGCATAGAACAAGGCCAGGGTGTGATTCCTCAGGAACACAGAAGCAGAGGGGCATTTGAAGGAAGACTTTAGGAAAGTCTAGTGGAGACTTAGTGCTTACTAAAGTCATCGTGGAATCGCAGCTGTGAGGCCGTCCTATTGCTATTAAAAGGATCACAGAGGTGACAGCTTATGCATGGTTACATGTAAGATATTGAAGTCAACACCTGTCACAAAAGGTATTTTGACTGATAAAAACATGTCTACTCTACAGTTTTAAGTGGATTACTTGGAAAGTAGCTCCAGCACTTTATGTATATAGTTCGCTCGGTATATATCAAGTCCTCAATGAATGGCAATGTTCTCTTTGTTATCTCTATTTTCTGCTTGTCACTATGATTGCAAGTATGCCAAGGTCATTCTTTGTCCTCTCCACTTATCTATGAGCTTTCATACAAATTCTGCTGCCACCAGGGACATTACTCTGGTTATTTATATGGACATTAATCGCCTTTGTCTGAAAACATGTTACCCTTTGCTACTATTTGAATGTTGAAGTTTCCCAAAGGTCTATTTATAAACCTTTGCTCACCAGAGGAGTGGTATGGGGAGATATTATGGACCTTTAAGAGGTGAGGTCTACTGGGAAATCACAGGGTAATTGGGGTATGACCTCAAAAGGATTCTCCTCCCCACCTTCTTCTCCTCTCCTCCTCCTCCTCCTCCTCCTTTTCCTCTTTCTCCTCCTTCTCCATCTTCTTTTTCTTTTTCCTGGCTTGTGATTTTCATCTGTGATTCCAACCATGCTCCCACCACCATGATGTGCTGCCTTTTCTGGAAGCCCAAACTAAGGGGACCACCTGATCTTGGACTTAAAACTCCAAAACTATGAGCTAAATAAAGTTCTCTTTACTTCCTAAGTGAGCTGTCTCAGGATTTTAGTCATAGTAATGGGAGGCTGACTTAGAATAATAACAATATCACTGAGTCTCAATTGTGTTTGTAGGTCATAAGCACCTAAAAGTACAGAACATAATACATACAATACCTACTTTTCTTCTTCAAAATAAGCATCTTTAAATTAGAGAGTTTGTATCAATAATAAATTCTGAAGGAAATAACAATAATGGGCACACATTACCTCAAGAAATTTATATTAGAAATCACATCACTGAGGGGTACCTCCACGAATTTAAGTGCATATCAGGCTAATTAACATTCCACAATCATTTTGAGTGATGCTAGTTTACTAGCCATTGTCACGTTCCTTAGATTGCTTAATTCTGTTTATTTTCCTGGAAGCACAATTTTAAAGAAGTGAAAATACTTGTAGAAGTTAAAATAACCATTAAAAAAATATACAGTTATTGTGTAGTATTCAACATCTTTGATTTCTCATAATATGTTGATAATATCACAGATACCTTCCAGCTATATTTGGATTATGGTTAAATAATTCAGTGGAGCTCTCAGGCCACAGCAGACAATGTGGCTGGCATATAAACAGCCCTCATGGTGAACATAATTTATTTCCACTCACTGTTTTCAACATACATCTCCCTTTTCCCTTCTCACAAGTTAATGGGGGTGAAAAAAGTGAGACACTAATTATAAGCTACTGTATTCCTCTCTTATCTGTGGGGGATGCATTCCAAAATCCCAGTGAACATGTGAAATTATAAGTAATATAACTGTATAACCTATACATATCCTATATTTTCCACTATACATATATAGCTATGATAAACTTTCACCAGACAAAATAAAAGATTAAAAATAACAACTAATAATAAAATGGAACAATTATAACTATGTACTGTAATAAAAGCTATGTAATTTTAATCTCTAAAAGAATCTTATTGTACTAGGTTCCCCCTATTTTCGTCTTGTAATAGTATGGGATAATGCAATACCAACATGAAAAGAAGAGGAGTGAACAACACAGACATTGTGACATCAGCATACACATGTTTTCTTGTCAATATCTGTCAGTTTTTATGTAAAGAAAACATGTTACAGATTCCCTTTGCCATATCCAAATGACCAGAACCACCACTCTTGCACTTTGGGCCCAGTATTAAGTAAAACATTTATTACTTGAACAGAAACACTGAGATACTGCTACAGATGGTCTGAAAACAGACGTGTGACTACAAGTGATGTACAGGCAGGTAGCTTACACAATGTGAATACACTGGACAAAAAGATGATTCACAGCCAGAAAAAGATAGAGATGGAATGCACAAAACTTTATCGTGGAGCTGGGGATATAGCTCAGTGGCACAGCGCCTGCTGGCGAGCGAGGTCCTGAGGTTGACCCCCGGTACCCACAAAAAAAAAAATAATAATAATGAAAATGACAATGGAGATATTACCATATATATTTGACTTTAAGCAAATCAGTTAGCCTAGTGTCATCTTAATATATGTAATATATATAATTTTTATTTTTCCATTTCCAATTTCCCCCACCACTGTTCATATCTTGGGTCTTCCAATATTGTTGAAGTAAATTACTTAACTCTTCATCAGTGCTCAGAACTTAAGAAGTTTAGATGATCTACATTACCCTTCAGTCTATCTCAATTTCTAGAAAATAGTGAATGCATCTTCTAACTGTCGCATTTCACAGGAGGCCTTTTTTAGTTGACTTTTCTCCATCAATTATTATGATAACCTTCCCATTCTTCACAACGAGGAGCTAATTATGTGCTAAATTGATGTCTACTGTAAAAAGCTGTTAACTTCTAGAAGGGATCCTTGATAAAAGATGTATAGGGGAAGTGGAAATTAATGTCCTTATCAGTGTGAAGCTTGATACACTGTGAATCTCTAAAAACTTATTTTGATGAGGTGAAAGATTCAAAAGACTGAACAGAAGCTGCATGAAATAAAAATATCTGTGCTTTATTTTCAAAGCAGAAACTTCTCCTAACACAGTATTTTGCTTGTAATGAGTAGTTGTTTTGATATAGCAATCAAACCATGTAATCAGTTACTCTACAGTTCCAAATATATCACAATAAAAGACACAAAGCATTTGTAGTAAGTCAAATCTGATTGTTTCTGGCCCTGCTAATGGTAAGCTGAATGACTGAAAAAAGGTAGGCTTTTCCGGCCTCAGTTTCTTTGTCTGTAAAATATGAGTAACACGGTCCACTGTTTGATCTCTGGCTCTAAATTCCAAAGCTGCAACAAATCGGGTTTTCTATCCTCTTAACTGTGAAAAATTTGACAGAGAATAAATGGCAAAAGCTCCTGACACTGTCTTAGATATTTCACCTTTTTGAGGGTGAATGTTACTTTTTCTTCAAATATCCCTAGGGCTCCCCACTTCTCTACTTTCTGTCTACTCAACATTTTTTTTCTTTTTAATTTTATAGTAATTATAATTTCCCCCCAGAGTGCTATTTTAGTTCCATATTTATACTTAACTGTTGTACCTAACACTTTTACATCATTATCTAAAGCGCTTTAAAATTAAAAATATAGTCTTTCCATAAGTATATTTGTATATGTATGTGTTTAACCACAACAGTAAATTTCTTCTTTATATTTTTTACACTTACTAAACATACAAACTCAAATATTTCTTGAAGAAATAGTTAATTCTCTACTGATCATGGAGGTTATAATAGTTTTCCACTGATGATTAATAAACTACCAAGAATTTAGTGGCACAGAACAACATATGATTTTTTTTTCATGATCCCAATCAGAAACCTTGGCACAGCTTGGCTGGGTGCCTCTGCTAGGCCACGGTCAAGGTACCTTCCAAGATTGGGTGATCCTTTCAGGCTTTGCTAGGTTTCCTAGGTTATGTGGAAATGAGGCACTTCCAAGTTCATGGGGTTGTGGACACAGCCAGTTCTTGTAGGTCCCTGGATTGAGAAGCTAAAATTTTTGCTGACTCTGAGCCAGAGAAAACACTCCCAGCCTCTTGCCATGTGGCTTTTTTTTAAGCAGGAATGGTTTATTTAGCTCACAATTTGTAGAGGTTTCAGTCCATAATCGGCTGGCTCCAAGGCAGGGCAGCACATGGCAGAGGGGCAACAGTTCATGGCGGCAGGAGACAGCAAAAGCAACAAGAGAGAGAGTAGAAACAGCCCCATGTGGCTTTGTCCACAAGACAGCTCACAGTTTAGTAACCCTCTCCTTTAATATCAGCAGAAGTGAGTCTCCTGGGAAACAGATACTACAATTTTATGTAACACAATCACTCTCAGCTAACTACATCCATCCATTCGCCTATGCCATACTTCTTTGATAAGAAGCAATCACAAGTCCTGCCAAATCAAGAGGAAAAGATTACACAAGAAAGCTAGGAAACTAAATCTTTCTACTACAGTGACTAATAGTAAGACTTCTGAATAAAAATTCTCACTACATTTCTCTTTTCTGTTGTGAAGACAAGATTCTTGATAATCTTGTCTCCTGCAAAAATAACATGATGTGTATTAAAAGACAATGACAAGTCATTAATGGTCTTAAGTAATAGGGCAATATTGTCCTGAATTTTAGAGAGAAAAGTGCAGAAGTACAAGACTTGCAAAAGCAAAATCAGTTCTTCTGCCAATCAAGTCATGTGAAAGGCAGTGTCATAGTGGATTAGGGTGAGGTTACATAACTGACAAGCAATGAATGGGTTTGAAATTTTGTTCTGAAAATAAAATTGATGGGGCCTAGTGCAGACAAGAGAATTTTGCAAATAACTTCTCTGAAATGGACTTGGATGACACTCATTACTGAGACTGAAGTCACTGAAAGAGGATCAGGTCATGCAGATAGTTATGTTAGTTCAGACTGGGAAATCTTCGTCCTGTAGATGGTAATTCAAAATGTACGATGGTGAAGTAAGACCAGCAAAAAGTGGAAGGTATTTGGAAGGTGTTTCCAGAGTAACATTGATAGTTAGATAAATGAAGGAAACAAAGTCAATTTAAGGGACTGAATTGGTCAGTCTGTGTTGTGATAACAAATAGATTGGGTAGCTTATGAAAAACAGAAATTTATACTCACATTTTAGAGGCTGGGAATCTGAGATCAGGGTATTGGTATGGTTAGATTCTAGAGAGGGGCCTATTGAAGCTGCAAACTCCTATCTTCTGTATCCTCGCAGGGCAAAAATAGGACAGAACTCTGTATTTCCTTTTCTAGTACAGCCATTCCACCTTCATGATCTAGCTACCTCCCTAAGTCCTCATCTCCTAATACTTCACTTTGAGAATTAAGACTTGAGCATAGGTATTGGATGGGGGGAGGTGGCAAAAATTCAGATGGTAGTAGGGGTTTAAAAAGGGGAAGCCTCAGGGAGAAGTAAATCTATGCAAACTGTAGCCAATGAATGATGGTGTTTTGAGAAGGAAAAAATACCAAAACTGTTTACTATGACTGAGATTTAAGTAAAATAATTAGGAATCCATTGCTTTATAAATAAAGATATTTTAGGTACACTCGATTAGTGCACATGATTCCTAAGTTACAACTCTCTGGGCTTAAAGGCCTTCTGAAGGTATTTATAGGTACCAAAAATGATATTGCAAGTTAGTTTCTTCAAGAGTTATCTCCATTCTCCTACTTAAGTTAAAATTTCTCTTTAGGACAGTTCCATCCTGCAGTGAATCCTGAAGAAATACAATCTGCATTGGCACCTTAAAAATTGTAAATGCTGCACAGCATTTTAGAAAACAGAACAATTGAGACACAAATTATTTATCCCCCTGGAGATTTATTTGGGATAGAAACTGCCATTTGTTCTGTAGTGACATGTACAGGTCTAGAATCTCTCTTTGAATTCTCTTGCAAGCTTTTATTTAAGCAATTGCAGTTGCAATTTCAGGCATTCCTAGAGATTAATGGTTGCCTGGGAGGGGTAGCTCTTTGGTCCATTAACTCCAACCAGCCATTAATTTCCATGAAAGTCCTGTATGAAAGTTATTATTACTCATATAAACTAAAAATGAAAAAAACATACAGTAGATGTATGGATTTTACCCATTCTCTCAGGATAATGAAAGTCAATTCATCTGTTTGAGGATGTTCAAGAAGAATGAAGTCCCTGTATGTAAACCAATCTATTCACTTAGTTTTGTTCTTGGCAATCTAGTTTTGTGTGCACTGAAACAATTACATACCTAATCTAAATACCTTGATCTAACCAAAGTGTTGGTCTTACGTGCAAACTGTTATACAACATAGAATTTTCAAGTTTCATCCTAGTTTGCAGAGGGAACTTTCCTAGCTTGACAGAAATCACTCTACTATACAGACATTGGTTTCAATTCTTCTGAAACATAAACTAACATCTTATTCAGCTAAAATGCATGCAGTTTTACTTTATAAAGAATAAAAATTGGTTTCAATCTCATATTTAAGTGCTTTTAAAGTGTTTTCAACAGCACATATCACAGATTTGAGCTTCTGTAACAGAGTATTATAAACAAGGTGGCTTAAACAATAGAATTTATTTCTCACCTTTCTGGAGGTGAGATAGTTAAATATCAAAGTGCTAGCAGATTTGATGTTTAGTGAGGTCTTCTTTCCAGATCTGCAGACAGCTGTGTTCTTTATCCTAATATGGCTGACAAGAGGGAGAAAGCAAGCAGCCTCCATCATTTCTTTATAAGGGCACTAATCCCATGCATAAGGGTTCCACTCACGTGGTCTAATTTCTCCCAAGTGTCTCATCTTCTAAGCCATAAAATTGAGTTTTAGGACTACAATATAGGAATTGGGATGGAAACAGAAAAAGTTCACAATAGTCTAGTTTTGCTTTCGTTTATTTTTTCTTGTTTGTTTGGGACAATTTCTCACTATGTAATTAAGGCTGGCTTTGAACTCCCTTTGTATCCCAGACTAGCCTTGAACTCCTGGCAATCTTCCTGCCTCAGCCTCCTGAATTTGGGGTTTACAGGATTATTTGGGGTTTACAGGATTATTACCTTGTTTGTAATAATCTATTATGGGAAGAATAGTGCCTCTAAAAATTGAGTATGATTTTGAAGTTAAATCTTATAAATATATCTTGAATATTTTGAGGGGCACTAAATAATTCAAGATTAATTATTAAAAGCCCATGAACAAAAAAATAGATATGACATATGTATAATAATACATAAAATTGTGAAATATTCTTCAAAAATTTTTTTAAACATTTATTCCACTCAAAATAATTAACTACTTAAACTTATAAGATTTTTATACTTTTAAACGCTACAAAAAATTCACTTTAGGCTTTGTCTACTAGCTTCCAGATCAATACTTTTAATATTGCAGGTTTTTACATTTATTTATTTATTTTTCTTTATGTGGGTACCGGGAACCAAACTCAGGACCTTACGCTTACCAGCCAGGTGCTTATGCCGCTGAGCTATATCACCGGCCCACATTTATTTTTTATTAAGCAAAATGATTATAAAACCTAATTATACATTTGGCACATATATTTACACATATGCATACATACAGACATGCATATGTACATACATACACACGTAAATGTTTATAATTGCATAATGCATGCATGCAAACTGCACATATGTGCATTAATGGATCAATATACATATAGGCTTTTATGTATACATATACACATACCCACATGTATGTGTCTACTTAATCCCCAAATGCCCAGCACATGTATAACATACATGCACTGGGAGAATATTATACTTTGTATCATATTTTTCACTTTATATCTTACAATGATAGTCACACTTGTATTGATTTATGAGCCATTCATTATTTTGTCCTTTCCATAATGTCACAGTTTGAATTGTACACTTTGTACTATTCAATTTTTTTTCATTTTACAGTATCTCCTTCATATTTATTAATGTATTTATTACAAATCTTATAATTTTTAAATTTCTCAGAAATATTTTATTGTAGAGAGGTGTCACAGTTTATTTACCCATTCTTCTTTTTAAGCGTATTTTAGTGGCTTCCTGTTTGGGGTAATTATGAATTAAACTACAGTAAACATTAGTGTATATTTTTGTGCATGTGAATAAATTTTCAAATCCACTGGAGTGCCATTACAGGAACGTCGGGGAAAACTACATTTAGCTTTGGAAAAAATTGCCAAACTGTCCTCCAAAATGACTGTGTGACTTTGCATTCTCAACAGCAACAAATGAGCTCCTGTTCCTGACTCTTCTGCAGAACTGCAGGCATACATTTTGAAATATTTTAGCCATATGCTGACAAGTGAGGAGGATCACTCTGACCTTCATGCACTGTCTTAAAAACGGGATAAGATTCTCATGTATTGAGTATAGCATTCTTTTCCTCAGAGGTGAGAAGTTGGTATCTAAGGAATTCTGTACAGATGATTTGAAAACTGGCTATTCACATGCAGAAGATAGAATCTAGACCCATATATACCACTATGTACTAAACTAAAATCAAAATGGATTAAAATACCTAGAAACAATCTGCTGGAAGACAAAAGAGGTAAAACACTGGACGACATAGGGATGGGCAGGGACTTTTTGAACAGAACCCCAATTGCACAAGAAATAACATCAAGAATCTACAATAGGGATCCCATCAAATTAAACATCCTCTGCACAGCAGAGGAAACAACCAACAGAATGAAGAGACAATCTACAGAGTGAAAAAAAAATTGCCAGCTTTTCCTCAAACAGCAGACTACTATTTAGAATATAAAGAATTTTAGAAAGTTAGACCCCTCAAAATAAAAGATTCAATCAAAACATGGGCAACTCTGATAAAAATAACTTATCCTTAAACCTTCCAATGTAATTTCATTACTTTTGCAAAACTTACTGTTTTCCAATTCATTATGTATGTGATTGATTCAAATTACCTCTTTGTATCTTCTTTCTTTTTTAAAAAAGTAAGTTTGTTGGTACAATTTAGATATGCATAATGATCACATTCATCACAGGGAATTTGTACCTGTACATGATATATCATTTTCTTGTTTTGTTTCCTATTCCCATCTCCTCTATTTAACCGCTCTTCCAATCCTTATTTATAAAGATTTGTTTCGATTTTTTCTTTTTTTTCTCATTTTTTTCTTTTCCCTTCTATTCCTCCCCCAATTTCCCTTCCCCTTTGAACAATTACTTCCTATTTCACAATATCTATTATACATTTTGGTTCTTATGTACACTTTCAGTTACTTACACCAGACAGACAATGCTATATTTACACATATTGTCCAACTTATTTCACTTCAGAGTATGGTCTCAAGGTCCATCCATTTAACCAAAAATGACTCAAGTTTATCCTTCTTTATAGCTGAGTAGTACTCCATTCTGTTAAAAAAAAATACATTTTTTTTTTGTGGGTACGGGGGGATCGACCTCAGGACCTCGCGCGCCAAGGGGCACCTGTGCCACTGAGCGATATCACCGGCCCCTTTTTCGTAAGTGGGTTCCGGGAGTTGAACTCGGGCCCTCGCGCTCGCAAGGCAGGTGCTTATGCCGCTGAGCCATCTCACCGGCCCAAAAAACACATTTTTTATCTATTCATTGGTTGATGGGCATTTGGGTTGTTTCTAAGATTTAGCTATTACAAACTCTGCCGCTCTAAACATGGGTGCACATATATTGCTGTGGTATGATAGTATTTAAATGATTCTATGAAATATTTATTCTACTTACCATATTTATCTACATCATCTGTATATATTTCTTAGTTGTTTCTCAGATAATTTGACTTTTTTTTAATTAGGTAGAATTTTTTTTCAATTTTTGAGTCTTAAGTGTTCCTTGTATATTTTAAATTAAAGAGCCGCATCAGATATTTATTTAGCAAAAGTGGAATACAGTAGTTTATTAATTTCTAGATTACTGAAATACATTTTTTATACTTTAAAAACTTTTATAGAACTTACATCTAAATGTCATTCTTTTTAATACAAGAGACATTAAAATCATATCATTTGTTCTCTTTTGATAACTTAAATAACATTGTTAACAGCAACTATATTAAGAAACAAAATTATATATATATACACACACATACACATATATATGGGGAGAGAGAGAGACTGAGAATGACAGAGAGATAAAGAGAATCTCTCTCTTACAAGAGCCTCAGAGCTAGGAGAACATGTAGTATGTGTTCTAAATCTAATCCAAAACATAGACTTAAAGGGCCTCTGGTGTACATGCCAGTCCATGGACAAAACACTGATTTCCCAGCTCAACCATTCAGATGCAGATAGAAGTAATTCTCCACTTCTCTACATATTTCTACTAAACAGGCCCTCTGTGTGTTGGGTGAGAACCATCCACACTGGACAGGGCAATGGGATTTACTCCTTCCAATAATAACATCGTCCAGAAAAATATTCATGGACACAATGAGAAATATTGTTTATCCAAGTACCTGGGCACATAAAATTAACCATTATATCAACTTACAAACTAGCTCTTTGTGGAGAGGTGAATATATAAGTGAATAAATACTTTTTAAAGGCACGGACATTGGTGAGGTAATTAGAAAGACCTAGGGAAGACCATCCCACCTCAAAAGATGTTTCCCTGACAATCCAGAGAGCTAGAATTTGTAATATTAAAGAGGCATGACTAAATACCACGTCTTCCTTCTCCTTGGCCTCTAGATCAACATTACATTCCAGATTACACTGAATCACTGACATACTGTCTCTTGGTACTCGTATAATAATAGAATAAACTTCTATTACTTCACAAATTAAGAGTAACTTGAGAGGACTTGAATCATTTTTGTATTTGTTCATTTGACTGTTGGTAGGTGAAAGAATACAGTCTTAGAGCTGTCACCATTCCAGTGTTCCAGTGAGACTCAATTTAAGCCCAGATTTATGTATAAAATTGAGTGGCAGTAGAACCGTGGCATACCAAGCAATAACAGTGGGATTTTTATGCACAAGTACTACATAAGCACACTGAGCTGTAGATCAAGATATGAGGCTTTATATCTCAGTGTGAGCCATGACACACTGTAGAGGTAACATTCATTTGCTGTTACCTATGTATCATTTTGTCATCCATATTTAAGATAGATACTTAAGAGTATAAGTTATTGCAGAACAAAAGTAAGTTAATATTTTTTGGTATGCACCTCTTAGTCAAATACATATTTGAAATGTGTCCTTGATATCACCCATCATGTTGCTATGGAAAAACACACTAAACAGAGTTCTTAGAATTAAATACTTAGTTTTCTTCAAAAACTATAAATTTTAGAGTTTCACATTCACATAAAATACTTTTTTAAATGTTACTGATTCAATGAATCAGTCGCAAAATAATACTGTGTACCAACAAGTGCAGTAACTGTGTTAGCGTTGGTGTATACAAAGGAAGTTAAAATGAAATTATTTATATCAAAGACTTAAGACTCTGGTAGATGAGCTAATACTTATGTTAACTCAGTTTAATTAATAAGTTTATTTTTAAGAGTGTCCCCTTAAATTAAGATATGTGCCATACTTAATAAATTTATATAATGAAGTGATACTGCTACACCCCTGTAAGTACACAAGCATCCACATAAGAACACTTCAAATTACTTTTCAGTATCGGAATACAAATCCATGAGTAATAGATAATCAATATCCCACCTTATTGTGACAGTGTCTAGAATGTTTCAAAATCATTTTCATGCAAATATGACTGAGATATGTGAGGGAAGAGAAGAAAATAGATTATACTGAAAAATTATAAGAATTGTTATTAGTGTACCAATTGTTAATTTCTTTTATATATAGCAATTGGTTTAAATAAAAGATCACTCAATACACATTCCAAAAAATAGGGTATAAGATTTAAAACAGAAAACTCAAAAAATTTTCTGTTCTGTAAAACTTTAAATTTTTTACACACTGTTATAGTAAAATTTGTACAAAATACATTCATATTAGCTATATATTATCAAATCCAATGTTCCACCTATTATATGTCACTAAGAAAGGAAAAAGGCTGACAGATTTTGAGAAACCATCAAGTATAGGGCTCTATCCTCATTCAAGAATAGATTCTGGGGCCGGTGAGATGGCTCAGCGGCTTAAGCGCCTGCCTTGCAAGCGCGAAGGCCCGAGTTCGACTCCCGGAACCCACATACGAAAAAGGGGCCGGTGATATCGCTCAGTGGCACGGGTGCCTGTTGGCGCGTGAGGTCCTGAGGTCGTCCCCCCGGTACCCACAAAAAAAAAAAAAAAAAAAAAAAAGAATAGATTGTGTATGAAACAATGTGCGTCTTAGTGCATCTTCTATTTTTTTCTTCTCATTTGAGCCTGAAAGTAAGTTATAAAATCCCTGGCTGTTAGAATTCAGGAAATTTGTTGATTATGTGACTAAACCTACCATTAGTAGTCCTGTGATGTGAATTAAATTATTTAACTTCTCTGAAATTTAATGTCTTTATTAATGGAGTAATAAATAAAATAGGTATCAATTAGCTCCTAGTTCACAGTACTATTAAATAATGTACTTTAAATTCATGCAGACAAATGTTCTTCTCCCACAAACACTTTACTACTTTGGAAGTGAAAATAAAACACAGGAAAAATTAAATAAATAAACATTAGTGAAGATGGAAACTTTTAAAATATGGTCTGTGGTTGCTTTGACTGGAAAGGTGTGATAATATACATTGCAGATTGCTTTGAGTTTTCTACTTGCCTTTACCTGTTGTAATTGGTTGGAAAAATAAATACATGCTTCCTCACTCTAATGAGCCATGGATGGTATTTCAACCATTGGTGTATTTTTTGCAGGTATGATTTTGGGGCATCATAAAAGCTCAAAATTCTAGAAAGGCAGAAACAACTGGATATGATAAGAGTTTGGATTAAATCACCCATTCCTCCTCTATTAGGTTTTTGGGGTTAATGCACTACAAAGCCATATAATGCTTTTCCTATCTGCAAGCGGGTGTGCCAGAGACCTGAACAAAAGGACATATTAAAATAAAGTGATCAATCGCATAAAGGTCTACAACCTAGGGGACTATCCTTTCTCCTTCCTTGAAATCATGTAGGCTGACCAAGACTAGGGCATAGCCCATTAATGGACAGAGAAACTCGAAGTCCCAGGGAAACAAAAGCTCAAAAGGAGCCTATTTATAATTTCTTTCAAAAGATATCATCAGAAGTAGAGACATTAACAATATAAAAATATACACTAAAAGCACAGTGATAAGTGATGAAGAGATGAAGTGATATATTAGTAAAATAATACTAAATGTATAACAATAACTGAATGGATTAAATAATAATTGAGATAAAGAATGCACATGATGAGATAAATAACATACTGAACAGAACTGAAGGATAAATACTTCACTGGAATTACAGATTGAGGCCTTCGCAGTGTGAAGCAGAAAAAGGCAAAGAAATTATATTTTATGAGAGAAACGTTAAAGTCTAAAAAATAGAAAAATATGGTTATTGTCCAGCAAAGAGGGTATTCTAAAGGAGAGACAAATAAAAATGGACACCAAAAAGATTTTGAGAAAAAAAGGAGGAAAATTCCTCAGAATTAAAGAAAACAGCATTCAGTTGAAAGTTGTATAACATCTTAAATAGAAGAGGTAATATTACAAGCAATAAATCACATATAAATTCAAATAAAAATTCAAAAAGCTTTTAGAAAAAATAAAAAGGCATCTCAGCAGGAAAAAATAATTAACCATAGACTTTCCAAAAGGAACAATGGATTACAGAAAGTGATAGAACAGTATTTTAAAGTTCAAAAGAAAATGACTTTGAATATAGAACCTATTTAACTATCTGAGCCTTTGGAACTCACATGTCACTATCGTGTTTCCTAGCACGCCAGTATTTAGCTACAGGACTTAATATTTGTCCGGGTGGGTTTTGGGTTTCATTTGGTTTTATTTTTTCTATCCCCCTATCCTACCCTTTTGGAATGGGAATGTTTACACTGTGCCATTGTACCTGGGGATTACAGTGGAATCTTGATTTACGAACTCAATTCGTTCCTGAGGGCTGGTTGTAACTCAAGTTGTCAACTGAAGGTTCAGGCTCCTCTACACAGCCTTCAAAGTCTCTCTCCTGTACACAGGCAGATCTCAGTGTCCTTAGAGAGACATCGGCCCAGGATTTCTCAGTGAACCCCACACAGGAGAGGATGTTATAATGTTCCTTCCAGAACTCTTTAAGGGTTAAATTGCTTTCTGAGACAATCTGGAAGAACAAGCGGACAGCATTCGGGGCATAACTCAATTTTGTCAAAACTAAAACTAAAATTCCAGTTATAACCTAAGTTGTTTGTATGCCAGTCCAGTCGTAACTTGAGGGTCCAGTGTATATGATTTGTTTTTGATTTTTACACAGATTTGTGGCTAAGCATTTGTGTTCTGTCTCATATGATACTTTGACTTGGACATTTTAGCAATGCTGCAACTGTTAAGACTTTGGGGAAGGAATTATTGCATTTTCAGTTTTATGTGGAATAGTTGTCTCATGTTAGGCAGAATTATGACTGGATGATTATTTGGAGGTTAAGTATGGTTTAAGGAGATGTGCTTAGGTATCACAAGAGGTGAGATGTAAGCTAAGGTGGACTGTGATCTTGATTGGCTTGGGAGCTGCCCAGAGAATTAGTAAAACACATTTTTGTTTGTGTCTGGATGGGTTATGAAGGCTTGATTTTAGAGTCTCTATTCGTTCCCTTCCTCTCTTGCACCGTTCCTCTGCTTTGCTTGCAGCCATTGTGAACTGAACGTTTTCACTCAACCATGCCTCTCTGCCATGAGGTTTCTGCCTTGTAGCCAGTTGGTCCTGGTTGGAAAACTCTGAAATCCTGAGTCAAAGAAACCATTTCCTCATTTAAATTGTGGGGTCAGGTATCATTTCTCAGAAATGCGAAAGCTGACAAATACAGATAATTTTGGGTGCCTTTTAAATCTAAATTGCAACATCCAGTAATTCAAAATTAAATGTTTCAAGAATAAATATGAGATTTAAAACTTGAGCAGATATTAGGTCATCTTGAAAATTAGAACATATCTACAAAGATAGCTATCATACAGTCTATTTTTAAGTCTGAACTGAACAGAACTATATCAGAATTCACTAAATAAAGATCTATTTGAAAAAAAATCCCAATTTTTAGATATGGGTAAATATACTGTTAAACGACATATGGCAAAAAAAAATTATGTATTTATAAGTATTTAGTAAATAATACAAATTAAACATGAGAGAAATGGCAATATTGATTCTTCAGAAAAAATAAAAAAGTCTTAAATATTTGTTATTTTTTTTTCTTTTGGTACCAGGAATTGAACTCAGGACCTCACGCTTGCCAGGCAGATACTGTGCCACTGAGCTATATCCCCAGCCTAAATACTTAAATTACAGAAGAAGAAATACTAAAAATCAATAAACCAGCTGTTAAATTTAGTACGTTAAAAACCAGAAAAGAGCAAGTCTACTAACAAAAACAAATAAGGGAATATTTAAAATAATAGAAAACACAAAATAAAATATAATAAATAAGATTAAAGACACAAACACTAAAGATAATTATTTTAAAAGGGTAAAAAATAGATAAACCTACAAAAAGATTTGTGAGAGAAAAATTTTAAGGCACAAATAATAATTATTGCAAGCAAAAATATGGGTGAGATGAACTCTAGAAATTTACAGACAACGTGGCTGAATATCGGAGGAGCCACACTGGATGTACTCACAGAAAATCAACTAAAAACAGGTAAATAGAAGAAAGGGAGGGACAGGAAACTTGACACCAAGATTAATCGGAAATAAGAGACTTGTAGACCAAACAAAAGGTAGACATAGGGGTTTATAAAAAGGTGAAGCAGTCCACAAGGTTGCCTGGGAGACCTCCACCTGCACGCTGTCCAGGAATGCCCATTGCAGGATGCTCTCAGAAAGGGGATGGAACTCCAATAGTGTGGCAGGTCAAAGCACACAGGACAGACTTGGGGTATACAGCCCCTCGCCTTCTTTTGCCCTCTTCCAAACAGAGGACTTTGCAGCATGCCGGGATATTTTGCCAGCACACACATGGACAGATGACCAAGAACTGGTCCCTTCCCGATGGTCCTCCAGTTTGTTCTCAGTCTATGCAAACATGAAAAGTAACCTCTGTCTGAGCTGAGAACTATCAGGGACACGAGAGTGAGTGAGTCCAGAGGTCTCCAGGGAGAAACACGCCAGTGGAGTAGAACAGCTAATGCTGTGCGCCATAGCGGCTAACTAGAACCTCCAGAGGCAGCAAGGAGAGGGACTGCGGTGGAGGCAGAGGTAGTGAGCCCGAGGACGCAGAACTCTTACCAGCACCCTGCTCCCAGTAACGCAAGAGAGGAGCCAGCCCTGCCGGGAGAAGGGGAGACGCACCTGTGAAAGGGCCTGGATGCGCCAGCTGAACATGTCTCTTCCAAAATGGACGGTCTTTGCCTAAGGGCTCCTGGTGTTCAAAACCCACAGCTACTAAGTGAGTAACAGCCGTGGAGACACAGAGTAAGGAGACTATGAGGACGGGCCACCGAGGGACATCCAGAGAGCTGCTGGCTGAAGACTCAGGCCCCAGCCACCACAGCTGGTGGCCAAGATCAGCCTGCAAGTCTATAGAGCTGAAAGAACAGAGTTGGCGGTCACTGACCATGCTGCAGGCTGGAAGGGAGGGCCCTGCACCCAGCACTATTCCCACTGCAGACTGTGTGGGGCCGCTAAACACAGATGTGGGCTCTGACTTAGACTCTACCACAGAACTGCAGACACTGGAAGATAGCTGCAGGCCCGTGGTCAGAGTAATTATGCTTTTTTTTATTGTTTACGTTTTTATTTCTGTTATTTGTTTTTGTTTTTTGTTTTGTTCTGTTTTGTTCATCAGACACCCCAAATTTAAAGACCCAATCTAAAAATGGGCATCTGAGATGAATAAACACTTCTCAGATGGAGTACAAACAGCCAATAAACATATGAAAATATGTTCAACATCACTGATCATTTGCGACGTGCTAATTAAAACAACGCTGAGATTCCATCTCACTCAAGAAAGAATGGCTGTTATCAAGAAGTCAACCAATAACAAATGCTGGGTAGGCTGTGGGGAAAAAGTAACCCTTCTCCAGTGTTGGTGGGAGTGTAGACTGGTGCAGCCACTGTGGAAATCAGTATGGAGATTCCTCAAAAGACTAGGACTAAAGGCTCCATTTGAACTAGCTTTTCTTCTTCTTGGTATCTTCCCGAAAGAATTTAAAGCATCACACCACTGTGATATATAAACACCCATACATATAACAGCACAATTTGTAATAGCTAAATCTTGAAAACAGCCCAAAGAGATGAATGGGTAAAGAAGACGTGGTATTTTTATACAATGGAATACTACCCTGCTCTAAAGAATAAATTTGAGGCATTCATAGCTAAATGGATGCACCTTAAGAACATACTCTCAAGTGAAATAAATTGGACACACATTTAAACACCACATTGTTTCTTTGTTGTGAGAAACTGAAAGTGTAAATAAGGACCAAAATGTATAATAGATATTGGGAAATGGAAAGAAAATGTTCAAATGGGAAGGGGAACAAGGGAAGGGGGGAGGAAAAGAAAGAAGAGAAAAGGAAAAATAGAATAGAAAAAAAAAAAAGGAAACAAAACTTTTGTAAATAAGAGGAGAAGAGGCATTGAAGGGAGGGGAGGGGAATGGGAACAAAAGAAGAATCAAGATATGTCATATACAGGCACAGATTCCCTATGGTTAATGTTATCGTTATGTATAACTAAAACGTACCATTAAAATAAGTTTAAAAAAAGTCTAGTCAAATTTAGTTAAATTTTTTCAAATATGAAGGTAAATGTAAAAGCATTTTAATTACCTAATTATAGATGAGGTAAAAGTTTTAAATGGGATATAATGATAAGTGAAAAAATGAAAATATAATAGGCATTCCACATAAGAAATATATTAATAATTTTGAAAACATTCATAAAATGAAAAGTTTGGGAAAATATAGCTTATTAAAATCGACTTATAAAATATGGCTTATTAAAAAAGAAAGATGCTTCCTCAGTAGTACTTATATTTAACAAGCAGAAGCTATAATTTAAACATTCTCCACAAAAGGATTCTCAGTCTGTAAGTTTTATACTTAAATTCTGGCAGTGCTGAAAAGCTAATCCTCATTTATACAAACTTATTCAGCCTCTTTATATACATTTATTTTCCTTATTATAATCTGAGCCAAATATCATATTAACACCCAAATAGAAGATTTTAGAAAGCAAAAGAAAAATCACAGATTCCAAACTTGTGAAAGTACATGCACATATTATAAATTAATATTAATGATCAACAAATAGCATACTTAAAGATTATACTCAATGATCAAGGTGGTTTTGTTCTGAAGTGCAAATGAAGTTTATTACAATAAATATATAGATTTTATTCATTACATTAAATTGATTAATATCTTAATAAAAAACTAGTAAATCAGGAATAGATGAATATTCTTAACACTTAATAAAGTATACCTATACATATCTATATAGATATACAAATGCCTACGTGATAAAAAGAGAATATCCTTTTAAAATCAGGATACTTTTAAGTTCTACTCCTAGTTATCACTGTACTGGATTTCTTACAGGTCAAATGAAATAATAATGAGGAATCAGTTGCATAAGAATTGGAGAGATAATTTCCTTTGGCTACTACAAAGTTATCACAATTTGGGGGCTTAAAACAACACATATTCATTTTCTTACAGTTCCAGGAAATCTGAAATGTACTTCAATTGATTGAAATGAAGATGTTAGTAAGTATGGCTTTTAGTTTTCAGGTAGGGAAAATTATATGAACATAAAGGGTAATACATATAAAAGAGAGATTTGTATTAAAGTATAAAATTTGTGTCTATGAAAGAGGCAACAAGTAAATACAATTATAGTATAGTAAATAAAGTCCAACAAAATATTTGTAGCCTATATACCTAAAAGAAAGTTACTATTAAGAATACATATACTGTAAACTATCAAGAAAAAGTTAAGCGCAATAGTGAAACAACGGTAAAAGTATTACTTCATTAAGGAGGAAACAAATGACAGTAGAACTATGGGGATATGTTTGGAGTTCACTATAACCAAATGTTTAATCTCAGAAATACTCAGGGAAATGTAAATCACAACCACAGCAAGATACTGTGTTGCAATCATTGAACAGGCACTGGTAAACATTAAGTCTACAATATGAGTATTGAACAAAGTATAAATCAATACACTCCTCTCACAAAGCAGGTATAATTCAGTACAACTATCTTGGTAAAATATTTGGCATTATTATGTAAAGATCTATGAACATATGTGTTGTAATCCATCTACGCTACATTTCAGAGAAACTTTTGCAAAGTGCATGCCAGACTTGTTTAAAGAGGTTATAAGAATGACACAGAAATTGGAAATGAGATGGCACATTGGTAATACAATGGATAAATAAATTGTGTTATGTTAAATCAATGGTTTCCACATATGGTGAATTTTGCTCCCTGCCTCCAGCGTATTTGGAATGTCTGGAGACATGTTTGTTTTGCATAATTAGAGATGTTCCCAATATCTTGTAATTAGAGGTCAGGAAGGCTGCTAAGCGTACTATTCTGCAATAGTCTCATACAGCAAAGACCTATTCAGCCCGAATTACCAATTGTTTTACCAGGGTTTAGAAATCCTGTGTTAAAACAGCAAAATATACATAAGAATAAATTAATATCCCATAATATAGATGTATTGGGACAATATAATATGAAGCATCAATATTATATGGACTAAAATATTATGTATAATATTATCTTTCTTGATAAACTTAACACATCTCAAATAAACAATATATTTGTACATTTTGCAATGTGTTTATTTGATAACTATATTAAATACAAACCTGAAAACTATGAACACAGTAAAAAAGCTACAGCACTTGAGAAGGGAAGATAAATGACACGGGAAAAAAAGGCTGATGGACTCTTTTGTGGCTGGTTGAGCCCTCATTTTGAGCGAAGGGCTCACAAGTATACGTGTGAGTATTTGTGCGTGTATGTGTGTGTGTCTACACACAAACTGAAAGAGAACCATTTACGGAGCAGCTGTCAACCAAGGACTCTGACTAATTTGAATTTTAATTGTTAGTATTTTGTTAATGAATTTCCATTTTCCCAATAAATTCATATATTTATTCACTGTCTTCATTTAATATCAATACACAAAACATTACTAGAAACAGCACTTGGCTACTTTGGAAACAAAATAAACACTTAGATGTTAGATCCTTTTGGCTTCAAGTGTTTTATCAAATTGCTGTTATGATGTTTTCCAATATTTAGCTTATGTTTATGTAAGTTATTTTCAGAAGCAAATCTCCTAGCTCATAAAAGACTACTTAGCACGTGGAGATTAGTTTAGCATGATTTTCCCTTTAATAATATACTTCACAAAACTAATAGTTAAAGATATTAAAATTATAATGATGTTCTTGGTTTTCCACCAAAATAAAATTCATACTATGTCAGGTAAGTTAGATCATAGAATTTATCTGGGAAAGCCTTGTACTTAAAGAATAGTCTTGCAGTTCATAAAATAAACTAGCCTCAGAATAACCAGAGCTAATTGCAGGATGCATAAAATAAGTTGTTTGATTACCGTTCAGGAGAGGAAACCAGTGTTCATTGATAATACCTATGGGATGATTCAGAATTCAATTTTACTTGCTTAATGATACCCAAAGGATTAATCTTTTCAAAAAACTACAAATGATAAAATTATTGAAATTAATTTAAAAGTATGGTGTTTGCCTTGACTTTATGATAATTCTTGGTTTCATTTTTTTCTTGCTGTTGTTCTATTGCTTTCTATCATTTTTGCAGGGGGCAGAAGTGAGAGGAAGCCATGAGGGACAGCAAAATTTAGGAAAAGTTACTAATTAGAAGAGATATGTCAACTAAATTTGTGTCTATACTGGATGGAGAAACTACCACACAAAAATTCAGACTTGTCAGGAGTGAGCCAAGGAGGGCTTCCATGTACAGTAGAATATAAGTCTAAAATGCTAAAACCATTCCAAATCTATTTTATTAAAGATATGGAGAGGGTAACTACACACATTAGAGCATTTGACCAAGTTCACTCAGAGCCCATGGTAATAGAACCCAAATCAGAGAAAACTGGTGCAACTGAAATATTCCAGATTGTTATTTTCTCTAAGTTGAACATACATGCAATATAGATATTTTTCTTAATATTTACAGGTCATGATATTTCTTACTTTCCGCCAAAAGAAAAAAGAAAATAAAAACCCCAGCTTTTTAATGAAACCTTAATGTAGCTTTCTCAAGCATACTTTAGTATGAAATTATTACTCCCTGCTAAGTCATTTTTCACAGTGACTTGGAGCAATGTAAACAATTTTGGATCATTAGTGACAAGGGGTCATAGCTTCACAAAATCCATTTACAACTGAAATAGAATGGAGACAATTTGTTCATTTTGCCCTCAGATTTTCCCCTATAAATGTATGCAAAGGGCACATATCTATGAGTTATTAACAACTGAACTCTACTTTCATAATCACAGACAGAACAATATTAAACCAAAACCTAGTGAGACATATGTTAGGAGGAACAGTGCCCTAATATTTATAATCACAAGGATCTTTATAATTGTTAATTATTATGGTTATGCTGCTAAGGACAGCATATTTAATAAAGGAAGTTTAAATTATGGTTACAGAAAAGATTTCAGCTCTGATAGGAATTTTTAAGATTTCTACCTGGTGAAGAATTTTCTATGGCTACATCACTACTCAAGGTATGTTCAAGAAAGAGCTAGTAAAGTCACGTATTTTCTCAAACTGTTGTGCAGGGAAATTGAGAAGTTAAAAGACAATTCTGAGATCAGTTGTCTGCCACCTGCAATTTATTTTCCTCTCATGAAAAACAGATGGGTTTAAGAGGCTGTTTTCTGTAAGTGTCTGTTAAGCAAAGCTGAGTATCTTTATACTTTTCCCAAGATATATGTGTATCTAGTTATGCAATATCTTCCTATTATGCAGCCATGTTTGGAAGTGAAACGTGAATTTTGGTGTTGCTCTCATTGTTAATCAATGGGAAAAAATCTCCTCCACTGTGCAAAATGAGGTAAGTGTTTTGACAAGATGTGCCCCAGAGCTTACAAATTCTTCAAGGAAGCAAATCCAGGGGGTACAGAGGTTGCCACACAAACCCAAAATGATGGTCCCCACAGGATTTAGGTCCAGACTTGAGATAAAATCTCTAATATTGATCTTAACAGGCCCAAATCTTCTCGCAGTTTTATCACTAAAATATTTTATAAACCCATCCTTAACAGGGACTGCAAACTTCAAATTCGATGAAGTAATAGCATACATTTCCAATATAAGCTTTTTAACCTGTGAAGATGATATTTGGAGTTTAAAAATAAAATAAGGGGCCGGTGATATGACTCAGTGGCACCAGAGCCTGCTGGCAAGCGCGAGGTCCTGAGTTCGACTCCCGGTACCCACATAAAAAATAAAATAAGTTATTAACTCCATACACTGACAAATGTTGTACCATTTTACAAATGAAAGAAAAATCTTCACTTGCATTTTATCTCTAATATTGTAAAAGTCTGTAAAATCCTTTTAAAAAAAACTGTTTAATCCATTTTAGCATCCCTTTGTATATGTAATTAGTTTTTTAGTGCTACTCTTACAAATTGCCACAAATTGAGCTCGAAATAGCACGCATTTATTCTTTTACAATTCTGGAGGTCAGATGTCTCAAATGGACCCATAGGACTGTGTTCTATTTGGAAACACTAGGAGAGACTCTCTTATGTCCTTACCTTTTCCAGTTTGTGGAGTGCTATGCTTTGGCTGGTTTGAGCCTGTCTCCCAAAGACTCATGTGCTGAAAGCTTAGCTCCATGTCAAATGGTTTTGATAGGTCATGGAGCCTTTAGGAGTTGGGTGTTAGTTGAAGGCATCTGGGTAATGACTGCCCTTGGGAGGGGACTGATGCTCATCTCATGGTGTGGCTTAGATTTAGCAGGAGTGGATTGAGTCCTAGGAGAGCAGGTTTACATTAAAAAAAATAAAGGCAAACTTGGCCTCTCCTCCCTCCCTTTGACACACCTCTGCCACGTGATACAGTCCACCAGAAACTGATGCTGGTGCCATAGTTTTGGATTTGCAGAACTATGAGCAAAGTAAACTTCTTTTCTTTATAATTTTTCTAGCCTTGTGTATGTTGTTACAGCAATATGACATGAACTGAGATGTAGCACATACCTATATTTCATGGTGTCTGTCTTCCTCTTCTTCCTCGCCAGAGCCAGTAACAGAGAATTGTCTTTCTTATCTGGCCTCTACTTCCATTTCCTCTTAATAAATTTGACTCTTTTGTTTCTTTCCCATAAGGGCCCTATGTGGTCACTTTGGCAGCACATATACTCTAAGGGCCCTGTGATTATCCAGTTACTCTGGGATAATCTCATCATCCCAGAATATTAATTTAGTCTCCTTAGCAAAATCTCTTTCAAGGGCCGGTGAGATGGCTCAGCGGCGTAAGCGCCTGCCTTGCAAGCGCGAGGGCCCGAGTTCGACTCCCGGATCCCACATGCAAAAAAGGGGCCGGTGATATCGCTCAGCCGCACGGGTGCCTGTTGGCGCGCGAGGTCCTGAGGTCGACCCCCCGGTACCCACAAAAAAAAAAAAAAAAAAATCTCTTTCAGTCCGTATAAGATATTTTTAGCTCCTGGGATGGGTGGCTATCTTTGGCAGGGGTATTAATCAGTCTGTCATTTAACAATCTTAGCAAGCTATCCTTTTCCATACTTTAAAGGATGCAAGATATAAGATCTTAATAACATTATTAGATTATACTCAGGTGAGTTGTTACACATGTAAAATATGTCCCAAAGAGATTGAATTGTATTTCTAAGTGAGAAAGTAAAATACTGGTAGCTCTAAATATAATAACTGGAGCACTTTTTAGAGGAATGTAAATAATTCACTTGGGCAGGGTACACAGCATGAAGGAAAAGGAGTCAAGGAAGAAGCTATATTTAAATTGCTAAGTGCAAACACTGAAGGAAGACCTAGAAAACAAGAATTTCATGGTGAAACTACCATATCACAACTGTCTGTATGTGCTGCTTAGCTGCTTATCTGTAAAAACTTGATGTGGAGGGCAAAAACAGGCAAAAAAGAATAAAAAACTAACGAGTATAGTTTAACATTCAAACATGAGAAAAATCATGCAAGTCGGTATGAATCCCTTCAGCATTTTATATAAAATTTTCTGTGCTTCTTATTTACACAGTCTTTTGAAGAAAATGTTTATATTAATGTGTTGATTTAAACCATGAAAAACACATAGACATGGCCGGGGATAGCACAACCCCATATGAAAAGAGTTTGTGCTCAATGCTTATACTGAACTTCTAATTTTTTTTCTGAAGCAATTTTAAAAGATGGGTCCATTTACTGTCACTGGCCATTAAGCAGATATGGATACAGCAAACATCAGTAAGGAAAAGAACATTTTTGTAACATTTCACATATGTTTTTGTTCATATGGTAGCAAAATGTCATTCCCTGGTAGTTAGCAATATTTCATATGACCAGCTGCCCTGAGCATAACATATAAAGTCAACAGTAACTATTCACTCTTTGCTAGTTCTAAGCAGATTGTATAATGTTTTATATCTTGACAGTGGTCTCGAATCAGAGGGTAAAGCAGTGTATTAGTTGTCTATGACACACAACAAATTATCACAAACATACAAGTTTAGAGAAATCGTATTTATTACCTCCCAGGTTCTACTGGTCAGGGTTCCAGGCATAGTTTAGAAGGGTCCTGTTAAATCTATACTCCAGGTGGCACATAGATTGTTTTCTCTTTAAAGGCTCAGATCATTAAAGTTCTGCTACCCATCTCCCCTTGGTGTTCTGCAAAAATCATTTCACTGTGGCTATAGGATTCATGGCAGCTTGGTCCTTCCAAATCTGTAGAGGAGAGAAAGAGGGAAGGACTAGGCAAAGTTTGCTACCAAGACACGCTTATGTGTAATATAGTATCAAGGAGTGACATTCTGTCACCTGAAACATGTGCTATAGAATAAAGTCACCTGCCCTAACCACGTTCAAGGGACAGTTGCAGAGGGGACTTACACAATTACACGGATTCCAGGAGGAGGGATTGTGAGACCACCTTAAAGTCTCCCTCCGCCAATAAACATAATGGAAAAGAAGGTCCTCACACCTCCCTGCAGGTATACAAGGATACTTCCTACGACAGAAAAACACACTGTTATCAATGCAAATTGTAGTTTATACTAGAATTAGATCTTTTCTGAGTCTTTCCTTATGTGCTAAAAAGTGAAGGCAAGCAGCTAGGACAAGGAATTTCAGCAATGACAAGAAAGACCAGAGGCCAGGGATATAGCTCAGTGGTGCAAGCGCCTTCCTGGCAAGCTCAAGGTCCTGAGTTCAATTACCGGTACAAAAAACAAAAACAAAACCAAACAAACAAACAAAAAAACAGATATTCCTCAACACATTGTTCCTCAAGTGGGTTCTGAAATCTACTGTTGATAAATTACTCTGCCTTTTAAAGGCTTTGATCGCCTCTAACACACATCAAGAAAAGAGCACCGTCATAAGCTGATAATATTCTTTTATAGCTTGATACGAATGGTGGAGTTGACTAACAGGTTCCAGTGGACTGAACCAGTAAGACAGCATGATAAAGAACGCAAGGAAGAGGAACAGGAGTTTCAAGGTGTCACAATCTTACTTTGCTTTCCTTGTTTCCATACAGTAGATTGTCACATGTATGAACAGTTACTTCTGATTAACTCTAAGAAAAGTTCTAAGCCACATAAAAATCTGATTAACACTCAAAGTATCCTTCTAGGAGCAGGATGAGGCCCATTTTTCAATAGATCAGATTAATGGACTCTTTTTCTACAAATAGGATACTGGAATGAATGAAATCTGAACACTAGAATTCCATTCTACTGCTCAACAGGTTCTTAAATACATTTCAGGCAAGGTAAGAGTAGCAAATAAAAGACAAGTTATACTTGACAATCAATGTAACATTAACACCATTGCTCTCAACAATACAAAATTATTCTAGCATTCTATGCTAATTTAAATACCCTCTACTAGTAGTTTAAATAGCACAAGTTGAATTACTTCTAGTAGCCAATTCTGGAGTTTAGTTTCTAGGCAATATAATTATCATAAAGATATCAGGATCTTTTATTCTATGGTCTTGCCTTTACTATCAGAAGAATCAAAAGGTCTGAGTTGTACATTTTGTAAAAAAATATTTATTGTTTAATACAGTGTTGTATCTATTTTCATTCTTTTTTAGTGGTGCGTGTTTGCAATACATAATATTTACAGTCCTTGTGTGGAGACCCATATTTTAACTACTTTTTCATCCCCTTCCCTTCCCTTTCTCTCACTCCCTCCATGTCTTGATTCCTTTCCCATTTGAGAAAGATTTATCTCCCTACTTCTTATTATCTGTGTTTTATTCTGCTCTTTATTTATAATTTGGGTTTCACGTGTATGAGAAACCATGCAATATTTAAGCTTCTATGTCTGATTTATTTCACTTAATATTATAGACTTAATGTGCACCCATTTTCCTACAAAAGACTTGTGTTTATCTTTCTTTATGGCAGAATAGTACTCCATTGTGTTGTGTTGATGGATGTATAGGCTTCTTCCAAGCTTTAGCTTTTATGAATTGTGCTGCTATCAACATGAGTGTGCATGTGTCACTGTAATATGGTATCTTTATCTCTTTTTGGGAAGATACCTAACAGGCGGGTAGCTGGGTTGAATGGAATTTCTAGTTTTAGTTTTCCGAGGAATCTCCATATTGATTTATATAGTGACATATCTTCTTAAAAGAAGATAAAAGTCAAAAGGTCATTAGTTCCCATCACTACCCTTAGTTATTTTTCAGTGTGATTTAGCAGAAGCAAAAGGATGAAAATATTGAAACACATGTCATAACTGATAGATAGTAAGCCCATAACATTGATTTTCAGGGACTCATTGACTAATCCATCGCAATAAATTAAAAGAAAATTTAGCATAAATACATACATACATGTGTATATTTAAATGAACTTTCATACAATCTACATTGGAAGCATTTTTTGGCTTAACCAACTCACAATATATTTCCACTATCATAAATTCAAAATTTATGAAATAGAAGCCATGATCTTTTTTCAAGCAACTGAGCAGACAAACTACATCCCTCGTCTTTGCTGATGGTTTCATGTGGTGAAATGAAAAATTAGATTTACTTATTTGATTAGATGAGCTAAAATCATCAGAAGTGGGAATTGTAGCCATTTTCAACTTTTTCTTGATTACATTTTGCTGTTTAATCATGAACTTGTTTACCTTATTTTTATACATGAACATATTTTAAGAAAAGCTCTAATGTAAAGGGTAAGAAAGATTTTATTTCCTGCTTTTTTTTTCCTTATCACACTCATACTTACTACCATTATCATTACTGACATAGTTCTGTTTGAAATTTAGCCATTTAGGGAACAATAAATCTCTCATTTGAAAAGTTTCTTTGGAAGGAAACACCAAAATGTTTTGTAAATTTACTGGCACAGACATAAAGTTAACACTTAAAATACTTGAGTAATGTCCAAGCTATGTAACTAAATGGAAGAGAACAGGAATGGGCCTTGGGTAAGCAGAGAGCATCATAAATCAAATAAGATTAAATCAAAAAAGATAGTTCTGTGCTTTTATCCTTAAATCCATATGTTCTTCTAAAAAAAGTATGAAACATTTTAACATTACACCACTCAAGGGGGGCCTGAGAATTCCCCATAACAGCTAAATAATACCATTTATAAATTTATTATCAAAGCATTTTAGTATTATTTTCTAAGTTTTGCCCAATTCTATTTAAAGTAAGTTCAGTTTTTAAAATTTCAAGAAATAGTCTGATCTTAAGGACTGTGGCAAGGGATATTAACATATTTTATCCATCAGAAATTAACTATTTTAGTGTTTTTCAAAAAACATTCCTCGGGCCGGTGAGATGGCTCAGCGGCTTAAGCGCCTGCCCGGCAAGCGCGAGGGCCCGAGTTCGACTCCCGGAACCCACATACGAAAAAGGGGCCGGTGATATCGCTCAGCGGCACGGGCGCCTGCTGGCGCGCGAGGTCCTGAGGTCGACCCCCCGGTACCCACAAAAAAAAAAAAAAACATTCCTCTAGGGCGAGTGACATAGCTCAGTGGCATAAGCGCCTGCCTGGCAAGCGTGAGGTCTTGAGTTCAACTCCCGGTACCTGCATATTTAAAAAAAAAAAAGAGAGAGAGAGAGACATTCCTCTAATAAACTTCATGAATCTTGACAAAGAAACTGGTTTTTATTAATTTTGCTTCATTTCTCTAACTTGTTACCTGCTTAGTAATTTTTACACATGCATATGTATATATAAATATATATGTATGGAACACACAGACATTTTTTAAGAATATTGGTAATGTGTTCTTTTTATAACATCTGTCATAGGTTAATTACCTCAAGGCACCCAATTCAACTGTTTGTAATCTCTGCCCAACAAGTATATTTCTGTTTTTCCTGCAGGCAGTTAGATATTTTTTTGCTTTCTTCTTTTTAATCTTGGCCTTGGTCCTTGCTTTAATCAATTATACAAAAGCAGAGAGAATGAAAGTCACTTATGGAAAAAAAATAATTGAACAAATATGAGATTTTCCATGTATTCTTTCCCCTACCATAGCAACCAGTGCCATTTCAGATAGGGGGAAGATTTGTTCTTTAGTAAACAAGACATAGATCATAGCTTTGTCCAGCCTGAGACCAACATTTAAGAAGATAGAAAATTACCATACATTTTTAATTTTAATTTCAGAAATTTTAGTTTTGTTACTGCAGCATGCCCTAAACCATCCTGATCAATATGTCCAAATATCAGTAACTGGAAAATTAAAATAAACCAAAACAAAACAAATACTTGAACTTACAAATATATGAGCTTAATTCCACTGAATTATACAAGTTACTTCATTACTCATTTTGAGTCTGCTATTCTCTAAAGTCTATTACAGCTAAAAAGTAAGACACAGATATAGTCTTTCATGTTAACAGAGGTGTTTATCAATATTGACCAGCAAAAAGCAATGTTTCTTGGGAAACTTCCTATATGTAGTTAGTAAATTAATGCCTTTGGCCATTCATCAATAAATGATTTTTCTAAATCTATTGTGTACCATAATTTGAAGTGCCTAAAACACTTCATTGAACACTATATCTTTGTTGTTATGGTTCTGCTTTTACCTAGGGAACACAGATTGCAAAAGACAAATATAACAACAAAAAAAGTTATTGTAAGAGATAAAAGATGGTTCAGGGAAAAGGTAGAGTAGGACAGAGGGGATTGAGGACACTGGAAGAGAGGACAATATCTTTTTAAAGGTCATCTGGATAGATTTTCATGCTGGGTCTAGTCTGAGAGCAGAAGGTGCACTCAAATAGCCTTCTAAAGAGAATGTGATGAAGACACTGTTTACAGAGATGTAAGCTGAGTAAAGGAATGCTGGGGATCTTCATGGCTAGCAAAAGAGGAAAGCCGTTTCTGTCCCTAAGCCTGAAAAAGAAAGGTCAGTGCACCGTGAACCAAGCCCTTGGGGAGCTGGTACCATATAACAGGCAAAGATACAGCAGTTGAAGTTAAAGATTGTCACTGTCAGAACTGAAAATATAAAGCAGGAGGGGAGCAAGATGAAGGACCCAGATATGACCCCTCTCTCTCGCCTGTCTCTGCTGTTAATTGAATCCAGGGGAAACTGGCAAGGTAGTCTTAGAGCTCCCATCTGCAGTTTCTGAACCGGAAATACAAAGCAGAGAGGGGCAAAAGATGGAGCCCGGACATCGGAGGGTAGTGGAGAATTCTGGTCCAGTGGGTCTTACTGAAAACATGATATTTGAGAAAGATTTGAAGCCAAGAAATAGTTTTGCTTACATCTGGGGGACAGAGTATTCTAGAATGTAGAATTAATTGGTATAAAGGCTCTGAAATGGAAATCATCTTGATAAGCTTGTGGAACAACAAAATGTATCCGAGACAGAAGATGTGGAGAGAAAGGAGATAAGAAGCAAAATGAAAGAAGTAGCCGCAGGCCAAATCACTCAGAGCCTTACTGGATTTTAAGCTCCACTAGGAATGAAATGTCAAGGTAGGAAAGATTGTGTCTGGCCTGGAGCCAGGGAAAGGCTGGTCACAGGGTGGTACGGTGTGCAGGAAACCACTCTAACTCTCTTAAGTAAAAGTACCTAATTAATACACTACAGACTCACTCAAAATATAAACGACAGCAGATAAATGGCAGTGTAAATTCCCACTGTCTGTCTCATGACCCAACACCACTGTCCCTAATCAAATGTCTGTTTTCATCATGTGGTCCTTTCATGTGTCCTTCAGTACGTTGCCATCAATATCCAGTTCCTCAACGTAACTGTTTTTCTTACTAAATAGACATATTATATTCCATTGTTCACAGGCAATCACAAAGCCAGAAGAACTCATTTCACCTGAAGTTATGTCAGTACTTTCACAAGCTTTGTTCTCTCCCTTCCCCTCCCTCTCTTCACACCTCACTCCTATCCTCCCTCCCTATTTGCTTCTTCCCTTCCTTTTTTTCTTCCTTTTTACCTTCCTTTTCCATCTTTCTTTCCTAGACAATTTTGATCATTTCTAATATACCTAGCTTAGTGTTAACCACTGATATATTCGGTACCATATAATGGAACACCCAATTCATTTGGGAAAATGGAAAATAGCACAATATCTTTTAAAATGTTGCATCTTATGCTCTTACTAACACATTTTATTTACAGTTCCCAAAAAATACAACAAAACTCTCTTCAGGTCAATAATCCAGGTTAATGGCCCTGAAATAATTCCTATTAGATGTGAGGCAGATATCAATTTAACTAGAGACATCTCTGACAGGTCTTGGCTCCATCTTCCTCTCCAATTGGAGATATGTCCTTAAAAAACAGGGGCTGGCTTGTCAGAATCCTTTATTTTGTGTAACCAAGAATAAAGAGAAGAGAGATAGAAGTTGGATTCTCTATCATAATTGAATGTACTAGTCTGCTGGCATGGCCATAGTAAAGCACTGCAAACTGGATACCTTACAAAAGGGAGTTTTGCAGGCTAGCAGTCCATGACCAAGATGTTGGTAGTGCTGGGTTTGGGTGAGGCCTTCTTTCTTGGGTTATGTGCGACTACATTGGTGCCGTGTCCTCACATGGTTTCCTTCTGAACTTTCTAGTTCTCCTGCTGTTAAAAGGACACCATTTCCACTGGGTTACATCTTATCACTGTTACCTACCTTAAATTTAATGACTGCCTTAAGGGCCTTCTTTTCATTTCATAGCTAGTTATATTACAGGTTAGGATTTGACATGTGAATTTTGGGGGATGCCATTCAGTTTATAATACTGATCTTGGGCAACAGGTAAATCTGTTTTCTTTTTAACTTTAAAATAGTTTGAAATACAGATACTTGAGTTAGCTGGCGCCCCCAAATGACAATGTTTAGAAGAAACTCAGCAGATCTGCTAGTGAACCGAAGGCAAATACAACATTCTCCTGTTAGTTCCAGGTTCCATCAGTTCACCTCACAGAATTCTCATAGCTTTTCCAATCATTTTTTCTCATCACTGTTTCTCATCGCTGTTTTCTCCCACTGAATACGAACAAGGTCTCCTTCAAACTGCAAAGCCTGCCTTCACTATGGAGGCAGAGAAATGTTAGCTCCACAGGAGATAGGATTCTAATCAGCTGATCCCATGCTTACTCCCTTGGATTTGACTATTTGTAAAACGCCTAGAGGCTTTCTGATCCCTCTGCCCATTGTTATTATTATCATTTCCTTTAACTGACGCCATTTTGCCAGGTCTCCTCTGCTTTCATTTTGTATTTCTCAGATATTTTGTGTTTTATGTGCATTACATTTGTTAAAATTTCTGTAAACCTCTTATGTTCCACTATGCCTTCTCTATCATCGTGCTCTTGGTTATACAGAAATACAAGGGACTATGTAATTTTGTAAGATCATTGATTACAAGAAGGGATAAATTCCTATCCCAAAATGAACCTCATGATATAGAAGAAAATGAAGAAAATTTTCCAAAAATTATTAAGGAACTATAAATATCCAGAAACTTGTTTAAGTTCACAAATAACTTTTTCTTTTTAAACTGACTCTAAGTGATTTGACAACTTGCTGGGTTTTATGGGATCAATCTTGTGATATAATGAATCCAAATTTTTAGAAAAATTGGAGCAATAAAAAGTGAGAAGTGGCCAGAAATAAACTTCTGAAGAATAAGTATGAAAACTAACTATAACAGGGTCAGATATACCAAGCTAGAAAGATGGGTATTTGACTCAAAAGATTAAAGAAGTGAATGACAGTGTATTGAAGAAATCATTGACTTTCAATGTAGTTGAAATTGTAGGAAACAATGACACAGAGAAACATTTCTGTAATCCTGACTTCAAATAACCAAATTGAAACAACATTTTCCATGCCTGAATCCAGCTCTCATCTAAGAATCTCTGAGAAGAAATAACTATGTACTAATATTTTTGTACTAATGTTTGTTGACATACAATAATCACACATATTTAGTCTAAATAAATATTATACAAGATGAATTATTTTACATGTATTTGCAGGACCATGTATTTGATGTTCCAAATTCACTAGACTATTTCTACTATTGACACTGGAGAAATAAACAAAGGCAATTAAAAAATTTTATTTTAGGGAATGGTTTGTGATGCATTTTCTCTACAAATGGATTTTAAAATACCTTCCAATTGTTCAATATTCACTCACAATATTAAGAATCACTTGATTTGAAAGAGTACTTCTCACCCTCCCTAGGGCTTTAAAAAGAATCATTAACAGTAAAGTACTCTACCAAAGTTGTAAAAATATTGCACATTCAATATTTTGTAATTGTGTATATGCATGTGTGAGCGTGTATAAATATGGTGTTATAAATTTTTGGCCTACATTTATAATTCTGAACTTGAGATGAATATGTAATTATTTCTGTAGACCTTCAATTTGAAAGAACAACCTATAACATGCCTCTCATTTAACTCATCCATTTTCTAGCCCACAATGAGCTCTGTCATATTTTCACCTCTCCCTCTCCCTCTCCCTTTTCCTCTCCCTCTCTCTCTCTCTCTCACACACACACTCATACACACACATTCCCTGTTTTTCTTCACTAAGCACTTCACGAAATTATCTCGATGCAACTGCCTTACCTTTCATAGACAATATGCCTCTACACAGGGTTACTTACAATCTAGATGTACCATACATTACCAATTTTACAAAAATGGGATGCATAACCACACCATCCAAACCATCAATTCTATTTTAAAGTTACATGCAACAAGAACAAGGTTATCTGGCCATCTGAATCTAGCATCTTCGATGCATTTTTGTCCTAAGAATAATTAATAAAATGTGTGTTTATTTCTATAGTTAAAAGCATTTTTTAAAAAGTCACATGTAAGACATTCCTACATGCATTCTCATTTCAACATTAATCATACTGAGACTTTCCACTTAACAGAGATAGGCATACCACTTCAGTTAGAAAATGAGTCAACAAGATATTTATATTTAAATGGCATAGTTAAGGAAATAAACGTTAGTAAAATAGGTCACTTTTCACATAAGTAAAAGGCAAAAATAAACTAAAAAAACAAATTGCTCCCTTCTAGTGACTTTCTGGTCTAGCCCGTCACCAAGGGACACTATCCTTTTCTAGTGGCAGGTCTTAAGTAACCCTACCCTTTTCTGTGGACAATATACAAATAAAGACTATGTTTTGTGAATGAGCTAAACTATGATATCAAGAACTGATCAGTATAACAGGAAAGCAGAAAGGCAGAATTGAATATCTAAGACAAGAAGCAACATGACTGGCAATGCCGGGCCAGCTAAATTTCCAAGCCCCGTGGTCACATAGCTCTCTCTGAAATGCATCATTGAGGTAAAGGTTAATGAATGTTAGAATGAACACAATTTATTTGAAACACAATGCAGCTTTTGTTTCTTTCAAGTGCTGTTGATCTAATGGCATGAAACTTAAATATAGTTAAGGTAAGTGATAATGGAATTACATTTTTCTAATTAAATTGATGAACTTAGGAAGCCTACACATGTCTCCAAATGATTACTTGGAATTGAACTACACTTTCATTAATTAATTTTTATTAATGTAAGATTGCAGAAAGGCCATATTTCATTTACTATTTCAACATGAATAGAAACACATGCTCTACTTCTTTTAAATCGAAATGCTATGTAGTTACATGTTGATTAATCACGTAGTTGAATCTTTGCAGATGGCCTTTGAAAACAGTCTAGCAAAGTGTCTAATAACTTTAGAAAACTCTATAAAAATAATCATTTATTCCTCAGGTTTTCAATATAAAAATTCTAAAAGACAAGCAGCAAGTATGAATTAGAGGTACTACATGCTTTGTGGTATACATGGATATTATCAAATGTATTAAGCTCTCCTTAAACATCCATATTTTCATTTGCAAAGTCCAAGAATCAGGGCGTGTGGCAGAGCCTGTTTTTCTGGTCACTAAATCCATTTATACTTCCCACTGGGTATTCAATTTTCATCTATTCTCACAAACTCTTCTCATGAACCATAGCCCACCCTTTTTCTCTCTTATGTAGCAATTTTGGGAAAGAACTGAAAATGGTAAAGAGCAAAGAATGAAAAACCCAGCAGTTGTAATGTATAGGTAATAAAAGACTCTGCAGATCAGAAATATCCATTCTGAACTTTATAGGAATGTGATAAATGGCTAATTTGTTATGCTGCTTTTTAGCATTAATCTATTAGAGCAGCAACTATTGCTCCAACTAGTATAGATTATATCAAGTCTTAGAACAAAATAGTGATTTTATTTTCTTAAAATCGTCCTATACCATCCAACCTTCAAAATGGCATAATTCTACAAGGGATGCTGCATGTGGCCTTGGACAGCTAGTAATGTAGCCTCACAGGATTACAAAAGTATTATTATGTAATTTCAGTAAAATTTTTCCCCACTCAGCTGCATGGAGGAATGCATAGGCAACAATGGCACATTGTTCAGGGGCCAGCTCAGTTCAATGCTAACTCCACCTCTCACTCCAGCCACCCACAGTCGGTAGAACCAAAATATGTGTGTACCAGACCTTCCATGCTCTCGTGCGACTTGGTGGGCAAAACACAAGCATTGCCACTCATAGTATTTCAACCTACATATGTGTTCGCTGTGAAGACAGGCATATGTTGTTATTAAGCAGTAATACATGGTGTATCGAATTATTAAACTTCATCTTGCGTTATTTTGTAAAGTAATTTACTAAGCTTAAATATAAAATGCAGGAAATTTTGTTAGTTATACATTGGCTCTGTTACATATTTGATGCTCCTATTCTCTCCGTGTGGTCCAGATAAGCCACGAGTTTGAGCACCTATGTTCTACTCCATGGTTAAAGGGTAAGGATGATTGTCCCTGGTTTGGAATAAAAAAATACAATTTGCTGCTCTTATATCTATCAGGATCTTGGAAATAACTAAATATTTGGATGAGAATCTTGAAAATAACTAAATATTTGGGTGAACTATCTTGGGTTCATTAAAATTACCTATTTCACAAGTAACAAAGCTGTCTTGGAGGTTTTCAATTTATTTTTTTATTAGTACATATTTGAGATACATGATGAGTACATTCACCATAGGAAATTGGTACATTTATACATGGAATCTTAATCCTTTCTACTTCCCCTTCCCTTGCTCTCCCTCCCACCCCCCCCTTCAGTGCACACATTATTTTATCTTTGTGTCCTCAGTGCCTATCACTGATGAGAAACATACAGGATTTTAGAAAGAACATGGACTCAGAGCAATTTGCTACTTATCCATCCCTGTCCAACCAATTTACCCAAAATTTAGCAATTTAACCTGTGATTATTATCTCACAGTTGCTATGGCCTAGGAAGCTGGACATGAATTAGCTGTGTCTCTACTTCACAATCTCTCAAAAACCCACAAGAAAGATGCTCACAGAGAATAAAGTGTCTCTGTAGGAGAAATTGTGAAAAGATCACTGCCAATCTAACACTGGTGGCCACTGGCAATTTATCAGTTCCTCAAGTTTTGTCAGAGTAAGGACGCAACTCCTAGCGAGCTCCAGGCTGGAATGGCCTCTGCAGGCCCCTTTCATACAGCAGTGTAGTTTATGAAAGCCAGCAAGAGTGAGTCAGCTAGCAAGACACAAGTCACCACCTCTTGTAACCTACTAATAAAAGTGACAGCCCTCAATGTAAAAACATTCTCTTGATTATTAGCAAATTATCTAAGGGTAGGGAATTGCACCAGGCTGCAAATACCAGGAGGCAAGACCACTGGGTGCAATCTCAGAGGATTTCCCGAGGTCATTTTTAAAGTCATTCATTATAAAAACTCACCAGTATCATGATCAGATGTCCTAGTTGGACATCATAAGGATTTCTTTCTTCTTATTGCTATTTTTCTCTATTACCATTAGCCATGCTGTGGTAAGAAAAAAGGAGAAGAGCAAAGAATTAAAAAAAGCCAAGGAGGGGCCGGTGAGATGGCTCAGCGGCGTAAGCACCTGCCTTGCAAGCGTGAGGGCCTGAGTTCAACTCCCGGAACCCACATACGGAAAAGGGGCCGGTGATATCGCTCAGCGGCACGGGTGCCTGTTGGCACGCGAGGTCCTGAGGTCGACCCCCCGGTACCCACAAAAAAAAAAAAAAAGCCAAGGAGAATGATTAGAAAGAGAAAAAGGAATAAGGAGAAAAGCTAATAAGAATATTGATTCCTATGAATTTTACTTTTTATTATGCAGTGTGTTCATCTTACTGTACATGATGGGTACTCCATGTGGATACTAAAGCAGTAAAAGTCACTGAGTGGGTGGACTGCAGCGGAGCTGATTTAGAAGACTAACATTTATAATGCGAAAACACACCTGAGGTCAGACATATAAATAGTTATGAAGAGGACAAGAACTGGTGCTTTTATAAAAATCAAACTGAATATGTCTGAACTACTTAGGAGTACAGCCATAATGCATCAGATCGCTGGTAGATGATTTTGTCAAATTATGATCAGATATTTTTAGTGCTCTAATAAATCTCATTTGGTGCAACCTATTTTAATTATGAGGCCCAAATTATGTGAAATGACATTGCTTACAGTTTATGCAGAATTTTATTTGCTGCTTTAGTTTGGATTTTCTTATTTGGTTCACATAAATCACTCCCTTCCAAGATATACATATTTGTCACATCGACTTACATTTAAAAGTTCTTCCTTGGATCCTTATTACAGGGAAGATAAAGTCCAGACTTCTTATCCTAACTGTAAAATAGTTCCGCAGCAGCATAGATCTATCTGCCTTACTGCTGGCCCCTCTATTTTTGCTCTGTCTGTTCCAGACAACTGGGACCCCTTGTCTCCTGCACATGTATTTGTTTCATGTATTTGGATATGGGGAGATCATTTCTCAGCCTCGGCATTGTTGATATTTTGGGTGATAGTTTTTTTCTCCTGTGAGTGCCGTCCTATGGATTGTTGAATATAAAGCATCATCCCTGGTCTCGATCCCCTATCTGCTAGCAGTAACCTCACATACATATGATGAACAAAAATGTCTCCAGACACTACGAGATACTCTGAAGGGGCAGCAAAAACATCACTGACCCTGAAAATCATGGCTGTATGCATTTTAACTTCCTGTTTTCTTGCTCTGGAAAATCCTGCTCCAATTTGCACTATTGACTTAGCCTTTCATATCCTTTAGAAATTACCTCCATTGAAAGATGTTACGAACAAAATATCTGTGTTTCCACCCCCAAATACAAAGGTTGCAGCCCTAACCTTCAATGTGATCAGGGGTCAGAGGTATAGGCCAACAAAAATTACAGAATTCCAAAAAATTACAGTATAAATTTTCTTTTTGAGAACTCAGTGTGTATGAGAATAAGTATTTTACCTATTACTCCACTTTTTCACTCATCTATAGGCATCGTGATAAAAATATTCAATGAATGTCTAACTTTTAAAAATATATTAGAGCAAAAGATATTATCATTAATCCCCTCCAAAATACTCCACCTTGCTTTGAACACACATCCCATTCTTTTTGCCATTTTCTGAATCAGAAGTAAAAATATCAAATAATTCAGTGTCCGGTACTGTCTTAGGGACGTTTTCATTGCTAAGAAACAATATTCAACACCCATAAATTAAAGGAGGAAGGGTTTATTTTGGCTTACAGCTTGTAGAGGTTTCAGTCCATAGTCAGCTGGCTCCAAGGCAGGTGGAATGGCAGGAAGAGGGGCTTGCAGAGGAGAAACAACTCATAGCATAGCAGGCAGGAAGTGGAGTGAGATCAAGGGGTGAGGAGAGATATACACCCTTCCAGGCCACACCCACAGTGACCCACCTATCCTACCAGGCTTTACCTCCTAACATCACCCCCAGCTGTAAATCCACCAGTGGACTAATCCAGTGATGAGTATCACACATACCCATGATCTAGTCACTTCTGAAATGCCCCACCTAGGAGCACATGAGAATTTGGAGAGACATCTTAGATATAAACCATAACAGGAAACTTTTCAGTATCAATATATGTTGGTTAATATTTTTCCCAATGCTGGGGGTTGAACCTAGCGTATTTGCACTAAGCTATAATTCTAGCTCTTTATATTTATTTGTTTTTCTTTTTTAAAATTTGAGACAGGGTCTCTATAAGTTGCTAATTGACCCAAGCTGGGCTTGAACTTGTGATTCTCCTGCCTCGGCCTCCCAAAGTGCTGGAATTAGAAGCATGTATCACCACGCCAAGCTGTTATTTAATATGACTACTATTGTAAATTTATTAATATTTTGAGTTGAAACATTGAACTCTGACTCATTGGTTGGTTTAAATGCACATGTAAATTCAAATATGAATTAGACATATCTATATAATTGAATTATTCTCCATTTTATATTTCTATTACAACATGCTCACCTGGGAGTGGGGGACTCTTCACTCATTAAAAGAAATTTTCTGTTGGGCTATATGGTTATAACCAAGGAGATTTACTAGTACTAAATTCACCCCGTAAGGGAAAAAGCACATACCACAACATGGACTATTTCTCCGTTCATCAACCAATTTTGTGAGGAGAGTTCAAGAGAGGCTTCCTGAATGCAAAATATGTATATAATACAGCAAAAAGAAAACATATATCAAGTCAAACGTAAGAATATCCATACAGCAGCACTCCGAGTCAACATGATAGGCATATTAATAAAAATACATGCACAGAATAGCAAAACTGTACGCAATCACAGAAATTCCTGAAAAAAAAACAAGAAACATAAAATGTATGATTTCTAAAATAAAGTTAAAATAGGAATAATATTTGTATTGAGAACTCAGCAGAGCCTTGAATAATAAACAGTGAGAATTTAATGCACTTAAAATATCAGCTAGCTTGATAAATGTAAAGAGAGATGAACTGATAATAGATACTGTAGATAGAATAATGCTCTCCAAAGTAGTCCAGGACTTAATCCCTAGACCCTGCAAACACGTTCTTTTCCATGACAAAGGAGACTGTGCAGATGCCATTAATTTAGGGAACTTACACCAGGAGATCGTTCTGAGTTACATCAGGCACAATATTATCACAAGGGGCCTTAAAAGATGAAAGAATAGGACAGAAGAGTCAGTGAAGGAGATCTGAGGAGAGAAGTACAGATAAGAGTCAGAAAGGATTTGAGGCTACTGCACTGGTGGGCTTTAAGTACTTTGAGAGAGGAAGTCTCCGTAAACCAAGGAAACTGGAAAGAAAGGGAAGATTCCTGAGTCAGGTCTCCAGGAAGGCTTCTGAAAGGAATGCAGGCTCATCTACACCAGTTACACCCCTGCTGGACTTTTGACCTTTAGGACTCTAAGAAAATAAGGTTGTGTTAAGTCACCATACTCACGACCTATTCTACAGTTTGTATTTGACTATATTTGCTGTTTGATCTAAGTCTGTGTTGTTTCCTGTCACTATTATCTCTTAAATACAGCTGTCTGTTAGAACATTTTTAAAATAAAAATGTGTGAATAATAAATAAATGCGACATTATATAATAAAAGTAAGGGCAAAAGACAGTACATTAGATACCAACAGTACTAAAACAGGGTTGATGGATTCTTCCTATAAATATCAGTTTGGCATATATGGCAGCAGCAACTGTGCCTGAAATGTTTGGTCCTGCTTAGTCCTATTGCCCTAAATATTGCTTTATGCCACACAGGTGGGAATTCTGGTTTATATGTCTCTGCTATATGGAGTATTTCATGCAGATGGGACAGGAAAAATCAGAATAATTGAATCCCATGGCTTTTTTTTTTTTTTTTTTGCCTTGTATCATGAAGGAAAGATAGCCAGAAAAAGAAAGAAGAAAGAAAGAAAGAAAGAGAGAGAGAGAGAAAGAGAGAGAGAGAGAAAGAAAAAAGAAAGGAAGGAAGGATGGAAAGAGAGAAAGAAAGAAAAAAGAAAGGAATGTGGGGACACCTGAACGGGAGGACAAGAGGAAAATTACTTTCAAATATATTTATAGAAAGTTTTCAATAGTAGAAAGTAAAACCTGCAAAAATACTGAATTTCAAAACCGGTTAAGATGGACCCAGAAATCAATTTTTTTTCATCTATGACTAGATTACTGAGGCTGATCCACAAACAAAGAATGGTTCTACCTTTTATCAAGTGTTGAGAGGACTCTAGTTCCATGCTATCAGACAAAGCTCTAGGTCAAAGACTGGGACCTTTTAATTAGGTAATTCTTAATATACCAGAATTAGTCATCAGGCCTGAAGGTCTCACCTCATTTACCCACCGTGCTTCTTTACATATGGACTTTGACTCACTTTCTGGGTTAAAATAGTTAGCACACTTCAGAGCCAGAGTAAAAACAATTTTTGCCTTCCGATGGTAAGATGAACCTAGCTTTCCTTACAGAGATTTTCCTAACTTTCCTATATTCTTGTTAAGGGCAGACTTCATGGAAATAGCAATTTAATTAAGAGTAACAACACCCCACCAAAAAAACTTTCCTCCTCTTTTCCAGGACCTACAAATGAGATTCTGCTTGAAGAAAGCTAGCACATGCAACGCAGAAATTGGAACTGAATAAAATAAGAGCAAGCACTTGTGGGAGGTCCCTGATGACATGGTTTCCCTCGAGCCATCACTAGCAGGCATCCCTGTGCCTGTCAGCCCTAGTTTACCGTTCTCAAGCCTGATTTATTTGATTTTGCAAGTGAAGCAATATATAAATTCATCATATTATCATTGGGTATCATGATTTGAAAACAATAAATCTTATCTCTTATTATTTATTTTTAAATAACCACTTGATAATTTCCTTTTATTAGGCCAGTAATTTGGTTTTAAAATATTTTTGCATGGGTAACAATATCTAATTTTTCTTCATATTTAAGAAAGAAATATTAACAATCCATGAGTGCGTACTCTTGTATAGGTACTATGGTTAGCCACTTTTGTATGTTATTTTCTTTTAGTCATACCTGTACTTCGATTGAGGTATAACCTGGTTGTTTTTTGTCTGTCTGTCTGTTTGTTTGCTTGAGACAGTCTCACTATGCAGTTCAGGTTTGCCTTGGACTCACTGTGTAGCCCAGGCTGGCCTCGAACTTGCAGAGATCCTCCTGCCTCAACCTCCCGAGTGCTGAGATTACAGGTGCACACCACCAAGCCTGGTTTTAACTTGGTTTTAAAAGGCCTTGATTTTATTATTATTCCTTCTTTTTTATTAAAAGGATAATTTTATAGCAAATAGAGAAAAAATTAAAGTCACATAAATGTGTACAAGATACAATGAATGCATGTGTGCTTGTATATTTCTTTATTTCAGCACTTCCTGTGTTCTGAATATCCTACTGGGAAACGTACATTTGCCTGTATTACTTAAAGTCAACATTCCTTTTCTTTAATTTCTAGTCCATAAACTGAGGTTCCCATATGGCATGTACTTTGTCTAAGGCCATATTTATCATACAGAGTCCAAGTGGCCGAGGGAAGATAGAAAGGAAGGTTTATGTGATTAAAAAGCCTGTCACAGGGCCAAGCAGCTCTTACCAAAGGGCTTCTCAGTAGAGGCCTATATCCTCTAGATATTTATTATCTTTGATTTGCTCATGAGATTTATATGAAATTTGTCTCTTTTTGATTATAGGACAATTTAACCTTAAGAAAAACAGGAAAGAAGAAACTGTTTATAAATTCCCAGTGACATTTAAAGCAGAAACAGCTGTTGGGTTACACTGATCTCGAGTGAATGGAGACAGATCTTTCAGGTGGACGGACTTCAGATTTCATGTACATTGTCATTTCACTCTTTGAAGAAACATGGAGAAAGCTGAGGGGAATAATTTATTGCATTTTTAATAAAACTGAATTCTGTAATGTAATAGAGAATGACAGTCCTTGATTGCGTTCACCGATGAACACGGTTCCTGAATTTCTATAAATAGTTATAAATAATCCCAAGGGGATTTTGTCCAAGTCTTCACCTTTGAACACTGTTTTTGGAATTCAAATAATAAATGGGTCCATTTTGAGGTGATCGACACATAAATCACTAGTATTGACTTAAATCATTTTAATATGTTCTCGAATAAACAAACACACACGTTTCTTACTCTAGTTAAATTCCACATGCTTACAGTTTTTTACAAAACCAAAAACAGGGCCGGTGAGATGGCTCAGCGGCATAAGTGCCTGCCTGGCAAGCGCAAGGGCCCGAGTTCGACTCCTGGAACCCACATACAAAAAATGGGCCGGTGATATTGCTCAGCGGCATGGGTGCCTGCTGGCGCATGAGGTCCTGAGTTCGACTCCTGGTACCCACCAAAAAAAAAAAAAAAAAAACAAGGAGAACTATAGGGATTAACTACAAGATGAACTGGAAGTCTAATACATTTCAAACAAATAAGATAAATTTAAGATAAGGTCTTGACTTAGAGAATTTAAATTGCCGACCATACATGACTGGTATTGACTAGTTAGTGCGACTTCTGAATTTATTTATTTTTTATTATTCAGCACTAGCGATAACACAATTTTCTTAAGACTTTTTTTAGAAATTGAAATTTCTGGGTAATTTTATCTCAAATATTTTATGAAGTCATGTTTTCCTTCAATACTCAGGATTGTAGAAGTCTGCATTTTAAATTATTTTATTTTAATTAGCCCTATGAAATTTGATAAAACCATTGGCACCAACAAGACATTTAATAATAAAGAGATTCGTTACTTTAATCTGTTTTTTCTCAAGACAGACTCTAAGTCAAAAGCTAAGACATAAGTGACTTTTTGGTAATGTGAACTTTAGGGAGACTCAAGGACCTTAGAAAGGACAGGATAAGACAGGAAGTTCATCCAAAAATGTGTTAGTCAACTGGTCACCTACAGGGAAGAGTGTTTGCTTGATCCAAAAGAATTTCTAAAAAGCCTTCTGCTATGTCTCAAAACTCCCTATCACAGAATTTGAAAAAGGAAATACTTTCTCTGTTGGTCCATCTCCAGCACATAAGTATCATGCGTGCATGATTGCCAGATCCTTCATGAGGCACGTGCCCTTTGTGTCACAGGAACTGCTGTGCATAGTCAAGATGCTATCAGTGCACTCTGTGCCAAGATCCTGAGATCATCCGCGGAGTTACGAGAAGGGTTGCTGGAATAAGACGTGAGAGAGTCCAAGGCAACTTGCAACCATACACATAAGGTTTCGCATTCACTCAACATTAAAACATTACAGAAATTTTGAAATATTATATTTTTATATGGAATTGAAGTAATCAAACACATGTAAAAACTTTTCAGAGGGAATACACAGACATTCTGTAGTGAAATATTCTAACTATATCTTACTCATGGATGTTTTAGAACTAGCTTTATCAGTTTAACTGTACCTCATTTGCTGTATTGATGTCAAAAAGTGATAGAATTTTCCTTTTTTTTTTTTTCTTTTGTGAGTACCGGGGGTCGACCTCAGGACCTAGCGCGCCAGTAGGCACCCGTGCCGCTGAGCAATATCACCAGCCCTTTTTTCGTATGTGGGTTGCGGGAGTCGAACTGGGGCCCTCACACTTGCCAGGCAGGCGCTTATGCCACTGAGCCATCTCACTGGCCCAGAATTTTCTTTTTCTAAGTAGCTAATTCTTTTAATTTAATTCAGTATATTTTGTCAGCCTCTGTATATCCATATGTGTTACTCTCTGTGTATTAAAAAATGGTTGCGCCACCAACAATAAAAGGCCTTGCAGTGTAGCTGGGAAGATAGGCAACTCAATTCAAATTTGTAACTCTGACTAAACGGAGTGCTATATGTTATGGCTCAGAGGTTTAGATCTGAGGGTCCCCAAAACCTCATGTGTGCAGAGGGGGGCTTTTGGCAAAATGATCAAATCATGAGGATGCCACATCTGTCGATGGATTAATCCACTGATGGTTCCTAGACGAATGTGTTTTGAGGTGGTGATGCCTGGTTGGAAGAGACAGGTCACTGGGAATGTGATCCAAAAAAGGAATATTTTCCTCCTGGTCCCCCTTTTTATCTTTCTGCTTCCTGGATGCCGTAGGATGAGCAACTGTCCTTGGCCCAGGTCCTTCCGCAATGCCACCTCTGTCTTGGAGCCCGCCAAACCTGAGCCAAAATAAAACTGTCCTCCTTCAGGTTTCAGGTGTCAGGATGGTGTCTCAGCGATGAGGAAAGTGACTGTGACACTGCAGTTGACACATGTTCAAAGCAGTTGTGAATTCATACCTTGCTTTATTATATTAGAAAATATTTCAAGTATACATAGGCCTTCAAAAATGAGTGGATTACTTTCAAATGAACTGCAGCAAGAGCAATAGTCCAAGTATGATACCCTAAGAGGAAATGGGAATTTGCATGGCTAATCTAGGTTGGAATTTCCATTCATGGTCTCCGAATAGTGAGAGAATGAATAGTTTCATGGTCTAATTAGCATGAGTCCAGGCATGTTCCATATGGCTAAGGATAAAAATCCACACCTTAGCCGAATTCAATTTAAAGAGAAATGATGTTGTGAGCTTCCAAATTCAATCTTAATCCATACTTTCCACATAAAATATGACAAAATCGAAAATCTAAAAGAGATCTTTTAGTTTTTGTTTTGAATAATTTTTCTGACATTTGTAATCAGACAAATGTCACTCTTTTTAGTATTAAAACTGCATTCAGAACAAATGAGTCAAAATTGCCACTTCTTTACTTGAAAAATCCTATCATAGTTGTATTGGTTTCACTAAAATGCAAGTAAACTTCACACAGAATTACACCGACACAGATGTATATATATACACATAAACACATATAAATGCATATCCATATGAACGTATATAAATGCAGGGCAGAAATTCCAAGCAGAAATGATATGAATAATAAAAGTGCTCTTTAAAGAATGATAATCATTTGCACCTAATTTCAAAAATAAGAAGTCAATAAAATCAGCCCTGCTTCTGACAATGTTGAAGACCATATTTAAAGTCCAACAAACCATAATATATTCTGGAAATTCTGTTTATGTTTTCTATAATATTGCTCCAACAGCCAACTATTTAAAAATAGCCACTTGTGCTAACTATGCAATTTTCTATCAATAATTTGGTGTTATTGTTGTCACTGTCATCCTTCCTTGGTGGGTTTTCATGCGTGTAAAATAATCGTCACCAGAACAAACATCACAACTTTATGTCTTAATAATGGAAGTATTAAGCATTAAAATTATGCAAATTGTTATGACTTCTGAGGTGGCAATGGTAGACCCCATGAAATGTAACATAGTATATGTAACATAACATAATGTAACAATGTATTTGTTAAATAAATGTAACATAACATAATCTATCTATCTATCTATCTATCTATCTATCTATCTATCTATCTATCTATCTATATATCCATGTTAGCTGTCTTTGTTTCAAGAATTTAGAGGGTATAATGACATTATTTTCATATAATGTTATTTTATTTGTATGTTTATTTCTATTTATATGTGCTTAAGTTAAAACAAAACAGAACACACACAAAATAATTAGCCTTTAATTATCCCTGTCTCAGTCACCTTGGGCTGGCATAATAAAACATCATACTTTGGTGTCCTAAACAACAAAAGTTCATTTTCTCACGACTCTGAGTGCTAAAAAGTCCCAGATCAAGTTTACTGGCGGATTTGATTCCTCTTCAGTGCTGTATTTCTATCTTTCAGATCTTTGCCTTCTGTCTATATCTTCATGTGACAGAGAGGTCTTCCTCTCTTCAGATCTTTATAAGGGAACCAGCCCTAACCTTTAGCACCTGCTCACAAGGCCATATCTTCAATGTATTCAATTCGGGGATGAGGGTATCAACATATTAATTTTTTGTGTGTGTGTGTGTGTGGGTACCAGGGCGTCGACCTCAGGACCTCGTGTGCCAACAGGCACCCGTGCCGCTGAGCGATATCACCGGCCCCTTTTTCGTATGTGGGATCCGGGAGTCGAACTCGGGCCCTCGCGCTTGCAAGGCAGGCGCTTATGCCGCTGAGCCATCTCATCGGCCCAACATATTAATTTTGAAAGTGGCAAGATTCAGTCTTTAGTACGTTCTTAATTCTAAAATTTCTTCTAATAACTCTCTAATGCTTTTCTCCTATAATCATCTTAGTCCACAGTCATTATGATCCCACTCCTCTTCTTTAAAAAAAATTTGTTTTAATAGTAATACCTCTTGGGCCGGTGAGATGGCTCAGCGGCGTACGCGCCTGCCTGGCAAGCGCGAGGGCCCGAGTTCGACTCCTGGAACCCACATACGAAAAAAGGGCCAGTGATATCGCTCAGCGGCACGGGCGCCTGCTGGCGCGCGAGGTCCTGAGGTCGACCCCTAGTATCCACAAAAAAAAAAAAAAAAAAAAAAAAAATAGTAATACCTCTTACAAAAGATGAAGGTTTTGATAATAATTTGGAAGATGCTCCTGAACAACTACCATATATTTAGCATTTACAAAATGACAAGTGCTCTATATCCAACTCCTCACCCCACCTTCTGGATGCTTCAGGAGATATATCTTATTTTGGATATTTTCCCAGTGGAGAACTGGGCTTGCTGAGGTGAAATGACTTTTGCCATCTTTTAGTGTTCTTTCTCAGTGGTCCCTCCTAACATTTTTGAAATGGAAGAAGCTCTCAGAATGATGTTGCAAACTCTCCCTAGAGGAAACTGACGTACTATGTTATTAAAATTTTACCTTCAGACTGTTTCCACAAGTCTGGAAATAGTCTATCACACAGATATAGAAATGTATTAGGAAATATAATGTTTATTTAATGAATTAGGTTTAGCAATCCTATATAGTATTTCTTTGGTTGCATAGTATGTATAAAATGAGAGAAGTGGGTGAGATTTGACTGAGTCTGCAAAGTCTTACATTAAAACACATGTTCTGTGTCCAACGTTTGAAAACACTGACCTTGAACCTTCCCCGAGGAGGCCCTGGGTCTTGCAGGCGTATGCTTCGAATGGGTGTCCCTGTGATGTGGCGAAGTCACGTCATTTTCAGCATTAATATGTTCCTCAAGATAAACTGCTTTCCCTTGTTTGGAGGCAGCAGAATTTGGCTTGTGGGTTATTTCTTTGATGAGATGTTTTTTCTCTTTCTTTTCTGTTTCCTTTCCCTGGAACTTCTCCAATGCTTCATCCTTCAGGAAAAGGAAACCTGCCAGCTGCCATTCTGCCCCTGTAGTCTCCACTTCCGCCCCACCTATACCAGTTGACAATGCATATTGTACATCCATAGGACACTGAAATGTGAAACTTTCTCTTTAGCAAAGACCAAGCAAAAACTTCCCAGTGTAGGTGGGATTAATCACGAATGAAATTCAGGGATCGAAATGAGTCATCAAGACATTCAGACCCGTTTTGATATAAAATAAGATTAAAATGAGTATGCAATCACTGTAGTACCAAAAATGGAAAATAAATGCTAACTATACGTTTGTAAAAAGTGCTAACTTCCCTTGTTTTTAGAATTTAATTCTCTCAGAACATTGGGCTTCTCTCTTCCTAATTTTAACATTGTAATAAGCTGTGAAAGTACTGCATGAAATAGAAATAAGATTTTCTGAAAGTCGGAATACTTGAAATCACATATAATAAGAAAGTGACCTTGATCATTGGCTTTGGTCTCTATGACCAGTACAAAATAACAAAAAAGAAACTTCTGTAACTCAGTAGCTATTTATATCTGCATACACTATTATAGAAAATTCTATACATTGGGCTGAAACAACGGAAATTTATTTTCACACAGTTCCAGACACTAGAAGTCCCAGAGGCCAGCAGGTTGGTGTCTAGCGGGGGCCCTCTCCTTGCACTGCACACAGCTGCCTTCTTGTTACGCATACACATGGCCTCTTCTTTGTGTTAGGAGAGACAGTTAGAAATTGTACCCTCAGGAAATTTATCTTATAACCATTGTGATCTTATCAAATCTGGGCCCTATCCTTATGATCTCATTTAATCTTATTAACATCTTTAAAGACCCCATCTCCAAATGTGGTTACACTGAGTTGTGTTTTCAAACTATTATTCTTGGGGAACATAATTATTCAGACTATAATAACAGCCAAAAAGTAGAAGGCATATCTAGTTCATTCAGGAGCCATTCTCTTGTCTATTCTACCCCTATGCAATGCTGTGTCCTAGGTGTGTGTCTTAGTAAATTTCTTCATTGCTGACACACAATACTTCACACCCATGAATTAAAGGAGGAGAGATTCATTTCGGCTTACAGATTTTAGAGGAGTCAGTCCATAGTTGGTTGCCTCCAAGAAAGAAAAGTCATGGAAGAATGGGCTGGTGGAGGAAAGTTGCTCACATCCTGGCAGCTGGAAAGGAAAGAGAAGCAAGAAGCACAGAAGGAAGATACATCCTTCTTGTAGGACTCTCCCCCACAATCTGCCTCTTCTCACCGGCCCCACCTTTCGTTTAACAGCAAGTCAGCTATAGCACTACTATGCTCCATCAACTTCCAAAAGCCCTACCTCCAAACGCATGAGGCTTTTGGGGACATTCAATATCCAAACCATAGCAGCGTGTATACATGAGTACATATACGCAGTCAATTCATCTTCCCAAAGGACATGAGTACTAAAAGGACATGAGCAGCCACTTGGAAATTTATAGACAAAATAACCTCTGTATGCACAGCTTCTGTGAGGCCTCTTAGGGACGGACCCCCAGCAGCCGTCTCTGTCTCTGTCACCCTGTGCAGGTGTGGACAGTTTGCCCTTTCAAAAGAAAAAAAAAGTCATCTTCTTTTCCCCCAAAAGTGTTTACAGCACAGACGCTTCTAATAAAGAGGTTGGTGTTTACACTTGGACTGGGCAAGAAAATATTTGGTTTGTTCAGGAAACAGAATGATGGCTCAAGCCCTAGGTGTGGGAAGGAATTGAGAGTAATGACGGGAGGCATGTTTTCTGAGTATTTTCTAGTTAATTGGGGAAATGCTTATTTAGCTTTCCTGATTCCTCTTGTGCCTGTGCAAGCTATTCTCCAGACAGCAGCAGGGGCTAGAAACGTGTGTTACACCGCTCCATTCACCTGCTCAGGGAGCAAAACGTCTTCCCACCGCACTGTCACTAAAATCCTTTTTTTTTTTTTTTTGTGGGTACCGGGGTTCGACCTCAGGACCTCGTGCGCCAGCAGGCACCCATGCCGCTGAGCGATATCACCGGCCCTTTTTTTGTATGTGGGTACCGGGAGTCGAACTCAGGCCCTTGCGCTTGCCAGGCAGGCACTTATGCCGCTGAGCCATCTCACCGGCCCTGTCACTAAAATTCTTACCACAGTCCTCAGATTCCACTCTAACCTAACATTTGCCGTCGCTCAAATACTTTTATTTTATAAACTTTGCTGAAAACACCCAGGCAGCTCAATTCCTTTAATTCATCAAACTTCTTTGTATCTCATCTCACCTGTCTCCTGCACTAGGATATTAAAGGCCATTTCCAATGAAGTGCTTAGTACCTACAGACGTAACCTACCAGTTAACATTTATTAAACCCATGATGAATTAGAGATATTGTGAGCAAAAATATTAAAGCCAAAAATGGTAATCAACTGTGACTTTTTGCCATTCAAATCATCCTTTAATAAGGAATTTTCATAGCTAGTATAATTACCTAATTAACTGCCAGCTGAAACAAATGTATACAGTGTTTTAATTGCTTTCTATTGTTGTAAGGTTCTTTAAGTAGAATGTGAACAGAAAAAAGGTATATAATGAATGAATACCTTTATATGTTATATTTTGTCCTTATAAAATTAGATCATAATACCTTCAGAGAGATCAGATTTTGCATTAATATATTCACTTTAAGGAATCTATTGAGAATTAGAAATTGTCTTAAAATAAATGAGAAGTCCAGGTAATAATTCATTGAGGACACATATTTGACTTGTGCTCTCAGAAGAAAGAATCAGGATTAAGGAACAGGATATTTTGGTGCCATCTTGTAGAAGCCATGCACAAAATTCTTAGTTGTCCTAGATATTTAGTTTGGACAACCACGACAATTCAGCTAACCGAATCAGTGTCTTCTGACACCTTGGGAGGCTTTTTCCAGAATGTGCAGCAGAAGGCTTGCTTTCCAATGGCTGGGAGTGAAACTCCCTGGTCCCCTGTGTTTACAGTAATCTCTCTCTAGATCTACTTTGATTCTAACTGAATTCTTCTCCATCTCATCAACCCCAGGCTATCTTTTGGGGGACATTACCTTCCCCTCATAGTGTCTCCTGTTTTCCCTCCTGATTCCCTCTTCAGCCTTTCTTAGTGTGCTCCATGTCTGGAGAGGTTACACAAATGGGATGTCTTACCCTCTGTTGTTGCTTTGGTTTCAGACTTTGAGAGGAAGAGTGTGACATGGACTTCACCAATGTTCCTGGTGCTTTCTGCCAACACAGGCTGGCATTGTGACCAGACCACGCTGTTCACACATTTTACCATTCCCAGTTACACAAGACTCTCTTAATTCCATTGGCCCTGGTAATAGAAACTGTCCTGTCACCACCCTTCTGTGGCATTACACTGTCTCTTATTGTTTTCCTTCTGATAGACTAATTAAATTATCCTCTGATTACTCAATTTCTGTGTGTGAATTGTTTTTGATAAGAATCACAATTGTACATTATTTCTAAGCAAAAAAGAAAAAGAAAGCCTCTCTTTCTGCCCTAAAAGAGTACATGGATTTTTGAAGTAGCATAATGATGTCATAAAGTAATATAATTTAAGGGCTAATACAGCATAAAGATAATTTTGTATCTTCAACTCTTTGCTTTGTCTTTTACCAGCCATTTAAAATTAAGTATGTGGATTTCCTAGTTTTATTTTCCTCACCTACAATATGGGGAAAGTAATAATACACAACTTAGGGAAATATAATGGGAGATGATCTATGTCAATTTTTAGAAAATATCTAGCAAATACTAATTGTATAATCATGTATAAGTATTTTTTCTTTGTTTTTCAAATTCCCTAACTTGACTTTACATCAGAAATCCAAAAAATTTTAAAAAAACCTCAAAATTTAGCAAAAGTTTAATGAATTGGAATTTGTGGGTATAGTGTATAGAGGGATACATTTTAAAGATGAAGTTTATGTGATCCGAAAGCATATAACCACTGTTGTCTGTGAATCCCCACTGTCTACCATCAGTGAAAGAGTCAAAAATCAGAACTCCTGAGAATTACTCAGGTATGAGTTCAACTCCAAGCCAAAATATTTGAATAGTGTCATCTTACCCTAGTTACTTAAAATTTGCATATTAGTATTCTCCTCTAGAAATGATATTTAGCATACTTATAGAAAATATGTTAAATACAATAATAAAAAATGAACATATTAATTCAGAAAATAAATACAACTTTCACTGGGGGGTGGTAGTATTTCTCGACTTATAGTAAAATATCTTGTGATCCACTAAACTATTGTTAACTTTCTATCACTTTTAACATTATTGTTATTATTGAGTGAAACATTTTTCCCTTCGTGAGCTAATTCATTTACTATTTATTAAGTGTCTACTATATGCCAAGCACTATTCTAGGTGTTGGGGGCACAGTGATGAACAGAACCCAGAGTTGCCTCTCTTCAGATAGCTTATGTTCTCCTCGGGGAGAAAATTATATGTAAATAAATCCATCACAGTGTTTAATGTTGAAGGGTGATAATTCTTGCATGGAACAAAAATAAACAAGGTGAAGCTGTAGAGAGGAGAGGAACGTGAGACTTTTTTGGAGACTTGATGGAACTAGGGGTGGCTCAGGCACTGGCGAGGCTGGAGATCTAAGCCCCTGCTCTGCCTTCACAAGGTGTGGGTGTGCCTGGGCTCCAGATTTTTCTAAAATGTTTGGGTAGTGTGAAGAACTTCTCATTTTAAAAAATTTATCATATTAAGTTATTTCTTTCCTGGCCCGCAGGCTGCAGCAAGCAGACTTTGACCAGAGGAAGCCTTCTTTTAGGGCCTTTGTTTACAGTACCTCTGGTGTTCCCAGGACTGTGCCTCCTAGAGAACCATGTCTGGGAAATAGGCTGCCAAAAAAAACCTCAACACACTGCCTCCCTCTTCCTGGGATCCTTAACCCTTCTAACTTCTCTTCACCTTTCTTAGTTTCTTTAGGTTTGTTTTACATATGTGTCCAAAGTTATTAATTTGTACTTTCAGTTTGTAATTAAAGGAAGAATAGGAAAAAGTACTTCTACTTCTTACTTGGAAACAAAAGTCCAAAGGATTATGGGATTCTCTCTCTCTCTGTCTGTCTCTTTCTCTCTCTCTCTCTCACACACACACACACACCAAACAAATACCACTTTACTGAATCTGGTGAAAAGGGATATCTATTGGCCAATTTGAGTTTGAAATCTTTCATTAACATTGTAGCTTTATTCACGTTATTTTTAACTTTGAAGTTTCAATTTCATTAATTTAAAATAACGGTAAAATATCTTACACGATTGCTGAAGGAAGTGAGATAATGTAGAAAAAGTAATTTTCACAAAGAGATGATGGTCACTGTCTTGTAAATCACTCATCATCACCACCATCACCATCATCATCATCATTTAGAGTTTAAACCAGATATCTATGCTTTTGGCAGTAAGAGATAACCCAGGTTTCAGTCACTAAGCAACAAGGTAGTGGAATGATTTCACATGCTAAGATATCTGCAGGCAGGCTGTGTAAGATGGGTCCACGGGCACCATCGCACCACTCACTTTGGATTTGCCATCTTAAGCATATTAGCTCTTTGTCCGCCTCTTTGTCATCTCGCTGTATCAAGATGACTGCTACAGTTCCAACTATCACAACCACACTTGAATAAAATAAAGTAGGGTGAAAGGAGCTTCCACCAAAGTTATTCTCTCTTTGGTGGAAGAAAACCCTTCCTAAAAAGTCATTCATTAGCTTATCCTTAATTCTCTTAGCCTAGAATTGGGTCTCATGGACTTCTTTAGGTGTAAGGAAGTTTGAAAACAATTATGAGGCAATAAAAAATGGGAAGTCCATGATAGACTCAGACAAGTCTTTATTAACCTATTCTTCTGAGGCTATGCACATTGGTACTATGCAGAAATCAAGTTCCTTGGTACTAAGAAGGGCACACCAACCAGTGGAGAATGGATCATGTCTTTTATGGGATGTTATGACTAGTAAGTGTGAAATGTATATAATGCTTTTAACATAATATATTTTAGACAGAAAAACAAAAAAGAAAATAAGAGTCTGCACCTTGTAAATGAGATTGACCACTAAAAAAGTCCAAGGTATAAATCAACACATACTTTGATATAAATAATAACTATCAAAGAAGTTGTGTTTCTTAAAAACTCAATGAACACAGAGAAAGCATAAAATACAAAGAAATGTGCTAGACCTTCAAGATGTATTAACTAATTTAATCCTTACAATAATTCTATCATATGGGGTGTTGTTAAGTTCTTGTTGCTGATAAGGTAATTGAGAACATTGAGCTTAAATTGCTTGCCCAAGGCTGCATAGCTGGTCAGCAATGGAGCTAAGATTCGAACTCAGACTGACATTATAATCTACAATCCTGCCTTGTCTGTCAAATGCCATCAAAGTGCTTTGTATCAAAATAAGCCATGACAGTATAAACAGGAATGTACCAAAGATCATAACAATCATAATGGAATTTAGAAAATAAATGTTGCTAAACAAGTCTTTTTCAGGTCTAGAAGTTTCATTTTATTTTCAGAAATGAGGACTTGAATTAAGAGTTCACTCATTTTGTTACCTGTAGGAATGCCAGACATTGAGATTTAACAGATATTTCTGCTTTGTTTCTGTATTTTTAAGCCCTTAGCTTTTCATTTTTTTTCTCCAGTATGTCTATCTCCAGAAAAAAAAAAAAAGTTACTTTACTGCCATGCTTCATGCTGGTCAGTTATATTTCTAACTGAAAAGCATTTTTATGTTGCTAGATGACATTAATTCAGGTGGTGTTCAGTAAGGTGACTGTTCTCCAAAGTATGCTGATTGGAAGCTCTTCTACAACTGACCCTAGAGGCTCTTTCCCACGTGCCATCCATGACAGGCCACCTTGTCATTTTTTCAACTTCTCATCCAACATTTTTTGACTCATGCTTTTGGCCTTAGAATATTTTGAAAGACAGAAATCTCCTTTATCAAGCCATCTTCTTAATAGTTGGAGTACTTGACGAATTTGTCTATGACAGGGTTATCTCCGTGCTACATTTTTCAGTATGTGGGCTGACAGACAAGTGTTTTCAAATTCTTATTAAATATGTTATTAGAGATTTACAGCTCCTGAGTTGTGTTATTGTTCCCAGTATCTTGTTTTGGGGCCTGCATTTAATGTCGCAATTTGAAATGAAAATGTATTCAACAGTCTTTAGTTTATAGGGATTGTCAATTCTGTGAATCTGGGACTGAGATCATCCAGTTAGACATTGCTTTGGCATCATAATGACTGAAACACACATTGATTAGAATACATGCTCTTCATCAATCCACATCTTGACATTTTCAATATTACTCCCCACTTTTTGGAGTCTATTAGATGTATTATTTCCCCCACACTCACGAAACTGTCTGCTTTGGAGGGTGATTATGTGTAACTTCTTTGCCTAATATTGGCAGCCAAATTCTTAATAAGAAAATCTGTCACGTGTGGATAAATTGTTTCCTTCTACCACACTGGGTTTCATAGAACAGCTGGACAACCCTTTCACAGCTGCTTCTTTCCATGTTGAATTCAATGTTGAATGAAAGAACTCCTGTGGGTAGTTTCCTGTAGGTATCTTTTGGGAGGAAAATACCTTCATTATCTTTACTGTTAAAACAAATCCACATGCAAACCAAATAAAACTCATAGCACAAGTTGCTTGAGAACACCAGTAGTACTATTTTTATCAGTATTTTTTTTTCTGATCCTACACATACTGCACTATATCGCTTCCAAATTTGGCAAGTGCTAAAAAAGTCTATTTTATCGTAAATCTCTGTTTTAAAAAACATGAAAAATATTGTTATCCCCAATGTTAAATACCATTTCTTTTTCCATTTATGTCTCCGAGCCAAGATGATCCAAATGCATAAAATGAAAATTGTAAACAGGAAGCCTTGAGTAGGTGCTGGACTTGCTCATTTTTGCCCCCATAGTCTCTCTGAGTTCCCCTTCTCTTGGAATTGTTTGATTATTGATGGAACCCCTTAAACATGTGACATTGCATAAAGATAAGTCTCCTTTGAATGCTTAGATCACCTGCTAAAATCCAGTAATTGAATTTTAAATATTTGTTTTTCCATGAATTTTCATTTTAATTGAAATGACAAAATAAGTTACATTTAAAAAATAATAAATATGCATAATTTTAAAGTTATTCCATTTCCTAAATCTATCCCTGTATATTTCTATAGTATTGGATATGTCATGGCTATTTTAGTTATTGATAGTTTACTTGATAGCATGTTACTTAATATATTTTACATTATTTTACGTAAATATATAGTATTGCATGACATATGGATAATTGTGTTCAAATTGACTGAAGAACAGAGGACCATAATGCAGGGATGGAATCAGACCACATTCAGTTTCATCAAGCTTTTATTTACATTACTTGGGAAAAAAAAAAAACAATTAACAGAAATTGTGAAAAACATTGTAGAATTTATCAGGTTTTATAAAAGGACCTGAAACCCCAAATTTGCTCTAAGACAATACAATGTTTTCATGTAGACTTTATAGTTAGATAATTTAAGGTCTATTCTAAAGTGATATTCCAGATACTCTTTGGGCAACCTTTGGCAAGTTGCTTGACCCCATAAATTGCAGATATTTATGAGATTTCAATGAGATGAAGTGTACACGGTTAATAGCCATGTGTCAGTCTGACTGCATTAGGGAATATTCACACAGCTGATACAACATTATTTCTGGGTGTGTCTACCAGGGTCTTTTGAAAGAGATTACCATTTGAATCCACAGCCTGGATAAAGAAGTTCTACCTTCCCACTGAGTCAGTGCCATCTAATCTGTTGATGGCCTCAATAGAAAAAATTAGTCAGGGAATGGCAAATTATCTCTCTTTTCTGGAACAAACACATCCATATTTCTTTCTCTTGGTTATCAGAGCTCCATGTTCTCCAGGCTTTCAGCTCTGGGGCTTGCACCATTGGCTTCCATGGTTCTCAGGCCTTTGAGTTCAAACACAAATACACCATTAGCTTTCCTAGTGCAGTACACCAGCCTGCGGATAACAATTTATGTGCTATCTCAGGCACCATAATCACTTGAAGCAATTTCCACATAATTCCCTTTCTTATCTCTCTCTCTCTCCATCCTTCCATCATCTATTTACCTATCAGCTATGTTATATCTATCTACCTACTAATCTTCCTGTCTGTTCTATAAGTTGTATTTCTCTAGATAACCCTATCAAAAAGTATATGAAGTATCTAACAGCTCCAGACAAGAACTAGGTTTCTAAATGTGTACTGTTTTTCCTCTATTCCTTTTACCTTATCACCAAATAAACAGAATGAACACTGAAAAATATTCTTCAAAAGCTGGCAATTACATCACTTACCGAAGACAACCATATGCAAGTCTCATCTTCTATGAAAACTGGTGAGTGTTTCCATTTGCTCAGGGTCACTGCGATGGAGACAGAGCCCTTTCCACCTCCACATGGCAGCAGCAGCAGATCTTTTGGAATCCTGGATTGTGTGGACATGTAGAAATGGTAACAAGACTCTCTAAAATGTGACTATGTCTTGGAACTGCTACATTCATTTTGTAACTCATTGAAATGTCAGCTTTTTTTTTTTTTTTTGTGGGTACCGGGGGGTCGACCTCAGGACCTCGCGTGCCAACAGGCACCCATGCCGCTGAGCGATATCACCGGCCCCTTTTTCATATGTGGGATCCGGGAGTCGAACTCGGGCCCTCGCGCTTGCCAGGCAGGCGCTTACGCCGCTGAGCCATCTCACCGGCCCGAAATGTCAGCTTTTTGACCCAAAACAGAGAAAAAAAAATTTTCGTTTTTGTTTTTCTGATTTTTGGTGTTTTTGTTTTATCCTTTTCTTTTTAGTGGTTGGAGATGAGTGTTTTGTGTATGTTTGTTTGTAGGTGGAAATAACAACTGGGTAAAGAATATTCTAAACTCAGAATTAGAGGAGTTTATTTTGATATTTTGTTTATTTGTATGTATAGTTCCTTGGTGGTCTCCAATATGGAAAAAATATTTTTGTAAGCAAAGAGATTATAAGGATTAAAAGAGATTATAAGGATATCCATCAGAAAAAATAAATATACAAAGTCTAGGATGACTTGAGGATGTCCATTAGTAGAGTTCTACTGGAAATGTGGTAGGAGAATTGTTTGATTTTTTGTAATTTTACACACTTGTGGTTTCGTCTAGCTTGACCAATGCTAGTCTTGTGTCCTGAGTTTTCTTTGTTTTGCCTTCTTATTGAGCCATTAGCCATATGTCTTCAACTCTCACTATGGCTGCTGAAGAGGAGAAAAAATAATGGTCTCGATAACTATACAAATCATTTATAATTGAGGTCCAATACATTTTCAGAACATGGCATTGAATCTCTTTTATTTAAAGTCATATGTGTCCTTTCCTCATCTCCGTACCTAGAGCATCTCCAGGGTCCTTCAGGTGAAACTCAACTGCTTACTGTTTTATTTATATTGCATGTCTAAGTTCTGCTATGATTTGTTATGTTGAGGAAAGCTTTTCGTCTGTCTGGGGAATTCAAGTCTTTATGCTTTACTCTGCCCAGTAACATTCTTGAACCTTAAACTTTTCTGTAAATATTTTTATAATCCTTTTTCTGTTGATTTTGCAAGGCAAGTTATATATCGCATTACTTTTTCTGTCTGCTGAGAATGCTAACTTGCTTTATAACATCACCCTATCTCAATGATTACATTTTATATCCACATGTGGGAAGTGCTTCCTGTTTTTTATCCAGTGTATAAGAACATTGGACTTCTGTAAAATACTCTATTTTTTTATATTCACATCTTTTGTGCTGCCTGTGGTTTAGTAAATCTGAGCAACAAAATTTGTATTATAGTTATTTTAAGATCTGTTACTTTAATTTTTTTACAGTCATAAAAAATGACCAAATGAGAAAGTGATCTGGGTTAAAACAAACAAACAAACAAACAAAATATTATTTGATGTATCTGATAAAAAAATTTAATTGAATCTCTTATATTGATTTTTCTTTAGCCTTCAAACAAGTAAGGACTAGTCACAATTTAAAGACAAAAAGGGCAGTAGCTCTTTTATGCTTAAGTTTTTCCTCTATGTTTTTCTTCATGGTGATACCTTATATGTTGGGAACTTTTTAATACAATTTAGTTATTTGGCTTTATGGTAAATTTCCCCATGCAAAATAACATTTTTATTATCTTTGTACAATAAAGTGTATTCAAAATTTTTACTTGTTTCTTTACTTTGAGTTACAATTAGGGAATTTGTCATGGTTAGGTTAGGTTATTAAAAAATGTGCCAGGTTTTTAAATTTCAACATTTGTTTTGAGGTTTCTGCTATGTTTTCCTAATACATTTGGAATTTACACTAATATATGTAAATTTTACACTAATTTGTGTAGAATTTTAGCCCCATTTTATTATTTTTCAAGTCAACTTTTTGTGACACCATTTATATATTTGTAAAATTCATTTTACCCATCATTAATTGGAGATTAAATCTTCAGACTATATTAAATTGTCATATACCCTTGTATGTATTCCTGGACTTCTTGTTCCATACCATTGGTTTATACATGATATAGTAAAATTTCTAGGTAGCCAACCAGTTCTCCCATCACACTGTTAGCCTCATGAAACTTATAGTTAGGATGTCCCTAAATTAGGCTCTTCAGAATCCTGCAAGTTTTTCAGTTGTACGATACTACTATTGTATCAGATTTCTTTTTGTGTGATAATGAAGTGTGGAGAAGTGGAAAGATTCCATAATTTTATGACTAAAGGTTTTTCATTTGACATGTGTCTGCAGATTAAGGCATTTCCAAACGTTCATCACCTCTCCCTTCCCTCTCTTTTAGATGAGACAGGATGATAAGAGGATCTCGCCTGGATAAAATATTGTAATTTAGGAAGAGAAGATTTCACCGAGATGTATAATGGTGTGAATAAACAAAAAGCTCTTGACCTCACGCAACTGATTAGCATGTAGAAGTGTATCACCATATTTTCTTCACATCACAGCGTTTACCTATTTGATGACTCAATAAAGTCAACAAAAAGTTGGAATTATGTCATTTACTTTAATAATAAACTACATTATCTTTTTAGTTGTTTAAGGAGCAGTTGTCATTTTTATCCTCTTTCCCTAAGTACTAGTCTCCAATTACTTAGCATAAATTAGAGCCACAGGATAGGATGTGGCTGGGCATCAAATTATGTGAAAACTCCAAAGTAATGTCATAGGGCTGTCACAGGAGAAAAAAATATAAATAAATTGTGATCAAAATTATGGTGAATATTTAAATTAAAAATTATTACAGTAAAAGGTCTATTTTTCATCAATCCCCCTAAAAATACCTCCTTCACTTTGAACTCATTTATATAATCATTCTTGGTTCTTTCTAAATCAATTCAGGCTTCTTTCATGAGTGTCTCTTCTTGTACTGTCACAGCTGCCTTTATGTCATTCATTGGATTCAAAATGTTTACTTTTAATTGTTATTTTGACTTTGGAGAAGAGCCAAAAGTCATATGGTGCCAGATACAGTAAATAAGATTAATGAGGAGCCATTGTAATGTTTTTATTTGGCAGAAATTGCCACAAACATAAACTATAAACTGCTTTAGAAAGTAGCAAGAAAGATTAGATATATGAGCTCAAAGCAAGAGAAGTATTTTGAGGGAGAATAATGACAATATATCTTTTTTTTTTTTCTTGTGGGTACTGGGGATCGAACTAAGGACCTCATGCACCAGCAGGCGCCTGTGCGGCTGAGCGATATCACCGGCCCTTTTTCCTTATGTGGGTTCTGGAGTCGAACTCAGGACCTCGTGCTTGCCAGGCAGGCGCTTATGCCGCTGAGCTATCTCACCGGCCTGGGCAATGTATCTTTTACTGAAATAATTTTATGTGTATTTATTTAAACATTCACTATATTTTGATCACACTTTAGATATTGCAACTTGGGTATGTTTATTTCTACAGCTAATGTTATAATGAAAAAATACAGTGTATTGAGAAAACTGCTGCCGTGGACTTTATATTTCATTTTATATGTATGTATTTATCCAAATTTCCAAACTTTTAATTCAAATACCTCATGTTTTAATAACCACTTTTGAAGAACCATGCAATAAGACTCAATATATTACCATAGCATCTTCCTGTGTAAAATTTCATCTGGATCCCTTCCTCCAAGGTAATTTTTCCCAGTCTTGCACTAAGTATTATAAAGATTCAGAAAAAGATAACACCATGTCATAAACTAGACTAATCAACTATTATCGGACACTAGAAGGAATTTGCATAAGTTACAGAGTTAAACTAAGTAAATTGTTGGTCATCTACAAAATGCTATTCAATGTATGGAAAGAAAAAAAAAACTACCTACCTAAACATGTAATAAATAGTCTTTCCACCTCTTATTATTACCTCATCAATTCGTTCAAAAATGATTATTCAGTACCTACAAGATTCCAAGATCTGCAACTTGGATATTCAAAATTTATATTAATCAGAACAATGAATATTCTTCAAATGAGTAAATGCTGAAACTTGAAACCTCATTGATGTAGTCCACTTACCTTCCATGAATACTTGGTTTGGTCTATACAAGCTGAGGCTTATTATTATTTTTTTTTCATATCAGGAATTTAACTCAGGACCTTGTGCTTGCCAGGCAGGCACTGTGCCACTGAGCTATCTCCCCAGCCCAGAGGCTTTTTATCAAGAAAATAGACAAGGTTTATAGAAAAGAATATCAGTAATTATTATTAGTATAGATAATGTTAGTTATTTTATCAGTTAAAAGAAATATATAATCTTAGCATACATTTAGAGGATATAAATATGGAATCAGAAGAAATATCATCTTATAAAATTTAGTTTACTGACCACAGGTCAGTAAACTAAGACTTTCAGATTGTAGGGGTTATATTCTACCTGGCAATGGAATACTTAATGTGGTTACCAGAAGGAAACCTAATTAGACTCTCAGATATTATCCTTTCACAGGGCATATAACAATGTATTGTACTAACAAAGATGACGATAATGTTGCTTAATGATTCAATGGCCCTGTTCCTGGGAATTGGAGGCCCTATGTATGGCTGCAACTTAAAGTTTCCTGTCTGCATTTTACTTTGATAAAAAAACCAAAATGTTTACTATTGAAAAAGGGATTGTGTCGATTAGCATTGTGTTACTACAACAAACACTTGAGATAGTCAACTCATAAAGACCATCTCAAGACTATTTGGTCTCGCAGTTTTGAAACTTTCAGTCCCTGTTACTTTTGGGTTGCAGTAAGGCTGTACATCATCACAGGGAGTACATGTGAGAGAAAGGATTACTCATGTCATGGCAAAAGAAAGAGAGGAAGGTGGAGGGGCCCTTGAGGGAATGCTTCCAGTAACCAGAAAACCTCCCATAGGGGCCAGCCCTTAAATTATCCACCACCTCTCAATAACACCAAAGTAGACATGAAGCTGACATGTGGGCCTTTGGGAGAGGTTCCTGACCCAAATTATAACAAAGATTATACCTACCACTTTGTGTACATAAAATCCCTTTCCAAATAATCCCCAAGTTCCATGGTATACAAGTTTCTTTCTCTCATAAGTTCTTCATATTGTAGGTTCGAGCTTTGCGGGAAAAGATCATAAATTCAATTTTATGTACATTGATTTGCAGGTGCCTTGAGACACTGCAATGAAATTGTCTAGTAGTCCATCATGTATATGTCTGCAGCTCAGAGGAGGGATTTGAACTAGAGATAAAAGTCGGAAGTCTTCTTAGTTAGAAGAGATTGTGTAGGGAGAGTATAGAATAAGAGGAGAAGAGGGTTTGAGACTAATCCTAAAAGATTTCCAATATTTAAAGACCTGTTAGAGGAGAATTGAGCCACTAAGAATGCTAAAAAGGGCAAACCAGAGGGGGAAGAGGAGATTCTAAAAGGAGAATTTGATGTCCAGAGAAGGAAAAGAAGAGAAACTTTCAAAAAGGGATGGATGATTTAATGGTTATAACTGCTAAGAGTGGCAGTAAAATAAATATTGTAAAAAATGCATGGCCTTCGGAGATGCAGAAGTTTCTCATAAGTATAGTCAGTCCTTATTATTCATTTATGAAATTCTTGAAAATTTGCCTTCAAAATAGTACTTGAGATGCCTTCGTCGTAATTTAAGTACATGCACACAGCAGAAAAAAAATCCGACATGCATGTTTTCAGCAGAGGAAATACAAGCTAAACTCTGCCTTCTTGCTCCTGCCTCAGTCATGCCATAGATACATGTCCTTTACATAGTCTATTTAGAATCACGTTCTTTGCATTTTTGAATTCTTGTGATGTTTCTTGATTTCACATTTTAAAATAGTTCCAAAGCATATTACTGTACTGAAGTGCTGCCTACAGTTCTTAAACTCAGAAAAGATGTAATGTGCCTTATGAAGAAAATTTGTACGTTAGATAAGATTTGCTCTGGCATGAGTTATGGTGCTGTTGGCTGTGAGTTCAACAACACTAAATATGGAATAATTAAAGAGACACACATGGCAGGAGGTTATGTGTTGATTCATTGACAAAAACATGACCACAAGCTTGAAGGAACCTAACTTGGCATTTCTTCTGGGAACAATGTTTCATATTTGCTAATTCAGTGTTCATGTTAACTTTATGGAACATAACTACCATAAATAATGAGAATCAGCTAAATAGACATAAAACGAATGAACAACACATGGAACAATATGTTATGTATCCTCTAACGACAGATAATTTGCTGTCACATTTAGCACCATAGTTTATGGGTTTTTTATTAAAACACTCTTAATACTTACTTATATTATCCTATTATTTCTTCTATTAACTGTGACCTTAATTTACTTCCTATACTTTATTAGAACCTGACTTTTTTCTCCTATTTTAATAATCTTAGATTTTTTATAGCAGTTTGACATTCTTACACTTTTACATTCAGTTTATGGTTAGGGAAAGTATTTGTTTTTCAATATGTTGTTTTTATATGGGTGTAAAAAGTATTTCACATTATTGTCTGATACTTTCTATATTCTAATATGTAGCTTTGAAATCCAAAATAATTTATGCACCATTTTATGATTGCTTTTCAATAGGGCTTAATATAACATTTTTTAATCACCTTTACCTTTTCTTCCTTAGGATTTCTGTCTTAATAATATACATAGATTGGATCCTACAAATGTTCACACAGTTATCTTCATGCATAGTTTTCTTATTAGCCTTATTTCTTAACACCTTTAAATGGGAGGCTTGTTTGGAAAACCCACAACTTATTCTGTAATCCTTTATTACTCAGTGTTTCTGACATTTAAAATTCAAATATAGATGCAATGCTTAAATAATACTGATTCTAGTTTATCTAATGATAGAGTGCTGTGGTTTTGCTTCCACGTGTCTGTTTTAAATAAACAAATATGAGACACTTAGTATATACTGAAATCTGAAAGATTTAGATGTAAGTAGACTTGGGTATTTAGGTGACTTGTGGGAGATGCACAGTAACAGTAGGGCTTGGGTCCATTCCAATGGACCACCCCAACAGAAGGGCTCTAAACTTTTACCTCAATCTCCTTTGGAGTTTACAGGACATAAAACATGTGGACACTATATTGAAAGGCACACTTGAATCAAGATGTATGATTTTTAATCCATGCCTATGTTACTTCCCTTCTATAGGAAAGCAATTTGTGTCACCAGATTCAAGTAATTTGTGTCACCAGATTCAGTATTCTTAACTAGGAAATAAAATGTCAGTGCCCCAAAATATAATAGCTTAAAGAAATTTTAGATAATGTAGGAATAGTTGGCACATGAGATATTATTTCTTTGTTTTCCAAGTCATCGCTCTAATAAAAATATTACCTAAGTAATTATATCAAGAGATAGGCATATTAAGAAAAATAATCTTAGTAATTTTCTTTTTACTTTTTGGACTCTTCCAGCCTGAATAGTTGGGTCAGTGTGATGGAAAAGTCACTCAAGGGATATTGGGTTGTACTTGAACATGTAGAATTTAATCAGGTTTTAAGACAGAGTTCTTGGGAAGAAATTTTGAATTTTGTGTATTAGGAAAGTCTATGAAACTCTGATAGCAAGCCAAGGCTATTCTCTAGGAAATGTGTATTTAGTGATGATCATGTATTAATATCTCAGATTCAAATGTTTTATATTATCATGTGTGTGCCAGGAGCCATCTGGGTTATAAGGGAATGAGGGTTAAGGTTAGGGTTTGTTTTCAGTCCAGGGCATGAAAGATCGATGTGTCAGATCATGGATTTTATAACTTTTTATTTACATGTTTTCTTATTCAAAGGTAGTAAAAGAAAATACCTTGTATTTCACTTTTTAAATCTTGAATGAAACAATTTTTAGGGCATGGTGCTTCTTGAATCTTCTTTCTCATTTGGTTATTCAATTCATGATTGAAAATTACATCTTCTAAGAGGAATTAAAAGAACTAAATAACTGCTCCCTGGAAGTTAACATGTTAATATTGTTTTTAAGTTTACCTCATGTTTACCATTTTTTTCCTTCTATCTGACACACACACACACACACATGCACACACACACACACACACGTACACCACTTAAATTCTTATACAGTAGCTGGTTTTGCTTTCAAAACACACTTACCAGCCCTGCATTCTATTGTTAGCAAGGGGTGGGGACTCAAAACCAAAAAGAACATGCATTTATTTTATCTCAGAGATAAAAGCCCATCTGATGTGTTATACTATAGTCATTGTGTATATTTTAGACAAGTTTCCAGTCTATTGACAATAGGAAGATAGCAAGCAAGTGTTAAATGCATATTTTCTATTTTTCAAATGACAAAGAGTCATTTTCCCCTTTTCAATCATTGTTTCTGTGTTTGCTTCCTGCAAGCATGAGTTCAGGAAGTGATAAAGTTGACACAGTTGCTGATGGATTTTACAGTGGCCCATGCCAAGTTGTTTCCTGGTGCCAAACACAATGGATCAGGAAATATGGCACGTGACCAGAAAAATCTTATTGTTTTGAACAAGTTTTCTCTTTCACCATGGCGCTAAGCAAAATTTCCCAGAATATTAAGATATGTCTTCATAATGATGGATTATCCTACAAATGTTCACACAGTTATCTTCATGCATAGTTTTCTTATTAGCCTAACACTTTAAAGAACCAAATTACAAAATAACCGAAGAAACCCATGACAAGTCTTTGCAGAACAGATGAAATAAAACACATTTTGGAAAAAAGGATTTGATGAAGTAAAAAACCTTCAAAATATCTCAATATAATTCTCTTCAACTTGATTTCATTTAAATATTTTTTCAGTCTACTTATTAGTGTTGTATTTAAGATGATAATCCACACAGTTTCAATGTAAAGTCTTTTGACTCTAACAGACCTCCTGGATTTTACTTTTAAGAAAACTTTTTAAACTGTTAATTTATCTCTACTTTATATAGGACCAATTAATGCCAAATACTGACTTTTGTTTCCATTTGTATCCCCAAATGTTTATTGACTTATAAAAGTATTTTCTTCCTCTCCAAAGATCCCAAACTTTCATGGGTTTTTGGCTGTTCCCTCTAGTTAGTATCAATTTGGCTTAAATATTCAAATATTTTTTCCCAAAGATTGGAATTCAGGTTTTTATGGGAACACTGTAATCAACTAAGTGAACAGCCAAATGCACACTTCAAGAATATTATTCATGTTCCATAAGGGTCTTTTCAAGTGCAAAAACCACATCATTTATGTGTGAAGTGCTTAAATGTACATTCTAAAAATCAAGTTTGTTGGCTTAAATTATTCTACGCGATTTTCAACTGTCAAGACTTAAATTGATCATAAACTAGGGGTTGGGAAGGCTGGCCTCTGCTGGAAGAAACCACAGGAGACTGTAGCTATGCCATAGGCTATAGGGATTATCCTCCTTAAGTAAACGTGTTCACCATACGACCGTGCTGTGAGCATTTAGTTCTAGCAACTGCTGTGCTCCTGAGTATGGGCAGCTCTGAGAAGACAACAGAAAAAAAAAGCACATTATTAGGTTGGCCATAGCTCTGTTGGTAAAGCTAAAGTTTAGGTCAGAGTTACAAAAATCCATTGATACCCGAATATTTTTCAGGAAATGAAATAAAAACAAATAAGCAAGTGAGGGCATATAACAAAAATCTCTTTAAAAATGAGAGTTGTTTTGGAAAGAAGATGATGGATAACGATGGCACATGGATTAAATCATTGATCTGATTTATGAGAAAAGTGTAACTTTCTGTTTGTGTACTTTTAAGTGTTGGTGACTGCAGAAGTACTCTTCAAGTTCAATTGAAAGAAGGGATAATGGATCCACAAAAAGAATGAAGGAAGACAGAGAGCAGGAGGAAAGACTCTGGGAGGAAGGAAGAGAGTGGCGCAGACACACAGAGAAAGACAGAGGGAGGGGCATTTATACTCTCTTATAATTTTCTTTTTTTTTTTTTTTTGTACAGGGAATCGAACTCAGGACTTTGCACTTGCCAGGCAGGCGCTGTACCGCTGAGCTATATTCCCAGCCCTTCTTCTGTTCTTTAACTGTCAAGTAAGATCCACTTATTGTCCAAACAGTAATTGATCACCAGGTAATCATTTATTCCCAGAAATGACTGAACCGCTACACAGAATCGGATCGTCCAGAAAGTAAGGGATAAACAATCTAAACAGACATATTTCTTTCTTTCTTTTATCCAAATATATCCACTTTTTTAAACTTCAACAAGTGAAATGTAAACAAAGAAATTTTTTAAAATAAACTAAGAATCGTAAAACCCTGTTTGGCCGGTACTCTCTGGAGAGACAGCTGAACTTGGCATAGCACAGAAGCATCTCAGCTTTGACGATGCTCTACAGTTGCTTCAAACAAAGTGATATTACAATGTAACTATGGGACATAATTATTATTCCTCCCTGCCTAAGGAGAGACAGATATATTTTATCATTTATCTCACTTTAAACCTATAAATTCAGCTGAAAACTTGCTACAGGGAACAATTTTTCTCAATGATATAGACTAGATAATCTATTGTCATAAACTGGCTTTTCCAATTATTGTTTTAATAACGCCTTTGACTCTAATCTTTGAAAATCTGTGGAAAGACTGTCCATCACTTGAAGCTGGTTGGCAGCTGACTCACAAAGTTGAAAATCAAGTTAGATGCATGAAGAAAAAAAGTGAAACTAGTTAATGAATCATGTGAATCATTTCACTTTCTTATACCAACCTAAATAATAATTCTGTGTTATCAACAGCTCTAAAATAGTAAAAGAAAAGGAACATCCAAGTGTAAAAACCAGAAAATCTATAAAAACCCTTTCTTGTTCTCCATAATAATGGCAGTTGCTTATATCATTTAGCATTTCTGCATTTTGTCGATCTTGACATACGATTCCTCATTTTTTAATATGAAAAATTCTTATAATTACCTGGTATATACAATGTAATATTTCTTTTAGGAAAAAGATATTGCTACTCCCCCTGCCTCAAAAAAAAAAAAAAAATCTGCCAAGTTTGTGTGTTCTTAGAATCAAGAAAATATTACAATATATTACCATGTAGTTGGAATTATAAATCCTAGAACAAAATATATGTAGGAAACTAGTGTATTATATTTATTATTAATACCTACTTCAGTTATTCATTTGTAATATTACTTCATAAACTGGTAGTCAGCAATACTGTTACAATTACTTTTCTCACAAACACACAAATATGTCATTTACAGCATTTTTTTTTTTGATAAGTCCAGCAAATTATGCAACTGATTTTCTGTTAAGCAAAAGAATTCATCTCACAGTGGAGATTTGGAGACTTTTTATCTGCCTCAATTCAAACTTTTCTTTGAACACAACTGAAATATTTATTATTCAGGTATTAAACACTGATGTTTTGACATTTTCCTAGTGGCAATTTCCACATAGAAAAAGGGGAGCTGTACAAGTCCAGATGAAAGTGGGCCCTTTCACAAACAAGGAAATTTCTAAAATTATTGAGCCCTGCAAAAATATGACCTCACCCTGTATTGCTCAGTCCCCGCTAAGGACAAAGTTAAAAAAATCCTTGAACAAAGCGGAGCTATTGCTTATTACAGTAGAACGACCCAGCCATGCAGGGATCAGGCTACGTCTGTTTGCCCCATATTTTAACTTCATTTTGGTGTGCTGACATTTGGAGTGACCCTGATTGGTCTGGAATTAGCCTTCTTATCCTGTGAAACATCTGTACTGTATTGTTCCAAAGGATTAGCTGCCCACTAGGGATTCTGTGAAGTCAGGACAATGGAGGTCATTAAAGGTGCAAACATTTATTTTCTGGCCTCTGGTTCAGCGGGGAAACCCAGGCAGCTGATGGATTTTTTCTTTTCTTTTTTTCTTTTTTTAATCCGAAGCTCAGCATTCTTGCAAATACAACTAAACAACAGCAAACCCAGCTAGTCTTGCTACACTGGAATTGATGACTTTAGGAATTTGGAATTATTTACAGGCCAAAAGAGAGGACAAAAGAAAACACGAGATTCCACGTTAAAGTTAGGCGTTAAAAGCAAACTAGAGCAGGGCCTTCAAGAATGGAGCTGAGATGAGTCTGAGTTGTACAGCCCGGACTCAGCCGTTGGTGGCTGTGCAAATAAAACATGTCTTCCTCCTGCAGTTTCCCTACATTGCTTTTGCTTTTCATTTGATATACATAAGTTCATCTAAGTTTTGGTCCTTTCTCCAAATTTCCCGAAAATACAGTCATAGCTGACAAAACTGTGATATTTGACAAGTAAAACCTGAGATGCAACAGGGTGTGGAAACAAAATGAATTTTCTAGCGGTATAGGTTGAACTCCACCACCCCACAGTAGCATGTATTGAAGAGCTGTTTCGCTGGCCCTCGGAATGTGACCTTACTTCAAAGTAGAGTTGACATAGATGTAATTAGTTAAGATGAGGTCATACTGGGGTAAGGAAGACGCTAATCCAATATGATCAAAGTCCTTACAAGCAGATAATCATGTAGAGAGGCACACAGGAAGGATGCTGTGTGATACTGAAGGAAGAAACTGAAATTATACAGCCCAAAGAATGCCAAAGACAACCAGCGTGTGAGTACGGAAAAGCAAGGCAAGGCAAGTTTCCCTTCCAGATGTCACAAGAAGTAAGGCCCTGCTACCCCACTGATTTGGCACTTCTAACCTCCTGAGCTGGAAGATAGTAATTCCCTTATTTTAAGCTCACTTGGTGGTATTTATTTTTTATTGAAACCATAGAAATCTAACATACCCACATTTGAACAGGAAGTAAAGGAGTCCTGACATAAATCTGACATGAATTCAGGTTTTCTTAACTGTGAAAATAATCTGCCTATACATTATCTTACCTTGTAAATTATTGTATTAGGGACCAATGCATGGATAAGATAGATATGATAACAGACAAGAATACCACGTTCCAATTTTCTCTTTGTATTAAAGAGCACTTTTCAATGTCCTATACATTAGTGTTCTGTGAACAGCTCCCTAAATATTAGCCTACCAGCTTAATAAGATTGACTAATTTTCAATTCTATGAGGTACATGATTTAAATGTCAATTACATTTAATTTGAATTATTTTTTTATTTTTGGGTTGTGACCTTTTAGTGAGTATTAAAGTCCATTTAATGGGTAAATACACTCCCCTACAAAATGAAGAAAATCAGCAGAATGAAACAGAATAGTAATTATGAGATTAGATTGTATATGCTCCAAGTACTACTTCGGAAATGTTGGTAAATATCTGTGACTGTATACATGTATGTGGGGAGAGGTGTATCTACATTTCAAGTTGTGTTACAAAAACCATTTATTTTTGTAAATCACAGAGAAACATATTGGAAAGCTGTAATATTAAGCTATAACTTACAAATGACTACTACATTACATCAAGATACCTATAATAAATAGGGTTAAGTTAATGCAATGTTTTATAGAAAGCATTGATAGTGATCCCAGAATTCCTAATATGTTTATTATTTTTACAAATCATAAAACTTCATGGATTTGTGGTGAGATAAATAGGTTCTATAACTGCCAAAGTTCTGTTTCTCCAGTCACAGGGCTTGCCAAAAAGTTTTAAATATCATGAAATTTTGTATTTGCTCGTTATCCATGCTGCTTGCTCTTGGAACAATAGGGCAAGCAACAGTGTTAAAATGTTTTCAAATTTTGAATATACAATATTCTTAAACTGAACAAATACATGTGAAAAAACTAATGCAGATAAACAATGTGATGATAACTTCCAAAATAAAAAAAAAGAAATGAACATCTAAATGTATTACAGTTCAACTAGATAGTCTCCTGTACCTAAAGTGAAAGAATCTCTTAATTCTTGATCACTCAAAGGTTATCAAAGACAAAATGATAGGCTAGAAGCTCAGAGAAATAAGGTATTTTAATCAGTGGCATCAGAGGAAAAACTGGATCCTACCCAAGTATTCTGACTCTCAGATTTGTGAACTTAGAACCAAGCATTTCTTTCTTATAAAACATCACAAATCTATAACTGTTTTAAATATGCAAATTATTAAAACAGATAGGAAGAAATAAAAATCTGAGTACAATTATGTGTAACACATAACACAATTGAGTTAGTAATTAAAATTCTTCTGGAAAAGAACAAGTAGGTCTTAGATGACTTTGGTGGAGAATTCTATGAAATATTTAAAGAAAAAATATCAATCCTCACAAAATGTTTCAGAAAGAAAAGGAAGAAATACATCACAGCTCACTCTAGAGAGACCAGTATGAGTCTGACACCAAAGCCACACCAAGAAATCACAAGAAAACTACTGGCCAATGACATAGATGCAAAACTCTTTAATATTAACAGTCAGAATCTGATACCATATCAAAGGAATTATAGTTCATGACTGAATGAGGCTTATAGCAAGAATGCAAAATTGTTTTAAGGTCCAAAAACTGCTTAAAGTAATATACCATATTAAGAAAATAAACTATAAAAAATCACATAATTATTTCAACAAATTATTAACCATACTTGAAAATCACAACACTCATTTAAGATAAAAACTCTCAACCAACTAGGAATTGAAGGAAACCTCTTTAACTTGATAATGGTACCTGTGAACCTACAGTCAACGTCATATTTGATGAAAGACAAAATGTAACATCAGAAGGAATGCAAAATGTCTGTACCTGACATTTCTATGTAACATTGTACTGAAAGTTCTAGCTATTGAATTTTTGCAAGAAAAAGAAATTAAAGTCATAAAATTTGGAGAAAAAAAGAAGTAAAACTGTTCTTACAGGATGTACTTTTATCATTGTTAAAAATATTAAGGAATCAACAAAAATCCTCTCAAAACTAATCAATCAGTTCAAGAAGATCACAACATATAAGATCAATACAGAAAACTAAAGAGAACATTATATATGTAAATATTTTATTCTATATAAAAAGAATAAAATATAATTAAATAAATTTTAACATTTTATTAATGATAGCACTGAAAAAATACTTAAGATGCAATTAACAAAATGTAATGTCCCTACACTAAATTTTATGGAGCATTTTAAAGAAATGTTAAATATTTAAATAAAGAGACATTTAATTTTTATGGATTGGAAGAAGAAATTGTTATGAAGATAGTGTTTTCAAAACTTTTCTGTAGAGCTGAAAACCTAAAAAAATGCACACACAAAAATTTAAATAGAAATTTAAAAGCTGTTCTTAAAATTTTTATGAAAATGAGATAGATCCTGGGTATACCAAGCAAAGTGTAGGAGTAGCGCAATCTGATTTCACAAATTACAAAGAGCTACAGTAATGAAAACTGATTATTGCTACAGAGAAAGGCATACAGATCAATGGAAAAAAAATAGCATCCCAAAATAAACTCTTACATTTATGGTCAACTAACTGGCAACAAAAGTGCTAAGGGATTTCAATGGGCGAATTTTCAACAAATAATCTTGGGGCAATAGGGGTCTCTTACATAAATGGATGGATGTACTCTCTAACCTCATTCCACATGTAAAAATTGTTCATATAGTTAAATTTAACATCTAAAATTATACAAGGTATAAATAAAAATAACAAATTTTTTCTGATTTTGCAATATGTAAAGAGCTTGTAGAGTCAACACCTAAATCATAAGCCATACATCACTGTATATTGTGTATTCCAAAATCGCTAATACAAGGGTTTTGATTGTTCTCATCATTCAGAAAAATAATGAATATTTGAAGTGATAGTTATGCCAGTTACCCTGAAGTGACCATTATGCACAGATCATGTGCATGCCTTCAGATCTCACACTGTGTTCGATCTGTACAATCACTTTGGGTCAGTTGAAAATAGAAATTAAAATTTATAAAGGTATTGATTTCGGTGAGTCATCAGGGTTACTCAGTGAGTTATTAAGGTAACTAAGGTATATTAGGGTAACTAAGTGTTGATGATGATAATTTTTTTCTTAGAATTGGTGCAAAGTTTAGTTTTTCAGGAACAGAAACGACCATGGGGCTCGGTGTTTGTATTACCTTGGAGACATCAGCCATAAAAGTCATGAATGTATTCAAAACATCAAATCTCAAGAATAGCTCAGTGTCACCAGTGGAGAAAGGAGCAAGTCCAATAGTAAAGCATGGCTGGGCAGAAGGAGTCTAAAATAAGAGGGGTGTTGGAAAACATTCGTGTATACCCAGACTGACTTAAAACTTATGTGTTTCAAGGAATGAGATTTGAATATCAAATAAATACTAATTTCTGGCAAATGATCACTTATTGGTGGAAGAAAGGGGAAGGAGACAAAAGTATTTATGTGCAATAATATCAGTAACATTCTAGATCTAATATGGCATGGGTTTCTTAGCTGTTCATTACCATGCTTCATCTTTTACATGTAGCTTACACACATCTTAGAAAAATCAAATATTTACTAACATAAGTTTACTATTAATTAAACATACAAATATTCTAACTTGTGTTTACACACTGTCAAAAACAGTAGATATTAATATGTACTCTTAATCTATGGGGGATTGCATCTGTGCAATTCATATTTATTTGCTCATGTAATTTTTCTTGCGGCAGTTGGAAATGAGAAAAAAACAGTAGAAACATAGAAGTAGTATATATTTAATGATGAATTTCATTTTCCAGTGTATGGGCAGGGAATTGTAAGATATTTCAGAAGTTTATTCAAAAAATGGAAGTTGAAAATAATCTATTACAGTCTTTTGTGCACAGTTGTTTGAAAAATCGCATTCTTGTTTTTTGCTATTTATTCCATGTCTGTCACAATCCCATCGCACATAAACATTCAAACAAAACTTGGTTCTTCTGATATTAGGTTCTATGTTTCTCAGGTAATTCACAAAATTATTCATCCCTGTGTAAAATAAATACGAGAAGAAATCAGCATTTCAATGTCTCACCTGTTTGTTTTCAAGTAATTTAACAGCAACGCTTATGTAGTCTTTGGCAACTTTTAAATAACACAGTGTTACACTTGATGTGAAAAACACACATCCTCCCTCTCCAAACACAATCACATACAAACTTTCACAAAATTTAGGTGAAATAATAATAGAATGTCACAACTTTTCTATCTGATCAGGAAGGTAGGTTTAGAAGAGATTTTTTTTTTTTGTGTGTGGGTACCGGGGGTCTAATTCAGGACCTCGCACGCCAGCAGGCGCCTGTGCTGCTGAGCGGTATCACCGGCCCTTTTTTCATATGTTGTTACCGGGAGTCGAACTCAGGACCTGGCGCATGCCAGGCAGGCGCTTATGCCGCTGAGCTATCTCACCAGCCCTAGAAGAGTCTTAAGAGAACTATAAAATATATAAGACTAAACCTAGAATCTTATTGCTCATTTAGCAGAAATATATTTTCACCTGTCATATCTTCTCTTAAAACCAGTAGCTGGAGAATTATTCTCTTCTCCAACCTTACAACCTGGGGCATTCTTGGTAAAGCTGAGGAGTTGGACGGTGCCTGCCAGGTGGGCTAAGCTGGCATCACCCTTCATATAATTCACCGCACTAATGAGAGCATTTTGCTGCAGGATGGGTAGTACCCTGGTCCAGTCATCCACTGCAGTGCCATGTCTTCTTAATGGTGATACCTGCTCAGTTGATGAAAGAATAGCTTGAAATGAATGCACTAACAAACATCCCCCTTGTCATCTCTTTTCTTGCCTAAGGGAAGAAAAAAAATTAAAAGATGTAAAGAATGCTTTTAATTGATACAGGTAACCATCATTGCTTGAAACACTACCTTAACATTTTTCTTCTTAAATATAAAAGGCTATGTTTCTTAATTCAATTGTGAGTAATACTGATCGACTTAGGAGGAAACTTGGACACGTCTGGGGACATTTTTGATTATCAGGACTGGGAAGCAGATGTGTTACTGGCATGTAAAGGGGAGAAGCTCCGAACGTCACTACACAGCCTACATTGCAAATGACAGCACCAGTAAGAAATAATTAATTGGTCCTTAATGTCAATAGTGTCACTGAAAAACTCAGATCTAAAAGCTTTATCATATCCCTGAAAGTCCCTAAGGCTTCCCTATCCACATGCCTACTATTAAAGACCATTGGCAACAAAAAATAGCTGTCACGTAAATGAAGTTAATGTTTGATTAAATTCTCATTTCATCCTAATATCAATAGTACCTATAAATGAGAGCCTATTTTGTAGAATGGCCAGAGCAGAAATGGTGAAATCATAAAAAAAGGAGATTTTTTTCTTGTTCACTGTAATATTTTTCACAAACTCTTCCTTAAGTCCTGATTCACAGATTAACTTTTTGACAAGTACAAGGATACTGGTTAAGATAAATACACTTTTCATTATAAGGAAATTAGTAAATATCCAGATTGATGTCTGAATATCATATGTATACCGTACATTAAATTATTATTATTGCTTGAGATAAGGCTGCACTCTGTAGCCTAGCCTCCCATGATCTCGAAATCTTCCTGCCTCAGCCTCCCAACCGCTGAGACTACAATCATATACAACCGCATCCAGTTTGTTATGATTTTGATACCTCTATTTTATAAAAATTGAAAAGATAGTAAAATTCCTTCCCAATGAACAATAATTAATCTCATTTCAATGTTCATAAGGCCAAGGTGATTCTGGAAAATTTAGAGCAATAACTTGGAAACCTACACATCACCTTTACCCATATTCATCTCTTCTATGGTGCATATGCACTTGGGATCTAACAAGAAAGTTTTGCCAGGGCCCAAATTGCATATTTTTCATTTAAATTGTATTTCCTCCTAAAATTAAATGATTCTATCCTAAAAATATGACCGGTGCCCTTAATTTATGCTTCTCTTTTACTAACCAGTTTACTCTCAAAGAAGATCCCTGATCATGTCCATTTCTCCCTATACATGCACCCCTTTCTTAAAGTTGCCTACTCTCGTCTTTCACTGCAATTGCTCTGTGCACTTCCAATAAGGTGGCCTGAGTAATCTTTCCACCTCTGACAACAAGGCGAGAGTTCACTAAACGTGTTCACTGAGTGAAGTTCGAACTCCTCTGTGGTTGTCAGTAGATGTCCCTTGCCTGCCTCTTCAGAATTAGCAAGTTCTTTCAGCTCCTGATGTAGCCCCACACATCCTCTTGTCTCCTGCCCACTTTTAATGTTTTCATTTTACCCAGATTCAGCATTATTTTATTCACACTCTCTCCACACTCCTCACATAAAAATATTGTAGTTACGTGCTTGCTAAAACTTACTACTTCCTTAGAAGTCACCCAAGTCCTGACATAAGAGGGAGTTTTTGTATAAAATCACAAAGATATTCAACTTATTTTTTATTTTATTAGTATATGTTTATAACACAAAATAATTATATTTGGGGGGGAATTGGTGTATATGCAAATTGCCAATTCATCATTTTACTCTCTCTTTCCTATCTCCCTCCACTTTCTTTCTTTCCTCTCTTTCTGAGGATTCCCTCCCCACTCACAGATTCTGCCTCCCTGTTTCCTACCATTTCTTTTATTTTTCCCTTTAAATTATTTATATTTTGGGTTTCTCGTATTAGAGAAACTAGGAGATATTTAACCTTTTGTGTGTGATTGGTTTCACTTTTCTTTTTGCTCTCAAAAATCCATTTATTTACAGACAATTGACTTGACTTTATCATTCTTTATGCCTGAGTAGTAATCCACTGTGTATCTACACTACATTTTCTTTATCCATTCATCTGTAGGTAACATATCAGCTACTACCATAATTTAGCTGTTGTGAATTGTGCTTCTATGGGTATAAACATGGGCATGTTTGTACCACTTTAATAGATGAAAAGATACCCACAACAGGTATACAGTTGGACCAAATGGAATTTCTATTTGTAATTTTCTGAGGAATCTCCATACTACTTTCCATAGAGGTTCTCCTAGTTTACATTTTCACCAACAGTGTAAGAAGTCTCTTTTTCCCTACATCCTGGCTGTCATTTTTTTTTTGAGTCTTTGATAATAGCCATTTGTACTGGAGTAATATGAAATCCTAGTGTTGTTCAGATGGCCAAAGATTCTAAACCTAGTTTTACTTACTTATTGGTCTTTTGTACTTCTTCTTTTGAGAAGTGTCTATTCATTTCAATTGCCATTTTTGAATGGGTTATTTATTTTTGGAGGGTCTAATATTTTGAATTCTTGTTATATGCTAGATATTGGTCCTTTGAAGAGTAGCTAGCAAAATTGTTTTTCCTCATTGTGTAGGTTTTTTTTTGGTGGTTGCCATTTCTATAAGGAAACTATTAATTTGATAGAATCCCATTTGTTGATTCTTTTGCAATTCGGGTTTTGTTCAGAAATTCTTTCCTAGCCTATGCCTTCTAGAATTGTACCAATTGTTGAATTGGTTTTAGTGCAGGGTGAGAGGTATGTATCTGGATTCATTCTTCTCCACTTGGAAAACCAGTTATCCTAGCACCATTTGTTTAAGAGGCTTTTTTCCAGCATTTGTTGTTGGCCTCTCAGTCAAAAATCAGATGGTTCAGGGGCCGGTGAGATGGCTCAGCGGCTTAAGCGCCTGCCTGGCAAGCGCGAGGGCCTGAGTTCGACTCCCGGAACCCACATACAAAAAAAGGGCCAGTGATATTGCTCAGCGGCATGGGCGCCTGCTGGCACGCGAGGTCCTGAGGTCGACCCCCCGGTACCCACAAAAAAAAAATAATAATCAGATGGTTGAAGCTGCTTGGGGTTGTTTTTGCATCTTCTGTTCTATTCCATTGATCAACTTGCTTGTTTTTGTGCCATTATTATGCTGTTTATATTATTGTGGCTTTGCAGTTTAACTTGAACTCCAGTATTATAATGCCTCATGTTTTGCTCTTTTTGTTCATGATACTTTGGCTATTCTGGGTCAATCTCTTCTTATTCCATATAAAATTTATAATTGACTTTCTAGTTCTGTGAAACTGGTGATAGCATTTTGATGGGAATTTCATTAAATCACACATCATTTTTTGTTAATATGGCCATTTTGACTTTATTGTTTTTGCCAATCCAACTGCAAAGGATGTCTTTCCTTGTTCTGGTGTCCACTAAATATCTTTACTTAGAGTAATATAGTTTTCATTATAGTGGTCTTTCACTTCCTTGGTTAGATTAATTCCTAGGCACTTAATTTTTGATGCTGTTGTGAACAGAATTTACTGATTTCTTTTTCAGAGTTCATTGTTCAATAGATGAATGCTATTGATTTTTCTGTGTTGATTTTGCATCCTGACACTTAGTTGAATTTGTTTATAAAATCAAAAAGTCTACTTGTGGAGCTGTTTGGAACTATTATGAAAAACATCATGTTACTTGTAAATAAGGATAGTTTGACTTATTACTTTCTTATTCAAATCCCTTTTTATTTCTTTTTCTTGTCTAATTGCTATAGCTAAAGTTTCGAGTAGCAGGTTGAGCAGGAATGGTAAGAACAGAAACCTTTGTCTTGTTCCTGAATTTAAAGGAAATGCTTTCAGCTTTTATTTATTTTGTATAATGTTGGCATTGAGTTAGTCATAAATGGCTTTTATCAGTTTCAGTTAATTCCCTATTATAGCAATTTTCATCAAGGTTTTTATAATGAATGGATTTGAGATTTTGTCAAAGGTTTTTTCATCTATTGAGATGAACATGTGATTTTTATTTTGACTTCTGTGTATATGGTATTGATTGATTTATCTATGATGAACCATCCTTGCATCCTTGGAATATAGCTTAGTGGATCAATATATGCCATCTTTTTAATGATTTGTTGCATTGAGTCTTGTTGAGGATTTTTCCATCTATGCTCATTAAGGCGATTGGTTTATTGTTCTTTTACTTCTGATTCATTGTCAGGTTTTGGTATCAGGGTAATGATAGACTCAAGAAATGAGTTTGACAGTATTCCTTCTCTTTCATTTTCAAGGAAGAGTTTAAGGAGTAGTGGCCTTACATCTTCCTTGAAATTCTTGTAAAATTTGGTGGCAAAGCCATTAAGTCCTGGGCTTTTCTAAGTTGGTAGGATTTTCATTACTGCCACTATTTAATTGCCTATTATTGGTATGTTGAGGGTTTTTATATTTTCTTATTTCTGTTTTTTTTTTTTTTATGTGGGTACCGGGAGTTGAACTCAGGACCTTGCGCTTGCCAGCAGGCACTTCTGCCGTGCTGAGCGATATCACCAGCCGTTTTTTTCCTTTATGCGGGTACCAGGAGTTGAATTCAGGACCTCGTGTTTGCCAGGCAGGCGCTTATGTCGCTGAGCCATACCACCAGCCCCTTATTTCTGTTTTTTTTCAGATTCATATGTGTCTAGGAATTTATGTTTTCTTTTACATTCTCCAGTTTATTGGAATATAGGTTTTCAAATACTTTCTTATAATCTTCAGATATTGGCAGTGTCTGTTATGATTTAGCCTTTCTCTTTTCTAATTGCATTGATATGAGTCTTTTCTTTCTTTTTTTGGTAACTTTGGATAAGAGTTTATCAACCTTGTGTATTCTTTCAAAGAAAGAATTCTTTGAGCCATTGATCCTTTATATGCATTTATTCTCAATTTCATTGATTTCTGTTTATGTCATTATAATTGATTTCCTTCTACAATTTTTGGAAATGGATTGCTCTTTTTTTCCATGACCTTGAGGTACATTATTAGATTGTGTAATTGTTTTTGCTATATTTTTCTATTATGGGCATTCACAGCTGTGAACTTCTTTCTTAGAAATAACATCATCGTGTCCCATAAGTTTTAGTATGTTGTGCTACCATTGCCTTTTCTTTCTTAAAAATTTGCAAAAATTATAGAATACAACAATAATAAGAGTAAGTGGGTCTGTGAGGCTAGGTAATACAGCATAGAGTTCTGATGAGAACATGAAAGGGGTTAGTAACTTGGAATAGTAACTGTGTTTGTTAGCAATGCACAAATATAAATGCTAAGTGTGAGAAATTCATATCATATATATAAATATGTATTCTTACATGATGCAGAAGACGGAGAGAGAAGAAAGTTTTTCTCAGTAGCATCATGTGGAATAGTTGTAGTTTATTTATACAATATACTGTGATTCACTTCATCAATAGATATGAATGGCCTTTCAAAATGTAAAGTAGATTTTCAATATTAATATTTGAATGAGAATTCATTTTCAGAAATAACTCATTGAACAAAACTCACTTCACAGAATATTAATGAGTATGAGCCAATATTATACAAAGTTGTGCAGTATTATATATATATATATATATATATATATGCATTCATGCTTATTGTTAGCAAAGTTAACATATGGAGGAAAAATATAAAGAAAATAAGAGACTCACTAATCCACAATACCCAGTTGTTCCTTCAAGTGGAAAGCACAAAGTAGATAGGGAGGAATATATTGAGGGCCTGAAAGCCTCTAGAAAATTCTGTATCTTAAATTATGTAGTAAAATATTCAAGTTTTTGGTTTATTCTTATTTAAAGTCCCACGTACAAAAATGTGCATAAAATTTTTCATATGATATTCTATGTAACAAAATTATAAGCCAAGTACTAGGAGGCCAAATGTAAGTAGAGCATTGTAGACAATGTTACAATTCAAAGAAGCTCTTCAGTGGTCTATCTTTGGCTAGAGATGGTGAAGAAGTGACAGGAAAACCCTAAAACCATGGAAAATTATGCTTTTTCTTACTTTATTGTTAAAAAGAGTGACCCCCTTACAGATGCTAAAGAAAAATGTACTCCTAAAAAAGAATTGAATTCCTAGAGGTCAATAGGTTGGTAAGAACCACCTTAGCTTTTCTAATGAAATTCATATCAAAGACTTTTGGAAATTAGATATCACAGACCTGAAAAACCTTACTGAGATAAGTCATTATCTTTTTGTTCATGCTTTTATTATAATTCTTACACAAATTGTACATTAAAATGCAAGATCATGTTTGGTTTGTCTAATGGATCATTAATTCTTTGAGAAGAGATAAAATTTTATTGTCATATCATTCAAAAATATGTCTTGAATGTTTATATGAAATTTTTAAATTATGAGGGTGACCTTGAAAAAAAAAGAAAGAATGAGAAAAATTTATCAAAACTGGGAATAAATAAATGTATTTTCGATGTTTCTTATGTTGGGCAAAGCTGATTTTCCATGCTAAATTCAAAGGACTCGACATCACTTTCTAATAAAATATACACTTTCAAGATACATTTTATGTAAACATTTCCAACATAATGTTATGGTTTTCAATGTTTCAACATTTATTATTAAGAGGAGGTTTTTCTGAACATCAGTTTAGTTGGGGTTTTAAACAAGTCAATTCCCCTAAAGAGATTAGAAACAGTTCTAGAGCTTGGCCTCTCACATTCTGAGCTTAGTCCTTTTCTGAGCAGCATTATTGCCACAGCCTAAAAATCCACAGAAGCTACATATTTGCACTTGTTACTGTACTAACTGGCAGCAAGTAACTGTAATGACAGCCATAATAATTATCATGTATAAAAATAGATAATTGTAATTCATAATCCTTGATTATATGATTGTTAGGATTTTCCCAAAATTTTTATGATCCAGACTCTTATCTAAGTGGTCTATGGACTTCATCTCATTTATGAGTAACTACTATTTTGCAGATCAGCAAATTTTTTGTTTGCCTTGCTCACAAATGCACAGATAAAGCCGGGTGTGGTGGCGTACCCCTGTAATCCCAGCACTCTGGAGGCAGAGACAGGAGGATCTCTGAAGCCAGCCTGGGCTACATACTGAGTTCAAGGCCAGGCTGAACTACATAGTGAGACTCTGTCTCAAAACAAGCAAACAAACAAACAAATGAAAAACAAATACACAGATAATAAGTGGTACAACTGGACTTAGAATCAGGTAGCACACTTTAGTAGACCAAACGTATGACATCTCAGATTGCTAAAGTAATTACACCAAACAAAATAAATGTGTAGAAATAAGGATGGATTTAAAAGTTTCACATATAGACTTAAGAAAATCAGTGTCCTACTATAGAATAAAGTGGACTAGTTCTCTACCAAAGGCTTTTACCTGTTATATGTTAAAAAAGAGAATATGATGTCAAAAGAGGTTTATGTCATATTTGACTGAGTTAATTTAAAAAACGAATTGTTTCCTGAAATAAATGTAGCATGACATGATATCCTGTACATGGTTAAAATGCACTTGAAATATTCTATTCAGTATGATTTTATGAAGAGTTTTAAATCTGGTTAGATATAATATGATATAAATATAAATGAAAAGCATATCATATGAGGGACGATTGAGAGAATTGGAAGAACTTCACTGTAAAGAAATTTTGGTTGTATACAGCATTTTTCTCAAAAATACTATGGACCACATGGAAAGGAATGAATGAGACATTCCATAAAAATTAAAATAAATTGCATTTACTCTCAATACACTAAACCACTGGAAACAGCACAAGCAAACCAAAGATAAAGTCTCAGGGTTGTGGCCAAAGCTAGATGAGCAATTATCAAAATTATTACACTGGTCATTTCTACAGAGTGGGATGTTGAATTCAATGAACTACAGAGTGATCAATTTCTCAGATCAAACCTTAAGTGTTTATTTTAATGAAAAACAAAAAGATTATCACTTTTCTTTTCAGTTTTATTTCCCATTACTTAAATAGAAGTACAGTCCTATTTAAAATGGCCTACAACTCCTTACATGCCAAAACCATCTTCCATGCAATATGTCCCACATGAGAGATAGGTGGGATAGCCTATGTTTTGTTTTTGAAAGAAAAATAATCATAAAGGTATATAATATATTCATGCATATGTTCTACAGATAGGATATCACTTATAGATTTAATATTAGGTGCCTAAAATATAGGTTATATGTTTTATTTAGCAGCAAAACTGTAGTGGTGAATTATTAACTTTGTTTTTCAGTTTTAACATCCAATATTCCAATATTACCCATTAGAAGGAAAGAAACTGCGCAATCTGAAGTCTAGGGTGCATCGCATAGATATACAGACAGAATCCAAATTTCATACTTTTGCAAGTGTGTTCATCAGATTGAACATTGCATTTCCTCATGGGAGACTCTTTTCCTTCACCGTTCTGTACTGCAATTCATTGTTAAAACAAAGATTAACTGCTTATCTCACCCAAAGCCCAGATTTCTCAATGCTGTCTTTATGGTTAATTATTTTCCTTTATAAAATCAACAATACAAGATTGGGTGTGTGTGGAGAAAAATCCGTTATGTTAGGAATGCACGAGATTATGCCTGACTAGCCTTCACCATAGCCTAATTGTGTCATCTTCCAGCATAATAGATAATTTTTGGCCCTTTTGGGTAGACTAATGTAGAAACTATACAGCTAGCCTATTTACCAAGCAAAGACATAGAGCAACTCATATCTATCTTGTTTCATACTTGTAATTCCTTGTACAGTGAGCTAATTCCTGAGGGAAAGGAGGATAGAGGAAAGGCAGAACCCTGGAAGACTTCACTGATTGGAAACTCGATCAAGAAAACATTTTATAAATGTAAAATATGAGCCCCACAGAGACAAGTTTGTCAAGATCTTCCTTATACAGCCCAGTGTTTGGAATGTGGAAAATACTTGATAAGTCTGCATTCTTGATATAAATTAAAATAACTAATCTCCATTTAATTCTGATATCAGTATTACTATCCCCAACGTACTCATAAGAAAAAATTAGGCTGAGGGAGGTAAAATTGATAGAGCCAGGACTAAAACTCAGGTTACCTGCATAATTTTTGTAATGAAGTTATGCTACACACATATATATAACCAAACTTGAAGCCAATACTATAATCCATAAAAGTGTTAATGATGGAATGAATAGATAACAAATTAGTTAATTAATATCATAAAATATAAATGTGGTAAAAAAGAGTCCATGTAACTTTGTTCAAGTTTTAACCACTAATATTCCAGTCATCATTTCATAGCTCAGTTCTGAGTTTTTTCAGCTTCATGTTCAGTGAAAACTATAATTTACTTGTTTTTATCTTCCAAGTGCAAGATTAGTTCCAGTGGAAATGAACTTTGCATTAAAAATCATAAAGCATCCCGATAGGGAGAGATTCCTCCTTCGGGAAATTTCAAGATCACCTAGGTCAACCACACCACAGTTGCTTCCTGTTCACCCAGATCTCTTTCTTCCTTGTTCTTTGAGATTTTCCCAATTTCTTATTTCTTCATCTGTGAAGTATAAGTCTTCAAGGAGAAATGACCCTTCTGAATTTCTGGTAAACAGTCACTCTGCATCAGGAGAGGTATGCACATGGTGTCAGTTAGAAAACTTCATTCTGCCCCCAGCCTCCTTGGTTTGTCTTTTCTTGAATCTCACTTTAAATGTGCTTCATATTAGTGTCCTCGGCTTATAATTGTTTATTATCCCACACTGGCACTGTGAGTCACCACTTTTCTTCCTTTTCTGGATGTAAGCTGAAAGAGGTATGCTAATTATGGCTGGTTATTTTCTTTAGAGGATAAACTTTAAAGAATTAATAAGTGGCAGATACCAAGAAAACAAGAATAGGCGAGTCTTATTTGACATGTTAATACCAAAAAAAGAGTATAAAGATATTACCTTTAAGGTAGTCAAAACTAGAGCAATGCTTACGTGTTATTTGCTTGTCCAGCAGACAGAAAACTTCTACTGTACCGCCTTGAAATACTTCTGCAGAAGACAGCATTTGCAACAAACTCCAAGGCTTGCTGGATTTCTGTGTTTTGTACAGATCTCACAATTGAGCAATGGATTTTGAGATAAATACAGTATTTTGTATCCCACATTGTACAATAAAGCTGCCTGTAGTACACAACCAAAATAACTTTTCCTTGTAGGTTTATGACCTGTTATTTAAAAGAACAAATAATGTAACAGAAAATTGTCTACATCTTTAATTAAGAAACAACCAAATCCATAGGTCCCTTTTAAAATGATTCAAAGTAAAAAAAAAAAAATTCAAAGTGATTCCTAAAAAGGCTCTTTTCTCAGAAATTAAGAAAGATGCACTATGTCCCTGTAGATTTTGACAATACACTTGGTGAAAGGAAGATGTCTGACAGTGGGATATTGAGATCCCCCAATACAATTGTATTAGTGTTTATTTGATTTTTCATGCCTGTTAATATTTATTTTATATAAATGGGTGCACTGGTATTTGTCACGTATATATTTATGATTGTTATCTCTTCCTCTTGGATTGTTCCCTTTACAAGGATGTAGTGACCTTCTTTATCTCCCTTAATCAGTCTTGGCTTAAAATTCACTTTGTCTGTAAATAGAATAACTACCCCTGTTTTCTTCTGGGTTCCTGTCACATGGAGTATTGTTTTCCATCCTTTGACTTTCAGTCTATGAACTTCTTTTTGAATTAAATGTGTTTCTTGTATGCAGCATATTGTTGGAGCTTGCTTCTTGATCCATTATGCCAGCCTGCATCTTTTGATTGGTGAATTGAGACCATTAACATTGATGGTTATAACAGATATGTATTGACTTATCCTTGTCATGTTACTTTCTTGTTGTTGGCTCCCCCTTTTTTCTTCCCTCCTTCTGTTTAATTGTTTGTCTTGCCTGGTGGATTCCTTCTGTTGGGGTTCATGGAGTTGTAGTCCTTGTTGTCTCTTTCTAGAATGTCCTTCAAAACATTTTGGAGTGCTGGTGGTCATAAATTTCCTCAGATGTTCTTTGTCATGGAAGTATCTTATTTCTCGATCAGTTTTGAAAGATAGTTTTGTGGGGTACATCAGTCTGGTTTGAAGGTTGATTTCCTTTAGAACTTGAAATACTTCACTCCAAGCTTTCCTTGACTTGAGTGTTTGTGGGGAGAAGTCAGCTGTGATTCTGATGGGCTTTCCTTTGTAGGTGATTTCTTTCTTTTCCCTAACAGATTTTTTTGTGTGTGTATGGGTACCGGGGGTCGACCTCAGGACCTCGCACGCCAGCAGGTGCCTGCGCCACTGAGCGATATCACCGGCCCTTTTTCGTATGTGGGTTCTGGGAGTCGAACTCGGGCCCTCGTGTTTGCCAGGCAGGTGCTTAAGCTACTAAGCCATCTCACCAGCCCCTCCTTAACAGCTTTTAAGATTCTATTCTTGTGTTGAATTTCAGGAATCTTGATCATGATATGCCTGGCTATAGATTTTTTTTGATCATGGTTAATTGGAGTTCTATATGTCTCACTTATCTGTATGTCAAATTCTTTTTCTCTACCAGGGAAGTTTTCTGCCTTGACATCTGTGAATGGTTTTTTTTTTTATATCATTTGTGCTATCTCCTGCTTTTTCATTGATTCCAATCAATTTTATTCTTCTTTGTCCCATCTACCAGCTGCTGGATTGATTTCTCATGGTCCCTTGACATTTTTAAGAAATCTTTCTTTTCATTATCACTAACCACAAGTCTGTCTTCTATATCTGAGGTTCTGTCCTCACATTAGCTTAATCTGCTGAAAATACTTTCAATGGAATTTTTATTCTCCTGGATATCTTCTTGAATCTGCCTTATGGATTCCATTTCTTTCCTGAAACATTCATGGCTTCCATAATTTTTTTAAGCTCATCTACTTTTTTTTTTTTTTTTTTTTTGTCTGTATCTGCTCTAGAGTCCCTGAGCATGGTTTTCATTGTGGACATCATCTCTGCAGTTATCTGAGAAATTATTTCTGATTTGATTTTTTTCTAGAGCCTCATTCAATTGCTTTGTTGTTACCACTTCAGAGATGCCAGGTGGGTGGCTTTCAGATTGTCCCACCTCATTGCCCCCTGGACTTGCTTTTGGTGAACTGGATGATCTGGGTTTGCATCTTGTTTATGTGTCTTCTCATTTTCCTTTCTTTTTTAGTTAAATTCCTGGAGTGATGCTTGTAATATGCCTGTGGTGGATCGCTTTATTGCTAGTATTTAGAACCCTTAGGAAATGACTACTCCGATGTAGTCTCCAGGTATAGCTATTTTTTGGGTTTTGAGTCTGTTGCACAATCCTACCTATTCGATTTGTTGGGGATGAGAAGTTGCTGCCTGAAGCAGATCCTGGTTCTTTGGCACTGTGTCACAGTATTTTCTGTGACCCTTAGTCTACCTCAGTCTTGAAATACTAGGAAGAACAGCTGTTTAGAAAAATTATGTCACTTTTGGCTATAGTGGTGCCATCAGCAATGACAAAAATATGAAACACAGCCTAGAAAATGACCAACTGAGCTAACCATTAATTTGCCACCTTTAACCATATGGACTAGAGTTGTGGTTATATAACAAAATCTAAAACAAACCAGAAAATTATATGCAGTGTACAAGTCCTTTTATGTTGATTTTGCCCTCAGAGGTTAAAATTTAAAATTAGTTAGAGAGAAAAAGAGAAGTGGAAAAAGAGGAAGAGGTTAGAAATAAGGCTGGAGGATAGAGGGGGATCACTCTAACTTTGGGAAATTTGTGCAAAAGACTGGAGGGAAAGAGAGAAGGAAGAGATAAAAAGAACAGGACAGAACCATAACCTCAGACACAAAGGGGCTAGAAACCACCTTCACATTCATATAAAAACAAGATCAAACAAAGAAGGATATAAAAACAAAAACAAAAAATAAAATCATAACAACAGAAAAGAAATGGGAGAGAGAAAATTAAAAAGGAGAGAAAAAAAGTCCACTTCTAGGTTTATCTCTGTTGTCGCTGGTAGACAATGTGTGGAGACAGAGTCGCAATCCATGCCGATCTGTCCCAGCAAGCCAGCGGTAGCTTTTCGGTGGAGTAGTGGAGAATCTCAGTGAGCCTGAACCTTCTGGCTGAGACCACATTCATTCGGTCTGCAGCCGTCAGTGCACCTTCCTCAGGCCTGAGCCCAGCTGGGAGCCGCAGATGGAGCCAGAAGCCTCTCTGAGTCCTGAGCTCAGCTGGCCCCTCTCCAAAATGGCTCGCAGCTAGTCACTCTCTTGCACTGGATGACCGAGCCCTCAGCACTTACCACCAGGCAGTGTAGTCTCTCACGTCCGCTGCTCCCCTCCGCCACTGCATCTCCCTGTGGAGGCCCCTGGGGTCTCCAGCAGTCACTGTGTGTCTGTAGCTTTGAATTGCTCCTCTCAGGCAGTGAGTCGCCGGCCACCTCTTTCTTCTTCATTGAAGTTTCTCTCTTCACTCTCTCTGTGGGCTTCAGTTCACCCTTCAGATCCTTCCTTGGTCCGGGGGACCCACTTCCCTCCTTATTGTCTTGCTGCATTCCAGCACCTGGATGGCAACTCTCAGAGAGGCTCTTTCTTTGCTGCTTACCACTCTGCCATCTTGGTCATTCTCCAAAGATGTCTGAAAGCACAAGTCCACCTTCTTCATTCTACTCCATCACCACAACCATGCTTGTGTCCATCTACAGTTTAAGGATAGAAACTAATGTCAGGGGAAATTGCAGTTTTGATTCAGCAATGTACAGAATTTATGTTAGCTAAGAAGGGCTAATTTTCTTTCCCCATTTGACAATGAGACTAGACAAGCAGAAATAATGTACAGAGGAGGGGCTTGTATGAGTTATCACAACCTCCTATGTTTCACAATAAAGAATTAATTATTCAACACAGTCAGAAACTTTGCCATAATCTTAAAGACTATAAGATTTACAAATGGGGAATGTAAACCAATAATAAACAATAATTAAAATTGTAGGACTCAAATTTTTAAAATATCATTAACCTCCATATTACTTGTATGTTGTATTCCTGTATACAGGCTTATTCAATGTGGGCGAGTTTTTTTGGTTTTTTGTTTTTGTTTTTTAGGGGGAAAGTGATGTTGAGCATGTATTAGAACTATTAGAATTCAGAAAAACATTTCCAGTTCAAATTCACTGACTAAATTATTTTCCTGATACTACAAAAATTTTTTCTCTTGGTTCACCATTCGGGTGAATTTATTTTAAATTTCGTCCTAATGAATCATTTCAAAATACATACAACACCTCGATTCAAATAGAATGCTTCTGTTTAACATGATATTCTGTAAATACAAATTTATACATTTAATTTTGGGCTTCTGTTTCTGCCATATTAAGACTCTATCAAACATTCTAAGCAAACTTTCAATCATTATTGTCCTTAATACTAGAAGCATTCAAATTCATATACCCCTTTAAAAATGATTTAAAGTGTAATCATAAAAGGACAATTCTTTAGAAATTTTAAGAACAAAATAAAAAACATGTTAAGAAACAGGTAGTTAAACTGTAGGGATAGGAAGGGGATTTGGAGGAGGGAACAAGGAGGTCTGAGAAGTGGAGGAGTAAAAGTGATCAAGATGTGAGAAAAATATATATATATATTCCAAGTTGAATAGAATTACTGTATATCACAAACATATGCTAATAAAAATTAACTTAAATAAGAAAAAGAAGAAACTGAGGAAAATACTTTATGCCCCTGAAGATAAAGATAATACACCAGAAGTAAAGAAAATGTTCTAGAAACATAAGTTCTCCCATTAGCAATTTCTTGCCTTTTTTTTTTGTTTGTTTGTTTAAATGTGAGTTTTTAATAATCCCATGAGGTCCAAAATTTACAAGGACACAGAAGCCCAGTTCTGTGACCAGCCAAAGTTTAGGGGTATAGCAAATGCTTTCTCTCTCCCTCTGTATATATTTGTAATACACACATGTTAACACTAATGCATGTATTACATAAATATATATGTATACATAATGTGTCAGTACATATTTAAAATAATATTTTCATTTAAGAAGTTGAGTCATCTGCATAATTAAGGATTCATGATATGTGGCTAACTTTTATGGTAGTTAACCTTATATTTAGTTTGACAAGTAATGTTGCTAATTTTCCAACTCTGGTGTTTAAATTACGTAATGGTAGTGCTCAAAGGAGCTGCTCCTACTGGAGCGATGATGAAGTTTTCAGCTTCACTACTCCTGTCAATGAATTGGCGGAGTATGGGAGGGAGAAAGGATGAAGCACTATCAAAATTTTCTTCTAGAATTTGGTGATAAAGTGTGGCTTTTATCCAGAAATTCTTGGAAGAAAACAATATTAAAATTCCCAAGCACCTTTGATCATACCAGCTATCATCCCATCATGAAATAGAGCATATAATATTGAATATAATGAGTAATAATGTCACAAACAGCCAACAAATTAATACAAAGGACTGATATGGGTGTCACCAACACTTTGTTAATAAAAGTAGTAAGGAAGCAAGGAGGAGGGGTGGGAAGTGGGAAGAACAATTCCCTTGGGAGGGTGAAGTACAAAGACATGGGAACTTGGGTGATTTCCTCTTTACACAGTTTTGACCTGGCCGGTCCTGTGTACATTCAAGCTGTCCTCATTAATGCCCATAGTTTAGTAGTAAAGTCTACACGCATGGCTTGCTAGCATTTTTTATTTGATGAGCATCAAACTGGCAACATATAGATTTCATATTTGTCTTAATACTATGACTGACCACCCAACTTTTTAAGTAGACAGTTGTCTATATTTCTTTTTCACTTGATTCTTGTAAATTTTTTTTCTTTTATTTATTTATTTATTTATTTATTTATTTATTTATTTTTAAAGACAACAGGTAAACATTCTCATAAAATTTTTTTTTATATTATATGTCTTGGTATATTTCCTACATGGATCAATTTTGTCAAGTCTGTAATGTAGATGGTTAAGGAGAATTTTAAAATATAAATTCAAGCAAGTTTTAAAGAAAACAGGTTGAATAGACACTTCTCAGATGAAGAAGTAGAAATGGCAAATAAATATATGAAAATATGTTTGACATCACTGATCACTGCAGAGATGCAAATTAAAACAATGCTGAGATTTCATCTCCAGAAAGAATGGCTACTATCAAGAAATCAATCTATAACAAACAATGGCAGTGATGTGGGTAAAAAGGAACTCTTCTCCACCGTTGGTGGGAATGTAGACTGGTACAGCCACTGTGGAAATCAGTGTGGAGATTCCTCAAAAAGCTAGGACTAGAGGTTCCATTTGACCCAGCTATTCCACTTCTTGGTATCTTCCTGAAAGAACTAAAAGCATCATACCACAGTGATATATGCACACCCATGTTTATAGCAGCACAGTCTGTAATAGCTAAATCTTGGAAACAACCCAAATGCCCATCAATTGATGAACGGATAAAAAAGATGTGTCTTTTTATAAATGGAGTACTATTCAGCCGTAAAGAAGGACAAAACTGAGATGTTTCTAAGTAAATGGATGGACCTTGAGACCATATTCTTAAGTGAAATTAATTGAACACACATGTAAATATCACATTGTCTCTCTGGTGTGAGAAACTAAATGTGTAAATAAGAATCAATATGTAAAATAGATATCGTGAAATAGAAATAAATTTTTCAAAAGGAAAGGGCAACTGAGAGGGGGCAAGAAGTGAAAAGAAAAAAAATGAGAAAAAAGTATAAAATGAAAATGAAGCTTTGTAAATAAGGAGGGGAAGGGGGTTTGAGGAGGAGAGGGGAATTGTAAAGAAAACGAGGAACTAAGATGTATCATGTGTACATACAATTTCCCTATGATGAATGTGATCATTATTATTATATCTAAATTAATAATAATAAAACAGATAATGGATTTGAAGAGTTTGTGAAGGCCATGTAAATTAATATAACACACAGAATTTTTTCTACCCAATGGTTTCACCCAAGTTTTCACATTTCTCTGAACATATTTTTAGGGCTGGACCAGCAGGGAATACAATAATGCTATTAATTCAGGTCACGTGTGTCTGTGTGTCTGTGTTTGTCTGAGTGTCTGTGTGTCTGTGTGTCTGTATGTGTGTGTGTCTGTGTGTGTTTGTGCTTTGGCAACCAACAGACCTGCTAAATGTCATAAAATTTTATCTATTAAAAATATTTGCAATACATTTTTATTGTCACTTGTGAGATAGACACTGTTATAATCTCGGTTTTACAAATGCGTTAACTGAACCTTAGTGAGCCTTATTAACCACATCAAGCTCAATAAGTAAGTCATAGCATTAAGGTCTTTTGTCCTGTCAGTTTTCTTACCTAACTTCTAAATTATTGTCTGCACTTAAAACACAATAGACAGAGTCAAAAATACAGACTAACAAGGACAGTCACCTTGAGCAAGACACACAATGTTTCTGGCTAGTGCTGTAAAACAAGAGTTGAAGCTGGATGATTAGTAAGGCATACGGCACGGCAGAATTGTGACGGTCATCTCTATCAATAAGTGATGAGCACTGACTTAGACCGCTTTTGCTTTAAGATGTCTTAGGTGAATTCCTCATGAAGACAAACTGCCGAAGACTCTTAACTCCCAACCCAACCCTTTTTACAGTAGCATCCGTAAATTATGATAAATCAGGTTGGTCACATTGCGCCCTATGGTGGATGGTATTAGTGCAAGGAATTCCACCCAAGAAACTCAAGTCCCAATATTTGGAAACATTGTTCCAAAAATTAGAGACACGTGTGAAAGCATTGTTTTAAAGATAAAAGATGATTAAAATCAAATTAATCAAGCTCTGTCTCTGTGAGAAATAGAAAGTGACTTTGGGCCAACTATCTAAACTTCTAGTTCTCAATATCTGCATTTTCAAATTGAAGGAGTTAATCTAGATAAAATCTAAAGTTCTTAGGGAAAATACTGAGCTGCTGTTGTGTAGGAGCTTCGTACGTATCCTTAAATGATGAAGAACTTTCCCATTTAATTTTAGGATAGTTATTATTTATTCAATAGCGTAGTTTAAGAACAGATTCCAAGTACTAAAATACATCTATAACTGTAAAACATAGGATCAATTTTACTGTAAGATAAATGCAAGAAAAATCTCCAAGTGTTACATTTCATGTTTACTTTTTGGTGTCAGAAACTTTTGTGAGGTTTTTGTTGTTGTTTATATTTTGGGGTTTTTTCTGTATGTTTTTTACTTTAGAAATTCACTTGAAATTGATAGAATTTACATAAGCACCAATTATAAATGAGAACTACTTAATTTTTGAGTTCTTAATCCAGTTAGAGTAGAAAATCATTGCCCATCGATATTGCACTGCTTCAGACATTCTGGGTGGAATTTTGTTTCAGTGTACCTGGTTTCTCAAGGTTTTTCTCCTGTTGTCTCAATCCTATTAGGAGAAGTTGAAAAGAAAACTTGGTTTAATATTCTCTGAACAATATTTTGAGCCATTTGGATAATAGGTGCTGTATAAATCTAATAAACAAATGGTAAATGTTAGAAAATATTAAAAAGGATCACATTAAAATGAAATCTCATTATGCTGTGTTTGGCTTGACAGTGCTCATAAACCACAGCATGTTTAGATTAAATTCATTGTCTATATAACACCAACTTACTCCATGTTATATAAATGATTAAAAATTTCTAATCACCTTAAGATTGGTTACAATTTTCCCTAATGTTGTATTAGTCTGCTGCAGTAAAAAAAGTTTCAGTTTTAATAATGTAGAATATTCTTCAATGCAAATCACCAATTATTAGCCATATTTTGATTTCAATTAATAAATTACTATTAATTTTACAAATTTGATTAATTACACAATATTCTGGCCCTGTGCTCAAAGAGACATGTTTTATTAATTTTAAAACAAATATATTTAAATACAAGTTGGCCATCTCCTAAAGGCTAGCAATCATTGAGGTAAAAAACTCAATTACCTCATCTAGGTCTTCATTCTAAACTTCTCCTTTGCTGTTCACCCATCCTACAAAAAGCAAAGCAAAACAAAACAAAAAAACAAAAAAATACTTGTTTATTCCTGATTCAATTCTAGATATATATTACATTAAAATCAATGAAAAGGAAACTATTTTTCCAGCATTTCAACTCTGTATTTATTACACTGGGGGAAGGAATATCCCTATTACTTAGCCAATCAAATTAATAGCCAACTTGTCAACCAGGACAATTTCCTAGAAAACATCTGTCTTATTCATCATAAAAAAGAAAGAATGCCTCCCTACTCCTACTCCTTTATTCCTGAGATCCCAGGGGAAGAAATGAGGACAGCATAAATTATTTGTGATGTAGTTTATGCAGGAAGTCTTACATATATTTAGTATAAGGTTTGATTCAGACATGACTTTCCCAATACCCAACCTGTCTGCCAGCAGAGGTATTGTTCTTAGGTTAATAGTGGTGCCCTCAGCAAACATAGACTGTCTTAAAAGAAATAAGGTGAAACACAGAATCTTGCAAGCACCTGGACATCTAAATACACCCAAGCATTCACAGCAGATGCCTCAAGGACTTTGCCCATTCAGGCATGAAACATCCAGAGAACTTTGACCACTGAGTTTTATTAAAATCTTCCTGCTTAATGTCCCTTGCCCTCTTTCAAGCCTATAAAAAAGGACCACTTCTCTTTGCTCCCTACAGATGGCCTTTTCACCCTCCGTCTGCCTGCACCCAGGCACAATAAATTCCACACCATGTTGCCTTTACGCGAGCCTGGTGGTCTCGGCTGGTCTCTTTCTCATGCCATTCTTTACATTTAGGAAGCCTGTCTTCTAGGAAATAGCTAGGAGATATTTATTTCTTCATGAATAATAATTAAAAGTGAAAAACCATAACATAGTGAGATGGTGAATTAGATGAAGGAAGGCAAAATGTCCCATTGATTTGGAAAGTGTGTCATTCAATGGATTGTCTTTGAATTAGAGTTTTTATTAAATGGTGTAACCACACTAAAGTCCATAACCATAGATGTCTAGCACTAAAGAACAAATTCATACTTTTTTCACCTGAGACTGAAGAATTGTAATTTTCCAAGCAAGCTGATAGACAATCTATAGTTTGGCCAAAGACTTCATGTGTGTGTGTGTGTGTATGTGTGTGTACCGTGTGCTTGCCTATTTGCTTTAGAGTACATACCTATTTGAATAACAAATTATCATTCATTATACTTAGCATTTAGAGCTTCCTGGTACAGGTAACATCAATATGATAAAGAGGGAATATTATCAGTATGATAGAGAGAAGTTGGGTAAAGGACAAAGGCCAAGTTTAATGAAAAAATCATGTAATTAGATCTAAATCTATGTTATTCCTAAGAGAACACTAAATAAAGTAAAGTTTTGTAGTTTCAGTTATAACTTTGTTACATTAAAGACAATGTTTTCCAAACACCAGGACTTCTGATATCCTAGAATGTATACTAAAATTTCAGAATCACTTGACTTTGTCCTTGTTGGTCATAGTAATTCAATAACCTTTCTTTATTTTTTTCTTTCTTGCCTGCTAGTGGCATGAACACATGTAAATCAAAGAACAGCATTTTTTATTGTCTCCTGCCTTCTTGCTGGTTCTCTTTTCTAGGGCAAAAACAATAGTAGATAGTAAGATTAGAAATGAATGTATCCAATATATCTAATGATTACAAAACTTGAAACCTACTTGAGAGAAATGAGAGGCATATATTCATACAAACACACACTAGTAATAGGTATTTCCATAAATAGGTATTTCTATTTCTATTCTAATCATCTAGAAGAGGGTCTGCCTACAGATTGTAAGTAAATATTTCAATAAATAAATAATTAGAGTAAGAGTATGCACTTTGATTGTCCTCTAAGAAGAGAAAAATCATCAATTGATAGGTTCTAACACAGAAAGATCTTCACATTAAAGGTCAATTTGACGTATGGTTAGAATTTGCATATCAGAAACATATATGTAAGGAATCACAACACAGGGACTAAGAAATATGTGAAATAACAGGCATGGTACATGTGAAGGGAAGAGAGGGCAAGGGTTTCACCAGAAAAGTGACTTTACTGGGTAGTTTGTGCACACTGGGTCAGATTAGGTAGGTGGAGGCAAGACGTAGTCTGACCCTCTGAAAGATCAATAATTTGGTTGTAGTCAAATGCACTCTTCTTTATTTTAGGCAGTAGTTAAGTGGGAAACAGAAGACATGGAATTTCATGCTTGCAATTTTATAAGACACAATCTTATGTTTTCTATGCAGAGAAAAGAGAACTTTTAAGTTTGCCTTCATTCACACTATTAAACTTTACCAGATTACTCAGTATAGTAGAGATTGTTGGTATTCTAGCAAGTAAATATCCCACACTTCCCGCTTTTGAAATTTTATTAACTTTATTCAAGCATGCACTCCTCTGTGCATCCACTCATGCACACACACACACACACACACACACACACACACACACACACACACACAATTGAGACCAAATGGTTTTGGGACATTGACCCTCACCTATGCAAGAACCTGAAAGCCTTTAAGATGCTTTATCCACCCACCTCTCTTTATATTGTATGCTTATTTTCATTTAGCAATTAAGGCCTGAGGTGACTACATCTTGAATTAATTTTTTTACTGCATTGCAAGAACTCATTTTAAAATAGCAGAGTCATTGCTATGGTGTGGGTGCACCCTCCTCAAAATCCGTTTGTTGAAATCTAATCACCAAGGTGATAGAATGAGGAAGTGAGCCTTTCAGGAAGTGGCTATCACAGTAACATTGCCTCCATGAGTGGAACTGGTATTCCAATGAAAATTTTCCGCCTTTTGCTGCAGGTGACGTCATGGACAGCAGGTGCCATCTATTCGGTAAGAACCAGGAATGGCTCTTACCGAACACCAAGTTTGCCAGTGTCTTGACCTTGAGCTTCCCTGCCTTTAGAGCTGCAGGAAATACATTTCTGATTTTGGTATACTCCCCAGGTTATGGTATTTTGACATTGCAGCCCATATAGACTAAGACAGTGAGCAAATTCAGTCAATGACACAGAGGAAATTTTGTTATGAAACCTTGGGAATGACATCTTGCTCTTGAGAAAAAAATATTAGAATAGAAGTTCTGTCTTCCTCTGAATGATGGATTATGAAGGTGAGAAGCCTTAAACTTCCGCCTTCATCTTGCAAACACACAGGAGCCAAGCAAAGGCTACCAGGTTAAGTCAAATGTCAGGCTGGAGCGACCTCTACTCTTGCAATGCACACATCATTAAATTTTCCTGGGCATGTAAAGTTTTTATCTGCTGTTCTCTTACTTGCTGCTGAAATCCTCCTAATTAAAATATAGAACCTCAAGAAGCATTCCAATTAGAGGACTAAGCATAGATTATGATTCTGCTCCTGTGTTATTCTACACCAATCACTCATAAAACACTTCTGCCCTGGTTTCTGTATAGTACAGATTGACTTTTAGTATTCTCAGATCTATCTATAATATGACACAGTTTCTTATTAGCATAATACTAACGTAATTAACTTTGAGTATTCCTGTTACTTTAGATAAATTCAATAGCGTGCCCTTAGAGTAAAGTGATTGGCTTCTCAATATAATGCATATTGTATTAATTATAATATATCTTCTGAACATGACAGAATACATGTCCCTTAAATTATCTTCATTTGAATTTAGGGAGGCTGGGGTGCTACCTCCAAATTTATATTCTCTTTTAAGTTAGAATTTATTTCTGCTAACCTTAATTATTTATTCAGTAAAATGTATATATTTCTCTAAGATAATCAATGTGTCAAGGAAAACCACATTATCTGCAGAGTCTAAGTTGGATTATACAAGCAAGTTTGTTTTAAAATTATTCCAAAGAAAGCTATAAAGAAAAATAAGTTGATAGTTGGGCATCTGTTTGAAAAATACTTTTTCATGAGTTCACTGAAATATTTGAGGGACTTTTATAGATTTTTCACTTCATGATAAATAAGCTACATGCTTTGTTCTCATGCACTGAAATCCACTTAAAGTGGAAGTAAAACTGAGTATATATGATGTCATTTGAAAATGCAGCACCCGATGCCCTGTTTGCAGTTGCCCGAGGGCTGTCTTGTGTTACTGGGAATGATTGCATTTACTTAAAGTAAGTTTCCTTTTAAAAAGATTAATTTGCTCTCATAAATTTCCAATATCATCTCTCTGTCCTTAAGAAAAATATGTTGAGTTTGTGTTTGGATGTGTCATGGTCAAACCAAACGTATTTTGCTGTTATCATTGCCATCATCAAGAAGTACCAAGTTTATGACAGTGGTTAGATGGATTCAAACTGGAGGCTGTTCAAGGAGTTGGATTGAGCTACTCTTCCCAGATAGATCAACTTAAGGGAAGATGGCATGATTTGCCAAAAACACAGAACTACTTGATTTTAGAATAGGCCATAAATCCTGAGGCTTCAAACATCAGCCCAGCGCAATTTATGACAGCTTTTCTAAACATCCAAGTATATGAGAGAGCAGAGAAGCACTGATGCTAAAATTATAATTAATTTAACAAATGCTTTATAATATAGTGCTATTTGTAACAAACCTACACATATCACATTCTTCTCTATTCTTTATCAAATAGCACTCAATATTAATATTCAACAAATGTACAAATAAAACCTACAATCGTAAGAATTTGATTTTAAACATAACAGTCAATAATTATAAGAAGTTATACTTGAATTCTCAAATTTTAAATTCATGGCCTTCTAGCTAAATTTGCTCAATAGATATACACTCTATACGTAGCTTGGGAGAAAAAATGGTGCCTCTCAATTTAATATAAATATTTATATATGTTCTTTCCTTAAATATTTTAGCACACATAATAACATATAACATAATGTATTATAATATATGATAATAATCTATAATAAATATTACTTAACATATAATGTTGTATAATATAAAATATAATTATGTACATAATCATATAATATACAATATTATAATCTATAGTAAGTAATTTAACACAAGTCATAATAGCTCAGTCTTGGAAGTGGCCAAATGTCCATCAAGAAATGAATGGATAAATGAAATGTATTTATACAGAATGGAGTACTATTCTGCCATAAAGAAGGATAAATTTGAGTCACTTGTAGGGAAATGGATGCATCTTGATACCATAATGTTAAATGAAATAAATCACACACATGAGCTTAAAAGTTGCCTGGTTTATCTTGTATGAAAAACCCAAAATATACATAAGAAGCAAAATAAAGGATAGATAGTAGGGAGATATTTCTTTTGCCAAAGGGAAGGTGACTATATGATGGAAGGAGGGAAAGGGATGAAACAAAGAGTTACTATGTGTTATGTACAATATAATTAATTATTATCATTAGTAATTAATTATTATGCACTGCAAACGTACCAATAAAGATAAAAAACTAAAAAAATTGAATATATACTTATATGTTCTTTACTTATTTACCTACACAATCACTGAAAAGTTTTCTTTACAAGGATAGCATTTCTTTTAATATTTCTAACAGTTTTTCTCTTCCATTCTCTTTCATAATCAAGGGTTAGAATGTTACAGTTTCTCTGAGGATGCCATTAAAGGCCATATAAATTTGACTCTCTGAACACTGCAACTATATTTGTATTGTGTAACCTTGAAAATTTGGGACTTAATTGAATGGTAAAGGAAGGATGTCTAAGCATAACTAGGTCACTTTTATTTTTGCAGGAAAGATTTGGAATTTGGCTATGAGGTTGAATTAATTAAGAAATTGTGTAATGTCAAGTGTCTATGCTCATACAAAATGGAGAAACTTACTCTGTGGAAGGTAGAGAAAACAACAGTGAAAAAGACTGTCAGAACATGAGAGCCATAGAAGAGAAACCAGTTTCCCAGATAGCTGCAGGTGAGAACGTGAGTTCCCAGTCACTTCTCCGTGTGCAGAGTCAGTCCTTATTGACATACAACTGCACCTATTTTCCTTTCCTCCATGAGAAATGTCAAAATATACCCAACAAGTGGTTTATCTTTGTTCAAATAATTTGAATGCAATTTTTTTTTACAATAACAACAAATCACACTTTTTGGAACTTCAATATAAAAACTTCTTAACTCCTTGGTGAGCACATATAAAAAAATTCTTACTTCCTTGTTGCATTGATAAGCAGGCATGGTAGTAAAAATTAAAGAAAGCAAGAAAGCCAGAAAAAGATTTTCTGGGGACAGTATATTGTTACTTTTTCTCAAAAACTAATGTTTTTACTTAAATAATGTTATTTATTCTTTGGGCTTACATGAGATGAGAAATTACCCAGATAATTTTAAATTATTTATTTGATTTCTACATATTCCAGTGCAATCATGAAAATTAAAACAAAAACAAAAACTATGAGCCAAGTATCCATGAAAGGCATGGACTATGTAAAACTGGGGAAAACATTATCAAAATCGCAGCTTTCTTTTTTGACACAATGATCTTACAATTTGTACAGAATTGACAAGTCCCAGATCAGCAAAAACCAATCTTGAAAACCAGGAACAAAGTTAGAGAACTCACAGTTATCTATTTTATCACTTAATATAAATCTATAGCCAACAAAAGGATGTGATACAGATGTAAAGATAGGTATATAGATAAAAGGAATAAAACCAGAAGTCTAGAAATTAACCTTCATATTCATGGCTAATTGATTTTGGACAAAGGTGACAAGTCAATGAAACAATATGGTCTTTTCAACATATGATGCTGAGACAACCAGCTATTTATATGCCATATAAAATGATAAATATTGTGTCATCTTTAGGAAAGTGGTTAGATCGTCAGACCATAATTTTATGGGAAATAAGTCAGACACAGAAGGTTAAATATGACATGGGTCATCTTACGTGAAAACCCCAAATATAAATAATTTAAAAAGTAAAGAGGAGACGGTAGAAAAAAGGGAGGCAGACTTTTTGGAGATAGCTGGAGATAGGAAAGGGAACCACAGGAGGGGACAAAAGGAGAGCTGAAGAGGGAAAAAAGAGAATAAAAAATGACCAAATTTATATTTATCTACCTATATCTATATCTATTTTATCTATCGATATCTATTTATAAATATACATTAAAATAGATATCAATTCCCTAAAATGATGCAATTGCTATATATAATAGAAAAAGAATAAAAATAAAAGAAATGAAATACAGAAATAATAAAACTTACATACATGACAAAACATATGTGAATAATTATAGCACCATTATAAACAAGACCTAAAAAATTGAATCAACTAAAATGTCCACCAACTGTAAATAAACAGTGTTTATTCCATGCTATTGGATACTCTGTGGAAATAAGAAAAGAATGTCTTACTTATGTGCTATAACTTAGATAAACCTTGAAAATGTTGTTCCAAGTGAAAAAAGTCAATCACAAAGACCACATATTGTATAACGCCACTTGTATTAAATGTTCAGATTAGGTAAATGCATAGAGACATAAAGTGGGTTTGTTTTTCTAGAATCTTGGGGTAGTGAAGAATGGAGAATGCTGTTAAGGGGAATGGGATTTCTTTTTTAATGATGAGAAGATTTTAAAATTATACGATTATTATTACATAATTCCATGAGTACACTAAAAATACACTGAATTGCCTACTTTACAGAGGAAACTTTTATGTTATAGGAATTATATCCCATCAAAGTTGCTTGAAAGTAAAATAATAAGACACCTAAGAACTCATAGGTGAATCCATTTTTTTCTGGCCTCAAAAGTGAATAAAACATTAATTTTCTGTATAGAACATCAGTTTTATGGACCTTTTCTGCACCTGTTCATTCTTGGTAGGGCTGCCTTGCTAGCCAGGTAGCAAAGAATATTTTCATACTGTGAAGGCTTTAGGTGACAATTAAACAGAAGGTGTTAGTACATTTGGAAAGAGGACTGAAAAACAATTCTTTGCTTTTTAAATCAATTACTAATCCATGTTGCTGATGAATGGAGTTAATAATGAATATGTGTATGTGTATGTAGTATTTGTATGTTAATAATTCAGTTAATGGTGAATATGCCTTTGACTATCTAAAGTTTATGTAGATAATATTTTTGAAATAATATTTACGAACATGACTATCCTACCTACATCTTAGATTTATTACAAGTTTGTACTATGAATATGATGGTAGCAACTGCCTAAATCAAGTCATTTCCAAGTCTCAGCCCTTTGAAAATAAGGTTCCTAACAATCACACTTATTCGAACATGGAATTAATAAAGAAATCAGCATATTGTATCCTCCAAGCTAATGTATTAAATCAGTGTGGATAGATAGCCATGACCAATATATTTTTCTAAATATTGATCATGGCCAAACCAATATCTTTGGCCTAGAGTTTTTCAGTTGATAAGGAATTCATTTATTATCCCAGCAAATATCCAAAGCACAAACAAATCAATAGAATATGTGTGAACCAACCCATATATTAAATTTATAGTTCAATAAAGCTGTCATGTGCAACTATGTTTTTCATAAATGTGACAACATAGTTTTTTCAAATTTTTAAAAATGTTAACTTTGACTTCTATTAAATTTGGGGAAATAACGTTACAACTCATGCTTTCTCCCTTTTATTGTGTCAACTATGTATACTGGATGCTGCAAAAATTTATAGATCTACCTATTTCTGGTAGGTTAGTAGTTGATATGCAAAATCCACCATAACCAACTTTTTTTTTTTTTTTGTGGGTACCAGGGGTCGACCTCAGGACCTCGTGCGCCAGCAGGCACCCGTGCCACTGAGCGATATCACCGGCCCTTTTTTCGGATGTGGGTTCTGGGAGTCGAACTCAGGTCCTCACGCTTGCCAAGCAGGCGCTTACGCCACTGAGCCATCTCACCGGCCTGATAACCAACTTTTAACTGTAGATTATGAAGAAAAATAGGATCCAAAGAAAGGCAGTCATTAAAATGAACCAAATGGCTATAATTTCATGTTTCAGATAAGAGCAGTATGTGAAAAGAAAGTGATTACTGAATTTTGCAACCAAGTTATAATTGAGTGATGAATAATTTCGTGATCTTTATAATAATTATAAAAGCTCACATATTCACTTAAAACTGATATGGGAATTTTTCCGCAGAAGGTCACTAATCGTACGTTTGGTTACAAATGTGCATTGTTCATTATTGGAGCTACATTTTTATTTTTAATTATAGTCGTATTTTTAGCTACAGTTTTTAATTTCTTATCAAAGATGGAACTGCAGCTAAAGTGTAAGTCATTGGAAGTGTAAGTCACAGGCTGAGAGCGTCAAGGGAAAAGGCCGCCTGCCATGCTGCCCATAACACCTCTTTCTGGAAGGAAGGGGTGCACTGTGACATTGCGCATGATGCTTTCTGCTGTCTACATGCCTAATAAATACACCGGGTTTTAGAGGCCACCTATTTGTGCTTCTTTTTAAAAGAACCAATATGCTATAAAAAGTGACATTAACCTTTAATTCAATTCCTTTATCTCTCTTGCTCTAGGTTGCTCTATAGCTCACTCAGTATAAAATCATGCAGCGTGTTATTGGAACGTCCTCAGCATGAGTAATGGATCTCAGGTCTGTGGAGATGAGCCTTAAAGGAAGGTTACCAATAGGACCTGCGTTGTTCACACAGTTATTTGAAATGGTATGTTCTGGACATCTGAAGCATTGAAAGGGATTGGTTTAAAAGTTACATAGTACTTACAAAACAGGAGGGTTTTGAACCTGCCAAGGATGGTAAACATGTGACAGGAATATGTTAGAAAGGCCTATACTCCTTCAGAATGGACATTGACTTTTCTTTTTCTCATAATGAAACAAAAATTAGATGGAGCCTGATAGTACGGTGGGGACTGCATAAAAGTGTTACCTCCACACCAGTTGCTGTTAAGATACTGGGCCTTCAGTTAGAAGTGTAATAGTAAATTCCAGTGCAGGAAATTCTCAGAAACATTATATCTCGCTATAATATGTATGCCTACCATTTCCTTTAAATTATATGTGTTCACTCAGAATTCTGCTATCATCTTTGTGATTTTATCTATAAAGTACTTTTTTTTCCTTTTAAATGAACTGCAACTAGTAAGTAGCAATAAAATCGCATCATGAATTAGTATTAGTGGTTTTAACCTCATTCATATACAATAGGTTAGTGATTCATATGTACTACAAACTAAGGGAAAACACTGGCTATTGTGTGATGGCAATTGTTAGCATTGTCGCAATCAGAACAAATTTTTGAGTGGTCAAAGAAGAATGTACCTGGTTAACAGCAGCCTGACTTTGAATGGCAGAGGAAGCCTCAACTGACATGGATTATTTCTTCAACAAAGGCGTGACACAGACCAGCTGGAAGTAGATTTAGTCAGGGAAAGCATAGGGTACCAGTTAACATCATTTTGCCCTTTTCTAGTCACTTTCCTCCCTTCTCTCTCATGCTTTCTTTCCCGGAAAGATGACTTGCACGGATTTTGTGAAAAGTTCTCTTGTCTTCAACATGTGATAGGGGAGCCTGCCAAACAGAAAAAGGAGAGTAGGTACAGGAAGACAGAATGTTTAATTTTCCAGCTGTATTCTTGTGAGATTAACTCTCTTCTTATTTTTCTCTACAAATAGTGACTCATTGCAATTATGTCCTTTTGGGTTCTGGTAGCCACTCTCTCCTCCTTATCCCTCAGCCCTAGGAATAGTAAACAATTTGTCTCCATAAGATGTGAGTTACTGTATGATTCCTCCTAATATCTCTATACCTTCATAAGGGGGCCCTTCTGAAAAAAATTTTCGTTTTACTTTCTTTCTGATAGTCCATCTATTTTATTGGGCTATAAATTATCCCATTGCATAATACAGGATCAAATAGAGACCTTCATTTTTTCTTTGCAATAAAGTGGGAAATTTTATCAGATATCTGGATCTAGTACCTGCAGAATACAAATACTGGAAGAGCCACCAAAAAGCTTCACTTGTTATTATTTTTTCTTTTCTTTTTTGATGACACTTTTGATGGACTGCAGCCAAAGGTGGCCTTTACACAGAAACGGGAAAATGCCAACGTAGGGCATTTCCATAGCTGTCGCCTGGTACAGTCTTCTCATGCAGAGATGTCTTATCTAGGTAAGAAGGGTATTGAGCACACCTAAACCAACTGAACTGAGACAAAACGTTCTATTTATAGTCCATTAAAATGAATATCAAGGCTCCTTGCACTTTCAATTGTTTTTAACCAAATAATCATAAGGTATATTTTGACTTGATATATATAGAGTTAAGGAATAACTGTTGGATCCATATAGATATTTATTGAATTAAATTTTTAAAATGATAAAATGATTATTTAACCCATGACTCAAAATCACATATTTATATATAATCATAATCTTATTTTTATCATTTTATTATTATTATGTCTACTTGAATTTCACCCATGTTACTCATTCCTTTAAATGCTTTATTCTCTTCTGTAAAAAAAATTATATCTAAACTCACTTCTTTTTCTTTCCAATAAGCCCCATGATATTACACTACTTATGATTCAAAATACCCTGAAATTTTGGCTCAGTTCCATTTTGGGTCACTCAGACACCAGCAGGTCATTGACAAATTTAAGTGGAGTTTGGAAATAAGCAATAAAAAACATGAAAGGCCTGACAGACTTGATTTATGAGTTCAGATTAACATAATTAGAGTACATAACTTAAGGATAAGAAAATAATTCTAAAGGGAAAGATACAAGCACAGCTAGTACAATTGCGCACAATAGTGAATTACATAATAAAGAAATAAGGGATAGATTTGTTAAGAAAGCTTAACATTACACTACAAAGAAACCTAAAAAAAGAGCATTTAGTCTAAGGATCAAAAATTATAACTTCAGTGAACCTGTGCCAGCTGTTAGGTATTCTCCCAAGGGAAGCATTGGGACCCAAAATATCTCATTTGCTCACGATGGAATGAATCTAAAAAATCGAAATCATTTTTTCAGATAAAGATTAAAACTAATTCATGAATTATATTTCACCCTTTTATGTTTACATCTCATTTTACATTATACACATGCATATGCAACTTGAAAGCATTCTAGGCAGAAGAAATAGTTATTTAATTCTGAAGAGAGGACATTTAAATTTCTCTTTACTTGAACTTAGATAAATACAAAGTCAGAGCAAGCCGCTATTTCTTTTAGATAGAAAATTTTAAAAAAGAGTGTGACAATCAAATAAAAAAGAAAATTTCCCCATTGGCATTTGACCAAAGACTGAACTATAAAACCCAGAAATGATCCTTACATTAGGTGAACAGAAACTTTCATTGGCGTGAATAAAGAAGACTTTGCTCCACCTGGACACCTCATCCACCAGGAATTTATACCTCTGCTAAAAGTGATACTAACGGTGTGTAAATCCCATCATATCTGATTTCTCTTAGCCTTGTCAGTTAAATCTTTCCATCTTTCAAGAACCTCAAGTCCTTCGAATTAGTTTTGCTGATGCTGACTCCTCTAATGAGAAAAAAGTGGGGAAAAGACTTCTACTAGGGCGGAATAGTCCTTAGCATGACACATCCACTTTCTTTCTCTCTGCGATGTTAAGGAAAGGAGTCTTTGACAGGATAAATCTCTTCTTATGCCCATCTCATATAATTTGTGATGTGAATTGCTGCTTCTCAGTTCTCATTGGTTTGTGACCCTAGTGAGCAATTCCTGCAGTATGGATGAAAAGGGAGGCCAAAATAACCTCTGCTGCAAGTTTTAATATAAAAATGTGAACCGAAGCTGAACTTTGCTTTCTAAATTTGTTTTCAAGTAAAAAGATTTATAATATTTTAGATTTTTGTTGGTGTTGTTAATTGCTAAACTGGAAGTATTCTCACCTGAAATGTAAAGTTAAATTTTCATCCCATCAAGATGGTCAAAAATAGTGATATGATGATTCTGAGACTTTAAAGACAGGCAGCTGTGCTAAGACGATTTCACTGCAGTAAAGCTCAGTAACCAGAGCGGCCCTCTCAGTTAGATCTTGTAGAAATTGAGTATGGAACCAAAAATACCATCATCTTCTGTCTCCCTACCATAGTGAACACATGTTAGACTCGAATGTATATTTATTCTCTTCTTTCATATGGTTCATGCTTAATGCATTTAATGTTCTCAAAATAAATGCAGACTCCATTATAAGCTTTAAATAGATTAAGTCTTCACAATTCTTAGCAACTGTAAATACAAATGGTATCTAGATATTTCTTGTTTTCATCTTTTCAACTTTTTGGCAGATTGAATGTGTTCATATTTATATATCAGAAATGATGAATATAGTATGTATTTCTAATGGAGTCAAGAGATAATATTTGGCAAAATCAATAGGCGTATTAATACAAAGCACTTGTCTGTACACTGGAAATAAATGTGGAGTTAAAATTTCACTTGCCTTTGATAAAATTTAACAAATAGCTGAACATCAATCTAAAACTACCAACTATTAGTGTTTATCTGGCTAAAGATTCATTTCTCAATTATAATTTGAAATAATCTTAAGATTTTAGTGTCTCTAAGGTACTCTGAGCTTCAGACTTGGCATAAAAATTATTCTTCCACCCTCAGTTTTATCTTTCTGCTGGACCATGTTTTAAAGAGATAAAAAGTGTAATGATTAGATTACTTCTTAAAGCTTGATAGCAGTCCAGACAGCTGAGTTTGCACAATAGAACCTAATAATAGAAATGGAAAAATTTTAGTCTAGAGCATGTTTTATTCTTTGATAGCCACTTTGTAAAACTCTGGACTAAGAATATTGTAATTCTCACTAATATAATAGGTTATTTCAGCCTTGAGTTCATTAATGCAAATTAATTGCATAAATAAAAAATTGTAAAATGCAAATATCTCTATGAAAATTATAGATTCTGTTAGAAAAATTTAAAAGTATCTTTTCCCTTATAAGAATGACTACTTATACATATATATGTCTATATACATATATGTGTGTATGTATATACATATGTGTGTATATATATGTATATATGCACTTTTTTTTTGTGGGTACCAGGGGGTCGACCTCAGGACCTCGCGCGCCAACAGGCACCCATGCCTCTGAGCGATATCACCGGCCCCTTTTTCATATGTGGGTTCCGGGAGTCAAACTCGGGCCCTCGCGCTTGCAAGGCAGGCGCTTACACCGCTGAGCCATCTCACCGGCCCTATATGCACTTTTTGAGACAGGGTCTTTCTAAGTAGTTTATGCTGGCCGTGAACTAACTATGTAGCCTAGGTTGGCTTTGAAATCATGGCAATTCTCCTGCCTCAGCCTCCCAAGTGCCAAATTACAGGCATGTGCTACAACACCTAGCATATTTTTAGAAAATGTACTAGTCTGAAATGAAATTTTTTTTTTTTTTTGTGGGTACCGGGGGTTGACATCAGGACCTCGCGCGCCAGCAGGCGCCCTTGCCTCTGAGCAATATCACCGGCGCTTTTTTCGTATGTCGGTTCCGGGAGTCGAACTCGGGCCCTTGCACTTGCCAGGCAGGCGCTTACGCCGCTGAGCCATCTCACCAGCCCTAACATGATTTTTAAGAGACATATTTAATACAAATATTACTTAAGATTAATTTTAACCATTTATATCTGACAAAAAATGCTTACCAATTTTTTAGGCTGTGTTAATTTGTAGATACAAAGTTGAGGTGATTTCACATATGTACATGGGTGTTACATAGATACATATATGTACATATATAGACACATACATGTAAACATATACGCATACACATATACATATACACGTATATAAATATGTGTATATATAAATATATAATGTGTATGTATGTACATTCCTGCTATCAGAAATCAAATATGTTAAATCAGTCTTTACTCCCTAATTTAAAGTAAACTAAAAGTAGGTTTGCAGAATTTTCCTCCTTTAGAATATTTTGCCTCACAGAAATCAAATTACATGCAAAAAATTATAATTTGTGCATATTATATATTTGTAAACGGTCTGCTGCATGATGCCTTTTAATTTAGATTTATTTTTAGCAGCTTACAGTACACTTTAGGCTCTGTGTATCTTTTAAATGAGAGTATTTATAATTAAATATGTTGCTCTCTAGACTGGCATTAAATGATCATATCATAGCTGAGCTGTTACAATTTATGTATGTCCTCTGGCTTTCTTATCTAGAAAACTCATTTATAAATAGCTTTTTATTACAAAACAATGTCTTTGGTTCTTAAAGCCCTTATGGAAATAATAAAATAGTAACCATGATGTTTAAACTAATCTACCTATCCACTTCTTCAGAGGCAACTGCAAGCTTGCTGGAGGAGAGAGCTCACTTCCTTTCTCCACTGAGTGAAAGGAGAATTCAACAGTTCTACCTCTCATTACAAGAACACTAAAATCTGCTCTATAACCAGTTTTGCAACCGCCATGATCTAAATTTCCTTGGTGTCTTCAAAGGAAATTAAACGTATAAGAGAACTTTCATCACTTAGGTTTTAATTTTACCTCAGATTATGGAGAGGCTTTCAGCCATTTACTCAATCAGTCGATTACTCAAAGCGTGGTATCTTTATGCCTGCCATAATATCAACTGCTAGAAAATATCAGTAACTGGACCCATGAACCTCACAGTCAAGTGTAGACAATGATCGCCTCCTGTAATTTACCTGTCCTCTTATTACACTTTTAAAATGATTTGCAACCAAAACTCGTGCTAAGCTTTCAACATTCCTTCTCTTTCTCCCTTTTCTTCCTTTGCATGTCTGGCGAACGTCTAATGTTTTCTCGCACAAGTCAAATAACTTCTGTACTTCTTGAAGATCTTACCATACAGAGTCCATCCCCTGATGACCTGGATCATGTTATGCAGCCACCACATAAATCCGTGCTGCGACCCTGGCTAGATGCTTGTCCAGCAGTCTTCATCTTTTTCTCCCACCAGAAAGCAACTGGAGAGGAGGATTTTCTCTCTGATTATTGTGTCACTAAAGTGTATCTCAGGATTTAGCAAAATATCTACTGCAAGAAAGTAAAGAAATGAAATGTAATGAAATGCACATCACCGGCATAAGCTTACAAAGTTTCTTTGTGAGCTTTCTTTTATGGAATTTCAGTTTCTCTAGAACGTGTATGATAATAATAAAGGTACAGGGGAGTTGCTGTCAAAATATTAGATTTGAACACATTCCAACAATTTCTTTTTAAAACATTAAAATATATTGCTTTGTTATTAAAGGTATAAACAAAACACACAAAAGTAAATCACAGACAATCAAGACTAAGCACCTGGTATTTGAAATCTGTGCAAGATGAAATTTCCCAAAGCAGTCGCAGGAAGCCTCCTTCAGCCTCTTGAGGTTGTCATTTGGTAACTTAGGTTAAATAGCGCAAAAGGGATGATCTATTGCCTGGCAGCTGAACGGTGCACTTTCAACCTGGTATCTGTCAAGATAGGAAGAAGATAATGCCACTTTCCATCATTTACAGTGAGGCCAGAGCAGCAGGAAGCAGGCAGGTTGAAAGTGCACAGCTCACACGGCTTCCTTGGGGCTTTCCCATCCGCAGAACAATGCACATTTCTCTAAAGATTGGCTGGTTGCATGGAAAAGAATCACACACACAGACGCGCACACACACACACACACAGCAGACCAGAGCAAAGCAAAGATAAAAAAGACTCAAAAGTCATCTACAATAAGATTGAAGATAAATTTAAACTTCTCACCTTAACAAAGTAACAATATCTCAATTCATTTCAATGGAATAGTCCAAAACTAGTGAATAAAATGAAAATGTGATTTTAAGGGGAGTCTCTTTAAAGCTATAACATTAATTTTAAAATAAAAGTATAAATTATTCATAATCTAATCACCTAAAGACAAAAAACTATTATTGCATATTAATTAAAACATTTATGCACACTTACATAGTAATGAATTTTGTATGTAGTAGATTATTTTAATTATCACATCAATACTATTTTTAGTTTTGTCTTAGCTGTCAAACAAGATTTTATGATGTCTGTGGACTTTGGTAAACTTACTTTAAGAAAATTAAAGAAATTGTTGCATCTAACCCTAAGCTATATTAATCTTGCAATGACTGCCTTTATAAAAAATACCTGTTTGTTTAGGATAAAATCCAGGGATAGAATTCCTTTTCACAAGATATTGTCATTGTTAGGGCCCTTGTTTTGTGCTGGCCTGGTGCTTGTCTAAAAGTCTGAAGTTACCATTCCAGGAATGTTTGTTGAGTACATCAGCTTAACCAACTCCCTGCCATACCTTTTCATCTTTCAATATTTATTTAATAAATTCAAAGTTTCGGTTCCTTGCTTATATTCTGAGAGTCTTTAAGTGAGGTAGGACTTGACCCTTCATAGACTGTGCCCATACTTTTTAAAGTGAATTGATGTAATACATTGAATAATGTCTTTTTGTAAAAGAAACATGAACTATCTGGCATTTTTAAAGTTTTATGCACATATATTGTTAGATTTGTATATATCACAATATCTCCAAATTTACTGTGTAAATATTTCCATCCTTACAAGGAAGATAAAATTAAATTTCTCCACAAATCTGACTTACCCTATTCTCTTTTGACTAGTCTTATTTCATCCCATAGTTTGTTTTTAACAGAAAGCGCTTTAATCCAGTGAAATTTACTTGAATAATGATGCAATGAATAGATTATATATCATCATTCATTATTATCAAAAAGTGTATTAATCTCATTATCATTTATTACATAATCTTTAATTACCCCCTTATTTTGAAAATGCCCTATTCTATATTTACTGAATATGTGTATATTATTGGATCCATTTATGGTTTTCTATTAATGTGTGCTTCATTTTACACTTGTGTTATATTATTTTAAAATATTACCACCTTCATATGGAGCTGGGAGCATCAGACTGTGTTACCCAATTCTCCTTTAGTATATTTTTTTGAAAATAATCTTGCTTATTTTTTTTTAATGCAACTTTAAAAACATACAATAATTTAAGTTGCTATTATATAAAATGGTCCTTAGGATATAGTCTATCCTCTCCAAGACTAGATTAAGCATTGCCTATAACTGCACAATTTCTATAATATTTGAAGGTTGGACTTAAATTTGACTTCTTAAAAGTCAGTACATTTTTAAAAGGTAGATGCAAAATATTTTTTAAAATCCTCTTCTGAATTTATTTCAAAGACTCATGCATTTTTAAGTTTCTCCTTAGAAATGACACAGGGAAGGGTCACTCAAGAAAGTCAATTTCTCTTTGACACCTCCCTCTCATTAATACCCAGTCTAATAATTCATGTACTGCAAAGAACTAGTACTTACAGTATATATATATATATATATATATATATATATATATATATATATTTGAAGTTCTTTAATAATATCAAAGTATAATCTAAAAGTGTGTTTGGCTAAAGTAGGGAATTCTGATACAGTAAATATGGCCATAGAAATTATTTCTAAATATGTTATGCAAAATAAATCATATAACAACGATGTGACAGAAATAAAAATAACCTGAATAACATCATGAAGAGATAACATAAAATTCATCTAAAATTAGCCAGTGACTTTTTAGGACTACACTGAGACAAAAATACATATGTTTAATTCTTAACAGTTAATATAGGAGTAATCAGAGTTACATAATATATACATTAAAATTTTAAAAGGAAAACATTGCACGATTCTTAAAATGAATGTTCTGGAACCTATGAAGAGAAAGTGAAGTACGATACACTTAAAAAACAGATATTTTTAGCATTTTCTGTACTTCCTCCTCTAGAGTTTTGAAGCATATCATAGAATTAACACCCCTTAGGTAACTGTCAAGGCACAGTAAAGGAAGGAAGCCAAGACACATAGGTATTTCTGCTTCGGCACTGTTAAGATATTGGATTGGCAGTTCACTGATTATAGACTCCTAGAAATGTGTAACTAACACATATATATAGGAAATTGGAATTTAATCCCTACAAATGAAAAGACAATGAAATCATAACAAGATTGTTTGCAGTTCCAAAACCAGAGTTAATACCATAGAGTTTGCAGTAGATGATTTTTGTTTACATGTTTTGCTCTTAAATAGCAAAATCTTAGCAAATATTCAAAGTTAGGCCTAAAATTCCAATTATTATAAGGTTTATAACACTTCTTAATCACATACTTATCAACTGAAATTTTAATTACTATCATTTTGTACAATTATGAAAACCCAACACATTTTTTTATTTAAATACAAACAATACTAATAGAAATACAAACATTGGTTTAATATGATCACAATTTTTTTTTAATGTGGGTACCAGGAGTCGAACTCAGGACCTCGCACTTGCCAGGCAGGCACTTATGCTGCTGAGCCATATCACTGGCCCTGGTCATGAATATTATCTCTGAAACAAAATCAGCTTTTGTTAATTAAATTAATATAGTTTTCTAATTTTCAAAACCATGTACCAGAATAATTTAAGTTGACAGGTACTTTCAGTATACTAACTGCTTTTAAGACTGCATTCATAAAAAAGAATCATTGGAGAATTTGGGTTTCTTTTGGTGGAGTGGTTTCATTTAGGTTTTTAGCCTCTCTAAATTACTTGTCTAGAATAATTAAGTAACAACCATTCCAAAAAATTTTAGATATGTCCATATTTGTTGGGCCAAAACTTACAGTATTTAGGGAGCTTTCTATAAAATTGGAAACTTTTAATGCAAAATTACATTTTCAGGTAATAAGTAATAGAAGGAAAAGAAGTCCAACCATCCTCAAATCTGAAAACTGCGGAAGAACACAAATACAAAATTCAGGAATAACAAAAATGCTTATCATTGTTTTGACACAGTGAGGAATATATAATGTTAATGTAAAATCAAAGTATACATAATAGCAATTCTAATATGCTTAAGGTGCTACTGCATTATTTTGGCATATATAACTGTGTAATAGTATTACTCTTCTGCTGGATTCTTTAACATATATTGATTACTCAGCTTAAGAGAATTTGTCACTGGCTAGAGCACTGGTTTCTTCAAGTCATTGCATTACACTGCTGGAAAGTTTACCTGCTATTTCATCTGGTTTTACAGATCTTAACAGGGTAAGATAAGTCAGTTCTAAAGATAGGGTCAGATAGGCTAATGTACCAGATGTGTGGAACTTCTGTTTTTAGTCCTGTGTCAAGTCTATAACCCATTAGAGAGAAATCTTAGTAAATTCCACATCATTTCCATGAAGAAAAGGAAAAGTACATATTTATTACATGTATAATTGTGTGCATTGCATTATCAGTCATATTCCTGATGGTATATGTCAAAATCTCCCCTTTTGTAGAGGTTCTCATAAGAACTCATAAGATTCTAGTTTTCTTATGTTTATAATTTGAAAATTGAAATAATTCTCGTGCACTAGTTTCTTGCTCTGTGCTTTGTTATTTCTCCTTGGCTCTTAATAGCCTTCTGATGGTAAGCACTATAGGCAATATTTATATCTACATACAGCCTTCATTAAGATGGAGAGGCAGATGACAATGGAGCTAATTTTGCAAATAGATGGCCTAACAATAAGGTCACTGTACTGGGTGGTACCGATAAGTATTTCTGTGTACCTGTGTGCCAAAACTAAAGTTATTCATCTATTATGAGATTAATTTTGGGGAAGAGAAATCAAATGTTGAAGTTCTAACCCCCAGTAATTCAGAATGGGAATATACATGGAGACAGAGCCTTTAAAGAGGTAACTACATTAAAATGATACTTATAGCAGGTCCTCATCTAATATGACAGATGTGGTTAGAAAAAGAGGATAGTGAGAAAGAGAGAGAGAGAGAGGCATATGGAGAGGAAGGACCATATAAAGACACAACCAGAAGATGACCATCTGCAAGACAAGGAGAAAGACTCTGAAGAAACCAAGCAGGCCAACACCTTGACCTTGGACTTCTAGCATTCAGAACAGTTCCGTCCCAAAATCTGTGGTAAACCGTATCTATGCCTGCACAAATCCTACTGTTACTTCATACATACTACCTCATATGCATTATTATGGGAAGGAAATGGCAGGTGAAAGAGACAGTGGTTTTTAAAACAATGCATCAAAAAACCTTATACTTGTAAATTTTTATAGAAGAATATATACCAAATTATAGGATCTTCCAAGGTTCTTGGAAGTAATCCATGTAACTAAGGACCCTAGAACATAAATATATGCTTTCCAGTTACTATGCTCCAACTCTATCTTATAAAGATGTTTTATGTTAACAAACCAAAATTTCAATTTATGATATGACTTAGATTAAATGTCTATTTGATAAAAGCATATTTCAAGTCTCCACTATAAAATATATATCTTTATGACTGATAAAATAGTTCTAGATATTAATGGCATTGGAGATGTATATATTATGTCAGTTTCACATTGAAATGTGCAAACCTAGGGAAAGTCAAATATGGAAACAAGCTAAAGAAGGTCACCATCACTGCAGGTTGATGTCAATATAATGCACCATCACCAATAAAAACTCACACAATCATATAATGGCACTGAAATTGAGTGGCAGTCTTAGGATATACAGTAAACATGGAGATGCTCCAAAATGACTGTGATCATCTTTCAAAATTATTATTGAAGGAGAAAAGCTAGAATAAAAACAAATATTGATAAGGAGAATTGTGGTTTCTATATCCTTTATTTTCTATTTGATATGCATTGCCCTGGATATTACTGCTATATTTTTCTAGATAGCAACAATTTAAAATTTTCCTTGTCATCATTGAAAAATTTAATTTTTATGTGATTTTAGCAGAACTCCTAAACCTAGCATAACAAAATAGAGAAGAGACCCTAGACCATCTTTACTGAACATGTCAGCTTCTCTAGAGAGATACAGTAAGGCTGAATGCCTCTGCAATTTGCAAATATTTGTAGATGTGTTCATCTTAGAACATTGCATTGTTTCTATATTGCTGGGAATATTTAAGTTGTCTTAAAGATAATGATGCTAAGTAGGATGATGTGACACCATAGAAAATACCCATCTGTATGAGACAAATGTAATGATGCTCAAGGAAAAAAAAATTATACAAAAGCCCCTTGACAGGTTTATGCGAATGTGCCTATGAATCTCATGTGACAGGATGGCTGGCTAATAGAGACTCCTGGAGATGTGTTTGGATCATGGGGTGCTGTGCTCCTCATTGGATTAATCCGCTGATGCTAAGAGCTGAGTGTGTTAGAAGGAGATGGGATCAGTTGGAGGTGTGTCACTGCGGTTATGCACTGAAAGACATGTCTCTGCCTAGCATGATTTTCCTGTTCTCCTTCCTAGTTGCCATGAAATGAGAAGCGCTTTTTCTGCCACCATCCTCCACCACAACGTTTTTGCCTTGGAGCCCCCTATCTCCAAAACTGTGAGCAAAAATAAACAGGTCCTCTTTTAAATTGTGTGTGTTGAGTAATTGATCCCAGCAAGGAAAAATTAACCAATCCAGAAAAGTAGTATCACTGTAGTGACCTAAGTAATTGCTGAAACCATACCTGACCATGTCGTTTGGAAGCTTTTGTCACTGGCTTTTTGGAAGAGTTTGAAAAGGTTTAGAGATGTAGCCTAGAAAAACCCTATAATACTGTAAGCAGAGATAGGTTTGGTGATTCTGGTAGAAGCTCACACCAGATTTTTTTTTTTTTTTTGTGGGTGCCGGGGGGTCGACCTCAGGACCTCGTGCACCAGCAGGCACCCATGCCGCTGAGCGATATCACCAGCCCTTTATTCATATGTGGGATCCAGGAGTCAAACTCAGGACCTCACGCTTGTCGGGCAGGTGCTTACGCCACTGAGCCATCTCACCGGCCCGACATCAAGTAATTTTAACCAAGATGAAAAGAAAGTTGACTTGAAGACATCTCAGAAATGAGTAAGGCCTCACCCAATTGGCTCAAGGTATAAAAGTTTGGCATGGTGCCTGCCTGTAATCCGAGCACCCTAGGACATTCAGACAGTAGGCTGAGGTAGGGGGATCACAAGTTTGGAGCCCAGCCTGCAAAATATAGCAATTTAGTGAGACCCTGTATCCAAATAAAAATGAGCAAACAAAAACATAAAAGGGGCTGAGGTATAACTTAGTGAGAAGGCCCTGAGTTCAGTACCATAAACAAACAACAACAAAAAAAAAAATGCAAAGATGTCATTGAAGAAAAGAGGCCCTGAGCCCACCTTCTTTTAGAAGAACTGTTTAAGGAATTTGTTCTCCAGGATTCATTTCACTGTGGTCAGCCAACTAAGCACTTAGAAGCCACAGCAGCCATGGTCCAATGGGTTCTGGTTACTGTATGAGTAGATGGCCAACCTTGGTGTTATTAATATGGTTCTGGTTGTTCATCCACACAGAATGCAAGAGGTACAGGGTCATGGAAGCTTCCACTCAGATTTCAAAGGTAAGCCTCAGAAAGAAGGCACTGTGACCCTGGAGAGAGGGTGAAAAACTTTAGGAATGAAGCCAAATGTACAGTGAGGACCACAGGAAGTAAGATACCAGGAAAGTGAAGGTCTACCAATAAAAACTGCAGGCAGTGAGCAAAACCAGCCCAAAAAAGAGATCATGTGGACTGCAACTAGCAAGGACATATGTGCTTTGGATCCCAGGCAAAAAGTTATAGGACTCAATTTTTCTTCTGCTTGGTTTTGGTCTTGCACTGGTTCAATTATTTTCTGTACTCCTATTTCTCCCTTTTGAAATGGGAATGTTTACCCTGTACTATTGTATATTGGGAATATGTAAATTGCTTTTTCAGTTTTTCAGGGGTGCACAGGAGTTTGCCTTGAGTCTCAGAGGAGACTTTCACTTGGACATTGGAGCAATACTAGAACTGCCAAGACATGCAGAAATGGATTATTGTGTTTTTGATTTTATGCAGGATATTTGTATCATATTCATCAGAATTATTATCTTTTTATTATGTTTGTTTTGCAGTTTAACAAATGTAATTAGGTGTCCAGTTGACAAGGGGATCTGGTGCCCGTTATTCATAATTGCCAATTTGATTGAATTAAGAGACTCCTGCAGAGGTGGTTGGATCATGAGGGTGCTGTACTCATTAGTGAATTAATCTACTGATTTTCAAAGTTTATAGTGTGTGTAAGTCACAGGGCCTAGTTGCAGGTGGGTCACTGGAGACGTGTACTTGGAGTGTAAATGTTGCTGGCACTCATCCCCTGTGCTCTGCTAGTTGCAGCCATGGACTAGGCATCTTTATTCCATCTTGCTCTTCCACCATGATTTTCCTGCCAATCATGTACTGAATCCTTACAAACCACAAGCAAAAGTAAATTATTCCTCCGTGAAGTTGTGTATTCGGTTATTTGGCCCTAGTGAGAAAACGCTAACCAGTGCAAGGAGTATAGATGACATTACCAACACATACATTTCTAAAGAGTGGACAAAAAGAATGGGCTTAAAATACAGTAGGTGAAATACACATATATGTTATATAAAATTGAAAAAAAATGAAAAGTTTAAACTTTCACTTTGAAGATTAAATTTTGACTTTTTTGTACAAGTTTATACACTGGTATACATCTATTTATTTCTTCAATTGATATTCATTAATATGCATGTCTACAAAAATGAAAATAGAAACAATTTAGTATATAAAGTATATGCTTCATATTTTTCCTATATAAGCAATACTCAGTTGATAACCAGTGGCAGATAAGCATAAAAGCTTTAGTAATAATCTGAACTACTTACTTAAGAAATATTCTTTAAAATCTCAATTAAGTAAGTACAACTATTGTAAGATACCTTGGGCCAAACCACAAATATCCATTATAATTTTTCACATTTAATACGGGATAAAATATTAAATATCTAATCTATCATATTTCTTTCTTTGTTGTCTCTTTGCCTTATATATCACCTTTTCCTCTCCCACTTTATCTCTGAGTTTCTTCATTTTCATAAGAAATTTATATAGAGAGGAGAAGGATTATTTAATAAATCAGAGTACCATTCAAATAAGAGAATATTGCTGCAATTAGAATGAGGCCAAAGAATAGTGTATACATGGATATTTTTTTATTTTTCTAGTATTTTAGAATTATTGACCTGGTGGTCTTTAGATGCCACGGATAGACTGCTGAGTACATTTCCCTGAGAAAGTAGATTCACCCTTGATGTTACACTTGGGTAGCTTCTTGGTATTCTTTGTTGACAATGATCGTGTAGCACGGTATCAACTCAGAAGGAAGGCAGCATCTGGTCTATTTTGCGTGTCCTCCATGGGTTCTAGACAGACCAGTTTGGCACTTTCTCATAGATCAGCTGAAGACAATCATATTTTCTTTGTCTGCTTCACACTTTGTTCTAAGAAAACAATGATATAAGGTGATCATAACAAGCAGCTTATGTTTAAATATTTATAGAGAGTCATCCTGGCTGGAAAACTCTTCCTTTTTAAAAAGCCTTAGTTGAGGACACTTGGTTGTATTTACCATACCTATACCAAGAAAAAGGACAGCAAAGATGAGTTATAATGGTAATTATTAAAAACTGGAAGTTGTTCTTGTATAGTTCAGGTTTAATAACTGCTCTTATAGGAGGAAAACTAAGTATACTGGCAGCTGCTATGGCATAAGACTGGAGCTATCAAGGTCCCCACTGTGTTGCTTTGTCGAGGAGGGTCCATCTTATCTGGATGCATATTCATTGTCACTCATTTCCTCTCTGCGTGTGCAAGGTGCTACAGGGTATGATTTCCCAATGTCTTGAATTATAAAACAAATGATTCCCAGCAGGAAGCACTGAACTTAGCATGTACAGTGCCCCACTGTTCTCAGGATTCCTAGGGAGCAAATGGCAGTGAAGTTCAATCAAACATCATTTGGATAAAAATTTAATTTTTTCAGAAGTAAAGCAGAAGTAACATTTCTCTTTATATATGAAGCTGTTATTTTATAGCACTAGAATTTGACAAACCAAGAAAAAGTCTCTTTGTGTGTTTCATCAAGAATTCCATTGTGGAATATGGCCTTATATAATCCCCCTCTTTACCCAATCTGTTAGCAAATTGTCCCCCCACAAACAAAAATATTTTTAAACCCTGAGTTTATTGAATTGAAGTTAATTTATCTAGCCAATGTTAAATTAATAATACTCGATATTTCTTCAGTAGATAAAAACTACTTGGGGACAAACTTATAGTTCATTTCTGCCTCATTTCTTATGCTTTACTTCATGCAGGGACAAGTGCAAAATAGTTACATAACTGTTCACTTGTTTTATCATTGAATATATTCTGGTAGCTAACAATTTGTAGTAGAAGCTGAGAATTCCCTGGTCATTGTGATACATACAGCTTGTAACCTCAGAATTTATACCTTTATAGATATAATGGAGGCATGGGTGGGAGTACAATTTAGTTTGCTGAATTAGAAGATAGTTTTTAAAGGGATGCTATGAGTTGATTATAAAAATGAGATATAGTTAAGAGAACTAAAAACACAGAAGACGTACTCTATGCCAGGGAAACATCCTAAAAAATATGTCTGGAATAATAAAATGTCTGTGAGGGAAAGAAGGTCCGAATAGATTGCTAACCAGAGCCCCTGGTGGCTAAACAGGTCACCAACAGTTGAACTGCTATTCTAACAAAATCCTGCTCTTCGGAGGTGATACACTAAGGTTAAAATAAGACAATTCTGTAAACATACCTAACACAGATATAAATCAAGACTTCATAAACTACAAAAATGACTAACCATCCCTCTCTTAGCTAACCTGAAGGAGTACCTTGTTTTCTTGGACTATTTGGTTTCGTTTTATTTTGTTTCACCAATTACATCTTTAGTCCTCTGTTGTCTTCTTTTCTTACATAAATCTTTAAAACATCATGTCACCCAATTATCATTGGTTTCTGACGGCACCCATTTCAGCACAAATCCCCTCATCCTTGAAATCTTCCTTAGAACACAGGCCCATGTCCTATAAGAAACCCAATCTAACACTCTCCTATGGAAATGGAGACACGCCAATGGCCCAATGGTGAACACCCTTTCTTGTTGCATTGAATAAATGCACCAATTTTAGGGACTACACCAGTATTTCTGGTACAGTAGGCTTTGGATGGTAAATGTAAATAAGTGCAGCACTTAGATGAAAGTCAGCTGTGGAGTGGGGGTAAGAAATCCTGCAGGAAAGTAGAAGGACCTCCAGGTTTCCTGCAGCACTGAGTGGTGGTATCATGCTGTGTTACTGAGGATAAAGATAGCCTGAAAGTCTGCATATAAAAACAGAAAATGTCTCTCTTTTTAAGTGTTTGTATGCTATCCAAATGGAGGTATTCAATAGGCATTTGAGAGTCAATATAAAATACTAATTTAATAGAAATGATTTAAAACTACAGTTGTGTAATTCCATGAGAAGCATGAAGTTTATTAATAATCTATCCTATTGTAAGGGACTGAGAAAATAGGGAATATTTATTTAATCTATAGGCAATTTTTCAGGTAGAACTTGATGTAAACTGTTACTCAACAATTGCCCTGTTACCCAGGTGTCTTTTTGTAACAATTCTAGTTCTACTCTCATCTGTTCATCTTTCTATTGTGTATTTGGAAGTGTTACACAAGTTATGTAAGTCAGTTTCTAAATCTGAAGGATAGGCTTAGTCCAAGAGTAGTATCCACACTTGGAGGAAATATGACATTGAACTGCTGATTAAAAAATAAAATATGTTCTCGATAGTAGTCCTTTGTCTGAGGAACAGCTGGCAAACATTTTTTCCCACATTGTGTGTTGTCTCTTCACTCTGTTGGTGGTTTCTCTTGCTGTGCAAAAGCTTTCTAATAAGATGAGATCCCAGTTATTGATTCTTTGGGATAGTTCCCGTGCGGTTGAGTTTTTATTCATAAAGTCTTTGCCTACACCAATGTCTCCAAGGGTTTTACCTATCCTACTTTCCAGCAGATTTAATGTTTCTGTTTTAATATTTAGATCTCTGATCCATTTTGAATTTAGTTTAGTGCACGGTGAAAGATATGGATCTAGTTTTAATCTTCGGCATGTGTAGAGCCAGTTTTTCCAGCACCATTTATTAAAGAGGCTATCTTTCTTCCAGCGAATGTGTTTGGCACCTTTGTCAAAGATAAGGTGGCTTAGTATGTCTGGGGTTGTTTCAGCATCTTCTAATCTGTTCCATTGATCTTCAGGTCTGTTTCTTTGCCAGTACCACACTGTTTTTATCACAGTAGCTTTATAGTATAATTTCAAGTCGGGGATTGTGATGCCCCCTGCCTTGCCTTTGTTGCCCAGAATTGCCTTTGCTATTCTAGGTCTCTTCTGATTTCAGACCTCCCAAATTTAAAGACCCACTCCAAAAATGGGCATCTGAGAGGAATACACATTTCTCAGATGAAGAAATACTAATGGCAAACAAATATACAAAAAAATGTGCAACATCACTAGTCATTCGAGAGATGCAAATTAAAACAACACTGAGATACCATCTCACCCCAGAAAGAATGGCTACTATTAAGAAATCAACTAATAACAAATGCTGGAGGGGCTGTGGGGAAAAAGGAACCCTTCTTCACTGTTGGTGGGAGTGTCGACTGGTACAGCCACTGTGGAAGTCAGTGTGGAGATTCCTCAGAAAACTAGGGTTGGAGGTCCCATTTGACCCAGCTATTCCCCTTCTGGGCATCTTCCCAGAAGAATTAAAAACATCGTACCACAGCGATATATGTGCACCCATGTTTATAGCAGCACAATTTGTAATAGCCAGATCTTGGAAACAACCCAAATGCCCATCAACTGAGGAATGGATAAGAAAGATGTGGTATTTTTATACAATGGAGTACTATTCAGCCATAAAGAAGGATAAACTGGAGACTTTTATAGGTAAATGGATGCAACTCGAGAAAATACTCATAAGTGAAATAAACCAGAAGCACATGTGTAAGCATCGTATTATCTCTCTAGTATGAGAAACTGAAAGAGTAAATAAGATCCAAAATGTACAATAGATATGGTGAATCAAAAAGAAACTGGTCAAAAGGAAAGAGAGACTGGAATAGGGAAAAGAAAGAAGGGAAAGGGAAAAAAATTGTATATATATATATAAGATGGTTAAGATAGATACACTACCATTTTTACTTAGTTCATTGAAGAGTAAGGTTTGTGCCAATAATGTTTGGACAATTGAATGCTAATGTCTGGTGTCCTGAATAACTAACTTAAAGATAGTAATACGTAATGTATTAACCATTGTTACCCTCCTATTATGTTGTTTTGAAAATTTGTTCTTCTTTTGATTTGTTTTGTTTTTTTCTTCTCTTTAAAATAAAAAAAATAAAAAAAAAATAAAATAAAATAAAATAAAACAAAAACAAGCAAAATGGCACCAAAGTCTCAATACAGGTCACCCATCATTTTATACTTTAAAATTTTATACTTTCTACTCAGAATATTATCAAAATTTTAGGGTGGTAGCCCTGGTCTGGGGATCCCAAAAGACCACAGTCAGCTATCAGTCCTAAAACCCTAAGGTGAGGTGAGAAGGGTGAAAGGCAGGAAGGCGCTTTAATCAGCAGAGCAGTGCTGGGAATCCCAGTTGAAGAGGTTCTAGATCTGTCTTTGAGGGGGCTGACACAGCCTCTGGGGTTTTGTGAAAGAAAAAGGAGCAAATGCAAAGGCTGGGTTTTGCATAGCTGGCAGGGTTTGCATAGCAGGCAGTGTCTGTAATCGTAGTCGAGTATGGTCTGGTTGTTCTGTACCTCAGGACTGGTTCTGTGAGGTTCTGCGAGCACTATTATCCCTTCAAGGGGCAATTCCGGTTCAATGCAGGCTCCTACTTTGGGGTGCAAACTTTGCATATTTTGTGGGGAAATTGTTCCTGCTTGGAAGGATGAACTCACTGTGGGGCGTCAGCCAGGCTCTGCTTTTTTGTGACCAAAGGTAACTGCAGGGTCAGGACAATGACTGGAGATACCTAGGCTTTAGACCTGGGATCTGGAAACAGAAAGTGTAGAATCTGGAAGTTGGATGTTCCTGTAAATACTGAAAATTATTAGTTACTCTTAGGATCTTTGAAGGAGGATAAGATTGTCTATGTAAATTTAGGACTAATAAACCTTCAATTATAGACATTGCTTAAATAGTGAATATGCCTATGTGTCATGCTAAATAGCTGAGTAGGGTTCTGGCCCAAAGTTTTAAGGTAATCACGGAGACAGATATAAACAGTGAAGACAGAGATGTAATTTCATCCTGCTTTCAGTTACCCATGGGGGCAGTGTCTGCAAGCCCAGCCTCTAGTTCCTGTTACAAGAAGATCCTTGCTGTAAAACTTGTTTCCTGTTCCCTCTTGGGATTCTATTAGCCTTCCTAGAGGGAAATGTTTACCAGTTTCAACCACCATACTACATGTAGATAAAGCATATGAACAAAGATCAACTATAATACTCTCCTACCTTAATTACAAGATTAATTTGGGGTTTTTCTTTGGTATAATTTAAAACATAATAATACTTAAGATAAATATTATTAAAACTATTCTGTGCTGTGACAGAAACATGTAACTTTTTTTTCTCAAAAAGTCCCTTAAGTCCATGAACAAGCACACCTATTAGAAAACATTTTGATTTCCTGTAGCTCCACTTCCTGTGACGTAATACTGATATTCGTAGGCAAAGTGAATATTTTTAAGCTCTTTATTATGGATGCGAGTACATCTGAATTGTTCACTGTGTCAATTTTCAAGCTTTTACTCCATGAAGTCATTTTGGCTGCTGATTCAAAGCAAGGAAAATCTAGACAATTTTGGGCTGAGTATGGAAAGGAAAGAGGAAACAATGTTTTTCAAACATTTGTAATATATCTTACCAGGCAACATGTTCAGGAAGATTCATAAGCATTTCTTGGATGTACAGAGTGGAAATCAGGCAGAAAGACATATGCTGAATGTCCAGTATATGCCAGGCGTCTTGTTTTACACTATTGGAAACATATGGCTAAAGTATTTTCTTCAATGAAAAAAATCTGTCCCCCTCCTGTTTAGCAATGATGGCAATTTCAGCAACTATGACGGGCACCACTGTATCCGCAGTGCTGTACTAATTGTGTCAGTAGCTCTCAAAATTCTCTTCTAGAGCCAGGGATAGAGCTTAGTGGCACAAGAGCCTGCCTGGTAAGTGCAAGGTCCTGAGTTCGATTCCCAGTAACAAAAAAAAAAAAAAAAAAAAATAAGCCCTTCTCTCTGACCAGTGACACAGAGGACAGTAAATTTGTTCCTGTAAAATACCTAAGTCTGAGGGCTAAGCCCCTCTTCTGGAAATGCTAGCTCTACCTGGAATTCTCTAAATTCCTTTCTTACAGCTCCTTTAAAAGTCTGCATTCTTTTCTATTCCCTAATATGTCATTTTGGGTTTCTTTGCACATACGACACTTTTTGCCATTTTTAGTAAATATTGAACATAATTTTTAAAAACATGTTTAACACACTCTGGGGTCCAGAAAGTATGCCACATTGTTTGACAAACGTCTCCTCATTCGATTCTTCCATTGTTTTTTTCTTATCAAATTAGATAATGAATACCTCCCAGCTTACATGACTAGTTCAAGATTACTAAGCTGATGAGTGGAAAACTGAGAACTAGAAATTACTGCCTATTATTTTTTCCACATTGCTGTGGGGCTTTCTACAAGCAGAGCAGTGAGAAGTGGAGGCCAAGCCTGGCGATGCAGAACGATATCCTCCACGATGCAGACTGGGACAGTGGGGTGCAAGGAAAGGGCTCTTCGCCAAAAGACAAGCATGGCTGCTTTGATTTATTCTGCTCTGACAAAGCCCAGAAGCTTCTCACCATTTCATGAAAGCAGTGATAGATAGCATTCAGATGCTTATGTGACACTTTTATGGGTGAATTTATATAATTTCTTAATTCTATATGTACATATTTATAAAAATTTCAGGTAAGCAGAAACCTCATTTAATTTACTGCTATGTTCTTTACCACATAAAACCATGTTGATTGATTAATGATTCCACCTTTTGTTAATAATATGACATAAGATAACAGATAATTTAGGTAGATTCAAATGTGCAACTAGAAAATAATTTTAAATCCATGTTTCCTTTTGCTATTCACCTATTTGATGTATATATTTAGTCATAACTTATTTAATTGACTTGATCTAATCAACATGGATAAAAGAAAAGGCTCAATTTGTATATAATCAGAAAGAAGTAGAGAAATAAAAAAAAAGTTTAAATTGGTAGAACATAATATCTTTCACAGGATATTGGTTTCATATAGACCTTTGTAATAAAGGCAGTGATGCCAAAATAAATTGGACTCAGTATTCTCTTCTACCCAGATATCTAGTATAGAAGTTTGAGATGAAAGTAAGGATTACTCCCTACTTTCATTTTTTTCTTCTTTTTGCACCACAGCTACTTGTTAAAATTGAGTCAGGGAAAGACAATGTGGTCTTCTTAAGCTCCTAAGCATTGTTAAATATAGCTATAATTCATATCCAGAAAAAGTCCTTTTAATTAAAGTCCATACTGTATTTGTTTTCTTTTCTTTTCTTTTTCTTTTTATTTTTTGGTACCAGGAATCGAATTCAGGGCCTCACACTTGCCAGGCAGGTGCTGTGCAGCTGTGCTAGATCTTTGGCCCTGTACTTTGTTTTCTTATCTTCCACTCTCCATTTCTTTTTCCATACATCAGAACCATTTTCGTTTCCAATCTCCTTGTACAATTCAGCCCACACCTTGATATAAAATTTATTTCTCTAAAAGTCTGAGTGATCCTGATTCCTCACCTTCAAATTTTCAGTGGTTCTCCCTGACTTTAATAAATTGTTAAGTCCTGAGGACAAATCTCAATACTCTCCCCATTTAGTTTACCATTATCTAGGGAGCTGTGAAGCCCAGAACAGCACCACGGAAACTACCCAGAATTCCATGTAAGGCCAAAATCCCATACTTTCTCTCATCTGAGTATTTTGCTACTCCTCAAATATCCTTCACTCTTCACACTCAACTATCTAAATACTTTAGAGCCTTGGTGAAATGAAGTTATTTTGATTGTAATCTCATTAACCATCCAAAACATAGCATTTTCCAACCTTTTCAAACACTCAAAATTAGATCTCTCTATTATAAATTCTCAGACCCATGGATTGGCACTAATACTCTATTCTATTCTATACTGTTTTAAATTTTTGTTTCTACATCATGACATTGGCCCAAATAAGTAGTAAATGCTTTAAAGGGAATGATCTATCAATGCTTTTATTTTTTATAGCATTTGTTTTCAGATTACAGGATAGTAGGGCTGTACATATTCATAAAATTTTTCTTTGAGAATTGGATTTTAGGCTGGAATTAATTAAGGAATTTATTTATGAAAGTGTGTATGTACATGTGAATGTATGCATTGGAGAATGGTGGGATGCAATCAGTGTTTTTGGAACATTAACTTAACTACAGAATCTATAACTGGGTTAAGAGAGTGATGATTAGGAAGCAGGACAGGACCAGTGTAAATGTCTCAGTGAGAAGAACTTGAACCAAAGGAAGGTAGTGGAACTCTAGAGATGTGGAAATGTTTAGGAGGTATTTTACTCCTAAAATACATACATAAAAATACATATATGTGGTTAATACGTCCTTTGAATTGTTTCTCATTAGAGTTTTTACCCTAGAGGGTAGTCATGAAATTTTGTTATCAGACTGGGACAGGTAAAAGCAGGTACTAGAACTCATAGCAGGACAATACCCTGCATGGTGAGCTATGATCATTAGAACAAGAGCTCCAAATTCTTTCATCTATAATACGACTAGCAAAGCCTAAAATATCCAACTTTTAGACTTCTGTTGCAGGAAAGAAAACATAATTTTACCTACAGTTATCATGTACCTACTTTTAATTATACACTACCATTTTAAAAAATTTCAACAAAACCTGGAATTTTTAGTATAACGAACATTTATCACCCTATTGTTTTGGTAGCTCCATAGTCCAGGTAGGCTTGGCCAAGTACTCTGCTCATGTTTCACATGGCTGAAATTGGGGTGGAGATCCTGAGGGGAGAGTCTGTTTCTAGAATCATTCAGCCTGCTTGGCATTCCATCTGTGAGGTTGTAGGAATAAGATTCCTATTTCTTTGTGGGATATTGGCTGCAGATCATTCTTAGATTCTAGAGGCCACTAGCATTCTTTGGCTACCCCATCTTCATCCTGCTGCCCATCTACAAAGCCAAAAATGTTCAGTCAAGGCTATTCTGTGCTTCCAGTCTCTCTGATCTCCCCTTCTGCTATCTTCTGACTTTCTTCTGCCTTCTTCTACTTCTTTGAAGGGGTCATGATGTAACTACATTTATTCTATAGAAATAATCCAAAACAATCCTTAGGGACCATTATGTTAAGATCAGCTAATTAGGGGTCCAACAGATGGAGGAGAGGAGGAGGGGATGAAAAGAGAATTATGATGTGTACTTGTACCAACACCCAGTGAGGAATGTAATCATGTACTGCAAACATGTACTAATAAAAATAAAAAAATTAAGGAAACAAAAGATTAAAGAAATCGGCTACTTACTAACAATTATTGAATCTGCAAGATCTCTTTTGTCCTGTCAAGTAACCATATTTTACTTGAAGGAACAAGCAGTGCGGATGTTAGAATGGGAATTCTGTCTATCTTCATTCAGAAGGAGGCTCTGAGTCTGAAGAGGAGATTGTGCAGGGTGAGGGAAAAAGGGACACTGCACTGATTTGGAAGAAGTTGTTCTGCATTTCCTCTCCTAGTGCCTCAATATAGAGAAGCCTTTAGTGACTGAGGGGACATTCTAAAGGAGCGGACTGCTTCGATGTCTAAAGTCCCTGTTTTGGAATTTAGGAAATAATTTTTCTCACACTTCATTTTCTTCCAACTTGGATCATGGACAGAATTGATTGGTTTCATTTTTTTCAAAAGCTTCTTTTTTTCTCCTGTGTTTTAAATGTTGAATTATTGGTAGATGCTCTTTCATGGAGTCTGCAATGTTAGGATGACGTGATCCGGAGTCAGAGGTTGGAAGCAGGCAGGGCTAAGCCTAAATTACAAGAAGTAGCTTAAGAATTTATAGAGAAAGGTATAAATAAATGATAAAGCAAAAGCTCTGCAGTAGGCAGTGGCTTGGCTTATTTGAGAAACAAGAAGTAAAGTAAGGCAGAGAGACAAGAGGATAAATTCATAGGGAGTTATAAAAAAGGTCACAGAGGAATGCAAGGTAGGCTAGATCCTTCAGAACCTTGTAACCTCATAGGCTAGGATGAGCAACAAATGGAATACAAAGACATCGAAGGTTATTGTCTAGAAATAACATAATATGATTTATATTCATGAAGGATTATTTAGCTCCATTACACTGTAGAAAGTAATATTTGAATGAGAGAAATTAATTGAAATCTATTGCTGTATTCCAGTGGGGTGATAATGGTGCTTTGCAAAAATATAGTAATAAAGGAAGTAGGGAGTAGTAATTTGATTTTGCTGATGAATTAGGGGGCAGTTGATAAAATAAAATAATTAAAGAGATGTTTAGAATAGTAAGAGATTTTATTATTCTCAAGAAATGCCAAAGAATGACAACTGATTTGTATGAATAAATAAATTACACAAAGAGCAAAACTAATAATTTGAGGTTTTGGTATATGCCACTGGCTGCATTTTGGAATATTAAGTGAAGTGGGATAACTGAAAAAAAATACAGCGTTAAAGAAAGGTCACTGTCCAGAATTTTAATCTGGATGTGTTGAGTTTGAGATGCTAGTAAGACATGAAGAGGAAAAGTCAAATATGGGATCAGATGGAAAACCTGGGAAATTAAGAGGAACATCAGGGCCAGAAATTTGAAGTTGAAGATCATGGCTTCTTGTTCACTTTAACAAACACAAGACTTCTACCTCTAGTCAAGAATGCCATACGATTTTACTTCTGGTCCACTTAACACATCTAACCTGAACTCACTCATAAGCCTCTTAATCTGAGTCATCTTTCTTGATCGATTTTTCTCTACTTCAATTTCCATTTCCATTGATATACATTGCAGATATTTTCTAACTACCAACTGGCTAATTTTCATCATGCATGTTCCTATACCAAGGTGAATTGTGCTGTCTATTCAGGTCCCCAAAGCCATCAGTGTTAATATTCTATAGTTTCAGGATGAAACTCTACATTCCATTTCCTGAAATCTGGAATCTATTAAATAAGTAAATCATTTATGCAGAAAAATGTTCATCCTACCACATTTTACTGATGTATGTATGTCTCAGAATCTCCTTCCATGAGTAATAACATTGTTTACTTATTAGACATGTTCTTTCATGCTCATCCTCTCTTCATTTAGGATTCAATAGGACCCACTGACGTTTTGAGGGGTAAAAAATACTGAGATTTTACTACCTTCGAATGTCTTAGGAAAATATGAAGTCTTCTAATAACAAGTTTGGGAATATTTTATTATACTCCATGAATTCATTGGGTAATATTGTGTTTCTATATTTATATACTAAGGGTAAATTCTGAATTTTAATCTATACAATATTCTAGAGTTTTGATTTTTCTTGAAATTGGTTTATGTTCTTCTAAAAATATTTACTCAATTAAATATAATATATAAATATACATCAGCACAAGAAATACATTCATTAAGATAACATATGAGTTATATATTATATTCTTTGCACTAGGTTAATGAAATCATATATGTATTCTGTTAAAATATTTCTTGGAAAAAATATTACAGCAACCTCCCATAGGTGGCATGTTCCAAAAACTCCAGCAAATGTCAAAAAATTTGGTAGTACTTATCTTTGTCATTTAATTCCTTTTCCATCATATTTATGCATTTATCAAAAAACATGGCCACAAATTTTACAGTATGAAGTATGATAGTAAAACTAGCATCAATTTATTTTTCCTTCTTTAAAATTTTACAAATAGAAGATGCTTTCTCACTGCAGATCCTAGTGAACTTAACATATGTTTATATTTTTCTTTCCTTAAGTGAAAAATTTCACAGTGTCATTTAAAGGACGCACTTTCTGGTTTCCCGTTGGCATATCCAAATTCCCAGTGTTATTATTATTGTGCTTTCTTAGTCATTATTAAACAGACTAAAGGTCACTTGAACACAAGTGCTGTGGTGCCATGACAGTTGATCTGGTAAAAAACATAGATACTAAGTGACTATGGGGTGGGTAGCCTATACAGTGTGAATACACTGGATGAAAGGGTAATTCAAATCTTGTGTTGGACAGAACAGGAGTACATGAGATTTCATCATGCTAGTCAGAAATGCATACAAGTAGAAACTTATAATGTGTTTCTAAATTTTCTATTTAATATTTTGGATCATGGCTGAGCATGACAAATGAAACCACAGAAAGCAAAACTGGATAGACTACTAAATTCATCTGTTGAGTCAAATGATAAAGTCAGTTACTGGAGCAAGGGAGATAACCTATAATGTATATGTTTCATGGGAAACTATAGTTAATCAATTTTTATTAATTATAAGTTAAATAGGCTACAAAAATGTTTCCTGATAATTGGTATTTGCAATTGCATAGGCATTCACTGACTTATCGGTTTAGGATATGTTATATTTGAGATATTAAATATAAATGTGGATTTGCTAAGAAGGAAGTTTCATATAGTTCAAGTGGAACTCTGAACTGGAAATATGAATTTAGTAATCACCAGCACGGAAATGGCATTTAAAGCCATGAGACTGATTGAGATCAGGAAGGGAGTAGACCATTGATGCAAAGAAAGGGTGGAGGAAGAGGACATTGCAAGGAGTAAGCCTAGGCCACTTTAGAGTTTGGAGGTTAGGGAAGATGTGCAGGGAGCAGGAGACTGATAAGGTGCACCTAGAGACAGAGGAGAAAATACAGGCTTGTGTTGATTTGCTCTCCAATCATTATGTATGAATAAAGGGTGTATGAATAAAAGTAAAGTGGGAGTGCATAAGCAAATGAGTTAGATGGTACTAATTGTTCAAGTAAAATTTAAGGACTGGATCAGCTTCCTGGGTCTGATACAGCTATTTTCTCACTGTTTTGAAATCCAGAAATTTGAAATCAAGATGTCAGCTGAACTATATTCCCTCTGAATGCTCTACAGGAGGATCTTTCATCCTTAACTTCTTTCAGTTTCTGGTGATTCCCGATAACTCCTGACATTTCACAGCTTGTGGTGGCTTAAATCCAATCTCTACTTCCATCATCACATGGCCTTTCCTCCTCTAACTTTGATGTTTTTGTTTTCTCTTTTTTATAAGAATATGAGTTATTGAACTAGGGTCCTGCCTAAACCATTGTGATCTCATATAAAAAGTTATACCCTTAAAGATCCTATTTCTAAATGAGGTTACATTCTGAGGTTCCACAGGGAGTATGAGCTTTGGGAGGTCCATTCAACCTAGTGCAAGGACCAGAGTCTAACTATTGGGATCATCTACATGGAACTCACTGGTAACCTAAAAAAGAAAGGTGCGAATGAAACATTGATAAAAGAGAGAGAACTGTAGAAACGATATCCTTGAAGAGGCAAGAAAGACGGAACAACTAGGTTCTGATGCTCACAGCAATGCACCTCAGCCAAGAGCACAGGTGGTTTACTCTGGACCATAGGAGTACGGAGGCATAGAGGCAGGGACGTCGGAGGTGAACTGAAGCAAGCTGCTGTATTTCTCCTCTGATTGCTTCACATTTCTCAGAAAAGTAGGAAGCAGTCCAATAGCCTTACAAAAAAAATCTAGAAATACCACAGAAAGCAAGATTTACAAATATTTAATAAAGATTGGAAAAACATGCCAGTCTTAGAAATTTAGAGACAGACATCACAGCATAATATGAATTGCTTATGTGTGACATGAGTTGGAAATCACCACAACGCTCAAAAAAATTTTGAAATTGCTAATGGAGATAAAGAGAAAGACTGATGAGGTTAAGTAATGATGGATTTAATAAGTTCTTTAAAAATGGGAATGTAAATAATTTTATATTCAAAATATTAATAGATAATAGAAATAAAATTAATAGTTTTTAATCCTAACATATAAGTTCCTGATTTTCAAGAAAAAGTGATTAAATGTAGGCAGAATTACTCAAATACATTTGTTTGGTTCTTAAAATTTTTTTTTACTGTAATTGTAACTAAATAGTAGAGTAATATAGAAAATCCAACACTTAATCATCAACTTGTTTGACTGACTTAAATTTTTTTTAAAATAACATAAATCTACAACATAATCCCAAATAAAATATTCAGTAATAATTTAGCCTGGCTAGGACAATCATTATCATTGATGGCTGATATTGAGAATTCCATAAAAATGGAAGAATAGGGCCAGGGATGTAGCTCAGTGGCACGGTGCCTACCTGGAAAGCATGAGGTCCTGAGTTTGATTCCTGGTTCCAAAAAAAACTTATTAAAAAAAAAGATGCAGGGCTGGTGAGATGGCTCAATGGCGTATGCGCCTGCCTGGCAAGCGCGAGGGCCCGAGTTCCACTCCCGGAACCCACATATGAAAAAAGGGCCAGTGATGTTGCTCAGCAGCACGGGCGCCTGCTGGCACACGAGGTCCTGAGGTCAATCCCCAGTACCCACAAAAAAAAAAAAAAAAAACAAATATGGAAAAATAAGCCTGATGTGGTGGCACCGGTCAGTAACCTTAGCACTCTGAGAGACTGAGGCATGAGGATTTCGATTTCAAGCCCACCTTTGCCTACTTTGCAAGACTCTGTCTCACAAAAAATTTAAAAGGGCTGGGGACGTAAAAGGGCTGACTTAGTGTGAAGGCCCTGGCCTCAATCCTCAATATCACAAAAAAGAAAGAAAACACGTGAAACCTCAGAGCAGGACGATCTCTGAACGTCATAACTATCACAAATTAATATAAAAAAATATATCATGGAGTTGAGATGAATGTTAGGTCACCTAAGTATAGGTAGCATTGTGATAATTGGTAGATGTAATGATAATATGTATTTATTATTTTATGATAAAAAATTTATGGGAAGATATGTACATCTAGGTTCTAAGAAGAGGTCAGATACATATCTATCTCTATCAATTGATCATGTCATATATATGGCTTAATACATAATTAAAGTTGTTTCGTACTCATATTTATATAAAGATACAATATAGGTCTATGAATAAAATTAAAATGTCTAGTAAGACTAGAGACACAATCCTGCATACTCACGTGATGTACAGCATGTAAGTTTATCCACAGACCCTCTATCATGGACTGAGTATTTGTGCTCTTCCACAATTCATGTGTTGAAATCCTACACAATGTGAAGGTGTTGGGAGTTGGGGATTGTGACAGGCGGTTAGTTTTACATGAGGTCATGAGTGGGAGCCCTGATAAGAGTAACTGGACAGCTTCCTAACTCTCTCTGCTCTGCTCACCACCACGTGAGAACACAGTGATAAGTCTGCAGTTTAAAACCCAGAAGAGGACCCTCACCAGAACCCAGCCATGCTGGTGACCTGGGCCACGCATACCCAGCCTCCAGAACTGTAGGAGACAAATTTCTCTTGCTCATCAGCCATCATGTCTACAGAGCGCACTTCATTATAGCAGCCCAAATGAAGACAGACTCTTTAAGATTTATGAATAAATGCACTGACAGCAAAATACATACATTTTTAAGTATGAGAAATATAAAAGGATTTCTCTTATAAAAGAGAAGTGTGTGTGTGTGTATGTGTGTGTGCATGCGTGTGTGTGTGTGCGTATTTGGTGCTTGAGATGGAACCAAGAGCCTCACTAATGCCAGGCAAGTGCTCTGTCACTGAGTTACATCCCCAGCCTTTTTTATTTTTTGTTTTGAAAAAGGGACTCACTAGATTTTCCAGCCTGGCCTCAAACTTGCCATTTTCCTGCCTCAGCCTCCTAAGAAGCCGGGATTACAGGTATGCAACACCACCACCACACCCATCTTTTTGATTTATGGAAGAATATTATACATCAGATTAGCTTGCTACAAGGTTTTATGTGGCAGTGTGTAGAAATGGATCTACCAGTAGAGAAGCATACATTCACCAAAATTACACGTCCACTGAGACCTGTTTTCTATAAAAGAAAATAGCAGACTTATTCTTAAGGCAATGTACATTCTCCTTATGCAATCTTCATTATTAAGGCAATGAGAATTTAACTAAGAGAAATATTTGGACCTATCCAAAGAACTTATATTTGACAATGACAGTGAAACAATTAGCACAATAAACTTGAGTTGTAGGAAATAGCTATCGTGAATATTAGCTCATAAATGGTAGAAAGTTCTTGGTATTTATCACATTTTTCATAACTACCTAGTTGCTTGTGTTTTTTTTTGGTTTTTTTTGTTTTTTTTTTGTGGGTACCGGGGGGTCGAGCTCAGGACCTTGTGTGCCAGCAGGCACCCGTGCCGCTGAGCGATATCACCGGCCCCTTTTTCATATGTGGGTTCCGGGAGTCGAACTCGGGCCCTCGTGCTTGCCGGGCAGGCACTTAAGCCGCTGAGCCATCTCACCGGCCCTAGTTGTTTGTTTGACTTGGTAATTTGTTAAGATATGTCTGATTAATAAATTGGAGACTATGTATTAAAATATTTTATTAATGAGTAGAGAAATGGAAATAAATGGGTGACACCTGTAGGATATCATGCCGTTTTTATGTGTGGAAAATTGCATGGAATACTGACACTTTTAGTGTACTGTGAAAGAGGCACCTCACACATTATGCCATTGACTTTCCAATAAACCATTAAATACTTTTTTATTCCTGACATAACTATTTAACTGCAAGACCAACATAACCCTGCCTAAAGCCTCAGTAAATTATGCAGACATTTCCACCCCAAAGAAGCAGGATTCAATAGCTTGGGCGTGAAGATCATTAGGCAGTGTAAATTTCAAGCAAGGCGTTAGTGTCTTCTGAATTGCAGGAATAAAACAAATTAAAGTGGTAGTGCGCTCTTCACATTTATCTAGGTATTATGAAATAGTTACGCCAAAGGCTTGAGAGTACTTTGGGAGTTTGAAACAGAAATAAAATCATAGCCTTTCAAAAGAGACTCTGTGTACATTGCTTTTTTCCACAGATTGTTGGAAAGACCAAAGAAGATAATATATAAATAAATATATGGAAAACTTAACCGTAATGTTGAAGTATTCTTGTCTTCTTAAACCTTAGCGTGGTTCACCAGTGTGACTTAGACCCCGCTTCTCTCCTCCCAGAACACACTGAGGCTGTGCCTTCTTGATGTCTTTCACTGGTTTTGTTTTCTTTGACTACAAATAATGACCATTAGAGGATTTCATTCTTTGAGGCCTTTAAACAGGTAGGTAACCAGGCGGGCATGAGAGACTCAAAATATGAATTATTGTCAGACAAATTATTCACTAAATTTGTGAATAAATTATAAAATGTATTCTAATGAAAAAAGCAAAAATCATACTTTTTTTAAAAGTTGAAATATTTGTGCTCACAGCAATGATTTGGTTCTTATAACCCCATATCTTAAGTATTAATTTATTCCTTTATTGTATTTTTCTGTATGTTTCAATCAATTATGTTTGTATGTATAATTCTGGTTTTTCAGAGAAACAGAACCAGTAAGAGATAGATAGATAGATAGATAGATAGATAGATAGATAGATAGATATCATATGTTATCGGTTCACATGGTTAGCTTTGGAGGTCAAACAGTCTCAAGCTCTGCCACAAACAGACTGTAGATTCAGGACAGCCAGTAGTGTAATTTCTTGAATCCCAAGGCCTGAAAACCAGGACCGCTAATGATGTCATTTCCATGCTGAATTAGATTTTGAAGACAAAAAAAAAAAAAAAAAAAAAAAAAACCAAGAGTGGCCACTTCGAACACTGGCAGAGATGTCAAATTTTCTCATGCTCAAATTTTTTCTATTCAAGTTTCCAACAGACTATATAATGCCCACCCACATTGAGAACAACAATATGTTTGTCTAATCTTTACTGATTCAAATTATAATCACTTCCAAAAATGCCATCAGAGATATAACTAGAATAATGTTTAATAAAATATATGGGTACCCTGTGGTCCAGGCATCTGGACACATAATATTACCATCGCATTATCCTATCTATTTGTCATCTATTTATCTATGTTTCTATATATATGACACGGTCTTAAAGTGTAACATTTTCATGTACATTAGCACTGAACTGGAATATGATGATGATGATAGATAAATATTGCTTAGAATAAAAAGGAAGAAAAAAATATTACTTTTCATCATATCACTAAAAATTAGCCATGATATAAATTTCATAAAAAATTTTTTCCCATGTAGTGTGGCACTAAATTAAAACTTATCTATTATTCAGCCAAATGTCATATTCAATAAATTTCAAGTACAGTAGTGAACTAGCTTCTAAGAATACAATAGAAAACATCATAAAGGAATTCATGTCCTTTTGAATCGTATGTTTTATTTGAAAGAAAAAAGATAGCACTACAATGTACATCCTTTTGCCTTTGCACTGTTGAATTATAATGGTTTCAATTCTGGAATAAAAAGCACATGGTTGAAATGAATAAACAAGAAATCAACACTGTATAAAGACTGGATAGATTCACTACTGAATTCTACAAGAACTTCAGGGGAGCTCTAACACCAACATTTTTCAAACCCTTTAATGAATTTGAGAGGGAAAGAATACTCCCAAAGTTATTCTTAGGAGCTAGCATTACCCAAATTGAATTCAAACCCAAACTAGGACAGAAATAAAAAAGCGAACTACAGACCAATGTCTTTAATGAACATAGATGCAAAAATCTTCAACAATGTGCTGGCAAACAGAATGCAACAAATCATCAAAAAGATCATATACCATTACCAAGAATCCTTCATCTCAGGGATGCAAGGATGGTTCAACATACACAAATCAATTAATGTAATACATCACATTAACAGAAGCAAGGATACAAATCATATGATCATCTCAATAGGCTCAGAAAAAGTCTTTGACAAAATCCAACATCCATTCATGATAAAAACCCTGAAAAAAATCGATATAGAAGACCTTATCTCAATCTGATAAAAATCAATTTACGACAAATATACTGCCAACATCATATTAAATGGGGAAATGGTTAAAGCTTTCCCTCTGAAATTAGGAATAAGACAAGAATGTCCACTTCACTGTCTTGTTCAATACTTGAATCATTAGCCAGAGCAATCAGACAAGATAAAGAAATAAAAGGGATATATATAGGAAAGTAAAAATCAAAATATCTCATTTGCAGATGACATGAAGATCCCATAAACTTCCACCAAAAGACCCCCAGACTGAATAACCAAATTCAGAAATGTACCAGGATATAAAATCAACACACAGTAATCAATAGCGCTCCTATCCACTAAGAATTAAGTCACTAAAATAGAAATGAAGAAATGAATATAATTTACAGTAGCACCATAAAAATTCAATACTTTTGAATTAACCTGACCAAGGAACTGAAAACCTTCTACAGTGAAAACTAGAGTCCTCTGAAAAGGGAAATTGATGATATCATAAAATGGAAAGATATTACCTGTTCCTGGATAGGCAGAACCAATATTGTCAAAATGGCCATACATTCAGTCCATACTTCCAAAACATATATACAGATCTAATGTAATCCCAATCAAAACACCCACAACATTCCTCACAGAACTACAGAATACAATCTTAAAATTGAAAAAAAATGTTTGACATTGCTGGCCATTAGAGAAATCCACTAAAGAAATGCAAATTAAAACAACACTCAGTTTCTATCCTGCTAAAAAAAATGGCTGTCTTTAAGAAATCAAACAATAGCAAATGCTGGTGATGCTTTGGAGAAAAAGGAACTTCTAGACTGTTGGTGGGAATGAAGTAGTATAACCACTATGGAAACCTTTATGGAGAATCTTCAAAAAACTCAAAATAAAAATTCCATTAGACATCGGTGTTACTCTTCTAGGTATCTTTCCAAAAGAGTTAAAGACATCGTGTTACAATCATGCAAGCATCCTCATGTTTACTGCAGTACAACTCATAATAATGAAAATTTGGAAGTAACTATATGTCCACTAACAAATGAACGGATAAAGAAAATGAGGCATTTATGCATGACAGAGGATAAACTGACAAAAAAGGATAAACTTGACTCATTCTTAAGAAAATGGATGCACCTTAAGACCATAATGTTAAGTAGAATAAAGCAGACACTTGAGCTTAAACATCTATTATATGAGAAACTCAAACTATAATTGAAGAGCGAAATAAATGACAAATAGAGTGGTACCTCAGTTTATGAACTTCATTTGTTTTACCACTATGGAGGACGTGGCTGCATTTGTGTTTGTGTGGAGAAGATGGCTGTGGTTGTGTTCATCACCAGATGCAGAGTTTGAGAACAGAAGCAAAGTTTTGCCACATGCTTTTGTTTGGGAACTGAATTGTTTGCAAACAGACATGTTCATGAACCAAGACATTACTGTCATAGGAAACAGGGTGACAGACCTTTGCAAAAGAGAAGCAAACCAAAATATAGAGCATGAGGAGGAGGGGAGGGGAAGGGAATGAAAAAAAATTAAGATGTATTGTATACGTGTATCAGCTCTTCACAATGAAAGCAATCACTGTGTACTGCAAACATGTACAAATACAAATTAAAATAAATAAAGACCATTTTCTATCTTCTCAACACCGGGTCTTGTCCCCTGGAAAAGAGATTCATTCTGATTGACCTCGTGTAGGTCTCATGCCTGCACTTGATCTTGTCACTGTGGCCTGTGGCATGCAGGGGTGATGGGCTCAGCTGAAGGGCTCAGCTCACACCACCACTCACTCCAGAAGTCAGGAGTGATGGCAAATTGTTCTCAGTCACATCACCCGCAAAACAACCTCTGGGGCTGTTGAGAAGTGAAGAGTTGGTGGTGGCAGGAGTTGATGTTATAAACAGAAAAACATTAAGAGGGCGGGAACTATGACCTCAAAATTAGATTCAAGTGACGAAACTGCTGGTGCCCTACAGTGTTTATTGCCTGAGATGTGTAGTGCTACATAAATTGCATTTTACCAAAAACGTAAGCAGAGAATTGTCTCGGGTAAATCATTTGATGTACCTGTTTAGTTTTTGGACAAGATGGTATTTCACCTGAGAAAACTATTTAAAAATTCTGTTAGAGACAGTCATAATCCATATTATTCTAACAATCCCAGAAGATTTAATCATAATCTGTCCTAACCTATGCTTAGTTAATACTTCCAAAACATGAAAGAAGTGGACAGGATCGGTCATGATAGACACTTAGATTGAAGCTTTTAAACCCGGCTTACTTGGCTGTTTAGTTAGGTAAAGGACATCACTTTTATACTTTAGCACTTGTATTCTTTACATATATATATATATATATATATATATATATATATATATATATATATATATCTTGAATACTCCTCTTGACTGTTTCCATTAAGACCTTAGTTTCTACAAGCGCTTAACTCAGTGGTTACTTTTTCCTTATTAATTATCCTTGATGATCTTGAAGAAAACTTACAAGATTCACATTCCATGTGTTTACCAAAAATTTTGTGACAATATAATCCAGAAATAAAAAGATGTCCTAATCAAAAAATTGCAAATGATTCTAAAGAGTAAATTCTTTCTTTAGATCATCACAAATAAGTAATGAAAATCTCATGTCAATTCACTCAATTAGTTTTCACTAGGACAAAGTCTAGGCAATTTATGGCAAAGCCCATTTATTGTTTGTCATTGCAACATTAAACAATTACTTTCACTAAGCTCAGTTAAAGTTTACTTAAAAACTTCTCTCTCTCCCTTTGCTTTCTCCTTCTGTCCCTCCCTCTTTCCCTCCCTTCTTCTCTCCCTTTATTCCCCTTTTTCTTCTTTCCTTTCCTTCTGATTTTCCTCTTTTCATCCATGTACACAGGGTTAACTACGGTTTATCTGAATTATATTCCAGTGACCTGAAATACTGTGCTGTGGAGTGCAACCTAAGTCCCTCCTGGTTACATGGTTCACACTATGTGCTTTCACTGTGGGATAAAAGTTGAGCTGTTCCAATGACCGCTATGTGTGATGAGGTCTCAAAACTTTCAATGGTCTGAAATATATTGCTTTAGTCCCATTAAGATGTCACTTTGTCTAAATATGAATATATGTCTTCATTATCTCAACTCTTGTCATATTGCTTTAAAAGAAACACTGCTTCAAGTTTCTCAGATGCCACAGCACTGCTGAAAACATGTTCACAATAACAAGACAAGTTTGGAAATTCTTCCAGACAAACTGATCCGCATTTTTTCTACTACTAATGACTCAGGAGTGAGGGCAGAGCCTTTGGCTTTGTTAGTATTTTCTATGCTGCACTCAAGTTCATTCAGCATGTCATTTCCTCAGTGTGTGATGTGTCAACTTCGAAAATTAAACAAACCAGACAACATAGCACTTGCACTACAAAGAACTTGCATTTATCCCAAGCTTTCTAGCGCTAGCAAAACTGCTTCGACCTTTGTTCTCCACAGATCCCACATCTGGCTCAATTACAACTTCTGTTTTCTGTTTATTCATCAGAAACTTGTTTTATCAGCTGAGAAACATACCCCAGATTTTTCTTATTTAAAGATTTTCTTTTTATAGATATTTTTAATTCTGATGGAAGTGTTATTAAAATTTTAATGATTTCCTTTACAAAAATCTTATAGCATAAAAAAGAAACAATTGCTCCTCAACAATTGAATTATTAATTATTGCTCCTTTTTAAATCCAAAATCTTATTTCTAGAGGATATTCTTAAGTGTCAATAAAATCTGAAAATTAAAAAATGTAACTATAAATTAATGGCATCATGGAAAACATTTATATATACATCTAATTTGAAAGAATATATTCAATTTTGAATAATTATTTTTCATTTCAAGAATGAAATAATTTATACACTCTAATGATTTTTCTCATGCTTCCTTGAAGCACAGATTTGTAGCAGTTTAAACATAGAAAATTTGAAAGAAAATTGAGATACTGTTGATCCACTAATCTGAATCAGAGGGGAAAGATAGGAGCAATATGTCTTGGTCTGGATCTGGGAAACAATTTGGATGAGAGAGACAGAATCAGTTTCCAGGAGAGTGAGCCTGTGAAGAAAGAGAAGATACACATACATATTTTTTTCTATGCGGGTACCATGAGTCAAACTCGGGACCTCGTGCCTGCCAGGCAGGCACTTATGACACTGAGCTATATCACTGGCCCGCGAGAAGATATTTTAAGACATTTTAATTTGTTTTATGAAATGAATTCGCCATTTTCATGAAAAACTAAAACAAATATGTTAAATTACTTTAGATTATTATTGCATAAATAGTATTTTTCGACTACCATGTTTTCATGTCAAAACAGGCCAGAGCAATGTGGCAATACACAAGTTACTTACATTGATGTGGACATTTACAAACTTTTAACAATGATTATTTCTCATGAGAAGAGTTGAAAAGTGAGGATAGATTTCTATACTTATTCTCTGTATAGTTAAAAAATGAATATATTAAGGGAATATATATTACTTTTTCAGTTTAGAAATAAGCATATTTCTATATGTTATAGCACTTATAACACTAACAGTTAAAAATTTAAAGTTATCCAAAGGTAGCTATGTAAATATTATTTAGCAAATAATGCAGAACAACATTGGTGACCATATAATTATTAATAATTCTATTGGAGAAAATTACAAATTTATCCTATATCTATATGAAGTTTTTTTTTTTTTGTGGGTACCGGGGGGTCGAACTCAGGACCTCGCGTGCCAGCAGGCGCCCGTGCCACTGAGCGATATCACCGGCCCCTTTTTCGTATGTGGGTACTGGGAGTCGAACTTGGGCCCTCGTGCTTGCCAGGCAGGCGCTTATGCCGCTGAGCCATCTCACCGGCCCCTGGAATCATATATTTTCAAAAATGAAGATTATAATATCATACCAAATATTGCAGAAAGTTGCTCTCTTAACATATTTTATTGTATTGCAGGTACTGATATAATTTCTCCAATTGATGGAAAAAGTTTATATGTAATTTACAAAAATCAAACATAAAGTGAAATCATTTGCTTCCAATGAAAGGAAAGAAAAAACAAACAGAATGCTGACCAGAAAAGGACATGATTAAGACATCTTACAAAGAACATTCTTTGTCAACTCAATCTCTCTGACACTTTTGTTTTTCCAACCCATATAAAGAAGAACAAATGTAGCATATTAATACCAGCACTCAGACGGCTATTTCAACACTAATACTGATCAGGCCGATGATATGGCTCAGTGGCATAAGTGCCTGCTTGGCAAGCGCGAGGTCCTGAGTTTGACTCCCAGTACCCACATAAAAACAAAAAACAAACAAACAAACAAACAAAAAACTAATATTGATCATTAAATGGGAAATTGAAAATTTTGTAACTGGAAAATATTGTATAAAATCATGAAATATTGTAATACTTGTGACTGAACAATAATGAGGATTAATATGAAACTTATAAATGTGTTTTCAAACTTTCCAAGTCATAACATATTTCTTCATTTCTACCATCTTTTGTTTAAATTATCAACCATATTTTATCATGTTCTAAATTTTATTTTTGGTAGCAATATTCAAGATGGGAAATTTCCTCTGGAAAACAGAACAATAATTTTATTTGCCTACATTGTCATCTTCTTCTGAGTTTAATTTCTAGTGTCTCAGGTGTTATTTGCTGAATGGTATACCTCAGAAAATTATAAGGTAAAGCCCTAAGTTCTGCATTTGTATTTAGAGATAGAGTTTTAAAGAGAGGAGTAAATTAAAATAAAACTTTTAGGATAAGTCTGAATCCAATCTTCATAGTGTCTTTATAGAAAGAGGGTATTTGCAAACACAGTCAGACACTGGGGGACCGTACTCACAAAGGAAAAGCCATGTGGAGATACAGGACAAAGATATCCAGGGGCCAAGGACAAACAGCCCAGAATAAATCAATCTTGCAGACTTCTTGCTGTCAAATTTCCAACCTCAAGAAAAAGAAAGGATCACATTTTTATTTTTTAAGCCAATTAGTCTCCAGTGCTTTGATATGGCAGCTCTAGAAAACAAATGCAGCAGAATTTGGGAGAAATATTGTTTTATTGTATTCATATCTATCATGAATCTGTAAACCATAAAAATCTTTTATGTACACCTTTGCCTCTTCAAACAGGAGAACGTGCAAATTTTAGCCGATTTTTTCTGTATTTAAAATTTAAACAGTGATATTTAAGGTTAAATCTTAGATCTAAGTTTTCCTGTGTATTCCATCAAGAAGACTGAAGAGGTCCACATAATATTCTTAAGGGCCTCTGATGCCACCACCCAGGCCACAACTCTGCTGCAGCCATCAAAATCAGAAGCTTTGGGGACTACAGATCCATGATTCGTCCCTGTGCTACCCCCGCCCAATGTAGCAATGCATCCAATGATGTCATAGGAAAGGATTCAGTAACAAAATGCTCTTTAGGTAGCTTCTTTGATACCCTATATATTTATGAGGATTATTCCTCATTCCCCATTCCTATTATACTCACATATTTAAGCGTCTATGCATTTGGATTGGGAAAAAAATAAGGTCTTCTTAATCATAAGGGTTTCTACGCATTGCTCTTATAAGCTCTAGGAACCTATTTGGAATTTTATTTCATAGCCCCGTCTCACATAAACAGTTTAAATACCTGCACATATATGTATAGGATGTATTCTGCTATTTGTCTCTTCACCAAAGGTGTATTTATTGTGGGTGATAAAATTCTAGAAGAAGTTTCTAAAAGCCTCAGGCTCAAACTTAATTAAATGCCTGTTTATTGCCAAACATAAGCCATATATTATTTGTATGTTACAGTTTATTTGACTCTGCAAACATGTCACTTTGATCGATATAAGTTTGGCTTCACTCAGGTAGAGAAACTGTCTTGAAAGTGACAGCTCAATGATATTTCCTCCCCTAGTAGATTGAAAGCGATCTAGGAAGGATGTCAGCTGTTTGACCAAGAAGCCTAGGGATGGAGGACAGGGAAGTCTCAAAACAAGTACAGGAAACATTTAGAGGAGTTTAACATAGAATAAAATATCACAAGAAATGTAGAACGCATAGAGTTCTGCCATCTACATTTCTACTGTATACTATTATAAAAAGAAAAAATAGAAAAATGACAGAGGGTAAGTAGGTTTTTACCCAAAGGGACAAATTTCACAGAAAGCATGTTTGAGTATTCATCAAAAGAAAATCAAAAGATTTCTTGGGTGTTGCACAAAAATAGACACAGAAATATTATGTAAACAAATAATTAAAATAACATTAGCAGAAGGAAACTGAACAAATAGAAAACCAAACTAATTAACCCTAAATATTTTGTCAGTTTTCAATGGATAGAGAAAATATGAATTTTGAATAACTTAAAAAATTGTCATTGAAAACTTCCAAAATAGAATTTCATTGAGCACTTTGCTGCTTTTGCTGAAGAAAGAGTAATTCAGCTTCAATACATTTTCCTTCTTAGAATTTTCAAACTCAAGGTGGTCAGTATAGATTTCCAAACAGTTAAGAAGCGTGAAAACCTCCTTTCTCCCATTAAAGTATAAAAACAAGTTCTAAGTTGTCTGGATTTCATGAAGTCTGGCCTGCAGGTATAGAATCGGTATGTGCTAGGGACCGCAGTTTGTTTGAACTTGGCGGTCTTTATTGCCACTTTAATTAATTTTCTTTGTCACATTCCATATATTTCCTTTACTGCATTCAAGGGACTACTCGAGGTGCCTCAGGGTGGCTAATTTAACACCTGAAAATTCCATTATTTTTTTTTCTACGTGTTGGATTGACTAGCAGGCAATGATGTACCCGAGTGTGGCATAGAAAATCCCCATAGCAGGCATTCTATTTCAGACAAGTTTACATGAAAAGCTCTTAATAGGGACAACATATTTCCTTTGAAGTTCTTGAGCAGGACCTCTTGTGATTCCCGTATTGCTTTTATTCAGCTAGAATATATAGCTACACTGATGTTTGTTCTCAGTTCAAATCTCATTAGCGTGGTATGTGCATTCAGTACTTATGTAATGAGGGAGAATTTTTATTTGAATAAAGCCGCTGGGAAAATACATGTGTGCATGTACGTGACTTGATTAGAAATTCTCTGTGTAGTTATGACTGACTGACTGGCAGAGGAATGAAGATATAATATTATATCATACTTAGACTAAAATCGCAACTTCCAATCCAAGGCTATGAACCTTCAGGGAAATCACACAATAGGCTGCAATTTCTGCAGCTATGAAACAGGGAATAAAATAATTCTTTGTTCATACAATTACTATGTAGATTAAAACAAAGAAAATTATCTAGCAAATTATAAAGCAATATAAAAATTGTCTGTTTTAAATTGGGGAGATCAGTATAGCATGAGGTGTTAAAATAGAAATATCATATGGTGAACTGCATACATGTATAGCTATTATGCAGCAATTTTAAAAATTTAATTAAAAAAACTGGACTTTAAGCACTTCTCCATCTCTAACTAGCTACTTGATTACCTCTGCCTCAGGGTTTCTAATTCATGAAATGGGAATAATAATGGAAGCTCCTCTCATGAGTTATTGTGAAGACTTAATGAAAAGTTGTTATAAAGCATGCACAAAACATTCTTGCAGACTAAGTGTTCAATGAATGATAGCTATATTATTTGTCCGGTGGCATTTGGACAGGGTTCTGGTCCTGTAACAAACCTTTCTACCTCTGTCACTCTGTATAAGGAAACAGAAGTTCCTCTGCGTTTAATCACTAATGACTTCGGAAGTTAGAAAATACTCCCTCTCTCTCTAGAAAGTTCATCTTAAACAAATCCAGCAGTCACAGTACAGAGGATTCTTTTCTTCACAGTAAATACAATTCACATCAGTGCCTGTACATTAATTAACACCACCAGGGCTGTGTGCGAGAAACCCTGTAAAACACTGCTTAGTTTCCAAGAATGAAAGTAGAAAGAAAAGAAGCCAAATACATGCACTGAGTCTGATACTGTCCGTAATCTGTCAGAGCAGCTGAAGGAAGGCGTGGAGGGAGCAGAGCACATTAATGAATGCACGAGAAGCAGGTTAGGTACACTATTCACGGATGAGGGCTACAGGGGGAAAACGATGCAGGCAGATGGGAAGGATTAAGAGTAACCACTGTAAGCAATTACAAGACGTGTGATAGAATAAGAAAAGGTCAGGCAGACAGACAAAGCATTCAGAGCAGTTTGCACTCATTGCTGCATCCTCATTCCAGGGCACATCCACTTTCCTAGCATTGTCACCCTTAGCCACTGTTCACATTTTACCCATGGAAGAGGCTGTAATAACAAGCACTATCCCCAAAGTTCTCCTTTTAACTTTTGTCTTCACTGTATAGGTGATTACCCTGAGAATGTTCAGATTCACTAGAGGCACTCTTTGAAGAAGAATCATCAATTCTCCCATTTTTATTGACAGTGTACCATGTATTATGTGAGACACAAACAAACTCCAAAGGCCAAATGTCCAACTACAATATGTGCAAGAGCTAGGGAGGAGCACAAATGTTAATTTCTTTTAAGTATGAATAAGGATATTGGAACTGTCACCAAAGCATAGAGAAGACAAATATTATTTTCCCTCTTTTAATTTGGCAGGTTCCTATAATTTTCTTACTATACCCCAGAAATTATAGTAGATAAAGTACAACAGTTGCAACAGTCAGTGGGAGAGAATTTCTTTCGATGATCGGAGGAACTATGTACACATCCACACCTCTGCCTGAATCCCCCCACTATGATAAATGGCATAGGCCCCACACATTTCTCATGTAGTTAGAAAGATGTGGTTGTTTCTTTTTCTCCTCTCTTGAATCCCAATCCAGCTCTTCTCTCTGCATATGATTTTCCATTTACCCAAGCTTAATGCTTTCTCTTTCAATTTTATTTGACATTAGTTTTGTCTAATTCAACAAAAAGTTGAAGGAAAACACATCAATCGTTTTATAGAAATAAAAATAAAATCACTTAAATTTATTAGGAAAATAATTGACTACTGAAGCACAAAAATTAATCACTAGGCTCACTTGTCAATTTACCTACCTTCCTGACAAGCTCTGATCCTATCTTCAGCAATAGATTGTGAACATATTTTTTCTATGTGTTTTTGCATTTACCACAGTGTCCACTAGGATTGCTTCCACTCTCTCTTTTATTCTTCTCTTTGCTTTTAACTTTAACAGTTTTGCAATATATGTCCTATGCATTAAACCATGTCTGGGTAATTACTATTTGTCTTCACCCTATACATGTGAAGAGCCTGAAACTAAGTGCCAGGATGGATTGTGAGAGTCACTGAACCAATATATTTGGTTGGCTCAGCTAACTGTCCTTATGCACAACTTTCAGGGGTTTAACACTACAGAGGTTCATTTCTCGCTCATGTAACACACCAACACTGGTGTTTGATGGTGATTTGAGGATGCTGGCCTCATCCATCTGTGACTTAATGATACCCCAAGGTCTTATAATTCTCTCCTGCATCTCTCCATCCAGCTGGAAACGGGAAAAAAAGAGAACGCAGAGAATTCTGCAGGAGCATTTATGGGCCAAATCTGGAGGTGGTGGACAGGGCCTCCATTCCCAGTCCTTTAGCCAAGTTTCAGTCAATCTGCCACATAACAGAAAGGAAGATGGGACAAGCGATGGAGTCTGAGCCCACTGAAAAATAAAACGTATTTGACGAACACTTGACCTCTGCCATAGTCCTTTTACGCATTCTCATAACTTAAAACATACACATCTTTTCCAAGATCCAGTTGAAAACCCCATTTAATTATTGTATCAAATTAAAATTTCAGATCTTCAGAGAAAACACAATTCTCAGTAACTCCTCAGGGTACAATGATAGATGCACTAAAGAGACATTAACTGCCACCCACAACCATCCAACATCCAATATCAAAATAATGGGGAAATGGCTCAGCAAGCTTCACTTATAAATATGAAGAATACAAGTAAACCATAGAGATTGGTTCACACCAATTCTGAAATCCTGCCCTGTCATCTTCAGTTTTTCTACTCGCAGGATACAAAAATTTCACTAATTAGAGCACATTCTGATCTTTAAGAGATTTTTCACTGTCTTTTAGTGGTCCTTAGATCTTTCCTCTGGCATGTTCTTCATTTTCCATTTTTCTTCATGGCTAAGGATTGCTTAGAAAATCCCAGCATATATCTTTCGTCTTTATGAATAACTCATAATTCTATTCTTCAAAGCATCATGATTTGGATAATACACTGCTCTCTTGGGGGTCTACAGAGTTGGCCGAGTCACCAATCTGACTTACTGCCTCTGACATTTTTGGATCTTAAGGATCATTTTGTTTCAACAATCAAATAATATTTTAGAGAGAGTAGAAGTCTAAGTTCATGGTTTCTTAGAAATACAATTCATTGTATTTCAGTATATTCCTCATCCAATTAGTTTGGAAACTAGTAACATCACCTAGCTTCCTTTTCCAACAATTCTTAAACTCTTTATTTGTAACCAAGATAATGCTGACTATCCTATGAGTATTGGAGAAATTATCCCCAGATGTTCAAGAATGTAAGATTCTTAGATACTTGGCTTTTTCTTGAAACTGAGAAATTTTGGGGTATTTTCGGAATTTAGAATCTACTTTAGTCTTACCTCTTGCTGTTTGGCCCCCAGATGCAATACAATTGTAATTCCCAAAGCTTTGGGTCTCTTGATCTGTTGGCTTCCCTCATTTTCTCCAATATATTGTGAAATATGCCAAAATTGTCACCTGACAATTTTGCCTTATTGTACCTTAACAAGAAAGCTAACAAACATAATGTAAGCTTCACTCTTTCCATACATTTATGCTACAACTGTAGGCTAAGTAGCCACGTTTTCTACAAGTCATCTTCATAGCCAGATGCCTGTATTCTCTTGCTGATTGCTACCCAAAATCACACTGATGCTACACATTTTAGATTTTTATTACAGAGTATTCCACTTGATAGCAATAATTTCAATGTCAGTAATAATAGACAGTAATAATTCAGTTCAAATTTTCTATGACATTGCAAAATAAAATTATTTTGTTCTCATGGAAAGAACAATTCAATGTGGTTGTTCATTGGAGGTTCTACAATGTGATAACTCAGAGATGCTGGCTGTTCTAGGAATGGGGTTCTGCTGATTTTCAGCTCATTGGAGTTCTCTGAAACTAACCTACAGGCAAAAAAAACAGTCACATGGAAATTCTTATTTTCAGGTCTACATGTTATATCATTCACATGACTTACATTCAGTTACTAAGAACTCAATCCCATGCCTTCAAGGTAGCTAGAAAGTTAATGTATAAAGGAGTATAATGGCAAACCTAGAGAGGATGGGTATTGGTGAACAATGACCTAGTTTTTGTCATAATGAATATGTAATAGAGGAGAATTTTGTAGATCGATATTTTATAATGAATTTCATAATTTTTTATGCTCTCTCAAAGTTTTGTCCTAAATTTAACACTTCCACCAAGTTTTTCTTTTCATTTAATATATATATATATATATATATTTTTTTTTTTTTTTTTTTTTTTTTTGAGACAGGGTCTCACTGTGTAGTTCAGGCTGATCTTGAACTCAGTATGTTGCCCAGGCTTACCTCAAACTTGCAATGACCCTCCTGACTCATCCTCCTGAGTGCTGAGATTACAGGGATGCACCATCACACAGTGCAGTAATTTTTATATTTTTATTGGTAAATGTTTGCAGAACATACTGATCATATTTCTAGTGGGAAGTTAGTATATGTACATAACACATCTTAATTCTTTTTTTATCCCTTTCCCCTGCCCTTCTTCCCTCTACCTTCCATCTCTTTTCCTTTTCCTTTTGGAAAAGATCTCCATATTTCCTATTATCTATCTTTTATTTTGTTCTTTATTTATATTTTGGGTTTCTCATATGAGAGAGTCAAGTCTTTCTTCACCAAAAATATTAGCAATGATCAAATGCCACACATACAAATTGAAAACTTTATTAAGTTACTTATTTCTATTTTAGCTTTTTAAAATGGTTGGTTAATATTTAATATCAAAAGGCTCTGTGGCACTGAAATATATTTCAAGCAGTCTTCAAGCTAACATGTAACATTGAAAATGCTCTTCATTCTGTCACCAGTAAAACAGAACAAAGTAGAATAGCAGTCAAGTTTATGTACATTATTAAATTTCTATGCAGCCTTACAAAATGCAAATCCATTCATAATTGCATGAAATTTTAAAACAAATTGTTCCAAAGCACTGAAGGGAATATTCTAAATAATACAACGCTACATATGTCTAGAGAAATTTAATGAATACTTTTATAACTTGATTTATTAAACTATTTTCATGTTATGTCTTTAACTTATGACATTTTGATTAAACATTTGCATAAAAATGTTCACCAGATTTCACTAATAAAACTAACTTAAAACAGTAATTTTACAATAGTTCAGGTGATATAAGTGACCTATCTATGTTACTAAATATAAAATACAAAAAAGACATAAAATGCACGTAATTTTTGATACTTTGTTTTATGTATAAGCTATTGAAAAAATTGGAAATAAATATATAAATTATGCAAATACTTTGGGTACATTTTATTTCTACTTATATTGTTAATATTTCACTTGACATTAAATACTATTAGAGTTAAGAAAATTGAATAATAGTGTTTTGAAAGTAGATACAAGATAATATATTCTACTAATATTCTAAGTTTGGATATTTATTTGGTTTTTAATATTTATATTTTTCAGTTATGCTATAATATATATCTTTTATGTAAATATTTCTATTTATCTGAATATATTCTCTGCATAAATACTTTGGAATAAAATACTGTTACCTTTCAGTTACTTTTGCTTTAACTCATATTAATCCATAGTTTCCAATCAACCCATATTCCCCTTTTGGCCTTTAATCTTGGGCCCTATTTCATTTAGTCATACTCAGCTCTACAAATAGTTATACTGCCAAATGAGTAAATCTCATAATGGATTGCTTAATACCTGTACCCCTTTTTATTAAATATACTTTTAACCTAATTTAACATAATTAATGCATTTGCTGTACTATTATACTGGGAATGAAAATTTTGTATTTAATAAATAAGGCTACCTGTGTTGATCAATCTTGTCAACTTGACTGGAATAAATAACTTCTGGGAAGATGATTTTATTGTGAGGTCATAACCTCATTAACTTATTGATGAGTTCATAGATGAATGGTCTATTAGGAGGCAGGTCCTATTTGGGGAAAGTGGGTCATGGGGCTATGCCCCTGGGCAGTCCTACTGGCCCTTTTTTCTCTCTCTTTCCAGCCTTCTCGGCTTCCTGACCTCTGATGAGTTGAACAGATGTCCTCCACCATGCCCATCGCCATGATGTTTTAGCATTGGAGCCAGCCAACCACAGATAGAAATCTCTGAAACTCAGCTAAAATAAACCTCTATTCCTCTGGGTGTCAGGTATTTTATCCCAGCAATGGAAATCAAATTAATATGTTACCAATATCATATACAACCACAACTACCAAGAAATACAGATATAAATATTACATATAATATAGGAATGTTAATATACAATACTAGATTTTACATTTATACATACATACATACATAATTCATTAGTACTTATAAAACACACCAAATATGTCCGAAAGTCTATTCATTAAGTATAGAAAAAATAACCTGTTAACATGCTTAGAACTTAAATTTTCTTTGGCACCTTATACTTTCATATAAGTAAATACAAATTATTCATTTTTTTCAGACTAATATACAAGAGTTATAAAAATAAATAATTTGGAAGTAAAATATATTTAAAAATGAATTTGTCATTTTATGTGTTAATAATTTCAAATAATTAATAACATTGGGTTAAATATACTATCTATCTGTCTATCTGTCAGTACTGGGGACTGAACCCACAGCATTGCACTGTGCAAGTGGTCTAGCATTGAACTACATCTCCAGCCTAAACTTTGCTTCTCATACATGGTTTGTGTTTAACTAATACCAGTTTCATTCCTCCTGTAGCATGATATTTATACATCCTATTTATGTATTTGGTTCTTGTAGTAGGCTAAATATCTACATTCCTATGGACTAAAGTGTTCTATATTTCACCTTTAAGTTTTGAATTATAAATATTCACATTTTGCTTCTGCCTCAGCATTTTATTTTATTTTATTTTATTCTTTGTTCTTTATTTTATTCTATGATTCAATTATGTGAATCATATTTTATGAAGTTTGTTATTAACTACTTATGCACCTATTTTTCTATTGTATCATGTTTATTCCATTGCTTTTTTATCACCTACAGTTAAGGAGAATCTTAAACACAAAGACTAAAGAACTAAATGTGTATAAGTGTATAACTTACGCAAGCACTTAATTTTTCCTCACAGATTTAAGTCAAAATGTCATCACTTATCCACTTTCCTGCCTCCATGAGGCTGCAAAAATTACTCCAATTTTCTTGTCTATCAGGTGTTTTTCTATCCAGGAAAAGCCAGTTCAAAATCTTTAAGTAGGAGATGTTACTGCAACAACTGCGTCCAACTGATGCTGCTGCGACCCGTGCAGCAAACAGGGACTTGAGAGGGGGATATGGGAGATTAAGAAAATTCTAGACACATACTAAACGGAAAGCTGGGACCGAGTGGGACCTGACCTCTCTGATGGAGAGGCAGCGACAACCCCGCACAGTCTGCATCTTTATTTATACACAATAAAAAAGGGAGAAGAGTGCGAAAGAATCAGAAGTGCAAGGTTTCAGTGTTTTGCTGAGATCATTGAAAGTGAAACATTCTCAGAGCTATCTGTGCTGTAGTTAACAAGGAGGAGCACCAAGGCCGGACACCTGCGGGACTGGCTTTGCTCTCGTCCCAACCACTTGTTCACATGGCTCACCTCTGGCACTCTGTGTTTTAGGGACTGGCTGATCTCAGTTCAGCCGCTCACCACACATACTATTCTCTGTGTGCTAATAACTGCACATTATTATGAAATGTGAAGTTTCTTTCATAGGGAACTTTCTACAAAATCTCAACCATGTGTCCAGCAAATACATATCACTTTCAGGAAGTGTTATGTTCTATAGTCTCACAGCCATCAAAATGTATCAGTAAATCATCAGTTACTGTATTATATTGCAGCTTATTTTGGGACATGCAGAATTCAGTTCCCATTGATAGAGAAGTTTTCATGGTCCTTTTATTTTTTTTTATGTCTTAAAAAAAGCCCTAAATCTTTCAGTACTCAACAAATGTTGAATAAATGAATAAGTAAATTATTAAATGAACTAGCAGCAGGTAATAACATTTGACTTAGAACCATACCATCAGTGACACTGTCTGTACCCAAATTATTTATACTACTTTCAACAAAGTTTCACTATATTGTTGGGCTTTTTCCTTGTCTTTTGCTTAGAATAATGGGTATTTTCTTAAAAAGAGAAAATGAACTTTCATGCTCATTTTCTTCAATATTTCAACAAAGAAAGAATTTTACATTTGAATCCTGGAGGTTAAGAATGTTTAGACCTGGGGTGAGAGAAGGGACGATTGGAAGGATTTACACAATGACAGAAATTCTTAGAACAGAATATATTCATTGCTATTCAGATGTATTTGTGTTCAGGGTTACTTAAATTGGTCAACATTTTCTCAAGTCTAATAATACCAATATTTCCTTAATTTAGATGCTATACATAATGCCCATACTGCTATTCAGTGAAAAATTGTTCAGAGGAATTATCTATAGATTTTCTTTCCTAGCATCATCTGAAAAGCTTCAAAGAGAAGAAGTTACAAAATTACACAAAATTTACTCTATTTTGATAGTGTTATAAATATTGAACTTGATTATCTCATTTAAAAGATTAACTTAAAACATTTCTTTGAAAAAAACTGAGATTCTTTATCACTAACATTATATCTTGCAGGCAAACTATGTCTAAGTGGATGTATGCAGCCAAAAAATAAACAAAATAGCATGAAAAGGTAACTCGTCTTGATTTTCCAAAAAACATCTGGTATTTACATGACATTGTGGCCCAACTTTAGTTTTGTGCGTATTTTAATAGTAGCTTAAAATAATATCATAGACAAGAGAAAGTCATTTCATAACCTACCTAATGAAGATTGTTTTAAACCCCAGAATACCATAATTTATGTACATTTCAATTTTAAGCATAACATAAATATTAATATCAAAGGAATTATAATAATTAAAAGCATGGAAGAATATAATCAAACATAAAGAATTTCTCTTACGCCAGCTTTCATAACAGAAGCTGTAGATGTGTTATTTTAAAATTGTGCCCTGGAAATCTATTGTATTTTTTTTTATTTTGTGAAAGAAGACAATTTAGCCAAAAGACAGTAAGTGATTTACCTAGGTCATGTGTCTAGTCATTTTCAAAAGTGAAACATGCTCTTTAGTCAGATTTTCACACTGTGTTTTCCTTGCCCTGTTTATGTTTTTATCTTGTCTACAGACTGACTTCTTTCCCCATAAATTGTTAACCTAATCCAGGTTGAAGTGTGAAAACAAATACATTCAAATAGTTTCCTAGTACCAACTGCAGCATGGTTCACGGGGTGAACATTTTATAAAGATAATAATGGTAGTTTTAAGATGTGAACTAGGAAGATAAAAATACTTGAATCATGGCGTTGCAGAGTTAATTGAATCAAAATGTTCTGAAATGCGTAGGCATATTAAAAAATACATTAATGGTGGCGTGCAGTTCTGTAATTCATGCTTATAAATCATGTCGATGCCTTTGGATATAACACAGAGATGAAAGTGTGTTGTTAGAATTTGTTCATGTATCATTCCCGTTAGGTGGGAAGGGAAAATGTAGTATTAGAAAGACTGAACTTCTAATAGCCATAGATAAGCAGTTTTACAGAAAGCCGAAATAAAATTATTGTGTCACAGAGGGTCCATAGAATCTCATTTTTACACGTCAAGATTTCAATTTTTATGAGATATTTTTAAATGCCTCTTGCTTTTTGAAAATTAAGTCTAACTAAAGGAAATGGAAAGAAGACATTTGACTCTAATGAAATGAGGCATTTCTAGAAAGTCACTTTGCAAGAACAATATGAATATATATATCCAGTCTCCAAAATGTTTTCAGGTTAGTTGGCAAAATGATACTAATAGGTAGGAAACGACACTTCCCTAATTAGGAAAAAGGAAATAAGAAAAAGGTTAAATCAATGTGGGTTGGAGCGATTTGGATAATCGCATGCAGAACACAGAACCAAGTTCAAATTTGCATAGTGTTTTGACAGATACAACGCTGATTCATTCCAGCCAAGGAGGGACACAAATATATAAAGGCAAATATGCACAATATGTTAAAAAATATATATATATAGACTCATTCTCCTTAGATGTACAAGTTGTCTGCGAAGAAAAAAATAGTGAGAAAGATTTTATCCTTTATATAATGTCATATAAAATAATTATATATTTCCCTGTCAATTATTTAGAGTGGTAGGAAAGGAAAAGATTGAAAGGAGTGTGACACATGGTAGCACACGTTTGTAATCTCAGTCCTATGGAGGCTGAGTCAGGAGGATCACCTCGAGTTCAAAGCCAGACTGGACTACCTAATGAGTTCAAGGCTAGCTGGAACGGCATGGCAAGACCCTGTCTCAAAAAAAAAAAAAAAAGATTGAATGGAGTGATATTTGAAAGACAGTGTTCAGCAAATATCAGATCCAGAATATACGGCCCGCATTCATTACATATGTTAGTGAGATTTGGGTGTGTAGTTACCCCAGAATTGAGCAGTGAGCAGAGTAAGAAACTGCTTTGCATGATACAATTAGATGACAAACTTTCAATGAAAGTCATATCAGAGAATAAAAGACAGTGGTAAGTGAGTGACAGGAGGATTGTGGGTGAACCAAAGTTGGTCATTAAAAAATTACAGAAGACACAAAACTTTTTAAAACAGAGATGCTACTATTCAATATTAAATGATGTATTGCTTCGAACTCTGCTATTCACAGAAATTGTTTCTGTGGTGATATTTTTAAGATCCAGAGAATGGTACTGATCTCTTTGTACAGATTTGTTTTGACCAGAGTGAAAGATGAGAGAGGATATGAGGTTCGATGAAAAAAGGCTATTTATAGTTGATTTGGGCACTCTCACGGAATCATTCCGCAGAGATCATAAGTCATTCAGGTGTCTGCTACATTAGCAATTTCAGTTTCAAATTGAATGTCTTAGAAGAGGAATGACGATTCAGCAACACTTCAAGAGTAATTATGTTTTAAACTGTTATTTTGAAAGCATTGACTGAAACTTTTCTTAAAGCATTTATGCAGCATCACTAAGTTCTCATTCCAATCCCAGTTGAATTTATGGATTTGGCCATGCACTTCTTTCTCCTTTTCTTTCTTTCTTTTTTTTTTTTTTTTGGTACTGGGAATCGAATTCAGGACCTTGCACTTGGCGAGCAGGCGCTTGTGCCACTGAGCTATATCCCCAGCCCTTTCCTTTTATTTCTGAGAATTAAGTTAACAGGCTTTCCATATGTGTGCCCTTGTCTTCTGGAATAACATAAAACAAACCAAATCTTTTTCCCCCATCACAAATGAAGCTGTTCAGGGCCGGTGAGATGGCTCAGCGGCGTAAGTGCCTGCCTTGCAAGCGCGAGGGCCTGAGTTCGACTCCCGGATCCCACATACGAAAAAGGGGCCAGTGATATCGCTCAGCGGCACGGGTGCCTGTTGGCACGCGAGGTCCTAAGGTCGACCCCCCCGGTACCCACAAAAAAAAAAAATATGAAGCTGTTCAAACATGAAGACATGGGTATTAAGGATTTCCTTGCTTTCCTCTCCCAAAATACTAAGCACCAGGTTTTTATTTCTTATTTGAGGAGCATTTGGCTTAGCATGCTCACTGTGCACATTATTTCTTTACTAGATAAACTAGTTTTTCAGCATTTCCACAGCATTCTTATTACGTGGCGTTCAGACTTGACCATAATATTCCAGAGTAATCTGATTAGTATAAATATGTAGGAAATGTTTGAGAAATGGCATACAAAAAAGACCTGATGTACCCAGGTGCGGTGTTCCCCTCCTATAACTCCAGACCCTGAAGGCTGAAGCAAGAGGATTGTCTCAAGTTAGGGGCCATCCTGGGATGTATAGTGACTTCAAGGTTCAAGCCAAGACCCTACATAGCAAGACCCTGTTTGAAGAAAAACAGAAATCACCTAATACGATCAGATATAAAGATAAAACTCTTATAAATGACAAAGAACATAAAAAATTTATGAGAAATAAATTTGAACTCACAATTTATCACTTGGTATGTAGAGTCCTGATCCCAAGTACGCTAGAATCTTTAAAAAAGAGTACAACTCTCTAGTAAATTTAACTTTTGTGTTGACATAAATAAGCTCAATATTGAAAACATGAAATTCATTTTACAAAAACTAAATCAATCTTTTTAATTATAATAAATAATGTATACTCTAGATGAGAACTACTTGCAGAATTAATCGATAATATGCAAACAGATATTAACTATACAGGATAAATCAATGAAATTTGAAAATGTGGAAAACAAGTTTATCCAGCAAAAATTGATACCATATGTTTAAAATCCATGTTTAGGTGCTTTCCTAAGCTAATAAAATGAAAGCCATGCCTTTAGGAAGAAGGCAGTGCTATATTTGTCAGCAGGGAAATTTACCAGCAAAAAAAAAAAGTAACCAAATCATGAAATTATATATAACAAAGAAAGAAAGAGGAAGTTTTCAATGTCAAATCAGCACAAATGAAGAAAAATATTTAACTTAAAATGAGGAAGGACTAGATTTTGTTATCATTCCAAGTTTTTCACACATTCATTAACAAAAATCAATTAACACTTGAAAATGTATAAAATGCTTATTTATCAAGCATTGATTTGATCACAGTGTAAACATACACTCAATAATGTGTTACGCTCCCACAATCAGATAAAGAATCTGATATTTACTATCTGATAATCTATTCCTCTATACACAAATTCACAAATACTGCACTAAAAACTTGCTGCTCTAACATATTCTTAAAAATAATATTACATATAACCTCAGTTTTGATAAAATTATCAAAATTTTATTTAGTAAAACTACTTTTAAGAGTTAGGGTTTTATTGGAAACAGTTGGACCTACGAAATGAATGAATTTTGACATACGGAACATAATGGATAAAGAAGAGCCAATGTATCAACACAACTCCCTGGTTAGAAGGGAAGAATGAAACGCAATGTGTAGCAGTGTTAAAGATGTCAAGAAAGAAGTGTGGTTAAGTTATGGGAAATATATCGGAGATCAAGAATATGAAAATGGAGAAAGATCACTGAAATTAGCAAGAAGAAAGCCATTTGAGGTCTCTGAGGCATCTGTTTCAGAAGAATGATGGGCATGAAATTTAGATAGGAGGAGTTTAAAAGGCCCTGGGTAGACAAGAGGTGTATGAAATGAGTGTAGATTAATCAGGAAAAATAATTTATGTCTTTCAAATGAAGGAGAGAAATTCCATGATATTTGAAATTGCAGCAGGTTCCTGTTATGGTGATGTCTTTGCAAACTTAAATATGAACAAGAAGACAGGCTCAGGGGGCCGGTGAGATGGCTCAGCAGCTTAAGCGCCTGCCCGGCAAGCGCGAGGGCCCGAGTTCGACTCCCGGAACCCACATACGAAAAAGGGGCCGGTGATATCACTCAGCGGCACGGGCGCCTCCTGGCGCGCGAGGTCCTGAGGTCGACCCCCCGGTACCCGCCAAAAAAAAAAAAAAAAAAAAAAAAGAAGACAGGCTTAGAAGGAAAGAGAAGTGGGAGACAGGTGGAGTCCCAAGAGGAATTAAGGGAACAATCCATTTCATTAGGGGATATGAACAGAAAGGATTGAGTGTTTGGGTAACAGACAATGTTAAGGATATTAAACTTAATGAAATGTCCCTAAATAAAGTCCTCGAAGATTTTAGCTTAAAAATTCTCTTTTGCTAATTAAAACAGGACCGCTGACAGTTTCACATACTCTTGAAGTCCTTTTGAAATTTCTCTGTGATGCATGTTACCAGTGTGCTTAACTTTGTCCATGGATGGAAAGACTTTCTTCAGTATTCTAGATAATAAGGGGCTCACATCTCCTCTCATTTTTAGGATTTAGTTTTCACTCTTTCACTGAACAAACAATCAAAATATCCCCAACAATCTTTCCTACACAATCTTGCAAAGAATAAATGTTATTCTCAAATGTGGTATCCCAATCTAAGAGAAATGGGCTGCAACAAGAAAGCTTGGTGCACCTTCACCAAGGATTCTCCTGAATTATAACAGAGATGGGCCTCACCCACTCAAGCCTTACCCTACCCACTCTCCAATTTGCTGTTCAGCAACAGGAAACTCCAAGCTCTGAAAGGCTGATGCCTCTATCTGTAATTATTTCCTGTTTCTTCTTTTTTATATCCTTTAAAAATATTTTGAGAGCCAGGGATACAGCTCAGTGGCACAAGTACCTGCCTGGCAAACACAAGATTCTGAGTTTGATTCCCAGTACAAAAAAAAAAAAAAAAGTTATGTTAAAAAGTATTTTGAGTAATGTCATATTATTTGAAAACTTTTCTACCATTCTGAGTTACTTACTCTACTTTCTACACTGCATTAATGCAATGAACATATATGTTATTGCATTTTCATCCGTATTATAATATTTACAATGATTTCTTGACACATATTTATTTCCTTTATGAGACAAGAAAACTATGTTGAAGGATTGTGAGTTTCCATGTCAACACTGCCATCTCCTACCCTGTTGCTTAACTGAAACAGAAATTAGGAAGAAAGACAGGCAGATAGACTGACAGAAATGGGGCAGCAAGAAAGGAAGGGTGGAAATAGCAGTGATATGACAGTAACTTAAAATCTACCCAAACTTTTCACAGATGTTCAATTTGTATATAGTAGATAACATTTTTGCCATATTAGCGTGATCCCTAAAGGAAACTTCTTTTTTTCTTGGGAAAGTATAAAGCTCATATTCTCCCCCTTTTTGTCTACCTGTATCTCCCCATTAATGTCCCTTTCCAGTTGTGTGATGTTCCTGTTTTGTTTTGGGTTTTTTTTTGGTACCGGGAATTGAACTCACGACCTCACCCTTGCCAGGCAGGTGCTGTGCCACTGAGCTATATCCCCAGCTGTTCCTGTTTTTTGTTGTTGTTGTTGTTGTTGTTGTTTTCTTTTTAAGATTCTAGGCAGACACATGGAGATGTATATCCTAAATAATTCAGTTGTTACTCAAACTGCCAACTCGGGATTAATTTTACAATCACTTCTGGGAAGAAACTTTCTTCATTTACTGCAGTCAGGTCAAAGCTAGAAAGTTTAGGAAACTAATGTTGTGATAACCACAATCTCTACCCATCCCAAAATATCTACAATCTTCCATCCAAACAGAAAAAGTGTATCCAATTATGTGTGGTGAGCCTAAATAACATACATACATCTTGAAAGCAGGCAAGTTTATTTCTAAGAAAATATGAATATGTACAAATATGAGCTTTAAAAATTCATTACTTTTTAAAATAACTGAATATTTTGCAAAAGGGAAGGGGAACAAGAGAATGAGACGCAGGGACACAAGGAAAGCGGAGGTAAAGGGGATAATAAAAAATAATTTAGATGTGTTATGTACATGAACCAACTCCCCACAATTGTCTACTGGAAACATGTACTAAGAATTTTTTTTTTTTTTTTTTGTGGGTACCAGGGGGTCGACCTCAGGACCTCGAGCGCCAGCAGGCGCCCGTGCCGCTGAGCGATATCACCGGCCCCTTTTTCGTATGTGGGTTCCAGGAGTCGAACTCGGGCCCTCGCGCTTGCCGGGCAGGCGCTTAAGCCGCTGAGCCATCTCACCGGCCCAAGAATTTTTTAAAAGGAAAAAAATGTCTTTAGATTTATTTGTAAACAATACAAATAACAACAAATATACACACACAACAATATGTTTTATGATATTCACAGCAATCATCATTATATATGAATCTCAGTCTCTAAGAAATGTGCCTTTGTTTTACCTTTTAGTGAGAACAGTAGCCTATCAAAAAGAATTGTAATTGGTTTTCAAAGGTGAAGAAATTGAGCTTTAAGATGTGAAAGATTTGTATTGAGCATTAAACAAGTAAAGCTAATATTCGAGTTTAAATCCACCTCAGTCAAAGCCTGAATGCTTAATAAACATTACATAAGGTCAAGGCTGGACTTTTTCAGAAAATCAGTAATGTGATGTAATGTAGAAATATTTAAACTATTCACTTTTCAGAAATCTAATTCCTGTAATGATTACAGCAGTTTTACTGTTCTTCTGTAATGCTTGTTTTGTAAGGAAATTTTTTTCTAACACAATTGACATATTAAGGAACAATTTGAGCATAACAGAAATTTCACCCATACTTAGATGAAATTCCATCTGTGAGAAACACTAGGTGATCACAGAAAACTGCACGCAGTTCAACCCAATTACATAAAAATTCAAGAATCACACTCACCTCCAACATCTACCAGCTACATCTGTTCACCATGTGTGTTAGGAGACTAACTGATCCACATCTAGTTTTACAAATTTCCGCCTGAATTCAGATAACCCCTTTACCACAGCATAATAACTCAGTGCTGTTTTGAATAAAACACTTCCAGTTTCTGCATCAACTTAGCTGTAAGCTACTGTCCATAGCAGCAACCAGAGGCTCAGACAAACGTGCAGCAACAGGGGATTCCTTGATGGGTTCCTTCAGAAATAACTAGCAAAGTTTTAAAATGATAATTCTTTGTCTGATTTTTGGGAGGGGAATTAAGATATTACTAGAGAAAGAAGAAAGGGAGGAAGGAAGGAAGAAAGGAAGAAGGAAGAAAAAAGAAAGAAGGAAAAGAAAGAAAGGGAGAGAAATTTATTTTCTTAACACTAAATCTGTCCTGTAAGAAATTCCTAAGACTCCTGTCCAAAATGAAATGAAATGACCGTAGACAGGAACATGGAGTCACATGAACAAATGGAGATCTTAGTAAAGGAGAATACACAGACAGTATTAAGAAGCTAATATTATTGTAACAAGGGGTTGTACCACCATATTTTATTCTTTGCATGACTTAAGAGACAAATACATTCAAAAAGCAACTAAAAGTTAATATTACTATAGTTTTGGTTTGTGACTTCACATTTTATCGTCAATATAGTAAAACAGATTAACGGATTTTAAAAATTATTAATTCTTGTTTATGTCACACAATGTATAAACATGGAACTTTGTGGTATCAACCATGTAAACTGTGAGACAAAGTTATGGGTAACACTGTGTTGTATGTCACTGAAGTTACACAGGTATACATCAGAATTAGAACGTCATAATTTTAAGATGTTAAATGCAATCCCAATGTAACCACAAATACAATAGATATAAAATGTACAAAAGGGGCCAGTGAGATGGCTCAGTGGTGTAAGCGCCTGCCTGGCAAGTGTGAGGGCCCGAGTTCGACTCCTGGAACCCACATACGAAAAAAGGGCCGGTGATATTGCTCAGCGGCACAGGCGCCTGCTGGCACGTGAGGTCCTGAGGTCGACCCCCGGTACCCACAAAAAAAAAAAAAAAGTACAAAAGGATTAAAGATAAATATTTTGCTGCAAAAAGATAAAAAAATGAACACAGAAAATGCAGAATGCAGAAAATGAGGACTCAAAAAGGTATAAAGCATGTAGAAGATAAAAAACAAAATAAAATGACAGAAGTAAGTACTTCCCATTCAGTCATTAATTTAAATGTAAATGCATGAAAATTCCCAATCAAAAGGCAGATTGGTGGAATGGATGAAAACATATGACCCCATTATATGCTGTCTTCAAAAAATTCACTTCAGATTCAAAGATGCAAAGAGAATATAAGTGTGAGAATTGAAAAATGAATTGCATATTAATATATGCATATTAATATAACATATTGCATATTAATATAACAAAAATATATTAACAGACCAAATAGATTTTGAATGAAAAAGATTGACATTATATATTAATAAAAGTTTCAATAGAGTAAGAAGATGTGACAATAAACATTTATAGTCCTGGTAAACCATCAAAATATATTTTTAAAACGTACCAGATTTGAAGGGAGAAATAAACAGTTATAAAATAGTAGATATATATTATTAAAGCTTGTGGTGGTCAGGGTGGTGTGTCCACTTGATTGGCTGTGGGCACTTCTGAGCATTTTGTAGAGCACACTGTTGGCTGTGTATGGGATAGAATTGAGGCAAGGCCTTGGGGTGCATATCTGAGCCCTTGCCCCCACCTCTGAGGTTTTTTCCTGCTCTGCATCTTGGCTGCATTGAACCGAGCAGTTTTGCTCTGCCAAACCCTTCTGCCATGATGTTCCTCCCTTGGGACCAGCTGAATATGGACTGAGTTGCCCACAAGTTGAGCCAAATTTAACCTCTCCTCCAAATTATGGGACTAGAAAGAGAGCAAAGTCATGGTTCCAAGGGTGTGTGGGAGGTGGGAATGAGAATTGTTGGTTCAATGGGTTTAGTGTTTCAGTTTTACAAGATGAAAAGAATTATGGAGATGGATGATGTGGATGGCCGCATACTATAAATTCATTTGATACCAATAATCTGCACATTTAAAATGAAGACAACAAATTTTATGTTTACCTGTATTTTACCATAATAAAAAATAAAAGATAAATGTTAAAAGGAATAATATGACAGATTGTGGCTGGCCAATATACATATTATAGAAATCTAAGAAGGGGAGAAAAGTGTTTTAAAAGTAATGATAGTCAAAAAATTCCCCAATCCAACCAATGAGCATAGAAAAAATGTGGCACACCTTGATTCAGTAATTGTAATGTACCAAAAATAAGATTAAATAAAAGGTTTTAACACCAAAGAGAATTAGAATCAAAATATCAAATCTAAAAGACAAGGAGAATTTTAGAAACAGGAGGAAGAGAAAAGTGACTTGTCATATCCAAGACAATCTCTGCTCAGTGGGCTTCTCAGCAGAACATTTATAGGACATGTGGGAGTAGGCTGATAGAAATAAGGAGTTGAAAAGAAAAGGTATCAACCTAGAATATTGTATCCAGCAAAACTGTTCAAAGATGAAGGGGAGATAAAGACTATCTTAGGTTAAGCCCACGCTGAGAGAGTCTATATTTATCAGACCTGCCTTACAAGAAATTTTAAAATGAGTCCTTTAAGTCAAACTGGAAAGCAACATGCACCTGTATATGAGTATAAAGCTGCTGAAAAAGGTAAATACTTAGGAAAATAGAGATTGCTGTAATAATTCATTAATATTCTGATGTAGAAATTAAAACCAAAGATGTAAAGACTAACTATATAAAATACACTAATGGTACATGATAGATAAAGATTTAATTACTGACAACACTAACAACTAATGGGGGGGGAAGCAAAAGTTAGTTTCTGTATGAAATTAACACCAAATTTTATTAGCTTAAAATCAGTTCTAATGGCTGTAATATGTTTCAGGTAATCTCTATGATTGCTAAAAACAAAATGACTATAATACACTAGTGAGAAAAGAATCAGAAAATGTTACTACAAATATCAATAAAACATAAAAGAAATAGAGCAAGCAAGGAAAAGAATAAAAATCCTACAATCTGGACAGAAAACAACGAATAAAATAGCAAAGATTACTAGAAATTCTATCATATGTTACTGCATGAATTAAAGTCGAGATCATTATGCTATGGGAAAAAGGCATTAACCAAAGTGTTATCAGTTAGCTCCTTCTAAAAGTGGCTCACCGTTTAAACTTTACCAGGTTTTGGGTTATTCATCTCTCCCTCTGGAGTTAGATTCCAGGTTCTTTACCTCTCAGACAAAGAAGCAAAAAGCTTGGACCAGTGAGGAAAGCTATGACAGCAAGTTCCTCATGGTGCCTGTGTCCTTTTATGTTGTCCAAATCTCCAGAAAACGCTGGAGAACTTCTACATATGGGTCCTGAGGGACAGTGCTGGGATCCCAGGTCCAGCACTGATGTCAGGTCTAGGCCATCATATTGAAAACTTGCTCCAGTTCTCATGAGAAGTCCACATACTGGGCTTTGGGAACTGTTCTGTGCTGGTTTTCCAGGGTTTTGTAAGTAACAAGTCACATCTACTTCCCCAGTCAGATATGCCCTGGCCTAATCTCCCAACTCAAAAGGGCAAATACTAGACAACCTCTTAAAGGAGGTTTCCAAAGTAGCAAAACTTTTCAAGGCAGAATGATAGTTACAAAAGGAGAGAATGGGTTGCTACCGTTTAATAAATACAAAATCTCAGTGGTGCAAGGTGAGAAAATTCTAGAGAGTAGATGTGCATTGTGCTTATCTTTAATAATACCTTATCTTACACTTAAAAGTTTAATAAGTGTGTAAATCTCATGTTATGTGCCTCTTAACCTCAACAGAGGAAAAGAAACGAATCAACTGGGAAAAACAAGAGGATCAGTAATCATAACATTTTATGTTTTGTTGATAAACAGTAAGTAATCAGCACATAAAATTAATGACTACTGACATCTATGAAAATTAACGGTTGACTGAAAGAGACCGTTGTCTCTAACAGTGGTGAAAGAGACCGTTTCTAAAAATCCACAGTATTTTTCTCCTAGTTTGCCAAACTTTTAATTCGATTGTTTGTTTGAAAATGCCAGTGCTGATGTTTTTAGTGAAAATTTGTTTAAAAATAACACAGCTGTTGGTCATATGGCAAGTATGCCACAAGGAAGAACAAGGAAAACCTGTGATGATCAAAATCATCTTGATTGAAATGCCTCTGGGAGTTTTCAGGTTAAGGAATTTGATTTTAATGAGCATGTTCTGACACAATTCATGTCTATTTTACAGAAGGTCAAATTCTGAAAATACTCACAATCCATTTACCTACAAAGAGGTATAAATAAGACTTTGTTTTCAGGGCCAGTGAGATGGCTCAGTGGCATAAGCACCTGCCTGGCAAGCGCCAGGGCCTGAGTTCAACTCCCGGAACCCACATACGAAAAAAGAGCTGGTTATATTGCTCAGCAGCACGGGTGCCTGCTGGCGTGTGAGGTCCTGAGGTCAACCCCCGGTACCCACAAAAAAAAAAAGACTTTGTTTTCAAAGCAAAATAGATTTACTTAGAGAAAAGAAAAACAATTTGCATGCTTTCAGCTTCTGTCGGAGGATCCTTACGTCTTTTCTCTTAACACACTCATAACCTAGCATGGGCGTATTTGTGGTACTCAAATTATCTAGCATCTTTATGGTGAAGGCAAGGACAATCAGAAAGGACACCAGGCACTTAAACTAACAGCATGGTTCTGGTGGGTACCAGCTAGATATTACTGTACCCGGAATAATGGGGAGGGAGTAGTATCACTAGCCTATCAGGTACCAGACTTTAAATACACACATAAGAAGAGAGTTGAAAAGTGTTGAAATTCTTTTTCCAGGAAATAACCACTAGCTTTTCCCTGATATATTTGAGTTAACTATAGTGTTTTAAAATGATTTATTACTTTATTGCATTGTATTCAATTTTATTTTGGCATTTTTAAAGGTCAGGTCTTACTCTTTTTAGTATATCCACTAAGAACCACTGTCCAGACCTATATAATAATAATTAAAAGTGCAAAAGTAACCAGATCAGCAGCTGCCATTGATTAGGTGGTGTCATGGTTTGTGTCGGGATGTTCCCCCCGAAGCTTCCTGTGGTCACGGGAGCGGGCTTTTCGGAGGCGACTGAATCCAGAGTTTGTGATTGGTTCATTGTTTAGTGCTGGGATTGGGGACCTGAATGCTACACCTGCCCTGGGGGGGGGTGACCTGCATACAATATAAGGGAGGAAAAGAGGCTTGCTTTTCCCCTTTTGCTCTTGTTTTGCTGTCTCCCGTGGCCATGAATGGTTGCCCCTCTGCCATGCCACTCTGCCATAATTAGAGCCAGCTGATTATGGACTGAAACCATTACAAACTGTGAGCTAAATAAACCCTCCCTTCCTTAATTTTGGGCATCAGGTATTTTGTGTCAGCAACGAGAAAAGTAACTAATACAGGTGGTGACTTTAAATACAAAGAGGTTGGAGACTTCAAGTGTGTGATCACTGATTCCTCCAAAAGGTAAGCACATTCCACAGGTAATGAAACAGCCTTCAGGAGTCTCATTGGCTTGACAAGGGCCAAAGTATAAGAGAAGCATTTAAACTGCTGTCTGTCTCCTCCCAGACCTTGTTATTTCACATGTGGAGAATAACGTAAATTAGTTTCACTTGATTGAACTAAATTAAATATCTTTATCAGACCCTGACCTTCACAAAATCTAACTTAGGCCCATTCCTTAGATCAAGGGAAATTATTTCAAGGTTGTCACTGAGCACAAGTAGAGGATGGAAAATTTAAGAGGTAAAAATATCTTTGTTTCCAAATTGATTTACATATCAAAGCTTTTTTGGAAAGAGCTGGAATAAACAGTTCAGTTTCTGGAAACTTATTTAAATCAACTTTCACATTCTTTGGAGCAGTTAACCACAGTGTTTTAGGGGGATTTATAAGCATCTCAAGCTGGCACCCGCTTTGTTCACTTGAGTGTAGCTAAACACGACACCCATGCATTCCTCATGACCTCACCATAGTCTTGATGGCAAACACTACACTGCTTTCACACTCTAAGTCAGTCATTCATCCTAGCAGTTTTTTCCTTACTTGGGACTTAAAAAGTTTCAAATGATTCAATTTATTCTGTGGACAATGTGCCAGACACAAATGTTTTGCATATGATCCTTTCGAAGTCACATTTCTCAGAACAAGTTATTTACCTTGAATAACAGATTAAAAAGCAGAAAGGGAATAAATAGCTTCCAAAATAAAGTCTAAGAAGACGGATATCTGTATGGCTAAAAAAAGAACACTCTTTTAACTCAAGAATCCTGGGGAGTGATACTAGTCTTGCCAATAAATAGATGCCATTTAATATCTCCAAGACTCAATGTTCAGAAACCCCTTGTTATGGCTTGGGTCTAGATGTCCCCCAAAGCCTCATGCAGACATAGGTGGGGTTTTTCCAGAGGTGGCTGGATCTAGAGTGTGTGATGCTGGGATCAAGGGTGCGTGATTACTGTAATTACTAAATTAGTCCTGCCCTAACCCCGGTACCCTAGATAGAATATTAAAGTGGCAGAAAGAAGCTGCTATTGTCCCTTGTAGTTCGGTGCCTTCTGCCTTCTGTGTTTTGTTCACCATTAACTGTTTGTCCTCTGCAATTCCTCCCTGCCTTGGATCCAGCCGACTACGTACTGAAACCTCTACAAACTTGGAGCTGAAATACACCTTTCCTCCTTTAACTTGTGGGTAATGGGTATTTTGTTTCAGCAATGACAAAAGTAACTAAGACACCCATCGTATATTGTATATATACCTTCTAATCCTACCACGAGAAAGGACATAAAGAGATCACACGTGTGAACTTTCAGTTTCCTCTGCCACTCTTCTCACAAAATCTATGGCTGAGGCTCAGAGGGTTTTACTTAAAGTACTGAATTTTCCATTGTAGAAAAATTGTAAGATTTCAAAATTCTAGAGTTCATTACAATGCTTTCCAATTTATGGTATGTGATGTAGCTTAAAAATTCGTATGCGTGTGACCAGAATTTTGTTGTTTGATTTTTTTGATAAAATAAAATGGTGGAGAACATCAGAGCTTTCATTTATGTTGTAGTTAAATCCTTTCACATACAAATTTTCATGTACATGTGCATATATGTGAAATATCCTGCATTAATGAAATGTTTTTATTATTGTGGTGCCAGAATAAATATGTTTACAAACCATGTTTGTGCTTCTGTGCCCAGCTCTTGAGGTATAAATTGTAAATAAAACAATGTAAATAAACATTTTCTCTACAATAATTTTCCTTTATATATTAAAGTATGTACTCTAGGGCCGGGGATATAGCTCAGTGGCACAAGCACCTGCCTGGCAAGCGCAAGGCCCTGAGTTCGATTCCTGGTACCCCAAAAAAATAAAAAATAAAAAATAAAAAAATGAAGTATGCACTCTATGGCACCCAAACCTGATCAGTACTTTAACTTGTGTGTATCAAATTTTTGAAAAGTTATTTGTGAGTTAGTCATCTAAAGTGTATTTAATGTTTTAATGCAAGAAATATTTTCCATTATTTTAGAATCAATGTCCTCAAATGAAAAATTGGTGTCCTCAAATGAAGAAAAGAAACACGTTTACTTCTTCCCTCTTAAAAAAAAAAAAAAAAATCACTGAAATGAAAGTAGAGAAAGGAAAAAATATATTAAAAGAAGGAAAAACTGGATTTGCTGGATAACCAATTGGTCCCAATTAAATCTATAGCTTCCAAGTGCCTGTGTGAAATCCAAAGCTTTTTCTCAGGGACATACCCAGGGTTAACCACACCCCACCGTCCAGTGTGAAAGATGTGCATGATGACTGAGAAGTTCTGCTCAAATTATACCTGTGAGAAGGTGTTTGATGCCTGTAGAAAAAACTGTCAGAGCAGTTCTGTAGAAGAGGTGAGACAGAGTGGGGTAGAAACATTGTAAACTACAGTCAGGGCCAGAAGAGCTCCACCTTAACATAAGCATACAAGAAACTGGGAGGAGGTGTGGCACCGTTTTCAGATTTCTATGATAGAGCTGTCTAGAACCTGAAGAAATACAGAGTCAGAGTGGAGGAAGGGCTGACACTACAAATGGGAACTGCACCAAGGTTAAGAGCCCCCCTCCCCCCAACCCCCTCAACATGCCCCACGCTGTGATGTTCGCGTCCCTCATGATGAAGGTGGTGAAAGTCTTTCTAAACAAATGTAGCAGCTTCCTGGTGGCTTCACCATCTACCCAAACAAAAATTTACAATATCACACTTGCAGAGACAGAGTTTGGAATTTGTCCTCTTTTTTGGAGAAAACTCATGAAAGCCCATGGAAACTGACTCTAGGTGACTGTGACGATCAACCTATTCTACAGAAAGGGAAGAGGGATTAGATGTGTCAGCTCAGGTACTCTGAAGACAATACGATGAGAAGAGATAAGCAAGAAAAATATTGCTGTAAGAGCCCATGAAAGATGAATTTAATGGGATCAAAAAAGGGAAGAGAGCTTTCAGACTGAGATGCAGAAGTGAAAATCAGGAGGGAGAGAAGGAAGGACGTGGGGTTAAGTGGCAACAGCCTCACAGTGCTGTGCACCTCGGAGAGCCCAAGCCACTCCTGCAACAGTTGCCAAGCCAGACTCCCTGTTAGAGGAGCCATGCACTGGTCAGCACTGACCTAGTTCTACGCTACCTGCCCAGGCTTCATCACCAGTTAGGAGCAACAGTGAGGATGGCTCACAGGCAAGGGCTGCAGTGGGTCCCAAAGGGACCAAATGTCAGTCAGCTTCATAGCTTAGCATCGATGGAAATCTACAAGTGAACATGATATAGGCAAGAAAGAAAAATACGCTTATTTAATTTGTTGCATTCATCCAAATGCATTGTTAACCGCAAGTTCTCTGGCAGGAAGATTTAGGGGTTGCAATTCCAAAGCTACCACACTGGGCATAAAATTAAGCCACTGAGAGTAAGGACAAGAAACAATATGAGTAGAGAAAGAAAAAACCCCAAGAGAAATATAGTTACTTCTGGAAAGCCTAGGAAATTTTAGAAGTGTTATAATTAGTATTTGCAAAGATATTTGAGAAGTGCTACAAAGGGATGATACAATGAAATGCAGATTTCTTAAAATGACAACTAGAACCAGTATTGAACAAGTAAAACAGATAAGTAGAAAAATGCAGAGTTTTGAAGAATTTCTAAACACAAAGAGATAAAAAGTAGAAATGTTGAGGTTATTTCAATACATAAAAATCCCATTCAAGATGGCTTTCATTCATGTAATTGCCAATTTCAGAAGTGTTGAAAAAATTAGAAAGAACTATTAGTAAAGTATCAAAAGAATAATATGTCTGAAAGCTTAAAAGTTATACTACTTCAAAATATTATGGTCTACTATAAGAAAACAGAAAGAAATTCACAGCTACATATATTTATATAAAACTTCTAGAAACTAAAATGATGGCAACATGAGAAGTTTCCAGAATTAAAAAAAAAAAAATGAACATTATGTGAGCAAAATTGAAACAGACATCTGAAACATTATGTGGAAATAATATAAAATGAATAAAGTCTATGATTCTGAACCTAGATTTTTATCAAAACCATTGATCAATAAGAATAAAGATCAATTTTAAACATGAAAATAGAAAATGTATCTCCCTTAAAACTTTATGAAGGAACTATGGTCGGTGTCATGCCCCTATAATCCAAGCACACAGGGAGGCTGAGGCAGGAGGAGTCCAAATTCAAGCCCAGCCAACCTAGTAGCTTAGTGACATAGCAAAATCCTCTCTGGGAAAAAAAAAAAAAAAAAAAAAAAAAAAAAAAAAAAACCTTGAAAAACCTTTGCAGATGTAGCTCAGTCCCCAGTAGTGGCAAGAAAAAAAAAGAAAGAGAGAGAGACAGAGAGATAGAGAGACACACAGAGAGAGAGAGAGAGAGAAGGGAATTGCTCCAGAAAGACTTCTAGCAAGATTTAAAATATTCATACAAAGGGAAAGTGCCAGGGATATAGCTCAGCAGCACAGCAGCTGCCTGGCAAGAGCAAGGTCCTGAGTTTGATTCCCGGCACCAAAAAAAAAAAAAAAAAGTCAAAAGGGAAAGACGTGGGATTGCCCTGCAAAGGATTCTTCCAGAGCTGATTCTGTTGAAGACCAATGAAGCCAGTGGTGCAAAACTGAGCAGCAAATGAATCAGGACCCTCAGGGGAAATAGGAAGCATGGTCCAACAGTAAAGCAAATTAAAATGTAGGATAATTTTGAAACATTTATGAATGTAAGAATAAAGACTGCATTTGCCTTTGGCCCTTTGACCATTATTCTTGAAGTAGGAATTGTAATAGTAAGAAAATATTTTCAAGTTTTGTGTATTTTATGACTGTTATGGCTTCCATTTGCAATGGCTCCCTAAGGCCACCTGTGTTTGGAAGGTGACTGGATCTTGGAGAGGTGTGGCTGGCTTTCTTTTGGGAGCCAGGGGCAGGTTTGGCTGGAGAAGATGGGTCACTGGGGCATGACCTGGAGGATTTCATCTCCCTCTCAACTTCCTCCCTTTTTACTCTCCACTTCCTGCTGCCATCCTCTGAGCAGCTTTCCTCTGCTATGCCCTTGGGCCAGGCCCTCCAGCTTTGGCGCCAGCCAGCCAGGCAAAACTGAAATCTGTACAAACCATGAGCCAAAATGAACATCTCCTTTAAATGGCAGGTGTTGGGACCCATCGGGAAGGAAACTAAGGTGATAACATTAGGTTCTTCAGGACACAACATTTATAAAATTATAAACTTGTTTTCAGTGTTATGCCATAAATAAACTAAGTATTGAAGATTCAATTATAGAATTTAGTGTGGTTATTATTTATAAATGTAACAATGTAATAGTAATACAAAAGTAATAGGAAACCTATTAGAAAGTGAATTGGAAAAGGAGAAAATATGAAGACAAATACAAAATTAATGGCTTCCTCCTATGAAATCAAAAGTCAAAACTACAAATATTGATAAATCAAGAAATAATCCAGCTACTTCAATGGAAACAAACAATATGGCTCCTTCAATGGGAACAAAAATTTAGAATGTGAGATTAGTTGAGCTAAATTTAATTTTTTGTTGTTTTTATAGCATCGATCAAGGGGACACATCAAAATTTAAATTTATAAACATCATTTAGAATTGCATGAAAAAAACCATGTGAAATTATCAAAGAAGAAATTTCAAAAAAGATTTTCCTGTGAAGGAGACTGTGAATAAGGAAGATCTGTTGGAAATAAAGAATATGTTTGTCATTTAGTTTTTCTATTTGATTATTTATTTTTGCATGTATTTAATAAACCTAGATGGGGAAAATACTCAGAACTTTAAAAATCATACATCTATGTATGATTTTAGACCTTATTTTTCTTTCTTTTTTTTTTTTTTTTTTTTTCTTTGGGTACCAGGGGGTCGACTTCAGGACCTCGTGTGCCAGCAGGCACCCGTGCCGCTGAGCGATATCACCTGCCCCTTTTTCGTATGTGAGTTCCGGGAGTCGAACTCGGGCCCTCGCGCTTGCCAGGCAGGCGCTTAAGCTGCTGAGCCATCTCACCAGCCCCTAAACCTTATTTTTCTTAAATTAAATTGTTCACTATTAGAACAAATAATGTTCTAATACTCTACTAAGAAATATAAACAAAATAACAATTTACTAAATATTCCACAAAAAGTTACTCAAAGAAAATACTTTATGACAGGAATTATTTTTTGCTTAAAGCTAAGTTTTATAATTATAAATTATAACTAAAGTTTTCAGTAAAGTAATTATTTTTAAAAATAATTATTATTTCTGCCAACAGAATTAATTTCAAATAAATCAACACATTGCGAATAAGATGTGACTATAAGCTTTTTACAATGTAATGTAAACTACTTAAAACTTAAATTACACATTGAAAATAATCTTTGATTTTTCAATTTTTAATGCTTCGTATTAATGCACAAAAAGCAATTTTTGAGAAAAACTTATTAAAAACTTTACTATTAATATTACATCTCCATGCTATGAAAATGTAACTCATATGATCTAGCTTACATACTAAGGATTTGTATTCAACATTTACATTAAAATTAGTTTGATATGGTAATTTGTTTCATTTAAACTACTGGTTTCTCTTAGTTCACTGAAAAAATTGTTTTGTGCTGTTATCTGTTTCTTATTCATAAGAGAGAATCTTTTTGTCTATGTCTCATACTCCAAGTAACTACTTCAAAGATAATAGTTAAGAGTGTATTAACTATTGTTATTTTCATTATTTTGTTATGAATTTTTTATTTTTTCATGAAATAAAAAGTATAAAAAAATACATTAGCTTAAAAGCTAACATTTTCAAGCTTTAAATATCTACTGAATGGGATAATAGACCACAGATTTTCTTATTTCTTATTTCTTTGGGTTTATATGATGTGATTAAGTTATATACAGAAAATCATACATTTATTATCTTATTACATACATGCCTAGATAAGTATATTAGTGGAATTTATGACTATTGTTAATGTAGCAGAAAATTAGTAAATAATATTCTACTCAAAATTAGAAATACTTAGATACATATATGTGTATGCAAATACACACACGAAAATAGCACAAAAGAGTTAGATGTTGATGAAATATGCTAAATTTATCATTACATATTTGATTAAAGACATCACGTAAATCATCCAAAACATCCCCCAAAGCCACAGTTCTATAAGTTCCTCCAAAAGTGTGGTCATTTCAAGAGTCATCCAACCTTATGTTGCTATAACAACAAAGCCAGTGTTTAGAGCTGCCCAGTAGTACTGGTTCCCCGTCATCTCAGAGAATAAGGACCAACCCTCTTCCGCAGTCTTGCAGCCGACACTGCTCTATTCATCTCTCTATCTAAACTATCCGGTACCTTTGTTTCTCAGACAAAACCTTACAGTACATGCACTGAAATTCTGGGTTATACTCAGCACATTCTTGTGAATCCAGAACTTTCCCAGGATAATCCCTTGAAGTATTGTTGTCCTAACTTGAGTCTACATTTCCTCTTTAATAGAGACATAGCCATCATGCTTCAGGGTCATGAAATGAGATATATATTCTGCTTGCTCATCTTTCTGTCCTTTTGCACACACACACAAAAATGTTTCTCAATAATTAATCCATAAAGATACAATATCTCTCCTCGCCTCTAGAAATTGTATCATTTACTAACATATTAGTCACTCCCTTTCATTCACTCCAGATCTGTTTCTTATTTCCATCTTCTTTTCCTCGGTAAACATTAATTTTTCTCAGACGTATTAATGCTCTCACAAATAAAACATTCAAAACCTATCAGCCAGACTCTAGCTGTGATGTCTCAAAATGTAGTCAATTCCAGCCAATCACCCCAATGACTATGCTTTGGATTTGATGTATCAGGCAATCAAACACTTTTGCATTCTTAGTTTTAAATATTCCAGTTTGTAGTCACTGTTTCTATATTTTGGATTAAATTGCTCATTCAATTTTATTGCCAGAATTATTTGAGTCTCTCATACATACAACCTATATTTTCTTTTCCTACTATCCATTTCCCACCCCAGGCCTCATTTATATTCTTTTCCAACCTAGTTGACATTTCTCATCATTTTAATCATCCCCTTGGCCATTGCTTCCTCCATTGGCAAAACCCCAAATTCTGAATGAGTCCTTCATCTATGTTCTCTGAACCAGAAGCAGAATCACCATATTTGGCATAAAATAAATAATCACCCAATCAACCAGACTTTGAATATGCAAATTGCTGTAGATAGACCTCAAACTTGTGTTAAGTAATGCCAAGGAGTCCTTCTTTGTAGCTCATGGATTTATTTTCCCTTGCCCTCAGGTAACAATTTGGCATCTTCTACTGAAGCTCTCAAGACCTTGAAAAAGAATCTTGCTGTATAATCACAAACCATGTGCCCTGGATAGGAACTCTTTTCTCCTGTTACAATGGAACTCTCCTGTTACAATGGAGCATGCTGTGTTCTTACTGTACAAGTCCATTTCTCCTCTTGGTCTTTAAAGTCACTTCTTGGACACCCTGCTGCTTCAATTTTCCCATGTCCCTGCATCTTTGTTCCCTTATTTCTACCTGGTTATTTCTACCTGGTTTTTTCCAAAGCCTTCAACCACCTGCTCCAAAAAGTCTCATTTTTAAAAATCCTACATTTACCTTCAAATCATTCCTCAGATATTCTCTCTCTTCACAGGTGTCCTTCACAGTCAGATTTCTTAGAGTTTGCCACAGGTCCAGTGCCTCTAATATCTCACCCCTTATTCTTTCCTGAAGGGCATCTGAAGTGATTTCCACCCTCAAGTATTCAGTAAAACTGTGCCTGAATTCCATTCAATCTTTTCTTCAAATAACTTATTACATGTCATTAATATGCATTATAACATCTGTAGTTTGTGCTATTTAAATATTTTTAGGCCATATAAATTCCATTAGATTATGAAATCAACATCTTTCTTTTTGAAATTATATACCACTATCAAAGGTATGCCTGTATATAAATATTGTTAAATAAATAAATTGAATAATTTATCTTAATTTAAAATAATGATTAAGATGCTTAATTTATTTTATTTTTTTTAATATTTTTATTTTATGGAAAAGATAAAATAAAATTTCATAACAAAACAATAGGAGAATAACAATAGTTAATACATTGCATATTGTTATCTTTAGTTATTCAGAGTACAAGATGTGGGCATTAAAATTTTCTCCAATTGATATTAGCACAAACCTTCCCTTTCAATGAACAAAGAGACACTAGTAGTATGACTAACTTGCTTTTGTTTTCCTTTTTCCCTTCCATCCTTTCCCCTCTCCCCCATAGTTCCCCTTCCCTTTGAACAATTTCTTCCCATCTCACAGTATCTATTGTTCATTTTAGACCTTACTTACTCCTTCAGTTTGTCACACCAGGGAGACAATACGATGTTTACACATGTGAGTCTGATTTATTTCACTTATGAGTATGGTCTCAAGTTGAATCAATTACCTATAAAAGTCTCAAGTTTATCCTTCTTTATGGCTCAGTAGTACTCCATTGTATAAAAATACCACATCTTTTGTACACATTCCTCAGTTGATGGGCATTTGGGTTGTTTCCAAGATTTAGCTATTACAAATTGTGCTGTTATAAACATGAGTACACATGTATCACTATGGTACAATGTTTTTAATTCTTCTGGGAAGATACTCAGAAGGGGAATAGCTGGTTGAATGGGATCTCCTCTAATCCTAACTTTTTGAGGAATCTCCATACTGATTTCCACAATGATTGCCCCAGTCTGCATTCACACCAACAGTGGGGAAGGGATCAGTTTTCCCCACAGCCCTGCCGGCATTTGTTATTGGTTGATTTCTTGATGATAGCCATTCTTTCTGAAGTGAAATGGAATCTCAGTGTTAATTTGCATCTATCAGTGACCAATGATGTTGAACATTTTTTCATATGTTTATTTACCATTTGTATTTCTTCATCTGAGAAGTGCATATTCATCTCAGATACCCATTTTTGGATTGGGTCTTTGAATTTGGGGGGGTTGATTTTTTTCAATTCTTTATATGTTCTAGATATATGTCTTTTGTCTGAGGGACAGTTGGCTAAATTTTTTTCTCTGTGAGTTGTCTTTTCACTGTGTTGGTGATTTCTTTTGATGTGCAAAATCTTTTTAATAAGATGAGATCCCAGTTGTTGATTCTTTGAATTGCTTCTTGTGTGGTCTGGGTTTTGTTCATGAACTCTCTGCCTACACCTATGTCTTCAAGATTTCTACCTACTTTCAATCCCTTTTATTTTTTAATTTATCTATGACTCTGTGGTAGTGATGGTGAAACTTTCAAGGACCGAATACCCAAATGGCAACACAAACCCACTTATTTGTTGCAAAGCACAAACACTACAATTAAACCTGAACTCTTGGTTGCTGGGGCAATTCTGGGGCTACTTGGTCCATGTGCCGAGAGAGAGAGCTCTGTGGGCCCACTGCAGCACAGGTAATACTGGTTCACCGCCACTGCCTAGGGCCTGGGAGTGTAGCTCAGGGGTAGATTGTCTGCTTAGCATGAGTGAGGTCCTGGGTTTGGTCCACAATACCACAGAAAAAATAATAGTAATGAAACAAACAGAATAAAACATATCAGGCCCCCCAAATTGCATTGCCAACATCAGAGATATCAAGAAATTATTTCAGATTGGTATAAGCTTTCTAGTAAGAAATACAAAACTAGTAATTCACACTTCTTCATTTTATACATATTTTCAGGCTCCATGCTGCTTCTGTGTGAAGATAGAGTCTGCATTTGATGTTCATTACAACTTGATGCCATCAATTAATATACAGCAGTTTTATCCACAGAAATGTAATGCAAATCATACATATATATATATATATATATATATATATATATATATATATGGATATATATGGTAAAAAGAATCAGGTGAAATTATATTAATGGTATATTTTGTTAACAAAATATGTGCAAAACATATTCTATGCAATAACAAATGTTTAATTAGGTATTTAATAGTCTCTTCTTATGTCACCTTAAAAACTCAGTGAATATTTCATTTTTTCTTTTCTTTTTCCTATTTTTCTGGGGTTTTTGAGACAGGGTCTCAGTTTAGAGGTCAGGCTGGCCTTGAACTCACAGCAATCTTCCTGTCTCCACCTTCCAAATGCTTTGTTTACAAGTGTGTACCACCATGCCTGGCACTTCATATTTTCAACACATCTCAATTTGGATGCTGATTTTTTTTTCTGAAATATTAAACTGAATTTGGGTTTTATACATTTTTTGAATACAGATTCATATATTTTAGTTATTTGAAACACACATAAAATTCCCACTAGCTGAACATGTATTATTTTAAAATTTAAGTTAATTAAAATTGAATTAAAATTTATGATCTTCAGTCATGCTTAACACATTTCAGATGCACACCAGTGACTTATGACTACTGGCTAATATTTAAGAGCAAATGTTTAGAGGAACAGGGGCATACCATTTGATTACCTTTCTCAACGGAAGCTTATATCCAAATAAAATTTATATTTTACTTTTAATTTATTATTAGTACATGCTTGCAGTAAATAATGATTACATGTATTGTGGGGAGAGTGTACATCTGCACGACACATCTTAATTCATTTTTCAACCCCTTCCCCTCTCATTCCTCCCTACTCCCTCCAAGTCTTTTCCTCTTCCCATTTGAAAAATATCTACTTCCAGTTTTTCCAATTCTCTCCTTTAAAAAAAAAAAATCCACTTTTCTTCCTTCTCTCCCCCTTCCTCCATCTCTTGTTCTCCTTTCCATATGAAAAATATTTCCTCATTTTCTATTATCTATCCTTTATTTTGCTCCTTATTTACATTTTGGATTTCTCGTATAAGACAAAGAATGTGATATTTAAACTTCAGTGTCTAATCTATTTCACTTAATATTATGGTCTCAAGTGTATCCCTTTTCCTAAAAATGCCTCCTCAGGTTTATCCTTATTTATGGCAGAGTAGTATTCCATGGTGTATAAATACCACATTTTCTTTATCCATTTCTGTGTTCATGGGCATATCAGCTGTTTCCCAGATTTAACTATTAAAAATTGCCCTGCTATAAACATAGGTATGCAAGTATCACTGCAATATGATGATTCTAAGTCTTTCAGGCAAATTTCTAGAAGGAGAATAGCTTGGTCAAATTGAATTTTTATTGTTAATATTTTGAGGAACCTCCATATTAATCTCCATGGTGATTGTGACATACATACTCACCAGCAGCATAGAAGGGTTCCTTTTCCCCCACAGCCTCACCAGCGTTTTCTACTATTTGATTTCTTGATGATTGCTATTCTTTCTGAAGATGGTTTCTCAGTGTTGTTTTAATTTGCATTTCTCTAATAGCCAGAGATGCTGAACATTTTTTGATGTATTTATTGGCCACCTGTACTTCCTTTGAGAAATGTCTGTTCATTTTGATTGGGTCTTTATTTTGGGGATTCTAATTTTTTTGAGTTCTTTATATGTTCTACCTGTTAGTCCTCTGAGGAATACCTGTTAATTTTTTTTCCCATTCTTTAGGTTGCCCCTTCCCTCTGTTGTTGTTCTCTTTGATGTGCAGGAGCTTTCTTATTCGATATGATTCTGTTGATTCTTGCTATTATTTCTTGTGCCATTGGGGTTCTGTTCAGAAAGTCCTTACCTACGCCTGTTCAAGAGTTTTAACTATGTTGACTATGTAACTACATATGTGTATGTATAAATGCGCACAGGTACAAACACTCTACAGATCTGAAATACAGTAACACTGAAGTGGTAGCTTTTAGCTATTTCTTGATTTTGAACAATTGGTATGTGAACCTGAAAATAAACTCAGTTTGGAGGTGTGATAGTTCATTATGTGTCAACTCGACTGACCTGCAGGTGGCCAGGTATTTAGTTAAGTGCTGCTCTGGGCTTGTCTGTGATAGGATTTCTGGATGTTTTATATTAGAATCAGAGGTCTGAGCAAAGCAGATTTCCCTTCCCAATGTGATGGGAGCCTGAATTGAACAAAAGACTCAGAAAGGGAGCATCTGTGCTTTCTATCTCAGAGCTACAATACTGTTTTGTCTTCACACTCGCTCATATCATGCAACGTAGCCCATCAGTTTTCTTGGTTCTCAGGGATGCTGATAAAAACTCCTATTATATCACCAGTTATTCTGACTCAGCACTGACAACTACGAATTGATTTTGATGCAGATTGTAGAGCTCTCTCTTTCTCTCTCTCTCTCTCTCTGTCTCCCTGCTTCTCTCTCTCCATCTCTGGAGAATCCAGTGGAATAGTAAAGTATAATCACAATATTATAACGTAATTAGCAACATCTGAAGAAGGAAGATAACCTCCAAATGTCCTGTCATATTTCTGTCAATAGGGCAACAGAAACAAGTATTCTCCATTCTCACTCAGTGTTGTATCCACGGACAACGTTCTTGAAAGCTGTGCTTTGTTCTATATGTGCATGCTATTGCAGAGAACATAAAAGAAGCCCATTTTAAAATTTTATTGAGGAAACTTACATATATGACTTAGACCATTGCGTGGAGTACTTTATTAATTTCATTTTTACCTTGATTTATTAGCGGAAAAATCTTTGGAATATTTATGCTTTAAAATACACAGTCATTAATGAAAAGGGTCTTAAAACACTTCTCATGTGGAAAAATGCACTTTAGAAAAAAAAGGATATTTTTATATACCTGATTTGGCAAAATTTATTTAATAGTCTCCAAAAACTTCAGTAATTTATTGGCACATAAGCCTAGGGCTATAAAAATGTTATAAAATTGTGTAGTATTATTTTTGGGTAGAAAAGAGGAGGAGTGTGGTATAATCCTATGGAAAATGAATGCAAAAATGACTTGGGATTGGGCTTTTCTAAGACACATGTAAGAAGTACATGGATGACTAACATTTGCTCCCCATCAATTCCTATTTAACTTCTTCACATGTTTTAATCCCCCCACCTGTTATTATAAACTTTACGTACTTATACAAAAAAATAAAAAATCAATAAGAAGTATCTGTGAAAGCATTAGCTGACCTATGAACATAAATATATTATGGAATATTCAAAGTATAAGTAGCGTTCCCATTTCTAATTCATTAGGTATATGATGAAAGGGAAGGAACTAACCCTTCACATCTCTAGGGAGGACCCACGGCAAGTTTCCTAGATTTGCAGTAAAGATTGGAATTGTCAGGGGTTACAGAGGAGAAAGGAAAAAGACTGGAATGAAGAGAAGCAGGTCCAAGAGAGTTAATGAAAGAAGAACATACATTTTCAAAGATGTTTCTTTGGGTTACAGTCTAAATCTATTTCCAAGTTCCTGGAGAGTTGTACATGAAGACAAGACAGCTTTTTAAAGTGGTTTTCTTGGATTGTACTGCTTTGTTTATTTCATAATTAGCTAAAGCTATGTGGCATGATAACGTATTTGTTACCGCTGTTAACTGGAGGGTTTGCCTTGCCGTTGTCTATGTAAACTATCCGAATCTAACTAAAAAAACTTCACTGTAAACCTGAGCCAAGAATGTGTTCTCTTCCACAGCCTGTTGAACTCTTCAGGTACTGGGGCAGAATCAATCAGACAGGAGCCATTCCAGGTCTCAGAAATCTAATTAAAAGTCACATAAAATGCACAGATAACACTAAAATAGAGTTTGGGGTTTATGTAGAGAAAAACAAGGAATACGTAGTATTATGTGAATACTACGCTGATGAAATCTTAACATTCTGCATTGAAACTATATATTGGAAATGAAGATCACAGAAATCTCCTGCTGATGTACATTTTAAGGGTTTACTCACCCCTTTTTAAACTTTTACACAAAATAATTGCATGTTTATAGGTAACGTGATTTCTCAGTACATGTATATATTGTGTAATATTCAAAGAGAGTAAGCAAATCTACATCCTCAATAATTTCTTTATTATGAAAACATTCACATTTTTGTAGATTTTCTGGAACCTGTAGTGCATTATCATTATCTGCAATAGAACACCTGAACTTCTTTCTCTTATCTGTAACTTATGGATCTCTCCCTTCCTTCTGTTCTTTCCAACCTCTGGTATAAACCACTTTTTTGGAATCCACATCTGATTGAGATTATGCAGCACTGTTCTTTCTGTGCTTTTTTTTTAAACCTTTCATTATAACCTCCAGTTTCTTCCATTTGTCATATATGATAAGATTTCATTTTTATGGCCAAATAATATTCCATTCTGTAGACGTAATATGACTTTGGTGGCTATTGTGAATAGAGCTGCAATAAGAATAGCAGTTAAGTTGTCTCTTTTATGTACTGATTTCACAACCATTGGATATACATCCAGTACTGGGACTTCTCGATCATATGGTAGTTCTATTTTCAGTATTTTAAGAAAACTGCCCTTTCTTCCACATCCTCTGCAGCAGTTGTTATTGTTTGCTTTTTGATAACAGCCAGTCTACCTGAAGTGAAGTATATTTCATCAGACGGTACCTCATGTTGTTTCTGATTTGCATTTTTCCTAACATTTAATAATGTTGAGTATTTTTTCATATGCTTGTTGTCTAGTATTTTTGTAGAGAAATGTCTGTTTAAGCTTATTTCTCACTTTTTTTTATATGGGTACCGAGAGTCGAACTCAGGACCTTGCGCTTGCCAGCAGGCGCTTGTGCTGCTGAGCGATATCACCAGCCTCTTTTTTTCCTTTATGTGGGTAACGGGAGTCAAACTCAGGACCTCACGCTTGCCAGGCAAGTGCTTATGTGCTGAGCCATCTCACCGGCCCTTATTTGTCATTTTAATTCAGATTTTTTTGTGCTTTTTTCTGCTTGAGTTGTTTGAGGTTTTTTATGTATTCTGGATATTAACCCATGTCAGATATGTATTTTGCAAGTATTTTGCAAACCTTTCAAAATACCAATGACACTTTTTACAAAACCTAAGAATATTAAAATTTGTATCAAAACACATGCACACCTCAAAACTAAAAACAAAACAAAAAGCACAAATAACCAATCTTAAGCAAAAAGAATAAAGCAAGAGGCATTAAACTACAAAATTTTAAAATGTACTGCAGAACTATAGTAAGCAAAATAGCACGGTATTGACAAAACACGCACAGGCCAATAGAACTGAAAAGACAGCCTAGATATAAACCCACATATCTACAACTAGCTGACCTTCCACAAAAGTGCTAAAAACCTTCATTGGAAAAAAGATAGTCATTTCAATAAATTATATTGGAAAAAATTTAATATAAGAATAAACCTAGCACTATCTCTATCTCTATATCTATATCTATATCATCTATATCTATATCTATATCTATATCATCTATATCTATATCTGTATCTATATCAGGCTGAAAACTGTAAAACTACATGGAAACGAAAAGGTAGGGGAAATGATTCAAGGCATTGGAATGGGCAAAGATGTTTTTGGACAAAACCTACAAAGGACAGGGAAAAAAAGCAAAAATAGAAAAAGGGGAGATTACATACAGCTACATACAGCTGTAAAGCATCCCCACAGAAAAAGAAACAACAGAAAGAAGAGACAACCCAGAGAATGGAAGAAAATATTTACAGGCCCTGTGGATGTCATGTAATTGTTAGTGCCTGATTGTCAGGACTGATTTATACTTCTTCACGTCAGCACAGGCAAAGAACAAGTGACTTTCACTACCATTTCTCATGAAATATGGGGTCCATTAGAGTTTTTTTGTGGTAGAGGGTTATTCTTAGTAGAAACTCTAAAAATGCAGTGGATCAAAATAATGAGTCAACTGGCAAATGCTGTATAATTAATATCTTATTAATATCCAAATGGGGCCATTTTCAGTTTTTACCCAAAGATGAACTGGGGAGATAAATCAAGGGAAGGGCTTATTGTTTATTTTTATAACCAGCTTCAAAGCAGCCAA